>CM059019.1:21871637-23220703 GCA_030272315.1 Paspalum vaginatum | reverse complement strand
TTTTCCTAGACCGCCTTTAGTTTGTCGCAGTTCTTCTTGACGATTTCATAGTTTCATACAGAAAGCTCCAAGTCAAGTTGTTGTCTCTCTGACAGAAGCTGGGATTCCTTGAGAGCCTGGCTCATTGATTTCAGCACCTTGTCCACATCTCTGTTTTTGCTTTGGATTTCAACCCGGATCTTGTCAGCTTCCATTAGTTCGGTTGTCTTCTGTTCAAGCTCTATCCGAGTCAACTGGTGGCTTGTCTGAAGTACCGTCAAAGCACTGGACGTGTTCTGGAATGACCTTTCAAATCCATCTCGTGATTCTTGAAGCTCCTGAATCTCTCTTTTAAGCCGCAGTGCCTCATCCTATGGACCGATTCAACTTATAGGCCTCTGTAAGTAAAGAATATGCTAACTGGGTTTCCTGACGAGTTACCTCATGCTGCTTTCGCTCCAGCTCAAGTTTGCATTGCAGATTCCTAGCGTTGTCTCGAGCTTCGTCATGCTCAAGCATAACGTTACGGCATGAAGCATTGCGTTGGGCTAAGGCATTTTCCAGATCAGCAATCCTCTTAGCCGCAGCTGCATGTTAGGGTAGGAGTACATCAGGATATGTTGGATGCTAGGTTACGTCGGCGAACAAAACAGTAGGCACTTACCAGGGCTTTCAGCAGCACGATTGGCTTCTGACTCGGTCAGTTGTTGGCGTAGCGTGATCACAACACCCTTAATCACTAGAGCGAGCCATTCACGCCATCGTGTAGCTTGGTCAAGCCAGTCCTGCAGTAACAGATTCAGCACATTAGTGATATTAATATTGACTTCAAAAATCATTGCAATCAGAATAGCGAGTTACCTCAAATACTGCGAATGGTCTGGTTTCAGATGGGCCTTCAGCAAGTTATAGATTTGGGGTCACCAGGTCGAGTGAAGGGGCTTCCTCAATCATGACAGTGTCATCCACTGACTTAGGAGCTTCATCTTGGGGGCTTGGCGCTGGCAGAGTGATTTCTGGAATATTTCTGGTGTTGGTCATCTCATCACCAGTAATTGCATCGTTCTCATGCTGTGGGCATTGTTCACCCACGGCAGGCCCTTGGCTCCTTGAAGTGCTTCTAACTTCAGGATTGCTGAGCGTATCGTGCCAGTTGAACAGGGGTTCCATGCCAGTGTCATCTTGGTGATCTTCCGTACTCTTCAGCTGTCCTTCAGTCGGACACTCCGGGGCCTCACGCTCAGGCACTTCAGTTGTATGTTCTGAAACCTCAATCTCAGGGGATTCAGTTGCACTAGACCCAATCTCGGGAGCTTTAGTCACTTCAGTCCCAAGCTCAGGGGCTCTGGCTTCATTCGTCTCAAGCTCGGGGGCTTTCTTTGGGTCAGCATCGGACCCAAGAGGTACTGTACTTTGTTCTGCTGAAGGTCTGCATAGCAGTTTGATGCAATTAGTATGTTGCAAAATAGATATGAAGAGACGATGGTCAAAATGTTCAGTCATACCATGATGGCGTGAAGATACTGTCACTTGGTAGAGGGAAGGACTTTACGAATTGTGCTAATTCTGGGTCAATGTCAGATAATTCCAGTTCCTCTTCTACTGGCATATCTGGGTGAGCCAGAGAGGAGGTTGTGACCTCAGTTTCTTATGCTTGTTTGGATCTCCTTTCACGACACTACAGTAGGACTTCTTCCTCCTTCTCGTCCTCGTCAATTAAAGAACTCCAGTCAATACCGCTGAGGGATGAACCCGTACTATGGTCAATCGTCTCCTACACTCTGAATTTCTTGCTCGGTCTCTTGGATGGGGACATTGGATCAGGCTTGGCCGGAAAAGTCTTCTGGTTGTTGATTTGTTCCCTGATGGTTCTCTTTCTCTGGGGAACATCGGACTATTCTGTTGACGTCCTGGCTCGGGTATGCCTTGACATCCTGGAGGCGACATCACCTTCCTTTGAGCCTGTTGCATGCTCGGGGGCTTTTTCTTCTTGTGCTGCATCTTCTTCTTTAGTATCTACATTATCATTAGGACATGGGATGATGATGAATGTCGGAGCTTCATTATTATCTCTTCCTTGTGTCGCTGCAACCACGGCCTCCATCTCTTCAGCAGTTAACTGGGATTGCCGCTTCAACATCTTGTCTGCATTATGTTGAGGAGGGTCGGATAGAAACTTCGTAATATTGCTCTGCACAGATAAAGTCAGAAATCTATTCAGTATTGAATACATTATCAAAACACACCAGTGAATTGGTCAGCGAGCTACCATACTTACAGTGGCCATTGGATGCCTTGCAGAATAAGGCTGTCCTGACCCTTCGTTGTACACGTCACCTCTTAGCATTAGGCCAACTCGGGCCTTGATTTCTTCTGTAGATATGGGTCAGCTGATCTCTCGAGTGGGATCACTGGCCCCAACATACAGATAGGCTGGATACACTCGATCCTTCATCGGTTGAATGCTTCAGAAGATAAAATCTATAACTATGCCGTGAGCAGTCACACCGCTATCTCTCAAACCTGAGATATCATTAAGCAGAATTTCTTCCTCTGCCATTTTCTCTGTGGTTGGTGCCTCTTCCCAACTGTTAAGCTTGGAGTTCGGTTGAAGTCCTGATCGGGCTGGCAGGGATTTGGCGTGGTTAGTCATGTAGAACCACTCGGAGTGCCATCCTCTGTTGCTGTCCTTGAGAGGGATATCTATGTACACTGATTTGTGTCCTCTACGCTGTTCTAGGCTAGCTCCTCCAACTACTTGCAGCACTTTGTCTCGGGTGCCAGGTTTGCAGTGGTACAGATACTTCCAAAGACCAAAATGGGGAGCAATCCCGAGGAAAGCTTCGCACAAGTGAATAAAGATTGAAATTTGGAGAATTGAATTGGGATTCAAGTGAGATAGATCACTGCAATAGAAGTTCAATAAACCGCAGGCAAAAGAATAGAGGAGCAATTCTAAGCCGCGGACAAACAAAGGAGCAAAAACTAAGGACTCATGGGTATCTTCTGTGGGGACTTTTTCACCTTCGCAATCTCTCCACCCACCCAACTCCTTGGGAGGAAGAACTCCCATCCTTACAAGGTGATTCAGATAAGATTCAGAAATGGATGACATACGAAATGCCAGAAACGGCGACGGGATTGGCCGGTTTTCGTCGTGTGGAAGCCCTTTGCTTGTGTTTCCATGTTCGCTGATCGTCTTCTTCTTCGGAGCCATGGGCGCGAAGGATTCTGGCGCTTGGTTGGAAGTTTTGGGATAAGGATTTCGAATCTGGTGACGATGGCGGTGGAGTAAATGCAGTTGTTGAGAATGCGATTCGAGTGGAAGGAACCGTTAGGGTATTGGTCTTCTTTAATACTCGACGGCGTTAAATTGAGGAGTTCTGTTTTCTCTAAGGAAGTTCACGGCATCAACATTCTATCAGTCGGCGCGAATTCAGTTGGAGTGGATTTTTCATGGACCACATGAAATTCAGTCGGACGTCATTCAGTCGGATAAAATGACTCATTTATTAGCGATTTGTCGATACTTAGTGGCAGTTATATTCCAGATGATTCGTTTGGCTCGGGGGCTCACAGCTTTCATTCGATGGTACGGATTTCAATGCGTAGACTGTTTCTAAGTAGTATGACAGGGATTGTTCATAGAAGGGGTAGATTTCACTTTGCAAGGCCAAATTCATGAGCAAGCTGAAACTTAAAAGCATTCATTAAGAGAGGCGAGATTCATTACAAAGATGGACCTAAAGATACATGAGATTCTCCTACGGTACTACATTGCTAATTAGACTAAAATCTTAGCCTAATAGCCGACACGGCGGCGCATCTTGGGTGGCAGAGCAGCATCCTCATCGCTGCTGCTGCCATCGTTGTCGTCATCTCCGCCGTTGTCGTGGTCTTCATTTTCTTTCTCCTTGTCATTGTCCTCGTCATCAGGACCGTTGAGACCGGGGTGGTTCAGGCCCTGGAGCATTGCCTTCTCCTTCCAGTTATACTGGTCGGAGTCGGCGTCGGAGTCTTCGTCGGCTCCCTCTGGTGGTGCCTTCCCTTTGACATCGCCGCTGTCATCGCTGTCGCTGAATGGCTTGGCGTCGCTCGGGGGGTCTTCTTTGGCGAGACCGCCAGTGAAGATTTCATCCTCCGAGTCAGAGAACTCAAGGCGGTTCTTGCGAGGGCTGGCCATGGTGTTCGTGAGAAAAAGGGTTTGGAGCAGTGGAATCTTATGCGTGTGTAAGGTAATGGAAGTGTGATTGATGGATGGGTTCTGGATTCAGTTATATAGCAGGCGAGGTGCCGCTTCGGTTTCTGTAAGTCCGTGTTTGGTATTCGGATGGACACATGTCGGTGATCCATAGATGAGACGAATCAAGAGGGTTGGATCCATGAACGGTTGGGTTTTCAAGGGAAAAGCGTATGCGGCAAAGAAAGGAATGGCTCTTCATTTTACTGGCAGTTTCCCGGTATACACCCAATGGGTGGGGAATTTTTTCTGTAAGTTTTTTCTGATTCAGACAAAGGCCTCAAGACTTCAGTTGGGCGGTGTTGAGTCGGGAGGGCTCTTTGGACCTTCAAGCTGATTCTTACTCAAGTCAACTTGAAGCTCGGGGGCTACAACCAATGGGTGCACCTAGTCGGTGCAACCATTGAAACGACGTAGTGATTGATTCGGGAAGAAATGTGTACTTTCAAAATTTCAGATTGTTAGGACCTTCAAGTTGATTGTTACTCAAGTCAACTTGAAGCTCGGGGGCTATACCCATTGGGTGCACCAAATGATCTAGAGATGGAGTTGCCAAGGGAGTTGGTTCTTTCTGGATCTTTAAGCTGATTGATGCTCAAGTCAGCTTAAAGCTCAGGGGCTAGGTGCACCCAATGGAGAGATATGAAAGTTGACTTGGCGAGACGCTTCACTTAGAGCCCTAGTTGGTTGTGGGAGACTCGAGTCAATTGACCTCTGAATTGACTCGAGCCTCAGGGGCTTGTGGGGGATAGATATCCCTTGGCTCCTCATGGCGTGGATCCAGGACATGGGCCAGCAGTGGGCCTGAGTCAGGCGAGTGGCCGTTTCTGTGGGCTGAACGCCTGGCCTAGGCCCGATCGTGGTCGCAATGGCTTGGAGGTCAAGGTAACGATGGCGCAAACTGGAGAACAAACAGGGAAGTTTGGCTCGGACTCTGGTTCCGAGATTTGAGGAGATTGACGAAGATACGATGGAAACTTAGATTCTGTTTGATTTTATGTAATCTGAACCAATTAGGAGATATAGACGGAAATCGACTTGTAACCCAAGATTCTGTCAGCTTATATAAGGCGGATGAGGGACCCCTACAGAGGATAGTTACTCTCATCGCAATCCAGCCCTAACCCTCATTGTACCCTCGAGAACTCACAGCAATACAACCAACCACAAATAGGACATAGGGTTTTACACATCTCGTGGCCCGAACTTGTATGAATCTCTGTGTCTTCATCGCTTTTCCGGTGAAGCATCGAGCTACGTCGATCCCACTGAACCACAAAAGCTCCACGTGACCCATCCCTTGGTGCACTGCCGGTACTAAACCCTGACTATAGTAGCACGGTCTTCCATCTCTACTACCATACAAGAGATACCTGTGCTAAGGTCAAAAGGGTCTCAATGGAGTTATGAAATTGCATTGAGCAAAATTCCTAAAGCTTTTGAGGGGCTAGGGGTAGATAGTTAGCCACCGAAGTGAAGCCTAGCTAACACATATGGGCTACCCAAACGATGGGCCTGGGATACACAAGTACACCGCACAGTATCACTAAGTGGGACTACCAAGCAAATCTGCATGTAGAGGATGGCACTCTACAAACATGTTCAAGCGAAACAATAGTTCATCCTTGTCCAAAGGAGAGGAACTAACCAAAGACTAGCAATAGGTTGGATTGTAGCACTAACAAACATAACAATGATCGATCATATCAAGCTTATCACAACTCATTCCTCCATATGGTTGACCAAAAGGAAAATGCAACTACACCAATCAAGTTACTAATAGAGACGAAGAAAATTCAAGTAATACATTAAATGCTCATAAGTCATACATCAGAAGTTAATGTAAAAGAATAATCATTGGACATTACAGAATACTTTAAATTGACACCGATACAACAGAACTTCTCTAACTCATAACAAAACACTAGTTTTAGAGTGGAGGCACCACCCGCAAGGTGCCTTCTAGAGATGGAGAGAAAGTCTACATGGTGAATGGTAAATTTTTTAAAGTGGGAAGGTCGGAGGGTTAGCTAAGTCGGTTTGGCTGGCTAGCCATCATGGAGGCTGAGCGGCCAAGCACATGGTTAGCCAGCCATCCTTCATGGTCGGACCGCTGTCCGATGCACTGCCTTGCTTCTCCAATGCCTAGGATACCTCTTGGAAGTCGGTACACACATTGAAAATGTCCGGGTGGCTAACATTGTGGCTGGGCAGCCAAGCAATGGGCTGGGCAGCCTTCTTAGGTGGCTGGCCAGTCTTGTGAGGTGGTCGGGCGGCCAAGTTTATGGCTGGGTGGCCATCCTTCCAGCCTTCCAATAATTTTTGGCCCATGTGATGCCCTTTCAACGTTGGATTCGACTTGGGCTTAGCGGTGGTGTAGATCTTGCGATGGTTATAACTTTTGCATCCGAACTCCATAATGAATGAACCAAAAGTCAGTTTGTGGGAAGTGGTATGTTCTTATTATAGTGGATGACTTTTCTCAGTTCATGGGTGTTTTTCTTGGAGTTTAAGGATGAGGCTTTTGGATTTGTTTAAGATCTGGTCTTGAAGTTGAATGACAAGAATCATAAGGCCATGAGATTGATTCATAGTGAGACTTGTGTTGAGTTCATGAATTCTCATTTTGACAATTTTTGTCATGACCTTAGTCTTGAGAACAAGTCCTCTTCTCCATATCACTTTAGAACGACATTGTGAAACGCAAGAACCACCACATGTTGAAATGACATGAATGATGCTTGATGAGCACAGAACCATGTCTATTGGGCTGAGGCAGTCAATACTGTTCGTTACATTGCTAACCAGATCTTCCTACGAGCTTTCATAGTGAAGACCTCGTATGAGCATCAACACGGTAGGCATCCTAGCACCAAGCATTTGCGAGCGTTTGGCTGCATGTGCTTTGTGCTTAAGAAGGTGGGGCATCTAGACACGTTCGAGCTTCTCTATTTGGATGGTGTTTTTCATGGGTATGCCTCGAGCTCTAGGGCTTTTTGTGTCTAAATCCTTGACACCAAACAGGCAGTAGAGACTTGTGAGGTTTCTTTTGATGAAACCATAACCTGCACAACCCTTGCTTTTGAGCTTTCAAGTGATGATGAGATTTGCACCACCATCTTCGAGGATGAAGATGGTGTTTTGGTGTGTGTGATGTGGGAGCCCCTACACCGGTAGCAGGCTCCTGCCCACTCTATGATGATCACTGGTGATGAAGGTGGACTACTACATCTACCACACTCCCCAAGTTCAAGCTCAAGTAGAGGATGGCCCTGCTGAGGACGCAGGGTAGAGGTGACATTCGAGAGACGCACATATTGGCAAGTCCAGCGGGATCAACCTCCACACAAGATTATTGGTGAGCTACACCAACGCACCACATAGTCATTGGTTAACTCTCTACCCTTTTTTTCTCACTCTGCATTTGTAGTTTCTTTCAGTCCACAAGATGTATGTCCACAAGTTTAGGTATTAGTTGAACCTCCACTAAATTGCCACACTATAGGAACCAAACCGGTTTTCAAAAACAAGTAGGGTTAGGATGGGATGGTTGTGAGGAACAAAGAGAGATTAGTGGCCATGAGGATATTGCTTGCATTTGCTGCCTCCAAAGGCTTCAAATTGCATTAGATGGATGTTGAGTCAACCTTCCTGAATGGTTACATAGAGGTGGAGGTATATGTGAGATAACCTGCTAGCTTTGAGAGTGCCAAGCTTCCAGACTGGGTTTAGAAGTTGAAAAACCCCTTTATGGTGTGAAGCAGGTTCCTAGAGGTTGGTATGATAGGTTGAAAGCTTTCCTACTATAGTCTGGGTTTTTGATGGGTTTAGTAGACAAGACCTAGTTTCTACTGTCTTATCGTGGTGATATCCTACTAGTTCAGATATATGTTGATGGCATCATCTTTGGTGGTTCATCTCATGCTTTCGAGTCTAAGTTTTCTAAATAGATAAGCAGTGAGTTTGATATGATTCTCATTGGTGAGCTTTAGTTCTTTCTCTATCCATAGATCAAGCAAGGCCAAGAAGGAACCTTTGTCCATCAAGGCAAGCACACAAAGTGTAGGACTGAAAGCTGTGATTAGAGAGGGTGAATAGGAGCACTTCAAAAACTCGAATTCTACCTTGTCTTGAAACTCTCTCAATGAAAACTACATAACATCCATTGAACCAATATGTATCTACCAAACACTCGGTACAATCTGCTAAACGGATACATACCGAGCCAAAAGCGGAAGAATTTAACTCAATGCATAGCAAGCCAAGCAAAGAAACACCTCACGCACAATTACCCACAAGCCACTCAACACAATGAGATGTGCCTCACTCATGATTAGCACGTGAAAAGTATGGGCATACAATGGGAAGCACAAAAGCGAGGACGGAGCTTCTGGCTTCAACACACATCACTTCAATGCCAGCTCCCACCTACTTGGTCCAGGAGCCACAACACGACCAACATGTCGTTGCCTCCATTGCATGCTCTTCCACTATTTGGACTTCTAGATTGGACACAAATGGCCTCACCCGACGCTCCTGTATACTTGCCAATCACGAGCAAAGGGTCACACGCACACATGTTGAAATTCACTCATCACCCAAGGAAGACAATAACCCTTGATCTGTCATACCATCTATTTGGTGTACTCACATCAATCTAAGGACTCTCTCATGAAGCACTAAGCATGGCTAACGCTAGGTTTTTCCCACAGTGAGATGAGTGATGCTCTAAGTAGCCTACCTATCTTATTTATAGTACAAGATAATAGCCCTATACTTAGGCTATTTTTGCAAACAGACCCATACTATACATACTCAACACTAAAATACCTTAAAGGCTGACATGAAAACACAACGTAACTCGGATTGATAAAAACAATGAAGTCCTTGATCTCCTTAATGTTGAAGTATTCTCCCGATGTCCTCCATATGTCTAAAAGTCCTTCCCTTGGATAACTCTTATTTTGATGGTGATATCGGCAACGAGTTATCTAGCCCTTGCTTATGATGCTCAAAGCAAGAAACGGTCTCAGGCCTTAGTTTTGATGATGGAACTGGGAAACGATCTTGGGCTTCTCCTCTAGTAGATAGTGGTTTTGAGGCTCACCAAGCTTCTCCCATCTCCAAGTCCTTTTGAAGCCAGGCACAGATCCTAAGTACCCCTCGGGCACCTACCTGTGCACTCAGTAGGGATGTGACTTGCTAAGTCCACTCTGTACCGCCTCTTACTACAGTCGAGAGGCCTTTTCCTCTTCGTCATACTTAGGAAGTACATGCTTGTCCGTCTTTAGTCTTTGATAGTTGATAAGCGCTCAACATAGCCACGACAAAAGACAAGGCTGAGTCGACTCGACTCGCTCAGTTACACATGATTTTGAAGAATGCAAATTGAAATGGAGGAAAAAATGGGTCAGAAGGTCGGGTTCCTAGACAAAAAATTTCCAAGTTTCAGCACACAATGATGATCAGGTTGCAAGATACCCACGCAAACCTAGCAGCAGGCACCACAAAAAAGTAAAAGAACAAATCCAGAAGTGCCTCCACAAAAAGAAAAGATGAAGCTTGTGGCATACAATGCCAATGCAATGTGCTTCTACCATGAATATAAAGCTGAAGACAGCTTGGCCACATATAACTTTGAGTACATCATCCAAATACGTGAATTCATCATTTTCAAATACTTTTTATATAGATCAAATATAAGCGTATGCATAAATGTGTCATATGATTATTTGTAGGGACCACTTGATTTTCCTATTGATAGTGCCTCAAATTCTCGTGCTCAACTCCTTGGATTACGAAATGAAGAGATAAGGTAAAATCTTAATAATTACACAAACGTAAGAAATATAGGTCCTTATTACTGTTCCTGAATCATATATTGAACACTACTTTCGACCACTATTTGAAGTAACATAAGTACCATTCATAAATCATACTACGTAAACAAGAGAGTGAGACATATCCAGACTTTCATCATAAGCTCTGCATTTGAACACAACTTCCCGTTAGTTGTATATATTACTTGTACGTCAAACACCTAAAACATATTGCCATATGAAGATTAATGTACTGAAAACAATCTTGTCGAGTGCCACAAGCTCAATTACATAGCAATTACATATTATATAATACCTAATGTCATCTATGTCATTTCCATTGAGATGTCCTAAATCCCTAGAAAATACAGCAATCTCACCGTGAGAGATCTGATCAATGTCATCTCAGACCTCAGCCGTTTTATTCTCCATGAGATCACTCCATCCATGGTCGGACATAGCTACAAATCTGGTGTTCTGTTACATTAGGGAGAGGGACAAGTATGAATATTATGAACACAGGCGATTTTCACATGAAAATGTTTACTGATGATCCAAATAGTGACTAAGCATTTCTGTAAATTAATTACTACAATTATTGAATATGTACATGGATGGAAGGAATGGTTGTTATATAAATTTCATGCATCTCCATATTCAGATGTTGTGAAATTCATATGTGATAACGTGATAAAATAGTAGTAACCATAGTACTTGAACGGTGGAAAACACTTCATTTTTTTAAATTGGTGCCAAATTCGACATTCCAAATCTTTCTAGGGGCGTGTTCTAACTTATACCACCCCTGAAAATAGAAGCTCAGGAGTGGTCGATCAGGAAAATATAAGATCAGGGCGGCTGAGGTGACAAACCGCCATTGATTGACGATTTCAGGGATGGTTCAAGCTATGAACTTCCTCTTAAAACAGTTTTTAGGGGCGGTTGATGCTACAAATCACCACTGATGATCTATTTTCAAGGGCGGTCCACCTCCCACCGTGTAAAAATACATATTTTTAGCGAGATCTATGCAGGGCGGTTCACGTACCCGTTCCTGAAAATAGTCCCCTAACCGCTCGTGAAAATGCCTTCTATGCCAGTGTTGTGGTCACAAACTAAATTGTTTTGTGGTGGGAACGTACCTGATCACTGGTGGTGTAATCATAGTTGTACTATAAGTAATATAATTGCTGACCAGATATGTTTGCCGCGCAAGCACTAAATAAATTGTTACTCTATTCTTTGAATAATTTTGCTTATGATTACAAGCATTTACCACTACATCAAATCTCAATTGGGAAGCATTTATGGATAGGCAAAACAAATTTTCAGTTGTGGACTTAATTTTACGGCTATAGACATATTATATTATTATTGTTAAGAGCCGAGGGAACAGCAGACGCATTGCCCAATGGTTTACTGTTCTAGTCTCGTTGCCATTGTATAGCTGAAAATTATGGCCAGAGAAAACGGGATTTTATACAGTTGCAGAGCATTTAGGAGAAATGTTATGATTATGGGTGAGAGACAACCATACACTTATGGTGTGATCGAGCTATTCAATCATTGTCCTACGTACGTATGCATAACATTCATATGCATATACATATACATATATATCCCTTGATATGCCTTTTTATTTGGATTTGACTGAGAACATACACCACTATACCCAACAAGCTACAGCCCACCGATGCACATTGCAACTTTTGCATTACCATCAAATGGATAGGCCATGCATCCTTTCACACTTCTTTAGATAATGCCTTTACATACCAAGCTGCTCCATAATACTAATCCACAGGAACCACAATGCACAACTCCATATCTATTGATCTCCCAGATGGCCAGATAGGACTTCCGTTGTCATGCATGCTTGCACTCTGAGAGATGGCTCTAATCATCACTCCACCACATAGGGCCTCCAAAAGGCGCCGAGTAACGATGAGAATAATGCATATCCAGGCAGATAAGTCCACGTGGCAAAAGATTGCATCGATCATCAACACCCAAAGTTGGCCTATACTACTTGCGCGGTTGCATCAGCTATGCATGCAGCATGCACATCAACATAATTGAGCCTATACTACAGTTGGCGATGGCACAATCGGAAAAAGGCCCTCCAATTATTTTGATCATGACACCTTCTTTTCTGGCCAAATCTACAATAGAAAAGGAATTAAAGAAGGATGCCTCCCGGATTAATCTGAGCCGTCCACCTGTGCAGCCAGCTGATACATGACTGGTGTATGTACACACTACCACGCAGATGATGAGCCCGCTGCCCTCTTTATTTGACCCGGACTAGTACGAGCTCCAGATATTAAAAGATCAAGTTATTGACGATTGTTAACAGAAAATAAATCAATCGTAGCAGGAAAAGGAGGTACCAAAGAACTGCCGCCTGATCTTGTTCTCCATCCTTTAGCTGTGTGACGAAGACAATTCTTATCTCCATCGTTGTACCACAGAAGTGCGCGCTTAGGAGGACGAGAAAGAAAGTTGAGATAATTTCAGCTTGGGTGATGATCTGTGGATGGCATGGGCCATGTAGCATGCTCCGATCCGAAAGGTGCAAGCAACGATTTCCATGGCACAGATTAGCTAGGCGCGTGGCCGGCTTTGACATCACTCATGCACAGATCCATCGAGTAATTTGGTCCATGTATCATTGCTTGATGACGATTGCCCGCGCTGCTTTGTTTCTTTTTGTTCAGGGTTGCAAGGTGTAGAAATTTCATGAGGAATGTGTTCGGCCTATGTCAGTTAATTACGTGTGAGAAAACAGGTCATCCTGGGCTTTAAGATTTGTCCCAAAAAACATATCGTCTTATGAGCCTTCGTTATCTTTCACATGTTTATCCTGTAATCTGCATCTGTTGATGATCCACATGGCTTATTTTCCTCAAAAAAGCCATGGATACATTAATTGGATACGATCTGCATGCTACCTTGCCGACGGCAAGCGTGAACTAAATATCAATGCAAATCACTCTTTTTTTGTTGTGCATGGAAAATCCTAAATTCGAGGGGCATCAAAGTCATTTCTTATGAGCACTAATATGTCTGAAGATTTAGATTTCTAAAATGAATTGTTTTCTAAGACCGAGGGAGTAGCGAATACACGATTGGACACGCGCAGCCAACCGCGTGTGGACCAACTTTTCTTTTGGCAAAGAGCAATGTCGACCAACGTAATTAATTTCTACTGCTGCACACATGGTTCGACGGTGGGCAGTATATGCGTGCTACATGCATGTTTCTTGCGAGTCTTGCTTGATCAAGAAAAGTGGAGGGACTGTTCGGTGACTTGTCATTTTGTTTTAGCCATTTTCCTTATTATTAGGGTTTAATAGTATGTGATATGCTTGTTTCTCACTTCGGTTAATTAACCGACAATGTGCCTTATTACGGTGTATCGCAAACATTTTTAGCCATTTGCCTTGTTAGAAATTCCAGTCGTCCCTAGACCTTATATATATACCTTCTGTGGGAGATAGCTTTAAAGCACTGTTTACGCCTTGTTTTCTAATTGACATTACAATTATCGTCGTCCCAACCACATTAATAGTAGCATCAAAGGACAAGCAATTATACAAATGGCCGGAAAGACTAGTGTCTGGAAGAGAAATACGAGAAGCTTTCCGTATGACAAATAGCCCTACACATCACCTGATGATAGCTCCTTTTTCCCGGGCCCTTTTCTTTTATGAAGCAAAGCATGCCCTTGATCGAGATAGATATAGAAGCGTATGATTGGATTTGCACCACCTTTTTCTGCCTTTTTTAAAAATTTTGGCTTAGCATATAAAGTATTGCAGGACCACAAATATTGGCCTCGTTGTAATAAATGTGAATAATTCCAGTATATTGTACTTTTTATTCAAGATAGTAGCTATGATATCGTTTGGAGTTAGTTGCTTCAAAACTATGTGATCCTATTTGTATATGCAGCAAGTCAATTTTACTCATCGAAGTTCATAGGTCAATTGCATAACCATCATAATAAACTATTTTTAGTTTACTTTATCTCTTGTTAATAAATAAATTCCAAAATTATTCTGGACTAAAACATGTTGCGAGAGTGAAAGGGCCCTTAATGTAGTGGCTCAGTAGGGTATACAGAACATGTATATTGTGTTCTGGACTAAATTATTTTTACTGACAAATGTGATACGCCGTGCAACCTATCATGATGTTTTTTATGATGTCTCGCCTTTTTCATCACGTAATGTTTGAAGGTGTTTTTTAAAACTCAAGAATTAAGTTTACTTTGAATCATATATGATAAATGAATGGTTCTTTGTTATTGCATGTTTATATGCATATGTGATGTCACTAGAGACATGTCTTACATATGTATTATATTTCCATCATCTACATGTGCTACGGATCTAGATTTTGCTCAGTTTCAGTAGTATAATTAGAATACAACAATGCCGTGGCCACTACAAAGGATAACATATTTGTGTGTACAATATCGATTAGCACAGTTGACAACATTTCACATGTCCAATGTTATATGGGACCAAAATTCTGTCTTTATACTAGTATAATATCATCGCATTCATGACATAGGTGGCCACCTCTAGTCATTATTCTTTTCGTCCCAGATGGTGTCTTTCCCGTCTTTAGTTTTGGCATCAACTAGATCAGGATAGTCATCCAGCCACCTAATTGGAATGTATCCATGTGCTAGCCAACTTTGTGATGGTCCATGAAATTGACACTATAGCCAGCTCTTCAATACATTTCCACTTGCATTATGAGGAATACATGAAAAGTCATCATAAAAAACATGTCATCTATTAATCTAGTAATTATATAAAACATATCAAACCTAATCAGTACATTGTTTGCATATGATTGAAATGGGCGATGAGGATCTGTTTGAGAGAATTTAAAAATGCGTCATTTTGGAAATAGCCAAAAATTGAAATAATCCATTTCGTTTCACACAGTCACCATCAATACATTCTCGAACAAGTTGGCATTTCCGAGATGTCATCTATTCCTAGGGTAAATTTCAACAATATGCATCTTCTGGAGTTGCCTTATTGGCTACTTGATCTCTTATGCTTGGTCAACTTGTGTGGAGTTGTTACCTTTGTACGTGAAATTCAAGTGAGGACCTTGAGCCGACGCCCTAAGAGGGGGGTGAATTACGATTCTATAAATTAAAGCTCTCTAAGACAACTTAACAAAACATATGCAAAACATATTGTACTTTCGTTTTCTAAGTGTTTGTAACTCGACCAAGGCAAGGTCTTGGAAATTAGTTCCACTAGAAAACTAACCTATCATGCTAGTCATGAAAGTAAGCACACAATTGAAAGCAAATAAACATGGAAGCTAGTGAGATGAGTAGATTGATGCAAACTTCCACCCCGATGGAGACGACGACACAAGTTAGAGACATGAAGATTTTTCTTGAGGTATTAAGAAGGCGCACAAGCCTTCCCCTAGTAATTATTTGGAGGCCTTTGTAAGGCTTAGCATTCACTTAGTCCATGCAAGGACAAAGGCCTTGATCTGCACAAGGATCAAGGTTGGCAAGGTGACTCAGACAAGGGTTATGCTTCCCATTTAGGTAACTACGGATACGGTTCACACCGACTTCGAGGTACGGTCTTTCGAGGGCATCTCTCGGAGGCTCACCTTCATCTCCACTAAGATGAGCTCTGGGGAAAACACCAATGGTCTCCATGTAGTGAAGGCCGAACAAGGGGTATAAATAGCCAAAACCTCTGTTGTCAACGGAAATCAGCCGGAGATTGTATGATGGCCAACACATGGTGAGCCAGGAGATGTGCTGCTCTTCTTTGATGTTGCTCAACTAGCCCCATAGTTCAGGGATGGTCTGGCTTGCGTGGTCACGGCTGTGCCACCTAGCTTGGCCTACTAGCCAGGGAAGGCGCAATGAGCATGGGTGTCGCTGGGGAATCGCCCTGCGAAACCAAACATTAAATTCTAGTGGATCGGTCGGATCGGTTTCCGACGGGCATGCCGATCGGCTCATGTTGTGGATAGCTGTCTTCTTGCGGGTCAAAAAATAAAGCTGAAAACAACAACAAGATGGTAAACCTACCTAAGACCATGATCTAGACGATTAACTACTCTAGATTAGCAAATCTCCAATGAAGTTCATCTAAAACAGAAAACACATCTAGGACATGCAAAGACAGGGTGCCAAGTGCATATTGATCTCTCGAGTTGCTGTATGCATATCGTGGATTGTAGCAACTGGGTCAGCCATATACACCAAGCCGCATGATATCAATCTATAGAGTTAAGCACGAGTAAAATAGTAAATCGATAACACGCTTTAGTAGAAGCATGGGTAAAATAGTTGAATGATAACTAGCAAACCTTGGCATAAACAGAATACGGTCTAACATGGCAATCATAAGATAAACAAGCCCTAATACGATCTACTAGAGAACACATAAGAGCAGCATGGCGCTTACTTGAAAAACCCAAAGCATACCTGTTGCACCCAAATATCGGTGGAGAGGTTCGGGCACAGAGCACACGGGAGCCGGCGATCGCACTGCTGCTGCACACGTTTCTCTATCGTGCGGCTCCGATCAGGTTTTAGTGGGGAACCCGATCCTGGTTATGCGTGGTGGTAGTGATGCGGGAGTGCCACTCGGCTTGACCTTGCAGCTAGGAAGGTTGGATGGATGCAGCGGTTGTTTCCGGTTCTTCTTGAAAAGGGTACACAACAGATCTAAATGTAAAATTCTTGCATGGTCACTAGGATCGGCAAACACGAGGGTTCGTGTAGTTCAGTCAGCCGATGTAGTGACATCGGATAGTCAGTGAGATATAAACATATAGCATAAAAGTAGCCAAAACCACATCCAATGTAGAATAGTTGTAAAACCCCATCTAAAAACATGATATAACAGATTTGCAAAGTCAAACCGGCTTCAAACCAAGACCTCCAAATAAGTCCATCTAACTAAACGGATACAAATTATGACATGTATAACGGAAAGTCGCGTGCACATGCTGTAGCGGCATGTCATGGATTGTAACAAACGATTAGGTAGAGTAAAATGAGCTACATGAAGATCAATCTACTACATGAGGCACAAATACATAAACAAATCAATAAACATGCAAGACAACTAGTGAATTATGCCAACTGCGAAGCATAGTACGAGATTCACCGGTATAAACACAAGACACCAAGCAGCCATAACACAATCTACTTGAGAAAACATTAAAGCATATCGATGTCATGCGGGATAACTAGCAAACCTTGCCATAAAAAATGCTTTAGTACAAGCTTCGCCATGGTTCCAGGCAAGCGCTTTGCTGCCCTAGTCGACCTAGATGAACCCGCTAGGGCAGCATGACACTTACATGGAGGGAATAAACTTGGGAGCCAGGGTGGCGATGCGGCGAGAGTTGATGAACGAAGTACGAGTTTCTTGGGAGCGTAATACCGTCATTAATTCATTCATGAATAAAAGATACATATTTATAGTCTGGAGACTTAGCCCTCAAGGCAAACCCTTTCCTAGATAGACTCAAACTCTTTCCTAACTAACATATTAAAACTCAACTATGACTCTACAACTTGATAACATGATCTAGACTCTTCCTCTTATCGATCCAGATCCTCGTGAAGCTTCCAAACATCAGTTGAAGCATGCCATATAATCTTTGTAGATTTTGGTCGCCCTATTGTTTCAGCAATTCCTATCAACTCCGGGCCTATCTTGACATGTTCTGATTGTGTTGGAAAGTTTATCTCTTTAGCTTTCCATCTATATGTAGAACGTCCAAAACGGAATCCGTATGTGACCTGGGAGCCTATTTTCGTGCAGCCTAGTCCTGCAGTCCGAACCAGTCTCGCAAATAAACTGGACTTCAACATGGATTAGGCCTGCGACTTCACCTTGACTTGGGCCTTGGACACACGCTTATAATTATATTTGGCCAAACTTATGATGTAAGCCTAGCCAAGTAGAATCCTTAGTCCTGGTCAAATTTTGGTGACAACAATACCAGTGGTGATACATTGAGAGTTGGTGGTGACACACACACTGTTGGGAACATATGTCATCATGTTTATTCCGAACAAAGAGTTACTTCCTCCATCCTAGAATATATTGTTTCCTAGATTTACCATAAGTCAAACTATTCTAACTTTGACCAAGTTTATAGAAAAGAATAATAATATTTTTGTTATCAAATAACCATTGTTAGATCCATTATGAACTATATTTTCGTAGTTTGCTTTTTTGATGTTATAGAAGTTAATATTTTGTCAATAAATTTGGTCAAACATATAATAGTTTGACTTAAGACAAACCTTGGAAACACTATATTCTAGGACTGAGGGAGAACATATTTATAGCCCAGAGACTTGGAAGGCACATTTCTACTGACATATTTGAACCCTAAGTTTACTTCCTAAGATACATGGCCCGATACTCCCAAAAGATATGAGCAAAACCACCTCTAAGCGGGCAGTCCATGAAGCACATTACATGATCTGATGTCAATCCTAGATCGGCTAGTATTTGGCAGTAACACATGCCCTCTGCAGTTTCAACAAAAATGATTTTCCTTTCATCTTGAAACTGAGAACTCAACCTTGTTGATTAAAATGGGTTTCATCTTGGCGGGGATCGGGTCACGGGCGTCGACTTTTCCAAGTACATAGACTGCATTGTTCATCCTTTGTCCATTAGCCTTCGATTGAGATACCTGTGTCGCACTTTATCGAAAGTTGGGGCCCTATTCCTTGTTTTTCATATGCATGTAGATCCCCCGTGCTTGATGACTCACCTCAATGTTTTTTTGCTGTTCTGTGCTCCTTAATCATAGAATTGGCCATATACCCCTTTTTCCTCATGTATAAATACTTCTCCTAGATTAGGACTTCTTCTTCATAGATACTCAGATTTCTTAGTTCACGAGCACAACCACAGATATGGCCTCAAGAAATCCATTATGAGCCTAGAAAAGAGCAACTAATAGGCGAATCCTCCTTGAACCACTATTCACGATTAGCCATTAATCTTAAGAAAATGTATGATGGTACTAAAGCATACCTAGGGGGCAATCGATAGGCTTGAGCTCACATCATGACCTCTCCACCAGAAAAGTATTCAGATACTCCTTGTCTGTGACACCTCTAACGAATGTTCAAAGTATATGTGGTCAGCTCCATAGTTGGCGAAGAGAGTTAACATCACCTCTGGTAGATCTGCTATGGCTGACTAGATCCTCGAGCCGCTATGACTGACTAAATCCTTGAGCCACTAATCCTTGAATTGGAAGCTTCGTGATTGGAGATGATGATTGTTGATGTCTCTTAGCGTAATAGATTTTACTCCGCAAGTGCATTGAGAATCAATGTAGCTTTTTCACTCAGAGTATTCCGAGTATTGTAAAATCCATAGGGAAGCAAGGGCGAATAGGTGGAATGATATGTTCGAACTTCAAGCAGTACTGTAAAATAATAACTACCAACTATTCCTACAACGGGGCTAAAATAACAAGATAGTGTATGGTCGACAAGTGAACAGGGACCAAAGCTGTCAACAAAATAGGAAAGCTATCTGCAAGGACAACAAGTGAGATTATGATATCCAAACTATATTTCTTAACTACAGCATAGGAGTATTCGCGGTTGAACTAAATTAACTGAACATGAACTAGGGTCTTCCATCGAGCGAAATTCCAGACTCACCAAGGTGGCATGGGAGTAGATAGTTGGCCAACCAAATGACAATTGGCTAACGCCCACGGGCTTACCAAACGATGGAGTCAGAATACTGAGACTCCCTAATGCTGTCACCAAGAGGGGCTACCGACCATAGCTGCGTGGGTAACTAGTGATCAAGTGGGAACTTTATCGCTAAAGTTTTTCCTTAAATAGAGGGTGAGGACTAACTTAACCTTAGATCAGAGCCTAAGGAAAGTTTATAGCATGGACAAGTCTACCAAGATTCAAGTAACTTAAGAAAAACACAAACTAAGCCTTGGTCTAGAATGCAATAAGGTACAACACACTAGGCAAGTGTAAGAAATAAAGTAAAGTATAACTGAAAATGTAAGCAATGAATTGTATTATACTGGAGTAGCAAAGGTACAAAAGATACAAGAGCTTTTACCAAGACTCGAAGCTAACTCTGGAATCCCTAAGACGGAAGCTCAGACTCGACTCAAACTCCCAGGACTAACCTACTACTACAAGACTAAGACAATGGTGTGTTTCTCTTCAATGCCACACTCTACAAATAAGGTTTGGGGTCCTATTTATATCCACTCGAGTGGAGGGGGAACTTATAGGTGAAGGCGGTCAATGTGGAGGTTAAGTCGGTTGCAAGGAGGAAACTTGACATGTCAGGCAGCCTGGTAGGGAGGCCAGGTGGCCCTACCTAAGGTCGGGTGTCCTAGATAGCCCTTGGATCCACCGCCTCTCTTCATCGATCCATATTGACTCCCTAAGGCGGTTAGAGGTCGGTTGGCAGTTAAAACATGTGCTTTCTTCCAGATCATTGGATCTTCACTTGTGTTTCTTCCTTAGCCATAGGATTGAAGTGCCCTACATTGCTAACTTCACTGATCTAAGTGCTAGATTGATGAAGTGGTGGGTCTTCAAGTGCTTTGCATGTTGCTTTCATAGTTTACACCTTGGAATTGTCTTGTCACGTCACTTGTGTTCATGCAGGTCGAAGATGGGATGATTTGGCCATTTTCACTGGCCGGGCGGCCATGGGAGAGGCCCGGCAGCCTGGACCACTGGCTGGGTAGCCAAGGTTTCTTCCTAACCTAGCTAGGTTTGCTAGTTTTCTGCTGATATTGCAGCTGCAACCAAATATTCAACACAACTCGTGGAATTTTTTCAGTAGCAATGCTTTAGTTGCACTTCGATATATTTTCCTTCATGATCATGGATGTTTCATGGCTGGAGATAGTGCACTAATGACTGTTAACAATGATCGAGTTATGATGCTAGAAGCCGAAAAAATTTTCTTGACAGTTCCTTTGCCATCAAAGACCACTTTGCATGTGGTTGTGATGCTTCGCAATTTGTGTCTGTGCCCCCAAGCATGAGATTTTCTCTAATGTTTTGTTGCTTCTACATCTTTGTTTTGTTCCAAAGGTGATGGTAATGCATTGGTTGTACTGGTGGCAATAACCATGTATCAGCTAACCTTATCCGAGAACTATTCTTTGAGAAAACTTTTTGATACCCCTAAATTCTGACTGACATGAGCATGCCTTCGCATCTGATATCTTGATTGGCCCCCGAGCCAAATTTCTCATGTGATTGGGATTATTGGCTTGACATCCAAAACCTTTCATTATTCTAACATAAGAATTTTGTATAAAAGCCTTTTGGCCAAATGGTTGGATGGGCCTCGTAGGCATTAATGAATACGGACATATGCCTCTCATGACGGTCGATTGCATGGATCGGCCTTGCATGCCTGTGCGAACAAAAAGAACCCCTGCAGGGTATGATTAATCTTGCTGATAGTTGAGTTAAATCCCCATGGCCAGTTGTGTGACCAGACTGAGTCCCTTTGTAGAAGCTTCGATGTATTCGCATTCTCCCAAATCTCATCCTGTGAGGCATTTGGTCATCTCATTCTAGAGAGCAATGCCGATCATGGACATATCTTGGGAGTCATCTCCTGGTGCTACTTTGACTTCTTCATCATCCATTGCAGTAGGCACTAGTGCATCTATGATGGTATGGAAGAGTCGGCGTGAATCAAATCTGAGTCTAACAAGACTGAGTATGGACCTTGGCTGTCAACAACAAAGAACGCTATGTTGATCATCTTGCGGCCCACTGTCCGCTCGACATTCAGTAATCCTTTTGTATGAGCTGGGTTTCCCTTGAAGTCGATGAGGACAACATTTGTCTTGATCAAATCGTCATCTGATCTGCCGATCTTTCATTATACGACATACAACATGAGGTTGACTTGTGCTCTTCTATCCACCATCATCTTGGTAATTGTCTTGCCATTGGTGAATAATGGCTTGAGGTGGCAATACTTTTTCTCTTGAAGCTTTTCAAAGACAATAGTAGCCTCTCTAATGGTAAACTCCTCCACCAATACTTCTTCTATGAGTTGGCTATGAAACTCATCAGGGAGTTCGAACACCATATGGACACTATCTATAGCACCGACTTCTACTTCTGCGAATTGCTCATCCGCATTCTATTGGTTCTTCCATTGCCGAACTAGTCAGCGTGGTCGTTGAAGTGCTGGCAGCTGTAGTCTTGACTTGGCCTTTCATAGTAGATATCGGTACTCTTCTTCTACTTGTTCTTGGTTCTGAAGCCATTGCATCTTGCATTTCTGAATATGAGAGAGACCATTAGGGCACCAATGAGGCTCTGAGTGTTCACCTTGCTCTTGTCCTTCACTGACCATCTGATAAGGTGTGGTCTATCATGTGCCTGGTATTGATGACGATGGGGTACACGCCCCAACCACTAGAAGACAAATGGGTGTTGCTTGTAGTTGTGAGGTCATGAGCACTTCAGACAGTCATCGACAATTGGTAGCCCTAGTATACCTTCGCTCCAACAAAATTGAAGAAGAGGCAAGCCTAGTGCTCTCGGTAGTCACATGATTGACACTAATATTGTTCCTCCTTGTAGCGCTTGTTGTAGCATTAGTGCTCCTTCTTGTGGTGCCTGTCATGATAGAAATGTCAGTTGTGTTGATACCGATGCCATTGGTAATGACTCTGTTATTCCTCTTTGGTGCAACATTGGTGCTTTTCTTATCTCCAATATCGGCTAGCATACATTCTGTAGAGCTACTTGGACTCAGGTTGGTAACCGCAGTTCTGAGCGACTTCCTCTTCAGTCATGTGATCTTATGCTATAAATTTTTGGGGCTAATCGCTTGGATCAGCCGGGCCTTTGCCTTTTGTACTTGAGGCCACATCGACCATGTTAACTCCTTTAGTTGTTTTGTTCAAAAATTAGCAAACCTTGCTTAATGGCTAACTGGATCTACTAACGCAACACCTTGCATTCACGGTTCTCATGTGTGTTGGAGTTGTGCCACTTCTAGTACTTGCACCCTTACAACTCTTCAACTGATGTGATCAGCTGATAGCTTGAGCTGATTTATCTTGAGTAGGAGATCAAAGATCTGCTTAGTCTCGAAGAGGTGAAAGTTGAACCTGATGGATGCTTCTAGTGCTTGGACCAATTGGCATAGGACCAGGTTTGCCGCCCGGGCCAAAGTAACGATAGCGACATCATCATCTTTAGCTAATTCATAGTGTTCTAGCTTATCGATATAGGAGATTGGCTTCTTGTATCTTTCTTGCTAGTATTAGGCATGCCTCCTCTCATAAGTAGATACCTTTGTTAAAAGATCGCCGATTGAATCAAAATCAGTGAGCCCATAGACTTTTTGTGTGACTGGCTGTAGCCCTGGGTAGGCTATGCATGTGAGCTATTTCTTCACAGGGCACAATGAATAACACAAATTCCTAGTCTCCCTGAAGCACTAGATGAATTGCACCATTGTTTCTCCCCTTTGTTGACGAAGAACCATGTGGTCATTGACCTTCATGTGCTTCCAAGAGGAAATGGATCCTGGCACAAGTGATGCATACTAGCCGAATCTTGGTCATGAGGACAACAAAGAAAAGAGTCGAACTATCACGTGCTCGGCTACAACTGCGACTTCGAGCTGTGCATGTATTGGATGATATGCTCGACCATGCTTGTATTATCAGTGCCACTATACTTGGAGAACTCAGCTACTTTGTACTTTCGCAGTGGTGGCATCTGATCAAAGTCCTCTGGCTAAGGCTTCACATATTGGATCATTGGGAGCTTAAACCACGTCTTGAATTGGCTTTCTAGGACCTTGGCGATCTGATCATCCAATGTGAACGGACTGGCTATTTTGACAAATGTGGCCTAACTGCTAGGCTCACAGCCATATTGCATCTTCCATTGTACTAGATCGGTACTGTTGGTCTGATTCTTTCCTTGACCAAAGTTCGTTGGCTACTGAGGTGGCTCTTCTCCCTCATGTAGCAGCCTGTACTGCATCTTGCATACATAACATTTTGTATAAATGCTAGATGATGGTCGTATATGGATGGCACATCATGAAGAGCTCCATGCTAATAGATGATAAACTCAGCCTTCATCCATTCTAGGGGCTCAAACTGCATTGGCTGCATGTGCCGATCAAACAATGCTTTCTCTCATTTGAAGGAACTAAAGGTGGGTCCCAAAGCCATGTAGATGCCGACTATCATAGTCTTGGCAACTTTTGCAATGGTCTTCTCAAGGGAACTGATGAAGACAACAAATTGACATACTAGAGTGCGATGAATGATGTAGTCGATCTTTGGATAAAGAGTCAGGGTACTAAATGGTGATGAATCATGTAGTAGATCTCCTAATGGGGAGTCATGGTACGTCCCTTTGAGGGTATGAAGATGTTGATAGTTTTAAGGAGAGCATCTTCATGCCCCACGGTCTTGATGCCACCATTTCGGGTCCACATGAAGTGATGTAGAAGCTCCTTTGCAAGCTTGTCGAGAGCATGATTATGGACTCCCAATGCTTTGGTGTGATTTCTTTGAGCTTTGGAGGTTCCTGCTTGTCTTGCGGCCATTGACTAGGGTCATGGTGGCCAGAAAGGACTCGATTGCCTTTGCCATTGGTCTTGAGTAGAGCCATTCCTTGATGAAGTGTTGACGATGATGGTCCCTCTAGGTGTGCCAAAGATGTGTTGTCGTGGGAATTCAGCCAGCGATCATACAACGGGCAACTAACAATGAGCCTGGAGATGTGAGGTTACTGTGAATGTCTCACCTTTGATGTGGCTCGACTGGCCTCACAGTTCAAGGATGGTCCATCTTATGGTGGTTCTTGTGTGCCAGCTGGCTTGACCTACTAGCCAAGGAAGGTGCAATGAGTGTGTTTGTCATCGAGGAATCGCCTTTCGAATGCACAGCAGGGGCCAACATTAAATTCCAGCTGGATCACTCGGATCAGCTTCTGACACCATGCTGATCGGCTCATCTCATGTGAGTGCCAATGGACTAGCTCCATTGCCTCTAGAGTGATGAGTGATTGTCAATGGAAGCAAAGACCCATTAGGACTTAGGCACAAGACCTCTGATGGATGGGAGGAAGATGAAAGTCCTCCGAAGGACAGGAGGCATGCTTAGCGTCGGTCGGCCATGGGAATTCGGTACATGTTGGAGTGGCACAACGATGGCAAGTATAAGTCCTCTGAAGGACTGCGAGGTGATATGGGATAGGCCTGATCTTTCGTGAGGTACGTTGGTTTAGGGGCAGAGACTCGACGTTGGTAATGAAGGCTCTGAGCCAAAGGTTCGAATCCTTGCAATCACGACACCACTGCTTCGATGGTTATCGACCATGTGATGCACGCAATTGATCTCGCCAAGAAGGCTATCATACCTGCAATGCAATCAAAGAACACCAGCAAGAACGAGGAAAATTGCAAATGTCAATTGAGTTGCACAAGTTGGGGTTTCACAAATCGATACACAGTGAACTGTTCTCGACAGAATACTCTTAAGCAAAACCCAAACCCTAACTTGTGTGGTGGCTACTATTTATATAGAGTTTAGTTCAACCAACAAGGCCTAGACGTGTCTATGATGGACTCCAAGATGGTACATGGGCCAACAACCCAAAAAGAGGGAAAACAGCCACTGGACAGATTCTGATCTCTAACTTGCAATGTGAATTCCCTATGACTCCAAACTCAAAATGACCTGAAACTAGCGGCATTGGAAATGTTATCTTCTTAGCTTTCCAGGCATATGTGGATCGTAAAAATCAAAGTCCGTTTGTGGCCTGGGTGACAATTTTACCGATGACTTGTCCTAGAGGCCGAGGAAGTCGACTCCGAGTAGAACTAGGCCTCCATCTTGACTTGGACGTCCTTCTTGCCCTCCTCCTGGTCCGAGCTATTCATCAAGGCCTTCATGGTCCTCTTCTAAGTTGCTAAGTACAATATAATCAACCATAACACTAGGTAGCATACCATCGTCACAAGTGTATGTACGGTCACTTAGTGATATGCACACGTCTATGCAGCACGTGTAGCAAGTTGTTGTGGCCCGATCTTCTCGTAGGATCTGCGAACTTGATAAATTGTCACTGCGTGCCCTGGTGAAGAGGCAATGCACCGCGAGGCTGTCCACGCGACGAACTACCGAGACAATCACCCTTCCACGTACCGACGAACAGCCCACGCAATCACGCCGTATAGACGTGAAGGCACAAACTGGGTGAACCGCAGTTCGGCGTTCTACAACTCCCTCAGGAATCGAAAGAACAACTGTTGTAAGCCTCTCAAGACTCACGCATAAA
This sequence comes from Paspalum vaginatum, assembly GCA_030272315.1. Classification (NCBI taxonomy): domain Eukaryota; kingdom Viridiplantae; phylum Streptophyta; class Magnoliopsida; order Poales; family Poaceae; genus Paspalum; species Paspalum vaginatum. The sequence goes on along the minus strand of CM059019.1, from coordinate 23,194,287 downwards.
CAAAACTCCACGAGTTTGTGTGTTCTGAATTCAGCCAAATAATCATAATGTGTCTTTTCATTGTCTAGTACAAGATATATATAGAAATAGAGGCGTTCAGCTTTGAGTGAATGACAGCATGCGCATGCACTAGTGGATTTCATGGCTGGTTCGTGCGTCTTTTCAGCTCCTGGCAGCAGTTACTAAAATGAGCATAACTCTTTATTATGAAGTCCAAATAATGAGCCGTTTGATGGGTTGGAAAGTAGACTTGAAGGCGCTTCCATCCACATATAGAACACCGTCTAACTCTTTGTATTCTGTCCGCGGTGAAGCTTGGAATTCATACCATGCGTCAGCCATCTAGCTTCTAGTTGCATTGCCATGCAAAGGTGATGAACTACCATTTTATTCATGCACACCAAAGGCTTCTTGGTTCAGATGTCCACAGGCTTGAATCCATCTTCATCCCATGCTGGTTCATATACTCCATCATTCCTAAGGACATTGAAACAAGAACTCAAAAGCATGGACTCATTCAACATAAACTGATTATTAAACATAAGGTTAGCGTTCACCTGAGAATGAATTTCCTTCTCCAATTGTTTAGCTCTACTCCTTGTAATTGGACCAGCTGTATTAAGTGTAGTTTCATTTGGAGATGAGAGAATGCTAGGAATGTCCTCATTAGCCTCCCCCTCTTGAGAAGGAGTCATCCTCGACTCAGGCTTACCAGCAAATGGAAGCAAGTCTTTGACATTGAATGTGGTACTCACATTGGAATATTCAGGTGGTAGTTCAATTTTGTAAGCATTATCATTTTTCTGTTGGAGAACCTTGAACGGGCCATCACCCCGAGGAGATAACTTACTCTTACGCTGCTGGGGAAAGCGATCCTTGCGTAGATGCAACCATACAAGATCTCCTGGCTGAAATGTAACCTTCTTCTTACCTTTGTTTGCTTGCTTTGCATATTGTGCTGATTTCATCTCAATATTCTTTCTTGTCTCTTCATGTAACCGCTTGATAAAATCTGATCTTTTTGTGGCATCCAAGTTAACTTGTTCCTGTAATGGTAAAGGCAAAAGATCCATGGGAGTATGCGGTTTAAACCCATAAACAATTTCAAATGGACAAGAGTTTGTTGTAGAATGGACTGCCCTGTTATAAGCAAATTCAACATGTGGAAGGCAATCTTCCCAAAGCTTCAAATTCTTTTTTAAGACAGCACGCAACATGGTTGACAAGGTACGGTTGACAACATCAGTTTGCCCATCCGTTTGTGGATGACAAGTGGTTGAAAATAGCAACTTTGTGCCAAGCTTAGCCCACAATGTCTTCCAAAAGTAGCTGAGAAATTTTGTATCCCGGTCTGAAACAATAGTCTTTGGAACTCCATGTAAACGAACGATCTCCCTGAAAAACAAATCAGCAACGTGTGAAGCATCATCGCTCTTATGACATGGAACAAAATGTGCCATTTTAGAAAAGCGATCGACAACAACAAAAATAGAATCCCTCCCCCTCTGAGACCGAGGTAACCCCAGAACAAAGTCCATAGATATATCTTCCCAAGGTACATGTGGAATAGATAATGGAGTATATAAACCATGGGGATTGAGGCGGGACTTAGCTTTCAAGCAAATGATGCAGCACCCAACGTGCCGTTGGACAACACGTCGCATATGTGGCCAAAAGAAATGATCAGAGAGCATGTCCAATGTCTTTTTGACACCAAAATGACCAGCTAGTCCACCTGCATGTGCTTCCTGCAAAAGAACTTGACGAATCGAACAAGCTGGAATGCATATTTTGTTAGTCCGAAACAAGAAGCCATCATGCACATAATATTTATCCCAACCTTTTCCATCAATGCAATGAGAGAAAGGTTCTTTAAAATCAGTATCAGCAGCATAAAGTGTTTTAATGGACTCCAAACCAAGTACTTTTGTATCTAGTTGTGTAATCAACGCACATCTTCTAGATAAGGCATCGGCAACAATATTATCTTTACCACGTTTATGTTTGACAACATAGGGAAACGTTTCAATGAACTCAATCCATTTAGCATGTCGACAGTTCAGCTTGCCTTGGCTTTTAAGATATTTCAAAGCTTCATGATCAGAATGGATTACAAATTCTTTAGGTAACAAGTAATGTTGCCAAACTTCCAAAACGTGAACTAAGGCATAAAGCTCTTTGTCATAAACTGAGTAATTCAGATGTGGACCATTTAGTTTTTCAGAAAAGTAGGCAACAGGTTTACCTTCTTGCAGCAGTACACCTCCTATGCCAATACCACTTGCATCACATTCGATCTCAAATGTCTTACCAAAATCAGGAAGTTGTAGTAGTGGTGCTTCACAAAGCTTTGTTTTCAGTGTATGGAATGCTTGGTCTTCGTCATGTCCCCACTTGAATGGAACATCCTTCTTTGTGAGATTGTTAAGGGGGGCAGCGAGAGTGCTGAAATCTGGAACAAAACGCCTATAGAAACTTGCAAGACCATGAAAGCTTCGAACTTGGCTCACATTTACCGGTGTAGGCCAATCCTTTATTGCTTTAACCTTCTCTTCATCAACCTGAATACCATCTACGGAAACAACAAAGCCAAGGAAAACAACACGGTCGGTGCAAAAGCTACACTTAGCAATATTGCCATACAATTTCTCTTCCCGCAAAACAGCAAGCACTTGACGGATATGATCAAGATGTTCATCAAATGATTTGCTATAGATCAGAATATCATCAAAATAAACAACTACAAATGTGCCAATGAAAGCTCGTAAAACATGATTCATTAAGCGCATAAAAGTTGAAGGAGCATTTGTCAAGCCAAATGGCATCACAAGCCATTCATAGAGACCAATTTTAGTTTTAAACGCTGTTTTCCATTCATCGCCATGTTTCATGCGGATTTGATGATAGCCACTACACAAATCAATCTTGGTGAAAATGATGGAACCACTCAATTCATCTAACATGTCATCGAGTCGTGGAATGGGATGGCGATATCGAACAGTTATAGCATTGATAGCATGACAATCTACACACATGCGCCAAGAGCCATCTTTCTTTGGAACTAAAAGAACGGGAACAGCACATGGTGATAAGGATTCACGAACATACCCTTTGTCCAAGAGCTCTTTTACCTGTCGCTGAATCTCCTTGGTCTCTTCGGGATTGGTGCGGTAGGCTGGACGATTTGGAAGAGAAGCACCTGGTACCAAATCAATTCGATGCTCAATTCCACGGAGTGGAGGAAGTCCAGCTGGTATCTCATCGGGAAAAACATCTTCAAAATCCTGTAAGAGATCAAGAACAACACTAGGCAGCAATGAAGGTAAATCATTAGTTGAAAGTAGGACCTCCTTGTGCAAGAGCACAAAGAATGGAGCTGTGGCGGTTCTCACTTCTCTCAAATCACTCTTGCTCACAAAGAGACACTCGGTGTGGCGTGGCTGTTTAGGGGTTGTATGAGGCTTTATGTGGGTGGATGGGTTAGAACTCTCTCCCTTACTTGGATTGGGGATCTCACTCAATTTTCTTTTGTCAGATTCCTCTCTTTTCTTGCGAGCCATATCTGAAGTATGTATCTCCTCTGGAGATAATGGAACAAGAACCACCTTCTTGTCATTGTGAATGAAAGTGTATTTGTTAGACCGTCCAAAATGCACCGAATCCACGCCAAATTGCCAGGGCCGACCCAGCAGCAAATGGCATGCTTGCATGGGGACAATATCACAATTAACCTCTCCATGATAATCACCAATGGAAAATGACAAACGAACCATGGCGGAAACTTTAACTGTCCCAGAATTATTCAACCATTGCATATGGTATGGGTGTGGATGGCGACGTGGCTGCAAACCAAGCTTCTCAACAAGCAAAGCACTAACAATATTATTGCAGCTCCCACCATCTATGATGAAACGGCACACTTGTCCTCTCACTTTGCATCGGGATTGAAACAAATTATGGCGTTGTCCTTGTTCTGCAGCAACAAATTGAGTGGAAAGAACTCGTCTAACCACCAAAGAAAGAGATGTTGTGTTCATTATAGAAGGCTTCAAATTAGGAAAATCAGCAAGCAACTCATCAAAATCAGCACTAGTAATCTCGTCGGAAGATGGAGAAACTACATCTTGTAATAGGTCATTGTGAGCAAAAGTTGGAAGAGGTTGAATGGCTAAACAATTCAGACCTAGCTCAAATGTACCATCCTCTGCTGAATACTCACAAGTGTCAAGATTAAGATCTGCAAATACATTGTTAAACTCGTCCTCCTCTTCACTTTGTGAATCATAAGAACCATCAACAAGTGCAATAACAGTACGACGATTGGGACATTCAGCTTGCTTATGCCCATGACCACCACACTTAAAACACTCAATCTTGCTTGTCTTGCGTTGGGTGGCTGCAGTAGAAGAAGTGGACTGATTTGAACTCACAGCTTTACCTTTCGCATCTAATTGTTTGGAAGAAGTTGGAATAGATCTATTTGCTCCACGAGATGACGAGTTGGGCATTGCAGCTCCTTGCTGTTGGAATTGAGGTGTGACATCATGTTGCTGTTGGGAATGACGCCAGGAAGCATTGTATTTGGAAGACGTAGCAATTTGCCTTTCAGCCCTCTTTGCAAAATGAACCAACTCGGTGAGACAGGTGTAATTTGTCATATCCACTTTATCAGCAATGGGTTTATTGAGGCCCACTAAAAACCGAGCCATTGTTGATTCCTCATCCTCAGTTATCCCTGTACGAAGTAAGCACATTTCCAATTCCTGAAAATATTCATCAACACTGCGAGTACGTTGCACAGGACGTTTCAGCTTCAAATGGAGATCACGAGAATAATATGCCGGAACAAAACGACGTCTCATTTCCCTCTTCATCTCTTCCCAAGTTATACGGTCATGCCCAACTCTACGGTATTCAGTATGGATCTGATTCCACCAAGTTATGGCATAGCCTTTGAACTCAATGGCTGCAAGCTTTGCCTTCTTTTCAGCAGGGTATTCATACAAATCAAATATTTGCTCTACTTTGGTTTCCCATTCAAAATAATCATCAGCATTCTCCTTGCCGCTGAATGGAGGAATGGACACTTTAACCTTGCTCAAACCATCATCATTGTGACGTCGTTCAGGATGACGCCGATGGTGATCACCATAACGACCACGGGCTCCAAAACGGCCAAAATTGTCATCGCCATGTTCATCACTATAATTGGAAAATGTTTCAGCATCAAAATCAGTTGGATGACCAATAGGAACACGTCGTGCACGACCAAAACCAGCAGCAAATCCGCGGCCACAGCCACCTGCAGAGTTATCAAAACCAGCAGCAAATCCTCGGCCACGGCCACCACCACGGCCACCACCATGGTGATCATCATCCTCATTATTATGAGGTGGAGGTTCCCCACGCTGTTGCTGAATGGATTGCTGAAGTTGTTGCATTCCTTGCATCAGTTGACGCATTTGGTCATGTACCTCCTGAATCTCTTGAGCAGAAACAGTATGGGAAGAGGAATCGTCGTTTCCTGCCATGTGAGTAATAAAGGGAGAAAGTAATAGGAGAAAATGGAATCACTCCCTCACCTCTTACAAAACAAGTTCTTTCTCTCCCTGAAAAGTGCAAGAACCGGGGCTGCAATCTGTAGGGAAGGGTGATTGTAACAACGATGACGGTGCAACAACTCACGGTGCTTTAAGTGGAGCTTGGTGGGGTAATATGTAAGTGGAATGCGCTGAAATGTAGTGATGCAAAACCGAATAATAATCCAAGAACACAAGTCTAAGTTGCTGAATGTAAAGAAAGATGCAAAGAAAGAAAGAAGATGGGAGAAGGGAGAGAATTGAAACAAACAATATGCTGCTCAACCCCTTTTGGCGTGCTGATCACAACTCTTCTTTCTTATATTTTTTTTGTATAACAGGAACACGTTGGTTTCAGACCTGCATGCGACTCTCATATATATATTCTTTTTGCTCAACCCTTTTTTTTTGGTTGTGTTCTCTCCTTTTTTTTTTGATCAATTCAGCACAACTAGCACGAGGGGCGGCTCATCAAAGAACAACAAGAAACGTGTGCAGCACACAAAGGGTGGAACGGTGCAGCACACAAAGGGTGGGATGGGTGGGTGTTTATTTTTGTTTTATGTATGCAGCACAAACGGAGATCAGATCAAGGATGAAAGGTAGAACAATATGGATAAAGAGAAAAAAAAATTCAGCAACTAGACAAGTCTTAAAGGATTAAAACTCGATAATACAAACTACAAATCAGGAGCACATATGAATTGCTGTAGGTTTTCTCTTTGGCTATGATTGGACAGTAGGTATATAAACTCTATCCTACCGAAAACAAGAATAATCCTACTGAGGAAACGGAGGCTCTAATACCAGATGATATGCACACGTCTATGCAGCACGTGTAGCAAGTTGTTGTGGCCCGATCTTCTCGTAGGATCTGCGAACTTGATAAATTGTCACTGCGTGACCTGGTGAAGAGGCAATGCACCGCGAGGCTGTCCACGCGACGAACTACCGAGACAATCACCCTTCCACGTACCGACGAACAGCCCACGCAATCACGCCGTATAGACGTGAAGGCACAAACTGGGTGAACCGCAGTTCGGCGTTCTACAACTCCCTCAGGAATCGAAAGAACAACTGTTGTAAGCCTCTCAAGACTCACGCATAAACAAAACTCCACGAGTTTGTGTATTCTGAATTCAGCCAAATAATCATAATGTGTCTTTTCATTGTCTAGTACAAGATATATATAGAAATAGAGGCGTTCAGCTTTGAGTGAATGACAGCATGCGCATGCACTAGTGGATTTCATGGCTGGTTCGTGCGTCTTTTCAGCTCCTGGCAGCAGTTACTAAAATGAGCATAACTCTTTATTATGAAGTCCAAATAATGAGCCGTTTGATGGGTTGGAAAGTAGACTTGAAGGCGCTTCCATCCACATATAGAACACCGTCTAACTCTTTGTATTCTGTCCGCGGTGAAGCTTGGAATTCATACCATGCGTCAGCCATCTAGCTTCTAGTTGCATTGCCATGCAAAGGTGATGAACTACCATTTTATTCATGCACACCAAAGGCTTCTTGGTTCAGATGTCCACAGGCTTGAATCCATCTTCATCCCATGCTGGTTCATATACTCCATCATTCCTAAGGACATTGAAACAAGAACTCAAAAGCATGGACTCATTCAACATAAACTGATTATTAAACATAAGGTTAGCGTTCACCTGAGAATGAATTTCCTTCTCCAATTGTTTAGCTCTACTCCTTGTAATTGGACCAGCTATATTAAGTGTAGTTTCATTTGGAGATGAGAGAATGCTAGGAATGTCCTCGTTACTTAGGAACGAGCTCACCTGTTGGTTCAATTATTTTGCACGTGCTCTTGCAATAGGTCCTTGCATAATCATAGGAGTGATGTCCTCATCATCCTCCCCCTCTTGAAATGAAGTCATCCTCAACGCTATCTCATCCTCTTCTTCCAAATATGGTTTCAAATGTGCAATATTAAATGTGGGACTAACCCAAAATCAGTAGGCAACTCAAGCTTGTATGCATTATCATTAATTTTTTGAAGAACCTTAAAAGGACCTGTAGCTCAAGGCATAAATTTGGACTTTCTCAAATCAGGAAAACATTCTTTGTGCAAGTGTAGCCACACCAAATCACCTGGTTTAAAAAGCACTTGTTTCCGACCTTTACTACCAGCAAGTTTGTACTTCTCATTCATAGTTTCAATATTATTGTTAGTTATTTCATGTAAATTTCGAATCAAATCAGCACATTGTGATGCATCGAAATGCAAAGGTTCCTCGAAAGGCAAAGATATCAAATCAATAGGAGCACGGGGATTAAAACCATAAACCACCTGGAAAGGGCTAAACTTTGTAGTAGAGTGAACTGATCTGTTGTAAGCAAACTCAATATGAGGCAAATACTCTTCCCATATTTTCAATTTGTTTTCAAAACAGCCCTAAGCATAGTAGAGAAAGTTCGATTAACAACTTTAGTTTGACCGTCAGTTTGGGGATGACATGCAGTAGAAAACAAAAGCTTTGTCCCCAATTTATTCCATAAGCTCTGCCAAAAGTGACTCAAAAATTTTGCATCACGATTCAAAACAATAGTATTAGGCAACCCATGTAAACGAATAATCTCATGGAAAAACAAATCAGTAATATGAGAAGTATCGTGCGTCTTATGACAAGGTATAAAATGTGCCATTTTCGAAAAGCGATCCACAACAAAAAAAAATGCTATCCCTCCCCCTCTTAGTCCGAGGCAAACCCAACACAAAGTCCATAGAAATATCAGCCCAAAGAACACTTGCAATAGGGAGAGGCAAATAAAGACCATAAGGATTAAGGTGAGACTTAGCTTTATTGCAGGTAGTGCATCGTGCAACATACCGTTCAACATCCCGCTTCAATTTGAGCCAAAAGAAATGAGCGGCCAGCACGTCTATTGTTTTCTTCACACCAAAATGTCCCATCAATCCTCCTCATGCGCCTCCTGCAAAAACAAAAGACGAACCGAGTTATCTAGAGCACGTAACTTGTTAGCTTGAAAAAGCAGCCCATCATGCAGCACATATTTATTCTAAGTTCTTCCCTATTTACAATTTTCGAAAGCTTCTTTGAAATCAAAATCAGCAGCATACAATCTTTTTATGGTCTCTAAACCAAAGATTTGATGATCAAGTTGTGATAACATAGTATAACGGTGAGATAAAGCATCCGCAATGACATTTTCTTTTCCTTTCTTGTGCTTAATGATATATGTAAAAGACTCAATAAATTCAACCCATCTAGCATACCATTTATTTAGCTTAGCTTGACTTCTAATATGTTTCAAAGATTCATGATCAAAATGAAAAACAAATTCTTTAGGCCAAAGATAATGCTGCCAAGTCTCCAAAACACGAACCAAAACATATAATTCTTTATCATAAGTCGAATAATTCAGAGATGGTCCATTTAATTTTTCACAAAAGTACGCAACAGGTTTACCTTCCTGTAGTAGCACGCCTCCAATCTCAATTCCACTCACGTCACATTCAAACTGAAAAGTCTTACCAAAATTCAAAAGTTGTAGTAGAGGTGCATGTGTCAACTTATCTTTTAGCGTATTGGAAGTGTTTTCTTGTGCTGTACCCCAATGGAACGTCACACCTTTCTTCATCAACTCATTAAGTGGGGCATGATGTAATGAAATCTTTCACAAAACGCCGATAAAATCCTACAAGACCAAGAAAACTGCGCACCTGCGTGATAGTCATCAGCGTAGGCCAGCTCCTAATGGCGTCAATCTTGGTCTCATCCACTTCAATTCCCTATGGAATAACAACATAGCAAAGAAATATAACTCGATCGGTGCAAAATGTGCACTTCTCAAGGTTAACAAATAAGCACGCATCGCGTAGCGTAGCAAAAACAGCATGTAGGTGATCAAGATGTTCCTCCAAAGATTTGCTATAGATCAAAATATCATCGAAATAAACCACCACAAATTTTCCAATAAAAGAATGGAGAACCTCATTCATTAAGCGCATTAAAGTGATAGGTGCATTAGTTAACCCAAAAGGTATGACTAACCACTCATACAAACCAAACTTTGTTTTGAACGCAGTTTTCTATTCATCACCTAATTTCATTGGAATCTGATGGTAGCCACTATGCAAATCAATCTTGTTAAACATAAAAGAGCCACATAGTTGATCAAGCATGTCATCTAAGGATGATGATAATGAATAGTTATATTATTAATGGCTCTACAATCAACACACATACGCCACGAACCATTTTTCTTAAGAACCAAAATGATAGGAACAGCACAAGGACTAAGCCGCTTACGTACATACCCATGATCTAAAAGCTCTTGGACTTAGTCTCTGAATCTCCTTAGCCTCCTCTAGATTGGTCCTATATGCAGCATGGTTGGGCAAAGCGGCACCCAGAATCAAATCATTTTGATGCTCAATCACTCACAAAGGTGGTAAGCCCGGTGAAATTTCAGCAAGGAAGACATCCTTAAATTCCTGCAAAAGATTAGCAACAGGCTGCAATGAGGGAGACATATCATCAAGTGAAAATAGAACTCTCTTGCACAATAAAGCATAACCGGAAGCATTATCGTGAGCACAAGCAGCAAGATCAGATTTTGTAGCAAGCATAACACCGCCTTTTAACTTAATAGAAGGAGAACTAGTAGATGGTGTGGATGATTCAGTTTTAAATGGCACAACAGATTTTGATGCTTGCTGATTTTCAGAAGCTAAAGCCATGTCACATTTTGCAGTTTCAGCTATGGCCCTATCACATGTCATAATTTTGGTAGGGGTCAAAGGAAGCAAAGTAATTTTCTTGTATTTATGCATGAAAGTGTACATACTAGTTCTACCATGGTGTGTTGCATCAGTAACAAACTCCCAAGGTCTACCCAACAAATGAGAACATGCTTGCGTGGGAACAACGTCACAATCTGCATAGTCATGGTAGGTACCAACAGAAAAATGTACACGTGCAGTATGTGTTACCTTTGCCTTACCACTGTTGTTAAGCCATTGAATATGACATGGATGAGTGTGAGCACATGTAGAAATGCCAAATTTTTTTGACAAAATCAGCACTTACCAAATTATTGCAACTTCCACAATCAATGATAGTATGAACATGGCACTTGTTGATGATAAAATACATCTGAAATAGATTATGCTATTGGAGCTTGTCCTCTTATTCCATTTGTGCAGTCAAAACACATTGGACGACATATGTGCCATTGTGGGTGTTACCTTCTGCATCATCTTGGCCAAAAGCTGCATAATCCTCCTCTGAAGCTTGTACATCGTCTTCAACATCACTAGTACTTGTGTAACCACCATCATCTGTAGCAATAAAGGCGCGCTTGCTATGGCACTTCCTCATGACATGTCCTATGCCTTTGCATCAGTGGCACACAATATTTGCCGATGGAGTAGCAGGTGTAGTAAGGGCAGCATCGGTCTTCACTGTTTTAGGCACAAAAACAGATTTGCTCACCTCAGGCTTAGTAGGCGTCGATGCTACTGCTGCTACTGGTGGTGGTGGTGGTAAAATGCATCGCATGTCGGTGGGTGCTGCACGTCCCTTGCTCGAAGGCAACCTAGAAGAAGAATAAACAACAAAAGTGTTGCACGGCCCTGCACTTCTTGTTCCGCCAAAACAGCAATGTGGAACAACTGGTCTGTGGAGTACTCTTTATAATCAACAATATTTTGAATATCTTTGCCCAAACCAGAATAAAAATGAGTCATAGTATCTTCATGCTCCTCATCAATATCACGACACGACATAGCAACAAGCAAATCATTATAGTACTCATGAACAAAACGAGTGCCTTGATCAAAATGTTGCAATTTTTTCTTCAAATCACGTTTATAAGCAGGAATCATATGAGCATTAAATTTTTGGTCAACAGTCATATCCCAATATAGGTAAGCATCGGCATCATATGAACCATCAAACGGTGGAATTTTAAATTTGACCCCAGCAAACTTGTTATCGTTACCATGGTTGTTACCTTTGTTGCAACGTCGTGGGGGCGATGGTGGTGGTCACTTGACTTTATTACCTTTGTTACCTTTACCACGCCAGTCTTGTTCGGTATAAACGTCATCTTCATCTTCATCGTCATATTCATCTTCATGATTAGAAGCCTGGGACGCCTCTGATTCCTCAGAAGTAGAAGAAGCTTAACTGGAGATAGCACCACGCTTCTCAATAGCATCGAGTCTTGTCGACAAGTCATCCATCACAGCGCACATATCGTGCACAATGGGAGCAAGAAATCACCAAGAAGCGTATATTGTGTACCAATAAGTTTTTTGAGCTCATCCTTTGTGACAAATTCATTGCCACCTTGAGGGGGATCACCTCCTGCCATGGTTAGTGAAACAAGACTAAGAAAACAAAACAAGATTATCCCTATCTAATAGGTAGGTGTAATCTCTCACTCTCAAGCATGTACCAAGCGCTTGCAAATGTTGTTACTGTGTAGCGCAAAGGACGATGGCTACCTAGAAGAAACAACGGCAGCACCGACCTGTACTGCTCAACAGACAAATATAGTGGAGCTTGGGATGGCTCAAATGTGGCTAAGCAAATACAATATTGTAAGAGTTAAGCGAAGCTGAATAATGATCCAAAGTAGGTATTTGTTGGTGGCCAAAAGCTAGTCCCAAATCAAAGCACAAAGAGTCACAGGAATAACAAGGTGGAAGGTGGAGGTGGAAACATCATCAACAACAAAAGCCTCTCCTGCAACTCTTTTCTCTTTTTTTTCTTTTCTTTTTACTTGTTTTTTCACCTTTTTTTGCACTAATTTTTTCACTAATTTTGTTACCCTTCTATTTTAACAGCAGGAAGTACCACCAAAAATTTCAGAACAAACGGAAACCAGATGTGTGCTGTGAAGCCAAAACCGTGAGAGAAATCACTGTCAAACCCGTGAGAGAACCGTGCAGAAACTTCAGGGCCCAAGAACCCTATTTTCTAGGCTGATTTTTGCAAAAATAATGGTAGCAAACCAAGTGAAGCCAGGGATGATGAGATGCAAAATTTTCTGCCATTTCCGAAAATGTATACTTTTGCCCTATTTCGAGTTCGGAACGAAAAGTTACGGCCGTTTTACTAACGACACCTCAAATTAGAGTTTCACGACGATGGATGGGTTTCACGGCGGTGGATGGAAGGACAAACGAAGGGAAACAAAACTGTGGACAAGGATGGAGATGGAAACGCAAGCACAATGATGAAGAACAAAACCTAACCATCAACGAACTCAACCACAAAGGAGAAAAACTCAACAAAGCAAACTAAAAACGACTATTGCGGCATTATAGGTAATGGGACAGCGGAATATTTTTGGGCTTTTTCTAGACTGTAGGTATATGAAAACAAAACTAATCCAAGGGATAAATGGAATCACCTAATGGGCAACCTGGAAACTGATACCAATTGATATGGGATAGGCCCCATTTTCCGTGAGGTACATCGGTTTAGGGGTGGAGACTCAATGTAGTGATGAAGGCTCTGAGCCAAAGGTTCGAATCCTTGCAATCATGACACCACTGCTCCAATGGGTATTGAGCACATGACGCGTGCAATCGACCTCACCAAGAAGGCTATAGTTCCTGCAATACAACCGAAGAACACCAGCAAGAACGAGGAAAATCGCAAATCTCAATTGAGTTGCACAAGTTGGGGTTTCACAAACCGATACACGGCGAACTGTTCTCGACAGAATACTCTTAAGCAAAACCCATACCCTAACTTGTGCGGCGGCTATTGCTTATATAGAGTTTACATCGACCAACAAGGCCTAGACGCATCAATGATGGACTCCAAGATGATACATGGGCCAACAGCCCAAAATGAGGGAAAACAGCCCCTGGACAGATTCTGATCTCTAACTTGCGATGTGAATTCCCGATGACTCCGAACTCCAAATGACCTGAAACTAGCGGCATTAGAAAGGTTATCTTCTTATCTATCCAAACATTGGATCATCAAAATCAGAATCCGTTTGTTGCCTGGGCAACAATTTTATTGATGACTGGTCCTGGAGGCAGAGGAAGTCGACTCCGAGTAGTTGGGCCTCCATCTTGACTTGGACGTCCTTCTTGCCCTGCTCATGGTCTGAGTTGTTCTCCAAGGCCTTCATGGACCTGTCCAAAGTTCCTAAGTACAATATAATCAACCATAACATTAGGTAGCATCCCATCCTCCCAAGTATATGTACGGGCACATAGGAATGAGCTCACCTATTGGTTCAATTGTCTTGCACATGCTCTTGTACTAGGTCCTTCCATAATCATAGGAGTGATGTCCTCATCATGAGGTGACCCTGATGGATAGGGGATGCAGCGTGCCACCGCGGTGCTCCAACTCGAGTACATGGCAAGAAGACGTGTGAGGGCATTGGCGGATTCGTTCAAATCCTCCACCCTACCACCAAGTTACTAAGACTCGGCGAATGGCCTCAATTCTCGCTGAGATAGAGTGGAGTAGGCTGTTCCAGGCCTAGGAAGGAAACCCTAAAGTTTCTCGGTTTCTGACTTCAAAAACGGGGGTCGATCGGCGGTCAAAACTCCATCGTGGTCGTCCGTCCCCGAGGAAGTTGAGTCTTTTCCAGTTTGGCCCCTACGGCATTTCTGTAATATAGGGGGCTTAGTATAGACTAAGTAAGTTAGGCCTGGGCTATATGTACCTAAGTGGCTGGTCATTTAATGTACTCTTCTAGCTCTAGAAACCCTAGGCTTAGCTTTCCAAACAGCCAAGTGCTTAGAGAGTAAGTCGGGTGCTAATCTAGGATTTAGAGTCCCCTAGAGCTAGTACTTTGCATTAGTCGGAGGATGAAGGGTGGTAGGCTGTGAGGAACCTTATAAGAACTGATTTCCACTTCTAATACAAGATTGATTCATCCCAAATTCATGCTCATGTGTGTAGCCATCTCATTCTGTCTCCTCTAGTTTGGTTTTTGGATGAAACTCAAAGGCTTTTGGCGATTTGCTTTGCCCACAAGTTAATCCTATTCTTTTGGCTCGTTTGGACTTGCTATGATGTGGATATTATGACTTAGTTCATCTCAATCCCGCGGGATTGGCACGAGCAAGGTGTTCTTGAGTTTTCCCCTTGCTTGCCCAAAGATTGCCTTCTCACGACATCTGAAATTCCCACTAATCCCTTGGTCATTTTAAGTTGATCTCTTGGGAAAAGCTTTGGAATAGGGTTGAGATAGCCTGTGCAAAATCTCATGATGATTGGGCAAGATTGGGTCAGTTTTGGGTGTGAAAACTCTTTAAATGCGACTCCACCGGATAGTCCGGCACAGCCTACCGGACAATCTGGTGTAGGGTTTGCCTGGGGGCTTCCCACCAGACTATCCGCCATCCGCCACCGGACTATCTGGTACCACTGGACAGTCTAGCCCCAAGGCCCGGGCACTCTGGTGATCCTAGGGAAGCTGCCCTGTTCTGTGTTTGTTTGGTTCTTCCGATGTGTGTTTGCATCGAACGTGCTTTTTTCGCTATCTAACCATTCTCTTTACTTGTTGTATATCAGTAAGTCGCATTTCGGTGCGGTGAGTGTCGAGTGGTGAACTTGTAGGTTTTCGGTGCTTGGGGTGACTTGTGATCTTTGTGATTATTGAGTTGGTAGCTCTTTTCGTGCCTGGTGCATATCCGTTCAGTGGACAGCACCTTGCTTTTGTTAGACTCGTATCTGTTCAGTGGAAGGAGTCTAGCTTTAGTTCTCGTAGCACCAGTTTTAGGGGTTGTGATTTGGAGTTTTCAAGTGCCCCTATTCACCCCCCTCTAGTCGCACATCTCGGCCCTACAAGTGTATCAGAGCCGGTAAGGTTTCCTCAGACCTTTACTAGTGAGAAACAAGTAGCGACTATGGCACACTCAAGGAAGGTTTCGGTTCTCGGCTCAGATGGCTATCCCTACTGGAAGGGTAGGATGAGAGCTTTCTTACTTAGCTAGAGCGAGGACATATGGAATGCTACTCAGAGTATGAGTTTTGTGGTGCTCCTTGTTGCCGAGCGTACCACACCAGCGCTCATTGCTCAGCACGAGGCGAACTACAAGGCAGTGAACTTTCTCTTCTCTAGACTTGGTCTGGAGGATTATGAGAGGGTGAGCCACCTTGATACCACCCGTGAGATCTGGTCCCTGCTCAGTGCACACCATGAGGGGATAGTGACAGTTAAGGGTTGGCTTATGGAGACTTACCGGCGCGAATATGAGAATTTCGCCTAGAAGCCGAGAGAGTCTGTGGATGCCTTGTTTGGTCATTTTCAGTCAATCATCAACAAGCTCCATGTCAACTCTACCCCCACTGCTCTCCCATACATTGACCATCAGCAGGCTGTCAAGCTGCTGTATTCCTTGGACAGGAAAGTGTGGGAGATCAAGAAGAACTCCATTCTTGAGTCGGCAGGGTATGACACCTCAGGTGTAGAGGAGCTTTATAGCAAGCTCAAGGCCATAGAGGTTGATTACCAGATGATAGATATTCTCAATGGTACTGGCTCCAAGAGCCTGGGCTTGGCTTCCGGGTCCAAGGAAGTTGCTACTAACCCTCCACTTCACGGTTTTTCGTTCTATGCTTTGATGTATGTGATACAGGAGCAGTTGGTGTTACTTGGGTATGATGAGCTTTGCCTGGTGTCTAGTCGCTTTCAGTAAACCTATGACAACCGGATGAGCAAGAAGAGGGGTGAGAGGCCCAAATGCTTCGAGTGCGGAGATGTTGGCCACTTCATCACCGAGTGCCTGAACAAGCAGAACGACTACTACAAGATGGGCAAGAGCCACTCCCACGACTCCAACAAGTACCGCTTTGGGAAGCATGACTTCGGCAAGTGCGACCATGCCAAGCACCACTCCGAGAAGATCAAGAACTTTAGGAAGGCTTTCAAGAGCTACCAGAAGGACAACTAGAAGTGGGACAAGGCCTTCTTCACCGAGCTTGGTGGTCCTTGTAGTGGAATGTCCTCTTATTCCACGTCTGCGTCAAGCTCAAGCGATGAGGAGATCATCACCAAGCAGGACAAGAGGAGAGATCAAGGCGGTCCAGCTGGCCTCTACTTTGTCTCCACCAAGTCCAAGTGCAAGCACAAGATGAACCGGAGATCCTTCTGCTTTATGGCACTTGAGGACAAGGATGACAAGGGCAACGATAATGACTCCTCCGATGAAGAGGTAACTCCTGAGCAAGCTGAGATTCTTGAGTGGCTGAAGAAGAATAGTCGTGAATTGAAAGCCCAGGATAAGATGTTGGAGAAGCCAGCTAAGAAGCTACAGAAGCAGAAAGCCAAGCGTGTTGATGCTTTCGCTAAGATTGAGAGGCTGAAGAGTGTGCAACCCCAGCCTAGTGAGGTTGAGTGCCCCACCTGTGAGTCCCTGATGAGTGACCTTTGTGAGCAGAAGAGCAAGTACGCTCATCAGGTAGAGGAGATGGATATGCTAAAGGTTGAGTTAGGCAAGCTCCAGTCTAAATTGGATGAGCCTACTTTGAGTGAGGTGCCTAAGTGTGAATCTTGACCCCACCTAGCTATTGACATTGCTGAGCTGAAGGTGAAGTGCGAGGGGCAGCTCAAGGAGTTGGAGGAGCTTTGGGCTAGACCCACACATTTGGGTGCGTGCATGGTTTGTCTTACCTTGAGGAGTGGCCTTGAGCAGGTGAGAGCTGACCTTGAGGTGCTTTCAGCACCTCCTGACACATGTGAGAACAGTCTCACTTTGAAGTTGCTATTGGTGGAGAAGGAATCCATGCCTTGTGCAACCACTGCATTTGAGCTTTCAGGTGATGATGAAGAAGAAACTCCCATCTTTCAAGATGAGGAAGTTTAGGTAGATGCTGGTGATGCAGGAGCCATTGCACCAGCTGCACCTCCTGCCCCCTCTGCTACGAGCTCTGAAGACGAAGAAGGACCCTTGCAGACAGCTTCCTCCTAGCTCCCCCGACTGCAAGCTCGAGTAGTGGCTGGCCCCGCTGAGGACGTAGGGGAGGTAACCTCTGAGATTGTTCCATCTCAGCAAGTCTAGTGTGATCACCCTCCACATGTGATCATTTGTGATTTGCATGTGAGGACCTTGAGGTCCCAAATAGGTTCTATCACTTTCTTTGCTCATGCTGCATTTGTTGCCTCCTTTGAGCCAAAGGATGTTGGACATGCTCTTTCTGATAGCAATTTGGTTAATGCCATGCATGAGGAGTTAGAAAACTTGGAGAGGAATGAGGTTTGGATCTTGGTGGAGCCACCGCCACAATGCAATCCTATTGGTGCAAAACGGGTTTTCAAAAATAAGCAAGGGGAGGATGACATTGTTGTGCGGAACAAGGCTGGACTTGTGGCTAAGGTTCTGTGTCAAAAAGAGAGGATAGACTATGAGGAAAGGTTTGCTCCAGTTGCATGCCTAGAAGCAATACATATTCTCTTAGCCTTTGCAACTTCCATGGGTTTTAAGCTTTTTCAAATGGATGTGAAGTCTGCTTTTCTCAATGGTTTCATTCAAAAAGAAGTTTATGCCAAGCAACCCCCTAGATTTGAAAATGCTAAACACCCAACCCATGTTTACAAATTGCAAAAAGCCTTGTATGGTTTGAAACAAGCCTCTAGAGCCTGGTATGATAGATTGAAAACCTTTTTGCTAAACCAGGGTTTCAAAATAGGGAGTGTTGATAAGACTTTTTTTCCTCCTCAAGCATGGCAGTGATCTTATTGTCCAGATATACGTGGATGATATCATCTTTGGTGGCTCGTCTCACTCTCTTGTTACCAAATTTTCTGAGCAGATGTCGAAGGAGTTTGAGATGAGCATGATGGGAAAGTTGCAATTTTTCCTTGGGCTGCAAATCAAGCAATGCTATGAAGGAACCTTAATCCATCAAGCCAAGTACACGAAGGACATTCTGAAGAAGTTTGATATGGGAGACTCCAAGCCTATGTCAACTCCCATGTCAACACAAACTGCGCTTGATGCAGATGAAGAAGGGGATGTGGTGGACCAAAGAGAGTATAGAGGGATGATCGGCTCACTTCTGTACCTGACGGCGACCAAGCCAGAAATTTAGTTCGCAGTTTGCCCATTGCACGATTTCAGGCCTCATCGAGGACATCACACCATTAAGCAATGAAGTGCATCTTCAGGTACCTGAAATACACTCCTGAGCTTGGTCTTTGGTTCTCTTCAGCTTCGTCACTCTCTCTTAAAGGGCTTTCAGATGCTGACTTTGCGGTTTGTCGGCTGGAGCGCAAGTCTACTTCCAGCACATGCCAGTTTTGTGGTTCCCCTCTTGTCTCTTGTTCTTCGCGCAAGCAGTCTAGCATAGCCACTTCCACCACATAAGCCGAATATGTTGTTGCTGCTAGTTGTTGCTCCCAGTTACTTTGGATGAAAGCTACACTGAGTGACTTTGGCCTGAGGTTTAGGAAGATCCCTCTCCTAGTAGACTCTACTTTGGCTATTTTTGTAGCTAAGAATCCCGTCTTGCACTCTAGAACCAGACACATAGACGTGAGGTTTCACTTCCTGAGAGATCACTATGAGAAGAGAGATATAGACTTGATCCATGTGAAAACCGAGAACCAGTTGGCCGATATCTTTACCAAGCCCTTAGAGCTTAGCGTGTTTAATCACTTGCATGGGGATCTTGGTGTTTGTTACCCCTTTTAGTATGGGGTAGCCTTGCTATAGTGTAGGTTTTTTATTTTCTTTCTCTTTGTTTTTCTTTGTTTTCCTTGCATTGTGTATCATATCATGCATTGCACTTTGTGTAAGCGAGCTCTAAGATCACATCTTTGGAATAAAATGCATTGTATCATATGCATTTTCACTTTCACTAGCACTAGAGCTCTTCTCAAATGACTGGTTAGTACTTGCTTGTGCTAGATTGTACAGTTGCTTGCATGATCATGGTTGGTTAAGCTCCATGAATCTATCTAATATCTTTTGTGGGCTAAGTCAAATCTATTTCTTGAAAATCAAAAACCATGATCACCGCTTGACTTGGCTCCTAGCGTGAGTAGGAATGTTGAATGCTATGCTATCTTTTCATGTTTGGATATGCTAGTCGTATGCCTTTGTCAAGATTATGCCTAAGCATTTATGACACCTTGCCTAAACCTGAACTCTGAATTAAAACTGTGTACATCATGTGTCTTATGAGCTGAAATGAAAAGATCCAGGTGGGTTTGCTTGTCACACTGTTCTAGTTTGAGATAGCTTGCCTTTGCACTTTGGCATGAACTTGGCCTAGGCTGTGTATGACCAAAACCTTGTCTTAAGCTTCTGATGGTTCCTTGAACCTAGGCTTGGCATTGGTTGGCGAGAAGTGTCTAAGACAAGTGATTAACCCCTAGCACATGATCTGACTTGCTTGGAGATACAAGTTGCTAAAATCTGACATCTGCAAATCTCTAAATTGCTTATGGCCTATTGTATATGCTTTGGTTGAGAGTAGCACACCTTGTATGTTTTGCTAGCATCCTGCTGTTCATGCCTATCTTGCTAGATGCTATTCATGTTAGTGATGCCTTCTTTTCAACTACCCTGAAAAACATGCTCCTGATCTGTATAAGATAGATGCAATTGAGCTTGTTTGCATGCTTCCTTGCCCTCACTTTCTCTGTATGACAGATGTCATATTTACTAGCTTTTCATCCCTGCTGACCTCTTCATGGTACACTTCCTGCATTTCATAGCATATTTTGTGGTGAGTTGTCTAGTTTAGGGGGAGTCAAATTCTATGAATCCTTGATGTGTCCATTGTCAACAAGGGGGAGAGACATTGACTTATGGGAGAGATTGTTGTTCCTAGGGGAGTTCATGGACCAAGAGGGAGAATTCTGGAGAGATCTAGTCGAGGTGGAGTTGTGCGTTCATCTTCCATTTGTGAGGATGCATTTCAGTGGGAGTTTGAGCTTTGGATGCTTTTGCATCGGTGTGTTGAGCCTTTCGCCTCTTTCTGGAGGAGCCGATGCTTTGCCTAAGCATGACTGTGTTGAGCCGGTTTGCCTCTTTCTTGATGGGTCATGCTTTAGTTTGATCGACTGTGTTGTGTGGTTTCCCTTATCTTAGGGGTTTCATCTTTGGCTTTGTTTTTGTTGTCTCAATTTACCCTTATTTGCTTGTGTTTGGCTTCTGGGCATTTTGAGCAACTTTCTTCTTTTCTTCTTTCTTTTCATTTTTATGCTTGTTTTTCTTTCTTTGTTCTATTCAGATTACAGGTTGAAGGTGTTGACAATGCACTCATCAAGGGGAAGACTAAGAGCCAATGGACCAGCTCCATTGCCTCTAAAGTGATGAGTGATTGTCAATGGAAGCCAAGATCCAGAAGGACTTGGGCACAAGACCTTTGATGGACGGGAGGTAGATGAAAGTCCTTCGATGGATTGGAGGCATGCTCGGTGTTAGTCAGCCATGGGAGTTCGGTACATGGAGGAGCAGCACGGCGACGACAAGTATAAGACCTCTGAAGGACTCTGAGGCGACCCCGATGGACTGGGGATGTTGGGTGCCACAGCGGTGCTCCAACCTGAGTACATGGCGCAAAGACGTGCGAGGTTGTTAGCAAATTCGCTCAAATCTGCCAAGTTACCAAATCTCAGTGAATGGGCTCAATTCTCACCAAGATAGAGTGGAGTGGGATGTTCCAGGCCTAGGAAGGTAACCCTAAAGTTTCCTGGTTTCTGACTTCAAAATCGGGGGTCGATCGGCAGATTTGGACTACTGGCCACATGGATTTTTGGATGAAACTCAAAGGCTTTTGGTGATTTGCTTTGCCCATGAGTTAATCCTATTCTTTTAGCTCTTTTGGACTTGCTATGATGTGGACATTCTGACTTAGTTCATCTCAATCCCACAGGATTACCACGAGCAAGGTGTTCTTGAGTTTTCTCCTTTCTTGCCCAAAGATTGCCTTCTCACGAGTCTAAAATTCCTACTAATCCCTTGGTCATATTGAGTTGATCTCTTGGTAAAAGCTTTGGAATTGGGTCCAGATAGCCTGTGCAAAATATCGTGATGATTGGGAAAGATTTGGTCTATTTTGCAGTGTGAAAACTCTTTTCCTGCGACTCGACTGGACTATCCGATAGGCCACCGGATTATTCGGTCTCACTGGACAGTCCGGTACAGCCTACCGGACAATCCGGTACAGGGTCTGCTTGGGGGCTTCCCACCATACTTTCCGGCAGCCCGTACCAGACTTGTAACGACCCTAATTTTTGGAAAACAAAAATCACATATTAAAAATTTCGTATTCAATTATGCCTGTGCATTGCATTTAACCTACTAAAATTTGGCTTAGAAATTAAGAACAAATACCTACTTTGAGTATATGCTTGATATCTAGCTTTGCTCGTGCTTAATCTTGTGCATAATCTTGCATCATTTATTTGGTTCTTATTGGATCTCTGCCTGAGTGCTAATTCAAATCAAATCCTCAGATCAAAATCAAATGAAAAGGGAAAAAAAACCAAACCAGGACTCAAAGTGAATAGTAAAGCCTTACAGGCCTAAGTACCTAGCTCGACCAAGCCAACCAAATCGCCCGCCACGCCATCTGGGCCGACCAAGCGAGGCAGCCCAGCCCAGTCTGTACCGCCCCACATCCTGCCTATGCCAGGTGGGCCGCCACCGCAGTGTCACGGCCAAACAGGACCCACCCGTCAGCTTTTCCCATTTCCCCTTACCTTTCCGATTCGCCTAGCCAAAGACAGGAGTGTGCTGCGCTAAGCCATTCCACTTCAGATGTTGCGCACGCCAAAAAGCTAGAACCGGAGGGGATCGACGTCCCCAGCTGCCCATTGGCGAGTGGGACTGGGGTCACACCCCGGGTGTGACCTTGTCAGGCGCAGAGAGAGAGAGAGAGAGAGAGAGAGAGAGGAGCAAAGAGATAGCACCGGTGTGAAAACCCGCTTCTGCCAAAGCTAATCCCACCATCAAGATCTAGTTTTGCTAGCCCTTGAAACCCTAGCCACCCCTGCTATAAGAAGCCGACCCGCGACCCTTGGGAAACCCTAGTCCACTTGGGGTTTTCCCCCTTCCACTGCCGCTGCTTGAGGGACGAGAGAGGGAGAGGGTCGAGGGCGAGGATCAGAGCCAAAGAAGAAAGCCGGAGGACCACCGGAGCTGTTCGAGCTAAGGGACGAGAAGCTGCTAGCCCATAGGGGAGCTGCACCCCATCTACATGAGGAAGCCGCTGTCCCAAGGCAGAGCTACCACACCTCACCGTCGATTGCTGCCTCTGCTACCTCTACCTTGACCCGTGACCAACCCCTTGACCATACCCTCACCATGGACTGGGTTCCCTGGAATCCTCTCTGTCCACGCGTGTGATCACCGCCGTGGCAACCTAGAGCCGACCGTCGCATTGAGACTCAAGCCAACCAGCCACCATAGTAGTCACGTTGAACCAGAGCATCGCTGCACCCCTGAGTCTTGAGCCATCCGTACGCTGTGCGCGACGCTGCGGATCAGCAGCGTCACCGTCCTCGCGGTCGGGAGAGCCTGCAACTGCGCAAGGCCCCATCATGGAAATCTTTGGTAGACTAGAACTTTGCGTTGTGTGAATCATGTGTGCTAGACGCCACCACGACCAAGCTAAGCCGTGCATGCGTGCGTTCGTGCCAGGGCGAGCAGACGCGAGTCCGTGGACACCACCGTGGCCGTCCCATAGAACCGACGCGCTATCGCTCTGAAGCCCGCCGTTGCCATAGACCTAACCATTGCAATTGTCTTGTGACCACAGCTGGAGGTACTATGTGCCATACCATTATTGTGTGTCTCTGTGTGCCATGTCATCGTGGCCACGCACGCCTGCTTGACCCTTGCGGTGGTTGCTGTGATATTTGTCGCTAATCGAGTGACCATTCCAGAAGATCGACCTTCGAGCCGAAAGTCATGCAGGTGGGAGGAGTCACATTTTCACGTGTGGCCATTGCCGACGGTGAGCGCCGCTGGCAGAAACCACCTTGGAAGCCTTTTGTCGAGTAGGTGGCGTGGGGTGGAAGCAGCAGAGGGTGAATCTCAGCCGTTGAGTGAAATGGGCGTTGCTTTTAGCCCTGGGGCAAGAGCGGTAAGCTGGCTGGATAAGAGGGAGTAGAGGATAGAAGTTGGGTGGGCTACTGAGTGTGGCCCACTCCGACCTACAGCAGGCCGAAAAAGCAGAGTGAGGGAGAAAGAGACCGGGCGAGGATGGGACAAGCTTCGAGGCCCTGTTGGGGAAAACGAGCCGGCTGTGCCAAGAGGGAAGGAAGAGGTTGGACTACATTTCTCCGTGGGCTGCTATGGCTTGAGGAGTGAGGGAAAGTGTAATGGGCAACGCCCATAGGCCATGCCTACAGAGGTGGAGATTGTGGGCCAAATTTCAGCCTATTGACCAGCCCTACCCCTTTTGGCTTAAATAATTAATTTAACTATTTAAACTTAGGAAAATTCACAATTGCTTCATCCTAACTTAGATAATTGCGAACTCAGCCTCTTTTCTCATCCAAATTCAAATCCTATCATCTGAATATGAGTCCTTGCATGGTGTTGCTTCTTAATTGTCTTATCTTGGTTCTTTCTGCTAGTACGTACGCATAGCTGTTAACACATAGCCGGAGAACCAGGAGGAGGACCGTGAAGACCCGGAGTACATGCCTGAAGAGGATCCCAACATACCAGGTCAGCGAACACCCCACTTCCCTCTCCCATAGACACGCACCACTGGTAGAGCGTTGGATAAATGTTTTGCTGCCATTGCAAGCCACATTTAATGGTTATTGTTTTAATTAAGCCACTGCTTTCTAAACTACAATATCCCAACTAAATAATTAAACATGACGTGAGTTCGGTGATCTCCTATGGCGGGATGTGATACTCTTGGTGCACATCAAGTGGGTGGTTCTGAGAGCGAGTTGGTGTGTGAGATGGGATTGGCGGGAGTCAGCACTGGTAATATGGGAGAGACTAGAACTCTCTTTAGAGTGGAGAGAGGTGTTTGGAGGTGCGCGGCCCACCGCAGAGGGTGGCAACCGACCCATGGAAGGCTTGCTCTCAGCAATTAAGGACCGAGTAGGGGTGATAGCACTTTGGATACTACATGCATACCACATGAACCTAGACCTGATTCATGAACTTCCCTGGAAGGCACCCGGACTATAGGCGTAAGGCGATAGTGTTAGGGGGTCCTAGTGGGTCTGTGATGCAGCCACATGCCCCCGATGGACTTGACCCGTGGGGCCCCGGACTACTCGAGTTCACAGTCTGAGAATGCGGGGGATAGTATATCCGCATAGTTTCTAGCTCAAGAAAGCAAGAAGGTGCCATAATGGTGAGTTCATCCGTTGGTGTGGTGGGCTCGGAGCAGCAGACGCACTGTGTGATGCCCCCGGCATCTCAAAATCCTTGACACGCGATTTGATTAGTGTTAATTAAGAATTTGGACTTAATCATTCATTGAGAAGAGTAATAACTAGGTCAATAAACCACCACGTCAAAAATTTTCAAGTTGAATATGCAAAACTTTGTGTTACTTGGTTGAGTAGTTAGACATTTATACATTTTCATGTCAGACATCAAATACAAAAGTTTTAGTTCAGGAGGTTACCTTCAAATTTGCTACTTTGACCAATTTCAAAATCAGATGCTAAGGGGTTCAAAAGTTCAAACCAAATCCAGATAGGCTACGCTCAGAAAATGTTGCTAAGTTTAGGGTCGACACTCCTTCCCAAATTTCGTTCTGAAATTACTTTCGATTTGACTATACAACTTCAAAATCTTCCTTTCTATGAAATGAAATTAAACTTATCACCTTCCAAATGCATCTGACTTTAAAATGATTGGACTTTATTTGGTACTTCAAAAGTTAGAAACTAGAAATACTACACATAGAGTAAGCCCACATTTTGACCAAACCTCTGAACAGATCTATGTTTGTATTTCAAAATCTATTATGATTTAAGCTACACTTTCTACACCAAACCTGTGGACCATTTCATGAGTAACAAGTTTGGTATTTTGTGTGTTGACATGCATAATGGTTTGCATGATGTTTTAGATCATTTTCTATCTTCTAGTGAAATCTGTCAAACTAAGACCTGTTTAGTGAATTCAAATTATTGTGAAACAAAAATTCAAATCATGCCATGGTGTGAATACCAAAGTTTTAGTTCATCAAATTCTAAACAACATTGGCATAGTTCACTTTTCATGGAAATGCCTCCAAATAGATTTAACCGAATTTTAAATGTTTGGGGATTTGTTGATCAAACTAGAGCTCCTGATTTGAGTTCATCCAAACTCACAAAATTTGAATCAAACCTCGTACCATGACTTTTGACAAAGTTGTAGAGCTGTAAGAGTAGAACAACTTTTGTATTTTGGGTTCCTTCTAAATCGGCCTTTAAGTTCCTCAAAAATACAAATTTTAAAAAGGGGTCTAACCAGTCAAACTAGGTTTATCATTTCCCTTTTTATTTTCTTGTTTTTGTGTCTATGACGAGTGGGACCCGCGGGTCAGCCCTCGAATCCAGCGGACCGAAAAACCACCATCTGCCTCAGTTTTTGGAAAACCGGTCACCTCTCCGCGCACCCGGTCTACGAGTGGTCTCCTTGAATTCCTCTCCCCGGCCCCACGAGTTGTTGTCATCGGTCCACTGCACCTAGTCCACCGCGTGCCACCTCCTTTCACCTCCTCTTCCTCGCGTGCATGCGGCAGTAGCACTCTACGCGCACCCATCCATGGCTGCCAGCATGCCCTACCGCCCCAGCCTACATTCAACGGGAGGGAGCAACCAGCGCCTCACCATTCAACTTCGCGTCACCCACTCCACTCCCATCGCCCTCTCCCTCGGCCTCCGCTCGGCGCTCCGCTCACTGCCCCCTGCACAGCAGAGCTGCGCGCGCGGCCACCATTGTTGGGCTTGGCTCGAGCTCACATCGCCCTATTCCCGACCGCCTTCATCCTCCTCTCTCCAAGGCAGCGAGCGCCCCACGACCCCGTCAACCCCCTCCACCTATTTCCCCATCTCCGTGGTAGGCCTCTAGCACCTCCTTCGCTTTCTAGCTCCTCCGCCGACCTCACCGTGGACGGGCCACTCTGGTGCCTCCCCGTAGCCCCAAAAGCCTGCGCCGGATTCGCTTCAACACTGCGCAGCTCATGGACCCGACGGTGGCCCTGCCCCACCACTCCTTCGCCGGATCAGACCGAGCCACCGTCGTCGGACTCGACGCCGTCGGCCTTCGGTTCACGCCCGTTCCCCGCTCCCTTGACCCTCCTCAAATGCCTCCGTCTTAGGGAAAATGAAGACCTATGCTAGGGACACCTTCAGCAAGTGGCTCGGCTCCAAGTCCGGCCCCACAGCCGCCGGCGCAAGCCCGCACCGCCACCCCGGTCGCGCGCCCTTGCCTATCGAGAGGAAGAAGAAGGTCATTTTTCGATTAGGCCCCTACGCTTCTAAGTTTTTACGTCTCTATATTGAGAACTGTTATATGAGTCATGTAGAACTTACATGCTACCCCCTGCGGTTTGTAGTTAATAACGTGTAGGTCCTGGGGTTTTGGTTTAAATTCATTTTTCTCGGCAGTAAACTTTAAAAAACCGTATAAAATCACAGAAAAATGCTAAAAATCCAAACTCAGTTTCTTTGGTCTCCTCTTGAGTAGATCTACAGGCTAGCTATGAGGTGGATCTATGAAAGGACAGTTTTGCCCTTGGTTTGAGGTATACATTTTAAATCAATTTAAATGGACATGATGGCCTAACAGAACTCCAAATGGCATAAAAATTGGATAGTGGCTTTGTTAGAGTGTCTAGGCATAGTATGATTTTTGGAAACCCTAGCATGCAAGGCTGAATTACTGTTTTACCCCTATGTGTGTATTTAGTGTATTTTTTGAGTATGATAATATATACCACACAAAACTTGTCCAGAAAAATCCATTGAAAATATATTGTACTCATTTGATCCAATGTAGCCTAGAAATAATGTTTCATGTGTTTCGCTTGCTGTTTGCTATCTGTTTTGAAGATGACAAGTGACAGGGTGAATTAATTCAATGAAAAGGAAAAATGTTATTCAATGTGATGCAAAAATTCCATCAAAACTCTTGAAGCTATGTTACTGTGTAAGTGTGGTTGTGAATTTCTTTCATGGATTTTTGGTTGCTGTTACTTGAAGGATCCATTAATAGTCATTTTATTAAGTTTAGAAATAAAGAAAATAAAAAGGGGATGTTAGTGGGTGTGCATCTTGCTAGTTTATGATTTCTCCTATCATTATACTTGTTATGTATGAACTTATGTATAGATGAGCCTCACACTTTATGCATGCTCCATTCTAATATGCCTAGTTACTATTGAATATAGATAACAAGAACTTAACATATGACACATTATGTATGACTTGCTGAATGGAAATAAACATACCACACCTACCTTAGTAATCTAAACAATTATCGCTTGCTTTTATCGGATCACATCGTCAACATGTTGCCAATATCATCAGTAGCTTTTATAAGTGTGACTTTAAGATTGCACGCTTGCTCTACATCCATAAGGGTACTCTCTGTTCAAGCAGTTTATCAATCACCTTTGTGTCTACCCATGAATGATCGTTCGTATGTATGGTTGCTATTCACGCATCTCATTCATTGCATCATGCCTGTCATTCATATAGTGACGTTTATCGTAGATATGTGATCAAGGAACAACCGTGTGGAGCTTCTTCGTGCAACGGTGTCCAAAAGACCAACTAAGACCCAAATACCACCTGGAGGCCCCTGAAGTGGTATTTGGAAGGAGGGGGTTGTCCAAGTGATCAAGGGGTTGCCTGGGGCAAAGCCCCACAACCCGGCAAACTAACATTAGCTTAGTTTGTTGGTTTGTTGAAAATAAGCAAAGGTAGGCAGGACCATGAATTTCCCAGCTAATATTGTCTTGATTGATGATTACGCATCCACATTAGGAGTTGATTGAAAACCCTTGCATTAGCCTCCTTGGCCGCCCTGGCCGTAGCACCTATACCTAGAGTTCGTAGAACGAGTTGCCTAGATTTGCTAGGTGCGAGTAGACACGAGTGAAAGGAGTCACTCGTCGTGTAGGTGGTTTTCAAAAACTCACAGAACTTTTACTATTGAGAAAGTAATAATGTGCTCAGGATTTAAATGGAGACCGGGCGGAGAATAATTTTACTTTGTGGTGTACGTTGTTGTATCATTTGGCTCCGCCCGAATCGTTTAAGGTCCGTCCGTTGTTTGCCTATTGGTCGGCATAACATTGCTAGAGTGCTTAACCGGAAAATGGGACCGGTGAAAGTCTTTCCTGGGCTCGTCCGAAGCACAGAGACACGTTCCTACCCGCTGGTTGGGAGGAAGGTGGCCTGGGGGAGCTTGGTACTCACGGTGGGGAGACCGAGATGTCGGCAGCCTCGCCATGGGGGCACAACCCAGGGGCTAGGCAGGAGTGAATCGAACTTGGGACGAGACAGGTTAAGATGGGGACTATATGTGGGAACATGATGGCTAGTAAGCATATACCCCTGGCATGATAGTTATTCCTGGGAATTTAAAATCGATTCGAATCGCTGATGCCCAACAGGTGTGGGAATGCCAATGTCACTGTCGAGCAACGTAGTAACTATTTGAATATATTATATCTGTCTCACATGTTTTCAAATACTACATGTTCGTGTTGTATTGCTTACATTTCTGCAAGTTATTATTATGGAGTTATAAGCAAATGTTGAGACTTGTTACTTTATGATATTATGCCTTTGTCTAAAATCTATGGCTAAGGATCCACATGATAGTAAGCAAGCTTCGCGTCAGCCGTAAGCCAATCCATTAAGTCCTACTGAGTAATTAGTACTCAAGGTTTGCCCTCACCTTTTGAGTACAGGTATCGACGACATCTGGACAAGTGCCTGGAGGAGGGTAGTACCGGTGGGCTCGGTGCCGCCCGCCTCGATCATCATTGCATGTAGACTACTAAAGTATTTCGTTTCCGCTGCGAGATGTTTGTGAAATCGCTTCCGCTACCTGATTCAAACTTGCCTTTCGTATGGCATTATGTTGAAACTGGTATTTTATTTCGAACTGGTTTGTAAAGTAAATCTACTTATACTCTATTTCAACTGCCTGTGATGGTGTAACTGTTGTGGCTCTCTCAAGGGCTGGATGTGTATGATGTTGGTTCCTCTGGGAAAGGGTAAAATCGGGAGCCGAATGACTCTCGATGGACGATCGGGTTTAGTTCGGTCTAATTACACTACAAGCAAGAGGTGGCAGGTGTGCTTAGCCCAGATTAAATCGGCGGTTCCGCCACACACTGCCACTGCAGAGTATAAATCTTTACGTAAAGCCGGCATCCACGGTCAAGGATGGACCAAGGGTGAATACTGACCTCATCTAGCATGGGTTTTCTTCTCTTCTCCCTCGAGTGTTTGGATCCTAGCTATGGTCGATGAGGCTCGGACGGGTGGGGGCTGTCCTTGCTGCAGATGTGGTATGATGAGCGATTGTTGAGGAAGAGGTGTTTGGAGGAGAGGTGGTTATGTGTTGGCATGAGTGTTGAGAGCGGGAACCGGTCGATATACCAAATTCCTGGAATGGATAATGAAACTACTACTATATGATGCTACTCTTTTCTTTAAGCTTTGCTAGGAAGCATGACTCCATCTCTTTGAATACTAGTTAGGCTGCTTGGGGTGTTCGACTTAGTGACATGTACACTTATCATACAGATTCAGGTGATGACGAGCCGGACAACCTCATCATGAGGGACGACTGGTATGAGGACTGAGGATGGGGCTATGCTCAAGTGATGCCTGTGGAGGAGTCTCATCATGATGCTGCTACTGTGGAGACGAATTGCTTCTTCTGATTGCCATATTTCTGGCCTGCGAGCTGAAGTACCACCTATATAAGGCATGTACTAAGTTAAATTCGTAAAGTATGGATCTGGTAGTTATCTGAGACATGATATGCGATAGCCGAATGTTTCCTGGTACTATCATACTATCATAAAGGACTTCAATTCTGGCATCGCGGAATTAGGGTCATTTCAGGACAATCCAGTGCCACCATACAGTCCGGCCCTAATACCAGACAGTCCGATGATCCCATGGAAGCTGCCCTCTTCTGTGTTTGTTTGGTTCTTCTACTGCGTTTTTGCATCGAACGTTCTTTTCTCGCTATTTGACCATTCTCTTTATTCGTTGTATATCAATAAGTCACATTTTGGTGCCGTGAGTGTTGAGTGGTGAACTTGTAGGTTTTTGGTGCTTGGGGTTACGTGCGATCTTTGTGATCGTTGAGTTGCTAGCTATTTTCGCGCCTGGTGCGTATCCGTTCGGTGGACTATACCTTGCTTTTGCTAGACTCATATCTGTTCAGTGGACGGAGTCTACCATCAGTTCTCATAGCACTAGTTTTGGGGGTTGTGATTTTGAGTTTCAAGTGCTCCAATTCACCCCCCTCTAGTCGCACGTCTCGGTCATACATCATGGATAGGCGTCTCCTTGCATGTCAAAAATAAAGCAATGAAAACAACAAGAAGATGATAAACCTGCCTAAGACCATGCGATTAACTACTCTAGATTAACCTACCTAGAATAGTAGATCGATAACAAGGGGGATACTAGCAAATGTTGCCATCAAAAACACTTCAGTACAAGGTCTACCATGGTAGTTGTAAGACCAAATAACACATTGAGCAGCATGGCGCTTACATGGAAAACCCTAAGAATAGAGATGGCGATGCAACGAGAGCTAGCGGCGAGACACGCACTGCTGGGAATGAATGTCGTCGTGTTTATTCCAAATAATTGGTTGCATATTTATAGTCTGGTGACTCGAACGGCACATCTGTATCGAAACAGCTAAAACCTAAATTTAATTCCAAAGATAAATGACCCACTGGGCCTAAAAGATACAAGAAGTCCATGAAGCAAATCAGTCGATGCGACGTCGATACCAGATTGGCTAGGATTTGGCTGTAACAACCTCAAAGCTTTACATTTGGAGAAAGCTACAGTTCACAGATAGTTCTAACCAGACAATGTAGTCTAGCACTGGACTGTATGGTGTGCACCCGAACTAGCCGTTAGAGACCACTGTTAGAACTTCACTTCACTATTGGTGATCACAAGACTATCTAGTGTGTACAACCACACCATTTGGTGCATACAATCTTGCACGCTGTCGTTCCTTCTTCTCTTTTGTCGCTTCTGTCTGATGGTGGACAACCAGAGCATCCGGTGCGTACACCAAATCGTATGGCATGTGTATTGCTCACATCTCGATCTTCATTTTTGGGCAATTCTTCTTCTCATGGGATCATCTAGTGTGCATCACAAAACCGTCCGGTGCGTGAAATTTTCTGGCTCACTGACCGGTCAGCTAGATCGTTGACTCAGGACTTAATGGCTTTTATGAATGATGTCTTGGGTCTACTCTTGTGCTTTTTAATCACTCCTTTGAGGTGTTTGTTTCCCAAGTCAATCACTTGCACCCATGGAGCTTAAACAAATGTACTTGTGTTCATATGAGTCCCAAATGGTATATGTTGTCATTGCAACCACAAAAAATCATACTAAGCACGAGGTTGAGGGCCTGTTTCCCTTAAAGTATGATTCATCTTCTTTGTGTCTGCAAACCACCTTGCCACCTTTGGTGTTGTGATCTTATCAAAGAGGTGGTACGGAACTTTGGAGCCTCGTAGCCCACTTAAGGTGGAGATGGGCCTTTGAGCTTATATCTTGTGAAGAAGATGGTGTAGTATATCATGATAAAGTATTCGATCTCCTCTTGTTGTTTGTCTAGGGCTATTTCTACTTATGCATTTTGGCCAAGAACTTCAAGTGTTAGGTCTCATAGAATTATAGCTTACTGTTTATGTCCTTATGTTACAACAAATTCATACAAGTGAACACACATTGTGTTCATAATTCTTATTATTGACATATGTGTATATGCATGGTGTAAATATAAATCTAGATTAAAAAAACTTTCATCATGAAATCTATAATGGCTTAAAGACATGACCTATCACGGCCATTATTGTGTTTCGAACTAGCAGTAGTGGGTGCACAATTAACATCACCAAAAGGTGAGCAACTGGTAGTGCTCACTATTATAGAAATGGCTAGCAGGAGCGCCTCCTTTAGGAGATTAGAGGTGGCTTAGAAAGAGGGCCGCTCCTGCTAGACGCAAAGAGGGCCCTAGGTTGTGAACCACCTTTGGTATAGACTTACCAGAGATGGCTCATGGCATGGACCACCTCTGCTAATAACATTGATGGTCCGTGCCATGAGGGGCCTCTAGTATTGCCACTTACTAGAAGTGCTCATGCTCTGGACCGCTCTTGTTAAGTAGGCATTAGCTGGAGCAGTCTGTGCTATGAGCTGCCGCTAGTATCTGACATACAACAAGGGGGTCATGGCATGGACCTCCTCTACTATTAGTAGAGGTGGTCCATGCCATGAGCCGCCTCTGGTAAATCTTGCACTAGAGGCGGATTATGTTTTGGGCATTCCCAGCAATTTTAGTACAATAAATACATGAGCCCTTCTTCCTCCTTAGGTTATAGTAACCCAAGGAGGAAGCTTGGGGTACAATAGTGATGCCCAAGAATGGAGAAGTAGAGGGGGAAGTTTTAGTTTGGTTTTCTTTGGAGTTATATGCTAATTGAGGTACGGCTACACTATCATTGCATTTAATTTTATTATCTTGTATGAAATGAAGTGGTAGATTTAAAAAGATCTTATACATTCTCTCTCACATAGTGGTAATTTCTTTCTAGATTTAAGTGTAGATTTAGATCTATCTAAAACCAAGTTTTGGGAAGTATGTATGTATACCCTCCCACTCAAAGTATAATGATTATTTTAGCCCTAACATAGCTTGGAAGGCCCTTTCTTTACAAGGTTAATTACTTGCTAGTGGTATGCACCTTGGTAGATCTAGGTTGTACAATAAATATATGTAGAGATAAACCATGCTAGCTATGTAGATATATACTCCCTCACTCAAATCATATAATAATTGTGTTAACACTATTATTATTTTAAAGCTAATTAGATTTGATAGATCTAGACCTAAAATGTATGTATCGCTCTAGATACATATTTATATATAGTTATTATGCTTGTTATCGTGTTAGCCCTAGCTAATTACAATAATATATGCTCTGAAGCTAGCTAGACACTCTTTAATCAACCTAGCAAGTATCACCCCTTTTGTTTTTTTATTTATCTTGATGTTTAAATTAATGTATTGAGTTTACTTTTATAGATGGACCGTGCATGGATGTATAACATGGCAAGGATGCATAGGCCTTTTAGCAAGGAAGTAGATAAACTTATTGAAGCTGCAATGAAAGATTCTATGATTAAGGAGGTTCTAGGTATCTATTGCCCATGTTGAAGTTGCAAGAATCTTAAGGTGTATTCAGATCCGGTGACAAGCATGTGATTATTGATGGATTTGTTAAAGACTGCTCCATTTGGATACATCATGGAGAGAAAGATAGATCGGGCATGGCAACCAATCCTACCGAACACGCCGCATATGAGTTCATAGTTGAGAACAAGAATGCGGATGATTTTGAGGAATTCTTCGATGATGATGACCTTTAAATGTTGGATAGTGGTAGAGACGATGATAGTGGTGGTAGTGATTATGGAGGCATACCTTCTAGTAGTATCAATGACATCAGTATTGATGATGGTGACGATGATAGCGATGCTGATGACCTTGAAGAAATGCATAAGCACTTTAAGGCGGATGTCCTTATTGGGAATGCAAATGGTTTAGAGCATTTCAAGAAGGTAAAGGCTGCTGCAAAGCAAAGTGTGTATGAGAAGTGAATGGGTTGTTCAAGTCATTGGTTAGTGCTACAGTTTGTGTTAGAGTTGTTGATTCTGAAGGGCAACTATGGATGGTCTGACCCTAGCTTCAATGAACTATTGAAACAATAAATGTGGTTGCTTCCATAGCGTAACATTGTGCCTATCAACACATATCAAGTAAAGAAGATTATTAGCCCCATGACAATGGGAGTTAAAAGAATACATGATTTCCCAAACCATTGTATCTTATACCAAGGGAAATCATTCAAGAACCTAGAGAAATGCCTAACTTGTGGTGCTAGCCATTACAAGCGGAATATATACACTGAAGATTGTTCCCCCAATGGGAATAAAAGGAAGAATGGTGCAAAAACATATGAACCTGACTGTACCAAAGAAGCAAATAAATCCTTAGGCATAGACGATAACAAATGATGAGACCCTTCCCTAGTTATATGCTACCACAAATAAAAAAGATCACTTCAGGCGTATGTTTGCAAATCCAAGGGAGGCTAAGCTAATGCACTGGTGTCATGATGAGTGGTCTGGCGATGAGAGGGAATGCTTGCTCACCCAACCAATGGCACACAATGGAAACATTTCGATTAAACGTATGATGAGTTTTTGAAGGATCAAGAATTGTGAGATTTGCAATTAGTATAGATGGAATGAACCCATATGGACAGAAGAGCAGCACAAACAAAACATGGTTGGTCATATTCATGGTATACAATCTTCTCACATGGCTTTGTCACGAGTGAAAGTATATATTTCTATGCATCTTGATACAAGGCCCTAAACAACCTGTCATTGATATAGATGTCTTCCTTCATCCTTTGATGGTAGATATGGAAAAGCTTTGGAGTGAGGGGGTAAAGATATGGGATGTGTTTCATAAGGATGACTTCACATTAAGAGGGATTATAATTATCACAATCAATGATTACCCTACGTTGTTCTCACCCTATGAATAGATCAAAGGAATGACATGTTGTTTATTATTCTTGGATGACAAGTCGTTTGTGTTTCTAGATGGGTCAAAGAATGTTGACTATCTTAAGTATTGGTGATTGTTTGTTCAAGGAAACATGTATTGAAGGAAGTTGTTCTACAAGAGCTTTGATGGAAAGGCAAAGTCAGGTTTTGCGCCAAAGAGAAGACACGATAGCGAACATGTTTTTGATATGGTCTAAATAATCAAGGTTTGCTATGGGAAGACGAGCACGAGAGCAAAGGCCCAATAGATGGCATACCATTCATGTAGATGTCAATCTTATTTAAGTATTTGCCATAGTGTCGGATGGTAATGACTCGAATGGTCTACTCCTTCCGCAAGATCTCGCAAAAGCAGATATATAGAGATCCATTGGATTCACTGCAAGAATTCAAGGCGGCGGCTATGGCCCAACTCAGGATGTGCTTCCCACCATCATTTTTTATATAACGCCACATCTCATGATACACATGGTTGACTAGATCCATGCACTTGGTCTAATGTACTGGCATGAAATCTGGATGCATGAGCATTTCATGTCGACTTTAATCCATTATGTTATCAATCGTGCATGACCTGAGGGATCTATGCTAGAGGCCTACTGTACAGAAGAGGTCATTGAGTGCTACTAGGATTAATTGGTGGATAATAAAGGTACTGGCATAGTTGCATCTCATCATACGAAAAGGTAGGCTGGGAAAGGCACTAGAGGGAGGAAAACATTCAATGACAAGGCTTACAAAGAAGTGCAAACTTCCCATGTTAGTATCTTACATCAAATTGAGATTATGGCTCCATTCATCCAGTAACATCTCAATATTATTCATGTAGAAAGCAAAGGCCGCTCTGAGGTGTGGGTCGTGAAGGAGCATAAAAAATGCTTCACTGCATGGCTTATGGACCAGAACACAGACAATGGAACAACTATCAAGGAAATAATGTTGAAATGACTTTGTATGGGTCCTTCTGCATAGGTCACGACATGGCAAGCATATGATATAAATGGATATATGTTCTATATGTTTGCAAAGGGTATAAAAAGTCAATGTCAAAAATAATGGCATTCAGATTGAAACCATCGATGACTCAATAGGCCAAAGCGTCACTTATTTTTGCGTTATTGATGACATATGGGAGTTAGACTATAGACTAAACATATAGTTTCCTATATTTAAATTCCAATTGATAGGTGGACAACTATGGTCATACTATTCTTGACATAGCCAATGTTAGATACAAAGATGACCCTTTGGTACTCGCCAAACCTGTCGCACATGTTCTCTATGTCCTTGACCCATCCCAAAAGAAGCAAAAGCATATAGTTGCCTTAGGCAAATAGAATATCATTGGGATTGATTGTACCAACAACATTAATGCCTATAATGGCACGATGACATGGAGTTCTTTACAGACCTACCAACAAAGATTAAGTATGTAGAAACAAGCATCAAGGGTGTGAATCCCTAGCTACATACGGATGGAGAGCCAAGAATTGTAACATCCTAGTTAATGCATCATGACCATTTATACTCTATGTATTTTAATTTCTCACAATTTATTAGTTAATATTATGGTATTGGACTTTTTAGGTTAATGTGTTGTTATGTGTATTTAATAGAATTAAAATGTACAATGGTATTTAATTGAATTAATGATATATGATCAAGAAAGTAGAAGTATATGTAAAATAACAATATGAGCGATGCATAAGGCCAACCACTCCTACTAATGTGTTAGAAGGAGCAGTTGGTGTTATAGACTCTTACTAACTTAATTGGAGTGTTTGGTGGTATCCACCGCTACTACTCATGTGGACAAGATACTTAGCCCATCTCCTCCTCCAAGTGCACTCCTCCATGATAGATCCTCTTCCACTAGCGCGTCGTAGGCCTAGCCTTGCGTGCACTGTGATGCCCTGGCATCTGAAGTGCATTACATTATCATCTTTAGCTTAATTAGATCATTTCATATTGGGTGCATGGATGGTTTTTGTCATTTGAATAAAATAAACTCAGTTTTTTGAAATTGCCTTTGAGTTTGCTATTGTATCTTCAATACTATTGTGAATTTGATGAAACATTGGATAACAAACTTGTAGACAATTCCATGATGAACAACTTTGATATTTTGTGCTTTGACATGCATAAAGGTTTATATAGTGTTTTAGATCAAATTGTGTCAACATACCAAAATGTGCCAAAGCTTGGCCTATCTAGAAAATTCAAATTTTTGTGAAACACAAGTTTTCATCATGCAAAACTTTATATATGAAAGTTGTAGCTTCTGAAATTCTAAACAACATTGGTATAGTTCACCTCCCAAGAAAATGTCCACAAATGTTCTTAACAAAATTTTTGAACTCTAGGGTTTGGTTGGTCAAACATGCACTAAGAACTTAAATCCATTCAATCTTCCAAATTTGAACATAACATAATATCAAGGCCTTTAACAAAGTTGTATATCATAAGAGTACAATATTTCTTGTATTTTGAGTTTCTCCAAATTCGACCTCTAAACAGGTCAAATGGGCGAAGTTCAAACGGGTAGAAACCTAGTCAAAATCTGTTTCTTCATTTCCTCTATTCTTTCCCTTTTCCCCATCTCACTGACGGTGGGCCCCGCGATCCGGGCGGACAGCCATGCCGAGCCGGCGCGCGCCACGCGGCCGCCGGCGTATGGGCGGTGCGTCCTGGCCATGGATCAAACCCCCTAGCGCGTCAATAAGAGGAGGATGCATCCCTCCTCCGATCCCCTTTCTCTCTAGCCATCCCGAGCCTTCTCCCTCGCTCTCCCTCCCTTGCTTTGTCCGCGTCGCCATTGGCGACCCGAGCTCAAAGCTTGAGCTCCACCACTGCCGTCCGTCCACCCTAGCCTACTAGACCGCCACCACCACCTCCGCCGTGACCTCGCGCGCGGGGTGCGCTAAGCCTCATCGTTGTTCTGCCCCTCCATCGACGAAACCGCACCGCCCGTGCTGTCCTCGCCACGAACTCGCCACTCGGTTCACCGTCGCCGCATCCCTCATCTGTGCCTCCTTTGCACCACTGAGACCACCAGGTAGTGCGTCGGGGTAGGGAAGACCTTCTCAACCTGCGTCGTGGCTGCAGTGAGCTCTGGCTCGCTGGCTTGCGTGCGCGTTCCCGTGTGGCCGTCGGCCGGCACGAGGTCGAAGAAGGGGCCGGCAATCTTTAGATTTAACCCCTGCGAGTTTTGTTTTTTCGATTAAGTCATGCGCACTGTTGAATGAGTCTAAGTATTCTTGCATGCTAGCCCCTGGGAGTGTGGTTTAATTGCGTTTGGGCCCCTGGATCTATAGGTTTTGTTTTTAAAATTCTTTATTTCGGCTGAAATTTTGAAAATCCATAACAAATCAAGCAAAAATCATAAAAATGCAAAATCAGTGTCTATGGACTCCTCTTGAATAGATATACAAAATGTGTATGATGTAGATGTGTGAAATGACCATTTTGCCCTTGGATCTTGCATGATTCATAAAAAAAATAAATGCCAAAAGTAGTTTAAATGCACTCTAAAAATTATGAAACCTAGACAGTAGCTTTATTGTCACATTTAGGCACAATGGTAATTTTGGTAGCCATAGAACTACTATCAAACTGCCAGATCTACCCCTGTACTTGATTTCTGAGCTAAAAATGAGTAGGAAAATACTTGCTATACGAAAATTGCTCCAAATAATGTAACATAAACTGTACAAGCACTTTGACACATATGTAGCTTACAATAAAAATGGGGAGCTCTTCTTGTCTTGTTTTATGTGTGATTTGAAATAGATAAATAAATACTTGCATAATAAGATAAATAATAGGAAAAAGTGACTTTATGTTGTAAAATCAATCTGAGAAAAATCTTGGTGCTTCATAGTTAAGTTTAGGTTCCAAAAAGAATTTTTGTAAATTTTATTGTTACAATTTTGAGCTGCATGTAAAATAAGATCTAATAAATAAGTAGAAAATATATGTACTATCAAACCTTAGTTATTTTACTTACTGGATTTTATACGTGATTTCATGAACATGTTATACGTGTTGTTAGAATTTCATGGTCAGAAACATTCTCTGTGATTTATAATAAATCTGAGAACCTAAATGCCAATTAAATTGCTAGAATTACTATGATTATTTTATAGCTCCTTTGCTGCTAGTATTTATCCTCGTGTCAAAATTATTTGAGATTATTTGGAACTGTCTAACAGGTTGAACCCAACATGAGTGGTTTTAATGCAACAAGTAAATATATTGCATAATATGATTGGGATATATTTCCTACGAAGGCATAATGTTGCATATTTCAACTCGTTTACTTGTTGCATACTGTTCAATACATTGCACCAGCACCATATGCATTCATTTGCACTATATCATGCATATAGACCCCCCGAATGAGGAGCCACCACGGGATCAACCGCAGATCGTGGAGCCGGACGACGAGCCCCCGCACCAGGAGCCGGTGTACCAGCAGCTGGAACCCAACTTTGCACCGGAGGCACTGATTGACTGTAGCGAGGAAGGTAGGCAGTACCATGATTCCCTCAGCTAATATAATCTTGATTGATTGATGATACGAATCTACGTTAGGAGTTGGTTGAAAAAATGCATTAGACTCCCAGGCTGCCATGGCCCTAGCACCTATACATAGAGTCCGTACGATGAGTATGCCGAGAATTTGCTAGGTACAAGTAGATGTGAGTGAATAGAGTCACTCATCGCGTAGGTGATTTTGAAGTCACAGAAATCTTAGTATTATCGAAGATGGCATAACACTATAGAATGGTTATCCCGGTCATAGAACCGGTAAAAGTCTTTCCTAGGCTTGGCCGAAGCTTTCGAGGTGCTGCCCGTCCACTGGATGGAGGCAGAAGGACTGGGGGAGCTTTGTACTCATGGCAGGGAGACCGAGATGTCTGTAGGCTCGCCATGCGAGTTAGGTGGGGGTGCTTTGAATAAGGGGACGAGACAGGTTAAGATGGGAGCTATATGTGGGAACGCGATGGCTAGTAAGCATATACCCCTGGCATTAAAATTATTCCTAAGAATTAAAAATCGATTCAAATCGCCGATACTCACTAGGTGTGAGAATGCCAATATCACTGACGGGCAACATAGTAACTACTTGAATATATTGTATTATTACTCATGTTTTCGAATACCACATGCTTGTATTGTATTGCTTACATTTTCGCAAATTTATTATTATGATGATATATGTAACTGTTTAATCTTGCTACTTTATGTTAATATGTCACTGTATAGAAATTGATAGCTAAGGATCTACTTATTAGTAAGCAAGCTTCGTGTCAGCCGTACGTCACTCCATTACGTCCTACTGAGTATTTACTACTCAGGGTTTGCCCCCATATTTCGAGCACAGGTATGGAGTTCTTATGCGCCTGTGTTGGTGGAGGTGCATGTCTACACTAGGGTTGAGGGTCATCATCTGTGGCACAAGAGCAACATCGGTGGGCTCCATGTTGTTTCATCATTGCAAGTATTTTGAGTTGTCATGAACTTCGAACTTTAAATTCCATTGCCAGATACTTTAAAACTTGATTATCATATGGCAGTATGTTGGAACTGTATTTTATTTGGAACTGGTTTGTAAAACTAAGTCTACTTACTCTCTATTTCAATAGCTTCTGATGATGTAACTGTTGTGGCTCCATAGAGGGCTGGTTGTGTATGATGTTGGTTCTCTGATATTTGGTAATATCGAGAGCCGAATGACTCTCAATGGATAATTAAGTTTATTTCAGTCTAAGTGCACTATGAGACAGATGTGGCAAGTGTGCTTGGCTTGGATTAAATCGGAGGTTCTGCCACACGCGGTATCAGAGCCGATCATGCTCAAACAATAGTCATATCATCATGTTTTGATCTACAAACCTATTTTCAAAAACTCCTTTTCAAGTAATTGAAAAATGAGAGTACACGATATGCCCATATTAAAGATGTTAGTATATACCAGGTGACATTGCTCACATTCTAACCTAGATAGAACTAATATGCAAGTTTGGCGCTTGGGAAGCAGCTTTTCAGCCATAGCTATCCCCAGTACTGGAGGAACGCTATTGGGATTTGCGAACTACTGTGAATCGTGCATTCATGCTGGTAGGATACAAATTTAAGGGGGTGGTCACTATTTGGGTGTTTGTGACCATTCTTCTATTTTGATGTGGCAAGATTCAATTTCCTTGTGTGGGTACCAGCTCGGTCTAGCAAAGGACCCTATAGATACATTGTCTACGTGGCATAAATAGCATGGATGCCACTTCTAGGTTTAGAGTAGTAATGACGTGAGCATGCATTTTTCTGCAGGTACACTAACTGCATGCAGAATTAAGAGCAACTAGAAAACGACTAGTTGCATTAGGGAGAGGCGTGCATATATGTCACCGAATATTCGCTAGTTATATATAATATGCATAGGATGTGTGATGTGAGATCGAATTGAGCGAATCATTCATCATGCTTTTTGATTTCTCATTAATTTATGGGTATCATTAAAAGTCAAACGAAATAAGTTTTAAGCTTTAAATATGTCTCCTGCGCGTCTCACAAGTTCATTCATGATGGTTACGTGATCTTGATACAACTCATTCATTAAAAGTATTTTTTTTAAACAGATGTTAGATGATCTTGATACAACTCATTCATTAAAAGTCTTTTTTTTAAATCGATGGCTAGGATGAAACAGACCGCATATAAGGCCAATTTTAGGAGGGGTCCCCACAGACAGGCTAGGCACAAGTCAGTCCACCTTCCGCCACTGGTCCACACTCCCCCTCACAAGGAGCATGGGTGGCTACGCACCCACTGCCGTGACGAGTGTGGCCTCTCGCCGATCTTGTGCAGGAGATGTGGTGCCGACCCTATCACTTCTACTTGGTGCAGACAGTGCATGAGGAAGGGAGCTGCCTGGCCCGCATCGTCATCCCTTGGGGCCCTTTCTCGGGGAAGCAGAGGCTATCTTTCTATGGGGCCAATGAGGAGGCCCTTCAGACGGCCTTGGCAGCTATCACCGAGCTGAGTGCCTCGGTTACGGCAAGTGTTTCAGTGATACGCTACCTCGCCAACGACAAGTATGATGATGAGTGGGTCCATCGTTACGAGTTGTTGTAGGAGCGGATCAACACCAGGTCGCATGCTGCGACCATGGACTTCTCCCACAGCATGCACGGGATGTACATTCGCCCTGAGAACCATGCCCAGCTCTACCTTGACCTGCACCTATAATCACGAGCTCGTGTTCAGGAGTTGGAGCAGCAGCTGGTAGCTTGTGCAGCTGAGGACAAGGAGCATCAGCACGCTCTTGTGCAGGCTCAGCAATAGGTTGGGTACTTGCAGCAAGACTTGCATGCACACCAGGCACACCTTCATGAGCTTTAGGGCTTGTTGGGGCCGTAGCGTAGCTTATTGGCCAGCTCCAGCAGCGCATTGCGGAGTTTGAGCTGCAGCACCCTTCCCTAGGGCAGGACCCTTTGGTTGTGCTCTCCGCAACAAAGGTTGGAGACACTCCAGTTCCTGACTCCCACTCTACGGCCTAGAGTGGCTCGAATGACATGAGACGTGATGGCAATCCTTTTGTACTTGTAGCACATTTGAGAGCGATGTTTTGTAATATTCCACTCTGTGCATATATTCATGGCTATACTGAACAATGGTGAGGTCGAGAGAACTCATTTGTGTAAGCCATGTAAGTAGATGGATGAACACTAATTTATGCATCGTTAATAGTTGGTATGACCAACTCACACTTACGTAATGGAAAGACCCTTGCTGCTGTTAGAACCTTTTAAATATGTGCTTGTATTGTATTCCATGTTCAATTTGAAATGAATGCCATGCGCCATGAGTTTGAAAACTGCAGTCTAAAATTCTGTACAGCTACAACTAAATCTTGATATATCTTGAAATCTTGAAGGAATTGGCACCAGTGTTGTATACCACACTTGTAGACAATTTCTGGATGCACAACTTTCTCAATTGGAGTTTTTTCTGATTGTTCATAGTTTCAAAGTTATGATCAGGTTTCTTTGAACTTGAGAGTCTGAACAGAGGCAGCAGCTAAAGGGAAAATGCCTATTACACCCAGATAGTGAGAGATTTGATCTAGGGTTTATATACCAAACTTGTAACCCAGATAGGGAAATTTTGGTATATAGAGTTTCTCTTGAAAGTGCTCAGCTTGTGAGTTATAGCCGAAAACATTCAGATTCAAAATCTAGACAGAACTGACATATATTGCTAAACGTAAAATTCGACCCAGTTGAAAAAGGAATCAATCAAAACTTTATATAACAAGTTGTGGAACTACTTTTCTATGGATGTCATACTATGAAAATGCATGGAATGTAAACAATTTAGTTTTTAAACAGATAGTTGTCCCAGGGTTGGGCTGAAAACCTTAGAACAATAATAAATCGAATTTTTCTTCATTGTGTCAACCTGATTACTCAATGTGGTCTATAAGAAAGATGTAGGAAACTAAATCTTGAATAGATTTTGTGTTTTGACCTTCACCTAGATCGAGCGT
This sequence comes from Paspalum vaginatum, assembly GCA_030272315.1. Lineage (NCBI taxonomy): Eukaryota > Viridiplantae > Streptophyta > Magnoliopsida > Poales > Poaceae > Paspalum > Paspalum vaginatum. The sequence continues at coordinate 23,150,344 of CM059019.1, read as the reverse complement.
TTGACATTCAAATTGTCAAAATTCAGAGGCGCTGTCTTGTACGATCAAAACTGCACACTTACTTTGCGCTATTATACGTGATTGTCAACCACTACGAGATGGAGCCTAACACTTTGTGTGCAATTAAGTGATTCCGTTTACATACATGCTTTCATGTATTGTAACATATCTTTGATGCCATGATATTTTATCACTGCATCGATTGCACTAAAGTGATTGGACTAAACATGATTGGCCTCATTCTTGCAGATGGTGAATACTTGCCATGGTGCTCAGTGCAGCCACCGCATGATGCTCCACCTCCACAGGAGCTAGCCATCCTAGTCATGCAGCAGGCTGAGCTGATCTGCATGCTAGTGGAGGAGCATCAGAGCCATGGTCAGCAGCAGCCCTAGGAGCATCATCCCTACAGCATCTCCTATCAGGACTTTGAGGGGTTGCAGCCTCCCGTCTTCACGATGTATTCAAAGCCACTTGCTGCAGATGATTGGCTCAACATCATTCTGTCAAAGTTCACTCTTCTTCCAGGCCTGACCGAGCAGGAGAACGTCCGGTTTGCTGCTCAGCTGCTACAAGGAGCAGCGGGCGTGTGGCATGCCACGTTTCTCACTATGCAGGAGCAGGGGCATGTGCCTACTTGGTAGGAGTTTCGTCAGGCTTTTTGGGCCCACTACATTCGAGCAAGGTTGATAGAGTAGAAACAATGTGAGTTCCCAGACCTTAAGCAAGGCAACAAGACAGTGATGTGGTATGTGCAGTCTTTTATCCACTTGTCTCAGTACTCAACAGGGGACATCACTACTGATCCTCACCGGGCACCCAGGCTCTTGGACAGCATTGACCCCACCCTTCGTACACACTTGGGGTGCCATTATGAGAGCTTCATGGACTTGGTGGACATGGCTGTTTACATGGAGAATCGTCTCCATGCTGCCAATGTGGATCAGATGTGCAAGAGGTTGGACAACACTACAGCGGACAGTTCTTCTCAGAAGGAGAAGGACCATACAGGCCTCCACAGTAGTACAACTAGTAGTCCTACTATGTGATCTGGCCCAATCAGCCGGGTTGGATCCACAGGGCTCCACAGCAATAGCAGTACCTCGCCTACAGAGCACCAACATAGCTACCTGCTCCTTGTGCTCCCACTGTTTCAGAGCCCGGTGCTCCTTGCTACAACTGTGGTAGGACTGGGCATTTCAGTAGGGATTGCAGGGCACTTCGTAGGATCCAAGGCCCTACTACTGTGGGTGGTAGTTAGCAGGCAAGTAAAAGGGATCCACACCTAATATAGGTCATGTGCATTACGTCCACATGGGGCAGATTCCCGCCGGAGAGCCAGTACTTGCTGGTACGTTCATGGTCAACGGTCACCCGACCGTCATGTTATTTGATTCAGGAGTCACTCATACATTTATTAGTCAGTCATATGTATCTAGGCATGGGATAAAAACTTCCTGCATAAAAAAGAGATATCATATTGCTGCACCTAGGAACCCAATCAATACAAACTTGATAGTGATGAGGTTACTTTTGAGCATATGAGAGGAGGAATTTATTATCAACCCTGCAGTCCTACCACACCAAGGGACTGATATTATCTTAGGTATGAATTAGATGACAAAAAACAATGCACTCCTAGATGTTGGCAGTAGGATAGTGCAACTAAGATCTAGTGTTAGTGGCAAGATTTTACGAGTACACATACCAAATCAAAAACGCATGTCACCAACAGTGAATACAACTGAAATGCAAGAGGTTAAGAAGATACCTGTAGTGTGTGAATTCCCGGATGTGTTTCTAGAGGAGCTCCTTGGGCTTCCACCAGATAGGGATGTGGAGTTTGCAATTGAGCTAGTTCCAGGCACAACACATGTATCTAGGAGGTCGTACAGAATGCCTCCTGATGAATTGAAAAAACTGAAAACACATCTACAAGAACAGTTAGACAAAGGGTTCATTTGACCTAGCTCATCACCATGGGGTTGTCTAGCCCTCTTTTTTGAGAAGTAGGAACATGGTGGAAAAAGGCTATGTGTTGATTATCGACCGCTGAATGCAGTGACCGTAAAAAAAAACCCATTGCCACACATTGAAATTATGTTAGACCAGTTAGCTAGGGCAAAGGTCTTCTCCAAGATTAACCTAAGGTCTGGCTACTATCAAGTAAAATTAGAGAAGAAGACATACCAAAAAACAACATTCTCTACCAGATACGGCCTATATGACTATTTGGTTATGTCCTTTGGGTTAACCAATGCACCGGCTTTCTTCATGTATATGATGAATACGGTGTTCATTAATGAACTCAACAAGTTTGTGGTGGTGTTCATTGATGACATATTAGTCTACTCCAAAAATGAGAAAGAAAATGAAGATGACTTAAGGATTGTACTCACTCGGCTTAGAGAACACAAAATCAATGCCAAGTTCAGCAAATGTGCATTTTGGCTGGAAGAAGTGGGTTTCATAGGTCGCATTCTATCTGAAAAGGGAGTAGCAGTTGACCCTAGCAAAGTAGAAGATGTTCTGAATTAGAAGCAACCTAAGACAGTGACTAAGATTCAGAGTTTCCTTGGTTTAGCTGGCTACTACGACCGCTTCATCAAGGACTTCTCCAAGATTTCAAAGTCAATTGTGGCGGAACTGCTAATTTAATCCAAGCAAAGTACACCTGCCACCACATGGCCCGCAGTGCACTTAGACCGTATAAAATCCGGTAGTCTGTTGAGCTACCCTAACGGGCACTCGATGTAACCATCATCCAGGGATGCCGACATCACGCACGTTAAGCCCTCGAAAGAGCCACAACAATTACAACAACCTATCATTTCATACAAACATAGTTTGATTTATTACAAATAGTTTACTCAAAATAGTATACAAACATATGGAAAATAGAGCTTCAAAATATCTCGCAGCGGAATACATAATAATATACAAGTGCAATGTAGCGGAAATAAAACATCGAGTCATGACATTGAGCCCACCGTTGTCATTCTCGAACACAAAGTTCCTAAAAAGAAAAATATCAACAACAAACAATGAGTACGTGGGGTAATTGTAGGACTTACCCGAGGGTGGTATCAGCCTGACACATTTGAGAGTATAGAAGGCTTTTTGGTGGACTTGACTTCTAACCCGCATAAGCTTACTAGAAGTGAGTCCTTAATTTCAAATTTCATGCTTTATTAAAATCATAAGCCTCATTTGATTCAACATAATCATCATCTTGATCCATAATTCATATATATCAATATTCTCAACACATACACCCTCATAAAGTAACTTGCGGAAATGTGAACATACAAGTACAAGCATGTAGTAATAAAAGCATAATTAAATAAATACCATATTAAAGTTATTACTACGATGATTGTCAGTGGCATTGGCATTCCCACACTTGGTGAGCATCAGTGATTCGAATCAATTTTAACTCCTGGGAATAAATGCAATGCCAGGGGTATGTGCTTACTAGCCGTTGCGTTCCCATATATATTCCCCTTCTTAACCTGTCTCATCCCAAGTTCGATTCACTCCCGCCTAGCCACCGGGTTGTATCCCCATGGCGAGCCTGCCGACATCTCGGTCTCCGCGCCATGAGTACAAAGCTCCCCTAGGCCACCTTCCTCTTAACCAGCGGGTAGGAACGTGTCTCTATGCTTCAGACAAGCCCAGGAAAAACTTTTACCGGTCCCATATCACAGATAAGCATTCTAGCAATGTTATGCCAACCAATAGGCGAACAACGAATGGACCTTAAGCGACTGAGGCGGAGCCAAATAATATAATAACACACACCATAGAAGTAAACTTATTCTCTGCCCGGTCTCATCTTTCCATCACATCATATCATACTGCTTTTGAATTTGATATTTTTGTAAACCATTTATGAGTAAAGCCCTAGCATCTCGCAAGTGATTATCTTCACTCGACTTCTACCATCTAAATATGGCTGAGCATTGACTTCGACCTGTCCATACTACATATGATATCAGGTATTTATGCATGTGGGGTTCCAAACAACTACTAAACGTAAATGCACAAACAAATATAGGGTGGTGGGACTCTCTAGATAGGTGCAGATGACTAAGGGGCCTACCTTTGTTGTTGAAAACTTGAACAAACTAATCTAAACTTAGTTTGCCAGATTGTGAGGCTTCGCCCTAAGCAACCCCTTGATCACTTGGACAACTCCTCCTTCCAAGCCTGACTCATCGGTCCTCTAGGTCGTGCTTGGGGCTTAGTTGGTCTTTTGGACCACCGTTGCTTGACGTAGATCCATGCACTTGCTTTTTGATCACGTATCTGCAATAAGTGTCACTGTATGAATGATATGCATGATGCAGCGAAGGAGATACATGAAGACCAAGCACATGCACAAGTAATTATTTCATGGATAGATAGAAAGGTGATTGCTAATTACTTTAGAAAGAAGTGCTATTGTGCACAATAGAGCAAGCATACAATTAAACAATTATACACATACAACTAGCACATTGGTAATCCTAAGGATGACATGTCAATGTTTTGACCCTATGAAGACAAGCAATAGTTATTTGGTTCCTTAGATTACTAAAATACATGCATAACTTGTCGCATTTATTCCCGTTCAGCTAGTCAACATATCATGCATGGTACAGGAGAGGAACACTTGATAGGTTGCTAATTCTAAGTCACTCTTATCATACCAAATGTAAACAAGCATTGAACAAGCATATAAGTGGATAGGTCATATATAGTTTGCCTCATGCCAAGTTATTATTATCTATATTCAACAATATATCGTATTTTCATGATTAATAATTTGCACACTAGGCATATGATAATGGAACATGCATATGGTGTGAGGCTCATCTATACATAAGTGTGTATGTATCAAGTATATCAAATAGGAGAAATCACAAACTAGCAGCATGCATGTTTATTAACATCCCCTTTTTATTTTATTCATTTTAAACCTATCAAAATGACTATTAATGGACCCCTCAAGTAACAGCAACCCAAAATTGCATAGTCAGGTAGATTTTGAGGTGCTATAGTGAAATAAAAAGTAATTTCAGAATGAAGTTTGGGGAAGGGCTGAAAATCTAGGCTTGGGAATTTTCTAAGTATAGGTTGACTTCGTTGGGTTCGAACTTTTGAACCTCTTAATGTATGATTTTAAAGATAGTCAAGATATTAAAGTTGAAGGCAACACCTCAAACTAAAAGTTTTGTATTTGAGATTTCTTGTGAAAACGTATAGATTTTTAGCTACCCAACCAAAGAACGCAAAGTTTTGCACATTCAACTAGAAAATTTTGACTTAGTGATTTATTCGCCTACTTTTTGTTCCGCTCTAATCATAACTAAATCCTAATTCATCATGAGCATTGATCTAGCTGTGTGTTAGGGAATTTGAGATGCTAGAGGCATCACACCAATGACATCATTGATTAGGAAAAATGCAAAATTTGCTTGGAGCCAAAATGTGAGGAAGCCTTCCAAACACTGAAGAAATTATTAACCTCAGCACCTGTGTTAGCACAATCGGACATCACTAAACTATTTTATTTGTATTGTGATGCCTCCGGCAATGGGCGCGGTTGTGTCTTGTTGCAAGAAGGGAGAGTGATTGCTTATGCTTCTTGCCAACTGAGAAAGCATGAAGCAAACTAGCCAACACATGACCTTGAGCTACTAGCAGTTTTACACGCACTGAAGATATGGAGACACTATCTGCTAGGTAATACTTGTCACATCTACACTGACCACAAGAGTCTCAAATACATCTACACACAACCTGAAATTAACATAGGGCAAAAACGGTGATTAGAGTCGATAAAAGATTATGATTTAGAGATTCATTACCATCCTGGCAAAGCAAATGTAGTAGTTGATGTCTCAAGCTGTAGGGATCATTGCAATGTGATTGAAGCCCAACCTACGACAAGAGTGATCTGTTGTAAGATGAATTAAATTGAAATGCCATTAGTGCAACAAGCTGAACTCTATAATCTTTTCATCGAACCAACCATTAAGGATCATATCATTGCAGCACAAAAACAAGATAAGGGCATGGCACATATTTGTGAGGGCATAGATGAAAAGAGGAAGGCTCGTTTCACACTTGATGGGTAGGTGTCTTGTGGTCAAAAAATCATTTAGTGGTACCTAAGGGCATGGAGTTGAGAAAGAAAATACTTGATCAGGCACACACCTCCATGTTCGCTATGCACCCTAGGAGTAATAAAATGTACCAAGATCTGAAACAAAAATTTTGGTGGACTCGTATGAAATGAGAAATCACCAAGTATCTGTCTATGTGTGATGTGTGTTAGAGAGTGAAAGCGGACCACCTAAAGCCTACTGGTATACTTCAACCATGGGAAGTCTTGGCTTGGAAGTGGGATTATATAGACATGGATTTCATCGTGGGTTTGCCTCGTACTTGGAAGGGCTATGATTCCATATGGGTGGTTATTGATTGCCTAACCAAATTAGCACACTTCTTGCCAGTTAAGACTTGCTACACTGCAGCTATGTACGCTGGATTATATGTTTCCTGGATTGTGTCCTTGCATGGTGTTCCCCAAACCATTACTTCGGATAAAGGTTCACTGTTTGTGTGCCCCTTTTGGGAGCAATTGCAAACTACTCTTGGGACCAATTTGATTTGACGTTCGGCATACCACCCTCAAACAAGGGGCCAAGTAGAAAGGGTGAATTAGATCTTAGAAGACATGTTGAGAGCTTGTACACTAACCTACTCTACCAAGTGGGATGAGTGCCGACCCATAGCAGAATTTGCTTACAACAATAGCTACCAAAAGTGCTTAGAAATGGCTCCTTTCGAGGCTCTATATGGCAGAAGTGCAGGGCACTACTCAACTAGTCTGAACCTGGTAAGCGTGTCACATTCGGTCCTGATTTAGTGACAAAAGCTGAAGAGCAAGTAAAGTTCATATACAGCAATCTAAAGAGAGCATAGTCTAGGCAGAAAAGTTACTTAGATAAGAGAAGGAGGCCACTAGTCTTTGAAGAGGGCAATCACGTGTATCTTCATGTGTCACCGATGAAGGGAGTACATCAGTTTGGAGTGAAAGGGAAGTTAGCACCATGGTATGTTGGTCCATTTAAAATCACAGAAAGATGTGGGACAATTGCTTACCAGTTAGAGATGCCACCACACCTTGCTATTGTTCATGACGTTTTTCATGTCTTGCAACTTAAGAAGTGCCTAAGAGTGCTGGAGAAAGTGGTTGACACATCCCAAATTCAGATCGAACCTGACCTCACATATCGAGAACATCCCATAAAAATTCTTAACCAAAAGCAAAGATCAACAGGCTAGAGGGCTATCAACTTTTATGAAGTGCAATGGAGTAACCACACCGAAGAGTACGCAACTTGGGAACAAGAGGAATACTTATACTCTAAATATCCTGACTTTCTTCCATCCACTTCAAATGGGTATGTCACAATAGTTTTAATTTTCACATTTCAACTTGTATTCACACACAATGCACTTTCTCTCATTTAACTTAACCACCCACATCACATCAAAATCTCAGGACGAGATTTATTTAAGGGGGCTGGGTTGTGGTGGCCCGGCATCTCAAGTGCATTACTTTAGTATCGTTGGCTCAGTTACATCATTTCATGAGCATTTCATATTGGGTGCATGGATGGTTTTTGTCATTGGAATCAAATAAATTAGGTTTTCTGAAATTGCCTTTGAGTTTGCTACTGTAACTTCATTACTATTGTGAATTTGATGAAAATTTATATGACAACTTTTAGACAATTCCACGATGAACAACTTTGGTATTTTGTGCTTTGACATGCATGAAGGTTTACATAGTGTTTTAGGTCAAATTCTGTCAATACATCAAATTTGCCAAAACTTGGCTTGTCTAGAAAATTTAAATTTTTGTGAAATCAAAGTCTTTATCATGCAAAACATGATATATGAAAGTTGTAGCTCCTGGTATTCTAAACAACATTGGTATACTTCACCTCCCATGAAAACGTCCACAAATGTGCTTAACAGAATTTTTAAACTCTGGTGTTTGGTTGGTTAAACTTTCACAACGAACTTAAATCAATTCAAACTTCCATGTTTGAACACAACATAATATCAAGGCCTTTAACAAAGTTGTAGATCATGAAGAGTACAATATTTCTTGTATTTTAAGTTTTTCCAAATTTGGCATCTAAACCAGTCAAATGGGCGAAGTTCGAAAGGGTAGAAAACCAATGAAAATGTGTTTCTTCATTTCCTCTATTCTTTCCCTTTTCCCCATCACACTGACTATGGGCCCCGCGATCCGGGCGGATGGCCATGCCAAGCTGGCGCGTGCCACGTGGCCGCCAGCATAGGGGTAGTACGTTATGGCCGTGGATCGAACCCCCGAGTGCATCAATAAGAGGAAGAAGCCTTCCTCCGCCGATCCCCTTTCTCCCTCGCCATCCCAAGCCCTCTCCCTCGCTCTGTCCGCATCGCCATTGGCGACATGAGCTCAAAGGCTTGAGCTCTGCTACCGCCATCCATCCACCATGGACCACTAGACCACCACCACCACCGTGACCTCGCGCACCTAGTGCGCTCAGCCTCGTTGCCGTTCCGCCCCCCCCCCCCCATCGACGAACCCACACCACCCGCATCGTCCTCGCCACGAACTCGTCGCTCAGTTCACCGCCGTCGCATCCCTCGTCTGCGCCTTGTTCACTACCACTGAGACCAAAATGTAGTGCGCTGGGGCGGGGAACACCTTCCTCGACCCGTGTCACAGCCGTGGCGAGCTCCGTCTCACCGGCGTGCGTGCGCGTTCCTGCTTGGCCGCCGACCGGCGCGAGGTGGAAAAAGAGGCCGACAATCTTTAGACCCGGCCCCTACGAGTTATGTTTTTATGATTAAGTCCTGCGCACTGTTGAATGAGTCTAAGAATTCTTGCAAGCTAGCCCCTAGAAGTGTGGTTTAATTGTGTTTGGGCCCCTGGATCTATAGCTTTTGTTTTTAAAATTCTTTATTTCGGCTGAAACTTTCCAAATCAATAACAAATCACTCAATAATCCTAAAAATGCAAACTCAGTGTCTATGGACTCCTCTCGAATAGATCTACAGAATGTATATGATGTAAATGTGTGAAATGACCATTTTGCCTTTGGATCTTGCATGAATGATAAAATAAAATAAACACCAAAAGTAGTTTAAATGGACTCCAAAAATTATGAAACCTAGATAGTAGCTTTATTGTTACTTTTAGGCACTATGGCAATTTTGGTAGCCATAGCACTATTGTCAAAATGCCAGATTTACCCTTGTACTTGATTTTTGAGCCAAAAATGAGTAGGAAAATACTTGCTACATGAGAAGTGCTTCAAATAATCTACCATAAATTGTACATGCTCTTTGACACATATGTAGCTTACTGTTAAAATGGAGAGGTCTACATGTCATGTGTTGTGGGTGGTTTGAAATAGATAAATACTTGCATGATAAAATGAATAATAGGAAAAGGTGACAATACGATACAACATCAATTCTGAGAAAGTTTATGGTGCATCATAGTTAAGTTTAGGTTCCAAAAAGAATTTTTGTGAATTTAATTGTTATTGTTGTGAGTTGCATGTGAAATAAGCTCTAGTAAATAAGTAGAAAATAGATGTACTACTAACCTTAGTTATTTTGCTTACTGGATTTTATACATGATTTTCATGACATGTTACGATTGCTGTTAAATTTCATCGTAAGAAACATTTTTTGTGATTTATAATAAATCTCAGAACTTGAATGCCAAATAACTTGCTAGATTTACTATAATTATATTATATTATAGCTCCTTTGCTGCTTTTATTTGGGAGGTGACATTATATAGTATTTATCGTCATGCATTGCACCAACACTATATGCATTCATTTGCACTGATTTGCACTATATCATGCATGTAGACCCCGCGAATGAGGAGTACCAGCAGCCGGCACCTGACTTTGCACTAGAGGCACCCACTGACCCTAGCAAGAAAGGTAGGCAGGACCATGATTCTCCCAGCTAATATAATATTGATTGATTAATGATTACGCATCTGCATTAGGAGTTGGTTGAAAACAAGTGCATTAGAATCCCTAGCTGCCTTAGCCCTAGCATCTATACATAGAGTACATAGGATGAGTATGCTTAGTATTTCCTAGGTACAAGTAGATGGGAGTGAATGGTGTAACTCGTCGCATAGGTGATTTCAAAGTCACAGAAATCTTACTATTATGGATGATATTATTATGCTTATAATTTAAGTGGTTACTGGGCGAAGATTTTATTTCAGTATTTACTTTTCATGATGTCACACTACGGACTCCGCCGGAGTCACATAAGGCCCATTCTCTGTTCACCTGGTGGTCGGCATAACATTGCTAGAATGCTTATCCGAGTTGTGGGACTGGTGAAAGTCTTTCCTAGGATCATCCAAAGCTTTCAAGGTGCCACCCATCCACTAGATGGAGGCATAAGCCTTGGGGAGCTTTATAATCATGGCAGGGAGACCAAGATGTTAGCAGGCTCGCCATGGGGGCACAACCCAAGGGTTAGGTGGGGTCGCTTTGAATCTTCAGATGAGACCAGTTAAGATGGGGGCTATATGTGGGAACGCGATGGCGAGTAAGCATATACCCCTCGCATTATAGTTATTCCCAAGAATTAAAAATTGATTCAAATCGCTAATGCTCACTAGGTGTGAGAATGCCCATATCATTGACGGGCAACATAGTAACTACTTGAATATGTTGTATTATTACTCATGTTTTAGAATGCCACATGCTTGAATTGTATTGCTTACATTTCAGCAAATTTGTTATTATGATGATATATGCAACTGTTTAATCTTGCTACTTTATGTTAATATGTCGCTGTTTAAAAATCTATAGCTAAGGATCCACTTGTTAGTAAGCAAGCTTTGCGTCAACCATAAGCCACTCCATTAAGTCCTGCTGAGAAATTACTACTCAGGGTTTGCCCCTATATCTTGAGTGTAGGTATGGATTTCTTCGTATGCGCTTGTGTTGGTGGAGGTGCATGTCTCAAACACGCTTAAGGGTCATCATGTGTTGCACAGGAGCAACATCGGTGGGCTCGATGTTGTTTCACCGTTGCAAGTATTTTGATTTGTCATGAACTTGAAACTTTAAATTCCGCTGCGAGATAGTTTTAAACTTGCTTATCATTTGGCACTATGTTGGTACTGTATTTTATTTGGAACTAGTTTGTAAAACTAAGTCTACTTATTCTCTATTTTAACTATCTATGATGATGTAACTGTTGTGGTTCCATAGAGGGTTGGTTGTGTATGATGTCAGTTCCTTTGGAATTTGGTAACATTGAGAGCCGAATGACTCTCGATGGACGACCAGATTTACTTCGGTTTAAGTGCATTACGAGCCAGAGGTGGCAAGTGTGCTTAGCTCATATTAAATCGGCGTTTCTGCTACACGCACGTCCGATGCTCTTCCACCAGTGCGCACCACTGGCCTAACCCTGCGTGCACCTCTCCTCCTCCACTGGTGCGTTGCCACTGGCCGGATCGCTCCCTCATGCCTTACGGTTTGTTTTCTTGCATGTTTCTTTTACTCTGTTGCACTTATTAATTGCTCTCTTGTTATGTGATTGTGGATGTGATACATGTTGCTCGATAATGAAAAATAATGTAGTGAGACTATTGTTGTGATAGCCCCAGATCTCATGTTTTTGCATTGGACATTTTTTAGAATGTGTCTTTACATTTGTCTATATAAATGTGTCCCTATAATAGAAAATGTCCTGGAGACAACGTGCTCACTCAAGGCGTGGAGGCAGCTCAAAGAAAAGTGACGTGCCAACCTCATAATCAATGGTTTGAGCACCTAGGACAGACTGGTACCCCAAGCACATCCACTTGTTTATGGGATTGGTGATAGTGACGTTGCTCATGCCCTAGCGAGAAAACAGAAGCGGTATTCCTGTCGTACGAAACATAGAATAGTGCTATCAAATTATGCACACACACACACACACACATACATACATACATACATACATACATACATACATACATACATACATACATACATACATACATACATACATACATACATACATACATACATACATACATACATACATACATACATACATACATACATACATACATACATACATACATACATACATACATACATACATACATACATACATACATACATACATACATACATACATATATGTATATATATAAAAGATAATGATATATGACTATGTGTTATCAATGCAGATGATTAACTCGGTTGATTGGTTAAAGGAAGTTGTAACAAGTGCAGGTGCCCCACTGTCTTTAGTTAGAGAGAAAATCACTAACCCAAAAGGGATGTTTGTTATGTCCATTGTCATGCAAGAAGGGTGGATGCATGACGAAATTCATGGACGCACAATTAATATCCATGTGAACTCTAAAGCATATCCACATGCTCATGTAGCGGGTGTTGATTCTGTTAGGCAAGCTGTCACCCCACTAGAAATTCAAACCAGGCATGTGTTTCCAGGTTACCACTACTTCAAGCTTAAGGCTTTAGATAAACATGAGCCTAACTATAGGTTGATGCCGAAAAGTTTTGCTCCTAACTATGCTTCAAAACGGTACATCTTTATCCATCATGTTCATCTAGTTTGTCTATAGGAATGTCTCTCCAATAGCATCATACATTCGGATTTTGGACTTTGAGCAATCCTACATTAGGTTCTTAGTTCTCTGGCTTTCACATTCACTGAGCCACACCCTCAAAGGACACAACGTGGCTACTTTCAAGGCTCCATTACATGGACTTCAGCTGCCTCACGTGTGAAGATATAGGGAGAGGCATTGCATTTTCCATGCAAGACCAGAGACAGTGCATTCAGCGATGCATTAGACTATATTGATAGGCTCCTAGGAGTTGATATTTTAGAAGTAAATCATAGTTTCTATCTGTGTCGATTAGCTAGGCTGAATCCAATGTAATAACTCATTATCTTCTTCTATTACCAACTAGTCAGTTATGTAATAAACTATGGTATTGAAGTATATGCAAGGTTAATGTGTCTTTGTAACATGTGTATTTAATTGTATTGAAGTATATACAAGGTTAATGTGTTTTTGTAACATGTGTATTTAGTTGATTTAAAACGTATAAGGCACATTGGACTAGGACAAAAATATGGTCAAACCGCTCAAACTGGGGTTCGAACCCTAGCCCAGACGCACATGAGTAGACACCACAAACCAACTGAGCCTTGTTTCAACCATTTTCACTTTGTACTGATATCAATATACATTCAATAGCACTGGGTACGCTACTAATGAATTAAAACAGACACATATAATCCTGTGAATAAAACTACGAGCGGTGAACCTTACACACCACCCCTACTAAGTCTCTAGTAGGAGCGGTGTGTATTATCCACCTCTACTTCTAGAGACTTAGTAGGAGTAGTGTGTAAGGTCTGCCGCTACAAATAACATTGTCGGAGCGGTGTGTAAGGTCCAACGCTCAAGCCCCTACTAGAGACTTAGTAGGAGTAGTGCGTAAGGTCCACCCCACTCCCAACAACATAGTAGGAGTGGTGGACCTTTTCTGTTTTGGTGATTGATTAACAACCAACAATTGGGCTAATAAACAGTTCTAGATGTACATTCTCAGGTATTTAGGTCCAACGGATGAAGAAGTAGAAAAGCCGGAGGCAAGGGTCGCCCCAATAGGGGTTCCGCTCCTATGCATGGGGGTCGAAGGGGAGCCACCGCACGTGGGTCTCAGGGCAGTACCCTGAAACCTCACAAGGTTTGTTAGGACCGGAAGGTACGGTCAGTATGACCGTCCTTCTGATGGACCATGTTCCCAAAGAGGTGAAGAAGTTGAAGCTTGGAGATTCGTGAAGACCGGAAGGTACGGCGTCAAAGGATTGAACAGACTGGACCATTCCAGCAAGGAAGCAGTGGAAGTGACCAAGTTACATGGACCGTATAGTACAGTCTAATAGACTAGACTATCGGACGGACAAAGATGGCCTAGGGTATGAAGATTGAACCCGTGGAGGATTACAATGAACCGTATAGTATGGTCTTAAAGACTATCTAGCAATCGTACTATGTATCCCAAGGCTGACTACTTTGGAGGAGTCTAAAGTGGACAATGGACCGTATGGTACGTTCTAACTGACTGCCCCAAACATCGAACCTTCTCCAATGGCTAGTTCAACTGCTAGTTGGAAAATATAGTGGATCGTGTGGTTTGATGTATGCCAAAATGTACAGACCGTAACATATGGTCTATACACTTTATTGCAGCCTTTCGGCCAATGACTAGTTTGAGTTTGGGGGCTATATAAGCCACCCCACCTAGCCATTTCAAGTGAGTTGGAGACACTGAAGTTGAGAGGAAGTGTAGAGGTGTATTCCAACCATATCCATCACTCCAACCACTATACATGAGCTTAGTGTATGATCAAAGCTAGGTTAGAGCTTAGAGAGAGTGAGCTTGTGAGCCCTTCTTGGGAGTAGCTCCTGCGTGAGCTAGAGGAGAAGCCTTGGCTGTCGCCAAGCCACATGTACTCATTGCTAGACACTCCTTCTTAGTGTGGAGTAGTGGCAACAACTTGGGCGCAGACGAGGAGACCCTACAAACTCCGTAGTCAAGCATCCGGTGCCTTGTGACTGAGAGAGGCAGTGGCCGTGGCTAAGCCTTGGTGGCTTAGTTACACTTTGCCTTTGATTGTCGTGAGCCTTGTGTGGCGAGCGCAAGACGTGGTCGGAAGAGTCTTGGTGCCGGGCTCGGATATTGCCTTTGGTGGCGAGCCTGAGGACAAAGCCCTTAATGTTGAACCACGCTAAATCTCTATTTCTCCTTAGGAGTTTGCATCCCGTTGCCCTTACCTCTTTACATACCGCATTTACTCTCTTATGTGCTTTTACCTTTCCTAGTTAGTTTGATTAAGTTTGTCTGTACGTTGAAAGTCTTTTGGGTAAGATAGAGAGCACTTCAATAAACCTTAGACTTAACTAGCATGTGTAGGACAAAATAGGTTTATCTTATACACTACAAAGCCCTAGGTTTTAGAAGAGCAATTAGCACCCAATTCACCCCTCCCCCTCTTGGGTCAGATACCTCAGCATGGTCCTTGCACCTTTCGCACCACTCCTACTAAGTCTCCGACCCGTACAAGCTGTAGCGCGTGGGAGGTGAAAAATTATAAGTCTTGGAAGTTCATTTTCCTCAAGATGCCTATAGGATGCCCAATTTTTTTTGCCACTATGGCGTACTACTCCGTGCCACCGCCTATCCTGGAGCTTGTCCTTGACCATTCTCGGCATGAAGGTTATAGAGAACCGTCCTCCATCCTCATCCACTGGCTTTCTCTTGAGTTTGATCGAGCAACACACCTCCATACTCCCCGAGCTCGCCGTCCACGCCATCCCTGATCACCACCATCTCCATCGTCCCTGAGCACACTGTTGTCCCCACCACCCCCGAGCACCACCATTCCCTACCCTGAGATTGTTCTTCCACTATTGTGAGCAATGCCTTGCACTGCCATGAGTGCCGTTGTCCCCTATTGCGAGCACTGCCTTCTACCTTATAGTTGCTCACACTGCTCCTATCCTCCCCTCTCCCCCATGCACTCATGTATATACTGTGGAATTTTGTGAAATAGAAGTGTATGTGTTGCTTCATGTATTGTAATGTGCAATTTTGTGAAATATAAGAAGTGAAGTTTTGTAAACTATTTGTATATTCTACATTTTCATGTTTTGAATATATATTTATTCATGTTTTCTATAATCCTTGCTCATGTATTTCTGTATGGTAAATTTTGGTGTATTCTACATTTTCATGTTTTGGATATGTATTTATTCATACATTCTATATTTCTTTGCTCATGTATTTGTGAATGCTAAATTTTATTGTATTCTACATTTTTAGGATTTTGATATGCGTTCATTCATGTATTCTATATTTCTTTGCTCATGTAATTGTGTATGTTAAATTTTGGTGTATTCTAGATTTTCAATATGTTCGATTAACTTTGAAATTGATAATTTACAAAAGCAATGGAAGGAAAAGATAATTTTGATATATTTGCAGAGGATAACTCTTTTCTCGAAGATTTTCTTGTTGATGACGAGGAGTTATCTCTACAAAATGTCTATGCCGACAACAATATCAATGAATTTGTTGAATAAGAAGATCTTTATGCTGAAGAGACGCTTGCCAATAAACGCGCAAGAAGAGAACGACTCGTAGACGATCCAGAATAGTACCATCGGCTGAGGTGCAAAATCGAGCTCCTAAAACTATCTAGCTAGTGCACTTTTCAATCTAGTTAGTCTTGTTAGACATTTCATCGCTCTGTTATTCATTGATCATTTTCCAAGATGATCGAGCAGAACAAGACGGTACCACTGCCACACTTGAAACTAGTGGGAACAAGAAAAGGAATCATACCAAGAACATGCTACCAAACACGGTTTACACTATGGATGTTGTCGATGTAGATGGGGAACTCTTGAGCCTCATACAGTAGTGGCAAAGTGGCACGACACCATGGGGGACTTATTAAGGAGTTGGAAGGATCCCTCTATCCCAGATTGGAGAAAGGTGCTACATGCAAAGGAAGGACTACCTGTAGATAGAGCAGACGAAAGTATTCCAATACCCAAGGGGGTTGAAGAAGTAGCTATGGCTTATGCACTTGAGTAATTCGGCCTTGCATACTATCGATGAAAGTCAGATCTCAAAACCAAATATGTGAAGAATGACCTTACTCCATTCGACGAATATGGTAGGATCACTCCTGCTTAGTGAAGACGAGTGAAGAAGGCCAACAGTTAAGCATAAGTAACTCCGATAAGGCAAACAGAAATGTGGACAGGGTTCACCTTGGCCTAGGGGATACAGGGCACAGTTCCCCAAATAGGATTGGGAAAGAGAAGACATCATTGCTAAAGGACAGCTAGATCTGTATGAGGGTTGGACAAATATGCGTTCAACTGGATCAAGGCTCGTGAGGTTGATGTATAGCTTTGTAATGACCTTTATAAACTTACCGTACTGCTCATCAGCGGCACCCTTTTTGTTGCGTGGAGGGAAAGGTTGCACCGTCGTATCGTAGAATTCATGGGGAAGCATTTTAGGTGTTGTCTTCTCCTTGTCCTAGGACTGATATCATGGTTATCATCCTCTTCAGGTTCGATAGTACTCTCTTCTTCTTTACATGCACGAAAATAGAAGGTGTGGGGTCATGTGTGGATTTCCCACCCCTAGTGGTAACTACATTGATGTTCTCCTTAGGAGGCAGTTCTGGTTGTCCTAACAGTTTTCCTGTGTTTGGGTTAGGTAAAGAAGTAGCTAACTGTGCTACTTGTGTTTCTAACATAATATTATGTTAAAGCTCGGTTGGCTTTTCATAGACTATTCAAAGTTTCTATTTGCAGTGAAATTGCTCCAAAAAGTCTATCATTTACATGAAACTTTTTACTATTGCTATCATTTGCAGCTTTTTGATCAAACTTATTACTTTGAGGAAACTACTGTGAATTACCTGAAAAGTTACCTTGTCTAGAGAAGGGAATGTAGGGCCTTGAATTCCAACCTGGTTGAGGACGATTCCCATTGTTAAAGCTGCTAGAGTTATTGCCGATGAAGTTTGCGTCCTCCAATCAAGTTTTAGGGCAGCTGTTCCCTAAATGCCCCGTGTTCCCATAGACTTCACAAGTCATGCATGTGTTGGGGGCCTGAACTAGTGCGGTCTCTAGAGTATCCTCTAACTTTTTCAATAATATGTCCATCTTGGTGGCAAGCATGTCAGTGCGAATTTGATGGAGGCCGTGGGAGTGAGTAATTGACATATCTTCTTTCCATCCTTGATTAATGGCCATCTTCTCAATGAGCTCTTTTGCTGCTCTAATGCTCAAGAACAGGAAGGATCCTCCAAAGGCTACATCCAGATGTTCTTGCACTGAGCAGTGAAGCCCGTTGAAGAAGTTCTAAATGATTAGCCATTCTTGCATTCCATGGTGATGGCATGCTGCGATATGTAATTCCTAGGCCTCTGCCACTGTCTCATCTGCAAGTTGTTGGAAGCTCAAGATTTTGTTCCTCAATGTGTTGGTCTTCCCGAGAGGGAAGTACTTCATGAGGGATGCATTGGAGGACACATCCCACATTTGCAATGTGGCACTGTTGAGCTAGAACCATTGCTTTGCCTCCCGACATGTGAAGATGGACAAAGTCAAAGTTTGATGTCATTGGCAGATGCTCCTTTCATTCTGAACGTGCTGCAGATCTCCAAGAACTATTATTGGTGACTGTTGGCATTCTATATAGCTAGTCCACAAAACAGGATTGCTTGAAACATGTGAATGACTCATGGCTTAAGTTTGAAATTCACTCCCACCTAAACCTTAGGACCCTTAGGGACGTTGTTGCTCGACGGGATGAAGAACTCATAAGTTTTCTTTTCAACCATGACAATTGTGAACGGAGTAAGACACGTTGATGTAGTTGACTCAAAATCCATCATTTCCTTGTTTTCAATGGACAAAACTAGAGTAAATCCATATGTGTGCTAGGATCTAGTCTCACACATATAGACACATAAATAGTGATATCACACGCAATGCTTTATAACATATCGTTAAGCAAGATTTACATTAAGACACCAAGTCTTTAACACAGAGTAGTAGAAGCATAACTATATCCTTGAGCCATCCACTAGGAAACCAACTAGGGGTCGCTCGCCTAAACTCCATGAACCTTCATGATATTCCTTTAAGCCTTCATCTTTCTGAGCAACGGTTGGATATTCCACCAACAAGGAAAAATGTAAAGGAACAAGCGTGACTACACCATCTCATACTCAACAAGTATAACACAAACTATGAGGCTCTAAGGTTGGCTGACTCGATTGCATTTGCTTTAAGTTGGTCAGTTTTATTACCACCTATTTAGTATAGTGAGTATAAACACCATTAGCCCAAGAGATATTGCAAAAAACTTTAATCAGCATTATAGAACAAGAACCAACATCTGATCCATAACTAAGATCCACTAATGAACATGAGGGTTCAAGCCAATCATAACCATGATCATGGCTGATATATTAGTTTTGCACTCTCGAGAGATTGCACAACTTTTCCCACAAGTCATAAGTTACACCAATGGTTCATCACACTACCATAAGTAAGATGACTGGTAAACCCACTATGAGGCCTTTACAAAGTTCCTATAATAAGATAGCATCATGCTACTCGTTTTACCAAATACCTGTACAAAGCACTCCCCACAAAGAGGTAACTAAAAACCAAACGAATAAAACAATGCACCACCTTGGCTGGGCGTGCTACTATTCCAAGCTGGACCCCTCTTGCACCTTTTGGTAAGCGGCTTACACTAGAAGCATCAAATTAGTTAGCCAAGACCGTTGTATTCCAATCTTGTGGTAGTGTGGTTGTCCTAGGTGGTCGCTTTGTTAACAGATCCTTATGGAGTGTGGCCAGCACAAGCACTAAGCACATTGCTCAAGCCCCCTAAACCAAGTTGTTAAAAAGCCAAGTTTCAAACAAGACATGGACCACTCAAGCACAGAACATAGAGGGCCAAGCTCAATAGTTAAACTGCATAGAACCATTAATCAGATTAATTAACAAAAGTTACATGAGTTCATACTACAACTAGCAAAACTTAAACAACATGCATCCTAGAAGGTAAATTCTGGATGAAGGTAGCTAAGGCATCCTCATGGGTAAACAAGATAAACACATGCACATGCAATGAACTTTGGTTATTAGGTGTTATTCATGTTATACTTGCCTCCCTCAAAAGGTTGCTGCTTTGAGACTACTAGATGTTGATCTTGAGTTGCACTTGAGATCGTACAAACATAACGGTGTCTATACATTCACCAGGGTATCACACACGCATATAGGTTCACGCGAGCAAGCAAACAAGTACAAACTATAAAAACAGTACACCATGTCATCGAAACAAAGGATAAAACATTTATAAAACGATTACACACGTCACGACAAGCACATGAGCGCAATAGTCACACTAATCGGGTTCCAAATAGAGAGGTTATGCCCAAAACAAGGTTTCAGGGGCACAACTACGAAGAAAAAACTAGCTACATGTGCTAATTTTGAAAAATCGAGGATCTAAACGTAATTAAACTTAGTGCCCTTAGATCAACTAGCGAAAACAAGGGGCCTAGGACTGTGTTATCACCAAAATTTAGCCGGTAGATATTTGGGCCGGGTCGGCTGATGAGCTAAATATGGTCATCCAATGAAGAGGCGATCCCAAGGGCCAATGGGCCATTTATCTCTATTTTAAGTCTATGTATCTAGCCTAGTTTGAGTCGAGTTGGGACTGGCCCGTTAGAAATAGAATTTTTAGCTATATAAAGAGTTATGAAAAGAGTCAAACTTGTTGTCCAAGTCTACGGACTATAATTATGTACTCATGTTCTACGTAATAATTGACGACATCCGTTCCTAGCAACTCGTGTCTCCAATCTCCCTCAGCGCATCGCCACCCCTAACAATTAGGGTTTTTCAAGGTAATCGTCATGCTGCTCCAATGGTTCTTAGATCCGTTAGGGCATTAAGGCATGAGCCATATGGTGAACCATGTACTGAAGCATTTTTGATGGCACGATTTGCTAGTTAGATCTCATGTCGAGCCTATCTCGACCACGAGACTCATTAGTTATCTCGACGAATCTCACGGCAAGCTTTGCTTGGCATGAGATCTGTCTCCACTTCTGCATGTTTATCGATCTGTTTATGTAACTATGCTTCATGTAGTAGATCAATCTTCATGTAGCTCATGTTATCCTACCTAATCACTTGTTACAATCCATGACATGCCGCTGCAGTGTGTGCATGCAACCTGCCGGTAGATCAGCGTAGCTCAAGCACCCTAGCTATACACGTCGTAATTTGTATTTGTCTAGTTAAATGGACTTCTTTGGAGGTCTTGGTTTGAAGCCGATTTGATTATGCAGATTTGCTACATCATGTTTTAGTTAGGGTTGATATTTACTTATCTTTGGATGCGGTTTTGGCTTTTACTATATCTATTCATGCACACTCGATGGACCATCCTATGCTTCTACATTAGCCGACTGGAGTACACAACATATCATGGTTGCCGATCCTAGCGATCGGGCAGGAACTTGACGTTTGCATCTGCTGTGTACTCTTTACTGGGAGGACAGGAGCCAACAACCATGACTACACAACCTTCGTGGCTGCAAGGTCAAGCCAGGTGGCACACCCGCATCACCACGCACGACTAGGATCAGCTTCCCCGGTGAGAGCCGATCAGAGACACATGAAAGGGAGATGAGTGCAGCAGCAACGTGATCCCCGGCTCCCGTCTGCTCTACGCTCGAGCCACTCCGCCAGTATTCGGGTGCAACACACTTTTGGCATGCCCGGTGGAACCTCACCTTGGTCGACATTATTGTCAAGCAATGTCGCTGGAACCTTCCAGGAAGGGTCCGCTGAAGATTTTAGCTAGACATGATCCGAGTATGTGGCCAAAAGACAATGATGCACCACCTAGACTTGATCAACTTCTGGCTAAACACAAAGAAGCTTATGATCGCATACTTGCTGGATTAGCTGAAGAAATTCTTGACCACTTCACTTGGACTCAAAGTGGTCATGTCAAGTGCATAGGGCATCCAGAGATTCTGTTGGATGGCGTCGACATCTCAACACCATCTAAAGAGCACATCAGAGCATTGCAAGTGGAGATGAACGAGATGATAAGCAAAGCCATGCTCCATCAGTCCGAAACCGTACTGAATTCTATGGAAGGCTTGGTTGTGTGAGTCATCAGAGAAGTCTTGTCATGTGAATACCAAGAAACTAGACCGAAGATTAGCACTTTCTTTAGAGAAACTAAGTTCTACACTTGGCTGATTTATATACCTCTGATCCAGATGTCAAAAAATAACAAGGCCGAGTTCATTATGCATGCGCCAAAACATTTTGGGGATCAACCTACATGCTATGATGAACCACCAGTGTTCATACTAGAAGGTTTCTTTTGCCAGCTCATGTATAGGCTGCTACATGAAGGAGAGGAACCTCCACGTAAGCCACAGTCAAGCAAGCAACATCACCATGCAAGCCACATGGGTGGTGGCAAAGGTAAAGTCAATGATAATGAGGTTGCTGATTGGAAGGCTTAGTTTGGATCGGGGCCAATTTTTAACAACCAGGCCAGTTTTTCTATCCCTAATGGATTGGGTTCTCAAGCCGATCTAGATGAATACATCAAGAACTAATTTGGGTTGATGCCAGTGAAGGGTACTATCACCTATGTCAAGCCATATCCTGAAGCATACGATCAATTGCCACAAACACCGAAGTTTAAAGTTCCAGAATTTTCAAAGCTCAGTGGCAATGATAATACTAGTACTGTGGAGCACATCAGACGATACTCGGCACAACTGGGAATCGCAGTATCAGCTGAACATTTGAAAATTCAGCTTTCCTCTTTGTCTCTCATAGGCCCAGCTTTTGGATGGTACACATCATTGGCACCAGTGTCCATCACAATATGGAAGCGGCTGGAAGAACTGTTTCATGCACAATTCTTCTCAGTTTCAGAGGAAGCTACTTTTTCATATCTAAAGCCAATTCATCAACATCTAGGGAGCTTGTTAATCAGTACATCCAGTGGTTCAGAGAAGCCAGGAATAGGGGAGCCTGTTAGTCAGAAAAATAGTTGGCTGAAATGGCGTACAATAGATTGCTTCGACACACGAGAGCTGCTTATGGGCCGATTGATTTCAATTCTGTCGGCCATTTGTTATCCAATGTAGCTGTCTATGAGCACACTCACGTGAGTAGTACCGAGAAAAACCACATAGAGCCATCAACTTCTTGCAAGGGGAAGAATCAGCTGATGAGGAAGCCGATGTAGCGTTTGTGCAGTAGGGCAGATCAAAGCAGCCATTGCCTTGCCAATGGCTTAAGTGCCCAGAAGCTCCCATTGGTAATGAGTTTGACATAACCAAGACTGAGCAGATCTTTGACCTCTTTCTCAAGGAGAAGTGCTTGGAGTTGACACCGGGTCACAGAATTGTATCGGTGGAAGAACTGAAGGGGTGCAAATACTGTATGTGGCATAACACTTTTGATTCTGACAGAACAAATGACTGAAAAGTGTTGCGCCAGCAGATTCAGGCTGCGATTGAGCAAGGGAGGTTGGTCTACCCCAAGGGCCAAATGAAGATAGAAAATACCTCATTCCCTAATGTTACTATGGTTTGTACAACATATGTCTTTCATCAGCAGGAAGAGCTGATGGACCCAAAAAAGAACATGATCAAGGTTGCCACATTAAGAGAATCATCTGAGTTCCTAGAGAATCCAAAATGCCATTGAGAATGGTAGGGTCATTCTCAAGAAGCAACCAAGTCTCTATCATTTAACAATCAACATGGTGGATGCCGATTCTAAAGTCGATTCTGATAATGATCGGCCAAGTCTTAGAAGATGCAACATCGGTAACATGGCCGATCTCGGTGATCGGCCCCAAAAAATGTTAGATCTAACTCAAGAGGAGATGGTTTCAGCCGATGATGTTCATTTAAGAAAAGACTTCATCTAGATACCACCTTATGAGAGTGATGGTATTGAATTTGCAAATGAAGGGAAGTTGGGATTCAGCTTTACAGCAGCCTTGAGCTAGAAGCAGTTGATATCGGGTCAGGTGATCGACCAAGGCCTACATATGTTAGCAAAAAATTAGACCTAGATTCTAGGTTGCAATTGGTAAACCTCTCGAAGGAATTCTCTAATTGTTTCACTTGGGAATATCACGAGATGCTCGGTCTGGATCGTTCCAAAGTCAAAGATCGGCTACCAATCAAACCTTTGTTTTGACCTTACACCTAGCACATTAGAAGATTCAACCCCAAACTCCTGCCAGAGATCAAAGACGAGATACAGAAGATGACTGAAGTGGGGTTTATCAGGCCATGTAGATATGCTACATGGATTTCAAATATCGTTCCCGTTCACAAAAGAATCGGTAGTTGTGAGTCTGCGTCGATTTAAGAGATCTCAATAGGGCAACTCCCAAAGATGAATATCCAATGCCAGTCGCTAATATTTCAGTGGACGCTGCTGTGGGGCACAAGATGATGAATTTTTTGGATGACAATGGAGGCTATAATCAAATTTTTATGGCTAAAGAAGACATTTACAACACTGCCTTTCGTTGCCCAGGTAACATTGGTTTGTTTGAATGGGTTGTTAGGACCTTCAGCTTCAAGAGTGCCAGAGCTACTTACCAACGAGCTATGAATTACATTTTTCATGATCTCATTGGTCGATTGGTCAAAATTTACATTGATGATGTGGTTGTCAAATCGGTCCTGCAAACATCACATTTGGCTGATTTGAGACAAGTATTGGAGCGTACGAGACAGCACGGTTTAAAGATGAATCCTAAGAAGTGCGCGTTTGGGGTAATTGCAGGACAATTCCTTGGGTTCATGATTCACGAGCGAGGAATCGAGATTGGCAACAAGAGCAAGGATGCTATTGCAATGATGGTGCCTCCAACAACTAAGACTGAACTACAGAGTTTGATCGGCAAAATAAATTAAATTGGGCAGTTATATCAAATCTTTCTGGACGTATTGGGCCATTTATGCCTCTTGCCAGAATAAAAAAGGATGATGATTTTATATGGGTACCAAAGCAATGGAAAGCGTTTGATGATATTAAACAGTATGTAACATCGCTTCCTGTATTGGTACTGCCTCCGTTAGATGAACCATTCATTATCTATCTATCCGCCGAAGAAACTTCCATCAGCTCTGTGTTGATTTAGGAATTCGAAGGCAAGGAAAGAGTGGCGTTGTATCTCAGTAGGTGCCTTCTGGACACTGAGACCAGGTATACTGAGATGGAATGCCTATGTCTTTGTTTATATTTTACTTGCACCAAGCTACGTCATTATCTCCTTAATGTCGAAACTAGAGTAATTTGTGAAGCCGATGCTATCAAGCACAAATTGTCAGCTCCTATTCTTATAGAAGGCTCAGTAAATGGATGTATGCTCTTTCTGAATTTGATATTCGTTATCAGCCAGCCAATGCTATACAAAGGCAAGCTCTGGCCGACTTAGTCATGGAAAGGGTCGCGCCATCAGTTCAGTTTATAGGTGTCAAGACATGGGTTTGTTCTTTGATGGATCTACATGCAAAGCAGGCTGTGGCATTGGGCTTTATATTATTTCCCCTTGGGGGGCAATATATGAATTCTCGATTCGACTGCCAAAGAAGTATAAAAAAATCAGACCGAGTACAAAGCCGTTTGTAAGGGCTTTGAAATTTTTTATGAAATTGGAGCCGAAGCAATTCAAGTCTTTGGAGATTTGGAGGTGGTAATCTGTAAGCTAACAGAAGACTCTGATTGCAATAGCGACTCTTTGTATCATTACTACATCAAGTGCCAAGAACAAATGACCAAGTTCCACATGATCACGCTCTCTTGGATTCCTAGGGAACAAAAAGACGAGGCAAACAAATTGGAACAAACAGCTTTTGGATATTTTCCTCTGGCCGACGACGCTTGTATCGAAATTTTGCAATTGTCTAACGCAGATTGGACAGCCGATCTCTTGAATTATTAAAGGGATCCGGCTTGGGGAGTGGACAAGAGAATACGACGAAAAGCTCTGCGGTATGTGTTAATTGGAGATGATTTATATTTTAGGACCTTTGAAGGTCTATTGCTCAAATATCTTGGTCCAGATGAAGCTTCAAAAATAATGCATGATGTACATGAAGGTGCATGCAGGACTCATCAATCAGCTCACAAAATGAAATGGTTAATTAGGAGGTCTGGTTTTTATTGGCTGACTATGCTGGAAGACTGTTTTAAGTACTATAGAGGCTGCCGAGAGTGTCAGAAGTTTGGAGCCGTACAAATGGCACCGACCGATCTATTACACCCAATCATAAAAACCTAGCCCTTTAGAGGTTGGGGTATGGATATGATCAGCCAGATTTACCCACCTACTAGTAAAGGACACAAATGGATCTTGGCAACCACTGATTATTTTACTAAATGGGTGGAGGTTGTACCAATGAAAAATGATACAGCCAAGGATGTAATTAATTTTGTTAACGAGCACATCGTATACAGATTTGGTGTACCCCAGACCATCACGATGGATCAAAGGTCTTTTTCTATAGTAGAATAATTCAAGAATTTTGCCAAGGAGATGGGCATCACTTTAATTCAGTCATCACCATATTACGCTCAGGACAATGGGCAGGCTGATGCATCCAACAATAGCCTGATCAAACTGATCAAACACAAAGTTGTTGAGTATCCTAAACAGTGGCATGATCGGCTAACAGAATCACTCTAGGCTTACTGAATGTCTTGTCATGGGGCCATCAAGTGCACGCCTTATCAACTCGTTTATGGTCAAGAAGCAGTAATGCCCTGGGAGATCAATATCGGCTCAAGGTGAGATAAATTCCAAAATAGCTTGATAGCCGATGAATACAACTCTCTCATGAATATTAGCACAAAATATTTGAAGGAACTTTGGCTTTGGCCTCTGGAAATGATACGGGAGAACAAAGCAAAGGTGGCAAAAGCCTACAACAAGAAAGTTAAACCGAAATAATTCTAGGTTGGCGATCTAGTTTGGGAGCTTGTATTGTCAATTAGAACGAAGGACACGGTGTACAGTAAGTGGTCACCCAATTGGCATGGTCCGTATCGCATAATTGAAATAGCTCCTAGAAATTCATACCATATGGAGACACTCGAAGAGGAAAAGTTTAGTAGGAACATTAACGGGAAGATTTTGAAAAAGTACTATCCAAGTTTGTGGGTCAGCTCCTAGATCCTGCATGCTAGGGGGCATCTATTTGGTTTGCTAAAGGCCGATTCGTTGCCATCGGCTACATAGGAAAAGAAAAAATGAAAGCCGATGCTTTGCTACCGCCTTCAGGAAAACAATTGATCCACAAAAAGGATAAGATGATATTTACATCCAAATGGTGAATCTTTTTTGAATTTGATAACCCATACATCATTTAGATTGAAGCAAGCTCAAAATACAAATTTATCTAGTATTCCCCACTTCCTTGGAAAGTATAACCCTGTCGGCCTGTCAACTCAACTCAACGGCCGACAGGACGATAGTGAGGGCAAAACCAGGGAATATCCTATGCAAGAGACAGGATTCCCCTAGGAGTTTCTTGCTAGTGGTTGGAACATTGAGTATGGACTGAGGCTTACATGGTCAAATGGTTAGATTGAGATGCTTGACCATTCGATGGAGAATAACCCCATCACAGTCAAAGGGTGGACTTCTTGAGGTTTTATTTATAGTCTGGCACCCTATACTACCGACCACACAAGAAATATGAGGATTCATTTGTATTCTAGAATTATAACCAGCTTTATAGCCGATACCTTGGGAATCATCTAGGGTTCTAGCTTAATCCCAAGGCTTGCGAGGTAGATTGAACGGCAACGTTCTTTGTGGTATCTCGTGAACGAGCCATTGCCTAGATGGTCAAGCATATCTGGAGGGAATGTCATATGAGGAATATTGGTATAACCTACAACTGGGAAGATATCGACTCAAGCCCGCTCCTTCTGCCTGGTCTCCATGGCAACATCAAGTTTGGCCTGGTAAGCCTTGATCTTGGAAGGCCAGTCAGGTTCAGAAGGGAGAGGACATTCTGGCCACACTCTACTAAAGGTTTCTGGCGGAGTGTAATGGAATTCTTGGGATGAGCCAGCGGAAGTAGTAGTAGATTGAGGACTTTCTGGATCAATGAAGGAGACATCGACCAAGAGGGGCTATTTATATGCCTGATAAGGGATGATCAGCCGATTCAAGGAAAGTGAAGGGTGAAACTACAAAATTCGTGCAATAATTTCTGCCGCCATGGGGAATCTATGTGCATGAAGGAAAAGCAAAGGTGACCATTCTCGAAGCAGCTTTCTTGAGCGAAATGACAACACTAGCTTGCACGAAGAAGATGAAGACAAGTTTAACAGTAGTTGACCTTGTATATGCCTGGGACAAAAAGAAGTGCCCATTACTTCGGCTTTGCGGAGGAAGAGTCAGGAAGAATATAGGCTGAAGTTGGTGGATCAAGCAAGATTTGGTGAGTTCCATGATTATTCATAACTTTGAAATAATTATTATTGCCAAAGCTAGGGGGCATCTGTTGTCACCAAAATTTAGCCGATAGATATTTGGGCCAGATCTGCTGATGGGCCAAATATGGTCGTCCAAGGAAGAGGTGATCCCAAGGTCCAATGGGCCATGTATCTTTACTTTAAGTCTATGTATCTAGCCTAGTTTGAGTCAAGTTGGGACTAGCCTATCAGAAATAGAATTTTTAGCTATAGAAAGACTTATGTAAAGAGTCAGACTTGTTGTCCATGTCTATGGTCTATAAATATGTACCCATGTTCTACGTAATGAATTGACGACATACGTTCCCAGGAACTCGTGTCTCCAATCTCTCTCAGCTCATCGCCACCCCTAATAATTAAGGTTTTTCATGGTAATGGTCATGCTGCTCTAATGGCTCTTAGATCCGTTAGGGCATTAGGGCGTGAGCCTTATGGTGAATCATGTATTGAAGCATTTTTGATGGCACGGTTTGCTAGTGACCCCGATGTATCTCGTGTGGAGCCTAGCTCGACCATGAGACTCTTAGTTATCTTAATGAATCTCGTGGCAAGCTTTGCTTGGCGCGAGATCTGTCTCCACCTCTGCATATTTATGGATCTGTTTATGTACCTTTGCTACATGTAGTAGATTGATTTTCATGTAGCTCGTGTTACGCTACCTAATCGATTGTTACAATCCATGACATGCCACTGCAGCGTGTGCACGTGACCTACTGGTAGATCAACGAAGCTCGAGCACCCTAGCTATACACGTCATAATTTGTATCTGTCTAGTTAGATGGAACTTTTTGGAGGTCCTGGTTTGAAGCCGATTTGATTATGCAGATTGGTTACATCATGTTTTTAGTTAGGATTTTATATTTACTTATCTTTGGACGTGGTTTTGGCTTTTACTATATCTATTCATGCATACTGAATGGACCATCCGATGCTTCTACATCGGCGGACTGGAGTACACAACATCTCGTGGTTGCTGATCCTAGCGATCAGGCAGGAACTTGACATTTGCATCTGTTGTGTACGCTTTACAGGGAGAACAGGAGCCAACAATCGTGACCACACAACCTTTCTGGCTGCTAGGTCAAGCTAGGTTGCACGCCTGCATCACCACGCACGACTAGGATCAAAGCTTCCCAGCTAAGAGCCGATCTGAAACGCACGAAAGGGAGACAAGTGCAGCAGCAGCACGATTCCTGGCTCCTGTGTGCTCTACACCCAAGCCTTTCCACCGGTATTCGAGTGCAACATAGTGCGGGTTCTATTTTTCAAAAGACAGAGGGCAAAACAATTAAAAACGAGGTTGTTTTGTAAAACATCAGGGGATTTTTTGGAAAACGCATGACCAGTCAAAGCTGAAGAGGTGCTAATGTGGCAGAAGATGTTCCGTCATATCAACATTGGTGCACGGGCCCGTCCTGAAGGGGATAAATGGAGGCACGTGGTGTGCTCTGATTGGATCGTGAAGGGGTACGGGGCATCTAATCTGGACCATCCAGATTAGATTTGGCAGCCAGGGTATGAAGGGGGTCTGGTGTAGTGGAATCGCCGATCTAATCCGAGCCAAGTATACCTGCCACCACATGGCTCGCAGTGCACTTAGACCAAACCAGACCTGGTCACCTGTCGAGCTACCCAAAAAGGGCACTCGATGTTACCATCACCTAGGGATGCCGACATCACACACGTTAAAAACTCGAAGGAGCCACAACAATTACAACAACCCATCATTTCATACAAACATAGCCTGATTTGTTACAAATCCATTTCTCAAAATGGTATATCATCCTATCAAAATAGAGTTTCAAAATAAACTCGCAGCAGAAAACATAACGTAATATAGATGTAATTATGTAGTGGAAGTAAAACATCGAGTCATGACATTGAGCCCATTGTTGTCATTCTCAAGCACAGAGTTCCTGCAAAGAAAATATCAACAACAAAGGATGAGTATGCAGGGTACTCATAGGACTTGCATGTGGGCGGTGTAGGACCGAGACGTGCGACTAGAGGGGGGAGGGTGAATAGGAGCACTTGAAAACTCAAAATCACAACCCCCAAAAACCTGGTGCTATGAGAACTCTTGCTAGACACCATCCATTGAACAGATACGTGTCTAGCAAAAGCAAGGTGCCGTCCACTGAATGGATACGCACCTAGCACGGAAGAGTAAGCAAATCAATGATCACAAAGATCGCATGTCACCCCAAGCACAAAAAACTTGCAAGTTCGCCACACAACACTCACCACACCGAAATGCGAATTACTGGTATGCAGCAAGTAAAGAGAATGGTAAGATAGTGGGAACAGCAAGTCCGATGCAAAAATGCGGTGGAAGAACCAAAAACACAGAAACAGGGCAGCTTCCCTAGAATCACCATACTGTACGGTGCCAGGGGTCGGACTGTCCGGTGGCACTGGATAATCTGGTGGGGGCTGCCAGATAGTCCGATCGATACCCCCCTCCCCCCAGGTAGACCCTGCACCGGATTGTCCGGTAGGCTCTGCCAGACTGTCCGGTGAGACCAGATAGTCCGGTGGCCTATCGGAAAGTCCGACGGAGTCGCAGAAAATGAGTTTTCACACCCCAAAACTGACCAAATCTTGTCAAAACATCATGAGATTTTACGTAGGGGCTATCTGGACCCTATTCCAAAGCTTTTCCCAAAATATCAACTCAAAATGACCAAGGGATTAGCGGGAATTTCATATCATGTGAGAAGACAAACTTTGGCCAAGAAAAGGGGGAAACTCAAGAAGAGCTTGCTCGTGGCAATCCTGCGGGATTGAGATGAACTAAGTCATAATCTCCATGTCAAAGCAAGTCCAAAAGAGCAAAAAGAACAGTATTAACTCATGGGCAAAGCAAATCACCAAAAGCCTTTAAGTTTCATCCAAAAACCAAATTAGAGGAGGAGGAAGGAGATGGCTACACACATGAGCACGATTTGGGGACGAATCTTCCATGTATAAGAAGTGGAAATCAGTTCTTAGAAGGTTTCTCATAGCTTACCACCCTTCATCCTCCCACTAATGCAAAGTACTAGCTCTAGGGGACTCTAAATCCTAGATTAGCACCCGATTTACTCCCTAAGCACTTGGCTGGTTGGAAAGCTAAGCCTAGGGTTTCTAGAGGTGGAAGAATCACCTAAATGACCAACCACTTAGCTATATATAGCCCAAGCCTAACTGACTCAGTTTACACTAAGACCCCTATATTATAGTAACGCCCGTAGGGGCCAAACTAGAAAAGACACAACTTTCTCGGGGACGGACAACCGCGATGGAGTCTTGATCTTCTTCTGTTGCACACTAACTCATGGATGACATCTACGTGGCCAGTAGTCAAAATCTGCCGATCGACCCCCGGTTTTGAAGGCAGAAACTAGGAAACTTTAGGGTTTCCTTCCTAGTCCTAGAATGACCCACTCCACTCTTTCTCGGCGAGAATTTAGCCCATTCGCCGAGTCTTGGTAACAGGTTGGTAGGGTGATGGATTTGAGCGAATTCACCAATGCCCCCGCACGTCTTCGTGCCATGTACTTGGGCTGGAGCACCACGGTGGCGCCCGGCATCCCCTATCAATCGGGGTCGCCTCGCAGTCCTTTAGAGGTCTTACAATTGCCGTCGCCGTGCCGCTCCTCCGTGTACTGAACTCCCATGGCCGACCGACGCCGAGCATGCCTCCTGTCCTTCGGAGTACTTTTATCGACCTCCAATCCATCGGAGGTCTTGTGCCCGAGTCCTTCTGTGTCTTGGCTTCCGTTGACAATCACTCATTACTCCAGAGGCAATGGAACAGGTCCATTGGCTCTCAATCTTCCCCCTGATGAGTGCATTGTCAACACTTTTAACCAGTAACCTAAAATACAGCAAAGACAAGAAAAACAAGCATAAAACCAAAAAGAAAACAAGAAAGTTGCTCAAAATTCCCAAAAGCCAAACACAAGCAGAGAAAGGGCAAATCGAGACAACAAAACCAAAACCAAAACCAATGATCGACCCCCTAAGACAAGGGAAACCGCTCAACATAGTCGATCAAACTAAAGCATGACCCCTCAAGAAAGAGGCAAACCGGCTCAACACAGTGATGCTTAGGCAAAGCATCGGCTCCTCCAGAAAGAGGCAAAAGGCCTCAACGCACTGATTCAAGAGCGTGCTAAAAGCTCAAACTCCCCCTCAACTAGTTCTCTGCAGAATTCTCCCCCTCTGCCCATGAACTCCCCAGGGAACAACAATCTCTCCCATAAGTCAACATCTTTCCCCCTTGACGACATTGAACACATCAATGGTTCATAGAATTTAACTCCCCCTGAAATAGACAATATATGCCATGAAATGCAGGAAGTGTACCATGAAGAGCTTAGCAGGGATGAAAAGCTAGTAAATACGAGTTCTAGTATACAAAGCAAGTGAGGGCAAGGAAGCATGCAAACAAGCTCAATTGAATCTATCTTATACAGATCAGGAGCATGTTTTTCAGGGTTGTTGAAAAGAAAGCATCACCAACATGAACAGCGTCTAGCAAGATAGGCATGAACAGCAAGATGCTAGCAAAACATACAAGTTGTGCTACTCTCAACCAAAGCAAATACAACAGGCCATAAGCAATTTAGAGACTTGCAGATTTTAGATTTTAGCAACTTGTAGCTTCATGCAAGTTAGATCATGTGCTAGGGGATATTCACTTGTCTTAGCCACTTCTTACAAACCAATGCCAAGCCTAGGTTCAGAGAACTATCAGAAGCTCAAGACAAGGTTTTGGTCATACAAAGCCTAGTCCAAGTTCATGCCAAAGTGCAAAGGTAAGATATTTTAGACTAGATCAGTGTGACAAGCAAACCCACCTAGATCTTTTCATTTCAGCTCATAAGACACACAAGATTTGCAGTTTTAATTTAGATTTCAGGTTTAGGCAAGGTGTCATAAATGCTTAGGCATCAACTTAACAAAGGCATATGACTAGCATCTCCAAGCATGAAAAGATAGCATAGCAGTCAACAGTCCTACATATGCTAGGTAGCCAAGTCAAGTGGTGATCATGGTTTTTGATTTTCTAGAAATAAAAGTGACCCAGCCCATAAATGATATTGGATAGATTCAAGGAGCTTAGCCAACCATGATCATGCATGCAACTGTACAGTCTAGTACAAGCACATACTAACTAGTCATTCCAGAAGAGCACTAGTGCTAGTGAAGTGAAAATGCATATGATACAATGCAATGCATGATATGATACAGAATGCAAGGAAAACAAAGAAAAGCAAAGAAGAAGCAAATCTTTTAACCTATACTATAGCAAAGCTACCCCAAACTAAAAGAGGTAACAAAAACCAAGCTCCCCACGCAAGCAAGCAAACACGCTAAGCTCAAAGGGCTTGGTGAAGAAATCAACCAACTAGTTCTCGGTTTTCACATGGATCAAGTCTATATCTCCCTTCTCATAGTGATCTCTCAGGAAGTGAAATCTCACGTCTATGTGTTTGGTTCTAGAGTGCAAAACGGGGTTCTTAGCTACAGAAATGGCAGAAGTAGGGTCTACTAGGAGAGAGATCTTCCTAAAACTTAGGCCAAACTCACTTAGTGTACCGTTCATCCAAAGTATCTGGGATCAGTAACTAGCAGCAGCAACATATTCGGCTTTTGTGGTGGAAGTGGCTATGCTAGATTGCTTGCGTGAGGACCAAGAGATAAGAAAGGAACCAAGAAACTGGCAGGTGCCGGAAGTAGACTTGTGCTCCAGTCGACAACCCACGAAGTCAGCGTCCGAATACCCTCGAAGGGAGAGTGACAATCCTGAAGAGAACCAAAGGCCAAGCTCAGGAGTGTATTTCAGGTACCTGAAGATGCGCTTCACTGCTTGACGGTGTGATGTCCTCGGTGAGGCCTGAAATCGCAGATAAGGGCAAACCACGAACTGAATGTTTGGCCTGGTCGCCGTCAGGTACAGAAGTGAGTCGACCATCCCTCTGTACTCTCTTTGGTCCACCACCTCCCCTTCTTCATTTGCATCAAGCACCGTACCTCCTCCTTTGGAGGACTTTCATCTACCTCTAGTCCATCAGAGGGCCTCATGTCCATCGGAGGTCTTGTGCCCAAGTCCTTCTAGGTCTTGGCTTCCATTGACAATCACTCATCACTCTAGAAGCAATGGAGCCGGTCCATTGGCTCTCAGGTGGTATCATCCCGAGACATTTGAGAGTATGCAAAGGTTTTTGTGGACTTGACTTCTAACCCACATGAGCTTACTAGGAGTGGGTCCTTACTTTCAAGTTTGATTCTCTTTTAAAAGCATAAACTTAATTGATCCATCAATTATAATTATCATGATCCATGATTCATATATCTCAGTAGCCTCAACACATATATCTCCACAATTCATAATGTAACTTGCAGAAATATAAACATACAAGTACAAGCATGTAGTAATAAAAAGCATGATTAAATAAATAACATATTAAGTTATTACTAAGTTGCCCGACAGTGACATTGGCATTCTCACACCTAGTGAGCATCAGTGATTCGAATCAATTTTTAATTCCTGGGAATAACTATCATGCTAGGGGTATATGCTTACTCGCCATCGCGTTCCCACATATACCCCCCATCTCCACTTGTTCCATCCCAAGTTCGATTCCAACCTAGCATCCCCTAGGTTTAGCCCCACAGGAGAGATACCACGGCATACTAGGTTAGAATTCCCATGAGTCAAGCGCCCCCAGGCCCAACTCCCTCCATCAAGATAGTATGACCAAGTCTCTATTCTTTGGATGGTTCAAGTAAGACTTTCACTAGTCCCATGTCCTAGATAAGCACTCTAGCAATGTTATGCCGAGCAGCAAACGAACATCGGATGGGCCTTAAATGACTCGGGCGGAGTCCACGAACACATTATTTCAATTCTCATCATAACATACCCATATTATCGACAGGTATCTTCTTTTCATCACATCATATCATATATTGCTTTCAAAAATTATTTTTGTAAAACATTTTTGAGCCCCCTCATCTCGCGAGTGAATATCTTCACTTGACTTTTATCGTCTAA
Source organism: Paspalum vaginatum (assembly GCA_030272315.1). Lineage (NCBI taxonomy): Eukaryota > Viridiplantae > Streptophyta > Magnoliopsida > Poales > Poaceae > Paspalum > Paspalum vaginatum. The sequence goes on along the minus strand of CM059019.1, from coordinate 23,115,053 downwards.
GCATGGATAAGCATAGACTTCGACCTATCTATTCTATGTAGGATATTAGGTATTTATGCATGTGGGGGTTTCATACAACTCATGAACGTAATGCACAAAAAAATAAAGGGTGGTGGGACTCCCTAAATAGGTGTAGATGCCTATAGGGCCCACATTTGTTGTTGAAAAATAGAATAAACCAAACTAAAGTTAGTTCGCCAGGTGATGAGACTTTGCCCCAGGTCGTGCTTGGGGCTTAGTTGGTCTTTTGGACACCGTTGCCTGTAGCAGCTCCAAACACTTGTTTCTTGATCATGTATCTGGAGTAAGCATCACTATATGAATGGCATGCATGATGCAGGGAATGAGATGCATGAATAGCAAGCACACATATGAACAATCATTTCATGGATAGACAAAAAGGTGATTGATAAACTACCTAGAAAGGGAGTACGCTTATGGACACCGAGCAACCATACAATCATACAAGCACAGATAAACAACTTTGAAGTTACTGATCGTATTAACAACATGTTAATGATGTGGCCCGATAGAAACAAGCCATGGCTATATGGATTACTAAGACACATGCATGAAGCGTGGTGGTGTTTATTTTTTCCTCAACAAGTGAAACATATCATGCAGTGTACATGAGAGGAGCACATGATAGATTGCTAATTCCGAGTCATCTTATAATATCCAATATAAACAAGCATTGAACAAGCATATAAGTAAACTAGCTATATATAGTATGGCTTATTTTCAGTTATGTTTATCTAGCTACACCGAGACCATATAATACTTTCATGGCTAAGGATTTGTAACCTAGGCATATAAAATTGGAATATGCATCTAGGGCATATAGAGTTATCCACCTTCCAAGGTTTCAATTTGAAACTACAATATTAAATATACTAAGTGGAGTCCACAAGAGCAATCGTGGGTTCATATGAGTACACTAACATTCCCTTTTTTTATTCCCTTTACTTTTAAGCTCACTAAAGTAACTATTAGTGGACCCCTCAAGTAAAGGCACCCAAAATGCATCAAACTCACATAATCATACTTGTATAGTAGCATGGTTGCATGAATTTTGGTGGGATTTTTTAGAGCATAATAAATAGCACTTTTCTATTTTATTGTTTAAATCACCATAACATCTGTCATTTTCAAAACACATAGCAAACAACAAGCAAAATATATGGAACTTTATTTCTAGAATTCACTAGACCAAATGGGTACAATATAATTTCTATGGATTTTTCTGTACAAGTTTTATGTATCATGAATTTCCATATTCATAAAATGCACTAAATCCAAGCTTCGGTATATCTATAACAATATAGTCCATGCTAGGGTTGCAAAAATCACCACAGGGCCTAAATATACTATACTTGCTACTTTCGAAGTATAATAATTTTTTGACTTCATTTATATTACTTTTGCTAATTATCTGCTAAAAGAGAGCATGCTCAAAAGCAGGGTAAAATAGTCATTTCACATAGCAAGAAACTTACTCACTGTGTCGATCTACTCACGTCAAGACAAACAAAGTTGAGTTTGCATCATTTTCATTTCCTATGATTTGTTATGGCATTTTCAAATTGAACATAAAACAATACAATTATTGATCAAATTCTAAATAGGGCAGGGATCTAAACATAAATAACCCTAGGTTTCAGGGGCCTCCAAGGAAATGAAGACACATTCAGAGCAAATCGACTGCATAAATATATAAGATAGTTGGAGTTTTTTAGAAAACTGCCGTCTTCTACTTTTCTCCTTCTCTCTTTGGACCGAGCGTGCAGAGGGGGGAAACGGCCCCTGGCCGCTGGTGTGGGGGACCGGACCTGACGCCGAGGTTGTCTGGGGTTATGTTCCCAGTGAAGTGCACCAAGTTCCACCGGGTCTTGGCTGGCGGGGAGGAGGGACACCTCGGGGCGTAGAGAATGAACTGGAGAGCGCGGTCGTGACATGGTGGCGGCACGGCTCGATCCGGCGTCATCGGCGAAGGTTGGAGCTTTGGTAGTGCGCGCGAGCTGCGCGGGAAGATGGCGCATCCAAAGAAGGGGGAGTGGAGGCTCAGGGACAGCCCAGAGCCGTGGTGCCTCAGTGCTCGACGCAATGGCGTTCATGGCGGCTGCACAGGAAGAAAGGGGAAGGAGGAGATGGGAGCAGCTGGGACCTTAGGGGCCGGACGGAGTAGGGTGAGGTGACATCAGTGCTCGCACTATTGCGGATGAAGGAAGGGTGAAGCAGTGATTTTCGCAAGCACGCGAAGCTCGGGGTTTATGGCCTGGCGGTGGCGCTCTAGAGCAGAGGGGGAGAATTAGAGAGAGTGAGGGCCGAGCGGAAAGGGGGAGCTGGGTTGCTTGCTTCCATCCGAAGGAAAGCAGAGGGTAGGGGCGTGGGTAGGGCAACACGGGAAGGGGCACTAGAGCCCGTCGGCCGCGTGGCCATGGCGAGCAGGATGCTGCTTCCCCCTGTTGGGGATCCAAGGTGCCTGACAAGTGGGACCCGCTCGTCATAGACACAGGATGGAAAATTTCCGAAAATGGAAAAAAGGTGTTTGACTGCTGAAACACTTATTTGAATTTCGTATTTTTAGAGCAATTAGACGGCCGAATTGGGGAAAAGTCAAAATACAAAAACTATAAATTTTGTTCTCTACCACTTTATTATAGACCTCAGTACCATGCTCTGTTATAAAATGTGGTTTATGGCCAAGGTGAACCGTTCAACTTAAAAATTCCTAAAGTCCTATTTGGGCACTATTGCTTGAGACATGATACATAAAAAAGTTGTTTCATTTTGTATGACCTACAACTTTCATATATACATTTTTGTATGATAATGAATCTTGTTTCAGCAAAAATTGCATTAAATAGTCAGCTCAAGTTTGGGCAGATTCATCAGTTTGACATAAAACAACAAAAATCTATAGTCAAACCTTTATGCATGTCAGTGGTTGAAATACCAAAGTTGTTCACTTTCAAATTCTCTATATGTTTGGTATACAAAGCTTTATTTAGTTCATTCCAAAATTTGAGATATAAGCGCAAACACAGCCACGGGTCAAGTCAAACAACAATTTTCATTTTACATGGAGTCTTCCTTGTTTCAAGCTTTTGAGTGATCAAATTAGGTCCAATCACTTCAAAGTCAGGTGCATTTGAAAGTCAATAAGTTTGGTTTCATTTCATATTCAAGTAGAGTTTGAAGTTGTATAGTCAATTTGAAAGTAATTGCCAAATTAAAATTGGGAAAACTGGAAATCCTAGACTTTGAAGAACTTTCCAAGTATTGACTGTTTTCGCTGAGTCCAAGAGACATTTGGGGGGATTTAAACTAGGTAAATGATAGTTTTGGAACTATGTTCAGTGTAACAAAAGTGTAGTCCAAGGTTCATACAACAACTTTGATATTAAGGCTGAGTTGAGGTGCTTAATAAATTTCAAAGTTTTATTAGGGACTAGATCTGATCAAGAACACCTTTTTAAAAGAAACCTTGGTTTGGCTGCACTTGATTCAAACTTTTGAACCTCTTAACATCTGATTTTAAAGATGGTCAAAATATCAAAGTTGAACGCAAAATCTTGAACTAAAATTTTGTATTTGATGTTTCGCATGAAAGCGTCTAGATTTCCAACTACCCATCCAAACAACACAAGGTTTTTGGCATAAGTGATTTGTCCACATAATCCTTGTTCTTCCCTTGCATGATTAAGTCATAAGTCATCATTATCACCGGTCAAATCATGTGATAGGGCCTTTGAAATGCTAGGGGCATCACAACCCACCCCCCTTAAAGAAATCTTGTCGTGAGATTCGGATGAGGCAGGGTTCTACAACTTGGTCTTGACATCGCTGTCCATGGCTCTTTGAATGCACGCGGTAACATCTAAATCTTCATCTGTTAGCTTTGTTAACCAGCATGTGAATGGTCAGTACCTCCTTAACATGATGTAGTTCAAAGCACCATATAGGAAGGCTAGGATGGTCTGTCTAATATGCACAATAGGTTGTGCCATATAAGAAAGAGGATGAACAAACCATAAGGAGAATATGGTAGCAGCAAGTAACAATGACTGACTCGAGCAATAAAGAGGAGTTACTTCCTGACTTTGACACCAAGATTAGAAACACGATAATATTTGATTCATTAGAACAATAGAAGCAAAGTGTGCACACTCGGAAATTGGACCAAGTGCAAATCTTGGGAATCATAGAAACAACAATGGATGTGTTTTTGAGACACATTCATTTCATTTGATAGGGACTGCGTACACATATGAGATATCAAGTTAAAATATCTTCAAAGAGTATGATGTGGTGAAGCATAGCACATCCTCATTGCGACAAGAAAAGTACAAGAAAAGACGATAGGCCATTTTCGCCTAGACAAGATGACGAGTTGTATGATTACTTAACATTGGTCAAGACTGACCAAGAAAAGTGAAGGTAGATGACTCGTGCTTGCTAATGAAACAATTGGCAATGTTAGTAAGCCCACTATTGAGGATAATTTCAACAATGGAGATGGTCATCATGGAAACATAGTATAATAATGAACTCCAATAGGGATAAGAGTCAACAAGATAATGGAATATAGACACGGAGGTGGTGGAAATTGAGTGGATTGTTTCCGTGAATCAAGAAGGCAAAATAAAAGAATGCAACGAAAGATATGGACAAGCCGTGGGATTGAGGTTAACTAGTCCCATAGGTTGAGAAAGGCTAGGTGAAACAAAGACTTGAAATAGGTAACAAGGTAGTGAAAATGGAATTCATTACCCTAAATCAAGAGTAGCAAGTTTAGCAAAGCGATGAAAAGTGGATGAGTGTTCCACAATTGAAGTGATGTCACGCCTTTGCAAGTCTTAATGCAAGTATGAACCCAGTGGTTTAACTGGAGCTGACGGTACACTTGGGACCCTAGGCTTCATCGAGACACCCAAGACTTCTCAGGGAGACATTACAACAAGAGGGGCTCAACCATACCAGTTATGGAAAATGTATACAAGGTCATGACAAGGAGTGAACAAGGGGTTTTATATAATATAAGAGCTTTGGGCACATGAATCTCAATGTATGGGTGCTATGAATCAGAGAGGTGAAAACACATGGATTTCAAAGGTTGGAAGCTTAGGAATCATGAGAACGAGAAACATATGGATCACCAACTCTTGAGTTGTGGTGATTACATTGATTTGGAAGTACGTGAATTGACAAGAGCTCAAAGCATGAAGATTTCAATTGTTTAAAATGCATAGAGTGGAAGGCCTCAAAGTGCATGGAACAGTGGAGGTTTGAACACAAGAGTTGATTCCACGGTGCAAGCATGCAGGCACAATGAACTACATGAGTTTAATGTTTAGAGAAAAAAGGCTTCAAGTTGAATATTGGTACTATGTTAATCGATACCCTTTTAATTTTGCCTAATCATAGATTCAAACACCTGTAGCGAAGCCATGTTTCTTTTCTCATTTGTGTTGGCGCAGTCTTGATTTGCATCATTCTTGAGAACATTGTTGAAGACTTGGAGTCGAGGTTAATCTTGAAAGCTTCCTCTTATCTTTTAAGTCATCAAATAGGAACTTTACTGCATTTCCTAGGAATATGTAAGCCACACAGTTAAATTTTGACTGAAGTTTCTGCTGAACTCATTCTTGTCTTGGTGAAGAACTAGGTTGCATGGGCTGATGTATAAGTTGACTTGCATATGTCAAGGTCAACTGTAGACATGCCTATCGAGTTCTATAGAACCAGCACCTAGACGTTAACATGTGCGAACTATCTTGACTTGGTCTTTGGACTTGTCAAATCCCCCTTAGCAGGATCATCTCAAATCGTAGATGTTGAACAAAGGCCATGTCTTGGGAGTACTCCTCAGCTTTGTGTTTCTTTGAATTCTCTCCTTGTGATTCCTTTGGTGAAATCAATAGGGCCTAGGTTAGCGACGATTCGATCCCCAAAAATTTGTGTGTAATCGAGGTTCAGGTTATATCTACAAGCTCAAGAAACTGTTGAAAGGTGAGACTATCGCAATACTGAGGGACAATTTCTATCTTTATTTCTAACTTGTACGTCTTGCGACCAAACTTCAAAGGTGAATTAAGGGAATTTGCAAAGATTAGAATGGGATAGTTATGCGTAAATTTATAATCTACATCGTTGGTATAGCAAATGCTTGTTAGTTCTACTTCAAAATGGTCTAGAAGCTCAAATTTTCATCTAGCTGAAACCTGTCCAGATTTTCAAATCCTGCTATAGTTCATAGAAACTGTTCTAGGGCAAGAGAAGAATAACAACATCATTCAATTTTAAGTTTCCTACAACATTGATATAGAAAATTTCTACCAATTATGAGTTGAAAATAGGTGAAACTTCATATTACTAAGATGTGGTGTAATCTGTCCAGATGTGAGTCCTGTCTTAAATTCAGGTGTTTGGCCCAGTTAGAAGTGTTTTCAAGATATGGTAAAAATAGATAACTTGTTAAAAATTTCAAGTACTACAACATTGGTATAACAGGCTCTATCTATTTTTCTTTAGATCAAGCCCAGAACTTCAATTAGCAAGCCTCGCACTGCCTATCCAGATTTAATGTTTCGACTTAAAGTGACAATAAGACAATGCCACGAGCATATATGCAAAAAGATCGACATAGAAAATTTGTTCATCAAGTCATTAGCTACAACGTGTGTATAGAAAGTTTTTACTAACACCATTTGGATTGACACCAGATTTCAAATACCTAATAGGAGGTCACAGGTGTGCAGATTTTAACTTTGATTTTTTTCATCTTGTGCTTCACAATCCATGCGTTTTTAGAGATAGAGTTCTATAATAAAGTGATCACACACTTTTATTTTTACAATTTTGCTATACAATGAACATATAGGTTCTATGGTGAAAAATGCTTAAACTTCCACTTTTATATGCTAGTTTCTGATTGTCAAGATTTCTATCCGTCTTCATCAAGCCATAACTCCATTACACAAGCATTTTATGTTATGTCCAGAATGCAAAAAGTGTTCACCTAGTTATTCTCTACAACTTATAAATATAATACTTGTATTAAAAGAGTGTGAAATATGTCCTAAACCTGAAATCTTTGCAAAGGGCTGATTTTGGGCTCAACAGCATATTTAATGTACATAGTTTACATTTGTCGAACCATTCCTATTTAGGGTAAGTGATATATAGAAAATTTGTCACAAATTAGGTATACTACCAGATTTGTATACAAATTTTCAGTTGATTTCATTTGCATATCAAAACAGTAGCAACACATGTACAATTGCAATATGAATCTAGTTAGATTCATTCAAACACATAGCAAAGCACATGTAGAATGAGATGAGATAGGATGACATGATACATGATCGTCCTGTCCGTCCTCAGATGTCCTTACTTTTACATGTAACGATATTCTAGTGGTATATATGTACGAACTCTCCCTACATCTACATGTAACAAGTCGAGTTCTAGTCGTTCATGCTACGCATTTCATGGTTAGTGTACCTGAAAAAAATGCACGCTCATACGTTACCACCTAGTGTGGTATCCACGTGATTTGTTACACTACGTGAACAACATTGAGAGGGCCACTGCACCTTCTTTCCAAAACCTGACATTCCATCAGTACTGGGGGTTGTCATGAATAAGATGGATCCCAAAACCGAATCTAAGTGTGGTGGGCATGAAACATCCAAAGCATGCCCACTACCCTTAAAGAGTTTCACCTATGCAGCATGGATGCAGGGTTCACAAATACTCCGCAAATCCAATAGCATCCCTCTAGTACTGGGGATTGCTGTTGCTGAATTGTAGTCTCCCAAAGCCAGATATGCAATATGATGATGCTTTCCACTGGTCTAGGTTAGCATGTTAGTGATACCACCTACATATAAGCTAACATCTTTATAATGGACATATACATGATATCTCTCATTTTCGCAAATACTACAAAAGATATCAGGAAATTGGCTTTTCGAAATCAAAATAGAGTTGTTATAATTGTTGTCTGCGTATTATTAGCTCTGATACAAGCTGTGGCAGAACCACCGATCTAATCCAAGCTAAGTATACCTGCCACCACATGGCTCGCAATCCACTTAAACCGGACCAACCAAATGGTCCATCGAGCTATCCAAAAAGAGCACTCGATGTAACCATCACCCAGGGATGTCAACATCAAAAACGCTAAGCCCTAAAAGGAGCCACAACAATTACATCAATCCATCATTTCATACGAACATAGCTTGATTTGTTACAAATCCATTTCTCAAAATGATATACCAACATATCAAAATAGAGTTTTAAAATAAACTCGCAGTGGAAAACATAATAGAATATAGATGTAATTATTTAGCGAAAGTAAAATATCAACCCATGACATTGAGCCCACCATTGTCATTGTTAATCACAAAGTTCCTGAAAAGAAAATATTAACAACAAATTATGAGTATGTGGGGTACTCTTAGGATTTACCTGTGGGTGGTTTCAGCCCGACACCGTTGAGAGTATACAAGGATTTTTGTGAACTTGACTTCTAACCCACATGAGCTTACTAGCAGTGGGTCCTTACTTTCAAGTTTCATTATCTTTTAAAAGCATAAACTTAATTGATCCATCAATTATCATTATCATGAACCATGATTCATATATCTCAATAGCCTCAACACAAATGTCTCCATATTTCTTAAAGTAACTTGCAGAAATGTAAACATACAAATACAAGCTTGTAGTAATGAAAAGCATGTTCAAATTAATAGCATATTAAAGTTATTACTACGTCGTCCGACAGTGACATTGTCATTCTCACACCTGGTGAGCATCAGCGATTCCAATCGATTTTTAATTTTTGGAAATAACTATATTGCCAGGGTATATGCTTACAAGCCATCACGTTTCCACAACCGGACGGGCCTTAAATGACTCGAGCGGAGTCCACCATCACATTATTCAATTCTCATCGTAACAAACCCATATCACACTCGGTCTCATCTTTTCATCAATTTTTGTAAACTATTTTTTAGCCTTATCATCTTGTGAGTGAATGTCTTCCCTCGTCTTCTACTGTCTAATCATGACTAAGCATGACTTCGACCTATTCATTCGACTTAGGATACCTGGGATTTATGCATGTGGGGTTTCATACAACTCCTGAACGTAAATGCACAAATAAATATACGATGGTGAGACTCTGTAAATAGGTGTAGATGCCTAAGGTGCCTACCTTTGCTGTTGAAAACTTGAACAAACTAATCAAAAGTTAGTTTGCCAGGTTGTGAGGTTTTACCACATGCAAACCCTTGATCACTCGGACAACTCCTCCGTCTAAACACGACCGATGGGCCCTCCTAGCTGTGAGTGGGTTTTAGCTGGTCTCCTGGACCATCGTCACTTGACGTAGCTTCTTGTGGTAGCTCCTCTATCACATTTCTACAATAAGCGTCACTATATGAACGACAAGATGTAGAATGAGCGAAATGCATGCATGAGATGCTAATGTGATATAAATTAACATGTAGCAAGTGACAAGTTGAAATCATGCAAATTGACTGAGTTCTAGAAGACACACAATGCTTTCACTATGCAATATGTCTATTTAATAACAAAAACCCTCATTTTGATTTTGATCGATTAACAATGCCAAATGAGCCAAACAATTTATGATATGCAGATAGATGCTAGACAATGCTAATGCCAAAATTTCCAGAGCAAAAGAGCTATAAATTAATTATAGTAATTTTAGCAATTTATTTAAATTTAAAATTCTTAGATTTATCATAATTCATAGGAATGGTTTCTGGAAATGAAATACTTACAGCAACAACAACTACGCATGAGCACCATGTACAAAAACCAGCAATCCCACTAAACTTGTTTTGATACTAAAACTTAATTCACTCATTGAATCTAGACCTATTTCAAGTATCAATCAAAACTATATCAATAAAATCCACAACAAATAATAACCGGAGCCTACAAATAACCAACATGCTCCTAGATTTATCGCGGAATTTATATTGCACAATAATGCCACCTTTTCATATTATTTTATGGTACAATAATTTTTCTATTTAAAATCACGTAACAAACAGAAAGCAAAGGGCACGATATATTTACACAACACCTTACTAACCAAATTTTACACAATATATTTCTTGTGGATTTTTCTTGACACATTTTTTGCAGACCATTTCCACACTCATAATATGCACCAAATAAAAGTATAGGGGTAGATCTGTCATTTAACAGTAATGATATGGCTACAAAAATCACAACATACCTTAAATATTATATACATGCTACTATCAAGATTCCATAATTTTTGGAGCTCATTTAGATCACTTTTGCTATTTATTTTATTTTATAATGCGTGCATGAAACAAAGGGCAAAACAGTCATTTCACACATCCGGACCTAGGGCATAGATCTACAAACAAATAATCTAACAAAATAGGTTTCATAATTTTACCTTTTTCTGTGATTTATTATAGATTTTCAAAGTTCCTACAACATTCATCAAAATACTTTATAGAAAATGCGTGACGACCTATACGTAATTGTTTCTAGCTTCCAAGGCCTGTAACAAAGTTTGCAAAGACTCAGTGAATAGTAATCCAATACAAGCGCATAAAAATGAAACACACCAGCAGGTTTTATGAAAAACCATCAGCTCTTCTTCTACCTCTTGACAGGGAGGGGGACGCGCGGTCGGCGGCGTTCACGTCGTGGAGATGCATGAGGAGGAAGCGGGGTCACAAAAGGAGGGCCTAGGAAGATGTTCCCGACCATGAGGATCATTTCCCCATCGATTCCAGCCAGCACAGGGGTAGATAGTTGGCCAACCGAATGGCAACTGGTTAACACCTACGGGCATACCAAAGAATGAAATCAGAATACAGTGGCTCCCTAATGCTGTCACCAAGAGGAGCTACCGACTAGAGCTGCGTGGGCAAGATGGCACGCTAAACTAATGATTAAGTGGGAGCTTGATCACTAAAGTTCTTCCTGGATCAAAGGGTGAGAACTAACCTAAACGTAGATCTAAGCCTAAGGAAAGTTTATAGCACCAGCAAGTCTAGCAAGATTCAAACAACTTAAGAACAGCACAAACCTATGCCTTGGTCTAGTATGCAAGAAGGTACACCACACTAGGTAAGTATAAGAAATAAAGTAAAGAATAACTGAAGTATAAAGTAAGGAATTATATTATGCTAGAGTAGCAGAAGTACAAAAGATACAAGAGATTTACCAAGACTTGAAGCTAACTCCGGAATCCCTGAGGCAAAGACTTGAACTCAACTCTAACTCCTAGGACTATACAATTGCTATAAGTCTAAGACAATGGTATGTTACTCTTCACTTCCACATTTTGCAAGTGAGCCTCCGGGGGGTATTTATATCAAAAACTGAGTGACAGGTGTTTGTTTAATAGATAGAGTAGGTTGGTATGGTTGTTAAGTTGGTGTCTAGGTGGACACTTGGTAGGCCTGGCAGCCTAGTAGGGGCTGGCTGGCCAGGGCACATAGGCTGGGCAGCCAGATGGTAGGCCGGGTGGCCAGAGCATCCACCAACTTAGCCATTCAATGCTACTGGTTGTCTCCCAAAGTCGGTTGCAAGTCGGTTGATAGTTACAATGTGTGCCTTTTCCTGGAACATTGGATCTCAGTTGTGTTTCTTCCTTAGCAATAGTATTGGAGTCTCCCAGATCACTAACTTCACCAATCCTAGAGGTAGATTGATGAGGTGGCAAGTCTTTTAGTGCTTTGCATGTTGCATGTATGGCATACACTATGGAGTTCTATTGACATGGCATTGTTGTGCATGCAGGTCAAAGATGGGCCTGGTTGGAGTCGTGCAGAGGCTAGGCAGCCAAGGGGACTAGGCCGGGTGACCACGGGGTGGCCGGAGGGCCAAGGGAGGTGGCCAAGTTGCTGGCCTTCTCCCCTAGTTTGGCTCCACTTTATCTGTTCTTGGTGCAATTCATACCTACATTCAAGTATTGCAACAAAACTTGTGGAACTTGTTAGTAGCATAAGTTTTAGTCCTACTTTAATATATTTCCCTCTAAGATGATGGATAGTTGATTGTCGAATGTTGTGCAATAATGACCGTCAACACCCCTCAAGCTTAGGCCTTTGCTCATCCTCGAGTAAAGCTATGATGTGTTATGCATCAGGAGTAGCTGCAATATCAATCTTCAAGGATAGAAATGCATAACCAGCACTCACGCTCATACTTGTGGTGATCATTCAGAACAAAAGCATTTGTGTTGAGAAGTGTGTTCATACCTATGGTGGTATGAGAAGTGTGTCCAATGATCACCTTTTCTCATACATGTGGTGCATCTTTTTGACTTACATGTCTTGGGCGGTTGGAAGAAAGAATGACCTCGTTGTAGGTCACAGCCCAAAACATGTATTTTTAGATTTCTGTCTTAGGTGTTTTTGAATAAATTCAAAATAAAAGTATGTTCCCCTAGAGGTACTCTCAATCGCTCAGAAGTGTAACATCACCATAAAGGCCAAGAGCATGTCCAAGAAGTTCCTGCACTAAAGCTTTTATGGAGCTCAGGGTGATGGGAAAACTTAGCTTACTTAGGTTCTTTATTTTGCAAAGTCAAAGATTGGATCAAAGAAGTGTAATATATCAACTAGTCTTGCTCATCATTGGAGCTTATTTTGGGGCTAGATGGATGGATCTCCTTGTTTCCTTTCCTTCTCCTTCTTTTGTTTATGATAGGTATGAATATGGAACCATTTAAATTTCTTTTCTTTTTTCCATGCTTTGACTAGCATGCTTTTATTTTCTTTTTGATGGCTCCATATTCTACCTCGTTTTTATTTGGAAGGAGTAAGGTTAAAGGTATTGTATTGGAGATGTATGGATGCACAACTAGGATAGGTAAATGCATATGAGATGGTGGACTTTTGATCTAATGATTCACAACATAGCGATGATTCCATTTAATGAGACTCAAAATTTGACAAAGCTCAAAACAACACTAAATAGTTTAAACAAGTAGCTTAGATATTTTCATTGTGCTTGGCTCTCGTAGGTGCTCAAAACCAATGGGGGAACTTTATTTTCATTCTTCAAAAGAATATGCTGAGATGTTCATTTTACTAAGAAAATGTGGGAGCAGGCCTATTACTTAGTTATATCATTTCTCACAGCAACTTAGACAAAGTTTATGCAAATGGCATCCACAAAGTAAAGGGTTAGATTCTCAATTTTATACACATAAGTTTGTAATTCACCTAAGTATAATATTTGCTATGATATGTGAATGGGGAAAAATAAGAGAAAAGGAAGTTTATTTTCTTAGAGAAATACGTAGGCTAAAAAAGCTTAAAAGAGAGAAAGAGTTGAGCTTTAAGAATTCTAAAGAAAAAAAGTTTGTAAAAATATAATAGTTAAGAAAGATGTCATAAAACCAATTAGTCCTATAATAATAGAAAAGGTTGCAAACAGTCAAGAAAATAATCCAAGTAGACATAATAGCATAAGCGAAAAAGAATATTGGAATATAAACAATAAGCTATTGTTTGAAAGCTATGAAGAAATTTAAAATGAAACTAATAGAGAAAATAATACAGAAGTAGATGAAGAAGATAAAGTAGATAAAGAAAGTGAAGATAACAAAATTAAAGAAATATATAGAGAAATTGATAATACAAAAGAATATAAAGAAGTCATTGATTCGTTAGGAGAAGATGAGCAGGGTAGTTTAGACAATATGATGGAAGCTATGGAAATTGGAATGAGTAATTCAAAAAGAAAAAAAAGGGACTACAGTGGTGACAGTTCGGTAAAAAATGAGGGAGAAAGAGAAAGACCTTGTATAGCTTCAGGAACTTGGCAACCTGAAAAGGAAGATACCTAATATAAGTATATCCCAAGAAGATATAAATATATGGGATCTAGAAGACGAGAATTTGAAAAACCAGTAAAATTTCAAAATCACCAAAATGATGATGCAATATTAAACATAGCAGCGCACGATCCTATAGAATGGCAAAATATAATAAGTGTTTCGAAAGGTTTAATAGTTTAAAAATATATATAAAATCAGCACAATATTGTAAGCAGGATAGAAGATATGATAACATATTTAGAAATCTTCTTATGTGAATCTGTAAAAGTTTTATGGGAACAATGGGTAGAAGCTTTTCCTAATGGTTATGAAGAATTAAAAAGAGCCGGTAGTAATCATTATAATTTTGTGAATATTATATCAAATGTAGTTATAGCAAAAAATCCATAATTAGGTTCTACCACTTTGCAAAATGAAAAGTTAAGAGAAATAGAAAAGTCAACTCTAACAAATTGGAAAAGCATAAAGGAATTCTTGCAGCATTACCTATACAATGCTACAACCGCTAAGTAAGGGTATAATAAAGGAATAGTTGAAAGATACTTCAACAAATTATTAGATCCTCTAGGGTCAATAATATTTGAAGAATATAAAAAACAAACAGAAGGTGTTGTTATTAACATATCTCAGGCAGTAACTTTTGTGTTTAAGCAGTTAAGAAAAATTTGTACGGGCATAAGATCAATGAAGCATTCAGATTATAATTTTTGTAATAAAATAGTCCAAATACATTTAACAAACGGAGAAGAGAGGTCAAGAGAAAAGAAATATAGACCCTCAAGAAAGGCTTATAATCAAAACTTAAGAACAAAGAAACACTATTTTCTAATAAGATCAGATAATAAAGCGCCTTTCTTATATAAAAAGAATATAAGAAGGTATAATCCTAGGAAAACATATGATAGTACATGCAGCTGTTTTATATCCAATTCACTAGATCATTTAAACAAAACTTATCCCAATAAAGATAAAAAAGATTTTCTAGTAAATATGAAGAACAAGAAACAGTTTTGATAATAGATAGTGTGAATGAAAATATTTTAATCTATGATGATGAAATCAATGATGATGAATCAATATATTCAATCATAGAGACATAAAAAATAGAGAATGGAGATAAAGACTATAGTTCAAATGAAGATGAAATAGATCTAATAGAAGAATTAGTAGGATTAAATATTGAAATGATGGAGCAAGTAGAAGATACAAATGTTGTTCATAGCTTTACTAATATTGTTTGTATTGCAGGTATGGAAGCATAAAAAGGATCAGTAGAAGCTGATTCCTATGAAGATAGAAATCAATAGTCCCGAAGAGCAATATAATATGCAAAAAATATAAATTTATTCTCAAGAATGATATAGATAAGATTTCCAAGAGCGATATCAATATTCCATATGAATTTCTCATACCAAGGTTAAGATTCAAAACAGATCAGATGTTATCTTGTTTCAATAAAAACATCAAAGATCTAATCTGAAAGAAATATTCAGAAAGACAGCATAAGACGTTTCTCATGCTTCTTGAATATTTCAAAAATATATATACTGGAGAAGAAAATATCAAAAGCATAGCAATTGAAGTTCATACATTCCTAATAATTCATTTGGATGGTAGGATGATAATTCAGCCTTACATCAATACCTTATATTCAAAGCTAATATAGATCTGAAATATTTTAGAAATATACAAAATATATCATTGCAAACCATTATAGATCATGGGCTAATCCATGCTATATATGGTACAATAGAAGATATTTTCAATGCAGAGCTTGGACAAGCTACCAAAGAAGCTTGCAAAAGATTTGCTTATACCAGAGAAAAAATACAAAATCACATTCTGTTCTAATCCTCCAAAATTTACACACCCAATAAGACCAGCTTCTCATGATATATTCATTTCCAAAGGGTCTTATGCATTCCCTAATATATGGTGCTTAAAGGTATCTGAATTCTATGAAGAATTGTTTTTTAGAAATACCAACCATGATAATTGGAAAATCTTTACAGAACCTAATGAGCTAGGAGGAAATATCAAAACATATTCAAGTTATAGAATGATATATCAAAATAAAATAATGAGAATTTTTCTCCAAATGCAAAAAAGTAATTTTGGTGCTTTGACAAGAAATATAGGTGGGCTTATAAAGCCAGAATTGAGAAAAGTGTTAGAATTAAGAAATGAATATAGAGAATTATTACCATGGTATGAAATATGGGAGCCTGGAGAAGCTGATAGTATTGAAAGTGCACCATCGATAGAAGAAGAAAATGTCTGGCAATAAAGACAATGAAGACATTGGCGGACATGGCCAGAGGCCAGAATAAAGATATACCCAAAATATAACTAAAAAAATATATTCCTAAAAAATAATATATGTTGATATGAGATATCAATAATTCGGGCATGGAAAGACACATGTATTAGAATTCGAATTCATATAATATACTTTAATTGATATGGAATATCAATCATTCGGGCGTGGAAGGCAACAACCGAATTCCTTCCAAATACATTCAAGCGCACCAAGACATACAAACCAGAAGAAAAATCAAGGACGAATATTTCTACAGAAAAAAACGAAGCAGGACGAATATTGTATTGTGTGCAGTTAAATTATTGAAGAGCAAAAGGACGGAATACTATGGCAACAGTAAAAACACACACGAGGCGTCAATTATTGAAGCAATCCCTTATCATCGAAGGAAGATTCTGGCTTGGCTATAAAATGGATCATCGGGCAGCAGGTTGAAGGATCCGAAGCATCCACTCAGCACCCACTCAGCCCATCAGAAGGCACACCCACCGGCAATCGCAACCACCAGCACACTCATCATCCACCCACCTTATAATGGTAGCATTAGCGTAAGCAATAAGCCTCATATACTACTGAGGCAACGATTGTAAGGTAAACCCTCGTTGTACTAAGTGTTTGGGGTTTCCCGAAAGGGAGAGCTGTATGTAAGTTGTATTTGTGGAAATGAAGTAGTTTTACTTTGAAAATCCCTGCTATCGTTCTAGTCTGTGTATATGGGAAATAGTTTATATGCTAGGGACCCTGTAGGAGAAACCTCTGTGTTTGATGCTCTCGTTTAGCTCGGGGTTGTGGCGGCTGGAGGGCTGTGTCCGCGGAGAAGTGTTCCTTTCAGGTAAAACCGCCTAGGGAGACGATATAACCTCGCCGCATACGTATGTTACTAGGGATAGCTTAGGAAAGATTTGCTATTTCTGAAGCAAACCTGCTGAACAAACCTGCTGAACATATGGTGAGTACCGAGTAGGATTAAGCAAGCATAAGAGCACAATCCAGCTGAATTGTTTGGTCTCGCCAGCTTGCCAAAGATCCTGTGAAATATTCTACTTTCGAAGAGTTAATAGCCACTTAATATAATCTCGAAAGCTACTTATGAATTTCATCTTGAAAAATGAGCGAAGTGGGAATAGTCCCAAATCCACCACAGGTGGCATGCAAAAGTGGAGGAAGATGTATGTATGCATGCATGTATGTTTGCATGTATGTATGTATGCATCACATTAATCGTATGTGATGATGATATATGTGTTAAGTCATCTTGACTCTTTGGATGGGAGGAATATAAAACATAGAAATGGTAGAAAACAAATGAATGTGGTTGAGGTGAAGTGTGACAACAGAGGAATGGAAAACATAGAAAAGTTGCAAACAACGGTGTTTGGAAGGTAGGAATGAAAAATGTAGGAAAGTTTTTATCAATGGTGTTTGGAAGATGGGAATATAAAAACAAAATTTAGAAAGTTTAATATATGCATAAGACATTGGTACCAATTAAAAAGTAATTAAATTGTTAAAAGAAAAAACAATATCAAAACCGAATTTATTAAAAAATTAAATTCCTAATCAAACTCGTTTGGCTGGTCACACGTGGTCTCCGTCTTGGCCTTGCCCTTCTCTCGTTGGTTGCCTTCGGCTGTTTGCGAAAAGAGATGCGTACATCACGGCACAGCGTCACGTTCATTCTCTTGCTTGCGTATGCGTTCCTCTGGTTTCCGAGAAAAAAATGAATCGGAGTGGAGTTTCTGATTCCCGTGTTTTGCGAAGGAGCCCTGCTCATTCCGGAGGAATGGAAAGCTTCCATCCTTTGATCCAAACGGCATGTGACATCATCTAACTGCAGGAATCATGTTCTTTTGGAATTCCTCTGGGTATCTTGCATTCCAAATGGCCACTTAATGTTAGATACTTCTAAATAATCGATATGGTGGGAACCACACATCTGATATGGCGACAAACAGTAGCATGTTTGAAATCGGCAGGAAGTGGAACCACACATCTGATATGGCGACAAACAGTAACATGTTTGAAATCGGTAGGAAGTACGCAGTTGCAAATCTTAAAAAATAATAGTGCATAATATGAACCGCTCCTTCTAAAACTCCTAACAAGAGCGGTTCATATTATATGCCGCCCCTGCTAACTATTTACAAGAAGCAGTGCGTATATAATACGGGCCGCTTCTACTAAGAGATAGCTGGAACCCTACGGTAGCTATGCTTTCTTGGAGCCGCCTCTTGTGGAATACGGCCGCTCCTACTAGGAGATAGCTAGAACCCTACGGTAGCTACGCTTTCTTGGAGCCGCCTCTTGTGAAACTTTACGAACCGCCCCTACTGAGACCTTCGGTACTAGTGGCTGCCTGGTTCACCACTTGCTGCCACCCCACGCCCTACGGCCATGCAAAACATTGCTGCCTCACTCGACTGTCTCATGTGCCTTGTAGCCCTCTGCAAGGTCTTGTTGTGCCTATTTGAGCATACCACCCTCTGCTACTCCACATGTTGCGGTAATGTCCTGCGCCACCTAGGCAACACTGTCCATTGCCACTTTCGGCCTTGGAAAATTCCTCATATGCCATTTCCACATCCGTCACTGCCGCTAGAATCATAGATTGTGGGAAGTGGGAAGACAAAGCAAGGGTATGTGCGTAGGACCACCGTAGGGGTGTGTGGGTGGGTGACCAAGGTTGATGGGGTTAGACATGAAGGGCAAGGGAGCATTGCGTGGAGAGAGATTAAGAGCGAGAAATAAAGACACGATGGCCAGGTCGACAACGGTCAGAATGTGTGGGGGTGGCATTGGAGGTAGAGGTGAGACGATGTTTACCATTGTTGCCTATTTATTCAAGGCCAGGTGTTATCGCCCATCCTTGATTAGCCTTATGTAGTTGTGTAGTTCTCCTTAAAATAGCTTGGACATACTCCATCCGTGGCACCAAAAGTAAATTTCTAGCAATGGCTTGGATTGCCTTAATTAAAGAATTTCATCAAACCTAGCTTCGATAGGGTGGAAAAGTCAGGCAATTATTAATGCATATATATGCATCTTTGGAATGGGAATTATACATCTCGGATTGTAGAAAATCCATAAATTTACATAATATTTGATAAAGGAAAAATGTAGGCGTTCAAACGCACATGCAACTAAAGTCTAGTAGTCCAATGCTAATGAAATGCAACCAGAGTCTAGTAGGACGCTGGGGGAGTAAAACATAGCAGCTTGACATCAGCTGAAGACAATTTCACTGCGAACGCAACTACATAAATACTGGGCAAGAGAAACATCAAGTTGGAGTTTAGACGCCCTCGTGGATAGCAAAATGGAGCACCATCATTATATCCAAATTAGACAATAATATCATTGCCAATCATTCGTGCACTGTACCGGCAACATGTTGTTTTATTTTATATTACTACTATACAAGCTGACCTATGAGCGTGATGACTACAACTTCACCACACTATACGCATCTTTTTGGCCCTACCTAGCTTACCAAGTAATTTTGTAAGACGTATTGTCAAACCCTCAAAAGGATTCTACTGTACCATGTATTGTACAACGAAAACAAGCAAGACACTGCTCCAAGCGATGTGTGTTGCACATGCTATGTGGTCGTATCTCAATTATATACTTTACAAAATAAAAGCTTTGAAGACTTGAACACACAAAACTATAACTAGTGTACAAATCCATTTAGCTACTGTGGGTACTTGAAAGCTAGGATCGGACGCTGCATTCTCTTATTTACCTTTGCACATTAAATTTAATCGCGCCGGCGACTCTCTTTTGTCGTGGTGCCCAGGCTTTTGGTCAATACTTTTTAGATCATGATAGCCACCCAAAGACGTAAAGGTTCTTTACAAAAGAAATGTGAAAGGGCAAAGACCAATAATATAAGTAAAGAAAATATATAAAGGGTGCCATGTTGACGTCAAAGGGACAAAAGAAAATATAGAGTGCCTATCCTAGCTAATATTAATGCGCACAAGATCATGGTCCAGAGAATCATATTACTCCTACCATCCTAATCTATAGGTCGTTTGATTTTTTTAACATCATGTTTTTGACTTACTCATTTTGTTCAAAAAACTACATAATTATTATTTAGTATCATTGTGATTTAGTTTAGCGCATAGTATAATTTTTCAATTTTTAAATAAAACGAGTTCATCAAACTTGACATAAAAGAGTGAAATGACCTATCAATTGAGACTGGGGGAGTAGAAACGAATGTGACATTTCATGATCTTTTCAAGGAAATAAAAACTCTAGAGAAAATAATAACTCTTCAAATTTAATGAAGCCTGTTTCGATACATCAATGTATGCAGTGCTGCGCGTTGGCCTGGGGCCCTTGGCTTGGGCATCTGCACTGGAACGCCACGCAGATGGTGGAAACTGGAACCAACGTAGCATAAGGCTGATTAAACCAGAAAGTCTATATTCAAACTCTATTTGTTTACAGTGTAGCTGCATTGTTATTTTCGTACTCCAAACAAATATATGGACAATTACATAGACTTGGTCTAAAGACGTAACAGCATTTCTACTACGTGCTACAAGCCTACAGCAACCTCACCACATATGTACTGTATGGACAATTTGCTGGGCTTACTCAAATTGCTGCATTTAATTGAGTGTCACCGTAGCTATATGAACAAAAAGCAGAAAATGTCTACATAAGCCTCCAACACATGGACAGCCGCTTGTCATCATCCTTGAACTACAAAACTAATGTTTTGCGCCTTAAGGTACTGAAAACCAGAAAAAATTATTAGCTGGTTCCGATGATGTGTCTCCCTAATGTGGAACCTCTGTGAACATCTCATACAGGGTCTACATGCCTAGTTCTTCGAATATATAGGGAGCTTTGCCTAGTTAACCCCTTAATCTAGTTTTATATTCAAATCACTTCTCTAAATATTGCACTTCATCTGATCTTCCCTTAATAATTTTTTTCCTCCACATACAAGTTATATTTTATGTAAAAAATTATTTCATCGGCTAATAGTGGACATCATAACTTACGCAAAAAAAAAAGACCATTTTTCTAGGTTATGATTCTGAGGGACTTAATTGTACCGAGTCCGGTCATTCGTCCTGGCTGTGATGAGTGCTTGTCAACACCGAAGTCTTGCTAAAGGAAGAGCGAGTAGAAGTCCACCTAAGCGTGACCTGGTGGCAGCGTCCGAGACCGAGGCGTGATGAGATCCCTGCAAAGTGGACCGGCAAGTGGCTTGGGTTGAGGCCCAAGTTAGGCTTGGCCCATAAGAGATACCTTGGGTGCGGGACGGTGTCATGAGCCGTAAAATCACTCAAGACTGGAGGCCCAACTATTGTTTCCTGGTTCGAGCGTCAAAACCAGGGGCTTGGTTGCTGGTATCCCAAAACCGGAGTTACCCCCGAGGGATGAGTTACTGGACACATGGAGAACATCGCGACAAGGCAGAAAATCTGAAGTTGCAATCCATCATGGCCGTGCATCCGAGTATTGCGATCGTTTCTAGCCCCTACGGGCCTTCTTAGTGTAAGAGTCTGTATCTTAGGGGGTCTAGCTACAAAACTGCCTTAGGGCTTATTCTGTAGTATAAATAAGGAGAGAGCTGGTCATTAGTCCTACTCTGAGCTGGTTTAGGGTTTGCATAGACTTAGGTTTATGTAGCCATTTTCGTTTCCAGGCAAGAGCTTCAAGTTTAGAGGGTCTTAAAGTGATCTAGCCCCATTGTTAGAGGGTAGGAATTGGGAGGAAGCTTGAGGAATGAATTCCACCACTTGTACTCAGTTGTTGTGACCAATTTGGTGTTCCTTCCCTTTCCTTTCCCTTTGGTTATTGGGTGAAATCTCAAGGGCTTTTGGTGCTTTGCTTTGCCTATGAGATTTTCCCTACTCTTTTGTTGTTATGGAGTTGCAATGACGTGGAGATTATGTCTAATAACATCCCAATCATGCAAGATTGTCACTAGCAAGTCGGATTTGAGTTTTCCCCTTTCTTGCCCAAAGACTCACCCCTTCATGAGATCTGAAATTCCCTCTAATCCGTGATCTGTTTCAGTAGATCTTTTGGGAAAAGCTTTGAAATAGGGTCTAGATATGCTGTGCCAAATTTTGTGAAGTTTGGAGAAGATTTGGTCAAGTAGGTTTTGGGAGCTCAGGTCTCGCAGACTCTGTCGGATAGTTCGGTAGGTTACTGGAGAGTCCGGTGGACTCTACTGGATAGTTCGGTGAGGGCCACTGGATAATCAGGTGCTTGGCTGTGCCGGGTGTGGTTACCGGATAGTCCAGCTTACCCTACCGGACAGTCCGGTAGAGGCTGGTTTTTGCTCTTCTTTGGCTCCTTTTGCTTGGGTGTTTCGTCTAGAGTTTTGGTCAGTGTCTCTCTACTGCATGCCCATACTTGAACTCATCAGTTGATCCGGAGAGACACTTGATTGTGTAGAGCGGCTGGTAGGGCTCGCTAGCCTAGGTTTTGGTCTCTTTCACTTTCGTCCGTTATGTGGGCGTTTGAGCGAATTTCTTCCACTCTTTCACTACCTCTTTGAGTCCCATGATCAGTAGCACCCAGTTGCTACGTGATATTGCTCTGGAGAGAAGAGATGGTTTTGACAGTTGCAAGTTTTAGCAATAAGAATTTCACATTGCTAATATGAAATTTTATGAAAGGTAATAATGAAAAAACATGCATTTTGCTTTTCTAATGTTGGTTATGATGTTACTTGTCACTCCACAAGATTTATATATTGTTAGCTAAGAGATCCAGTGAGGAAACTCATTACAGTGAGGAGAAAACACAAGAATGGATTGATCGGTCTGCTAATAGTTCTTGTGTTACAAGGGCGGACCCGGGGAGGTATTTATAGGAATACCAAGAGACCGGGGTTAAAATTACGAATGAACCTCATTAACCGCTACATCCTCCGAATATTTGAGGGCAGAATCGACATTTAGAATTATAAGTGTGGGCCCTGAGGAGCCCTCTTGGGGAGCTATCTTCAGTCCGAGTTCCGCAACCTTTGTTCTTGGTGCTCTTCAGTATGAAGAGGGCATCTTTGCTGTTTCATCCCCCTAGCCTCCACCCTGAAGGGCGTTTGCCAAAGGCCAGCCTCGAAGAGCGTCACCTTCAGCCACATCATGAAGATCGCTTCGTTCTAGAACCTAAAATTTTAGTTACACAATTAGACCCCAACATTAGTCCCTTGCAAGCGAAGTTTGAAGCACGAGGATTTAGCTTGCCCATCAGACTTCACGCTGTGAAGAGGCGGGAGGATGTCTACTCAGTTTTCACTCCCCCCCGTTTTTGTTTATTCGCGGTCTTAGGTTACACGCGTCGATCCTTTTGTTGAGTGATGGGACCGCGTGACTGTTTGCTTCCCTCTTGACTTCTATATATAGTGATGGGTCACGCTGATTTTTCTTTCACCGCAATTGTTTTTAGTTGTTTGATGCCTCAGTTCCCAAGACCCACTAGCGCAAAGAGTCCTATCAGATTAGGCTATTTTCATTATTTCCTTTGATTGCTCCTCGAGATGGGTTGCTCGAAGAAGTCAGAAAGGATATCTAAGAAAATTCATAGAGTTTTTCTTGAGTTGGGTGACTTTGAAGAGTTTGGAGAAGTGGGTGAAGCTTGGGTGGTTTCCTTAGGGGGGCTGATGGTGTCACTTTGGAGACTGTTCCTGCTCCATGCGAAGATGAGGTCATCGTATTTTAGGATTTCTATGAGGCTGGTTTTTGCTTAATGCTGGACCATGCAGTTTGTGACATTCTTAAGGAGTATGGTCTTCTGATGCATCATCTTACTCCCAATAGCATTGTGCGTTTGAGCATTTATATGTGGGTTGGGAAGACCATGAGAATGCTGCTGACCATAGATGGCTTCGTCATTTGTCACAAGCTTCATCATCAACCGAAGACAGTTGTGTATGGTGACGTTGAAATGGAGTGTTTGCATGCATTAACTTCAAGGGCCAAAGTTTAGTGAGTTGCCCGATTCTTGCCTATCATAATAGGTGGGATGCTAATTGGCATGAGTTCTAGTTCTATGTGAAATTGGATCAATTTATTATGTAGCTCAGGGTTGTCTTCCAACCCAGTTCACACTTAAGCTGAAGAGATGGGATGTTTAAAGGGTCTTTGTTAGTGCTTTCGGAAGAATTTTTGAAATGTACAGCACCGACGACCTTGTTGAAGAGTACTGCTATGCTGGCATTTTTCCTATTTGAGCTGGATGGAGTGTTGAATATTGGGTGTCTGATGTGGATGACAAAATCCAGATCCAGGACTTTGGTAAATGCTTCAACATCTTGAAGGATTATATAGACATGAAGAGGATTGAAAAACTTGCAAATACAATTATGGACAAGGAACTGCTAGTTCAATGGAAGCTTATCATAGAGAATCTTGGTGGCCGGCGCAACAATCGCTTGTTTGGATTCTTCGGTATAAAGGCAGGCCTTCGTGAAAAAGTTAAAACTAGGCACCAAAAGACGGCAAAGAAAATGTCCCATTCTGATGAGGAACCCAAAGGCACAACTTCAAAGAGGGTGTCAGTAATGAAAACCCCACACATACTGCAATGGAACTTGGTTTCCCTAGCGATAGCGGAAACCTTGGAGGCAACAAAAAATCTAGTATTCACATCGAGAGCCGAACTGATGAGAAGAAGATGGTTTAGGAAGCTAGAAAGTCTTTCCACTTTCCACTTATCCAGAATGAGTTTTCCGGTGATCCACAAGATCTCTTTGACTCATGTGAGAATTTGGCTATTAAGGTAAGAGTCATTGTTGTTGCTTTTGGTTTCACTTATTTTTGGTACCATCATTGGTGTTTCTTATGATTCCCACTTTGGCAATCATTTCTGGCCGCTCAAGCCTACTACCAAGCTTCAGAGGGAATTTGAAGTTGCCAATGCTAAAGTTAGGTCATTGGCTGACAAGAGCGCAAAGGCAAAGAAGGAGAAGACCATTCTTCAAGAGCTGTGCACTGCTAGCTGTACAAAGGTTTAAAATATCTCGAAGGAGAATGGAGGCCTGAGTACTGCTTTGGTAGTTCAGGAATCTGCTTTGGCAAGGTGGCTCAGGATCACTGCCTAGAGTTAGAGAAGATTATGGAGGACAATGCTTTGTAGGTACTGGAGCTGAATACCTTGCATACAAAAAAAGCTAAATTGGAAAAGGAAGTTGAGGACCTTTGTCATGTGAAAGCACAACCGAAAGCCTTGAGAAAGGAAACAACGGGACATGGCCAAAGAAGTAAGAGTAGGTGCACAGGTGGTCAAGGAGCTTTTTCTAATTCTCTTCAGTCCTTTGGTGGCACTTCAACGGATTTTAATTTTGACGACACGGGCACATATGAGATCTTTAGCTGGCTTGCCGACCATGCATCTGTTGTTGGACATGTCTTTAGCAATCAACGCTACTGTTGCTCTTTGCATGGGTTTTGCCAGTGCAATGGCCGCCCTAGGTGATCAGAAAGACAAGTTGCAGCCTCTTTGAGACCCTAAGTTTCAATGGCCTTCTCCTAGCAAATATACGAAGATCCCTTCCTTATCAAAGAACATCTCGAATAATTTCTTGAGATCTTTCTTGAAGCCTCATGGTGAGCAGTTGGCTGTAATGGAGACTCAATGTCTTGCTCTCAAGGTATGCTAACAATTATTCATTTTCAATTTTTCTTGCCAGTGAAACAGTCAGATTCTTATGCATAGAGACATGAATAATTTTTACCAGGTTGACGAATCTCTTTGGTCTGTGCAGGCGAGCAGTGCTTCAGGCTCTAGTGCAACACTTCCTCTAGGATCAAGTGGCAATGCATCTACTTGTCCTAAGGATTATGGGCAACTTGCGATTCAAGCGGGGCAGCTTAAGAATCAGGTTTAGGGCATGATGGCTCTTTTTCAGTCTAGTGGACTATTGTAATATATTTATGTAATGTACTTTGCTAATTTGGGATCCCTGCGTAGGTTTCGGAGATGGAGCCTACACGGGTTGTCGAAGATGTCATGCATGTAATGATGAGTTATCAGGACTTCTTCGTTTCTAGGCCCATATGGCAACGTTATGTTGAAAAGAATCCAACTTGTGAATTTTTTTTATTTCCGGTTTTGGAAGCTTAGTTGCTATGATCCTCGGAATGCTGCTATGAGGCAATTTTTTAGGTTTTTCTTCGCGAATATCGTCTAAAACATCATCGTGTGCTTTTATAGAGGAACACTCAACGAGAATTGAATTTGATGAAACATGGCTTGTTTGAGCCCCATCTTGTTGTTGCAGAGCTGAAGGATGAGCCATCGAAGAGGGCAGCATTGGTCCCATAGAATATGCCTTCTAGAGGCCTTGCTATTCGTTTGTTGGAAAAGAAATTATCCTTATTGAGGAAGATCCGCGGGATCTAATTGATTTTGAAGAGTTTCTACAATATAAACAAAATAGCTCACGCTATTCTGCGCAATTCATAGAAGTTTTTACTAGATATGCTAGAGACATTATCAATGTTTATAACAAAGAAGGAAATTTTATTTCCTTCGATGATTTCTGTGGCTTTGCTGATGTAATCATAGATAAACCTATCGATGTAACTTTAGATGAGATGTCCAAGGCTGTCACCTGTGGTGTGGCATCATCTTTGTAATAATTGTTTATACACTCAATATGACTCCTTGCCTTTTGTCTTCCGTATTTTTGTTCTTCACACTAATCTTTTTTCAATGCGAAGCGTTGATCTTCGGTAAAGGATCTTTTTCGATGTGCATCCTTGATGTTCAGTCAAGGATGTTTTTGTTCTTCGCGTGATCCTTTTCTGACGTGCGTCCTTGGTCTTTGGTCAAAGATATTTTTTGTTCTTCGCACGATCCTTTTTTGATGTGTGTCCTTGATCTTCGGTCTAGGATATTTTTTGTTTTCTGTGTGATCCTTTTTTTGATGCATGTCCTTGATGTTCAATCAAGGATATTTTTTGTTTGCATATCCTCTACCAATTAAGTAGTGTCAATGCTTGCTCTCAAACTCGAGACAAGCACTCATGCACTTATCCCGATGCCGCATGAACTTCATCCGAATGTAGAGCTAAACTTTCTCCTTGTTGCTAGGCTCCCCATTACCAGAGTGTTCTCAATGTACTTTGGCTTATTGATTCAAATACATAGATCTTTAGGGGAATTGTTTTCTCATTCAGGGCAAGTGCCTCTTTAAAAACCTCTCCCCTCACTGACGAAATTGTTTTCTGATGAGGGTTTCCCCTGTGAGGAAAAGAGTATGAGTGACTGTTCTGTTCATTACATAGTCATTGGCTTAAAACAAACAGAATTACAAAGTTATGTTACACATAGTACTTTCTCAGCATGTCTCAATTCTAGGTATGCAGCAACTCTTCTGCTTGAAGTATCTTTAGCTTGTATGCTCCTTTGCTCACTTCTGTAGCAATGAATGGCCCTTCCCACTTCGTACTCATTTGGGATTTTTTGTCCATTCTCTTCTTTAGTACTAGTCCTTCCGAAGAGCGCCTCTGTGCTTAACTTTCTTGTTTTTCCATTTTCTTGTGTTTTCTTGGTAGCTCTCTATGTTCTGTATCACTTGTAATCTTATTTTTTTCGATTATTTCTTTGTTTATTTTGTGGTCTTCGACATCCCTTGGGAAATCAACTCTGTAGGTGTTTTGCTTTATTACTTCGTGGGTCATTGCTTCTTCACCGTATACCAAACGGAAGGGGTGAATTTTGTTGTTATGGACTCCTTGCTGTTGTGGGACCATATTAATCTTAGGCAGTTCATCAACCCATTTGATTTTTGGCACCTCTGTTATGTTTTTCTTGATGTATGAGAAGATTAGACCATTTTCTCTTTCAACTGCCTCATTTGACTGATGGTGACACACTAATGCGAAGCATAATTTGGTTACTATTTGAGTGCAAAACTCCCTGAAGTCTGTGTTGTAAAACTATTTCCCATTGTCAACTGTTAACTCCCTTGGTACACCGAAGCGGCATACAATATTCTGCCAAAAGAATTTTCGTAGTTTAGCTGAAGTGATGGTTTGTGAGAGCCAATGGACTGGCTCCATTGTCTCTAGAGTGATGAGTGATTGTCAACAGAAGTCAAGACCAAGAAGGACATGGGCAGAAGCTGTCCGATCGACTGGAGACCCTCCGATGGACTAGAGGTAGATGGAGAAGAAAGTCCTCCGAAGGACAAGAGGCATGCTCAGCGTTGGTCGGCCATGGGACTTCGATACATGGAGGAGCGGCACGGCGATGGCAAGTGTAAGACCTCTGAAGGTCTGCGAGGGTGACCCGATGGATAGGGGATGCTGGGTGCCACTATGGTGCTCCAATCCGAGTGTATGGCACGAAGACGTGCGAGGGCGATGGCAAATTCGCTCAAATCCGCCACCCTACCACCAAGTAACCAAGACTCAGTGAATGGGCTCAATTCTCGGAGACATAGAGTGGAGTGGGTTGTTCTAGGCCTAGGAAGGAAACCCTAAAGTTTCTCGGTTTCTGACTTCAAAAACCGGGGGTCAATCGATAGATTTTGACTACCAGCCATGTGGACGTCATCCTGAAGATAGCGTGCAACCGAAGAAGATCAAGACTCCATCGCGGTCGTCCGTCCCCGAGAATGTTGGGTCTTTTCCAATTTAGCCCCTGCGGGCATTTCTTTAATATAGGGGTTTTAGTGTAAACTGAGTTAGTTAGGCCTGGGCTATAAATACCTAAGTGGCTGGTCATTTAGTTGACTCTTCCACCTCTAAAAACTCTAGGCTTAGCTTCTCAACCAGCCAAGTGCTTAGAGTGAAAACCGGGTGCTAATCTAGGATTTGGAGTCCCCTAGAGCTAGTACTTTGCATTAGTGGAAGGACAAAGGGTGGTAGGCTGTGAGGAACCTTGTGTAAACTGTTTTCCCATCTTAATCCAAGGAAGATTCATCCCTAATTCGAGTTCTTGTGTGCAGCCATCTCCTTTCCCCCTTCTACTTTGGATTTTGGATGAAACTGAAAGGCTTTTGGTGATTTTCTTTGCTCGCGAATTAATCGTGTTCTTTTGTCTCTTTTGGACTTGCTAGGATGTGGAGATTGTCTTAGAACATCTCAATCCTCCAGGATTGCGACAAGCAATTGTTTGTTGAGTTTTGCCCTTTGTTGCCCAAAGATTGCCTTCTCACGAGATCTGAAATTTCCGCTAATCCCGTTATCATTTTGAGTTGATCTTTGGGAATAGATTGGAAATAGGGTCTAGATAGCCTGTGAAAAATCTCATGAAGTTTGGACAATATTTTGACAAGTTTAGGGTTTGAAAACTCATTTTCTGCAACTGTACCGGCCCCTGGCACCGGACAGCCCTGTGTGGCCAGGGCTGTAGCTCATTTCCGTGGTGTCGTTCTTCCGCTATGTTTTTGCTTTGACCTTGTGTTTTCCGACTACTGACCATACTATTTTCTTGTTGTGTTCCAATAAGTCACATTTCGGTGTAGTGAGTGTCGGGTGATGAACTCATAAGTTTCATTGCTCGCCGTGTCTTGAGATCTTTGTGGTCATTGAGTTGCTTGGTTTTCCTCGCCTGGTGCGTATCCTTTCAGTGGATGGCACCTTGCGCTTGCTAGACATGTATCTGTTCAGTGGATGGAGTCTAGCATGGGTTCTTGTGCATTTTCCATGCACCAAGTTTGGGGGTCAGGATTTTGAGTTTTCAAGTGCTCCTATTCACCCCCTCCCCCTCTAGTTGCATGTCGCGGTCCTACAAGTGGTATCAGAGCCGGTTAGGTTTTTTAATACCATTACCAGTGTGAAACCAGTAACGACTATGACTCACTTCGGGAAGGCTCCCGTTCTCGGCTCCGAGGGCTACTCCTACTGGAAGGGTAGGATGAAAGCTTCCTTGATTAGCCAGAGTCAGGACATATGGGACTCTACTCAGAGTATGACTTTCAATGTGCTCCCAATTGCCGAGCGTTCTACTCCGGCGCTCGTTGCTCAGCATGAGGCAAACTTTTTCTTCTCAGGACTTTGTCAAGTTGATTATGAGAAGGTGTGCCACCTCGAGACTGCTCGTGAGATTTGGTCCCCGCTGAGTGCACGCTATGAGGGTACTGCTACTATCAAGGGCCGTCTCGTTGAGACTTACAGGTTCGAATATGAGAATTTCTTTCAGAAGCCTGGTGTGTCCATCGATGACTTATTTGGTCATTTCCAATCAATCATCAACTAGTTACGTGTCCACTCCAGCTCTCAGGCGAACCCATACTCTGACCATTAGCGGTCCATTAAGTTGTTGTATGCGTTGGATAGGAAAATATGGGAGATCAAGGCTAACTCGATCATTGAGTCAGAGTCCTATGTCACGATTGGAGTGGAGGCACTTTACAGCAAGCTTGTAACGCCCCAAAATTTAGCACCCGGAATTTTCTTCTAATCTCTCCCTAATTCAAAATCAAATTTTTGAAAATTTTGGATGTTGCTTATTTGTTTTGGGTTTGTTAATATGAGCTCACCAAAATTTTAAATATTGCAAATACTCTCCAGCAAAATTCTTTTCAAAATTCCTTTCCAAAAATTCAATTCCAAAAAAAATATCCCTGCGCCACTTGTACCCCCCATCTCCTCACCATGTGGGCCTCCCATCTCTGCGACACTTGGACCCCCCATCTCCGTGCCAAGTGGACCCCCCATCTCCGCAACACTTGGACCCCCCATCTCCGCGCCATGTGGACATCCCATCTCCGCGACACATCATCGGCCTCCTCCTCCATCGGCTAAAAATAGCTCCCCACCCCCATGCCTCCATCCACACCAAGCTCACCACCACCACGACCAACCCCCGGCTTACCCGGGCATTGCCCGCCGCGGACACCTCCTCCCAGCCTTCCCCTCCTGCGCATGCGCAGCTCTCAGCTCCTCCTTCATGTTCACCACCATAGCCACCAAAGGCCCCGCCACGGTGCACCTGGCCTTGCCGCATCGCGCCTCCGCATCACCACAAAATTGCTCGGCCCCACCTGTCAGCTCCTCCCTCCCGTCTCCCACCTTTGTCCGGTGGCGCGCCGCGCGCCACGAAGCCGCAGTGCCTCTGGACCCTGCTATGCCACCACCCGGTCCCACCACCGTCGTGCCGCCACTTGTCGCCGCACCGCCCTCACCCCGGCCTCGCACCCAAACCTCGTCGTAGTGCCCTGCTCCGCCCCCGCAACACGCGCCAAGCCAATCCTCAGCCCTGCCGCATCATGTCACCACGTGTGCCGCGTACCGCCGTGCCACGCCACCCTCACCCTCCTCTGCCAGCTATAAAAGGCCGACGTTGCCCGCTTCCATTCCTACCCCCAACCCCCAGCAACTTCACCGTGCCTGAATATCCACCCTAGAGACACAGCTCGGGCGTGGTGACATGCTCTTCCCCCTGCTCTGGTGTGCCAGCTCCACCGCGGCTTCGCTTCCACCGGTCCTCCGTCCGCTCCACTCCCCTGGCCGATTCAAGCTCAGGAGAACCTCGCCCCGACGCCCACCACCGCGTAGACCCCGCCACCACCTATCCCCTACCACTACCAGCGCATCTCCTCCACCGGCAGAGCGTGCCCATGCCACCGCTCTGTGGCCCCCCACCATGGCCACCCATCTCCCCCATCCAACCCTGCCGCCACGTCCAGCACCTTGAACTCCTGCTTTCCCCAGTGACCTCAACACCGAAACCGCCCCCGACGTCGAGAACCACCGGTGGGAGCTCCCTCGGACCGCTGCCACCCCAGTTGACCCCAGAACCAACCGATGTCCCTCCTTAACGCTGTCGCCTCCTGCCCGAGTCACTAACGAGTGGGCCCACGGCTACCGCCGTCACCCGCGCTATCACACCGCGCCACGCCGTAGTAGGCCGCCCAGTTTGGCCACATGGGCCGAAAGGCCAAAGCCCCCCCCCCCCCCCCGGCCCAGGTTGCTTCTCCCGCAGGCCAAATCCACAAGTTCACCAGAAAAAGTCTATCCCCACCCCCCTGAACTTTCTACAGTGAATAAAATCTATCCCCCCACACTAAATACTTCATACCTCCTCCGTTTCAACTGCGATTTGGGTGATTCTTCCGCCTAAATTCATCTAAAATCAAGCTCTACTTACCCATACACTCCACAAAATCTTTTGTCTTGGCTGAAAGCTGCCGTCATGGCAACATGACACCATCCTACACCTAGTCAGTGATTCACACCTGGTCCCACAATTTTTGTGTACCTGGTGATTGATGCCGTTGTCCACCTACTCCAGATAAATCCTAAATGTTCCTGTCTTAGCCTCTTCGAGCCTTGAATTCAGATGCTGACGATACCGAAAATCATCTAAACATTATTGCTCTCTCCACCACTTTACAAAAAGATCTTCTCCAAAACACCAACATGCAACCGCCACCCCTTCGGCGTTGTCGACACCGCGTCTCACGTCCACCACCCCTACCTTGGCGTCTCCGTAACTGACGTTACTGAACTCGCCAACTCACCTAAAAACATGCTACACCCCAACCACTTGCAGTAATACCACTAGTAAGAACCCAGTAGACTCTTATCTCCGCAATTCAAGCTCTACACCACCAAACCCGTTGAGCTCATATTATGCTTCGATTTGTGTGTTTTCCTTGTTTCTGCACTAGGCTTTACCGGAGAGTCCGTTCGGCCTGCCCCTCGTGTTATACTACGCGATGGCCTGCACCAAATACATCCAGCGACTGTTATATCAACTGCCTCAACAAGTGATGTAGTCTTTGCCTAACAGGATCTTAGAGTATGCCTCGCCATACATTGGCCACCCGCTGGGTCCACCCCTGTGCTAAGGTGACCCAGCAAAATATACAGCCACCTAAGCCTATTTTAGAAATAGCGCGCATAGGTGGGATCGCTCATTTTATTATCTATCATAATCTTGACGTTATGTTGGATTATGGATATGGAATATGTTGGGTATGGGAGAGTGGATGTGTGTGTGGTTTTGAAATAAAATGGGGAAGAACCCCGACAACCGACCTTGTCGGAATATGGCTACGCGCGGAAACAGCCATAAGGGCAGGGTATGAACGGGTAACTTAGCTACTTGCGGTTACCCCTTGTCCCGGGATTCGTGGAGAATACCGGGTAGGTGGATTGCTCGCGTTGTCGAGCATTGAAAAGTTGGAATGGTTCTACCTGAGCTCTCCGTAAGGACCGTTATGATTTTCATCTTGCCTAACTCTTTTAGTACAGCCACTCGCTTTGTATGAGGCATTGGCTAGGTCCGAGCCAGAGTGGATAGCCTAGTAACTTCTGTGCTGGCGCACAAGGGGCTAGGGGATGGGTGGTGTGCCAATGGGAGTACCGCGAGCTACTGGAGTGGCTAGGAGGCCCGAATCCCTAGAGCTCTGCTAGGTGATGAAAAAAGGCAACGGCGTGGTTTGGAATTCAGGCAGTTTTGATGGTAATGTGCCGCTGAGTCCAACTTGTGAGAATTAGTACAACCTTTGATCAGAGTTAAACCTATTCGAATAGTCCGTGTCCACTGGTGTGGATGAGTTACGGCTTGGTTCTTTAGTTAGCAGTTTTAGAAAATAAAATGGAATTGGTTTGGGATTGGATAAAAATGGTTTTTGGTTCAGCAGAGAATGCTGGATGTATGGAAAATGTGTTGGCTAGAAAGCCATGGGCCACTTTGGAGCAGAAAGTCCAATGGCAAACCTTTTTGGGTAAAAAAACTCAGTTTTCAGAAGGGTTAAAACTTGACAACTATCACAAACCCTGCATACAACTATTTTTCTGCAAAATTGTCTTAAGCTCCAGATTTATCCTTGCATACAGTGTTAGCTTTCCCCAAATTCCTTTGGAGGAAGGTGGGCTGCTGAGTACGTATGTACTCACCCTTGCTTTGTTGTTGTTTTTCTCAGTGCAATGGACATATATTGGTCCGAGAACGAGTAAGGGTTATGACCTGCTTCCCAACTGTGGCGTGAGGAAGATGGGCCTATGTTTTATATTCCGCTACTTAGATTTTCAGGGCTGCGCTCCTTGTTGTCCGACTCATTTAGGGCGGATCTGTATCACTCTGATGTAAGAATGTGATTACCAAACCCTGTGATGGTAATAAAGCACATTTTAGTCCCATTATGGAAACTAGGGCGCTTCAGGTGGCATCAGAGCCATAGTTGGCCATAGGACGTAACCCTAAGGTTGGAAAAATGTTTTGAGTCCAAAATCGATTTGAAAAACACTTCTGCTCCTTATCCTACTCCATTTCAAAAGTTTATGGTCCTCCCTTACCCCGATGACTCTCAGCAATCAGTCAAGCTTCTAGAAGAAGGAAGTCAGTACCATGTATACCACACCATTAGAGCCAAGACAGGATAGCCCGAACGGACATGATGGGTCGATGTCAAAAGAAACGGTGCTCACCGTAAGGAAACATCACCATCACAGAGACACCTAGCACAACCCTAAGATATGGACCCCCCTGGTCAAGCACATGACCCAATGAATAGCCAGAAGGCGTGCAACATAAAACGAGGAAATAGTATCCATAGTTAATCCTGCCCCCTTCGCCATAAGTGGCTGCTCAGTATGGCACGGTCAACAAGAAACCTATCAATGGTGCCAGGCACTAAAGGATGCACCAACCAAGCTATTTAAAGGGGATGTCATAGGGCTCAAAGGACCCGAGACCGCTCCATTGCAAAGCAGCAATGATAGAAGAAAAGCCCATCCTAGACGGTCGCCCCGTGCCCCTTAAAAAGAGAAAGCGCCCAAACCTCTCAGTGGAAGTCCCAGTGTTGGAAGGCATACCAGTTACCTTCCCTGAGCCTGAGAGCCAGCCAAACCCAAATCCTCCACCACGGCTAACAGAACCCCTCACCTTGAGGAAGATCCCAGCACTTGAGCTAGAGTGCCAAGAGTCTCTGGAAGAAGAGCTACCCAGAGCCCCACCTCTAAGTCCTATCTCCTTGAGCAAGCTAGAGACTCCACTAACAACCTCGCCAGCAGAAGCATGGCTAGAACCCTCGCGCATTGCCTCGCCCAGGGGACTGACCAAGGAAGATGACCCAATCATCGCAACTCAGCCACCACCAGAGGACATCATTGACATTAGCTCAGATGAGTCAGAATGAGGTCCCCAAGCCTGACATGGAATGAAGTCACATGGTCTGAAGTTATATGTCTAGTGTCCCTCTTACAGTTGGGTAGTGAAGTTTT
The DNA here is from genome assembly GCA_030272315.1 of Paspalum vaginatum. NCBI lineage: Eukaryota > Viridiplantae > Streptophyta > Magnoliopsida > Poales > Poaceae > Paspalum > Paspalum vaginatum. The sequence continues at coordinate 23,079,694 of CM059019.1, read as the reverse complement.
CCTTCACTTTGGTTAGCACCCTTGTAAGAGTTACCATGTAGAACACGTGCGTTGTAGACGTTGTCTTGCTTGTTTGTGTGTGTTGTAGAGTAGTCTTGTTCTAGGACCGAGTCCTGCGAGTCTCGTTCAGATGGCAACCGCCGGACGTGTCAGCCTATGTGAGGATGTAAAAGGTTTTCCAGAGCTTCTAAGGGATACCATAAGGTAGCTCCGGATTACCGGATACCCTCAATACCTAGGTAGAGAAGTCATTGAGAGTGGAGAACAGAAATGGATGGTTTCATTGTACATCAAGGACAACCGCGCCATTGAAGGATGGCATTCCACAGCTACCAGTCATCGGTTTGTGGATGCGTGTCACGTCACAGCTCGTGATGCAATAAGAAAGTTGTGCTCAACCTACCATAGAGCAATCCAGGACACCCCTATGAGATTCTTCCCACCCTTCAACAAGATGACCACAAGCTAGGCTAGAAAAGTTGAAGTCTTGAAGATCATGAAGGAAACCGAGGATCCCTTCTTAGCCTATCTTGCTCTTCATGCTGAGCCTCATGCACGATAGGTTGAAAGCTCGCTACCGCATAACGGAAGACCTTCTGTCCTAGTATAGAGACAGACTACTACGCCAGAGGCAGGAAACCAACCCTAGTCCAAGCAGCACGACAACACGGAGTTTGTTCCTCCGTTACCCATTGGGAATGCAGTACCCCCTGCCAGGAGGAATATCAAACCCTCCTAGGCAAACAGAGCCAAGTCACCAAGCTAGTTTCTAGTACTCCCTACTTGAGCAATAGCGGAACTAGGGAGGAACCCCAGTAACCATCCACCAAGAGGAAGGTAGAGAAAGCTTGGGCACCCTCCTGACATCCTCACTTCCTCGAGAAGGATCCAGTGTCTAGGAACCATCACCAAACTGAGCCTCCGGCAGTCAGAAGTTGAAGTCGGTTATGCAGGAGTAGTTGCGTTAGTGTGTTTGTTTTCGTTCTTGTGTTTTGTTGTTGTGTCTTGTCTCTTGCTGTGTCAGCAGAATCAAGTGTTGCTTTGTTCGAGTGCTAATAAAGTTGCCATTAGAACTAGCCCTCAACTCTGCTATCTCTTCTCACCTTAAAAACTCGTCAGTTTGAAAAGTGTGTGCCTTCTAAAGAAGCGACCAGAGCAAGCTCTTATCAAAGCGAAGGACAGCCAGCAGCTAAAAAAAACTCTGCTCAAGGAAGGCACAGCTAAAGCAAACAGTTCCCCAGAAAAATGGATAAGATCTGAGGAAACATTCCGTACCATAACCCCCCTGCAAACAGTATCCACCACAGTCCCCAGCCACTCATATCTCTCCATCGCCCTGCCTTTTCCGCTGCACCTGCCGCATCCAATGCCCCAACCCCAGCCCACTCACCCCTACCACCGTGTGCGCACGCTGCCTACCACCACCTGCCATCCTTGGCAGCGCACCCACATGCCTGCTGTCGGCCAAAGCTGGCCCCTACACCACCATCCCCCATCGACCGCCACGTGCCCCCATCCGCCGTCCATAGATGCCTGGTCCCCTACTCCACCCTTCTCGTGTGCCACCGCGTGCTCCCGCCTCACCTCCACCGCTTGTGTCACCTCGGTGCACAGCACACTCTAACCACCGCCCTAGCGCGCTGATAAAACCCCCCTCCCTTGAGCTCAGCCCCTCGCTCACCTCGCAGAGCAAACCCCTCACCGTTCCTCTTCCACCAAACTTAACTAGCCACAACTTCCCCCATGTTCTGTGATTCTTGGGTAGGATAGTTCCTCCTAAGTTACTACACTATCACCGCCGTCACCCTCCCACTTTGTCTCCTTTTCCTCTGGGAAATCCACCGCCCTCTCCCCTGGGAAGAACGACTCAGAAACCCACCCAAACCGCCTGTCAACTCCACCGCCAGATGATAAACATAGCAATCCTTCTACTCTTCCTTATCCATTGCGTACTCCTCTCTAAAATTCAAAAAGTTCTCATTCACTTCGCGAGAAGAGGAATCATTTGTGAGATCCACATTCCACCCCCACCCAGAATATGAACCCAGAACCCAAAGTCTGTATCCCTCTCCACTACATACTCTTCGCCATACTCCTTGTCCTATGGCTCCTAATCATTCTCCGGTTGGTCACCCTTCCCCGAGCCGAGCAGAAGCAAGAAGAGGCTTCCTACTAGCAAAGCTGTGCCAAGGTCAAGAAGCCCAAAGGAGGGTAGAAGATAGGCACGAAGAAAGGAAAAGAAGTGCTTCGGGCAACAAGAAGTGTAACGGGAAGAAGGCTATTCTAAATAGCTGTTTCTTCTCCAGCATGCGCTCCGTCTGATGATACCGCAACAATAGTTGGAAGACACAGCAGTGTGATGCCCTAGGCATCTCAAATGCTTTGCACTAAAAACATTAGCATAATGATATCTTTTCAGAGGCCTTTTATCTTGAAAAGCATGCATAAACTAGGTCAATTGAGCAACTAAACCTAGTTTTCAGAAAAAGCTGTGTTTGTATTCTGGATATAACTTTAATACAATTGTGATTTTTATAAAACCTTACATACCAAACTTGTAGGTAATCCTATAAGGAATGACTTTGGTATTTTGTGCTTTGGCATGCATGAATGTTGAAATCAAGTTTTGGGTCATTTTATGGGAAAATGTGATTTTGCCAAATTCAGCCCTGTTTGGTAAATTCAAAATTTTGTGAAACAAAATTCAAAATCTTGCCATGTCATGAATACCAAAGTTGTAGATCATGAGATTCTATGCAACTTTGGTATAGTTCACCTTTCATGAAAATGCACCTAAAATGGACTTTTATAATTTCCAAGTTGGGGGTTTTAATTGGTCAAACAGGAGTCAGCAAGTTATTTTCAAATTTAAATCAATTTGTATTTGGAATCTGGTATAGATCCTTTTGACAAAGTTGTAGATTTCAAAATGTACAACATTTCATTCAATTGGGTCTTTTTCAAATTCGGCTCCTAAATTGGTCAAATTTGCAAATTTCAGAAACCTAATCAGCTGGTCAAAGGGGGTTTATCTTTTTACGTTTTTCTTTTATTTTCTTGTCTGTATGACAGGCGGGACCCACCTGTCAGCCCCGCCCGCGCCAGCGCACGGACCCGCTCCCTCGCTCGATGCACCGAGTCTATACACCGTACTCACAAATTCTGGGATTGGCCCCACCTGTCAGCCACCGTGGTCCATAGACCGGGTCCACCCACGCGCCTCTCTTTTCTCTCCCCGCCCGCGCGCGCCCACGCGGCGCTGCGCGCCGAGCGGCCGTGGCCACGCGCCGGCCGTCCTGGCCGCCGCGGCCACGCGCCACTGCCGCGCGCGGACAGCGCGCGCGCGACGCGCCACCGGGGCGAAGGCGAGGCCGAGCCTATTTCTCGAGCCCTCCTCCCCGCGCCCGCGCTCTCTGGTTTTCTTCTCCTTCATTCTCGCGCGCTCGCCATTGCCGGAATACCGCGAGCTCGCCCCCAGCCATCTCCGCCCACTCCCGAGCTCAACCGTCACCGCGCCGAGCTTCGCCGCCCTCGACTCTACCTTTCCGTCTAGACCGCGTCGCCCGAGACCCTCCCACTTCGGCGTATTGCACCGCCGGACCTCGCCGGCCAGGGGCCCTCGTCGCCGACCCTCCCCGCGATCTCCCCCGCCGTCTGAGGTAGTGGGTAAAGCTCCCCGTCTTCTCCTCTCTCTCCCCGGCACTCCGCGGCGAGCTCCCGAGCCCCGCAGGGCCGGGATTGACCGCGCGCCGCCGGAGCTCCCCTCCCGTCGCGAGGAGGAAGACGACGGGAGGAGGAAGACGCACATTTTGCGCTATCGCCCTTCGGGTTTAACAGTTTTACGTTTCCATACCGAGCACTGTACACTGAGTCTTGTAAATCTTGCACAGGAACCCTCAGAAACTATGGATATTTATAGATGAGTCCTGAGTCTGTGTATTTTCGATTAAAATGCTTTTAAAAAGGCTGAAACTTTGAAAAATCATAATAAAGTGTATAAAAATCCAAAAATAGCAAACTTTGTTGCATTTTGTTCCTAATAAATAGATCTACAGAATGGGTATGATGGTTGAGTAGGAAAAGACAGTTTTGCCCCTGTTTTTGTGCAAGCATGAAAAACCTTGATAAATAGAAAATATGGCTAAAATGAACTCCAAAAATTGTGAAATTTGGGCAGAGACCCTTTTTATTCTGTGTAGGCTCTATGAAAATTTTGGTAGCTCAAATGACCACTGCTAATTACCATTTTGCCCCTACATGTGTTTTTAGCGTAGAAAATAAATGCAGAAATGTTGTTTATATAAAAATTAGGTTATAAATGGTTTTACCTAGTTTATTGTGCTCCTTATGGCATAAAAGAGTTCTAGATGGTAGTAGACATCGATCTTTTCGCATAAATCGATGCAACTCAGTCACACACCACGTTATTTTATGTGACAAGCTAAGCTGTCGTAGATGATGGCTTGTACGATTTCTTAGTGCGAAACAACTTTCGCCTCAATATGCGTAACTTTTTCCATACATCATGATTCACCGCATCGCATCTACATCTGCATCGTGAAGAAGCATTACAGTAATACATACTCCTTTTGCATCCTGATATGCATATAGATTCCGCGAACGAAGAACCACCACTGGAGCAACCGATCGTGACAGAGCCAGAAGAGGAACTGCACCCAGAGCCAGAGGACCAGCAGCAGGAACCCGACTACGCTCCGGAGGAAGCTACTGACCCTAGTGAAGAAGGTAGGCAGGACCATACTCTCCCAGCAAATAAATTATACTTGATGATTACGCATATGCATTAGGAGTTGCTTGAAACCAATTGCATTAGACTTCCTGGCCGCCCTGGCCCTAGCACCTATACATAGAGTTCGTAGGACGAGTATGCCTAGAAATTGCTAGGTACGGGTAAGACACGAGTGTGTGTACTCGTCACGTAGGTGTTTTCAAAGTTACAAAAAGCTTACAGTCATATCACTTATTACTGTTGCTCATGAAGTTAAATAGAGACCGGGCGGAGATTTATTTCAGTATTTCCTTTATCATGATGTCGCACCCGGACTCCGCCCGAGTCGTTTAAGGCCCGTCCGCTGTTCGTCTGCTGATCGGCATAACATTGCTAAAGTGCTTATCCGGGGAATGGGACCGGAAAAGTCTTTCCTGGGCTCGTCCGAAGCACAGAGACACGTTCCTACCCGCTGGTTGAGAGGAAGGTGGCCCGGGGGAGCTTGGTACTCATGACGGGGAGACCGAGATGTCGGCAGGCTCGTCATGGGGGCACAACCCGGGGGCTAGGCGGGAGTGAATCGAACTTGGGACGAGGCAGGTTAAGATTGGGGCTATATGTGGGAACACGATGGCTAGTAAGCATATACCCCTGGCATGATAGTTATTCCCGGGAATTAAAATCGATTCGAATCGCTGATGCCCACCAGGTGTGGGAATGCCAATATCACTGTCGGGCAACGTAGTAATTACTTAAACTCCCAGTGCTTAATACTCATGGTTTTTGGAATACTACATGTTTGAGCTGAGTTGTTATCTTGCAAAGACTTACTACTATGTTGGCAATCATAGAGACAATGAAACTTGTTTTTTTTATGTTAATTAAGTTGCTGTAAAAACTAAAAGCTAAGGATCTACTGGTTAGTAAGCTGCTTCGCGTCAGCCGTAAGCCAAATCCATTAAGACCTACTGAGTAATTAGTACTCAGGGTTTGCCCCCACATTTTGAGCGCAGGTATGGAATTCATGGTGTGCACCTGTGTTGGAGGCGGGGCATGCCCTCATGTAGGATGAAGTGACTAAGTGGCACGAGGACAACATCGGTGGGCTCGATGTTGTACCTCCAATGCAAAACTTTTGGTGATAACATGGTGACCTAAACTTATATTTTCCGCTGCGAGAAACTTTCAAACTTGCTACCGTATAATATTATGTTGGACTGGTATTTTATGTAAAAACTGGTTTGTAAATAAATCTACTTTTATGCTATTTAACTGCCTGTGATGATGTTTCTGTTGTGGCTCCATCGTGAGTCGGATGTGTATGATGTCGGTTCCTCTGGGAAAAGGTAATATCGGGAGTCGAATGACTCTCGACGGACGACCGGGTTTAGTTCGGTCTAATCGCACTGCACGCCAGAGGTGGCAGGTGTACTTAGCCCGGATTAAATCGGCGGTTCCGCCACAGCTGGTATCAGAGCCGATCATACACAGACAACAGACATATCATCCAGTTTTGATTTGCAAACCTATTTTCGAAAACCCTCTTCGAAGTATTTGAAAAGTGAGAGTATCGATATGCCCTATTAAGGATGTTAGTGAAATACCAGGTGACATCGCTAACATTCTGACCTAGATAGAACTCATGTGCATATTCGGCGCTTTGGGAAGCAACCTTTCGGCCATAGCCATCCCCAGTACTGGTGGAGCGCTATTGGGATTTGCGGACTGTTGCGAACCCTGCATTCATGCTGATAGGGCAGAACTCTTTAAGGGGGGTGGTCACGCTATTGGAGTGTTTCGTGACCACTTTTCCTTCAACCAAAATTATAGCTAGATCTTGTTGGCCACCGTTTCTCTCCCCAGCAATTCCCCAGTACTGGAGGAAGACTGGGTGTGTTGGGAGAAATGGCGCCACTACGTCGTCCACCAGACGTAGCTTAAAGAAATTCGTGGGTGCCACTTCTAGGGTTAGAGTGGTAATGATTGGTCATGGTAATGATGATGGTATGAGCATGCATTTTTCTGCAGGTACACTAACCACGTGCGAAAATTAAGAACGAATAGAGAACGACTAGTTGCATTAGAGAGTGCCGTGCATATATGTCACCGGATACTCGCTAGATATATAAATTATGCTTAAGGTGTGTGATGTGAGATCGAATAGGACGAGTCATGCATCATGTTTATTCTTATTTGTTCATACTTGGGGGGTTTATCGCTAAAAGACAAATAAGTAAAATGAAAGTCCAATGATGTTTTCCGCACCCATCACCCACTTAACCATTAAACTTATATGCAACCTATGCTCATCACTGATTAAGGTCTCTTATTTAAAAACAGATGGCCAGGACCAAGCAAACCGCCCGCAAAGCCACCAGTGCGAGGGGACTTCGCATACAGGAGGGAAGGGCTGCTCCCCTCCCACCAGTGACCCACACCCCTCCTCAGCTTGAGAATGGGATGGTTCACACCCGTTGCCGTGAGGAGAACGGCCTTGCGCAGATCCTTTGTCGGGCTCTGCGTGAGATGAGGCGCAGGCCGTGCCCTTTCTTCTCAGTGTAGACGGAGCACGCGGAGGGACACTGCATGGCCAGTGTTGTCCTTCCTTCGAGCCACACCGCGGTCCGGCAGACGATCACTGTCTACGGGGCCAATGAGGAGGACGCTTACGACAAGGTCACCCTAGCAGCCATCACTTCACTCAGCTCCTCGGGTGCAGCAGGGATGTCAGTGCTGCGCTACCTTCCCACCGATGGCTACGACGACGAGTGGCTCCGTCGTCACAACATGCTGGAGGAGCAGATTGACACCAGGCCCTATGCTGCGACCATGCAGTTTGCTCACAGCGTACACGGGATGTACCTCCGTGCCGAGGACCGTGTCGCTCACTACCGCGACCAGCACATGTATGCACAGGACCGTATTGAGGAGCTGGAGGCAGAGTTGGCTGAGGCACAGCAGCGCCTGGCGCAGTACGAGCCGGATCCTTCAGTTGCCCCTATGGTGGAGGATGAGGGAAGCATGGTGTCTGACGCGCGTAACGGGCGTTAGAGAGTTTGGCAATGGCACTGTGTGGAGAAGCTTTTTGTAGATGGTGCACGTTGTGAGCGATGTTTTGTACCATATCGCTCTGTGCAGTTTGCCATGACTGTACTAAACAGTGGTGAGGTTGAGAGAACTCACTTATGTACGTCATGTAACCTAATGTAGAACCTTAAGTTAGTGTTCCGGTGTGATGGATGAGATGGCCCATGTGTGTACTAGTAAACCCTTAGTTTTTAAGACTTTATAAGTATGGTTGAAGTAACTGTTGAGTGCGCATCGATAATGTGAATGATGCGATGTCGTTAAGCTTGGCCTTGAGAGATAAAGTCTAACTATTTTGTTACAAATTTACCTGTGCTCACAAATTGCCTATAGTCCTATGATCTTGCTGTCACCATATTTCTGCACATGGGCTATTGGGCTGAACCCATATGATTCCATTTTGCAGATGGTGAACACTCGCACGAGGCAGTCATCAGGGCAGTCAGCGCAAGGCGCTCCACCCCCGCCGGAGCTGGCCACTTTGGTGGTCCAACAAGCTGAGCTGATTCGGTTATTAGCAGAAGACCGTCAAGCCCGTGGGCAACAACAGCCGCGGGAGTACAGGCCACGTGGCATTACTTACCAGGACTTCGAGGGGCTGCGACCCCCGGTTTTCACCAACTGCCCAGAGCCACTGGCGGCAGACGACTGGCTTCGCACTGTCCAGTCCAAGTTTACCCTTCTGCCAGGGATCAATGAGCGAGAGAAGGCTCGATTTGCTGCTCAGCTTCTTCATGGGCCTGCGGGGGCGTGGTATGCCACTTTCCTCGCCATGCAGGAAGAGGGCCATGAGCCCACATGGGAGGAGTTCCGTCAGGCTTTCCGGGCCCACTATATCCCGGCAAGTTTGATGGAACAAAAGCGACGTGAGTTCCGAGACCTCAAGCAGGGTAGCAGGACCGTCATGCAATATGTGCAGATCTTTATCCACCTCTCACAGTATGCTCCGAGAGATGTTGCTACTGAGCCGGAACGGGCCGAGAGACTCCTCGAGGGCCTTGACCCTACCCTCCAGACTCACTTGGCACGGCGTTACCAGAGCTTTACTGAACTGGTAGACACTGCTCTCGACATGGAGAATCGTCTCCGTGCTGCTAATGAGGATCAGAAGCGCAAAAGGATAGCCAACACCTCAACGACTGGCCCTTCACAGAAGCAGAAGACCGCATACAAACCTCAACAGCAAAATTTTCAGCAGTCTCGCTATGTGGTCCGACCCAACCAACCAAGGTGGATTCATCGGGCAGCACCGCAGCAACAGTACCCCATTTATCGAGCACCCGCACAGTTGCCAGCTCCCCGTGCTCCCATCGTCCCAGGGCCGGGTGCTCCATGCTTCAATTGTGGCAAAATAGGTCACTTTAGTCGTGACTGTAGGGCACCCCGTAAGATACAGGGTCCTACCCCAGCTGGTGGAAGTCAACAGAGCAAGCCGAAGGGACCCATGCCCAAGATGGGTCGCGTGCACTATGTGCACATGGATCAGATTTCCGCCGGAGAACCGGTACTTGCTGGTACGTTCATGATCAACGGTCAACCGACCGTCGTGTTATTTGATTCTGGAGCTACACATACTTTTATCAGTAAAACATATGCATTGAGGCATGGGATAAAAATGTACAAGTTGAAAGAAAATTATCAAATTACAGCACCGGGATCACCTATTGAAACCAGTTTGGGGGTTAGACAGCTTAAGCTGAGCATTGGCACAGAAAATTTTATCATCAACCCCGTGGTACTACCACACCAGGGGATTGATATTATTTTAGGTATGAATTGGATGAAAGAACACGATGCAGTCCTGGATGTTAGCAGCAGGACAATACAATTAAAGTCAGGCATAAGTGGTAAGGCTATACAGATACACATGCCAAATCAAAAACACATGACCCCCACGGTCAATGCGACTGAACTACAAGAGGTTAAAAAGATACCAATAGTGTGTGAATTCCCGGACGTGTTTCCAGAAGAACTTCCGGGATTACCACCAAAACGGGATGTAGAATTTGTCATTGAGCTCGTTCCAGGTACGGCACCTGTGTCAAAAAGACCATACAGGATGCCACCTGATGATTTGAAGGAATTGAAAGTACAGCTACAAGAACAATTAGACAAAGGGTTCATTAGGCCTAGTTCATCACCGTGGGGTTGTCCAGCTCTCTTTGTTGAGAAAAAGGATCATGGTGGGAAAAGATTGTGCGTTGACTATCGGCCACTGAATGCAGTGACCGTCAAAAACAAATACCCACTACCACACATCGACATTCTATTTGATCAGTTAGCCGGGGCTAAGGTCTTTTCAAAAATTGACCTAAGGTCTGGCTACTATCAGATGAAGATTAGAGAAGAGGATATACCCAAGACAGCATTCTCTACCAGATACGGCTTGTATGAGTACTTGGTCATGTCATTTGGGTTAACCAACGCACCGGCTTTCTTCATGTATATGATGAACTCGGTGTTCATGAATGAACTCGATAAGTTCGTGGTGGTATTCATAGATGACATACTAATCTACTCCAAAAATGAAAAAGAACATGAAGAACATTTGAGGGTCGTGCTCACTCGGCTCAGAGAGCATAAGCTTTATGCCAAGTTTAGCAAGTGTGCATTCTGGCTGAAAGAAGTGAGTTTCTTGGGCCATGTGCTATCTGAAAAGGGAGTCGCAGTTGACCCTAACAAAGTAGAAGATGTACTAAATTGGAAGCAACCAGAGACTGTGACTGAAATCCGGAGTTTTCTTGGTTTAGCGGGCTACTACCGCCGCTTTATCAAAGATTTCTCCAAAATTGCAAAACCTATGACCTCTTTGACCAAGAAAAATGCCAAGTTCATTTGGAATCCGAAATGTGAAGAAGCTTTCCAAACCTTGAAGAAATTGTTAACCTCAGCACCAGTGCTAGCTCAACCAGATATTACCAAGCCTTTTGAGGTGTACTGTGATGCCTCCGGTAATGGACTTGGTTGTGTCTTGATGCAAGAAGGAAGAGTAATTGCTTATGCCTCCCGCCAACTAAGGAAACATGAAGTCAACTACCCAACACATGACCTTGAGTTGGCTGCAGTGGTTCATGCACTAAAAATATGGAGACACTATCTGTTAGGCAACACATGTCACATCTACACTGACCATAAGAGTCTCAAATATATTTTCACCCAACCCGAAATCAATATGAGGCAGAGGCGGTGGTTAGAGTTGATAAAAGATTATGATCTGGAGATACACTACCACCCAGGCAAGGCCAATGTGGTAGCAGATGCACTAAGCCGAAAAGCTCATTGCAATGTGATAGAGGTCCGACCTACAGCAAGAGTAATCTGCTGTGAAATGAGGGACATTGAAACACCTCCAGGACAGCCTGCAGAACTCTATAGTATCATTATTGAGCCCACAATCAAGGCACAAGTCATAGAAGCTCAGAAGCAAGATAAGGGTATGGCACATATCCGTGAAGGTATTAGCGAAGAGAAGAAGGCGTGTTTCACGCTTGATGACCAAGGCGTCCTGTGGTTCAAGAATCGCCTAGTGGTACCCAAGGACATGGAGTTGAGAAAGAAGATACTGGACGAAGCGCACACTTCAATACTCACGATACATCCAGGCAGCAATAAGATGTACCAAGACTTGAAGCAAAAGTTTTGGTGGACCCGTATGAAACGAGAAATCGCCAAGTATGTGTCTGAGTGCGACGTGTGCAAGAAAGTAAAAGCTGATCACTTAAAATCCGCTGGAATGCTTCAGCCGCTGGATATTCCAGCATGGAAATGGGAGGATATACACATGGATTTTGTGGTGGGTTTGCCTCGTACCCCAAAAGGATATGATTCCATATGGGTAATTGTCGATCGGCTCACCAAGTCGGCACACTTCTTACCCGTCAAGACTCATTATACTGCCGCCACCTATGCAGAGCTATATATTGCACGAGTTATTTCCCTACATGGGGTACCCAAGACCATCACTTCTGATCGAGGTTCGATATTTGTGTCCCGCTTTTGGGAACATTTACAATCCGCTCTCGGAACCACTGTGATTCGAAGTTCAGCATATCACCCTCAAACCAGTGGTCAAGTAGAAAGAATAAATCAAATCCTAGAGGACATGTTAAGGGCCTGTGCACTAACTTACTCCACCAAGTGGGATGAGTGTCTACCCTGGGCAGAGTTTGCTTACAACAATAGCTACCAAAAGAGCTTAGAAATGGCTCCTTTCGAAGCTCTTTATGGTAGGAGATGCAGAACACCACTAAACTGGTCCGAACCAGGTGAACGTGTTACCTTTGGCCCTGATTTAGTGGTAGAAGCCGAAGAACAAGTGAAACTCATACACCACCATCTCAAAAGAGCACAGTCCAGACAGAAAAGTTACTCGGATAAAAGGAGGAGGCCACTAGTCTTTGATGAAGGGGATCATGTGTATCTCAAAGTATCTCCGATGAAAGGGGTACAACGGTTTGGAGTAAAAGGGAAATTAGCACCAAGGTACGTCGGTCCATTCAAAATCGTTGGAAAATGCGGACCTGTTGCCTACCGGTTAGAACTACCACCACATCTAGTTGCGGTTCACGATGTGTTTCATGTCTCACAACTAAAGAAGTGCTTAAGGGTACCCGAGAAAGTGGTAGATACCTCTCAAGTTCAGATTGAACCAGATCTCACATACGAAGAACATCCCATAAAAATTCTCGATCAGAAGCAAAGATCAACCCGTCGGAAAACAATCAACTTCTACAAAGTTCAATGGAGTAATCACTCCGAAGGAGAAGCCACTTGGGAGCAAGAAGAATACCTACACGCTAAGTACCCTGGTTTTCTGCTGTCCACCTCAACTCGGTACGTTATAACAGCTTAGCTTCTGGGTCTAAACTCAATACGTACACCCAACACTAACCACAACCAGTCTAACCACCCACGACATTTCAAAAATCTCGGGACGAGATTTCTTTAAGGGGGGTGGGTTGTGATGCCCTAGGCATCTCAAATGCTTTGCACTAAAAACATTAGCATAATGATATCTTTTCAGAGGCCTTTTATCTTGAAAAGCATGCATAAACTAGGTCAATTGAGCAACTAAACCTAGTTTTCAGAAAAAGCTGTGTTTGTATTCTGGATATAACTTTAATACAATTGTGATTTTTATAAAACCTTACATACCAAACTTGTAGGTAATCCTATAAGGAATGACTTTGGTATTTTGTGCTTTGGCATGCATGAATGTTGAAATCAAGTTTTGGGTCATTTTATGGGAAAATGTGATTTTGCCAAATTCAGCCCTGTTTGGTAAATTCAAAATTTTGTGAAACAAAATTCAAAATCTTGCCATGTCATGAATACCAAAGTTGTAGATCATGAGATTCTATGCAACTTTGGTATAGTTCACCTTTCATGAAAATGCACCTAAAATGGACTTTTATAATTTCCAAGTTGGGGGTTTTAATTGGTCAAACAGGAGTCAGCAAGTTATTTTCAAATTTAAATCAATTTGTATTTGGAATCTGGTATAGGTCCTTTTGGCAAAGTTGTAGATTTCAAAATGTACAACATTTCATTCAATTGGGTCTTTTTCAAATTCGGCTCCTAAATTGGTCAAATTTGCAAATTTCAGAAACCTAATCAGCTGGTCAAAGGGGGTTTATCTTTTTACGTTTTTCTTTTATTTTCTTGTCTGTATGACAGGCGGGACCCACCTGTCAGCCCCGCCCGCGCCAGCGCACGGACCCGCTCCCTCGCTCGATGCACCGAGTCTATACACCGTACTCACAAATTCTGGGATTGGCCCCACCTGTCAGCCACCGTGGTCCATAGACCGGGTCCACCCACGCGCCTCTCTTTTCTCTCCCCGCCCGCGCGCGCCCACGCGGCGCTGCGCGCCGAGCGGCCGTGGCCACGCGCCGGCCGTCCTGGCCGCCGCGGCCACGCGCCACTGCCGCGCGCGGACAGCGCGCGCGCGACGCGCCACCGGGGCGAAGGCGAGGCCGAGCCTATTTCTCGAGCCCTCCTCCCCGCGCCCGCGCTCTCTGGTTTTCTTCTCCTTCATTCTCGCGCGCTCGCCATTGCCGGAATACCGCGAGCTCGCCCCCAGCCATCTCCGCCCACTCCCGAGCTCAACCGTCACCGCGCCGAGCTTCGCCGCCCTCGACTCTACCTTTCCGTCTAGACCGCGTCGCCCGAGACCCTCCCACTTCGGCGTATTGCACCGCCGGACCTCGCCGGCCAGGGGCCCTCGTCGCCGACCCTCCCCGCGATCTCCCCCGCCGTCTGAGGTAGTGGGTAAAGCTCCCCGTCTTCTCCTCTCTCTCCCCGGCACTCCGCGGCGAGCTCCCGAGCCCCGCAGGGCCGGGATTGACCGCGCGCCGCCGGAGCTCCCCTCCCGTCGCGAGGAGGAAGACGACGGGAGGAGGAAGACGCACATTTTGCGCTATCGCCCTTCGGGTTTAACAGTTTTACGTTTCCATACCGAGCACTGTACACTGAGTCTTGTAAATCTTGCACAGGAACCCTCAGAAACTATGGATATTTATAGATGAGTCCTGAGTCTGTGTATTTTCGATTAAAATGCTTTTAAAAAGGCTGAAACTTTGAAAAATCATAATAAAGTGTATAAAAATCCAAAAATAGCAAACTTTGTTGCATTTTGTTCCTAATAAATAGATCTACAGAATGGGTATGATGGTTGAGTAGGAAAAGACAGTTTTGCCCCTGTTTTTGTGCAAGCATGAAAAACCTTGATAAATAGAAAATATGGCTAAAATGAACTCCAAAAATTGTGAAATTTGGGCAGAGACCCTTTTTATTCTGTGTAGGCTCTATGAAAATTTTGGTAGCTCAAATGACCACTGCTAATTACCATTTTGCCCCTACATGTGTTTTTAGCGTAGAAAATAAATGCAGAAATGTTGTTTATATAAAAATTAGGTTATAAATGGTTTTACCTAGTTTATTGTGCTCCTTATGGCATAAAAGAGTTCTAGATGGTAGTAGACATCGATCTTTTCGCATAAATCGATGCAACTCAGTCACACACCACGTTATTTTATGTGACAAGCTAAGCTGTCGTAGATGATGGCTTGTACGATTTCTTAGTGCGAAACAACTTTCGCCTCAATATGCGTAACTTTTTCCATACATCATGATTCACCGCATCGCATCTACATCTGCATCGTGAAGAAGCATTACAGTAATACATACTCCTTTTGCATCCTGATATGCATATAGATTCCGCGAACGAAGAACCACCACTGGAGCAACCGATCGTGACAGAGCCAGAAGAGGAACTGCACCCAGAGCCAGAGGACCAGCAGCAGGAACCCGACTACGCTCCGGAGGAAGCTACTGACCCTAGTGAAGAAGGTAGGCAGGACCATACTCTCCCAGCAAATAAATTATACTTGATGATTACGCATATGCATTAGGAGTTGCTTGAAACCAATTGCATTAGACTTCCTGGCCGCCCTGGCCCTAGCACCTATACATAGAGTTCGTAGGACGAGTATGCCTAGAAATTGCTAGGTACGGGTAGACACGAGTGTGTGTACTCGTCACGTAGGTGTTTTCAAAGTTACAAAAAGCTTACAGTCATATCACTTATTACTGTTGCTCATGAAGTTAAATAGAGACCGGGCGGAGATTTATTTCAGTATTTCCTTTATCATGATGTCGCACCCGGACTCCGCCCGAGTCGTTTAAGGCCCGTCCGCTGTTCGTCTGCTGATCGGCATAACATTGCTAAAGTGCTTATCCGGGGAATGGGACCGGAAAAGTCTTTCCTGGGCTCGTCCGAAGCACAGAGACACGTTCCTACCCGCTGGTTGAGAGGAAGGTGGCCCGGGGGAGCTTGGTACTCATGACGGGGAGACCGAGATGTCGGCAGGCTCGTCATGGGGGCACAACCCGGGGGCTAGGCGGGAGTGAATCGAACTTGGGACGAGGCAGGTTAAGATTGGGGCTATATGTGGGAACACGATGGCTAGTAAGCATATACCCCTGGCATGATAGTTATTCCCGGGAATTAAAATCGATTCGAATCGCTGATGCCCACCAGGTGTGGGAATGCCAATATCACTGTCGGGCAACGTAGTAATTACTTAAACTCCCAGTGCTTAATACTCATGGTTTTTGGAATACTACATGTTTGAGCTGAGTTGTTATCTTGCAAAGACTTACTACTATGTTGGCAATCATAGAGACAATGAAACTTGTTTTTTTTATGTTAATTAAGTTGCTGTAAAAACTAAAAGCTAAGGATCTACTGGTTAGTAAGCTGCTTCGCGTCAGCCGTAAGCCAAATCCATTAAGACCTACTGAGTAATTAGTACTCAGGGTTTGCCCCCACATTTTGAGCGCAGGTATGGAATTCATGGTGTGCACCTGTGTTGGAGGCGGGGCATGCCCTCATGTAGGATGAAGTGACTAAGTGGCACGAGGACAACATCGGTGGGCTCGATGTTGTACCTCCAATGCAAAACTTTTGGTGATAACATGGTGACCTAAACTTATATTTTCCGCTGCGAGAAACTTTCAAACTTGCTACCGTATAATATTATGTTGGACTGGTATTTTATGTAAAAACTGGTTTGTAAATAAATCTACTTTTATGCTATTTAACTGCCTGTGATGATGTTTCTGTTGTGGCTCCATCGTGAGTCGGATGTGTATGATGTCGGTTCCTCTGGGAAAAGGTAATATCGGGAGTCGAATGACTCTCGACGGACGACCGGGTTTAGTTCGGTCTAATCGCACTGCACGCCAGAGGTGGCAGGTGTACTTAGCCCGGATTAAATCGGCGGTTCCGCCACAAGCAGCTCCTCGCTTCCAGAAGAGTGCATAGCCTACTCAAGTAGGGGCAACCGCCCTATTTAAGTGGGGTAGCCTCCCTTCTGTTAGCATTGGCGCAGGATAATCCGAAACGTCGATGGATCCATCCCTTTGGATGAGTCGCCCGGATTATGCCACCGTCTAGAGAGCAGAAAGTGCCTTGCTGAATTTCTGCCGCTCTCTAGAAAGGCCCCTGCCTGAAGCCGCCAGGCAATGGAACAACCTTCCAAGTTCATGAAGTGAATGATCCATCTTGTACGTGGAAGGCTTGTACGAACGGCCCCAACAAAGAGAAGCAGGAATCAAATTGGACATATAGATTCCACCTTCCATTCCGTGTGAAGACTCAGGAAGTAGCTAGCTGAAGTAAAGCAAACCTTGTAAACCTTCTAAGCCGAATCTCGAGGACGAGATTCATTTTAAGTGGGGTATATTTGTAACGCCCCAAAATTTAGCACCCAGAATTTTCTTCTAATCTCTCCCTAATTCAAAATCAAATTTTTGAAAAATTTTGGATGTTGCTTATTTGTTTTGGGTGTGTTAATATGAGCTCAACAAAATTTCAAATATCGCAAATACTCTCCACCAAAATTCTTTTGAAAATTCCTTTCCAAAAATTCAATTCCAAAAAAAAAAATATCCCCGCGCCACTTGGACCCCCCATCTCCGCGCCATGTGGGCCTCCCATCTCTGCGACACTTGGACCCCCCATCTCCGTGCAATGTGGACCTCCCATCTCCGTGAAACTTGGACCCCCCCATCTCCGCGCCATGTGGACATCCCATCTCCGCATCACATCATCGGCCTCCTCCTCCATCGGCTACAAATAGCCCCCACCCCCATGCCTCCATCCACAGCAAGCTCACCACTGCCACGACCAGCCCCTGGCTCACCCGAGGGTTGCCCGCCGTGGACACCTCCTCCCTGCCTTCCCCGTCCTGCACACGCGCAGCTCTCTGCTCCGCCTCCGTGTTCACCACCATAGCCACCAAAGGACCCGCCAAGCTGCACCCGGCCCTACCGCATCGCGCCTCTGCATCACCACAAAATTGCTCGGCCCCGCCTGTCAGCTCCTTCCTACCTTCTCCCACCTCTGTCCGGTAGCGTGCCATGCGCTGCGACGTCGTACCACCTCCGAACCCCGCTACGCCACCACCCGGTCCCACCACCATCGCGCCACCACTTGTCGCCGCATCGCCCTCACCCCGGCCTCGCACTCAAACCTCATCGCAGTGCCCTGCTCCGCCCCCGCACCGCGCGCCACGCCAATCCCCGGCCCCGCTGGATCGCGTCGCCGCGTGTGCCGCGCACCGCCGCGCCACGCCACCCTCACCCTCCTCTGCCGGCTAAAAATGGCCGACGTTGCCCGCTTCCATTCCTGCCCTCAACCCCCCCAACCTCACCGTGCCTGAAGATCCACCCCAGAGACACAGCTCCATCGTGGTGACACGCTCTTCCCCCCTGCTCCGGTGCGCCAGCTCCACCGCGGCCTCGCTTCCACCGGTCCTCCATCCGCTCCACTCCCCTGGCCGATTCAAGCTTAGGAGAACTTCGCCCCGATGCCCACCAACGCCTAGAACCCGCCACCACCTATCCACCTACCACCGCCGGCGCATCTACTCCACCGGCAGAGCGTGGCCACACCACCGCTCTGTGGTGCCCCCACCATGGCCACCCATCTCCCCCGTCCAACCCCACCGCCACATCCAGCACCTTGAGCTGCTGCTTTCCCCGGTGACTTCGTCGCCGGAATCGCCCCCGATGATGAGAACCACCAGTGGGAGCTCCCTGGGACTGCCGCCGCCCCGGTTCAAGCCAGAACCAAAACCAACCGCCGTCCCTCCTTAACGCCGTTGCCTCCCGCCTGAGTCACTGACATGTGGGCCCGCGGCTACCGCGCCCTGCCGTAGTAGGCCGCCTAGTTTGGCCACATGGGTTGAAAGGCCGAAGCCCCCCCAGCCTAGGTTGCTTCTCCCACAGGCCAAATCCACAAGTTCACCAGAAAAAGTCTATCCCCACGCCCTGAACTTTCTCGAGTGAATAAAATCTATCCCCCCACACTAAATAGTTCATACCTCCTCCGTTTCAACTGCGAATCGGGTGATTCTTCCACCTAAATTCATCTAAAATCAAGCTCTACTTACCCATACACTCCACATAATCTTTTGTTCTGGCCAAAAGCCGCCATCATACCAACATGACGCCGTCCTACAATTCAGTGCCCATTCAGTGCTTCACACCGGTCCCACAATTTTTGTGTGCCTGGTGATTGATGTCGTTATCCACCTACTCCACATAAATCCTAAAGGTTCCTGTCTTAGCCTGTCCGAGCCTTGAATTCAAATGATGACGATACCCAAAAACATCTAAACATCATCGCTCTCTCCACCACTTCACAAAAAGATCTTCTCCAAAACACCAACATGCAACCGCCACCCCTTCGGCGTTGTCGACCCCGCATCTCTTATCCACCATCCCTTCTTTGGCTTCTCCGTAACTGATGTTACCAAACTCACCAACGCACCTGAAAACTCGCTACACCCCAACTACTTGCAAGTAATACCACTAGTAAGAACCCAGTAGACTCTCATCTCCGCAATTCAAGCTCTACACCACCAAAACCGTTGAGCTCATATTATGCTTCGATTTGTGTGTTTTCCTTGTTTGTGCACTAGGCTTTATCGGAGAGTCCGTTCGGCCTGCCCCTCGTGTTATACTACGCGATGGCCTGCGCCAAATACGTCGAGCAACTGTTATATCAACTGCCTCAACAAGTGAAAGGCAAGCCCACTGGAATCCCCACTTGATGCATAAATTTCCTATGTTTTACAAACACAACCCATGGCCTGATAATCACATAAAAACTTGCATGTTTTGCTTGCTAAGGTGACCTAGCAAAATATACAGCCACCTAAGCCTATTTTAGAAATAGCACGCATAGGTGGGATCGCTTATTTAATTATCTATCATAATCTTGACATTATGTTGGATTATGGATGTGGAATATGTTGGGTATGGGAGAGTGGATGTATGTGTGGTTTTGAAATAAAATGGGGAAGAACCCCGGCTACCAACCTTGTCGGAATACGACTACGCGCCGAAACAGCCTTAAGGGCAGGGTATGAACGGGTAACTTAGCTACCTGCGGTTTCATCTTGCCTAACTCTTTTAGTACAACCACTCGCTCTCTATGACGCATTGGCTAGGCCCGAGCCAGAGTGGATAGCCTAGTAGCTTCTGTGCTGGCGCACAAGGGGCTAGGGGATAGGTGGTGTGCCAACGGGAGTACCGCGGGGTATTGCAGTGGCTAGGAGGCCTGAATCCCTAAAGTTTTGCTAGGTGATGAAAGAAAGGCAACGGCTTGGTTTGGAATTCAGGCAGTTTTGACGGTAATGTGCCGCTGAGTCCAACTTGTGAGAATTAGTACAACCTCTGATCAGAGTAAAACCTATTCAAATAGTCCGTGTCCACTGGTACGGATGAGTTATGGCTTGGTTCTTCAGTTTGCGGTTTTCATAAAATAAAATGGAATTGGTTTGGGATTGGATAAAAATGGTTTTTGGTTTAGCAGAGAATACTGGATGTGTGGAACATGTTTTGGCTAGAAAGCCTTGGGCCAGTTTGGAGCAGAAAGTCCAATGGCAAACCTTTTTGGGGAAAAAACTTAGTTTTCAGAAGGGTTAAAACTTGACAACTATCACAAACCCTGCATACAACTATTTTTCTGCAAAATTATCTTAAGCTTCAGATATATCCTTGCATACAGTGTTAGCTTTCCCCAAATTCCTTTGGAGGATGGTGGGCTGCTGAGTACGTATGTACTCACCCATTGCTTTGTTGTTGTTTTTCTCAGTGCAATGGACATATATTGGTCCGAGAACGAGTAAGGGTTACTACCAGCTTCCCAACTGTGGCGTGAGGAAGATGGGCCTACATTTTATATTCCGCTACTTAGATTTTTAGGACTGTGCCCTTTGTTGTCCAACCCGTTTAGGGTGGATCTGTATCACTCTAATGTAAGAATGTGATTACCAAATCTTGGGATGGTAATAATGCACATTTTAGTCCCATTATGGAAACTAGGGCGCTTCAAAGCTCAAGGCCACAAAAGTGGATTACAAGTTGGGAGAATCTCTCACTTGTACTGGCTCCAAGATCCTGGCCTTGGCTACTCCCTCCAGAGAGGCTGCTACTAACCCCCCGCTTCACAACTTCTCATTTTCTGCTCTTATGTCTGTTATAGAGGAGCAGTTGGCATCACTTGGGGATGAAGTGCTTTGACTGGTGTCTAGTCACTTTCAGCGTGCCTATGACAACCGGATGAGCAAGAAGAGGGGTGAGAGGCCCAAATGCTTCAAGTGCGGAGAGGTCAGCCACTTCATCGCCGAGTGCCCCAACAAGAACAACGACTACTGCAACAAGGGCATGAACCACTCCCATGACTCCAATAAGTACCACTGCGGCAAGCACGACTATGGCAACCGCGACAACGCAAAGCATCATTACGGCAAGATCAAGAACTTTAGTAAGGATTTCAAGAGCTACCAGAAGGACAACTGGAAGCGGGACAAGGCCTTCTTCGCCGAGTTTGGTGGTCTTTGCAGAGGAACGTCATCATCCTCTTCATCCATGTCAAGCTCATGTGATGAGGAGATCATCACCAAGTGGGACAAGAGAAGGGATCAAGGCTGCTTCATCTCCACCAAGTCCAAGCGCAAGCACCAGACGGAACAGAGATCTTTTTGCTCCATGCCGCTTGAGGACAAGGATGACAAGGGCAATGACAATGACTCCTCTGAGGAAGAGATAACCCCCGAGCAAGCTAAGATTCTTGAGATGTTGGAGAAGAATAGTCGTGGGTTGAAAGCCTATGACAAGATGTTGGAGACGGCGGAGAAGAAGCTGCAGAAGCAGAAAGCCAAGCTTGCTGATGCTTTGGCTAAGATTGAGAGGTTGAAGAGTGTGCAAGTCTAGCCTAGTAAGATTGAGTGCCCTACCTGTGAGTCGTTGATGAGTGACCTTTATGAGTA
The DNA here is from genome assembly GCA_030272315.1 of Paspalum vaginatum. Lineage (NCBI taxonomy): Eukaryota > Viridiplantae > Streptophyta > Magnoliopsida > Poales > Poaceae > Paspalum > Paspalum vaginatum. The sequence continues at coordinate 23,058,034 of CM059019.1, read as the reverse complement.
GAAGAGCAAGTATGCTCATCAAGTAGAGGAGATGGATAGGCTGAAGGTTGAGATAGGCAAGCTCCAGTCTAAACTGGATGAGCCTACTTTGAGTTAGGAGCCTAAGCTGAGCTGAGCCACCACCTAGCTGTTGACATAGCTGAGCTGAAGGTGAAGTGTGAGGGGTAGCTCAAGGAGTTGGAGGAGCTTATGGCTAGACCCACACTTTTGGGTGCATGCATGGTTTGTTCTACTTTGAGGAGCGAGCTTGAGCAAGTGAGAGCTGGCCTTGAGGTGCTTTTGAGGGACTCAAGTGTACTGAGTTTGGTCTTTCGTCCTGGCTGTGATAAGCGCTTGTCAACACTGAAAACTTGCTGAAGGACGAGCGAGCACCTCCTAAGCGTGACCTGGAGAAAAGTCCACCTAAGTGTGACCTGGTGGCAGCACCCGAGTTCTACCGTGGCATGACAAAATCCCTGCCAAGCGAACTAGCAGGTGGCTTGGGTTGCGGCCCAAGTTAGGCTTGGCCCATAAGAGAGACCTTAGGTGCGGGATGGTGTCATGAGCCATGAAATCACTCAAAACAGGAGGACCAACAAGCGTTTACCGGTTCGAGCATCAAAACCGGGCCCAACTATAGTTTCTTGGTTCGAGCGTCAAAACCAGGGGCTTGGTTGCAGGTATCCCAAAACCAGAGTTACCCCCGAGCAATGAGCTACTAGACACGTGGAGAACATCAGGACAAGGCAAAGAAATTGAAGTTGCTGGGACTCTGTTGTCGCCGTTCATTCAAGTTATTACAGCCTTTTCTAGCCTCTACAGGCTTTTTAGTGTAACAAGTCTGTAATATAGATGGTTAAGTGCAAACTGCCTTAGGGCAATAGAAGTGTAGTATAAATAAGATGTTGGCTGCTCCAAGCCTCTATTGGTGTTTTAGTGTACCGAGTCTGTAATATAGGGGATTTAGTACAAACTGCCTTACAGCAATAGCGGTGTAGTGTAAATAAGAGGTTGGCTGCTCCAAGCTACCTCTGTTGGCTGGTTAGAGTTGTTTTAGGCTAGGGTTAGAGTCCTATTTTCGTCATCCAAACAAGAGCACCATGTTTAGTGAGGTTTGAGTGATCTAGCCTCCACAAAAAGAGGGTAGGATGTGGGAGGATGCTTGGTGTATGAATCTTCATCTTGTAATCTTTATCTAAGACCACTTTGAGGCAATCAAAAGATGGAATTTCGTGCAGCCCCTTCTAAGTTGGTTTTTGGGCTCAAATCTTGGCTTTTTTGGTGTCTGTGTTTTGGCCAAGTTTGAGTGCTTCCTAGGCTGCATTTTTGGCTTCCTTTCAAGTGCCAAATCCATTGGTTCCACGAGCAGCCCCCGGTAGCTTTTTGTTGATAACGTGCTTCACTTGTTGAGGACTCAAATTCGTGAAGAATCCCTGATCTTTTGGAGTGGATCTTTAGGGCAAAGTTTCTTTATGTCTTAGACACGCTTCCCTCAAATTTCGTGAAGTTTAGAGCTCGTTTAGTCAAGATTTGGATCAATTTTTGGTGGATTCACGGGCTGATTTTGTCTACCGAGACCATCGGACAAGACCATCGGATGAGACCATCAGATGAGACCATCGGACCGTCCTATGGGGTTACCATCGTACCGTCCTATGGTTTGCAGGTTTCGGTTTTTGGCTCGTTTTGCATCATTTTTGATCGGCGTTTGAGCGAGTGTTTCTGCGTGGTTTTCCTCTACGTGTCCTAGGGTTGGTAGCTTGTCCTTGCTATGCATCTATGCACGTTCGAGAAGAGAGGGACGTTTTGGGTTGTAGGTTTTTGTGAGTGACCTATTCACCCCCTCTAGGTCGCTACTTTCAGTCCTTAATTGGTATCAGAGCATAGTTAGGGTCTTCTATACCTTAACCGGTTCTGGATCCATAGAGAGGCGACCATGGATTTATCTGTTGGCAAGATCCTAGGGTCGATGGCTCCGATTGCACATTCTAGAAGCAGCGCATGTCTACGTTCCTTCAGAACCAACATTCGTGTATCTAGGATATTTGTCAAGATAGTGGCTACCAAGTGATAGAGAGCTGTGTTACCCAATAGCATCAATGGGAACACGAAGCAAACAAGGCAAGGAACTTTCTGCTTACTGCCTTGTGCTGCCCTGAGTTTGATAGGGTTGTGCACCTAAAGATGGCACATGAGATCTGGACTACCCTCAATTACTTTGATGAGGGGACTAGTCAGGTCAAGGCCAGGTAATTTAAGGTGCACAAGTTAGAGTATGAGAACTTCTCCCAACAACATGATAAGAGCATCGATGGAATGTTCAGTCATTTTCGATCAATTGTGAACAAGATCCGTGCGAATGCAAGAAATGGGGTGTTGCTTTACGATGACCATGAGCAAGCTTGCAAGCATCTCTATGATCTAGATCGGATTTGGCAACTGAAGAAAGAATCCATAGTCGAGTCAGCTGGCTATGAGACCCTTTCCATAGATGAGCTTTATAGCAAGTTGAAGGCTTCGGAGGTTGACTCTCAGGCATATGCCAAGATGAGTGGAACAACTCCCAAGAGCCTAGCTCTTATGTCTGGCCCCAGCTGTGGCGGTGCTGCTAACCCTATCCTTCTGTTGGCTATGCTTTGTCTCTGATTTCAGCTACAGAGGAGGAGCTTGAAGGACTAGATGATGAGAAGGTGTGCCTGCTATCCAACAAGTTCCAATGCCTCTACTCCAACAGGATGAGCCACAGAAGACCTGACAAGCTCTAGTGCTATGAGTGTGGGAAGACGGACCACTTCATCACTGACTGCCCCTAGAGAAGAGCTCAGGAGAAGTACTCTGCCGGCAAGCACAAGGGTGAGTACGTCTCCAACAAAAGGACAGGCAAGTACAAGGGCAACAAGAAGAAGCTGCCATTCTTCAACAAGGAGTTTGTCAAGCAGTACTAGAAGCACGCCTAAGAGCACGATCATGCTTTCCTCACCAGCCTCAGTGATTGTGATGGCAGCTCAAGCAACTCCTACTCTGACAGCGATGACGATGATGAGAAGATCGTCAGGCATGCTGGACTCTACTTCTTCGGCGATGAGTTTAGGTACTACACCATGGTGCTTGTAGGAGATCAAGCTAACTCCACTGACTCAGACGTCTGCAACAAGTCCAACACCGAGCCTCAGGTGAGCGATGATGCCATGTACACTACTTTGAAGAACCAGGATTGCTTACTTAGAGTAGCTGCTAAGGATCTTAGGCTTGCAAATGCTAAGGCTACTACTTTAGAGACTGAGCTTGAGACTGTCAAGTCTAAACTTGCATGTAATTTGGATGATCTTGCTGTGGTTAAACAAGCTTGTGCTATTACTAATGAGATAGAATGCAGTGATTGTCAGGTCCTAGCTGTTGAGTTGACTGAATTACGGTCTAATCATGCTAGTAATGTAGATATGCTTTTCTCTACTACTGCAGCGTTAGAGGAGTTGAAGGCTTTGTCGACATCGCTTTCTACTTGTGTTGTTTGCCCCCAACCCTTAGGAAGGAGTTGGAAGAGACTAGGGCTGCTTTGAGGAAGTCTGAAAAGACTGCTAGCCCTATTAGTGTTGATTGTCCCAAGTGTGAAGGCCTTAGAGGTAGGCTTGATGACTTGGCCATTGAGAAGGTCCAGTTGGAAGATGAGAATACCTATCTTAGGACCATTCTCAGTTGGATTTCAGCTAAGGAGCCATAGCTTGGCATGATTGTATCCTCTCTCAAGTTGAGTGACAATTTTGGGGTTGGCTACCACTACACCCAAGCTAATTTGGATCAGTTGTATGGGAAGTTAAGTGACTTGAGTGAGATTCCCATTTATGAGAAGTTCCCTGTTACCCACGACAATCCCTACTTTAAGCATGGAAACCCTAAGGATGGTGTATGGTTAGAGAAGCCAAGGGAGCCACCAAAGAAACAAGTGTGGACTTCCAAGCCAAACATTGCTAGGAACCCTCTTGACACTCTACTTGTGGGGAACTTAGTTGACTCACCTTCTGAGAGCTCTAAGTAAGGGTCTAAGAAGAATGCTCCTCCTAAGCCTAGTCCACAGCCAAAGGGATAGCCCAATAACTAGAGTCAACCAATGGTTGCTCCACCCAAGAAGTACGTTTGTGACTACTGCCATAGGGAGGGTCACTTGGTGGAGTTCTGCTACTGTAGGATGAGAGGTGAGCGTAGAGAGGTTGAGTTGAGAAATGAGGACAAGTACTACTAGGGTCATAAACGTGATGTGGCACCTCGGCGTGGTGATAGGCGAGACCACTAGCCACGGTGTGTAGGTGGAGGTAGTGGAGATAGTTTTCCTCGCGGTGCTCCAGGTGGTGGATGCTTTGTCGGCAAGGCACCGAGTCATGAGTAGTATGACTTTGGTCCTCCTCGCCGAGGCTTTGAGAGCTACGACAGACCACGCTTTCTTATACCAGGTGACCGGCAGCCTCAGTTTGTGTAGGACAGGGGTTTTGGGATAGTTGATTGTGATATTGTTAACCCTTCTCTTGAGCAAATGGCTCGACACTGGTTTGCTTCTTTCTAGACTAACCCTAGTGTCAAACCATATGCTCACCTCATGAACCACTATTGATGCACGATTCTGGAGAACATATGGCTCATGGATTCTGGTTGTTCGCACCAAATGACTGGCAATCACAGATGGTTCTCCAGTCTCACCCAGTGAGCTCCAGCGAGCACATCATTTTTAGGGGTAAAGGTACAGTTAAGGTGAAGGGTGCTGGCGCTATTCCTGTTTCTGAGAGTTTTGATTTGAGGGATGTTGCTTTGGTTGCTGACCTTGGTTACAACCTTCCCTCTATTTCACAACTTCTCAATGAAGACTTTGAGGTTCATTTCAAGAAAGGTTGTTCGTGAGTTTTGGATTCTCGAGAAAATCTTGTTTGCCCTGTGCTGCCTTTTGGGAAGGTTTTTCGTGTTGATTTCTTGAGCTCCCTTGGTCCTTCTAGCTGTTTGGTGGCTAGTCTATCTTCTAATTTGTGGAAGTGCCATAGGAGGCTAGGCCATTTGAACTTTGATTTGCTTGCAAAGCTTAGCTCACTTGACCTAATCCGAGGATTACCCAAGTTGAAGAGTGAGCGTGACCTTGTGTGCCATCCTTGTCACCATGAGAAGATGGTTGCTACTTCCCACACACCTATGAATCAGGTGATGACGGCTCATCTCGGAGAGCTTCATATGCACACAGTTGGTCCTGCTCGGATGAGGTTTGTCAGTGGGAAGTGGTACGTTCTTGTGATCGTGGACGATTTTTCTCGCTGGTCTTGGGTGCATTTCATGGAATGGAAGGATGACGCTTTTGAGTTTGTTCATGACTTGGTTTTGAGGTTGAGAAACGAATCTAATTATGTCATGAGATCTATATGCAGTGACAATGACTCAGAATTCAAAAATGATCATTTCAAAGCCTTTTGCCATAGCCAAGGTCTTGACATCAGTTTTCGCCTCCATATGTCCCCTAGCAGAATGGTGTGGTAGAATGCAAGAATTGGACCCTTGTTGAGATGGCTAGGATGATGCTCGATGAGCATAGGACTCCTAGGAAATTTTGGGCTGAGGCGATTAACATTGCGTGCTATGTTTCCAACCACATTTTTCTCCGAGCTCTTCTTCATAAGACCTCGTATGAGTTAGGGTTTGGGTGGCAGCCAAAAGTGAGCCACCTACAGGTGTTTAGCTATAGGTGTTTTGTGCTGAAGCAGGGAACATGGACAAATTGGAACCTCACAGTTCTAATGGAGTTTTTCTTGGCTATGCCACGCATTCGCGTGCATACCGCGTTTGGCTCTTGGACTCCAATAGGATTGTTGAGACTTGTGAAGTTACTTTTGATGAAACTATGCCTTCCACAGCCCTTGGCTTTGAGCTTGCAGGTGATGCTGAGTTAGGTACTACCATGTTTGAGGAAGATGAGCAAGAAGATGGAGGTGTTTCTGGTGATACTGCACCTACTGCAGCTGCAGAACCTGCTGCTTAGCTTTCAGAGGATGAGGAAGGAGCTCTAGTACCTTTTCTTTCAACTACTTGGGAGCTACCTCCATAGGATCCACCAGTACATGCAGCAAGGCCCGTTGAGGACGCAGAGGAGGTGACCTCCGAGCCATAGCCATCTTGGATGGTCCCCCAGGATCACCATTCGATGAACATCATTGGTGGCTTGAATGAGCGAGTAACAAGATTCAGGTGCACTTCTCTTTCTGTCTTTGCACACTCTACATTTGTTGCTTCTTTTGAGCCCCATGATGTACACGCTATGTTTGATCCGAATTGGGTCAATGCCATGCATGAGGAGTTAGAAAATTTAAGAGGAACCAAGTTTGGGTTTTAGTCGAGCCTCCACCAAAGTGCAACCCTATAGGTACCAAGAGGGTGTTTAAGAACAAGCAGGGAGAGGATGGAGTTGTGGTGAGAAATAAGGCTAGGCTAGTTGCTCAGGGCTTTTGCTAGAAAGAGGGGTTAGATTATGAAGAGACTTTTGCCCCTGTTGCCAGATTAGAAGCCATTCGCGTTCTCTAAGCTATGCCAGCTTCGAAAGGTCTCAAGCTGTTTCAAATGGATGTGAAGAGTGCATTCCTGAATGGGTATATAGAGGAAGATGTCTATGTGAGGCAGCCCCCAAGCTTTGAGCATCCCTAGTTTCCTAACCGAGTGTTCAAGTTGCATAAGGCTTTATATGGCCGGAACCAAGCTCCCAGGCTTGGTATGAGAGGCTTAGGAAATTCTTAGTTGCCTAGGGTGCTTCCGCTTGGTTTTCCTCTATGTGTCCTAGGGTTGGTAGCTTGACCTTGCTATGCAACTTTGCATGTTTGAGAAGAGAGGGGCTTTTTGGATTGTATGTTTTTGTGAGTGACCTATTCACCCCCGTCTAGGTCGCTCCTTTCGGTCCTTAGCTTTTAGCACCTTCTGATACGTGTGATAACTGTCTCACTTTGAGGTTGCAGTTGGTGGAGAAGGATGCCACCATTAGGAAGCTAGAGAAGTCTACTCCCCTGATTCCCTCTCTAGACTCTGACACTTGTGCTCCTAGACTTTGGTTCTCAAAGATCTGAGAGAGGAGAAGTTAATCCTTGAAGAGGACACCTATATGATGAGAGAGGTGCTGAGTTGGATGTATGCCAGAGAAACTCAGCTTAGGACGATCATAGAGGGAAACAAACGTGGTGAAGGTGACACGAGTGGCATGGGGTTTGGAGATTGCATTACCTCTGGTGTGAAGAATAGAGCCCCGATTAAGCTTAGGACTGCCTCTCCCCAACCTACCGCAGATGGGGTTTTCCACGAGCCACCTAGGGCTGGCCCAAAGAAACAGTTTTAGACACCCAAGCCGTCCTAGGCCAAGCTGGACAAGATAGTGGAATAAGTTCTTAGGCCTTTAGGCAAGAAGCAAGTACAGCAGCCTGCAGCACCCAAGTCTACACCACCACACGAGAAGCCTAAGGCTCAACCTCAACCTATGCCCAATAGACCTATCTACCACTATGAGTTTTGCCATCGAAATGGTCACCTTGGAGGAGTTTTCCTTCCGAAGGAAGCAGGTTGAGAGGTAGGAGACAGCTTGGGGGAACCAAGATCAGTTCTACCAGGGTGGTTGGTAGGATCCTCCCCGTCACTGTGAGATGAGAGACTGCTTTGCTGGTGGAGAGAGAGGAGGCGGCTTTCATGCCCGTGCTCTAGGTGGTGAGAGACGCTTTGCCGATCGAGCTCCTAGTCGTTTTCAGCACAGCTATGGACCTCGTGATCAAGGCTTTGGAAGTAGAATGTTTGTGAGTCTATGCTTTGGAAGTCGTGGTTACCCAGGTCATCGTGATGCTTACTTTAACTGTTCTTACCCCAACTTTGAGCAGATGGCTCGGCACTGGTTTAGCAGTTTCACTAATCTAGTGCCAGACCATATGCTCACTGTCGATTTCCTTGATTTTGCAGAATCTAGGCCTGGAGGACATATGGATCATGGACTCCGGCTGCTCTATGCGCATTATAGGGCACCGTAAATGGTTCTCCAGCCTCAACCCCGTGAGGACTAAGGAGTACATCACATTCGGGGATATGGTCAAGGTAAAATGTTGGGTGTTGGTGGTGTTTAGCTTTCTACCAAGCTTTCCCTAAGAGAAGTTTCTTTTGTGAGGAGTTTGGGGTTCAATTTGGTTTTTGTCTGGCAACTTCTCACGAAAGGGTTTGAGGTTCGCTTTAAGGAGGGTTTTTCTTATGTGCTTGATGCGAAGGAAAACCTTGTTTTTCGGATTTTGACCTATGGGCAGGTTTTTAAGGTTGACCTTGCATCTGTTTCTACCCCTCCTCGGTGTTTGGTAGCTGGTCCTTCTGTTGATCTCTAGAAGTGGCAAGGAGGCTAGGCCATTTGAGTTTTGATCTGCTAGTCAGGTTGAGCTCGATGGGTCTGATTTGAGGATTGCCCAAATTTAAAGCAGAAAAGGATGTAGTATGCCACCCTTGTCGTCATGGCAAGATGGATGCCGTTTCTCATGCTCCAGTTAATCAGGTTATGACCTCTTACCTGGGTGAGTTGGTGCATATGGACATTGCCGGTCCTACTCGGGCACAATCGGTCAGTGGGACGTGGTATGTGCTAGTCGTAATGGATGACTTTTCTCGCTTTTCGTGGGTGTTCTTCTTGAAGTTCAAAGATGAGGCTTTCAGTTTTGTTCAGGATCTAGTCTTGAGGTTGAGAAATGAGAGTCATAAGGCCATAAGGGCTATCCACAACGACAATGGCGGAGAATTTCCAAACTTTCGATTCAAAACCTTCTATCGTGACCTAGGTATCAAACACCAATTCTCTTTTCCTTATAGCCCACCTCAGAATGGTGTTGTGGAATGAAAGAACCGCACACTTGTTGAGATGGCTCAGACGATGCTCGATGAGCATAGGACTCCGCGACGTTTTTGGGCTGATGCTATGAATATGGCATGTTACATTGCCAACCGCAGTTTCCTATGAGCTTTCTTAGGGAAGACTTCGTACGAGCTACGGTTTGGTAGGCAGCTCAGCGTCAAGCACCTGCGAGCATTTAGCTGCAGATGCTTTGTGCTCAAGAAAGGGGGGCATTTGGACAAATTTGAATCTCCCTGCTTTGATGGTATTTTCCTTGGCTACGCCTCTAGCTCTAGATCATATAGAGTGAGGGTCCTTGGTAACAAACAAGTGGTAGAGACCTATGAGGTTTCCTTCGATGAATCTATGCCTTGCACAACTCCTGCATTTGAGCTTTCTAGTGATGATGAGGAAGACACACCCATCTTTGAAGAAGAGGAAGGCAAAGTAGATGTTGGTGATGTAGGAGCCACTGCACCAGCTGCAGCTCCTGCCCCCTCTGCTACGAGCTCTGAAGACGAAGGAGGACCCTTCCCTACAGCTTCCTCCTCACTCCCTCGATTACAAGCTCGAGCAGAGGCTGGCCCCACTGAGGACGTAGGGGAGGTGACCTCTGAGATTGTTCCATCTTAGTATGTCTAGCAGGATCACCCTCCACATAAGATCATTGGTGATTTGCATGAGAGGACCTTGAGGTCCCAAATAGGTTCTATCGCATTCTTTGCACATGCTACATTTTTTGCCTCTTTTGAGCCCAAGGATGTTGGACACGCTCTTTTTGATGGTTATTTGGTTAATGCCATGCATGAGGAGCAAGAAAGTTTTGAGAGGATTGAGGTTTGGGTGTTGGTAGAGCCATCGCCATAATGCAATCCTATTGGTACAAAATGGGTTTTTAAAAATAAGCAAGGGGAGGATGGCATTGTTGTGCGAAACAAGGCTAGACTTGTGGCTCAAGGTTTTTGTCTAAAAGAGGGGATAGACTATGAGGAAACATTTGCTCTAGTTGCATGCCTAGAAGCTATACATATTCTCTTAGCCATTGCAGCTTCCATGGGTTTTAAGCTTTTTTAAATGGATGTGAAGTCTGCATTTCTGGATGGCTTCATTCAAGAACAATTTTATGTAAAGCAACACCTTGGATTTGAAAATGCTAAACACCATAACCATGTTTACAAACTGGAAAAAGCCTTGTATGGTTTGAAACAAGCCCCTAGAGCCTGGTATAATCGACTGAAAACCTTCTTGCTAGACCAGGGTTTCAAAATGGAGAGTGTTGATAAGACCTTATTTCTCCTCAAGCATGGTAGTGATCTTCTTATTGTCCAGATATACTTGGATGATATCATCTTTGGTGGCTCATCTCACTCTCTTGTTACCAAGTTTTTTGAGTAGAAGTCAATGGAGTTTGAGATGAGCATGATGGGAGAGTTGTAGTTTTTCCTTGGACTGCAAATCAATCAAGGCTTAGAAGGAACCTTCATTCATCAAGCCAAGTACACAAATGACATTCTGAAGACATTTGATATGGGAGATCCAAGCCTATGTCAACTACCATGTCAACACAAACGGTGCTTGATGCAGATGAGGGGGATGTGGTGGACCAAAGGGAGTACCAAGGGCTGATCGGCTCACTTCTGTACCTGACGGTGACTAGGCAAGACAGCAAGACATTCAGTTTGTTTTTGGCTATGTACGCAATTTTAGGCCTCACCGAGCGGTGAAGCGCATCTTTAGGTACCTGAAATACACTCATGAGTTTGGTCTTTGGTTCTCTTCAGCTTTGACGCTCTCTCTTAGAGGGTATTCGGATGCTAACTTTGCGGGTTGTTGACTGGAGCACAAGTCTACTTCCGGCACCTGCCAATTCCTTGGTTCTTCTCTTCTTTCTTCGTCCTCACACAAGCAATCTAGTGTAACCACTTCCACCACAGAAGCTGAATACGTTGCTTCTGCTAGTTGCTGCTCCCAGTTACTTTGGATGAAAGCTACGGTTAGTGACTTTGGCCTAAGTTTTGGGAAGATCCCTCTCCTAGTGTACTCCACTTCTACTATTTCTGTAGCTAAGAACCCTGTCTTGCATTCCAGAACCAAACATGTAGATGTGAGGTCTCACTTCCTAAGAGATCACTATGAGAAGGGTGTTATAGATTTGATCCATGTGGAAACCGAGAACAAGTTGGCCAATATCTTCACTAAACCCTTAGAGCTTAGTGCGTTTGCTCGTTGTGTGGGGAGCTTGGTGTTTGTTACCCCTTTTAGTTTGGGGTAGCTTTGTTGTAGTTTAGGTTTTTGATTTGCTCTCTCTTTGCTTTTCTTTGTTTTCTTTGCATTTTGTATCATATCATGCATTCCATTGTATCATATGCATTTTCACTTCACTAGAACTAGAGCTCTTCTGGAATAACTAGTTAGTACTTGTTTGTGCTAGATTGTATAGTGCTTTCTTGATCATGGTAGGCTAAGCTCCTTGAATCTGTCTATCATCATTTGTGAGCTAAGTCACTTTTAATTCTTGAAAATCAAAAACCAGGATCACCATAACTTGGCTACCTAGCACGTGTAGGAATGTTGAATGCGATGCTATCTTTTCATTCTTTGATATGCTAGTCGTATGCCTTTGTTAAGTTGTTGCCTAAGCATTTGTCACACCTTGCCTAAATCTGAATTTTGAACTAAAACTGCATACAAGTTGTGTCTTATGAGCTGAATTGAAAAGATCCAGATGGGTTCGCTTGTCACACTGATCTAGTTTGAGATAGCTTGCCCTTGCACTTTGGTATGAACTTGGATTAGGCTGTGTATGACCAAAACCTTGTCTTAAGGTTCTGACAGTTCTCCGAACCTAGGATTGGCATTGGTTGGTAAGAAGTGACTAAGACAAGTGAATAACCCGTGGCACATGATCTAACTTGCATAAAGCCACAAGTTGCAAATCTTAATGTTACAAGTCTATAAATTGCTTATGGCCTATTGTATATGCTTTGGTTGAGAGTAGCACACCTTGTATGTTTTGCTAGCATCTTGCTGTTCATGCCTACTTTGCTAGATGCCATTCATGTTGGTGATGTTTTCTTTTCAATAACCCTGAAAAACATGCTCCTGAGCTGTAAGAGATAGATTCACATGAGCTTATTGTATGCTTCCTTGCCGTCACTTGGGCTATATGCTAGAACTTTTATTTACTACCTTTTCATTCTTGATATGCTCTATTTGGTACACTTCCTGCATTTCATGGCATATTTTTAGGGGGGGATTTGAGTTCTATGAACCCTTGATGTGTCTATTGTCAACAAGGGAGAGAGATTGTTGCTCCTAGGGGGAGTTCATGGACTAAGTGTGATGCCCTAGGCATCTCAAATGCATTACACTAAAATCATTAGCATAATGACATCTTTTTAAAGGCATTTTATCTTGAGAGCATGCATAAAGTAGGGCAATTGAGCAACTAAACTTAGTTTTCAGAAAAAAACTGTGTTTGTATTGTGGATATAACTTTAAGGCAATTGTGTTTTTCATAAAACCTTACATACCAAACTTGTAGGCAATTCCATAAGGAATGACTTTGGTATTTTGTGCTTTGGCATGCATGAATGTTGAAATCTAGTTTTGGGTCATTTTATGTGAAAATGTGACTTTTGCCCAATTCAGCCCTGTTGGGTAAATTCAAAATTTTGTGAAACAAAATTCAAAATCTTGCCATATCATGAATACCAAAGTTGTAGATCATGAGATTCTATGCAACTTTGGTATATTTCACCTTTTATGAAAATGCACCTAAGATAGACTTTTATAATTTCCAAGTTGGGGCTTTCAGATGGTCAAACAGGAGTCAGCAAGTTAATTTCAAATTTAAATCATTTTATATTTGGAATCTGGTATAGGTCCTTTTGACAAAGTTGTAGATTTAAAAAAGTACAACATTTCATTCAACTGGGTCTTTTTCAAATTCGGCTCCTAAATTGGTCAAATTTACGAAATTCAGAAACCTGTTCAGCTGGTCAAAGGGGATTTGTTTTTTTTTCGTTTTTCTTTTATTTTCTAGTCTCTATGACAGGGGGGACCCACCTGTCAGGCCCGCCGCGCCAGCGCACCGACGGCTTTTCCCCGCTTCCTCGCTCGATGCACCGAGTCCATACACCGTACTCTCTGTTCCTGGGAATGGCCCCACCTGTCAGCCACAGTGGTCCATAGACCCGGTTCACCCGCGCGCGCTCCCTCTTCTCTCCCCGCCCGGGCACGTCCACGCGGCGCGGCGCGCCGAGCGCCGTGGCCACGCGCCGGCCGCCCTAGCCGTCGTGGCCACGCGCCGCTGCGCGCGCGCGGACAGCGCGCTCGGCACGTCCTCAAGGCCGGGACGGGGTCTCGACCTCTGTCCCCGAAGCCTCACTCTCGCGCTCGCCCTTTCCGCTCTCTCTGCTCACTCTCGCGTCGTCCGCCATTGACGGACCTCGACCGAGCTCGCCCCCAGCCATTTCCGTCCACTCCCGAGCTCAACCGTCACCGCGACGGGCTTCGCCGCCCTCGACTCTACCTTCCCGTCCAGACCGCGCCGCCCGAAGCCCTTCTACCCCGGCGTATTGCACCGCCGGACCTCGCCGGTCAGGGGCACTCGTCGCTGACCCTCCCCGCGGTCTCCCCCGCCGTCTGAGGTAGTGGATAAAGTTCCCCGTCCTCTCCTCTCTCTCCCCGACACTCCACGGCGAGCTTCCGAGCCCCGCAGGGCCGAGATTGGCCGCGCGCCGCCGGAGTTCCCCTCCCGTCGCGAGGAAGAAGACGACGGGAGGAGGAAGACGCACATTTTGCGCTATCGCCCTCCAGGTTTAACAGTTTTACGTTTCCATACCGAGCACTGTACACTGAGTCTTGTAAATCTTGCACAGGAACCCTCAGAAACTATGGATATTTATAGATAGGTCCTGAGTCTGTGTATTTTCGATTAAAATGCTTTTAAAAAGGCTGAAACTTTGAAAAATCATAATAAAGTGTATAAAAATCCAAAAATAGCAAACTTTGTTGCATTGTGTTCCTAATAAATAGATCTACAGGATGGGTATGATGGTTGAGCAGGAAAGGACAGTTTTGCCCCTGTTTCTTTTCAAACATATAAAACTCTAATAAATAGGAAATAAGGACTAAATGATCTCCAAAAATAGCCAAATTTGAGCAGGGACCTTGTTTTTATATGTAGGTTCTGTATAAAATTTGTTGACCCTAGCACTTGCTGTTGAATTACTATTTTGCCCTTGTCTTGCTCTAGGCACATATTACACTTAAGAAAAAGGTTAATTTGGTGAATAATGTTTCAAATATGACTTTAAGGTTGATATGAGCTATAGTTATGGGATAACTTGCTAGAATTGGAGATGATGCATGTAAGGTTTTGGCTCTAAGTGAAAGCTGGTAGAAATAATGCACTTGTATGAAAGTTTCAGTCACTTCACATGAAGCGGTGCTATTTTCGCTACGCACACCCCACGTTATTTTATGTGACAAGCTAAGCTGTCATAGATGATGGCTTGTACGATTTCTTAGTATGAAACGACTTTCACCTCAATATGCATAACTCTGTACCATGAATCATAAGTTCACTGATCTACTGCATTACACCCGCATAATGAAGCAAGCATTGCACTAATACATACTTTAACTGCATCATGTCATACATATAGATTCCACGAACGAAGAACCACCACCGGACCAACCGATCGTGACGGAGCCAGAAGAGGAACTGCACCCAGAGCCAGAGGACCAACAGCAAGAACCCGACTACGCTCCGGAGGCAGCTACTGACTCTAACGAGGAAGGTAGGCAGGACCATACTCTCCCAGCAAATAAATTATACTTGATGATTACGCATATGCATTAGGAGTTGTTTGGAACCAATTGCATTAGACTTCCTAGCCGCCCTGGCCCTAGCACCTATACATAGAATTCGTAGGGCGAGTACGCCTAGAAATTTCTAGGTACGAGTAGACACGAGTGTGTGTACTCGTCACGTAGGTGTTTTCAAAATCACAAAAGCTTACAGTTATATCCCTTGTATTTGTTGCTCATGAAGAAAATGGAGACCGGGCGGAGATTTTATTTCAGTGTTTACTTTTCATGATGTCGTATCCGGACTCTGCCCGAGTCGCATAAGGCCCGTTCGCTGTTCGCCTGCTGTTCGGCATAATATTGCTAGAGTGCTTATCCGGGATATGGGACCGGAAAAATCTTTCCTGAGCTCGTCCGAAGCACAGAGACACGTTCCTACCCGCTGGTTGAGAGGAAGGTGGCCCGGGGGAGCTTGGTACTCATGACGGGGAGACCGAGATGTCGGCAGGCTCGTCATGGGGGCACAACCCGGGGGCTAGGCGGGAGTGAATCGAACTTGGGACGAGGTGGGCTAAGATTGGGGCTATATGTGGGAACGCGATGGCTAGTAAGCATATACCCCTGGCATGATAGTTATTCCCGGGAATTTAAAATCGATTCGAATCGCTGATGCCCACCAGGTGTGGGAATACTGATAATGCACACGGGCAACGTAGTAATTACTTAAACTCTCGGTACCGTAATACTCATGGTTTTTGGAATACTACATGTTTGAGCTGAGTTGTTATCTTGCAAAGATTTACTGCTATGTTGGCAATCATAGAGACAATGAAACTTGTTATTTATGTTAATTAAGTTGCTGTTAAAAACTAAAAGCTAAGGATCTACTTGTTAATAAGCTGCTTCGCGTCAGCCGTAAGCCAAATCCATTAAGACCTACTGAGTAATTAGTACTCAGGGTTTGCCCCCACATTTTGAGCGTAGGTATGGAATTCATGGTGTGCGCCTGTGTTGGAGGCGGGGCATGCCCTCATGTAGGATGAAGTGACTAAGTGGCACGAGGACAACATCGGTGGGCTCGATGTTGTACCTTCAATGCAAAACTTTTGGTGATAACATGGTGATCTAAACTTATAGTTTCCGCTGCGAGAAACTTTCAAACTTGCTATTTTATAACTTTATGTTGGACTTGTGTTTTATGTAAAAACTGGCTTGTAACTAAGTTTAACTTTCTACTATTCAACTGCCTGTGATGATGTATCTGTTGTGGCTCCATCGTGAGTCAGATGTGTATGATGTCGGTTCCTCTGGGAAAGGTAATATCGGGAGTCGAATGACTCTCGACGGACGACCGGGTTTAGTTCGGTCTAATCGCACTGCAAGCCAGAGGTGGCAGGTGTGCTTAGCCCGGATTAAATCGGCGGTTCCGCCACAGCTGGTATCAGAGCCGATCATACACAGACAACAGACATATCATCCAGTTTTGATTTGCAAACCTATTTTCGAAAACCCTTTATGAAGTATTTGAGAAATGAGAGTATCGATATGCCCATATTAAGGATGTTAGTGAAATACCAGGTGACATCGCTAACATTCTGATCTAGATAGAACTCATATGCATATCTGGCGCTTTGGGAAGCAACATTTCGGCCATAGCTATCCCCAGTACTGGTGGAGCGCTATTGGGATTTGCGGACTGTTGCGAACCCTGCATTCATGCTGATAGGGCAGAACTCTTTAAGGGGGGTGGTCACGCCATTGGAGTGTTTCGTGACCACTTTTCCTTCAACCAAAATTTTAGCTAAATCTTGTTGGCCACCGTTTCTCTCCCCAGCAATTCCCCAGTACTGGAGGAAGACTGGGTGTGTTGGGAGAAATGGCGCCACTACGTCGTCCACCAGACGTAGCTTAAAGAAATTCGTGGGTGCCACTTCTAGGGTTAGAGTGGTAATGATTGGTCATGGTAATGATGATGGTATGAGCATGCATTTTTCTGCAGGTACACTAACCACGTGCGAAATTAAGAACGAATAGAGAACGACTAGTTGCATTAGAGAGTGCCGTGCATATATGTCACCGGATACTCGTTAGATATATACATTATACATAAGGTGTGTGATGTGAGAACGAATAGGACGAGTCATGCATCATGTTTACTTTTACTTGTTCATGCTTGGGGGATTATTGTTAAAAGTCAAATAAGTGAAATGAAAGATTCAAAGATGTTTTCTGCACCCATCACCCACTTAACCGTTGAAGTTATATGCAACCTATGCCTATCACTGATTAAAATCTCTTTTAAAAAACAGATGGCCAGGACCAAGCAAACTGCTCGTAAGGCCACCAGTGCGAGGGGACTCCGCGTACAGGAGGGAAGGGCTGCTCCCCTCCCACCAGTGACTCACACCCCTCCTCAGCTTGAGAATGGGATGGTCCACACCCGTTGCCGTGAGGAGAACGGCCTTGCGCAGATCCTTTGTCGGGCTCTGCGTGAGATGAGGCGCAGACCGTGCCCCTTCTTCTCCGTGCAGACTGTGCACGCGGAGGGACACTGCATGGCCAGTGTTGTCCTTCCTTCGAGCCACACCGCGGTCCGGCAGACGATCACCGTCTACGGGGCCAATGAGGAGGACGCTTACGACAAGGTCACCCTAGCAGCCATCACCTCACTCAGCTCGTCGGGTGCAGCAGGGATGTCAGTGCTGCGCTACCTCCCCACCGACGGCTACGACGACGAGTGGCTCCGTCGTCACAACATGCTGGAGGAGCGGATTGACACCAGGCCCTATGCTGCGACCATGCAGTTTGCTCACAGCGTACACGGGATGTATCTCCGTGCCGAGGACCGTGTCTCCCACTACCGCGACCAGCACATGTATGCTCAGGACCGTATTGAGGAGCTGGAGGCAGAGTTGGCCGAGGCACAGCAGCGCCTGGCGCAGTACGAGCCGGACCCTTCAGTTGCCCCTCTGGTGGAGGATGAGGGCAGCATGGTGTCTGACGCACGTAACGGGCGTTAGAGAGTTTGGCAATGGCATTGTGTGATGAAGCCTTTTGTAGATGGTGCACGTTGTGAGCGATGTTTTGTACTATATCGCTCCGTGCAGTTTGCTATGACTGTACTAAACAGTGGTGAGGTCGAGAGAACTCACTTATGTACGTCATGTAACCTAATGTAGAACCTTAAGTTAGTGTTCCGAGGTGATGGATGAGATGGCCCATGTGTGTACTAAGTAAACCTTTAGTTTATTAAGACTCTATAAGTATGGTTGCAATAACTGTTGAGTGCGCATGGATGATGGGAATGATGCGATGTCGTTAAGCTTGGCCTTGAGAGATAAAGTCTAACTGCTTTGTTACAAGTTTACCTGTGCTCACCAATTGCCTATAGTCCTATGATCTTGCTGTCACCGTATTTCTGCACATGGGCTATTGGGCTGAACCCATATGATTCCATTTTGCAGATGGTGAATACTCGCACTGGACAGTCATCAGGGCAGTTAGCGCAAGGCGCTCCACCCCCGCCGGAGCTGGCCACTTTGGTGGTCCAACAAGCTGAGCTGATTCGGTTATTAGCAGAAGACCGTCAAGCCCGTGGGCAACAACAGCCGCGGGAGTACAGGCCACGTGGCATTACTTACCAGGACTTCGAGGGGCTGCGACCCCCGGTTTTCACCAACTGCCCAGAGCCACTGGCGGCAGACGACTGGCTTCGCACTGTCCAGTCCAAGTTTACCCTTCTGCCAGGGATCAATGAGCAAGAGAAGGCTCGATTTGCTGCTCAGCTTCTTCATGGGCCTGCGGGAGCGTGGTACGCCACTTTCCTCGCCATGCAGGAAGAGGGCCATGAGCCCACATGGGAGGAGTTCCGACAAGCTTTCCGGGCTCATTACATCCCGGCAAGTTTGATGGAGCAAAAGCGTCGCGAGTTCCGAGACCTCAAGCAGGGCAACCGGACCGTGATGCAATATGTGCAGATCTTTATCCACCTCTCACAGTATGCTCCGAGAGATGTTGCTACTGAGCCGGAACGGGCCGAGAGACTCCTCGAGGGCCTTGACCCTACCCTTCGGACTCACCTAGCTCGGCGCTACCAGAGCTTCACTGAGCTGGTAGACACTGCTCTCGAAATGGAGAATCGTCTCCGTGCTGCTAACGAGGATCAGAAGCGCAAAAGGATAGTCAACACATCAGCGACGGGCCCTTCACAGAAGCAGAAGACCGCATACAAACCTCAACAGCAAAATTTTCAGCAGTCTCGCTATGTGGTCCGACCCAACCAACCAAGGTGGATTCATCGGGCAGCACCGCAGCAACAGTACCCCATTTATCGAGCACCCGCACAGTTGCCAGCTCCCCGTGCTCCCATTGTTCCGGGACCGGGTGCTCCGTGCTTCAACTGCGGCAAGATAGGTCACTTCAGTCGTGACTGTAGGGCTCCCCGCAAGATACAGGGTCCTACTCCAGCTGGTGGAAGTCAACAGAGCAAGCCGAAGGGACCCATGCCCAAGATGGGTCGTGTGCACTATGTGCACATGGATCAGATTTCCGCCGGAGAACCGGTGCTTGCTGGTACGTTCATGATCAACGGTCAACCGACCGTCGTGTTATTTGATTCTGGAGCTACACATACTTTTATCAGTAAAACATATGCATTGAGGCATGGGATAAAAATGTACAAGTTGAAAGAAAACTACCAAATTACAGCACCGGGATCACCTATTGAAACCAGTTTGGGGGTTAGACAACTTAAGCTGAGCATTGGCACAGAAAATTATATCATCAACCCCGTGGTACTACCACACCAGGGGATTGATATTATTTTAGGTATGAATTGGATGAAAGAACACGATGCAGTCCTGGATGTTAGCAGCAGGACAATACAATTAAAGTCAGGCGTAAGTGGTAAGGCTATACAGATACACTTGCCAAACGAAAAACACATGACCCCCACGGTCAATGCGACTGAACTACAAGAGGTTAAAAAGATACCAGTAGTGTGTGAATTCCCGGACGTGTTTCCAGAAGAACTTCCGGGACTACCACCAAAACGGGATGTAGAATTTGTCATTGAGCTCGTTCCAGGTACGGCACCTGTGTCAAAAAGACCATACAGGATGCCACCTGATGATTTGAAGGAATTGAAAGTACAGCTACAAGAACAATTAGACAAAGGGTTCATTAGGCCTAGTTCATCACCGTGGGGTTGTCCAGCTCTCTTTGTTGAGAAAAAGGATCATGGTGGGAAAAGATTGTGCGTTGACTATCGGCCACTGAATGCAGTGACCGTCAAAAACAAATACCCACTGCCACACATCGACATTCTATTTGATCAGTTAGCCGGGGCTAAGGTCTTTTCTAAAATTGACCTAAGATCTGGCTACTATCAGATGAAGATTAAAGAAGAGGATATACCCAAGACAGCATTCTCTACTAGATACGGCTTGTATGAGTACTTGGTCATGTCATTTGGACTAACCAACGCACCGGCTTTCTTCATGTATATGATGAACTCGGTGTTTATGAATGAACTCGATAAGTTCGTGGTGGTATTCATAGATGACATACTAATCTACTCCAAAAATGAAAAAGAACATGAAGAACACTTGAGAATCGTGCTCACTCGGCTCAGAGAGCATAAGCTTTATGCCAAGTTTAGCAAGTGTGCATTCTGGCTGAAAGAAGTGAGTTTCTTGGGCCATGTGCTATCTGAAAAGGGAGTCGCAGTTGACCCTAACAAAGTAGAAGATGTGCTAAATTGGAAACAACCAGAGACCGTGACTGAAATCCGGAGTTTTCTTGGTTTAGCGGGCTACTACCGCCGCTTTATCAAAGATTTCTCCAAAATTGCAAAACCCATGACCTCATTGACCAAGAAAAATGCAAAGTTCATTTGGAATCTGAGTTGTGAAGAAGCTTTCCAAACCTTGAAGAAATTGTTAACCTCAGCACCAGTGCTAGCTCAACCAGATATTACCAAGCCTTTTGAGGTGTACTGTGATGCTTCCGGTAATGGACTTGGTTGTGTCTTGATGCAAGAAGGAAGAGTAATTGCTTATGCCTCCCGCCAACTGAGGAAACATGAAGCCAACTATCCAACACATGACCTTGAGTTGGCTGCAGTCGTTCATGCACTAAAAATTTGGAGACACTATCTGTTAGGCAACACATGTCACATCTACACTGACCATAAGAGTCTCAAATATATTTTCACACAACCCGAAATCAATATGAGGCAGAGGCGATGGTTAGAGCTGATAAAAGATTATGATCTGGAGATACACTACCACCCAGGCAAGGCCAATGTGGTAGCAGATGCACTAAGCTGAAAAGCTCATTGCAATGTGATAGAAGTCCGACCTACAGCAAGAATAATCTGCTGTGAGATGAGTGACATTGAAACATCTTCAGGGCAGCATGCGGAACTCTATAATGTCGTTATTGAGCCCACAATCAAGTCACAAATCATAGAAGCTCAGAAACAAGATAAGGGTATGGCATATATCCGTGAGGGTATTAGTGAAGAGAAGAAGGCATGTTTCACACTTGATGACCAAGGCGTCCTGTGGTTCAAAAATCGTCTAGTGGTACCCAAGGACATGGAGTTGAGGAAGAGAATACTAGACGAAGCACACTCCTCAATACTCACGATACATCCGGGCTGCAATAAGATGTACCAAGACTTGAAGCAAAAGTTTTGGTGGACCCGCATGAAACGAGAGATCGCCAAGTACGTATCTGAGTGCGACGTGTGTAAGAAAGTAAAAGCTGATCACTTAAAGTCCGCTGGAATGCTTCAACCACTAGATATCCCAGCGTGGAAATGGGAGGATATACACATGGATTTCATTGTGGGCTTACCTCGTACCCAAAAAGGATATGATTCCATATGGGTAATTATCGATAGGTTCACGAAATCTGCTCATTTCATTCCAGTCAAGACCACCTATCGAGCAAAGCAGTACGCTGAGTTGTACCTTTCCAAGATCCTATCCTTACACGGGGTCCCGCGAACTATCACCTCAGATAGGGGTTCTCTGTTCGTTTCCCGCTTCTGGGAGCAACTGCAGACTGCCTTAGACACCACTCTTGTACGCAGTTCCGCTTACCATCCTCAAACCAGTGGTCAAGTAGAAAGGGTGAATCAAATTCTAGAAGATATGTTAAGGGCTTGTGCACTGACATATTCCACCAAGTGGGATGAATGCCTCCCCCTGGCGGAATTCGCTTATAACAACAGCTACCAAAAGAGCTTAGAAATGGCTCCTTTCGAGGCTCTTTATGGTAGGAGATGCAGAACACCGCTAAACTGGTCCGAACCAGGAGAGCGTGTTACCTTTGGCCCTGATTTAGTGGTAGAAGCCGAAGAACAAGTGAAACTCATACACCACCATCTCAAAAGAGCACAATCCAGACAGAAAAGTTACTCGGATAAAAGGAGGAGACCATTAGTCTTTGATGAGGGGGATCATGTGTATCTCAAAGTATCTCCGATGAAAGGGGTACAACGGTTTGGGGTGAAAGGAAAGTTAGCACCAAGGTACGTCGGTCCATTCAAGATCATTGAAAAGTGCGGAGCCGTCGCTTATCGGTTAGAGCTACCACCACATCTGGCTGCAGTTCATGATGTGTTTCACGTCTCCCAACTAAAGAAGTGCTTAAGAGTGCCGGAGAAAGTGGTAGATACCTCTCAAGTTCAGATTGGAGCAGATCTCACATACGAAGAACATCCCATAAAAATTCTCGATAAAAAGCAAAGATCAACTCGTCAGAAAACAATCAACTTTTACAAAGTTCAATGGAGTAATCATTCCGAAGAAGAAGCCACATGGGAGCAAGAAGAATACCTACACACTAAGTACCCTGGTTTTCTGCCATCCACCTCAACTCGGTACGTTACAACAGCTTAGCTTCTGGGTCTAAACTCAATACGTGCACCCAACACTAACTACAACCAGTTTAACCACCCACGACACTTCAAAAATCTCGGGACGAGATTTCTTTAAGGGGGGTGGGTTGTGATGCCCTAGGCATCTCAAATGCATTACACTAAAATCATTAGCATAATGACATCTTTTTAAAGGCATTTTATCTTGAGAGCATGCATAAAGTAGGGCAATTGAGCAACTAAACTTAGTTTTCAGAAAAAAACTGTGTTTGTATTGTGGATATAACTTTAAGGCAATTGTGTTTTTCATAAAACCTTACATACCAAACTTGTAGGCAATTCCATAAGGAATGACTTTGGTATTTTGTGCTTTGGCATGCATGAATGTTGAAATCTAGTTTTGGGTCATTTTATGTGAAAATGTGACTTTTGCCCAATTCAGCCCTGTTGGGTAAATTTAAAATTTTGTGAAACAAAATTCAAAATCTTGCCATATCATGAATACCAAAGTTGTAGATCATGAGATTCTATGCAACTTTGGTATATTTCACCTTTTATGAAAATGCACCTAAGATGGACTTTTATAATTTCCAAGTTGGGGCTTTCAGATGGTCAAACAGGAGTCAGCAAGTTAATTTCAAATTTAAATCATTTTATATTTGGAATCTGGTATAGGTCCTTTTGACAAAGTTGTAGATTTCAAAAAGTACAACATTTCATTCAACTGGGTCTTTTTCAAATTCGGCTCCTAAATTGGTCAAATTTACGAAATTCAGAAACCTGTTCAGCTGGTCAAAGGGGATTTGTTTTTTTTTCGTTTTTCTTTTATTTTCTAGTCTCTATGACAGGGGGGACCCACCTGTCAGGCCCACCGCGCCAGCGCACCGACGGCTTTTCCCCGCTTCCTCGCTCGATGCACCGAGTCCATACACCGTACTCTCTGTTCCCGGGAATGGCCCCACCTGTCAGCCACAGTGGTCCATAGACCCGGTTCACCCGCGCGCGCTCCCTCTTCTCTCCCCGCCCGGGCGCGTCCACGCGGCGCGGCGCGCCGAGCGCCGTGGCCACGCGCCGGCCGCCCTAGCCGTCGTGGCCACGCACCGCTGCGCGCGCGCGGACAGCGCGCTCGGCACGTCCTCAAGGCCGGGACGGGGTCTCGACCTCTGTCCCCGAAGCCTCACTCTCGCGCTCGCCCTTTCCGCTCTCTCTGCTCACTCTCGCGTCGTCCGCCATTGACGGACCTCGACCGAGCTCGCCCCCAGCCATTTCCGTCCACTCCCGAGCTCAACCGTCACCGCGACGGGCTTCGCCGCCCTCGACTCTACCTTCCCGTCCAGACCGCGCCGCCCGAAGCCCTTCTACCCCGGCGTATTGCACCGCCGGACCTCGCCGGTCAGGGGCACTCGTCGCTGACCCTCCCCGCGGTCTCCCCCACCGTCTGAGGTAGTGGATAAAGTTCCCCGTCCTCTCCTCTCTCTCCCCGACACTCCGCGGCGAGCTTCCGAGCCCCGCAGGGCCGAGATTGGCCGCGCGCCGCCGGATTTCCCCTCCCGTCGCGAGGAAGAAGACGACGGGAGGAGGAAGACGCACATTTTGCGCTATCGCCCTCCAGGTTTAACAGTTTTACGTTTCCATACCGAGCACTGTACACTGAGTCTTGTAAATCTTGCACAGGAACCCTCAGAAACTATGGATATTTATAGATAGGTCCTGAGTCTGTGTATTTTCGATTAAAATGCTTTTAAAAAGGCTGAAACTTTGAAAAATCATAATAAAGTGTATAAAAATCCAAAAATACCAAACTTTGTTGCATTGTGTTCCTAATAAATAGATCTACAGGATGGGTATGATGGTTGAGCAGGAAAGGACAGTTTTGCCCCTGTTTCTTTTCAAACATATAAAACTCTAATAAATAGGAAATAAGGACTAAATGATCTCCAAAAATAGCCAAATTTGAGCAGGGACCTTGTTTTTATATGTAGGTTCTGTATAAAATTTGTTGACACTAGCACTTGCTGTTGAATTACTATTTTGCCCTTGTCTTGCTCTAGGCACATATTACACTTAAGAAAAAGGTTAATTTGGTGAATAATGTTTCAAATATGACTTTAAGGTTGATATGAGCTATAGTTATGGGATAACTTGCTAGAATTGGAGATGATGCATGTAAGGTTTTGGCTCTAAGTGAAAGCTGGTAGAAATAATGCACTTGTATGAAAGTTTCAGTCACTTCACATGAAGCGGTGCTATTTTCGCTACGCACACCCCACGTTATTTTATGTGACAAGCTAAGCTGTCATAGATGATGGCTTGTACGATTTCTTAGTATGAAACGACTTTCACCTCAATATGCATAACTCTGTACCATGAATCATAAGTTCACTGATCTACTGCATTACACCCGCATAATGAAGCAAGCATTGCACTAATACATACTTTAACTGCATCATGTCATACATATAGATTCCACGAACGAAGAACCACCACCGGACCAACCGATCGTGACGGAGCCAGAAGAGGAACTGCACCCAGAGCCAGAGGACCAACAGCAAGAACCCGACTACGCTCCGGAGGCAGCTACTGACTCTAACGAGGAAGGTAGGCAGGACCATACTCTCCCAGCAAATAAATTATACTTGATGATTACGCATATGCATTAGGAGTTGTTTGGAACCAATTGCATTAGACTTCCTAGCCGCCCTGGCCCTAGCACCTATACATAGAATTCGTAGGGCGAGTACGCCTAGAAATTTCTAGGTACGAGTAGACACGAGTGTGTGTACTCGTCACGTAGGTGTTTTCAAAATCACAAAAGCTTACAGTTATATCCCTTGTATTTGTTGCTCATGAAGAAAATGGAGACCGGGCGGAGATTTTATTTCAGTGTTTACTTTTCATGATGTCGTATCCGGACTCTGCCCGAGTCGCATAAGGCCCGTTCGCTGTTCGCCTGCTGTTCGGCATAATATTGCTAGAGTGCTTATCCGGGATATGGGACCGGAAAAATCTTTCCTGAGCTCGTCCGAAGCACAGAGACACGTTCCTACCCGCTGGTTGAGAGGAAGGTGGCCCGGGGGAGCTTGGTACTCATGACGGGGAGACCGAGATGTCGGCAGGCTCGTCATGGGGGCACAACCCGGGGGCTAGGCGGGAGTGAATCGAACTTGGGACGAGGCGGGCTAAGATTGGGGCTATATGTGGGAACGCGATGGCTAGTAAGCATATACCCCTGGCATGATAGTTATTCCCGGGAATTTAAAATCGATTCGAATCGCTGATGCCCAACAGGTGTGGGAATGCTGATAATGCACACGGGCAACGTAGTAATTACTTAAACTCTCGGTACCGTAATACTCATGGTTTTTGGAATACTACATGTTTGAGCTGAGTTGTTATCTTGCAAAGATTTACTGCTATGTTGGCAATCATAGAGACAATGAAACTTGTTATTTATGTTAATTAAGTTGCTGTTAAAAACTAAAAGCTAAGGATCTACTTGTTAATAAGCTGCTTCGCGTCAGCCGTAAGCCAAATCCATTAAGACCTACTGAGTAATTAGTACTCAGGGTTTGCCCCCACATTTTGAGCGCAGGTATGGAATTCATGGTGTGCGCCTGTGTTGGAGGCGGGGCATGCCCTCATGTAGGATGAAGTGACTAAGTGGCACGAGGACAACATCGGTGGGCTCGATGTTGTACCTTCAATGCAAAACTTTTGGTGATAACATGGTGATCTAAACTTATATTTTCCGCTGCGAGAAACTTTCAAACTTGCTATTTTATAACTTTATGTTGGACTTGTGTTTTATGTAAAAACTGGCTTGTAACTAAGTTTAACTTTCTACTATTCAACTGCCTGTGATGATGTATCTGTTGTGGCTCCATCGTGAGTCAGATGTGTATGATGTCGGTTCCTCTGGGAAAGGTAATATCGGGAGTCGAATGACTCTCGACGGACGACCGGGTTTAGTTCGGTCTAATCGCACTGCAAGCCAGAGGTGGCAGGTGTGCTTAGCCCGGATTAAATCGGCGGTTCCGCCACACTAAGGGGGAGAGTTCTGGAGAGAACTAGTTGAGGGGTAGCTCTGCATTCGTCTTGCATTTGTGAGGATGCATTTCAGGGGGAGTTTGAGCTTTACATGCACTTGCATCGGTGCGTTGAGCCTTTTGCCGAAGCATGAGTGTGTTGAGCCGGTTTGCATCTTTTTTGAGGGGTCATGCTTTAGTTTGATCGACTACGTTGAGCGGTTTCCCTTGTCTTAGGGGGTCGATCTTTGGCTTTGTTTTTGTTGTCTCAATTTGCCCTTCTCAGCTTGTGTTTGGCTTTTGGGCATCTTGACCAACTTCTTCTTTTCTTCTTTTATTTCTTTTTTACGCTTTTTTCTTGTCTTTGTTCTATTTCAGGTTATGGGTTGAAGGTGTTGACAATGCACTCATCAAAGGGGAGATCGAGAGCCAATGGACCAGCTCCATTGCCTCTGGAGTGATGAGTGATTGTCAACAGAAGTCGAGACCCTGAAGGACTTGGGCACAAGCCGACTGGAGGCCCTCCGATGGACTGGAGGTAGATGGATAAGAAAGTCCTCCAAAGGATAGGAGGCATGCTCGGCGTCGGTCAACCATGGGAGTTCAGTACGCGGTGGAGCGGCTTGGCGACGCCAAGTGTAAGACCTCCGGAGGACTTCGAAACGACCCTGATGGACAAGGGATGTCTGGTGCCACCATGGTGCTCCAATCTGAGAGCATGGTGCGAAGACGTGCGAGGGGGATGGCAGATTCGCTCAAATCCACAACCCTATCACCAAGTTAATAAGACATGGAGAATGGGATCAATTCTCGCTGAGATAGAGTGGAGTTGGTTGCTCCAGGCCCAGGAAGGAAACCCCCCAGTTTCTGACTTCAAAATCGGGGGTCGATCGGCGGATTCGGACTACTGGCCACATAGACGTCATCTTGAAGATAGCGTGCAACCAAAGAAGGTCAAGACTCCATTGCGGTCGTCCATCCCCGAGAAAGTTGGGTCATTTCCAGTTTGGCCCCTACGGGTGGTTCTGTAATATAGGGGTCTTAGTGCAAACTGAGTCAGTTAGGCCTGATCTTGGATTTGGAGTCTCCTAGAGCTAGTATTTTGCATTAGTGGGGGGATGAAGGGTGGTTGGCTATGAGGCACCTCGTGTAAACTGTTTTCCCATCTTAATCCAAGGAAGATTCATCCCTAATTCGAGTTCTTGTGTGCAGCCATCTCCTTCCCGCCTTCTAGTTTGGAGTTTGGATGAAACTCAAAGGCCTTTCGTGATTTGCTTAGCCCACTATTAAATACTATTCTTTTGGCTTTTTTGGACTTACTAGGACATGGGGATTTTGTCTTAGAACATCTCAATCCTGCAGGATTGCTATGATCAAGTGTTTCTTGAGTTTTCCCCTTTGTTGCCTAAAGATTGCCTTCTCACGAGATTTGAAATTCCCGCTAATCCCATGATCATTTTGAGTTTATCTTTTGGGAATAGATTGGAAATAGGGTCTAGATAAAATCTGATGAAGTTTGGAGAAGATTTGGACAAGTTTAGGGTTTAAAAACTCATTTTCTGTGACTGTACCGGACTATCCGATATAGCCACCGGACTCTCCGGTCCTACCAGACAGTCCGATAGCTTGTACCGGACAATCCGGCGTTGGGTCTGTCCTGGTGCTCTACTGGACAGTCCGGCAGCCGCTACCGGACTATCCGGTGTCATCGGATAGTCTAGCCCCTGGCACTGGACAGTCTGGTGTGGCCTAGGCTGTAGCCCTGTTTCTGTTTTTTCGTTCTTCCTCTGTGTTTTTTCTTTGACCTTGTGTTTTCCAACTGCTGACCATACTCTTCTCTTGCTTTCTTCCAATAAGTCACATTTCGGTGCGGTGAGTGTCGGGTGGTGAACTCATAAGTTTCTTTGCTCGCCGGGACTTGCGATCTTTGTGGTCGTTGAGTTGCATGGTTTTCCTCGCCCGGTGTGTCTCCTTTCATTGGACGGCACCTTGTGCTTGCTAGGCACGTATCCGTTCAGTGCACGGTGTCTAGCATGGGTTCTTGTGAGTTTTCAGTGCACCAAGTTTGGGGGTCATAATTTTGAGTTTTCAAGTGCTCCTATTCACCCCCCTCTAGTCACATGTCTCAGTCCTACAGTTTGTAGTGGCTTTACTCCTACCAACTTCTAGAAATATTCTATTGCAACTGTTGTATATTTGTAGTTGCATGTCCTCACCAAGAATTCTGCATCCACTACTTCCGATGGCCAGTAAACCACTGTCTGAATGCTTTTGATACTAGCGCTCTTGTACTGAGGTGTGAAGAGCACCAACCACTATGAATTCCATGCAACGGTTGCTTTTCATCATATCTCGGTATGCATTTGAGAAGTATAATGCATATTCCACTTTGGTAGACCT
Source organism: Paspalum vaginatum (assembly GCA_030272315.1). Classification (NCBI taxonomy): domain Eukaryota; kingdom Viridiplantae; phylum Streptophyta; class Magnoliopsida; order Poales; family Poaceae; genus Paspalum; species Paspalum vaginatum. The sequence goes on along the minus strand of CM059019.1, from coordinate 23,029,062 downwards.
CTCTGTTAGTGTATGTGTAGTTTCTTGCGCTAAGCTGCATTCTTTGATTTTCTGCCTTTGAGAGTGGCTCAAAGGTGCCTTTTAATACTGCAATGATCGATGGTCGCCAGTCTTCGTTGTGAATTGTGTGTATGTGCTTAACTATGTTGTCTTCAAAGCCAATCAATCTTCGGCACGGTGTTTCAGCAAAGACATCTGGCAGTAGGGATGTGCCATTTGAGGCTGACTGGGCCAAGAATTCTTCTTCCTCATTTTTTGCCCTGACAATGCTTTTTACTGATAAGCCTAGGAAATAGATCTCTACGCATCTTACTTGTTGTAGGTATTTGATCATTACTGGATCTCTTGCTTTGTTGTTCTTGTCAATGTGCCCCTTGATTAATTCTGAGTCTATGAGGGCTGTTAGTCTTCGGACCCCTAAGGTTCTTGCTTTTCATATGCCTAGTAGTAGGGCTTCATATTCTGCAACATTATTTGTAGTGCCATCGAAGGCCAACTTGGCGACATATATCAACTTTACACCATGATGAGAGGTCAATTTTGCTAATAGTTTAGATCTATATGAGACGTCACACTGAATGGTCCATTCTGGAGCTTTTATTGTCAGTTCTTCTTTTTTTCCTTGATCTGATGTCCAGTCTACCATGAAGTCTGTTAGGAGATCAGATTTGATTACCCTTCTTAGGACAAAGTAGGTTACATATTTAGCTAGTTTTATTGCCCCTTTCGCTGCTCTACCTGAAGACTCTTTATTCTCCAATACATCCCGAAGAGGGTATGAGGTTGGGATTGTGATGCCATGACTTTAGTAATAATGCCGAAGCTTTCTAGATGCCATCAAGACTGTGTATGCCATCTTTTCCGTATCTGAGCAATTTGTCTTCGGCACTGATAGGACTTTAGATACAAAATATACTAGAAATTGTTGTTTCTTTCTGTCAATTTCTCTTTCTTCTACCAGAACTGCACTTATTATTGAGTGTGTTGCTACGATACATAAAGAGTTCAGAACCTTGAGTCGGACTCGTCGGAGTTGTCATTTTTTCTATGTCCTTATATGTACTTTTTTAGGTCTTCGAATGCCTTTTGCTACTCTTAGCCCCATTGTGTTGTTGCAGAAGCATTTAGCACCTTAAAGAACGGTAAGCTTCGCTCTCCTAATTTGGAAATGAACCAATTTAGAGATGCGATTCATCTTGTGAATTTTGCACTTCTTTCCTCGTTCTTGGTGATTTCATGTTTCTTTTTCTAGTTTTGCTTGAATTCCCTGCTTTGATATCTAACAGCCTAGTAGTTTCCATATTTTAACCCAAAAGCACATTTATCTGGGTTTAGCTTTAAACCGGGGTTTTTGAAATTTGAGAAGGTTCCTCGAAGGTCAGAAATGTCATCTTCGGCTTTCCTACTTTCGACCACTATGTCGTCCACATACGTCGATATGTTTTGTTCGATTTGAGATCCTAGGACCAGTGCTATCATTCTGCTAAAAGTGGACCCTACATTTATGAGGCCTTCGGGCATTCTCTTGAAACAATAAGTCCCGCATGGTGTAATCAAACTTGTATTTGCTTCGTCCTCTTTGCTGAGCCATACTTGATGATACCCTGAGAAACAATCCAATAGACTGAACATTTTGCATCCTGCGGCTGAGTCAACTAAACTGTCTATTCTTGGTAAATGATTATTGTCCTGCTCACAACATTTGTTGAGCATTGTGAAACCAATGTACATCCTCCACTTTTGACATTTCTTTTTTACCATTACTACATTCGAATGCCAATCTGAGAATTGTACTTCTCTTATCACGTTAGCTTCGAGAAACTTTTTCACTTCAGGATTTGCCCCTTGAGATCTTTTTTTGACATATGCTTAAGTCTTTGTTTTCTCAGCTTCACCTTTGGGTCTACGCATAACTTATGTTCTATCTCACTTTTGTTAACCACAGATAGGTTTGAAGATATCTTGATTATTCCTTAAATATTGCATTAATCTCTAGTCCTCTTCTGGTTCTAGCAAGGCACTAATAGTGACACACTTGTCTAGCACATCTTCGCACAAAGGTATTGTTTTGGTGTCACCGAAAGGTTTTGCATGCTGATGTCTTTGTCGTCTGAGTTCATTTTAATCATGTCAATATTTCGGTTACAGTTGAGGCATTCATTTCTGCTTCTTTGGCATTTTTCTGACTTTCAAAGAAAGCTAGCACTCCCACTGGTCTCAGCATCACATGTAGCCTTGATGTACAACTGCCTGGAACTTGTTGATTATGTCCCTATCGAAGATGTTGTTGTATGGATATGCTATATCCAGAATGCCAAACAATATTTCTTCAATTCTTCAGAATTCTCCTTCACCGGAGATAACATTGATTCTCTTTTTACCTATGGCCTCAATCTTCTTGCCTCTAAAGCCATATAATGGATGGTTAGTTGTATCAAGATTTTCGTGCTTGAATCCCATTGCATTGTAACAATTCTTGAATATCTGCCATTATCGACCAGAATTTGGCGACGTCCTTTCCTAAGAAATGGACCGAATTGATTCCAATGAGAGCTCTGATCACCATAGGATAGGGAAGTGATTGTGCTTGAGTGCCTCTTCGCTAAAAGTAATGGGCATTCCTGACCATATAGTTTTGAAGCAAGTTCCTTCAAAAACATGGTTGACACATATGATAAAATCACTTTGTTGCCTCTTTGTTTCATGTCTTGGTTATCCTGAGCCCCTTATGATTCCATTAATTATGTTCACTCGATGGCATTATTCTTCATTTTTCTGGAGTTAGATGGTTCACGGAGTCATAGTGATGAGACTTGGTTGCTGTCGGCCAGTTTTGTTATTGTTTTTGTTGGCTTTGGTGTTGTGTTTGTTGCTTCATGGTTGGGTGGCTTGGTGGTGCGGGAAGTAATTGTATTTGAGGTGTAGATGGTGATGATAATGGTAGAGGTGCCTGCATTGGTGGGAGGTGGGATTGTACATTTGGTGTGGGTGAACGAAGCGGTTTATGGGGTAGTACATTGTGGTATACTCACCTCTTGCTATGTGATGCATTGTCTTGGTGTGTGTATGTTTCTAGTTTTGCTTTGGATTCTTGGCTTCGTTTCTTGAGTGATTGGGAAATTTTCTATTGTATGTCCTTGAACTTCGCCATCGAAGACACAGTAGATGGGCCTGGAAGAGCGGCCAAATCTATCACGTCCTTGATAATTTCTTCCTCCTCTTCCTCTGAAAGGTGGGTTATTGTTTCGATCTTGGTGTTATTGCCTTTCATCTTCGACAATGTTTGCTTACCAATTTTGTTGAATTTCTTGTTGTCTGCTTTGTTGCTCATTCTCGTTTTCCGCCACATACTACTTCAGTGTGAATTCTGTCCTATTTCAGATTCTCTCTGGGCTGCCGATGTGTGTAGCCTTCTTCTCTTTCCTCTACCTAACTAGCAGAATTCTTGGACAATGTCAAAGAGCTATTTTTCGCTGCTTGGCCTGTGTCTGTCTAGATATTCTGCACATGATCCCAATTTTAGACCGTTGATCATTGCATCAATGACCGTTTCTTCATTTACATTCGACACATGTGCCCTTAGCTTGATAAAACGCTAGAGATTGCTAATCAGGTTAAATAAATAAAATGGATAACTAATCCTAGATATAATTATACAACCAACTTCATTACTATAGGAAAAAGGCCTTCTACATACATTTTGGTAGCAACGCTGGCTAAAGCGTCACTACACAAAAAACGTAAACATGCTTTTTGACACGTTTTTCAGAATGTCTCAAATTGACACGATGTTAGACATGATTAGAGTGTTGAAAGACTTGAAGTGACGCTTGTTGTCATGTTATTTAAAACATCTCTACATGACACGATGTTAGCCACGCTATCAACCATCAGTAGCATCTAGACACGACATCAACTGTGTCAAACAAACGTGCATATGCATGTAAATATGTTTTTTGATACAATTTAAAAGTATCTTAAAATAATACGAATTAAGACACATTTTCAACCGTCAATAACATGGAGACACATAAAGCGTATCAGACAACCATGTCTATAGGCACACAAAGACGTTATTTGACACGATATTTGAAGTTGAAATTACTTAATAGTAAATTTAAAAGGAGTGCATTACTTAACTACTCACATACGATACGGTGGTCCAGTGGAGGGGAGGCATTACATGAGGTATAAGGTCATGAGTTCGATTCTTAGTGAACGCATTGCAAGAAAATCATATCCTGCAGTAATAAATTTTTTACTATTTTTAAACACATATTAAAGCATTTTTACAAAATATAATAATGTCAATAGACACGTTGTATAAATGTATCTATAAAAGTGTATCAAAATACATAGAAATGCATATAACGCTTCTATGAAACATCTCTTTATCTATTATAGATACGCTATAGTAATATGGCTCTACAACCTTCGACACGGTGCCTACGAAGACGCTCCTAGCACGCTTTAGGAAACATGTCAACATTAACGTAGATACGAAATAAAGGGTGTCTATTATATAAATAAAGCGTACCTACAAGGTAGGTTTTCTTGTATGTTGTATCTTGTACTCAAACTTATGCATTATATTTGGTTGTCATTTGGATCTTTACCTGTGTGCTAACAATTTGAATTATAATCAAATCAAATCCAATCCATCCAAACTAATAATAAAAGGAAAATTGGGAAAGGAAAAGAAATAGGAAAAAGAGACCTTCGGCCTCAAGGCCGCGTAGCCAAACTGCTTGGGCCAAAGCCAGGCTGACCATCCCAGCCCATCTGTGTCACCGCCACCTCTAGAAAATGGGCTGCCATCACCCTCTCACTGATGAAGTATCCCCACCAGTCGGCTTTCCCTTCTACATCGCCCCATTCGCCTGCTTACCGATCAGAACAATGTGAATGACCGCCTATGTCAGCTTGACCACCATGCCAACTTGATCCACAAGAAGGTGGGGATTGGAACACCAGCTTGGCACTCCACATCACCCAATCTGGTGGGACCTAGGTCACACCATCTATGTGAACTCCTCACACCCATGGAGGCTCCAAGCCACACCGCCCTCCATTGATTCGTGTCGTTATGTGCCCTTGGTCCAAACCCTAGCCTATTGCCACTATAAGAAGTGGAAAACCACATCATATAACCCTAGAACAACACGGGGCTTGCCCCTTTCTCCCCCGTGATGCTGCCGCCACCGAGGGACATGTGCGTGAGGGAGAAGATAGAGGCAAGGAGCAGGAGGAACCAAGAGCTTAGGAAGGATAGAAGACTGCCGTTGCCAACCGTCCTAGGAGTTGAGGGATGCCTGCCTAGGTGGAGCAATGCCATGCGTGTGTAAGGAGGCCTCCTCTCATCCGACGCTAAGCCATCACCGCCGATCCTCTTCTTCCTCTACCCCAAGACACCATTGCCTTCTCATCCGCAAGCCAAGCTCGGTAAGAACCTGAGCTACCCCTTTTCCATCCTTATCATGGACTGGGTTTCCTTGGAGCATTCTTTGTCTGCGTCCTCACCGCCACCACCATGGTTTCCTAGAGCCAGCCTTTGTGCCATGGCTCATGCCACTACCTATCATCTTGGGTGCCATAGAGTGTCCCACGCATGATGTCTTGGTTGACGCCGATGAGGTGTTCGCGTGAACCACGCGTGGCGTCGTGAGCCATGTCATTGCCTGCAAGGATAGTCTTGAGCCACGCTGTCCTACCCTGTGGCTGTTGTGTGTGTGCAGCCATGTGCGAGTGATCCACCCGTGAAGCTAAGACCCACCTTTGCCACAGTGAGGCCAGCCTTACGTCGAGCCATACTATGCCTTTGCATGCTGCTGTCGAGCGCATGCGTTCCGCGCTCATCGCCGCACATCCCCATCATCGTCGCCTGTTTCTATGGGGATCATCCCTCTCCAGCGCCATCTGGTAAGTTGGACCTTTTTGCTTCTGCATTCATGTTCACTCGAGATTTTTCCATGCACGAGGCTGAGTTTCACTGTGGCCGGGAACGCCCGAGACCGCGCGAGTATTCCGCAACAGTTGGAGCTACCACTGGGGCCGGGGTCACCCATGTCTGCGCAACCTCACGCCATGCCACTGCTACTTGTGTGACACCATGCATTGCCATCTTGTTGGTGAGCGCCTAGGAGAGAGAGGTCATGCCACTGCACATTGCCGTCTTTCTAGTAAGCGCCGCCACACTACAGTAACATAGAGGTTTCCGGTTGAGCACCTTGTGTGTGTGGTGGGTGAGAAGGCTAGGAGAGGGATGTAAAAGCGGGTCATTTGCCCAGCTCCAAGCAGCCCGCGATTCAGCCCCAGGCCGATGCTCGCGGGCCAAGAGGGAAGGTTGTGAGTGGGTCACGCATCCGGCCTAGGAGCAAGCCGCTCAGGCTACCATAGGGGGAAAGAGAGAGAAATCGTAATGGGCCGTAGCTCGGTGCAAGGCCGCTGAATGCCACGCTCGTGCAGAAAGCCAAGCAGGGCAAAAATTGGCCCAATGTCAAGCCCAGCCCTTGGGTTTTTCCAGGAAATATTAAACCATGTATTAATCCTAAACAATCCATAACAAATTCATACCAAGTCAGAAAATTATGAAACTAGTTCCTAAAATCATCTAAAAATAAACTTTTCGCCTTAGAACCATTCACAATGTTTGGTATGCCCTCAATACATTTATTTGGACTTTCAATTTGTCCTTATACAAATCTATTTATAATCTAGACCTGGAGGCCAGAAGACTCAGAGGATCCGACTATGGTAGAGCTCTAGAGTGAGTGGCTCTACTCCAGGACACCATTCACACACTCCTCTCCTTCTATAGCTATAAACATGCATAAATGCTCTTGCTATTTTTACTATATTTATGCTTGCCATGACAACCTAAATTAGGGATCCTACATCCTTTTTGTCGCTCGTCCTTGCTTGCTATACTACCACCACTTTACTATTGCAACTAAATAAAATCAACATGATGTGAGATTGGGTGATATGATGGTGGGATGTGATTACTCTTGCCGTATGTGAAGTGGGTGGTTTGAGAGCGAGTTGATGTGTGAGATAGGATCAGTGGGATTCAGCAACTGACTTAAATCGGAGAGACAAGAACTCTCTTCAGAGTAGAGAGAGGTTTTTGGAGGTGCATAGCCCACCGCTGTAGGGTGCCAACTGACCCATGGAAGGCTAGCTCCAGCCAATTGTGCAATAAGTAGGAGTAACAGTCACCTGGAATCTGACTCGCGCATACCATTGTAGGAACGAAGTCTGCGACTAGAGGGGGGGTGAATAGGAGCAGCTAAAAACTCAAATTCAAATCCCGACTCAAAACATTACCACAAGAAGCTAGACACTGTCCACTAAAAGGATACGTATCTAACTCACAACGCATGCTTTGTGCCATCTACTAAATAGATACGTACCAAACACAAAGCAGAAGCACGTACTCAAATGCCCAAGACAAATATTGCAAGGCAAGAGAAAGGACACAAAACTACCAACTTTGGGAAGACTGCAAATTCCTGCAAGACAGGGCTGCAAAGGAAATTGCCAAAATCCTTCAAGAGATGCTCCAAAAAATCCCCAGAACTTACCACACCCACACAAGATAACCAAGAACAACTCCTGAAAACATCAGACCAAATGGAGCAAGTTTTTACCACTGGATCGTCTGTCCGGTGCTCATAGACTGATACTCCAAAAAGATTTGATCGAAAACCCTAACAAATCAACTCCAAAAATTACAAAATTTTTAATGAAGGTTATGAAAGGGACAAAGAACAAATCCACAAAATTTCAGCTCAATTGGACAAGAAACACAAATCCAACACCCACCAGACTGTGTAGTGCATGCCTACCAGACCGTCCGGTGCTCACAAATAGGCAGACAAACCCCAAGACAAAAATACCAAAACCATGTCAGAACACATCCAAAAACTTTGAAATTTTTATGGGTGATTTATAATTCATAGGACAAGAGCTCCACAAAAGTTCAGCTCAAAATTCAATGGTTTGTCAACTGGACCATCCGGTGCTTGAAACCAGACAGGAACTGCAGGAAAACTGGACATCAGAAAATCTCAAACAAAAATGGTCCAAAACTTGACCAAATGGACTTCAAACCTCACAAAATTTAACACACAATCCTAGCCAGATTCCTAAGCTATTCCCAAAAGATCTATGGAAAAATATCTCAAGATTAGCGAAAATTTCAGATCTCGTGAAGAGGGAACCTTTGGGCATGCATGAAATGGGGAAAATTGAAGAACAACTTGCTCGTGGCAATCCTGCGGGATTGAGATGTACTAAGACATAATCTCAAAGTCCTAGCATGTACAAAACACCAGCAATAGAATGGGTCCAAGCTTGGCCAAAGCAAACACCCAAAGAGCCAAGGATTGGAGCCAAAAAACAAATGGAAAAGGGAAGGAGAAGAACACAAGCTTGCTGCACGAAATCACTTGGATTATATGGCCCAAAAGTTTCTCAAGATTCAGATTACACCAAGGATTTCATCCCAAGCAACCACCCTCACCTTCCCTCATGATTTAGAGGCTAAATCCTACTCCAACCTCTCTAGAAATGAAGCTCAAGGCTTGAGGACGAAAATCACAAGACAAAGACAAACCCTAGTTGCCAAGAGAGATTCTAATGACCAACCGTTAGCCTATTTATACCCTAGTATTGTTTTGACAGTTTTGCACTTAGGTCCCTACAACTAGAAATGCCTTGAGGGGCTGAAACAAAAGAGTACTACATATATTAGGATGGATGACCACAATGCAGTTTTGATCTTCATGAGTTCCACGCAATCCTTAGATGTTCTCCACATGGCTAGCAGCCCAATCCGCGATCTGCCTGGTTTTGAAGTCAGAAACAGGGAAACTTTAGGAAGTCTCTACCTGGGCTGGATTTGGCTCATCTCTTCCAGCTTGGCGAGTCGTGGCCCAACTCACCAAGGCTTGGATAGCTTGGGTGGCAATTTTGAGCCGAAGCCTCCAAAGCACTCTCACATGTATTCACGTCACGCACTCAGGTTGCAGCACCATTCATGCACCCAGCTTCTCCTGTCCATCGGAGCTGCCTCACCATCCATCGAAGGACTTACACCACCATTGCCAATCCGCCCCTCCGTGTACCAAGCTCCCGTGACTGACAAACACTGAGCTGTGCCTCTTGTTCATCAGAGGTCATTTGCCTGAGTCCATCTAGGTCTTCATCTTCTACCTCTAGTCCATCGGAGGGCCTCCTGTCTATCGAAAGACTTGAGCTTGTTGACAATCACTCATTACACCAGGAGAGCAATGAGGCCCGTCCATTGGCTCTCAATCTCCCCCTTGATGAGTGCATTGTCAACACCCTTAACCTATAACCTAAAATAGAATAAAGACAAGAAGAAAAGTGTAAAACCAAAAAAACGAAAAACAAAGTTGCTGAAGATGCCCAAAAACCAAACACAAGTAGAGAAGGAGGAATTGAAGCAACAAAAAAAACCAAAGATCAACCCCCTAAGACAAGGGAAACCACTCGACACAGTTGAGCAAACTAAAGCATGACCCCTCAAGAAAGTGGCAAACCAGCTCAACACAGCCATGCTTAGGCAAAGCATCAGCTCCTCCAGAAAGAGAGAAAAGGCTCAATGCACCAATGCAGAATCAGAGCTTTGGAGCACTTCATAGTTCTTTTTCTACCTAATCTTCTCTCTCTTGGACATCAACCTGTTATTTTTGCAACTTCAACAATAGCTCTAGACGATTTGGAAATTTATGGCAGTAACTTGCTATGGCCCAAATAGATCAAATAGAGTAGTTAATTATTGCTCAACATTGATTCATCCATGCTCCGCTGATCAATGCCCGGTAAGTCAATTAATTTTAGTAGGGGAGCTGAAATAGAAGTGTTTATGAGAAGTGAGTACACATAAAATGTTTACTGCAACCTCAGATTTGAAGAGTTTTGATTTTTGTAGACATGCACCAATGTATAATCTATCTAAACTTTAGTTTGGCAAAGCATCTAGCTTTTCGATCTCAAACCATGCATGCTCTTGGTAATTGGTATGGATTAGAAAAGAAAAGGTTTGGCAAGGGTGGCAGTAAAGGATGCAACTGTAGTACACCTATGTTGGCACTGTTTTTCTGATTAATAGCCTACAAAAGATAATTCTATCCATTTTAATGTTAACCATTTGAAGAGAGGATGCTCAGGAATCAAAGTACTCTAGTATAGCAAATTTACAACATGCAGTCGAGCCTTAAGTAGCAAAATGTGAAAGCCATTATCAACAGGAATTCCTCTCATGTCTGTTTTCTTTCTATGACCCCTGGTACATTCAATCCATTGAATGGAAAGGTGAAGTTGCTTAGCCAATCAAAAGAAAAGAAAAGAGTGTGTTCTCAACAAATGTTTAGCACAAATGAAAAAGGGTAAGAATAATGGAATTGCAAACCAACCTGTGCTGGTACACCAATACTGTATTTGTTAAATTGTTAACTTCTGGTGCATTATTCGATATCAAGATGGAACCAACAAACAGGGTTGCTACGTCATGAAATTCATATGAGTCATAACCCAGGCACAAATCATCTCCGTTTATAATTTATAAAAATTCCATTCACCATGTCCAATCTTACAGCCAAGAAACAATTAAGAAAGTACAACTCTAAGTCTTAACACATTATAGTATAGTCTAGACAATGGATTAATAATGAAGGTTTCAAGTATGCAAGCACATCACCTTTTTAAGCTTTCAGTACTACTAACACTAGCATCACCCATCTCTCTAGATCTGGGAATGGCCAGATCCGAATACAAATAGCATACATACATTAGGAGATTATGGTTTCGATGATTGGATTTTTTCATAAGAGAAGGTAAGAGAAGGACCGGCATACCTGGCGGATGTTCGTTGCTAGCCCGGTGGCAGTGGCACTGGATCCTAGCGGTGGAGCCAATAGTGGGGCAGTGGCGGAGCCCTGGCTGCTGCAGCCCAATGGCAGCCCTAGGGTGGGTGAGGGCGCAAGCGGGAGGTCCGGCCGAGACGCCGGGTAGTAGCCCTACCGCGGGCATCGGTAGGAGGACCGGCTGAGACTGCTAGGCGGCAGCCTTGGTGTGGGCGCAGGCACCAGCGGGGGGCCTGGCTGAGATGCTAGGTAGTGGCCCAGGCGTGGGCACGGGCGCCGATGGGAAGCCTGATCGAGAGCTGGTCCGGCACCGAGGAATCTTGGGGTGGCCGTCGGTTACGCTATGGGAGTTGGCCGCATGGAAGGAGGTTGTAGGCGGTGGCGGAGGGTAGTGGGGCAAGCGGCGGCGGCAGGTCTTGGGGCAGTAGGGAGATAGAGGAGATTACTAGGGGAGAGAGAAAGAGGAGACTAGAACCCTAAGAGGCTAAGACGGGGCGGTGCTGGGCCATTTTCGTTGGCCTACCAAGGGCCCAACGAAAGGTAAGTTTATTTTCATCGGCCCACCTTAGTGGACGACAAAAACAAGCCTAGTTTTCATGGGTTAGAAATGGCCGACGAAAATAAGTTTTTTTTTCCTACGGCTAGACCCTTAGCCGACGAAAATTATTTTGGCCAATGAAAGCGTTCGTGTTTCTTGTAGTGATATCTCCGTTCTCATAATGATGTCTCAGGAAGTGGAACATCACATCTTTGTGTTTGGTTCTACAGTGCAAGACAGGGTTTGTAGCAACACTAATAGCTGAAGTTTAGTCTACTAGGAGATGGATCCTTCCAAAACTCAGGCCAAAATCACTTGGGGCAACTTTCATCCAAAGTAGCTGGGAGCTTTATGATTCACAGGACAAGAGGTCCACAAAATTTCAGCTCAAAATTTGATGGTTTGACCACCGGACCGTTCGATGCTTGAAACCGGATAGGAACCGCAAGAAAACTGGATAGTAGAAAATGTCACACAAAAATGATCCAAAACTTGACCAAATGGACTCTAAATTTCACAATATTTCACACACATTATCATAGGCCCTTTCCAATGCTATTCCCAAAAGATCTATGGAAAAAGATCACAGGATTAGCAGGAATTTCAGATCTCGTGAAGAGGAAACCTTTGGGCAAGAAAAGGGGAAAACTCAAGAACAACTTGCTCGTGGCAATCCTGCGGGATTGAGATGTACTAAGACATAATCTCAACGTCCTAGCAAGTCCAAAACAGCAGCAATAGAATGGGTCAAAGCTTGGCCAAAGCAAGAAAAAGCCAAGGATTGGAGCCAAAAACCAAAGGGAAAAGGAAAGGAGAGGAACACAAGCTTGCTGCACGAAATCACATGGATTATATGGCCCAAAAGGTTCTCAAGATTCAGATTACACCAAGGATTTCATCCCAAGCAACCACCCTCATCTTCCCCCTTGATTTAGAGGCTAAATCTGACTCTAATCTCTATACAAATGAAGCTCAAGGCTTGAGGACTGAAACAAAAGAGTACAAGATATTTTGGGATGGAGGACCATAATGAAGTCTTGATCTTCGTAAGATCTCAAAATCCTCAGATGTTCTCCATGTGGTCAATAGTCCAATCTGTGATCCGATCTGGTTTTGATGTTAGAAACTGGGAAAGTTTAGGAAGTCTCCACCTGGGCTAGATTTGGCCAATGTCTTCAATCTTGGCGAGTCATGTCCCAACTCACCAAGGCTTGGATAGCTTGGGTAGCAATTTTGAGCTGATGCCACCAAAGCACTCTCACACGTCTTCACACCATGCACATAGGTTGGAGCACCACGAATGCACCCACCTCTCCTGTCCACCGGAGGTACCCAACTGTCCATCGGAGGACTTATACCACTGTTGCCAATCCATCCCTCCATGTACTAAGTTTTCGTGAATGATAAACGCTGAGCTCTGCCTCTTGTCCATTAGAGATCTTTTGCCTGACTCCATCTGCGTCTTCACCTCCTATGTCGACTCCATCAGAGGGCCTCCTATCCATTGAAGGACTTGAGCATATTGACAATCACTCATCACACCAAGAGAGCAATGATGCCGGTGCATTACCTCTCAATGTCCCCCTTGATGAGTGCATTGTCAACACCTTTAACCTATAACCTGAAATAGAACAAAGACAAGAAGAAAGTGTAAAACTGAGAAAAAAAGAAAAGAAGAAGTTGCTCAAGATGCCCAAAAACCAAACACGAGAAGAGAAGGGCAAATTGAGGCAACAAAAACAAAGCCAAAGATCGACCCCATAAGACAAGGGAAACTGCTCAACGCAGTTGATCAAACTAAAGCATGACCCGTCAATAAAGGCAAACCAGCTCAACACAGCCATGCTTAGGCAAAGCATCGGCTCCTCTAGAAAGAGGCAGAAGCCTCAATGCACCGATGCAAGAGCATGCTAAAAGCTCAACTTCCCCTAAAATGCATCCTCACAATTGCAAGATGAATGCACAAATCCCCCTCAGCAAGTTCTCACCAAAATTCTCCCCTTTAGTCCATGAAGTCTCCCCCTGAGAACAACAATCTCTCCCTCTTGTTGACAATGGACACATCAAGGGTTCATAGAACTCTACTCCCCTTGAATGAGATAACTCTCCTCAAAATATGCCATGAAATGCAAGAAGTGAACCAAGTAGAGCTCAACAAGGATGAAAAGCTAGTTAGCACAAGTTCTAGCATACAGGGCAAGTGAGGGCAAGGAAGCATGCAAACAAGCTCAATTGAATCTATCTTATATAGATCAAGAGCATGTTTTTTAGGTTTGTTTAAAAGAAAGCATCACCAACATGAATAGCATCTAGCAAGCTGGGCGTGAACAGCAAGATGCTAGCAATGCATACAAGTGTTCTACTCTCAACCAAAGCATATACAACAAGACATAAGCTATTTAGTGACTTTCAAAATTCATTTAACCACTTGGAGCATAGAAGCAAGTACTAGGTATGTGCCAGGGGTTATTTACTTGTCATGCCACTTCTTACCAACCAATGCCGAGCCTAGGTTCAGAGAACCATCAGAAGCTTAAGACTAAGTTTTGGTCATACACATCTTAGTTCAAGTTCTTGCCAAAGTGCAAAGGCAAGCTATCTTGAACTGAGTCAATGTAACCAGTAAATCCACCTGGATCTTTTCAATTCAGCTCAAGGAACAACACTTGTAAACAATTTTAATTCAGATTTCCAATTTAGGCAAGGTGGTATAAATGCTTACGAAACTACTTAACTAAGGCATACGACTAGCATATCCAAGCATGAAAAGATAGCATAGCATTCAACATTCCTAAACATGCTAGGTAGCCAAGTCAAGTGGTGATCATGGTTTTTTATTTTTATGATAAAAAAGTGATTTAGCTCACAAAAGATATTAGACAGATTCAAGGAGCTTAACCAACCATGATGATGCAAGAACTATACAATCTAGCACAAGCAAGTACTAACCAGTCATTTCAATAGAGCTCTAGTGCTAGTATGAGTGAAAATGCATATGATACAATGCAATGCATGATATGATACAAATATGCAAGAGAAGCAAAGAAAAACAATGAAAAAGCAAATTAAAACCTAATCTAGCACAAAGAGCTACCCCAACTTAAAAGGGGTAACACACACCAAGCTCCCCATGCAAGTGAGAAAACACGCTAAGCTCTAAGGGCTTGGTGAAGATATCGGCCAACTGGTTCTGGGTTTCTACATGGATAAAGTCTATATCTCCCTTCTCAAGCTGATCTCTCAGGAAGTGAAACCTCACGTCTTTGTGTTTGTTCTAGAGTGCAAGATGAGGTTTTTAGCAACACTAATAGCTGAAGTAGGGTCTACTAGGAGAGGGATCTTGGTTTCCTCAGGCCCCCTCCTGCCTCTCAACCCACTTCCTCCAGAAGCAAAAGTCCTTCAAGTGACCATTCGCTGGTAAAACTCAAAGTGGTAGATCTTGGGCATAGTCTGTGGCTGGGTCATGGGCTTCTAGTGTGGTGGCTGTGTGGACTTGGGTAGAGCAGGCTACTGGGCTCTCTCCTTCCTCACAGGATGCTTAAGGATCTTATTCTATCCAGCTTAGCCTCTGAGGACTTGGGTGTCCATTACTGCTTCTTTGGGGTAGCCCTAGGTGGCTCATGGAAAACCCCATCAGTAGTGGGCTGGGGGGAGGCATTAACTGGGTTACTCTTCTCACCGAATGTACTGCACTCTCCAAACCCAACTCCACTCTTGTCACCCTCAGCTCTCTTGGTGCTCTCTATGATCATCCTTAATTGGGGTTGCCTAGCATACACCCAACTCAGCACCTCACATAAACGAACGTTCTCATCCTCTAAGTCTAGTTTATCTCCCCTTAGTCTCTCAATCACCACAGTCTAAGCAACGCAAAACTCACAATCTAAGGAGGGAATAGCGGTAGCTGACTTCTCAATCTTCATAATGGCGGCATCCTTCTTCACTCACTGCAACCTCAAAATGAGACCGTTCTCACATGTGTTAGGGGGTACTGCAAGCACCTCAAAGTCAGCTCTCATCTGCTCAAGCTCAGCTCTCAAAGTAGGACAAACCATAGACGCGCCCAAAAGCGCATGTCTAGCCCTAAGCTCTTCTAACTCCTTGAGTTGCCCCTCACCTTTCACTTTTAGCCCATCTTTGTCAACAGCTTGGTGGGGGCAAGACTCACACTCAGTCTCCTCACTCAACGTAGGCTCATCTAGTTTAGATTGGAACGTGCCTATCTCAACACTCGGGCCATCCATCTCCTCTACAGATGACCATATTTTCTCTTCTACTCACAAAGGTCTATCATCAAATACTCACCAGTAGGTAACACAATCTCACTAGGCTAGGCTTGCACACTCCTGAACCTCTAAATCTCAGCCAAAGCATCAGCAAGCTTGGCTTTCTACTTTTGCAGCTTCTTGGCTGCCTTCTCCAACATCCTGTCTAGGGCCTTAAGCACTCTACTGTTCTCCTCTAGCATCTCAAGGATCTTAGCTTGCTCAGGAGTTACCTCAACATCAGAGGAAGAGACGCTATCACTCTTGTCATCCGTATCCTCAAGCGCCATGGAACAGACCAATCTTCAGTTCCTCTTGTGCATGCACCCAGACTTGGTGGAGATGAAGCAAAACCCAGCTACACTGCCTTGATCCCTCCTTTTGTCCCTCTTGGTGATTATCTCCTCATTGCTTGAACTTGACGAGGACAAAGAGGAGGAGGACGTTCCACTATAAACGCCACCTATCTCGGCGAAGAAGGCCTTGTCCCGCTTCCGGTTGTCCTTCTAGTAGCTCTTGACAGCCTTCCTGATGGAGTGGTGATTGGTGTGGTCGCACTTGCCGGAGTGGTACTTGCAGGAGTGGTACTTGTTGGAGTCGTGGGAGTGGTTCTTGCCCTTCTTGTAGTAGTCGTTGTTCTTGTTGGGGAACTCAGCAATGAAGTGGCTAACCTCTCCGCACTCGAGGCATTTAGGCCTCTTGACCCTCTTCTTGCTCATCTAGTTGTCATAGGCATGCTGAAAGCGACTAGACACCAGGCAAAGCTCTTCTTCCCCAAATGATGCGAACTGCACCTCTGTAACAGACATAAGAGCAGAAACCAAGAAGTTGTGAAGCGTGAGGGTTAGTAGCGACCTCTCTAGAGGGAGTAGCCAAGGTCAGGCTCTTGGAGCTAGTTCCATTGAGAGATTCTCTCAACTTGTAATCCACCTCAGTGTCTTTGAGCTTCCTGTAAAGAGCCTCTACGCCAATCGTGTCATAGGCCTTTGACTCGATGATCGAGTTAGCCTTGATCTCCCATATTTCCATATCCAACGCATACAACAACTTAATGGCCTGCTAATGGTCAGAGTATGGTATCCTCTCAGGCCTTGAGTTGATGGGTAACTTGTTGATGATTGATTGGAAATGACCAAATAAGTCATCGATGTACTCTCCAGGCTTCTGAATGAAATTCTCATATTCGCACATGTAAGTCTCAACAAGACGGCCCTTGACAGTAGGAGTACTCTCATGGTGTACACTTAGTAGGGACCTTATCTCACGAGTAGTTTTGAGGTGGTTCACTTTCTGATAATCAACTGGACCAAGTCCTGAGAAGAGAAAGTTCACCGCCTGGACATTTGCCACATGCTGAGCAACGAGAGCTAGAGTAGTACGCTCGGCAATGGGAAGCACCCTGAAAGTCATACTCTGAGTAGAATCTCATATGTCCTGACATTGGTAAATCAAGAAAGCTTTCATCCTACCCTTCCAATATGAGTAGCCACCAGAGCCGAGAACCGAAATCTTCCCATAATGAGTCATAGTCGCTACTTGTTTGTCACCGGTAAAGGTATGAAGAAACCTGATCAGCTCTGATACCACTCGTAGGACCGAAGATTGTGACTAGAGAGGGTGAATAGGAGTGGCTGAAAACTAAAATTCAAACCCTGACTCGAAACTTTACCACAAGAAGCTTGATACCGTACACTGAGAGGATACATATCTGACTAACAACGTGTGCTTGGCACCGTCCACATAACAAATATGTACCAATCACAAAGTGGAACCACATGCTCAAAGGGAGAGGAAGGAACAAAACTACCAAGCCTCGAGAAGACTGCAAATTCCTGCCAGATAGGGCTACAAAGAAAACTACAAAAACCCTGTAAGAGAAGATCCAAAAAAAATCCCCAAAAATTGCCTCACCCTCACAATACAACCAAGAATAGATCCTGAAAAGATCAGAACAAATGGAGCAAGTTGTGGCCACCGAACAATCCAGTAGTTAAGCACTAGACTGTGTGATGCTCAGAGACTGATACTCCGAAATGCTTTGATCCAAAACCCTAGTAAATCAACTCCAAATATTATGAAATATTTACTAAAGGTTGAGAAGGGGCCAAAGAACTACTCCATAAAATTTTAGCTCAATTGGACAAGAAAGAAAAATCTAACAATCACTAGGCCGTCCGGTGCTCACAAATAGGTAGACAAACCCAAAGAGATTCTAATGACCAACCCTTAGCCCATTTGTAACCTAGTGTTGTTTTGACAGTTTTGCACTTAGGTCTCTACAACTAGAAATGCACTGAGGGGCTGAAGTGAACGAGTACATAAAATGTCAGGACGGATGACCACGATGAAGTCTTCATCTTCGTAAGTTTCACGAATTCCTCGGATGTTCTCCACGTGGCCAGTAGTCCAATCCGTGATCCGCCTCGGTTTTGAAGTCAGAAACTGGAAAACTTTAGGAAGTCTCCACCTGGGCCAGATTTGGCCCATCTCTTCTATCTTGGCGAGTTGTAGCCTAACTCACCAAGGCTTGGATAGCTTGGGTGGTGCTTTTGAGCCAAAGCCGCCAAAGCAATCTTGCACGTTTTCGCGCCACGCGTCGATGCCATTCTTCCCCTCCATGCACCGAGCTCCTGTGACTGACAAACACTGAGCTCTGCCTCTTGCCCTTCAGAGGTCTTTTGCCTGAGTCCATTCGAGTCTTCATCTCCTACCTCTAGTCCATTGGAGGGCCTCCTGTCCATCGTAGGAATTGAGCTTGTTGACAATCACTCGTCACACCAAGAGAGCAGTGAGGCCGGTGCATTGGCTCTCAACCATACGCTACATGGGCAACTACCTTTAGACATGACCTCCCCTAAGGGTACAAGGACTATCGGCATAAGGTGATAGTATTAGGGGGCAAAAACGGTTGTGTTGTAATGTCTTGTCCCCAATAGACTAGTCGAGATCAGTCGAGATCACAATTCCATGAGTGCATTGATAGTGTATCCGTACAGTTTTCTACCTCTAAAAAGCAGCATGGTGCCACAAAGAGGGGACTCACAAATTGGTGTTGTGGGCTAGGGGTGGTTGGCCACTGCCTCGCTTCACTTCATACGTGTACAGATGTGGAGCATCCTCTATAAAGTGTAAAAGCTATAATGTATAGCTAACGTGCATTGTCATGGATGAACCTTGTGACCCTTACTCTAACTATCAAGGGATTTCTTCTCTTCTCCCTCTAGTGTTTGGAATCCTGCTATGGCCATTGAGGCTTGGATGGCTGGGAGCTACCTTGCCACAATTGTAGTATGATGAGTGGATGTTACGGCAGAGGTGTTTGGTAGTGAGGTGTGTATGTGATGGTATGAGTGATAAGCAGGGGAACCAGTCATGTGACTGATTTCCCGAATAAAAGTTCTCATAGGAAGCCTAGAGCCTTCCATTTGAGCTGGCCTTTACATTATATGCTACCGCTTAGGGAAGTATCTCAAGGTGGCTTGCATTCTTGCAATGCATGTTTTGGAGATAAGTTGGATGATGACCAAAACTATAGTGGACGATACGACTGAGGTTGCTGTGCTACGCTCAAGATTGCCTGTGGAGATGGACATGAAGACTTACTTTCCGCTGCTAGTTATGAAATCTGTTTGACTATGTCCTGCTGGACTTATATCGGCCTAGGCCAATATTGTAATAATGTAATAAAATTCAAAGCTATGGACGTGATACCGATTGGAACATATGAATTTGATAGCGTATGTGTATCATCGGATTATCGCAACAAGTAAAGGCTTGAATTTCAGCATCGTGGAATTTGGGTCATTTTAGTTGGTATCAGAGCCGAGCTTGACCATAGCACATGACCCTAGAGACGGATGAATATAAGGACTACTTTATGAACAAATTATCTTACCCAACTTGTATTTCGAAAAAGTTTATCAAAACACGTATGCATCTTACACCATTGGTCTATTTGAAACTTGTTTTGATTTTTCACTCTTCTAAATTAAATCCTCTCGTGTGATTTAAAAATCTTCTCTGAGAGTTAAACTTTAGAGCATGAGATAATCTTACTCATCTTACCTATGATGCACCAGAAGAGTTATTGCAATGTTGAAGTGCAATGAGGACTTGTTTTGCATGGACCTAAGATGCGTTTATCAAGGTCAGTGGGTTAGCTCAATTGATCTTTTCATCAAATGAGCATAAACCCTATACTAACAAGAGCCATTGATTAAAAAGGACTACATCCACTCAATTGACCAGTCCAGCGACAATAAATTAGAGACTACCATTATGTTGCCACGTTATAGAATGACTCGTTAGATGTACTATATCTCTGGAGCCATGGGAGAATGACTCGTTAGATGTGAAATATCTCTAGAGTCATGGGAGTTAGCCTAAAGAAAGCACATAAATATGATGTAATGTTGTATTGCGTAATTGGATCTTGTGGATCTATTTGCTTCTTATGCATCTTCTGTTTCAGTGCTCCTATTATACTATTTTGTTTAATCTAAAAAATATTAATATGTACTCCTTCATCGATAAGAACGTAAATACCCACCTGTTTAACATTGGCTTCCGTCTGGACTTAACAGATGATGCTAAGGTGGTCAGGCCACTTGTTGGCCATGGTTGATGGTGCCAGAAGCGTCAATGCACCACCCCTAGAAAGGGGAAGAAGGCACCATGGAAGAGGAGGTTAAGAAACAGATGGTAGGCCTATGCCTCACCTCGAGAACCAAGCACCAGAGCGTGAAATTAATCAACCACCACCCTAGATCCTGAACCACAACCACCAAAGCCTCATGAACCATCCCTTGACCAAATAATATCGAACCAAGATCAAATAATTGCTAACCAGACTAGTTCATGCAAGACATGGCCAACCTACTACAAGCCCAAAAATCCAAAATCCTCCACCAAACACAGTCGACGATGACCATTCCCAAGTCCCACAACCACCTAATAGTCATACGCATAAGATTAAGGGATTCATTAGACCGAGAGCACCCACCTTTGGCTACACCAATGACCCACTCGATGCTGAGGACTGGCTAAGGGAAATTGAGAAGAAGCTTGATATTATGACTTGCACCGATGAGGAATGTGTGTCTCTTGTCGTCCACCAGTTGATAGGCTCAGCAAGCGCTTGGTGGGACAGTTTCTGTGGGACCCACTATCACCCAACCAATATCACGTGGGAGGAGCTCACGGCTGCATTCAGGGAGCTCTTTGTGCCAAAGGAGTTGATGCTACACAAGGCAGGGGAATTCCGCAATTTGAAGCAAGGCACCATGAAGGTACAATAGTATGTGGACCATTTTACCACAATGATGAGGTATGCCCTCGTGAGACCAAAACTAATCAGAAGAAGCAATATTGGTTCAAGCAAGGACTACGTCTAGAGATTCAAGTGTACATGCCTGCCAATGATTACTGTTCTCTTCAACACATGATGTGCAAGGCCATCTCTATCGAGAAAGTGGTCATGGACTACGATGATGGTGTGGGATCCAAGAGGAAGCACACTAATCACTTGACCAACCTCGACCATCTCAGAAGCTCAGGTTTGACCTTGGTGAAGTTGAGAAGTTGGAGCCGTGCCCAGGTGTTGGCCAGGCTAGTCGTGGCCTTAAATGTTCCACTGTCCAAAGGCAGAGCTACTATCCCTTAAAATGGGACAAATTGGAGGAGCCACTCACACCGGCCCCTACTTTAGGAGGTTTGGTGTTCACTTGCTTCATGTGTGGCAGTCCAGATCACAGGCTAACTTGTGACAAGATAAGGATAAGAGGAAGAGAAGGAGAAATAGACCTGCCAAGGCTCATACACACAGAAGGTTAATTCAGTGCTCATAGGCCAGTGCATCACATTCAACTATACAGGGCCAGTTGAGCCATATGATAGCCAGGCTATCGATGCACTAGACGTTGTACTTGGTGAGTTTTGGTTAAATGGAACTCACTTAGTGCTATTTGATTCTAGAGCGACAAGTTCATATGTATCATCCAATTTTGTCGCTCAAGAATATTTGGGCTATATATCTTGGAAAAGACCCATAGTCACTAGCTCACTGCTAGGAAAGATAAACTGCACCTTGTTTTGTAGGAATGTGAGTATTCTAATTGTAGGATTGGAGTTCAAAGCAGACTTAACCATTCATAGTTCCAATGCGATAAATGTGATTTTGGGTCTGGACTGACTTACTAGACATAGAGGCATGATCTCTTGCTTTCCTCGCACAGTCATGCTTGTACACACTAGTGGACAAGAAGTGGAATTGAGCCTATATAGTTGTCAGCTACCCACTAGTTGCATAGTCTAATCACCAAGACCTTGGAGGAGGTACCTGTTGTTTGTGAGTATCCAGATGACTTACTAGGGTTACCGCTAGACCGAGCTGTAGAGTCTGTGATTGACCTTGTACCAGGGACTGCTCCTATTGCAAAGCAACCCTACACAATGTCTGGGGAGGAATTGAAAGAGTTGATGAAGCAGCTAGATGAGGTCCTTGAGAAGCGATTCAATAGACCTAGTGTGTCACCTTGGGGAGCTCCAGTGCTATTTGTGAAGAAAAAAGGATGGGATAATGAGGATATGCATTGACTGCCATGAGTTGAATGCGGTCACAATAAAGGACAAGTACCCACTGCCTCTAATTGATGATCCGCTTGACCAATTGAAAGGAGCAAATACTTTAACAAGATTGACCTCAGGTCCAGAGGTTTATTGAAAAATTCACCAAGATTGCAAAGCCGATGACTGAGCTGCTCAAGAATAATGTGCCTTTTGACTGGGATGTGAAGTGTGAGAAAAAGTTCTAGTGCATGGAGGACAAGCTGACTATAACTCTAGTGCTTACCCAGCTGGATTTGCAAAAGGACCTTGTGGTATACGGTGATGCGTTTAGGAAGGGTTTGGGATGTGTGTTGATGCAGGATAACTGAGTGGTGTCATATGCTTCCCGTCAGTTGATAACTCATGAGCAGAACTACCTGACATGACTTAGAGCTTGCAGTAGTTGTGATTGCACTCAAAATCTAGAGGCGCTATCTGATGGGGAACAAGTGTGATATCTACACCGATCACAAGAGCCTAAAGTACATCTTCACTCAGTCTAAGCTATTCATGAGACAAAGGAGATGACTAGAATTGATTAAGGACTATCAACTGGAAATCCACTACCACCAAAGAAAAGCTAATGTAGTAGCAGATGCTTTGAGTCGCAAGAGTTACTGTAACCTTTGACAGGAGAAGAGATGTCAGTAGAGTTTTGTGAAGAGATGGAACAGTTGAGGCTTGATCTTGTCACCACCGAGAAGTTGAACGAGATGAGGGTAAGATGCACCCTGGAACACCGAATCAAACAAGCTCAGAAAGATTGCCCAAGCATTGCAGAATTGAGAATGGGAACGGAGAAAGGCTTACTTCCTGATTTTAGGGCAGATGAATAGGGGACCATATGGCTAAAGGAACGCTTGCACGTCCCACTAGATGAAGGAATTAGAGAGTCAATTCTGACTAAGGCACATTGCACCAAGTAATCGATCCACATAGGAAGCACCAAAATGTACCATGACTTGAAGAGTTTGTTCTGGTGGAGAAGAATGAAGCATGACATCGCTGCCTTCATTGCTCAGTGTGACACCTGCACTAGGATAAAAGCTGAAAGACAATGACCTACTGGTTTGTTGAAGCCCGTGGATAATCCGATGTGGAAATGGGAGAGGGCCAGCAAGGGCATCATAGTAGAACTACCACGGACACCTAAGGGAAATGATTCAATCTGGGTTATAGTAGACCAAGTCACCAAATCAGCTCACTTCATACCGGTGAAGACCACTATCGTACACCACAGCTAGCCGAGCACTATGTGTAGCACTTTGTGTCGCCATCGCCTGTTGCTGCGAGGTTCATTCCTCTCTAGTGCCATCTCATAAGTTGCACCTTCTTGCTTTCGCGTTCATCTTTGCAAGAGTGTTTTACGCGCACGAGGCCAAGTTCCACTGCGGCCAGGAACACTCGAGACCATGCGAGTTGTCCACAAAAGTTGGAGCTGCCACCATGGTCACCTGTGTCCGTGCAACCTTGCGCTGTGTCGCTGCTACTTTTGCGACTTGGCTTTCTAGTTGAGGGGAGCCTAGGTGGGAGAGGTCGCACCACCACACGTTGTCGTCTTATTGGTGAGCGTCGCTGCACTATAGTGCCTTCAAGGTTTGCCGTTGAGCACCTAGTGTGCGTGGTGTGGAGAAGGCAATGAGAGGGAGGTGAGAGTGGGCTATTTGCCTAGCTCCAAGCAAGCCATGATTCGGCCTCAGACCGAGAGGGAAGGTTGGGTGTGGGCTGCGCATCTGGCCTAGGAGCAAGCCGATCAGGCTACCACAGGGGGAAAGGGAGCAAAAGCGTAGCGGGCCGTTGCTCGGCCCAAGGCCGCTGAATCTTGCGCCTGTGCAGAAACCCGAGCAGGCCAAAAATTGGCCCAATGTCTGACCCTGCACTTTGTTTTTTCTAGGAAATATTAAACCATGAATTAATCCTAGAAAATCCATTACAAATACATAACAAGTCAGAAAATTATGAAACAAGTTCCTAAAATCATCTAAAAAGAAACTCTTCGGCTTAGAAGCATTCACATTGTTTGGTGTTGCCTCTTAATGTATTTATTTGGGACTTTGTGTTAGTCCTTATATGAATCTATTTGCAATCTAGATCTAGAGGCCAGAAGACTCAGAGGACACCGACTACGGCAGAGTTCTAGAGCGAGAGGCTCTACTCCAAGTCACCATTCAGACACTCCTTCGCTTCTTAGATATGCATAAATGCTTCTACTACTTTTATTATATTTATGCTTGCCATGACAACCTAAATTAGGGAACTTACTTCCATTTAGCCACTTCACATTGCTTGCTATACTAACACCACTTTACTACTGCAACTAAATAAAATGAATCAGATGTGAGATTGGGTGATATGATTGTGGGATGCGATTACCCTTGGCATTTGTGAAGTGCGTGGTTTGAGAGAGAGTTGGTGTGTGAGACGAGATCGGCGGGAGTCGGCAATAAACTTGAATGGGAGAGACAAAAACTCCTTTTATAGTGGAGATAGGTGTTTGGAGGTGTCCAGGCACCGTTGTAGGGTGGCAACCGACCCCTGGAAGGCTAGTCCCGCCAATTGAGGACCGAGTAGGAGTAACAGTCACCTGGAATCTGACTCGCACATACCATACACGAATACCAGACACAACCTTGCTCGAAGGGCACCAAGACTGTAGGTATAAGGCGATAGTGTTAGGGGACGATGATGCTTGCATTGTAATCTCTCGTCCCTGATAGATCCGACCCAAGGGGCCCTATATTAGTAGAGCACACAGTTCTGTGGGCACAGTGGTAGTGTATCAGCACAGTTTTCTAGTTCGGAAAAGCAGGATGGTGCTAGGAAGGGAGCTCACTGATCGGTGTTGTGGGCTGGGGGCAGTTGGCCACTGCTCTCCTCCACTTCGTATGGGTACAGATGTGCAACATCTTCTATAGAGTGTAAACTCTATACTATATAGCTGACGTCCATGGTCACGGATGAATCATGTGGACCTTACTCTAACTAGCATGGGATTTTTTCTCTTCTCCCTCGAGTGTTTAGAATCCGGCTGAGGCCGTTGAGCTTTGACGAGTGGGAGTGGTCCTTGACGTAAGTATGGTGAGTGGATTTTATGGTAGAGGTGTTTGGTAGCGAGGTGTGTATGTGATGGTATGAGTGATGAGCAAGGGAACAGTTCATGTGACTGAATTCACGAATGGATCAATGATATAATAAATTGGATGTATACTATTCTATATTCGTTCGCATAGGAAGCCTAGAGCCTTCCATTTGAGGTAGCCCTTTACTTTATGTGCTGCCGCTTAGGAATGTGTCCTAGGGTGGCATGCATTCTAGCAATACAGGTCCTTGAGATAAGTTGGATGATGACCATACCTACAGCGGATGATATGGCTGAGGTTGTTGTGCTATGCTCAAGATTCCCTATGGAGATAGACCCCAAGACTTACTTTCTGCTGCTAGTAACGATTTCTGCTTGATTCTGTCTTGTTGGACTTGTACCGGCTTACGCCAATATTGTAATAATGTAATAATATTCGATGCTATGGACATGATATCGATTGAAACATATGAATTGCGATAGCTTATGTGTATCCTGGGACTATCGCAATGAGTAAACACTTGGATTTTGACAGCATGCAATCTAGGTTGTTTCAATGTAGGTCTCGGGCCGTGTACATTTTTTGGTTGGAAACCCTGAAAATTGGCTAATAGCTTATCTCAAAGCTGTTGCCAAGAATAGGTCTAGCTTGGTGGGAGAGACGTGTACCACTATTGAGCTGGTCTGCCTTTTACTGCAATGATGAAGCATTTGTTTGATTGTATTGTTTCCTTTGACCGAAGACATCGCTGCCTTGTATCTCATGAGGAATTCTTTTGGATCTGAATCTTCTTCGTATTGCGGTGACATAGCTAGCACTTTGAATTTTGGAGGCCATGGGGTTTCCTCCAGTGTTGATGCGAGAGGTGAATATGATTTTGGGAGCCTTCATTCATTCTAGATCATACTAGTGGTATCTTCCTTGGCTGATCTTGGTATTGATCTTCTTCTTCGTCATCCTCCAAATCAATGTGATTCGGGTTGTGCCAAGCCTTTCCCTACTTTCTAGCCCATATATTTCATGCTTGACTGATTGCATTGCATCTTGATGTCTTGTCATCTAGCTTCGAAGCTCTTGCTGTTCTTTTTCCTTGATAAGCAATTGGAGGTGCTCGCCATTTTTTGCTAGCTTTCGCTGCATTTCTTCATACTTTGCTAGCTCTTCAGCATCTTCGTTTCTTGTTCTTCTTCTTGTTCTTGTTGTTTCAGCTTGCGCTTTTCCCTTTTGAGAGAGCCAATCTTGAACTCTTCGGTAAATCCCGATTTCTTGTTCTGTGAATGTTGTCTCTTGTGGTGGATCTTCGGTGGCGTCTTATTGTTGGCCATCCTCTGGAGGTGGAGGTTTTGAGGTGAAGACGTCACTGCAGCAGTTGATGTTGTAGTCATTCTCTTTGTGGTTTTCACATGCTTGAATATGGTGGGTGCCAAACTATTGGCTAAGAGATCCGATTAACCCAGAACCTCTTTGGGACTCGAAATAGTGAGGAAAAAAACACAAGCATGGATTGACTGGTCTGCTAATAGTTCGTGTGTTACAAGGGCGGACCCAAGGAGGTATTTATTCTGAATACCTAGAGACCGGGGTCAAAATTACGAATGAACCTCATTAACTGCTACATCTTCCAAATATTCGAGGGCAAACTCGACATTTAAAATTATAAGTGCGGGCCAAGAGGAGCCCCCTTGGGGCGCTATCTTCCAATCGAGTCCTGCAGCCTTTGTTCTTGGTCTGCACTTCAAGAACGTCGGGCCTTGGTCCTCTTTAGTACGAAGAGGGCATCATCGTCTTTTCATCCCTCCTGGCCTCCACCTTGAAGCGCATTTGCCGAACGCCTCCCTTGAAGAGCGCCACCTTCGGCCACTGCGTCAAGATCGCTTCGGTCTGGAGCCTGAAAACTGAGTTACACAATTAGCCCCCAACATATACATAACACTTGATTTGTACCTGAAGGAAAAATATACAGAAATTTTCTCAAGTGGTAAACTAAAGAAATTAAAATATTGAGATGGATACGGTTATCCGGGCGATGTACATTTGAGGCCGCATTTTAGTTTTTTATTTCAAAAAAGAAAAAAAGAAGAAATTAAACTGACATAAAAGTGTGCCGTCGCTCCTGAAGCAGCGTGGTATGCTATGTTAGCAAAAAAAGAGGGTTCTTGGTCCAGTTTTAAACAGTTGAAGGTATGCTAAACATCCAGTTTGTAGGTTAAGCGGTTTATATAGAGAATCATCACTATAGTACAGGTTTACAATACCTTATAAAAATATAAATGAGTGTATCGACATACTCACTGTACTCTTGCATACTCAACGTACATACCACCTTAAATCATATAGTTTTATTACATACTCTATGTGCATACACTTGGTTTGGCTAAATACCCTCTAAATCTTGAGATACATACGTGGAAGTAGCTATACATGGGAGTACAATGAAATATCCCTATTATATCTTATATATATACTTTTGTTGAAATAAAAGCCAATAAATATCAGATCGGTCTAGATTCTGGTAGTAAGATTATATACCAGTAGAAATAAACAGACAACCAACCAACTTGCTGAAAAAAATAACGAGAGACTGTGAAAGAACGGTGGTGGACTTACAGACAAAAAGCACCTTTTTCTTGACCGTGTGATGAGCTATGCATGTTCGTCTCTCAACCAGAATATTCGTCCCCTGTCGGCATCAGAAGAATCTGCCCACGAAGCATCTGCTGGAGCCCTCGAAAGATCAATTAAGCAGAGGTTATTAGTAGGCTTCATTTGCTTTTAATCCGGAGGGAAGATTCTATAAGAGATATGATTACTCCTAATCGACTAATCTAGCTAGCATCATCATACAGTAGAGTAGTTGACCGAAAAGACAAAAGTTTTGTGGCCTTAATTTGGCTAGTAGCACGGCATATGTTTTAAATACTTGCAAGCTGAGAACGAACCACGTCTCAACCATAGAGTTTTGGACGGTGTATGTTATCATGTGTATATATAGCCTTTTTGACTGCATGTTTTGATTAAAAATTGAATGATCCCATTATCCCACTTGTACTATATTTGTGCATCTTTGTTGAGGGAGGACGGTTGGATACACCATTTGCGGCTAGGGTGAACCGGTTTTGGGTCCAGACCATCACATGAGGCGGTTTTACGTAGATTCACCACCGGAGAAAGGCCGATCGGCCCCGCTTGGGAAAAGGCCACCGGATTCCCTATAAGTATTACGCGATTCGCACTAAATTCCTTTAACATTACAACCGGATGTATGGCTCAGGACTAAATGCTCTTTTAGTCTCAATTGGTAGTACTAACCTGGACAATATTGTCAAAGAATTCTGGTGCCGGGCCTGTTACGTTTATGGTTTCCAATATGGAAATTGACAATTTTTCGAAGAACTGTTCATTGTCGAAGCGAAACTAAGAATGCGGTAGAAATTAAAGGCACTACGTCGGGATATGTAGACAACAACGAGATAGGAAAAGACACTATACTGTCCATCGTTAAAGATTGGGCCAATTCTTGATTGGTTAAATTAATTAAAGCATGGCTTCTTCGTCGGTGGAACAATAATCTTGCCAGCTCGTGATTGCTGTAGTCCAGTGTGACAATTTCCATTGTTATGCAGTAACGACATGATATATGTTTGCCTATTAATTACAGTTTTTCTCTCTTCATGATATACTGTATATCCATAAGTATCAAACTGTCCTTTTTTCTTTCAAGATATATACGTATTTAAACTCAGTTCAATAGGATTGTTGTGTGGTGCAACTGCACTAATAAAGAAACACTTATAGACAGCTAAAATGGCCGTGCAGAGACGATTTTGACTAACCGCAGCTAAAATGGTTTCCAGCTAAAATGTTGTGTTTCTATGCATGCATATGCATGGGTAGCTATCTGCTTCTAGAAATGAATTAATTTCCAAAATGCACGTTTATGTGATATGACAGGTATGGAAATTAATGAATTTCAATGTCTTGAACCTTTAGGATAAAATCTATATTGATTGCTCGTCGCAAATCACAGTTTTAGCCTCCTTAATATCTAACCTACAAAAATACGAGAGATCCCATTCTTTTGACTCCATCTCTCTAATCCTGATCCTTGTATTGCGTTTGTCATATAAAATGAAAATTTGATCAACTACTAGGTTACAAATCTTAACGACATTATATATAGTAGTTTGGAAAAAATCAATTTCTAAAATACATATAAGAGCTTGTACCAAATATTTGGCCTCCTAACTATTTTAGTTGAATGTGTATGTCTAAGTCAGTATTGTGTCCAAAAAATAATTAGTGCGTAATGTGTAAAAAGATAAAGCAGAAGAGATTATAGGCTTAACAATTGGACAAAATAAATGTGCCTCAAATATAAATTATATTAGTAGCACATTAAAGGGCCCGTTGTTCAAAATAACGGCTTAACTATTGGACAAATTAAAGGGCACGCGTTTCGGAGAGATTACGTGCACGATCAATCAACCCCTTGCTCTCCGTTGATGTCATATGGGTACCATACACGTTTGAAAACAACATATGTTATCGTGATGTATATGTTTGCCAAAGGAGATCAAATTTCCGTGGACCAGATCGTATGACAATCAGCTTTCCAAAAGAGATCCATTTATTTGAAGCAGTTATTTGTTACCTCAAGGCGTATTTATGAAAATTGTGTGTACAAAATTTAGGCTATTCCAAATACAAAGTATCATACTACAATATCAAAAAATGTCACAGACAATGACAAATATGATATTGTTGAGAAGAAATACCCTTCACAATGTATAGTATCGTATGTAATGTTCAAAGTAATTTATTAAGAAGATTTCCTTATCTACGAATGTGGACTCATAGTATTAGATTTTGTGCTATGGCTAATATTGTGCAAAAGCAATATCTTAATTGTTCATGAAAGTTTTTTTCGCCCTTCTATTAATTGTTGTGCCATATCAACTAAAATCCTATGGGATCTTATTATTAATGAGTATGATACTACCATTGGGAATATGTTAAGAAAAACTAGTATTCCATCTATTGATATCAGATGTAATTAGGAGCACACTGAATTCTAATTTTGTTCAGTATTTATATGAAAGCAATTCTTAGTATTCTAATCATTGAGTTGATTGGAAACCAAGCGATATAGATAAACAAAAGATGGTGGATAGCAACATATGCCCACTAACCAAATCAACGTGAGGATAAAGGAGAATTAAAAAAGCAAAGCCATTCCAGTACATGTCGATCACACCAATCCACTTTTGCTATAGAGGTCGAATAATATTTCATCTGCAAATAAAACTTTCTTCGTCCCAAAAAGATCATCGAATCAGAAATGCATATATTAAATCAAAATGCTTTTATTATGAAATTAAAACAATTGCTATTTTACGGTGGTTGCACAATACTTTCGATAGCACTCGTTAATGATTTTTTTGTGGCCGTTGATCTAAGAAAGTGATTTAATAAAACAAATTTAATGGAACCGGTCTCACGATTTGGTACCTTCCAATACCATTCCCTTGGTACCACTCAGTACCACCTAGTGCCACCAATTTTTAAACTCTATTTTATAGTGGTTGGAAAAGAACCCACCGGTAGCACACAGTACTAGACGGTACCACTATTTTTTTTTTAAATTTTAAGAGGTTTTTATGCTCTTTGTGGAATTAAAAAAAAATTATGGGTACCAGTCCCACCATTTTTTGTCCCAGACCCTACTATTTAGTACCGTCGGGTACCGATACCGTGGTACCGCCTATTTTTAAACCGTTAGATCTCTTCTGATGGATGGTTCCTATTTTTTCCAACCACCGTAAAAATTGTATTTAATTTCGCTCAATGAATGCCTTATTTTTTCCAACTACCGTGAAACTTGTCACATAAGTTTTGTAAGGCTATAGCTAAATTTCACGGTGAAAACATTATTAATCATTGAACATATTATGGGCAGAATAAATTCTTACACAAGATCTTAATTTATGTTAAGCAGATATTATTCTAGCTTTATATTATATTTTTCAGCTCAAGTATATTCTTTAATCTGAGGCTAATAACAACGAGAGGAGGTATTTTTCTTGGCAAACAATTTTGTCGACCCATCCGTATGTTGACCACTAATCAAAAGAATGCTATGGAGATAAAATTTCTGACTCAACTCACAGCAGCTCAAAATTATCTTGGAGTCATCAGGAGAGGTCAAAAAATAACATCTCACAAGTGGAAGAATTTTCTTCCATGCCATGTACGTATGCGCAGGAACTGTTCTCGGCCATTATCACTTCTAGTTTGACGACATGACCTTCATTGTACATATATCAAAACAAAAAAAAACACTCTGAAAACCAAATCGTGAAGCTCATGCACACCACAAAACATGGCTAGATTATACCCATAGCAACATATATGTATTTTTCTTCTAAATTATCCACACGATATTACTGATAATATCTCATGTGATTTTGCTATTGTGTGCGGCAGCTCTTACCATTCTAAAGAGAGTCCACAAAGAAGAGCTTGCAGAGACCCCTAGGTTGCTGCAAAAAACATGGTTGAGTTGTGTACAACTCTAGCACTAGATTTGTGAATGCTTTATAATTAGTCTATAATATATTGGTGAGTATGCGCCTTTTGGAATGGACTACAATTTTCTCTATTTAATTGGACATGATTTCTAAATTTCATTTGTACATGGCTAGAAACTTATATCCTCTAAAGCAAAAAAGACCATCGCATAATTCCACGGCTAGTCTCCTGCATCTTTGATCAGAGAGCCTGCAGTTGTTGTAGTGTCCATGATGACGGAACTGTACGTCATGCTAGGCACGCGGTGCTGCCTTGTGACTATATAAAGACCCGGACAGCCTTCCTATGATTGCAAGAGTTTCAGCCAACACAGGGAACTAGCTCCTCATACCTCTCCCTTCCCTCCTGCAGGGGCCAAAGGGTTAGAGAGAGGAAGAGTAGTTCCAAAGCCTATACGCAAACAAGTCCATCGCCTCAAGACCAGCAGCTACCTGTTCATTCAGTTGTATCGCTTGTGTTGGCAAGCTCTTGTAACCATCTTCTTTAGTAGTTCCCCTTTGTATCACAATGGCTGGCCTCTCTATGCAACACCCTTGGGCGTTCGCGTTTGGCCTCCTAGGTATATATATATTACCTTTTCAGATCACAAGAGCAGCATACTCATGGGTCACGCATTCATTCATATCTATTTCTGTTTTGTCCTTTGCACTTTAATTTACAAATTGATATGATTGCGTAATCAGAAGCATCTTATTGTTTCTTAGCTGCTATAGTGCATGCATAGTATTACAATCAGAAGCCACGCATAGTGGGATGTATTTCCTCGGTGGTAGCATAAGAACATTTGACCAAAATGAGTCGTTTCTTGTGGCCCTAATCATTTAGCCGCACAAGATTAAGCATTCATCTACTAGATTTAATCAACTCTGGGCAGCATGACCACCGTTGCTTTTGTTAGCCTACAAATCTCTTATCTTGTACATATCGAGCTACAATTATACGGTATTTTGAATCATCTATATTATCTTGCTACGTGGGTGGTGCATGTACATATAGTTCAGTACAGTACCTGCTTTCGTGGCATCATATTGCACCATAACACAAAGGCAGTCCAGCGCAAAAAAGAAAAACATAAAGCTTCTTTGCTAATCACAAAAGAAAGCAGGATTGGACAGGGATGTAACCTGCCCGCATATCAGAACTTATCCCAGATGCTTTGGGCAACTTTCGCGCAGTTTGGTAACTTTTGCAAAAGGCTAACCTTTGGCGCCCTTTCTTGATTGCAGGCAATGTCATCTCCTTTGCCACCTTCCTGGCTCCTATGTAAGTAACACATCACTAAATTTTCGTACCGTAAATATATGCATGTTGAACGAACATGAACATTAGTTTCAAATAAAAGTAGTTTATTGAGACTATGTTTGGATTTGTATATACGTGCAGCCCGACGTTCTACCGCATCTACAAGAGCAAGTCGACTGAGGGCTTCCAGTCGGTTCCCTACGTGGTTGCCCTGTTCAGCTGTATGCTCTGGATCTTCTACGCGCTGGTGAAATCCAACGAGACCTTCCTGATCACCATCAACGCTGCCGGCTTGGTCATCGAGTCCGTCTACATCATCATGTACTTCGTCTACGCGCCCAAGAAGGGCAAGCTATTCACCGCCAAGATCATGCTGCTCCTCAACGTCCTCGGCTTCGGGCTCATCCTCCTGGTTACCCTCCTCGCCTTCAAGGGTGACAAGCGTGTCGTGATGCTCGGCTGGATCTGCGTTGGCTTCTCCGTCAGCGTCTTTGTCGCGCCACTGAGCATCATCGTGAGCACTCTGTCAACCACACAAGCATCGATCCTCAGCAGTGTTGTTCTTATTTGATGTACATGCTGTTAATGACTTCCATGTGCGCGTTTGTGTACGTGCAGAAACGTGTGATCCAGACGAAGAGTGTAGAGTACATGCCCTTCTCCCTCTCCCTCTCGCTCACGCTGAGCGCCGTCGTCTGGTTCCTCTACGGCCTCCTCATCAAGGACAAATATGTCGCGGTAACTAGCTAGCTAATAATTGCAACTTGTTGTATGCTACCATGTCTCATCTGTCGTCTTTTTCCTTATTTTTTCTCTCAACTCTTGCTACGACCTCTCTCTGCAGCTACCAAACATCCTTGGGTTCACCTTTGGCGTGGTACAGATGGCGCTGTACATGTTCTACATGAACAAGACGCCGGTCGTCACAGGAGGCAAGGACTCGGGCAAACTTCCATCAGCAGATCAGGAGCATGTTCTGGTCAACATCGCAAAGCTCAGCCCTGCCCTCCCCGAGAAGAGCTCCGAGGTGCACCCAGTGACCGATAGGGCAGTTCCGAGGAGCTGCGCTGCTGAAGCGGCGGCGGTGGCAGCGATGGGGCCAACCAACAGGGACGTGGTCGACGTCTTCGTAAGCCGCCACAGCCCCGCCGTCCACGTGGTCTAGATCCTCGCGTGCATGGCCCATGCATGCACGCAGGCGCGCACACGCCGCGTATGTGCGCTTCAATATTGGCACCCCTTGCAGCTGATAGCGAGCAACGATGGAGAGTAAATAAGCACGAATTAATTATGAGTAATTAATTGCCATGGAAGCGAGCTAATGGAGGAGATCAAAGCCAGGGGAATCTATATTTGGTATATATATACACAAATATATACATATATATACAAATATATATATTTGTATATGGGATGGTGTGTGTTCATCATGCCACTGTATTCATTATCATATCGCTACATTATTATTCCTTTTACGTGTAACATGTTCTAATAAAATGTAATGAATAACTCATTGCCGTTAACTACCGCAATACGTACTAGTGTTTGGTTTCATCATGAGAAATAGAATAGCTCTCGTGTGTTGGTCTGCAATGGTTTATTTTCTCAATCCGGGTGAAGACGTGTACGTACATGTACCACTACAAACAGAGAAAACTACATGCATATATGCTGCGTATGTGATCCTTTGTACACACGTTTCATCATATCATGCGTGATCAAATTATGTCCACCTGGGTTCAGCTGTAATTTGTCGCTATTATTGCATGTAGTGCTCCCTTTTTCAAAGCGATATAGGTGCTGTGTCGTGTCTAAGTTCATTGGCTTTGCCGTTATTTGACACAGAATGTTTCATTTTATGGTATATAATAATGACAACATGACAAATGCTTAGCGCTCTTGTGGTCCTAGCGGTAAGAATAGCACAAATAATGTTAAAGCAATTAGTTTCATAATCAATTAGACCAAGTTATTAGTAATGATTCTGATTTGGGTGTATGACCACACATTCTGTGCCTACCGCCGGCCCAGCCCAACCTAACTGAAATCTAAATCTGCCTGGCCCTGCTTCGTATTTCCAAACAGATAGTTTCCCGCTATACTAGAAAGTCAGAGTCTAGGACAACTGGGATGCAAATCTGCAAGAGATCTCTTGAACCGTAGTTTTAATGTAGATGTCTGGACTTGAGGACTCTCTGTCCAACAATTTCTTCACCTACCAGATTTGGTGGAAGTAAAGACTTGATGTTGGATAGTTACAATGCGAGAGAACTTCGGTGCCAGTAGAGAATACACCCAAAATGTTGCAAAGCTTCCTTGCCATGTTCCATTCCTCAACTAAAGGCTCGTGTGTGTACTGAATGTCATCGGTGGTCAAAGACTGAAAGGCTCTCTTATACTCCAAAGCACAACTGAGCATGTGGAATGTTGAATTCCATCTAGTAAGGACATCAAGAGGCGGGCGTTTCTGACAAGATATCCCAACTTCTTCGATCATCTTTTCAAACCTTTGTTTACGTCCTTGTGAACTCTTCACATACTTAACACTTTCTCTAATGGTTGAGGCAGCATCAATCATTATTTTAAGACCTTCTTGCACCTCAATATTAAAAACACGGGAACTGCAGTGACAATGGAACATTACACCTTCAGCTAGCAGCAACTGTTTGCCAAGCAGGTTTTCATTCAAAGATTTCAAAAAGTTATCATTTACTTGGGCATTGTCTAGTGTGATAGAAAAGATCGTATTCTCCAAGTTCCATTCAATGATAAACTTAAGCATTGCATTGAAAAGATTCCTACCATCATGAGGGGTCTCGACCAAACCAAATTTGATAACCCTTTTATGGATTTTCCAATCAGCTGTGATAAAATGGCAGGTGACAGATAAATAACCAGGGTTTGTTTGGAGGTCCATAGATCTACAGTTAGAGAAACCTTAGAAGATAACTGACTCAAACATGCTCGTAGTTTTTCATTGGCATGCTCATATGAACTAATACAATCAGATTTGATGGTAGTTCTAGAAACATGTGTAAACCACGGATTAAGATTGGAAACAATACTTATAAACTTTGGATACTCCACAATAGTAAAAGGTAATGCATGAGTCACAATCAACTTCACTAGCTCTTTTCGGGAAGTTTCTTGATCAAATTTCCAGTCTTTGAATGACGTATCAGGCAATGACAAACCAAGCATAAGATACAACTTAGCCTTTCCCTCACAACTATTCAAATGTCTGAGACAAGAACTAGTACCAACATCACGATTTACCTTGAATATTTTGTGGCAGTGCAAGCATTGAGCTTCAGCAATGGTCTTACCATCATATATAGGCTCAAAGTCTTTCCAAATTTTAGATCTAAGTTTGCATCTCCTAGTCCCTTGTGAAGTACCTAATCATTGACATGGAAAACACATTTTACTGATGTGCACAATTTACTAAATCAGTAATATGCTGGCAAATATAAGGACACTAACAAGTTGAAGCATATTTCTAGCTGCATTATATCAGAACACTTTGGGGAGCATCGCGGACAGGGAGCTTGGGTTTGGTGAAAACTTCATCCTAACCCCCGATGACCTTACAATCATTGTCACTAGTGGTGATCTCAACCTTTTTGCATCTGGTACCTTGTGCTTTTCCATGGGAACCTTCCTCTTCCTCACTGAAGGTATCAACTTTCTCTTTTGGGACTGCACAGTATACACCAATTCAAACTATTAGTATTACATCAAAAATCACAAATAAATAAACCCTGAACATTACAAAAACAAGGCATGAGCAAGCAACAAATATATATGCAGTTATAGAGCGCTCTGCCTCTTAGATTATAATTCTAGATTAAAATTTGAGGTGACTCAGATATGGACACATGCATTTCTTTGACTCAACTACAATTCAAGCCGCCGCGGCTGAACCGTGCAGCGCCGTCCTGCCTTGGTGGTTCGCACTTTGCAGGTTCGGTGACCCAACGTCCTTCCTAGTTCCTACTCCTAGCGACAAAGTGAGGCAGTGCAGTTCTGTCTTAGTGTCTTACTGTCTACTGTAGTGTGCATGCTACAGGCAATTAGGCAGGCACCAACATATGTTCAGGTTCAGCCGTTCAGGTACGACCGTATTAGACCATTCCATGGATGCATATCTCAATTAAATAATTCTAAGCCTGAATGACTAAATCACTTATTCAACGAATTAGTTCAGTTACATTACATACTAGTTTATTTTGATAATTTTAGCTTGAATGCCTATTGTAGTTCTATTTTTATTGCATGAAAACATATAGTTATATGCTGAAATCATACTTTTACTAGTAATTTTTATATCACAGCATAGATGTACCAGAAAACACAAAGAGTGGATGGAGCATATGCTGGTGGGTACAACTCCAGTTGGTATTGGGAGTGGATCTGTAGCTGATTCTGGCACAGGTGAAGCTGATGCTGCGCCAGGAGTAGCCATGATTTCATTCATGAGTCGCTCATGCAAGAGGAAGGGCGATGATGATGGCTGAACCGCCAAAGGGACCTAGGGAAAAGACAAGAAGATGGCGGATTTGAGCTTCCGTTGGGGAATCTAGAGGTACGGTATGGATAAGAGGTGGAGGATGTGCATACGTGTTGAGATGGAGGATGCGACGATGCCGGTGGTGGAGGAACTTCGCTGCGGCTGCCGTGATCTTCTCAAGCTCGAGGACGAGACACACAGGCCGCCTTACGCCTGGATCTCGGGGACGGGATGGTACGGGCGGCCGCCGGCTGGATCTTGGGGACGGGCGAGAGCTAGGGCTAAGACGGTGCCGCCATGGAAGACGGCGGCGCCCTCCCTTCGTACGTGAGGACGGTGATCGGCGGCGTCCAAGTCGGTGCGGTCGGCGGCGCCCTCCCCGAGCAGCCGAGCGAAGTCTCTCGCGCGGCATGAGCGGAGGGTTGACAGCCCTGGGCAGAATTGGTGAGGGCGCTGCGGCACCGTTGGGTCCGTGGGCTGGCTCGCGAGGAGCCATTCCAGCAGCCGGGCTTCATTGTGGCTCTTAGGCGGGCTGGTGGCGTGGGTTAGTGGGTGGGCCGATGGCGAAGCCCGCGCCACTTCCATCCCTATATGTGCGCTTCAATATTGGCACCCCTTGCAGCTGATAGCGAGCAACGATGGAGAGTAAATAAGCACGAATTAATTATGAGTAATTAATTGCCATGGAAGCGAGCTAATGGAGGAGATCAGCGAGGGGAATCTATATTTGGTATATATACACACATATATATACATATATATATATATACAAAATTTGTATATGGGGTGGTGTGTGTTCATCATGCTACTGTATTCATTATCATATCGCTACATTATTATTCCTTTTACGTGTAACATGTTCTAGTAAAATGTAATGAATAACTCACTACCGTTAACTACGGCAATACGTACTAGTGTTTGGCTTCATCATGAGAAATAGAATAGCTCTCGTGTGTTGGTCTGCAATGGTTTATTTTCTCAATCCGGGTGAAGGCGTGAAGACGTGTACGTACATGTACCACTACCAATGAAGAAAACTATATACATGCAAATATGCTGCCTATGTGATCCTTTGTACACACGTTTCATCATATCTTGCCTGATCAAATTATGTCCACCTGGGTTCAGCTGTAATTTGTCGCTATTATTGCATGTAGTGCTCCCTTTTTGCAAAGCGATATAGGTGCTGTGTCGTGTCTAAGTTCATTGGCTATGCCGTTATTTGACACAGAATGTTTCATTTTATGGTATATAATATGACAACTTGACAAATGCTTAGTGCTCTTAGCCAATCTTGTAGACACACAAGTGCTTCTACTGTCTGGCAATAGAGTCTACTTCTATAGTCATTGATAATTTTCTCACCATTGGAAAATGCTGATTCTGATGCCACTGATGATGCTGGGATTGCCGGTATATCCAAAGCCATACGTGCAAGTACTGGATATTTGGCGGAAGAAATCTTCCAATATTGTAAAATATCAAGTTCACTGTTCACAGGAACTGTATCTTCTTCCACATACTTGTCAAGTTCGCTGACTTTTGTCCTTTGGTTCATGTTTTGCCGCTGCCCCCAATCTGACCATGGATGATCTTTTACAGCAGTTGCATCTTCTTTACTCATTTGATTTGCAAGCTCTGGGATCATATTACTATACTGCATGGAATACTCATCGAACAGTTTTTTAAATGTCTTTTGTACTTCAAGGAAGTAAGTAGATGATGACCTAAAACCTCGTCCTAGACAGAACTCATGGAAACCCAACTTAAATCTAGGGTCTTGGACAACTGGGATGCAAATCTACAAGAAAGAGAGATCCCAATATTTCTGGATTTTTTTCTACATCTCATGAACCATAGTTTTAATGTAGATGTCTGGACTTGAGGACTCTCTATCCAACAACTTCTTCACCTCCCAGATTTGGTGGAAGTAAAGACTTGATGTTGGATAGTTACAACGCGAGATAACTTCGGTGCCAGTAGAGAATACACCCAAAATGTTGCAAAGCTTCCTTGCCATGTTCCATTCCTCAACTAAAGGCTCGTGTGTGTACTGTTAGCACTAATCCTAACTTGCACATATTTTAGTATTTGCATGTATGTCATGCCGTAGCGTTGCGTGTCAGTCGCATTAGGTGGTTTAATCATTTCGTGTTGCATTAGCATGTATGTAACCGGCAGCGTGGTATGTTCACGTAGAAGCCGGATTCTCAGTTCTGTACTGCATGCATGGCTAGTTAGCTTATTATTAACATGTGCTAGATAGTAGTCAGTAGTGGACTGCATGTGTTGCAGTTAGTGAAGCTGACGGCCTGGTCAATAGGTGATTATTAGAGTCCGGCAAGAAGCAAGCTGCATGCAAAGGCCAGGCGTGGCGGTCATCACGCGGAGGACCATTTCTTCACGCATGAGTTCGTGGCTCGTGCGGACGTGGAGGAACGTGTGTGCGTGCGTGCGTGAGACCCGGGCAAGTCGTTGCTCGCCGTTGTGTGGTTGGGCTTTAAAGCCGTGTAATCCTGCTCTATTGTTAGAGGGTGTGAGTTGCATCAATATACAGAAAAACTCCCAGGCGTAGATCGCTGTGGGGGCGTTCGTCGCCACAATCTTTTTGTGCCTTGTTAGCTTTTGTGTTCGTTCTAGCCAAAATCTCCACCGGCAGTGTGTCGTCGAGCTAGCTGATCGTGGGCATCTCCAACATGTACTGAATGTCGTCGGTGGTCAAAGACTGAAAGGCTCTCTTATACTCTAAAGCACAACTGAGCATGTGGAATGTTGAATTCCATCTAGTACGGACATCAAGAGGCAGGCGTTTCTGCCAAGGTATCCCTACTTCTTTGATCATGCCAGGGTTTGTTTGGAGGTCAATAGATCTACAGTTAGAGCAAACCTAGAAGATAACTGACTCAAACATGCTCGTAGTTTTTCCTTGGCACGCTCATATGAACTAATACAATCAGATTTGATGGTAGTTCTAGAAACATGTGTAAACCACGGATTAAGACTGGAAACAAAACTTCTAAACTTTGGATACTCCACAATAGTAAAAGGTAACGCATGAGTCACAATCAACTTCACTAGCTCTTTTCGAGAAGTTTCCTCATCAAATTTCCAGTCTTTGAATGACGTATCAGGCAAGGACAAACCAAGAATATGATCCAACTTAGCCTTTCCCTTACAACTATTCAAATGTCGGAGACAAGAACTTGTACCAACATCACGATTTACCTTAAATATTTTGTGGCAGTGCAAATACTGAGCTTCAGCAATGGTCTTACCATCAGATATAGGCTCAAAGTCTTTCCAAATTTCAGATCTAAGTTTGCGTCTCCTAGTCACTTGTGAAGTACCTAATCATTGACAGGGAAAACACATTTTGCTGATGTGCACAATTAGACCATTGGATGGATCCATATCTCAATTAAATAATTCTAAGCCCGAATGACTAAATCACTTATTCAACGAATTATTTCAGTTACATCACATACTAGTTTAGTTTGATAATTTTAGCTTGAATGCCTACTGTAGTTCTATTTTTATTGCACGAAAACATATAGTTATATGCTGAAATCATACTTTTACTAGTAATTTTTATATCACAGCATAGATGTACGAGAAAACACAAAGAGTGGATGGAGCATATGCTGGTGGATAGAACTCCAGTTGGAATTGGGAGTGGATCCGCTGCTGATTCCGGCACAGGTGAAGCTGATGCAGCGCCAGGAGTAGCCAAGATTTCATTCATGAGTGCCTCATGAGAGAGGATGGGCGACGACGATGGCTGAACCGCCAAATTAAGCAACCCAGGGAAAAGATGGCGAAAGAAATATCCAGAAGCACAGCAGTGACCGACTCCGAAACTCTTGCTCACTTCAAGATCGGTTCCCGCGACGACCGACAGGAACCAGTGCCCTTCCTCTGCTGATTGCCATCTGCACGTGCATCTCCCAGCAGACGAGAGCCGCCGGCGGCATCCGAGCAGTTTATGCTGTCGGCCACCTTCACCTCCCAGGTGAAGCTGGTGCTGGCCAAGGGGCTCTCGCCAGGCGTCTGCATCGTCCGACACTCGCATTGCTGTGCACCGTCGCCTGTGCAGCCAAGGCCATCGCCGTCAAGCACTGGTTTCGACCGGCCGAAGAGCTACCACTGGTGCTCCTACGGCAGCGCCATCGTCGGCTACTTCGTCTCCCGCGTCGAAGCGTTCGTCGTGTTAGCCGATCTAGTTACCAGTGTTCCCACCTTCATCGTTGGCAACTACATCAAGCTCTCAACCTATGATGCCATCGAGCAAGACCCAGGTGAAGATGGAGTCATGAGCCCAACTCACGATAAAGATCAATCTGCTCGCGAAGCCGGTTCGGACTGCAGGGATGGTTCGTATGAAAACAGACGTCGAGGCAGCATATAGACTCCATTTTGGACGTTCTACATACGGATGGAAAGCTAAGGAGATAATCTTTCCAATCCAACAAGAATCACATCCAAATACGCTCAGAGTCAACGGGAATTGATAAAACAGTGGGATGTCCAGAACCTGCTACGTCGGGTATCGGCTTATATTTATTTTGTCAACCCATCCTCGCCACGTGTGCAACGCTCAAGCATCAATAAGATGGCCAATCGAGACCATTGGCACTTCATAGGTACAAGGTCTAGCATCGTTTGTATGGGAGAGGCCGTGGCCAGTCCACATGGTTGGTCAATAGTGGAGCACGCACTTTTTTAGCACATCTGGAGAAGTGCTCTCGCTCGGGAGGCACTATGACTTGCCTCAAGATTATGAAGCTGGTGATGTCATGCCATGGACTACGCTTGGGAGGCATAGAAGGCTGCCTCAAGAAAATAAAAGATGGAGGAACGACCGGTACAATGCTCTCGGCTATGCGTTTAGCATCGGAGGGTCACGAGCATTATGAAAAGGGTGCAGTGCATACAATAATGCCGATATTTAGCCATCGGTTTTTAGAAAGAAGAAATAGGACCATGAAGTCGTCATGCATCTGGAGTCATTACTATAGCCGGCTGATCTAGCCGCCGGCACTCCTTCGATGTCATCATCATTAGACGCTTCGGTTCCCAAGCTAGAGCGTCCGTCACCGCAACTAATCGATCCGTCCACCGGCATTTCTACAGTGCCATCGACATCGACTACTTTGGCTGCCACGCCGGTGCACCTACGACATCATCGACATCAACTCCTTCTGGTGTTGCACTGGAGTCTCCACGGCATCATCGATATCGACTGCTTCAGGTGTCGCACCGGAGCATCCACGGCGCCAACGACATTGGCTGCTTCGATTGCTGCACTAGAGCATCCATCATCTCAGCCGGTCGATCTGACCACTGGCACTCCTACGACACCGCCGACGTCAGTGTCTTTGGCTCTTACATTGGAGCATTACTCACCTCAGCCGGTTGATTCAGTCACTGTACTTCTACGACGCCATCATCATGGGCTATTCTGATTCACTCGATAGAGCGTTCAAAGAATTCCCTAGTACTATAATCTGTTGATTGGATTTTGGATCGACTTCATCCTAAGGTTAGCATGTGTTGTTTTCATTATATACTTCACTGATCTACTGCAAGTTATGGATGTTTGGCTTCCCAATAGCCGATAGTTGTAATGATATTGTATTGAGGCAAGCACACACCAGATGGGATGTCGGCCATCGGCTCATCACTAGCTGATTCAATCGGTAAAACTCAAACCCACCCTTGCATTGTCATGTAGTATATGCACTTGCCACTTGCACTAGCTTCCTTGTATGCTTAGTAGCTTTTACTTGTGCTTCGTGTATGTGCTTTGAGGTGTTGATGCCTTTGACCGTGTGTAGTTAAGCTTTTTTGAATATGTTGAATATCTGATGCGGAGCATGGCTTTTATCCCTTGAAAATCTAAAACATGGTCACCGCTTTACATGGCTATTAGTATGTGTAGGCTAGTTGCCTTTGCTATCTTGAACATGCCTGGTAGCTATGTCCTTTACTTTGGAATCAATATGCAGCTCGAGTCTCAATGCTTACATGGTATTCTTGTGCTGAATTGAATTAAAATTTAAATGATGTCCATGTGTATGCTAAAATGAAAAGATACAGGCAGGTCTGCTGTGTCTCACTGATCTAGTTCGAGACTGCTTGCTTTTGCACTTTGGCATGAACTTGGACTAGGCTGTGAATGACCAAAATGTTGCTTTAAGCTTCTGATGGTTCTATGGACCTGGGCTTAGCATTGGTTGGTAAGAAATGGCCTGACAAGCAAATAACCCCTGGCACATAACGAAAGGCTTGCTTGAAATTCAAATTCAATATGTTTTACCTGCAAGACCTGGGGGGCATGAGTAATCAAGCTTGCTAAAGGTCATTGTTTTGGAAAGCTCACTTGTGTAGATACTTGCTAGCTTCTGCTTATTATGCTTTATCGTGCTAGCTGGCTATAAGTGTTGATGCTTTTTATTTTATAAATTCTAAAACTGGTTGCTCATGTTTCAATATAAATATATTCTTCAGAGCTTTTCTATGCTATGTCTTTATACTAAACTCTCATTGTATATACATGCTAGCACTTGTAAATGCTTTT
Organism: Paspalum vaginatum; assembly: GCA_030272315.1. Lineage (NCBI taxonomy): Eukaryota > Viridiplantae > Streptophyta > Magnoliopsida > Poales > Poaceae > Paspalum > Paspalum vaginatum. Next base: position 22,984,764 of record CM059019.1, on the reverse strand, counting down.
AGACATACCTGAAAGTTTTCGCTTACAATCTTTGCATGACATAGCATATTTTGTGGGAGAGATAGTTTTATCCTCGTTGTTAGTTTGGATTATATCGACTTTTTGCAAAACCAGATATGATCCATCGGCTTTTAGATGATCCACAGTTTTTCTGTAGTGCCGGTCTCGGCAACCAAATGTTTTGCAGGTGATCCACAAAGTCTGCGTTCTTATTCATTCCAAGTAGGATCGACTGAGCTATCCTGCCAACAAATGTATGTCTTCATCTACTTTTCTACGTCAACAAGTGGAGGTTGGTATGCATGTTCGGCCAATTAGCCAATCACGGTTGGTAGATACCTATCAGAGGAACTGCCATTAGCTGAATGACTGAGGAGCAACAAGTACTACAAGCAACATGACTGTCATCCAAGGATCATATATGTCATCGGCCAATCCCGGTGGGAAGAGGAAAGCCAAAGCCGAATCAAGCAATTGGTTAGAAAATATTAAACCGATGAAGCACAAGAGCGATCATGCAAGTTAGCACTAACCTCAAAACAGAAGACTCAGGACTAGTCTCCAACAACACTAGGACTGGCCAATGAAGGAATGAGGCCGGTTCAAGCAATCGGCCATATAAAAAAATCATCATGATGCTTAAGGATTCAAGTTGAAGATCGACAGTGCCAGCTGATGAAGGGCTAAGGCATCGGCTCGAGAGGCAAAATCAGAAGCATGAGAATACAAGTCGAAGAGTTGATTCTTCTTGGACGGTTTGCAATTGACGCATAAGAAGATTCTGATATATTTGGCCAAACTTGGGGGGCATGTGTTATCACCAAAATTTGACCAGGACTAGTAGGCCAAAATGTCAGAAGAAGCTTAGGGTGAAGGAATCCACTTGGCTAGGCCTTTATCATAAGTTTGCCCAAATATGATGATAATTGTGCGCCCAAGGCCCAAGTCAAGATGAAGTCAAGAGCCTAATCCATGTTGAAGCCCACTTTATTCGTGAGATTGGTTCGGATTGCAGGAGTAGGCCACACAAAAACAGTCGCCCAGGTCACATACGGACTCCGTTTGAGGCGTTGTACATATGGATGGAAGGATAAGGAGATAAGCTTTCCAATGCAATTGGAATCACATTCAAATACACTCAGAGTCGACGAGAATTGCCAAAACAATAGGACAACAATAATCTACCAAAATTATACGGTATATTTTGGCTGATATTTGGAAGCTTCACGAGGATCTGGATCAATAAGGGGAAGAGTCCAGATCATGTTACGAAGTCATAGAGTCTTAGTTGAGTTGTAATCTTTTCATTAGGAAAGAGTTTGAGTCTATCTAGGAAAGGGTTTGCCTTGAGGGCGAAGTCTCCAGACTATAAATATGTATCTTCTATTCATGAATAAACTAGCGACAGTATTACGCTCCCAAGCAGCTCGTACTTCGTTCATCAACTCTCGGTGCATCACCACCCTGGCTCCCAGGTTTATTCTCTCCATGTAAGCATCATGCTTTCCTAGCGGGTTCATCAGGTCGGCTAGGGCAGCGAAGCGTTTACTGGATCAATGGTGGTCCTTGTACTGAAGCCTTTTTAAAGGCAAGGTTTGCTAGTTATTCCACATGACATTGATATGCTTTAATGTTTACTCTAGTAGATTGTGTTAGGGCTGCTTGGTGTCTTGCGTTTACCCCAGTGAATCTCATACTAAGCTTCGCAAGTTACGAGACTCACTAGTTATCTTACATGTTATCGATCTGATATGTTGTTGATGCTTCATGCTATAGATCGGTTTCATGTAGCCAAGAGTATATAGCTTGTTTGGCTGCTACATTCCATGACATGGCGCTGCAATACGTGCACGTGGCAGTTTGAGAGATCAATATATGCTTGGCACCTTGCTTTACATGTTCTAGATTGTATCTTCTTGCCTAGATGAACCCCCTTGGGGGTTCCGATCTATGTTGCACATATGGTTAGATTTATCTGGTTATGGGCGTAGCGGATGTCAACCTAGGGGAGTTGTTTCTTCTAGATCATGCTTTAAGTAGGGTTGTTTCCTTTTGTCTCCTTGTTTGTGATTTGCCGATGAATTCACCTGACAGGAAGCAAGAAGGCGATCGGCCCGTATAAGCCGATCAACTCGGAGGAATTATGCCGATCTATGCGATCGGCTAGGATTTTATGCCTATTTGCTCATCTTTGTATCTACAAGGTGATCCTCTAAAAACTGCAAACCTCCCCGGCTAGAAGGTTAAGTCGAGTGGCACGCCTTGAACCCCCTCGAATCCGCTTGGAGGGTCGACCATAGTGGCAGCGTACTTCCCGGATCCCATGTGTGTCGATTGTCCGAACCCGAGCGGATTTAGGTGATAACAACTGGTTATAGAAACTACGGTAGAAACTAGTAACAAATATGTTTCCGTTCGAGCGCGAACTCAAGACCAATTGCAATGTGCTCGAACCAACCAACAACTGCACCACACAATCATATATGACTATATAGATGATGCTTTTTTTATTGTAAGTATAAGGCTTTAGTACCGGTTGGTAAGTCTTTAGTATAGGTTGGTGTTAAGAATCAATACTAAAGGGTACCTTTTAGTACCGGTTGGTAACAACAACCGATACTAAAAGTCTTCGCGAACATTGATGTATGAGTACCTTTCCACCTAGTACTAAAAGATACTTTTTAGTATGGGTTCGTATTGCCAACCAGTATCAATATCTCTCCTGTGGATAGTACCTTTCCACCCCGTACTAAAAGATACATTTTAGTATAGGTTTGTATTTCCAACCAATACTAGTGTCTCACCAGGGGCCAGTACCTTTCCACCTAGTATTAAATACAACATCTGTACTGGGTGCACATGTTGGTCGATTTATATGTCAAATTGGAACTCAAATGAACCCCCATTCTCTAGTAGTGATCATCTTTTACAAAAAAAATATCATGAAAATTAAGATTTGTGGAATTATACACCTACCGCCTAGACGTTGATGTAGCGGAGAAGGTAATGGCCGGTTGGCACCAAGAGGTGGGGTGCCCCTCCCGGTCCCTCAGTACAAGAAATCCTATGATATGTGAGGTTTCACTTATGTCACTAATCATGTAAATTATGTCACACTAGTAGTGTACCCGTGCGTTGCTATAGTTTATTTTGTTCAAATGGTGTCGTGGCTATTTCAATAACATTTAGTGAGATAAGGAGTCACACTTCAATTTTAACCGGTTAAATAAGAATATGCTTCATAATGTTCTGAAGTTAGAAAAAAGTAATGCAAATATTAAACATGACATATACTTTAGAGTGAATTGCACGACAGATCCTTAAACTTTTCCCATAATACCATCTGAGTCCATGAACTTTCAAAGTGCACAATTAGGTCCATGAACTTTTCTCACTATACCATTTGGGTCCATGAACTTTTCCCGCTATACCATTTGGGTCCAACAGAGGCCAGTCGGGCAAACTTTACCAATGTGGACACATCCAAGCATGCCACCGTGGCTGCCGGCGTCACATGAGTCACTCGCGGAGTGGCCGTGCGGGGAGGGCGCATCGGCGGCGGCAGAGCGGTGCAGCCACCTCCACACGGTCTCGCTCCTGTTGTTGACCCGCGCCCGCCACATCCTCCTCCGCCTCTCCCACTACCGAATCCACCACGTATGACCTTATCTCACACCTTTGCCTAGGCTCAGTGGCGTCCCGTACAGTGGTGCTAGATGAGATGTCTGGCATCGCACCCATGCTACTACCGCCGTCCGCGGTGGTTGTGGACGCACTGCTCTGCCGCCGCCAGCATGTCCTCCCAGCGAGGCTGCTCCACAAGTGACTCACATGACACCGGCAGCCACGGTCACATGGGCAGGCGTGTCCACGTAGGTAGAGTTTGCCAGGCTCGCCTCTGTTGGACCCAGATGGTATAGTTGGAAAAGTTCATGGACCTAATTGTGCCTTTGAAAGTTCATGGACCTAGATGGTATAGCGGGAAAAGTTCATGGACCTAATTGTGCATTTTGAAAGTTGATGGACCCAAATGGTATCACCGGAAAAGTTTAAGGACATGTCGTGTAATTCACTCTATACTTTATCGTACTAAGTATGTTATTTTCAGCGCTTATCAATCTGACAACCATGCAAGAGATTCTTAATAGCATGCACCTCCGCATTAATCGGAATTGTAGAGACACTAATTTTTGTAGAATGAATATTACAAAGAGATCAGTTGGACATTAATGGATGGACTAAAAATAGTGGGCCATACAAAATCTGCTAGAACATAATACAATAGAAATAATTACTTTATACAACAAGATGCACATACATTACATGGTCCAGATTTACTAGAAAGGATCTTTCATGTATGGCAATCAATGGAATCATGGTGTAGCTGTTTATACTCAAGCTGGTTGTTTATACTCAAACTAATTGCTAGGCCAAGCCAACCAGAATGAAGCGGCAACAATCATGAAGACTAGGGGCCAATGTTCACCTATAAGCACCTTCCTCACAGCAATCGAGCCTAGGCCCGCGCCTGACCTCATTTCGTTGCTCAACAACTACAACAATCTGAAGCAGAGCTGATCCGCAGAGTGTGAGCCATGAAAGTGAAGTAGCCAGTAGATTCACCAGCTTGCATCTCCACATAGCAAAGAAGCCCACTCACAACAATATCAAACAAAAGCCACCATGAGATGGAGAAATTGAGTAGAGAGATAATGACTGAGATCATCTGCAGCTATATCCCTCCATCCCTTCTGCTCTCTCCCACTGCCTTCTTCTCCCTTCGCCCCGCCACCGACCTACGATGCCCCACTCGCCTCCCCGCCGGCACCTGCGTCCATTAGCCCAAGGTCTATGTCCTCATCACCCCTGCCACCTCCACTTACCTAGCCTATTCCTCTTCCCTATCTATCGGCTCACCTCCCTATTAGCCTCCTCTCCAACCCCCATGCTGGCTGCCGTTCGCTAACTTCCACCGGCTCCCCATTGCCCTCTCCTCTCCCTATAGCCTCCGTACCTCCTCTGCCATGAGGTCGGACCGGAGGAGCATGGCATCCGCAGGGACGCTGTCACCCTCGCAGCACAGTAGTGGATGATGGAGATGCAGGCTCCTCCTCTTCCACTGCAACCAAGCCGGGACAGACCCACCTCCTTCTTGGTCTTGCTGCCTCTCTAGGCACTGGGTGGCCATGCTGCGCTACTGCCTTATCGAAGGTGGGGAGAAGAGATGGTGGCGCTGGTGCCCGCGCCATCACCACCACCACTGTCATCGTCGCCCACCGTGGAGGGGGTGAACCCGGCAGCCATCACGCAGACTGGGGACGTGGCAAGGCCAGATCTATAGGAGGGTGGCACCAGCAGTGGAGTGGGGAGAGTGGATGAGGATGTGGGCACCAGTAGCGGAGAGCATGACAGGGAACCGGTAGAGAGGAGGGAGATGGAATACAGAGAGGGGGCGGTGTAGATCCAGGCGGATCCCATACCTTGCCATCAGCGCAGTGCCTCAAAGGAGGGTGCCTCGGAGAGGATGATGTGCTCGTGTGCCCGAGCACTGCACGCCTCCATTGCTGACGCGGCAGTGATGAGGACGTCCAGGCGGGGCTACTACAGGAAAAATGCTTTCTAGATACATTTTGGTAGCAACGCTGGCCAAAAGTGTCACTACACGAAAGACGTAAACATGATTTTTTCATACGTTTTTCAGAATGTCTCAAATTGACATGATGTTATGATGGGGACCAGGGGGTTCCCGATCTTCTATCAGGTGGACGGTAAGTTGATTTGGCGGCACGATATACTCACGATCTGGCTCCCGATCAGCACGATCAAGCCCCTGCAATCGCAGCACCACGCGTCCTCTGGTTGTCAACCGTGCTCTGCCCAGTTGACCTCACCATGAAGGCTAATCCCTGCCAGTGAATCGAGAACACAAGTATGAACAAGAAAGATTGCGACTAAGCTTGCAGATGAATGATTAATCTCAAAAGGTTGAGGACTCACAAACTAGGAGTGTTCTCAAACGGTGAAACTATTCAATGACAGAGTAATCTAAGCAAATCCTGAAACCCTAACTTGGGCGGTGACTAAGGTTTTATAGAGCTTAGGGTCATCCAAGGACTCTTAGACGTGAACTCAAAAGATCCCCACCCTAGACAGATTCTGTCCGTCCACTTCCAACGCGATTTTCCGTTGACTCCAAAACCCAATAGACCTGAAACTAGTGGCATTGGAAAGATTATGTTTTTATCTTTCCAGGCATATGCGGATCACAGAGAACGGAGCCCGTTCATGTCCTGGACGATGATTTTAGTGCAGACTATCCCTTGAGGCCGAGGTGGCCTACTTCGAGATGAATTGGGCCTCCAACTTGACTTGGACGCCCCTCTTGCTTCCTCCCTCGCCCTTGCTGGTTCCTAAGGCCTTCATGTTCCTTGCCAAAGTTCCTAAGTTCAATATAATCAATACAAACATTAGGTAGCATACTATCCTCACAAGTATATGCACATGCATAAAGAAACGAGCTCACCTATTGATCCAATTGTCGTGCACGTGCTCTTGTGATAGGTCCTTGCATCACCACTGGAGGTTTATCATCAAGTGTATGAATAGGAGAGATGTCCTCATCCTCATCCCCCTCTTGAAGTGGAGTCATCCTCGAGTCAAGCTCATCTTCTTCTCCCAAGTATGGCTTCAAATATGCAATGTTAAATGTCAGACTAACCCCCAAATTCGGGAGGCAACTCAAGCTTATATGCATTGTCATTTATTTTCTCAATTATCTTGAAAGGACCATTAGCTCTAATCATCAATTTAGACTTCCTCAAATGTGGAAAACGATCCTTTCTCAAATGCAACCAAACTAAGTCACTCGGTTCAAGTTTTATTTCCTTTCTACCTTTACTACCAGCAGCCCTATACCTTTCATTCATCCTTTCAATATTTTCTTTAGTCGTTTCATGCAATTTCAGAATAAATTCAGCACGCTTCTTAGCATCATCATGAACCCTCTTAGTAGTAGGTAAAGGCAAAAGAGCAATAGGAGCACCGGGGTTGAAACCATACACTACCTGGAAAGGACTTACCTTGGTGGTGGAGTGCACCGCCCTATTATATGCAAACTCAACATGCGGCGGCAAACACTCTTCCCACATCTTCAAATTTTTCTTCAAAACAGCCCTCAACATGGTAGATAAAGTTCGATTCACTACCTCGGTTTGACCATCGGTTTGAGGATGACAGGTTGTAGAAAACAGCAGCTTTGTCCCTAATTTATTCCATAGCGTTCTCCAAAAATGGCTTAAAAATTTGGCATCACGATCTGAAACAATAGTAGAAGGCATACCATGCAAGCAAACGATTTTTTGAAAGAATAAGTTAGCAATATTAACAGCATCGTCACTTTTATGACAAGGAATAAAGTGAGCCATCTTAGAAAATCTATCATCCACCACAAAAATACTATCCCTCCCCCTCATTGTCCTAGGCAATCCTCAAACGAAATCCATAGATATATCTTCCCATGGGGTGCTAGGAAGAGGAAGAGATATATATAAACCATGTGGATTCAATCATGACTTAGTCTTTTGACATGTAGTGCAGCGGGATACAAACTTCTCAACATCTCGCCTCATCTTTGGCCAAAAGAAGTGTGAGGATAGCATGGCTTCCGTTTTCTTGGCACCAAAATGACCCATCAATCCGCCTCCATGAGCCTCCTGTAACAAAAGAAGACGTACGGATCCAACTGAAATGCATAGGCAGTTAGCTCTAAACACAAATCCTTCATTTATGACATATTTGTCCCATGTTCTTCCCTGTTTGCACTACAGCATGACATCTTTAAAATCTTCATCATTAACATATTGTTCTTTAATTGATTCCAACCCAAAAATACGGCAATCATGTTGGGACAACATAGCATATCTCCTAGACAAGGCATCAGCAATCACATTATCCTTCCCTTTCATGTGTTTAATAATATACGGAAAAGATTAAATAAATTCAACCCACTTAGCATGTCTACGGTTCAGTTTCAATTGGCTTCTAATATGTTTTAGCGATTCACGGTCAAAATGAATAACAAATTCTTTGGGCCATAGATAATGTTGCCACGTTTCTAAAGATCGAACAAGAGCATATAATTCTTTATCATACATGGAATAATTCAAAACAAGGCCACTCAATTTTTCGCTAAAGTAAGCAACGGGTTTATTTTCTTGCATCAAAACACCACCAATGCCTACCCCACCAGCATCACATTCAAGCTCAAAGGTATTACCAAAATCGGGAAGTAGCAGCAATGGAGCATGGGTAAGCTTGTTCTTCAAAAGATTAAAGGCATCCTCCAATGACTTACCCCAATGGAATGCTACTCCCTTCTTTGTCAACTCATTTAATGGGGCAGCGATGGTGCTGAAATTTTGCACAAAGCGATGGTAGAATCCAGTAAGTCCAGAGAAGCTTCACATTTGTGAGACCGTCGTGGGCGTAGGCCAACTTCTAATAGCTTGCACCTTGGCTTCATCCACATCAATTCCCTGCAGTGTCACAACATAGCCAAGAAAAGAGACTCGATCGGTGCAAAAAGTGCACCTCTCAATGTTACCAAATAAGCGCGCAGTGCGCAAAGCATTAAAAACAGCATGTAGATGGTCCATATGTTCATGCAAAGACTTGCTGTAAATCAATATATCATCAAAATATACCACCACAAATTTTCCAATGAAAGCTCGCAAAACCTCATTCATTAAACACATGAAGGTGCTTGGTGCATTAGTTAACCCAACCAAAAGGCATAACTAACCACTCATACAACCCAAACTTGGTTTTAAAAACTATTTTCCATTCATCCCCCAATTTCATTCTTATTTGGTGGTATCCAGTACGCAGGTCAACCTTAGAAAAAATTATAGAACCACTTAACTCATCAAGCATGTCGTCCAGCCTAGGAATAGGATGGTGTTACCTTATGGTAATGTTGTTAATGGCTCTAGAATCTATGCACATGAGCCAACTTCCATCTTTCTTAGGAGCCAAAAGAATAGGAACGGCACAAGGACTAAGGCTTTCACGTACATACCCGCGGTCCAAAAGATATTGGACTTGGCGCTCAATTTCCTTAGTCTCCTCTAGATTGGTCCTATAAGCAGCTCGGTTTGGCAAACTCACTCTAGGTATCAAATCAAGTTGGTGCTCAATCCCTTGAATAGGTGGCAACCCTAGAGGTATTTCGGCGGGGAAAACATCCGCATACTCCTACAAATGGTTAGTGACCGCAGGAGGCAAAGTATGGTGCATATCTTCCAAAGAAAATAAAGCATCTTTGTATATGAAAGCATAGCACGCAACAACATCATGAATTTCAGCAAGGTCGCATTTTGTAGCAAGCAAAACAGGATTCCTCAATTTTATTTGATTTGTGACACGATGAATTTCAGATTTAGTTTTAGCAGTGTTGCTATCAGTAGCAAGCCTCTCTCTATCAAACTTAATAATTGCAGCAGGGGTCAAAGGTAGAAGCGTAATTTTCTTTGTCTTATGCATGAAGGTATATTTATTACTTCTACCATGGTGAAGTGCATCAGTGTCATGTTCCCATGGATGACCCAACAAAAGAGAGCAAGCTTGCATAGGTACCACACCACAATCGGCAAAATCAGCATAAGAACGAGTGGAAAAATGAACATGAACTGCTTGTGTTACCTTAGCTTTGCCGGAATCATTCAACCACTAAATATGATACGGATGTGCATGCGGCTGTGTGGTCAAGCCAAGCTTCTTGACCAAATCAGTACTCAGCAAATTATTGCAGCTGCCAGAATCAATAATCACCCATGCTCGTCGGTTGTTGATGATGAAGAAAATCTGAAACAAGTTGTGGCGCTGCTGCTGCTCGGCTTGCTCCATCTGTACACTAAGAATGCGCTGGACAATAATGGACCAGAATGTAGCAGTGTCCTCAGAACCAAAGGTGGCGCCCTCAATGTCTTTGTCATTATTGTTGGTTTCAGTGTCATCGATATCTTCCTCGACGTCGGAGGCGCTGATGTAGCCACCGCCTTCAGTTGCAATGTATGCCCGTTTGCTGGGGCACTCCCTCTGGACGTGGCCAATACCTTGGCACTTGTGGTAGCGAATCTCCGTCGATGTACAGCTTGTGGAAGCGACGGAGGAGGAGCACTTGGTAGGCGTGGGAGGCAACACTTTGCTGCTGCCCTAGGCACGTGCGGAGGGTGTTGTTGTCGCTGGTCGTGAGGTCGCTGAAGGAGGTGGTGCAGCCAGTCGAAAGGTGGAAGAAGGTGCTGTCCTTGCTTGTCCCAGCGACGCTTGGGGCGGCACCTGCTCCTGGATTGGCATCCATACAACTCCTTTTCTACTAACATGGCAAGATGAAATAAACGATTGACAGTAGAAAATTCTTTATAGTCAACAATGTCTTGAATTTCTCGCCGTAGCCCACCATAAAAATGGCAAATTTTACCTCAGTTTCCTCTTTAACCCCACAGCGAATCATGCCCTTTTTCAATTCAGCATAATATTCCTGAACAGTCATTTCTCCTTGTTCTAAGCATTGTAATTTCTTACGCAAGTCACGTTTATATGAGTAAGGAACAAACCGTTCACGCATAGCCTCTTTTAACCTATCCCATGTATCAGATTTTAAACGAAGGGTGCCAGGGGCTTGCCTAACCCGATGTTGTTCAAAAACTAGATGGGAATTAAATTTTTGCTCAACAGTCATTTCCCAATCAAAATAAGCCTCGGCATCATAAGCTCCAGAAAAAGGAGGGATGCTGAATTTTACCTTAGCGAAGGGATCATCATTGTTGCTATGGTTACCTCCCTTCTTACCTACCATACCTTCCTTGTTGTGAGGAAGATGGTTACGGAGTCGATGTTGCATCTTAGTTTCGTTTTCCTCATTCTCCTCTTCTTTCTCAAAATCTTCGTCTTCATTATCGCCACCATTGGCGTCGTTGTCGTGGTCATTGCCTTTGTCGTTATCGTTGATGGAGGCGTCTCCCTTGGCACTAGCTTCCGGATGACGTTTTTCGATGGCATCCACCCTAAGCGCGAGGGAGGATACGCTACGAGCCAGGGTGTCGAGGGCTTGTTCGTCGCCTTATTGCCCTCCGTGATCGTTGTTGTGATCTTGGCTACCATGTCTGCCAATTCAGAATGTAGAACACAATCTTCGAAGGAAATTTCATCATCACCCGTATTGCCTTTCTTGCAACCTGCCATGGTCAGTGCAGAAAGGAAAAAAAGAAAACAAGCACAAGTATTATGAGCCCTATGAACTACTGGGTTGGTGGTGTCTCACACTCTCAAGAAAACTTACCAAGTTCTTACCCAGTTCTTACCAACACAGCAAAGGATGGTGCAACTGGTGGCTGGTTCGTGACACAGTGAGGGCATGATGAAGTGATTGCATGGGCCCAAACCTATACTGATCAAGAGATAGAATCTGTGGAGCTGTAGAAAGGCTATATGTATATGTCAGTGGCACATAATTCAGTAACAGATAGTAATGCTGAATAAATGTTAAAAGACCTTGTCCTAGTTGTGGGTCTAAATGTGTCCTTGTTCTTGCTGCAAAGCACACAAGTAAGAAAGGTGGAGAAAGACAACCAAGTCTATAAAGGAGGAACATATATCAGCTCAGCACTACGTCGAAACAAACACCTTTGCTTCCTGTTTTGCACTCTTTTTCTTTTTTTTTTTGCTCATTGTTTTTTTCTTTTTTTTCACACCTTTTGTTTTCACTATATTTTTTTAACTCAAACACTCACCAGGAAGTGTCACACAAAATTTCAAGACAAACAGAAACAAGACGTGGTCAGTGGAGCAGAAACTGTGGAAGGAAGCACGTTTTATACAAGGGTGCAGAAATTTTAGGGCTGAATATCTCGGTCTTCTTGGCTGATTTCGCAAAAACAGCGGTGCTGAACCCGGCAAAGCGGGGGACGATGGGATCTGAAATTTTCTATAGATTTCCGAAATGTATATTTTTGCCCTGTTTCGAGTTCCGAGCAAAAAGTTACGGCCGTTTTACTGCAGGGATCCCGAATTAGGGTTTTCTAGGTGACACCTATTCGGAAACAATTATGTATGGTGTGGATATGGATGGAAAAGGTTGGTGGAGGATGTGTGTATGGCCAGGGAAGGTAGTATGAAAGGTGGAAAGGTGGCGGCTTAGGGTTTGATGAGGGTAAAAGCCTAAACAGTGGTGATGAAGACTAACCCTAACTCGACTAGGACTCAAACGGTGATCCAGATCGGAGTAGGATGTGAGATGCAGCGGAGATGGAATGCAACTAAAACAAAAACACAATCTAAACCAGCAACATGAATCGACCTTGGACACAAACTCAGAACTACGGACTCTGAAACCGAAATTGTGCAAAGGCTAACGTCATGGTTGTAGGTATGGGTTTTTTTGGCTTTTTCGTAGGCTGTGGGACTAAACGAAACTAATCTACTAGGGATAAATGCAGGCAAATCTGACGGTAAACCTAGCTCTTATACCACTTGATGGGGACCAGAGGGTTTCCGATCTTTCGTCAGGTGGAGGGTAAGTTGATTTGACAGCACGAGACACTCACGATCTGGCTCCCGATCGGCACGATCAAGCCCCTAGAATCGCAGCGCCATGCATCCTCTGGTTATCAACCATACGCTGCCCGGTTGACCTTGCCACGAAGGCTAATTCCTGCCAATGAATCGAGAACACAAGCAAGAACAAGAAAGATTGCGACTAAACTTACAGATGAATAATTAATCTCACAAGGTTGGGGACTCACAAACCGGAGTGTTCTCAAACGGCGAAACTGTTCAACGACAGAGTAATCTAAGGAAATGCTGAAATCCTAACTTGGGCAGCGGCTAAGGTTTTATAGACCGTAGGGTCATCCAAGGACTCCTAGATGCGAACTGAAAAGATCCTCACACGATACATGGCCCAATGGCCCAAAGGGGTTGAACAGCACCCTGGACAGATTTTGTCCATCGACTTCCAATGCGATTTCCCGTCGACTCTGAAACCCAATAGACCTAAAACTGGTATGTTTTTATCTTTCCAGGCATATGTGGATCACCGAGAACGGAGCCTGTTTGTGGCATGGGCAATGATTTTGGTGCAGACTGTCCCTGAAGGCCGAGGTGGCCTACTTCGAGATGAATTGGGCCTCCAACTTGACTTGGACGCCCCTCTTGCTTCCTTCCTCATCCTTGTAGGTTCTCAAGGCCTTCATGTTCCTCTCCAAAGTTCCTAAGTTCAATATAATCAATAGAAACATTAGGTAGCATACTATCCTAACAAGTATATGCACGTGCACAAAGAAACGAGCTCACCTGTTGATCCAATTGCCGTGCGCGTGCTCTTGTGATAGGTCCTTACATCATCATTGGAGGATTATCATCAAGTGTATGAATAGAAGAGATGTCCTCATCATATTAGACAAGATTAGAGTGTTGAAACACATGAAGTGACGCTGGTTGTGATGTTATTTAAAACATCTCAACATGACAGGTAGTTAGCCAAGCTATAAAGCGTCGGTAGCATCTAGACACGAAATACACGTGTCAAACAAATGTGCAAATGTATGTAAATATGTTTTTATACAACTTTAAAATATCTTAAAATAACACAAATTAAGACACATTTTCAACCATCAATAGCATGGAGACACATTATAAAGCGTATCAGAAAAGCGCTTTTACAGGCACACAAAAACGTTATTTGACACGATATTGAAAAGTTAAAATTCGTTAATGGTAAATATAAAAAGATTGCATTACTTAACTACTCATGTGCAATAAGGTGATCTAGTGGTGGGGAGGCATTACGTGAGGTATGAGGTCATGTGTTCGATTCATAGCGATTGCATTGCATCGAAATCATATCATGCAGTAATAAATAATTTTTATTATTTTTAAACACATATTGAGGCGTTTCTACAAAATGTAACAATATTAATAGACATGGCATGGTGGCAGCATGGCAGCTGGAGGAGGCATTAGAGGATGGAGAGGAGGCTGCCGACATCCATGATCTGGCTACGGGGAGAACGGCAATAGCAGTTTTGGGAGGAGTCGGGGGTTGACGGCCTGAAGGAGAACTACCGCAATAGAAGTCATGCACTATTAGGCGGGGTGCTCACACGGTGCCTAGTGGATTCTTCAACACATGAACAACTCGTGCATTATATTAGAAGAGATTATAGAATCCATGGTGCTTGCATGACGAAAATTCATTGGCCAACTATTATTGTTGTTATATCAATTCTAGCGACGACGGAACATTTTTCGTCATAAATTTGTGACGTTTCTTATGGCTTCATAGGTTTATGATATTTATTTTTTATCAGCAACGAGGAATTTTACTTTACAATGATATAGATTCGTCACAAACTGATTTTGGTCCAGCAAGACCCTTTCACAAAGTCTATATCAACCGCTCAACTTTATGGGCTTATAGCATACTATCACTAAACATCACGGGCCCATTACATATACATATACAATTTCAAGCCTAATCCAACAAAATATAAATATTCAAAATCCCAGTCTCATATTGTCATGAACATCATATCATATTTCTTTCATATTAACACTTTTGCAAACCATTTCTGAGCCCTATCATCTCGCAAGAGAATATCTTCACTCGACTTCTACCGTCTAAGAATGGCTAAGCATAGACTTTGACAAATCCATTCTATTTAGGATAACAGGTATTTATGCATGTGGGTTTCCATACAACTCCTGAAAGTAAATGCACATTCAAATGCATGTGTCAGGACTCTCTAAATAGGTGTACATGCCAAAGGTGCCTACCTTTGATTTTGAAATAATTTGAACAAACTAATCTAAAGTTAGTTTGCTGGGTTGTGAGAGGCTTTTCCACAGGCAACCCATTTGTTCACTTGGACAATTCCTCCGTCCAAACATGACAGATGGGCACTCCAGGTCTTGCTTGGAGCTTAGTTCATCTTCCGGACCATTGTTGCATGAAGTAGCTCCATGAGGTTGTTTCTTCAATCACAAATCTACAATAAACATTACTACATGAATGACATGCATTGATGCGATACTAGAGGTGCATGAAGATCAAGCATATACATAAACAATCATTTTAGGAATAGACAGAAAGGTGATTGATAAACTACATCAACAAGAAGTGCTTTAGTGGCATAGCAAGTTTGTTGTTCTAGAATCAACTATGCACAAGGCAATGCAAGGAAGAAGTGCATGAAAAAGAATCAAGTTTACAATTTATGCTATCAAATTACATATAAGCAAAGCAAAGATCAAGTTTAATTTTTAGGTTTGTAATGAACTACTAGTTTTGAAAAATTACCATTAGCACTAATGACTGTTGTATTGATTTGCGATTAATGTTTAGTGGCCCAAAGACAAAATAAAGACACATTTTTATTATCTATTTAGCATTAGTTATTTCTCCATTTTGACTACAATATATGCACAAGGGGTTGACTGGATTTAATGCACCAAGTAAACATATCATGGAAAACATAAGATGAAATATAAGTCTACTTAAAACAATAACACTAACATCCCCTATTTATTCTCTTACCTTTAAGCTTATTAAAGTAACTATTAGTAGACCCATGACGAAAAAGAAACAAAAAATTCATGAAAACTCTCATAATCATATATGTACAGTAATATGGCTGCATGAATTTTATTGGAATTTTTGGAGCACATTATTTACTACTTTTCTAATTTTCATTTACTGCATCTAGCACTTTGTCATTTTTCAAATCACTATACAAACAGCAAGCAGGATGCATGAAAATTTTACACAAACTATGATGAGCTCAACTAACACCATATCATTTCTATAGATTTTTCTGAGCACATTTTATAAAGCCTAGATTGGTGTACTCATTAACTACACTAATTGGAACCATAGGGGTAGATCTGTCATTTGCAGCAAGTGCTAAGGAAAACAAAAATATATGTACATATACACTACATATCCCATTCACTATCTAAGTTTCATAATTTTTGGAGCTCATTTAATCCACTTTTGCATGAAAATGGGGGCAAAACAGTCATTTAATGTCTCAATAACCTACCCAATGAGTAGATCTACACAAAACAAGACCATCAAAATTGAGCTAGAAAAAAATGTATTTCTTGTGCTTTGTAATAGCATTTTCAAATTTAAACATGAGTTAATAAAAAATCTAACATAAGAGGGACCAATTCATAATTTCACCAAGACTACAAGGGCCTGCGAGGAAATAAACATAGACTCAGTCTACAATGATCCAAATCAAGCGTGGACAAAAGAAAACAGCAGGGGGTTTTCCATAAGATGGGTAGTGAGGGGGGAAATGGGGCGGCGCAGGTGGCACAGGGAGTAGATCCGGCGTCACGGTGGTCTGGAACGTGTTCCCATCCATGGGGATTCTTTCACCCCTAGTCTAGGTGTGCTAGGAGGTGTGGAAGACGTGAATGAGGCAGTGAACCGAGGCAATGATGGTGCGGTGGTGGGTTGTAGTGCGAGCTCAATCCGGCAGGTCTAGTGGAGGGTGGCGACTCCAGCATGCTCTCGGGGTGCGCAGGGAGGCGAGGAGTTCGCTATGCTTGCAATTAAGGAGGGAGGTAGCTGGGCATAGTGGGGCGATGGTGGTGTCCCTAAGGAGCAGTGAAGAGCGATGGCGACAATGTTGATCCGATGTTGGAGTGGGAGGTGATGTCAACGATGGAGCGGGGAGATGCATGGTAGGGTGGCTGAGGTGGTGCACACCAGGGTCGGCCAGAAGGAGGCATGAGCTGGTGGCTGCGTGTGCTGCAGTCTTGCCGATCATGGCACCACGCTCTGGCGAGTTGGAGAGGGAGAGGGAAGAGGAGAAAGAGCTACAGGAAGAGTGGCAACTGATGACTCAGTGGAGAGGGCAGTGCAGTGGTTGGCTAAATCTCTCACCTAATTGTCGGCCCACAACCATGGCGCAGGAGGCAACCGCCAGGATGGTGCTCCCCTGACGTTAACCTTAGTGCGGTTGGGTCACTCCACATGCGGCCTGTGCACGATGGGGCTCGCGCGGCTTTCACTCAATATCACCTAGGTAACATCAGGGGATCAGCTTATGCCCACCATGTGGAAGGGAGGGAGAGGAAGAGGTGGGCGGTGATAGAGGCATGGATATGGTCCAAAGAGCCAATGACAGGTGGGACCTGAACGGCGTGTGAGGGAAAGAGAATGGTGAGCTAGGTCCATGGGGATGAGAACCAAAGCAGGCCTAGTGGAGCCTATAGGGCTGCCGTCTCCATGTAGATCCAATGACGCAACTAGCGGGGCCCACACATCATAGACACATGGGAAGAAGAAACATTATAAAAATGAAAAAAAGGGTGTTTGACTATTAGAACACCTATCTATATTTCACATTTTTGTGCTACTTAAAGGTGGATTCAGTGAACACTCAGACTACCTGAAACAATCTAAATTTTGTTTTCTACAACTTGGTTATAGACCTTTGACCTTTGTGTCATGTTTTGTATAATTTATTGGTTTAAATTTGAATTAAAATAACTGGTTCAGGCTTGACCAAGCCCATTGTTGAACATTAAATTTCTAAAAGTCTATTTTATGTGTACTTTCATGAAAAACGTAAAATGCCAATATTGTTCAGAGTAGCATGATCTAAAACCTTTGTATATAACACTTTTCATGATAATGAACTTCGTTCCACAAAAATTTGATGTCACTAAACTGTCTACTTTGGCCTATCCTTATAGCTGAATTCTTTTCGTTCAAAAGACCATCTAAAACTCTATGGATGTCAACAGTAATTATACAAAAGTTGTCCATTTTCAAGACCTCAACAACTCTAGTGAAGAACATTTTGTATAGATCACATTATATTTTTAACTACAAGCTCCAATAGTACTAAGGTCGGTAAAAATGATAGATTTGGCTTATGTAAGGTATTGCTTGTTTCCAACTTTTGAAGCACCAAATGAACTCCAATTACTTCATGGTTAGATGCATTTGCAAGATGATAAGTTTAGTTCCATTTCATAGTCAGGGAGAGATCTTTATGTCGAATAGTAAAATTGAAAGTATTTTCAGAATCAAATTTGGGGATAGCCTCAAAATCTAGACACAGGAATTATTCTATGTATGGCTCGATTTGACTTATTTAACCAAGGTTTAGGTCAATATTCAGAAAGCCAAATGAGAGTTTTAAACTAGCTTAGTGTAACAAAAGTGTACATGATGGTTTTTGTAGCAACTTTGGTAATAAAACTGAGCTCCGGTGCTTAATAAATTCGATAGATTTATTAGGGACCAAATTTGGTCAATAACACCTTTTTAAAAGAAGCCTTGTTTTAGTTATGCTCGATTCAAATTGTTCAACATCCTATAAATTGATTTTGAGGATGATCACAACAGCCTATAAATTGATCCTATAAGTTGACGGACATTAGTATTTGATGTTTCACATGAAAACCAGTAGATCTTGGACTACTCAACCAAACAACATGAGGTTTTGCATTTAAATAGAAAAGTTTTGTCCTAGTGATTGTTGACGGTTGCCATCTCATGATTTCAACTGTAAATTATCCACCAAATGAAGTGAAACATGTGAATAAATTGGACTAACCCTTGCTACTAATGAGTTCCACAAGTTGTGTTCGAGGTTGCAGGTATAAAATACACATAAAAACGACGAAATTTGGCTAAGTACCAAAGATGTGCGACCACCGACCAGAATGGCATGGCCGCCCGGCCATCTCCATGGCCACTTGGACAAGCACCATGGCCGCCCGGCCGCCCGACCGAGCCAAATCGCATTGACATTGACCTTGCACACAAGGGAAAAACGTGATAAGTACAACTTAAAATGCGATCCACAAAATCAATGCACTATGTACCAAAAGGCTACCACATCATCGATGCACCCCTTGGATTGGTGAAGTCAGCAATCCGTGTGACTTGCATCCAATGGCTAAGAAAGGGACACACTTCCAATCCAACGATGCCCGGCCATGCTAAAAGCCATGCAGGACGTTAGAAGGATTAAGTCGATGGATCTAATGGCCACTCGGCTGTTTGGCATGGCCGCCCGGTCATCGGGATGGCCCCTTGGCCATCCACGTGGGTGCCTAGCCAACTGACTTAACCACTTACCCACTTGGGTTTCTATAAATACACTGTCACTCGAGTGGGCTATAAATAGACCTCGAGAGCTCATTTGGCTAGTGTGGAGAGTAGAGAGAAGATCTACAAGTCCTGCATTATAGCGTTACACTCTTTCCTTAGTAATTTAGGATAGTTCTAGGAGTTAGAGTTGAGTCTGAGCTTTGCCTCAGGGTTTCTAGGGATATCTTTTAGTTTTTGGTAAAAGCCTTGTATCTTTTCCACCTTTGTTATCTTTAGCATAATTTCATTTATACTTTACTCTAGTTCTATCATTTCTGAGTGTGGTGTACCTTTCTTTGCATACTTGATAGGCTTTGATTGTGTTAGTATTTGGCTATTTGAATCTTGTTTGATTTGTCGGTGCTATAACTCAACCCTAGAGTTAGACGCTAGGCTCTAGCTAGACCCTCTACTCTAATCAAGGACTATTTATTGTTGTTCGAGCTTTGCTTGAACATGTTTATAGCATGCCATCTTCTCCAAGCAGATTTGCTTGGTAGTCCAACTCGGTGACATTATGTGGTGACCTGTGTATCCAATGCCCATCGTTCTAGAGACACAAAGGAGTTAGCTAGGCCCTCTTCTAGTGACCAACTACCTACCCCTGGGCCTCGAGACTAATAGAATTTTTCCAACGCAAGACCCTATCTTGTTTGTTTGAATTTCCTTAGTCTAGTCATGGATATTCTTTGCAACCGAATAGTATGGTGTTTGGAAACTTAATCTCACCTGTTGTCCACCCAAGCAACTATTCCTTTCTATTTACATCTTTGGTAGTTGATTTACCGCTCCACCATACATGTATCATTCAATGTTTACCCTTGTTTAACTACCTGTTAGTATATTTATCTTTGTTTACAATTATCTGGAACTGAATTCATTCAATTACACTCTCTTGTGTACCAC
Organism: Paspalum vaginatum; assembly: GCA_030272315.1. NCBI lineage: Eukaryota > Viridiplantae > Streptophyta > Magnoliopsida > Poales > Poaceae > Paspalum > Paspalum vaginatum. The sequence continues at coordinate 22,964,684 of CM059019.1, read as the reverse complement.
TTCCCTTTGGATTTTTACAATATTCAGAATACTCTGAGTGAAATAGCTACAGGGAATCTCCATGCACTTGTGGAGTAATATATATTATGCTAAGAGACGTCAACAATATTTTTCTAGCACCATTGCCGGGGAAGCAACTGGTAGAGAGAAAATTGATGTCTCATTTTGAACCCTGTATACTTGATAAATTTACTGCTAATTTTTAATAGGCTCACTTTGCTTTGTTGTTTTGTTTTCAGTGCAACTAAGAGGTGTATGAATTGATTCGACCTTCCGAAAAATTCCAACGACAATTTAGAGTCACATCTCAAGAGAGTTTGTTAAAAACCAACTCTATGCAGGGATTTACGCCTCGATCAACTGAACCAGAGCAAACTCCATCAACACCTGTTATGGCTGAAAAGACTATCCATGAGTTCTCCATCTTGTCAAGCAACAACATCCCATGGGACCTAATGTTCAAATGGCGGAGAATTTCGAGCTCAATCCAATATGGTTCAAGTGATTATGTTTTCGGATTTGCTTCGGAGGACACAAATAACCACCTGTAGTAGCCCCTAGAGATCTATAGCACATTCAATGAAAGGTGCGTACGTCGATGCCGTCAAGCTTCATCTTATCCCATTTTCAATTGTGGGGGAGTCAAAACAATGTTCGATAAAAGAGTGTAGCGTAGCTATACTCAAGCCACAACAGAAGAGAAAGGACCTTGGAAGTCCTATCATTCCATTCTCAATTGGGAACCAATTCTTTGATCAATCTTTATGTGATCTCGAAGCTAGCATTAGCGTAATGCCCAAAGTAGTCTTTGACAAATTAAATCACACTAGACTCGCCCCTGCTAACATGTGTCTATAGCTCATGGATCAATCCATTTGACACCGTGTAGGGATCGCCGAGCACATTTCGGTGAGAATCCAGAATTTCCTCATGCCCATGGACTTTGTGGTTCTCGACATGCAAATCGATGCCAAGATGCCGCTTGTTCTTGGGCAGTGATTCCGAAGCACTACAGATGCAAGCATTGATGTTGGAGCTATACAAGTCCACTTAAAGATCAACGGCAAGAGGGAGACATTCATCTTTAAACCAAATGTGGAGCAGTGCAACCAACTAAAAGTTTTCTCCTGCACAACTCAGAGATATGTGCCAAAGAACATCATCAACACAAACACTCCCGAGCTTGAGATGGATAGCCTCATCACATTCATGAAGCGTAAATTAGATTATGAAGCTACCATTTGACAAAAGAGAAGAACAAGAGTAGTAAGAGGCAAAGCTCTTGTGAGCAAGGTCGGTGCCACACCTACGACAACAATAGAATGGCATAGGAAAAGTCTAGTGGTCACGACCTCGTATGTACAGTGTATAAAACTCCCAAAGGCACAACATGGGTCACCCTCGCCAAGAGGTAAACCAAGAGGCACCGCCCTACCTGGCGTGCCAGCTATCAGTGTTTGATTTCGGCAGCCCACCACGAGGTAGGTCTCGTGGGGGTTTAGAGATCAGTAGAGAGTTGGCAAGGAGATCGCAATGGTGTACAAAATGAAGGAGATAACAATTTAGACAGGTTCAGGCTAGCAAAATTGCACAATGCCCTATGTTCAAAGTGCGGTGGTTTGTATTGATGTATGACATAACTAGCATCTTATACGAATTGAGGGAGCCGCCTTTTAGGGATGGAGAGAGAGAGAGAGCAATGGGAGGGGTCCCTAGCCCACCTTATATAGTCTGGCATGGCTTGTGTTGCAAGTCAGTTTCCTTCTATGTCTCCTAGATGGTTCAGATTACAAGAGATCACAAAGAATCTGTGATCCATATCTTTCCTAAAGAGTACTTGTCTTGCACGCTAAGGTGTTCGGCACCTCAGACCCAAGTCAGTCGATCGGCCCCTAGATTGTGCCCTTTGTTGCCCATGCACCAAATTTGTTGCCTAAGGGATCAGGGGTATCTATCCCACACAAGCCCCCGAGCTTTAAGTCGACCTGAGCAACAAGTTTGAACCCCTGAAAAAAACCAGATGGTATCCTCCATGCAGCCCCGAGCCTCAAGCTGATTAGCATAATCAAGTTGAGGGTCAAGCGACTTATTCCTCCAAGTGATCTTGGTAAGGCGGCAAAGCGGTAGGCGAGGCCCTCGAGTCAACGAAGTGGTCCGTGAGGCACACAGTGGTGCATCCCCTGAGTGGATGAAGTGGTCGGCAAGATGCACAGAGGCATAGTCCCTAAGTCAACGAAGGAGTCAGCGACGCGGGCAGCAGCCTAGCCTCCCTGAGTCGACCAAAGAGTCAGCAAGGTGGGCAGCAGCCTAGCCTCGAGTTGACGAAGGAGTCGGCGAGGTGGGTAGCAACCTAGCCTCCCAAGCTTGATGAGGACATGACCAATACGCATACAACCAAGGCCCTATCGAAGATGGAATTTAAAGCCCAATCCACGTTGAAGTACAATTTATTCGCGAGTTCGGATCAGACTGCAGGAGTAGGCCTCACGAAAACGGATGCCCAGGCCACATAATGGCTCCATTTGGAACATTCTACATATCAGCGGAAAGCTAAGGAGATAAGCTTTCCAACCCAACTGGTTTCATATCGTTTGGACTTCGGAGTCGACAGCAATCGTCAAAACAAGATGACATCCAGAATCTGCCACGATGCTGTTGGACCGGTTTTTGTGCCCGCTGGTCTTGTACGCCCTAGGGTTGCTCGGCCACCCCCTTGGCTGCCCCCTAGGGTATATATTCAATAGCTATCATTAGGTTAGGTTTTGGGGTTTTTCTTAGATTATTCTGTCATTGAACAGTTTCACCGTGGTGAACACTTTGGTTTGTGAGACCCCAACTCGTGTGATCAATCCTTTCTATTCGCAATGTCAGTTGCATCTGCCGTGTTCTTGCTTGTGTTCTTCAATTCGCAGCCATCGATAAGCCTTTGTGGCGAGGTCAATCGTGTGTGCACGGTTGATAACTAGAGGAGAAGTGGTGCTACGATTGCAGGGTTCGAATCGTTGATTGGAAGCCGGATCGTGTATGTCGTGCCTCCGCCAAATCGATAGTTACCTCCACCTGACGGAAGATCGGGTCCCCCGTCCCCATCAAGTGGTATTAGAGCAAGGTTTACCGCTAGGTTTGCTTGCCGTTATCCTTAGTAGATTAGTTTTGTTTCGTCCCATAGTCCACGAAAAGCCGTATAAAAAGTTAAGGTTTGTAGTTCATCATATCCCATAGCCAAGTTTAGCCTTTCCACTTTTTGATTTTGGAATCCGCATCATTGAGTTGGTGTCCATAGTCATGGTCTTTTTGCTAGTTTAGATCTTGTTCCTAGATTGGTTTGAGTTTTGCATCATGTCACCGAGTTCTTTTCCATCACGTCATCGCATCTAGTTCGGATTAGTTTCCGTCACCGAGTTGTGCAATGTGTGTTTTCTTGTTTTCTGCAAATAAAGATAGGGTATAGCACTACTTGGAAAGAAAATATGAAGACATGTGAGAGCTACACCACATTTCAAACATCCACGTCAAAAGGTTCAAGTATCAATTGGGAAACAATGTTTGATAATTTATATCGTGAAATGTCCCTTAGTAGATTGAAACGTCTAAAACAATGAGATAGAACTATTATGGCATGTTATAAGAAATTCAAAACTATATTGTTGTGTTGTGACTTAGATGAATATGATGATGCCACTGAAATTCATTTCTTAAATGGTCTTAATGAGAAAATTCGGGATATTCTTGTTGATATGGAATATAACTCTCTGCATAATTTAATTGATATTGCTTCTGAGATTGAGAATCAAATTAAGAATGATACATGTTTTGCTCAAATTGAACATCATGACACACATATCGTGGAGACTTCATTTGCTACTAACCTTGGACAAGATAGTGAAATTAATGATGGGAGAACCAATACACTAATGGAGGACGAGCATTGCACCAAGCATGTAAACAAAGGTGATGACATGGGTGCAAAGTTACACAAGGTGAGAAAATTTTTGATGCACCAAATCTGTCCATAGTTCATGCTATTGTAGATCAATCTATAGTGGAAAATTTTTCTGATGTACCTTTGTCACACGATTATTGTCTTGCTGCTCCATGTGACAACGAAAGGTTGTGTAATGATATTCCTGTTACTTTTACACCACAACTTGTAAATAAACTTGATATTGATGCTGCTGAACCAATCGATTGTGCTGTAAATAATATTTTTCTCCCTATTACTTCTGTGCATGATGAGCTGATATTGTTATCTTCATTGAATACTTTGGGTTATATTGAATTTGATATTATTTATAATCTGAATAATTTGAATGAGAAGTTTTTTATACTTGCTGATTTGCCATGGTTATCTAAACACACGTATCATGTCATTGGCAAGTATGACTGTAAAAGAGAATATATGGTTCATGGAGTTTATATCCGTTCAAATAAAAAATTTCCTTTTGTTATGCAGCAATTTAATGGAAAAGAGGGCGGTTTTAAGACTAATCCAATCACACCGAGTTCTGTTGTTTTTTTTTTTTGTTTTGTCACAACAGGCTCAAATTTAAGAATGGGAGCAACGCTGGATCATATCAAGAACTGGAACAACTACTTCTTCAAGTATCGACGACTTTGAGTCGAGGATGACTCAAAGTCCAGAGAAGGGAAAAACGATGAGGACATGACCAATATGCATACGACCAAGGCCTAAGCGAAGATGGAATTTAAAACCCAATCCACATTGAAGTACAATTTATTCGCGAGTTCGAATCAGACTGCTGGAGTAGGCCTCACAAAAACAGACGACCAGGCCACATATATGCTCCGTTTGGAACGTTCTACGTATCAGTGGAAGGAAGAGGAGATAAGCTTTGCAACCCAACTGATTTCATATTGTTTGGACTTCAGAGTCGACGGGAATCGTCGAAACAAGATGCTGTTTGACCTGTTTTTGTGCCCGCTGGTCTTGTACACCCTAGGGTTGCTTGGCCACCCCCTTGGCCGCCCCCTAGAGTATATATTCAGTAGCGTCATTACATTAGGGTTTGGGATTTTGCTTAGATTATTCTGTCATTGAACAGTTTCGCTGTGGAGAATAGTTCGGTTTGTGAGATCCCAATTCGTGTGATTAATCTTTTCTATTTGCAATTTCAGTTGCATCTACCGTTCTTGCTTGTGTTCTTCGATTCGCAGGCAAGGATAAGCCTTCGTGGCGAGGTCCATCGTGTGTGCACGGTTTATAACAAAAGGAGACGTAGTGCTACGATTGCAAGGTGATAGTTACCTCCACCTGACGGAATATCGGCCCCCCCATCCCCTTCAAAGCTAACGAAGGAGTCAGCGAGGGAGGCAGTAGCCCAGCCCCTGAGCTGACGAAGGGGTCGGCGAGACGCACGGCGCTGTAGGTCCAGAGTCGATGAAGGAGTCGGCAAGGTGGGTAGCAGCCCAACCCCCCGAGTCGTTGAAAGAGTCGGCCAGGCGAGCAGCGGCATAACCCCCGAGTCGACGAAGGGGTCGGTGAGGCGGGCAGCAGCCCAGCCCCCCGAGCTGTTGAAGGAGTCAGCCAGGTGGGCAGCAGCCTAGCCGTGAGGTCGTGAACTAGCTCTTGTATTGTCCAGCAGCCGAGTATGAGTTCCGGAGTTGCACCGGGTATTAGTTTTGTTGAAGGAGTCGGCGAGGCGGGTAGCAACCCAGTCGTGAAGTCGTGAACTAGCTCTTGTATTGTCCGGTAGCCGAGTATGAGTTCCGGAGTCGCACCGAGTATGAGTTCCGAATCGCACCGAGTATGAGTTCTGAGTCGCACCAAGTATCATTTCTGAAGATCTGAAAACTGAATGTCACAAGGGTTCAAATAGCTTAATACGGTCGACCGCGTGACCACACCATCCCCCTAGGATGGAAGTATGAAAACTAAATGTATGAGACTGGATAAGGGCACGTAGAATCAAAGTTTTTGTGGTTTTGAATACGTGTTTCGAGCCTTTGAGGACGACTCTTTAAACATGGTGTGCAGGCAAAACTGAACATGCTGCCACGCTTAACAATTTTGAGTACATGAGTGCGACATCCATTTAGAGGTCATGATGCCCACTGAATTACGCTTAGAACTTGCAAGAAAATGTCCAATTAGTTGAGGTGCGCAATGCACCAGAAAATGCCGGAAAGTATTTGACGTGCCATAAAAATGTTCAACGCATCAGAAAGTGCCAGAAAAAAATGTTCGGCTCAGCGAGACACAAGATGAAATAGAAAACATGTTGTCGAACGCAAGGCACGAGATGCAGTAGCAAAGTTTGTCAAGGCGCACAACCTGCCCAGCAAAAATTCGAGAAAGCACGCGAGGTAGTACCGAGGTGCGTAATGCATGGTTTGAATGACAAAAATAATCTGAGTAATATGAAACCCAAGTGATTCAGAAGTAATCTGAGTGATCTGAAGTAATATCACTGATCTATAAATAATGATGCTAAAATAATATGAACAGTCGAGTAATCCTAAAATAATATAAATAATCTAGAAATAATGATATTGGAATAATATGAATGATCCGAAATAATGTGAGTAATTCAAAGTTGATCCGAGTAATTCCAAGTGGTTAGGACGAGTGACTAGAACTAGTATGAATAATTCAGAGATGATTCGGGTGATACAGAAATAATCTGAGGAATCCAATAGACCGAGTGATCCATAAATAAATAATTCGAGTGATCCACAAATAAATAATCCGAATCATTCATAAATAAACCAATTGATCCAATAGTTTGAATATTTTAGAAATAATTCAATTGTGATCCAATAGTCGGAGGATAAAATCAATTCAATTGATCCACAGCTCAGATGATTAACAAATAATATTACCAGATCACTTGGATCGAATTACACACTGCGGTTAGTTGATGGCACTTTGCATTTCTGCTGGAAATCAGAGATATTTAATAACAGTGCAGGTTGATTGCCTTAGCACGCTTTAGATTTTTGGCGCTTACATATAAGATATATTTTTCTGCAACAATAATCAGGAGAGAGTCTGAGTAGTTTTATTTGCAGATAGACTACTCAGATACAAATAATATTGGAGCATATCGAGCTAGTCGGATAATGAAAAATTAATTAGCAGAATTGAATGCATAAAAATGACTGAGCTGTTTGAGACACGCCGATTGGTTTGACCCTATGTTTGAGTAGTAACTGATAGCCTCGGAGTTCATGTTATGTGCAAGCGGCCGAAATTGATAACATATTGGAGCTTGGCTGATAGAATCGGAGTAGAATTTGGCCTGATGCCGACTAGAGTTTCCTTTGATTAGCTGACGCATGCATGTGCTAGGCTGCTAGCATGCCTGATTTTCCCGGGTGACGCAATAGTGGGCAGGTCTGCTGTATTTGCTTGCATGCAGGGATAACTAATGCCTCTTGTCCAAGCATATATATATAATATATATGATTGTGTCAGCAGCTCCTGCTGTCTTGATCGACGATAGGTGCTTGAGGCTTTTTCCAGCAAGACCGACCCAACGGAGGACCAAATCCACGTCACCTGTCCACCTCATCCCTTCGGCCGCTCGGCTTAAGAAAACACACTTCCAGCTCGCGACGGCCTAGGCCCGGCCATGCTCTTTGCCGCCGCGGCGGCCCAAGCCCCGGCCACCACCTCGACGCCGGCCCTAAGGGCGTCCCCTCCCCCCTACCAGCGACGCCTCTGCTGGCCCCGGCGCCAGTGTCTTCGCCCGCGATGCCCCCGGCTGTCCCTCCCACGGCCCCGACCTCCCCACGCCTCCTACTCTGTGGGAGGATGCCCGCTGTTGTTTTGGCTGCACCGGAGAAGAAGACCTTGGTCCCTGTGCCTTCACCTCTGCCAGACTCCTCCCTCTCCCTCCGCCCGCCTCCCCACGTGCGGCCGCTTCGGGAAGATGCCGGCGAGGAGGCCATGGCGGCCGCCATGGCTCGAATTCGGCTTGGGCAGGCCCGGATCTACCCTAAGGCAGCGGCGGCGGCGGCAGCAGCCATGGTGGCCGCGGTGAGGAGGCCGGCGGGAGTGGTGGGGAGGAGGTGGCGCGAGCGTAGATGAGCGGGGTAGTCCGGGCAGCGGCAGAGCGGGGAGGAGGAGGCCCCCCGAGCCGGCGGCCATTTTTTTTTGAAGCTGAGCGGCCGAAGGGATGAGGTGGACGGGTGACGTGGATTTGGTCTTTGTTTGGTCGGTCTCGCTGGAAACAGCCTGAGCCCCCGGCTCCGCTTTTTAACTGACGTCAGGTAGCAACAGACTCTTCTAGATGAATCTGAATATCTGATCGATGGAAGAATCCAATAGAATCTTGAACTCTGCAATAATTAAGTCTTCCCTGATCTGTACTGCGATATGCATGTTCCGAGAGCCCAGGTTTGACAAGATGATATGACTTTGCCGTATCATGGGCCGGCTGTTCGATTCTGTTCGATTCGGCTGATATCGTATTCTACACAGCGCGGATGACATCGACAGTGACGCGAACTCCTCCCTGATGCTCTATTTGCAAATCTAGAACTCGAAGAACATGATCTTGCCTTTGACTTGGCGTGGAGGCGAAAGACGCAGACTAGATCCATGACAGAGAAATTCGATCTGCTGTGACGTCATCGCCGTAGATGGCTAATTTCGGCCATCGAACTTGGTGATGTCGATCAACCGGAATCTCCAATAAGAGCTTATCTTAAGAGCTTATGTTGATGTCGAAGATAGTAGCCATCGCAAACTCATAATTAGGGCAACTAGCCCCTACTTAGCACGCCAACTGTGTGTTTGGTACTAGTAGTGTACCATGGGATGTATCACAAGGTGCATTTTGTGGTTGGCGAGATCAACTGTATCTCGATGGTTCGCGTGAAACGCGACAATGAACAAGATTTATACATGTTCGGGCCACCAAAGGGAGTAAAACCCTACGTCCTGTTTGTGGCGAGTTATATTGCTTTGAGTTCTCGAGATTACAATGAGAGCTTAGCTGGCTAGAGATATGGTGTTCGATCTATAACATAGGGGTCCCTAACGCACCCTATATAGGCTAATGGGTCCTAGGTTACAAGTCAATTTCTTACCTGTCTTTCGAGTCCCACATCCTTCGGAGTCTACTTCTTAGTCGCACGCATCCTCGCGCCTTCCTTAACAGAATTACTGCTTCCATATCTTGACCGCAAAGTTCTTCTTACCATCCTCGGGCCTAAGCCGGGCCGGTCAGCCCAGAAAATCAGCCGTCTAGGCTCCTTGGGCACTCCAACGGCCCACCTATAGAATCCACGCCATGAGGACTTAGGGGATATCTATCCCCCATAGTTTCCAATCATCCAATGCATATTTATGTTGGCTCTTATTTAATTTTTTAAGTAAGCATTCCTGCACATCATTGATGATGCAAAAAAATATTTGGCCGGCCGACCATAATCCTGGCCTGCCGACCATCCCTTTTTCTCCTTCCTCTTCGTAGCAGGACCTAGCCTCCTGGCCTCGACACAAGGCTTCCCGGCCCATAGCCATAGCCGGCCGGCCATTGGCCACACCTGCCTAGCCCGCGCTCTCGGACAGCCGCCTGACACCTCTCTTTGCTCGGCCGGCCAAGGCACTTAGCTGCTAGGCCTCCCACAGTGGCCATTCGGCCCCTCTGCCTCTCAACCCTGCTGCACACTCTACCTATCGCCACCTACCAACCACGCACACTCTACCTACCGCAACGCGGCCCCCCTCATTGGCCGGACGGCCACCCTTGGCGCTCTTCTCCTATAAATACTACCTCCGTCTCCTCTTCTTGCACCATCCAGCAACCAAGCTTGCTGCTGCTCTCTCTCTCCCTCTTAATCACTCTTGTTTAGTACTTTCTCTGGGCTAGAACGAAAACTATTTGTGGCAGCATCATGCCCCGCAAGGACGCTAACGTTGGACAACTAACGCATTAACGCTAATTCTGTCATCTTTCCGTTGGGTAGTTGTTGGTGTGTTTGTTTTGCAGGATGAAGCGTGTGATGAAGACAGCAAGGGAGCGCCATCAGTAGAGTAGGCAACCACCTGCGGTTCCCGATCTCCACCGACTCACAAACCTAGAACTCACAGTGATACCTGATAGAGGGTCCTCCAGCAATGGCCACCTCAGGAAGAAGCTACGTCATCCACCAACTGACCGGTGTTACTACTCAAATCCCACGTTTAGCTGCATGATGACGATGAGGCCAATGTGCTAAGACGCGTTCACCAAAAACCATATAGCCTCACCAAATGCTTCGACGAGCTTCACCTATTAGGCACAGGTATGCTGGATGAGTTCCATGAAGTCTTTAGGGTTGTCGGCTGGGACTTCTCAAAAGTCTATGATGGAGGCATAGTACTCCTCACAAAGGAGTTTCTTATGACTCTAAGAGTCAAGTCACTGCAATCAAGAATGACTGTCCACTTTAGGCTCTCTAACACCGGGCATGAGCTGACATTTTGCTAGTTCACCGATGCTCTAGGGTTCTCACCATGCTGCTCTATAGGAGCAGAACCCGCAGTTTTAGTTCAACAGAGTTTTGGTGGGAATTTGCGGGGGACAATGCCGCAAGGAAGCATAGTATCACAAAAGACCAACCATCCCACCATGCGCTTTCTAGCCCATTTGATCACCAAGATTGTTCTCCCCTGATATGACACACGCCGCATGACCGTAGAGGACTTAAAAATCCTTTACGCCATGTGGCTCAAGTAGAAATAGGCACCTATTCTTAGCATGCTCTATCATTTGTGATGAGGATTGCCTCTGAATTGGGGGACACTGGCAAATGTCCGAGTGGCATTCTTACGTCACGACATGTCGAACCTAGTCGAAGAGAGCCACTTCATTCAAGTCCATTTTCTGCACAAGACCAACACTGGGGGCCATGTCATGACCTTCAAAGGGTATGAGTATGAGCTGCCACTTCTAACATCATAGTTCAAGCTTTACTCTTTGAACACACTATCCCCTATGCCTCAGCTCCCAGCATCAATCCCATTGAGTATCACTAGTTCTGCTATTTGAGATCTTGCTTAGTAGTAGTTTGTTTAATTCTGTTCTATCTAATTTAAGTTTGAAATAAAACTTCTAAAAATAACTCCCATGAATAAAGTCTACATGCTAGCTTCATTATGGAAATGATGAATAATTGCTCTATTAAGTTGATTGTTTGATTCTTGCATGTTACCTTTTGCTTAGCCTAGTTCCAAGTTGTTGTATGAAAGAAGTAAGCCAAAGTTTCAACATTTGGATGGCAATTGGGACAACAAGCCTAAGTTGTTGGGAGACAATGATATGACTTGAAAGTAGGTTGACTATTTTTTGTTCCTAGTAAGATGAATATCTTAGGTTTTTATTTTGAAAATGACAAAATAAAGATCCCCTCGGTCAAAATTCCTAGCAGAGCCAAAAATGATTCAAATGTTCTAAAACCATTGCAAAGAGCAGCTTAGTAATGTTTTGACCTTTGTCCAATTTCAAGTCTCTTTGAGTAGAAATATCACCTTCTGTTGGTAATTGGAGTGCAAAAGCATAAATTGCAAGTGATCCATTCTGGACATTGCATCCACCAACAAGTCTCCAAATACTTTTTGTATCCCCTTAGCCTTCAAATCTTAAGGGGTAAGGGTATGGAGCCAAAACAATTGCATGCAAAAGCAGTCAAAATGAAAAGCATGCAAAGTCAAGTATGGCAAAAATAAAATAAAGCTCCATATCCCCTCCAAATTCATAAAGGGCTATAAGGGAGGAAAATCAGGAGAAGGAGAAACATTTGTTCCACCGCTCATACTCCAGTGATCAAATAGAAGAAGTGATAAAGTATGCTCTCTAGTCCAATCATTGGCTCAACAAAATAAACATTCTAAGTGTGTCACACCTTATCCCACCTGAAGATCCACAATGGCCTTAGTGTAGGAAAAGGTTGGCCAAATCATGGCCTTTGGTAAGGAAACACCTTGGAGTGATCGAGAGGATCCTCAGGGAAGCATGCTTTGTTTGAAAACTTTGAAAACACATGAGAAAATCATCCAACAGAATAGCTTGAGTCACTCTTGCAATAAAGTATCTCTCGACTACCCAAGGCAAGGTAAGCAAAAAGATGCACTATAGGTACGGCATGAGGTTAACTTTGATTATTTCACCTGCCTAGGTCAAAGGCTGAGTCTTGAGTTGCATACAAGAATTTCCCTTTGACTTCGATATTGTAGTAACTCCTAATCCATACCTTGTTTGAGCTTTGCTCAAGGACGACCAAAATTTTAAGATTGGGGGGTGTTGATGGTCACTATTTAATAATTTCGACCATCAACTATCCTTGAAATGAAGCAAAACATGTAACTTTATTAAACTAACCTCTACTATGAAATAGTTCCATGAGTTGTGTACATTTATTTGATTGCAGGCATGAAATACACACAAAAAGAGATAATTTGGAAAGGAATTGAAGTCCGGTGAACAATGGCCACACGGGTATGGCCGCCTGGCCATCCGCAAGTCACCAGCATGGCCACCCAGCTATCTGCAGGAACTGAGGTTAGCTGCCTGGCAATGGGTATGGCCTCTTGGCCATCCAACATAGCCCAAACACTTTCACTTTCACCCTGCATTCAAGGAACACATGTCAAATGTACAAACTCAAGTGTAGGCCAAGTTTCCAATGTGACAATCACCCAAAGATTGATGCCTCATTGATGCAAGTCACTTGAATCCAATGGGCAAGGAAGAAACACACTCCAAATTCAATGATCCACGAAGAAACACACCGAAATAACTATCAACCGCCATCTAGAGGGCATGCAAGATGTTGGATCACCCATGTCAGTGGATTCAATGCTCGTGCCGGCCATTATGAATGGCCACCCAGCCATGTGCATGGCCGCTCGGTCATCCTTTGGACTTGTTTGCACATGCATCAACTAATTCAACCGCCAACCGATATGAAGAGACAATCTTAGCCAAAGAAGCATCAAAGTCCATGGATGGGATGGCCGCCCAGCCATTGTGGTGGTTGCCCAACCACCGACTCACCCCGCTAACTGACCTATGCTACCTACAAATATCCCCCTCACCTGTTTGTACTATTAATAGACCCCTAGAGTGCGTTGGCAATGTGTGAAGAAGTTGAGAAGAGCTACAAATCCTACCTTAGAGTGTTTTCATTCCTCTCTTAGTAGTTATAATAGTCTTGGGAGTTAGAGTGGGTCTGAGCTTTGCCTTAGAGTTATTGGAGATATCTTCGAGTTTGTGGTAAAGTCGGCTTGTATCTTTGTACCCTGTTATCTTCAGTACAATATTAAAACTCTACTCCAAATCTATCTCTTGTAAGTGTGGTGTACCTTTCTTTGCACATTTGCTAGGCTTACGCTAAGTTTATTATGGCTATTCAAGTCTTGTTATTCTTACCGATGCTATAATCCAAACTATAAGCTAGGCTCTGGTTAGTTCCTCTCCTCTGATCAAGGATGATCTATTGTTACTCGAGTATCGCTCAAGTACGTTTATAGAGTTCCATCCTCTCCACGCAGATTTGCTTGGTATCCCCACTCGGTGACAGCGTGTGGTGTACTTGTGTATCCCAGTGTAACGCCCAAAAAATCGACCGCCAAATAAATCTTCTGGTTTTCAAAACCTTCCTAAAAAACCCCACTAATAATTTTTCTCCTAAGGACCCTCACCATTATTCCCACCCTATTCCCCAAAAAGTTTTACCAAAATTTCCCAAAAATCCCAAAACAAAACCTGAAATACCGAAAGAGAAAAGGAAAAAAATAGAAAGGCAGGACAAAACCCCTCCTCTCGGCTCAGTCCACCTGGCCTCCCCTTACCCCAGCCCGCTCTACCCCCTACAACCCTAGCCACCCTGGCCATCTCGACGGCCCGCTCTACAGGCGAAAGGTGGGCTTGCGGAGTACAAAAGTACTCACCCTTGCTATGTTGATGTTTTTCAGATAGTTCCGACGAGCTGTTCGAGGTGCTCTTTGGCTAGGTCATGATCCTACTTCCCAACTAGCCTATGGCATTGGGCCCTGGAGGATTTCTTCCGTTGTATCTTACCTTTTCATACAATGGTTATGTAATGATTTTTAATCACTAAGTTTGACTCTGTACTATCTGGATTAAATGTGTTGCTAGAACCCTAGGACTAGCATTTGTCTCACATTTAAGCTCTCAAGAAATTTGGGGCTCTTCAGGTGGTATCAGAGCCATAGGTTGGCCATAGGACGTGACCTTAAGAATTCTATGGTTGTTGAGTCCAAGTTATTGTGAAGATATTCTTAATACTCCTCCCTCCACTTACACCGCTCTCTTTTCTTGATCCAGATGGCATCCATTATGATGCATAATGGGAAAGTCAAGACCGGTTTCGTCAAGCTCCTCAGTGATTGCACCAAGTATTAGGACATCCTAGAAGAGCCTCACTACGAGATGGTAGAACATCAAAATGAAGATGCCTTGGGCTGCACCGTGACCATCCGCATAGGAGCTAGCAAGTACCACCCTGCTTTCAGCACCACTACCCTTGGCCATATCACCACTTCCACCTAGCAGACAGTAGCTCGCAACACCCTTTGCCGCCTATGAACCATGTACAAAAAGAGATTGATCGCTCTTGCCTCTGCTTTTTTCCACCAGATGATAGAACCTCCCCAGTATGGCAGCAGCGCCTCCACAACATGACCAAAACCAAGCAATTCAAGAGAACCCCCATAGTTCACCGCATGATCGACTACTTGCTCACCTTGGATAACCACTTCTCCCAAATCAATTCAGAGCTCTACTTTAGCCACCGCCAAATGCTAGCAGGTGCAACCTAGGTTAAGAGACTAAAGAAGGAGAAGGCATCACTAACAAAGTAGCTCGCCGTGCTTAGGACGCAGCACACAGCTCTCAAGGACTGGAAATGTGTAGCTTGGAACATCGTGAAGAGTACACGGGCTATGTTTGCTCATGAGGCTAAGAAGGCTCGTGAAGCTGCAAAGAAGGAAAAAGTGAGCCGGGAGGACCAAAACTGCCAAACGGATGTGATCAATGAGTGCGATTGGAGCAACTTCCCACCTATTAGTGATGCTTTTAGCTGTACCGCTCCTGAGGATCCGTACCTTCTCTCTCCACTAGTCTTTTCTCCAGAAGCTGATCACACCGGCCTCCTGGATGACATGCTAGCTGGATTGATCTAGTAGTCCCAATAGTGTAGGAGTTACCCTGGTGAAAAAGCTGTCAAGCACTTTCTTATGTATCATGTAGACGGTTGTTTGAATAAAATATGTTGTGTGGAAATATTTATGTGTTTTTAAACAAAGAGCATTTAAACTACAACTATATCTTAAGATATACACCCTTCTCCCTCAGATGTCTTCTCGCAACTCTAGGAATAGAAACCGCGACCTGCCGGAAGGACATCGAGAAAGCAGCCACAAAGGCATCCCCGCCACCTTCCCCGCCCCTCCACCACCTCTAGAAATGAACCCTTACCTGGAGTTGGCCTAGGCCCTGGCTGCTCACACCCAATATATAGCACAGAGGCCCCAGCATGGCAAGCCATTAGAAAAGATGGGAGAATTCCTCAGGCTAAAGCCACCTACCTTCGCTGGATCCCAAGACCCATGGAAGCAGAGGATTGGATGAGGACCATCGAAAGGAAATTGGAACTTCTCCACTGTAATGAAGAATTTTCCCTCGCCACTCTTCAGCTCTCTGGTACTGCCCTAGCTTGGTGGGAGATTGTCAAGGCTGCCCATAATGACGGGATTACTTGGAAGGAGTTCACAGAAGCCTTTCATCAACACCATGTGCAAGAAGCAACCAAGGATCTCAAGGCAGAGGAGTTCAGGCATCTGACTCAAGGGAGCTCCACTATTACGGAGTATATCTAGAAGTTTACGGAGCTGTCCCACTATGCTCTAAAAGAAGTGAGTTCTAATGGGAATAAGTGCAAGGCCTTCATAAAAGGGTTGACCCCAGAAATAGCAACCCTGGCGTACACCTACCATGCTGTTGACTTTGCCTCTCTGATTAGCTATGCCATCAAGGCTAAAAAGCTCAAACAGGAGGAAAAGAGACAACTTAAAAAGGAAATTAATGGAGTTCAAGTCACAGCGCCAGGAGCGCCGACAGAGGCACTTTGCGGGCCAGGTGTCCCGAGGCTCATTCAACGCACCCTTTAAAAGCACCGACTCAGCCCCGTCTCCCTATGGCCCAACCCAAGGCAATTCCCAATAGAACACCTTTCGTGGCAATGGGCTAACATGCTGCAACTGTGGTGAATCTGGTCACTTCATCGCTAGCTGCCCGCACCCCTACCGCGGCAAGCAGGCTGCATCAACCTTCTCTAACTCAGTGAATGGACCCAAGCAACCTACCACCACTGGGAATCGCCTGGCCGCCAGTGCCTTGTTGTACAAGCAGTCCCAGCAGTCTATCAACAAGGCTCGCGTCAACCATGTTGACGCAAAGGAAGCACAGCAAGCCGCAGGAGTGGCACTCGGTGTGTTCTTAGTAAACTCAGTTATGGCAACTGTGCTATTCGATTCCGGTGCATCACACTCCTTCATATCAGCCTCGTTTGTGAGAGAAAACAAAATCCCCGCCACTCCACTTCAAAAGCCCGAACACCGGGAGCAGATATTAACTATCAACTTGGTTGTAAGGGGGTTCAAATCATTCTAAGTGGGGTAGCTTTCAAAGCAGACCTAATAGTATTAACCTCCCAAGGGATAGATGTTATCCTAGGAATGGACTGGTTAAGTGGTCATCAAGGTGTTATAAACTATGCCAACATGACCGTTAAATTGATTAGCCCAGGTGGCGCTAAGGTGATCGGTAGTGCCCAAAAGACTTTCCAAGACCCTTTGAACTTCCACATAAAATCCAAGACCCTAGAGGATGTGCTCATAGTCTGTGACTACCCATACGTTTTTCCAGAAGAACTACCTAGCATGCCCCTAGATCGAGATATTGAATTTGTCATAGACCTATACCCAGGGACTGCCCCAATAGCTAAGAGACCCTACCGGATGGCCCCCACAGAGTTGGCAGAGCTAAAAGAGTAGCTCAGAGAATTGCAGCAGAAAGGATTTATCAAACCTAGTTCATCCCCTTGGGGAGCACCCATACTATTTGTGACCAAGAAGGATGGCAGCTTAAGGATGTGTGTGGATTACTAATCCCTGAATG
Organism: Paspalum vaginatum; assembly: GCA_030272315.1. NCBI lineage: Eukaryota > Viridiplantae > Streptophyta > Magnoliopsida > Poales > Poaceae > Paspalum > Paspalum vaginatum. The sequence continues at coordinate 22,947,534 of CM059019.1, read as the reverse complement.
AGGTGACCATCAAAAATAAGTACCCTCTCCCGCGGATCAATGATCTATTTGATTAGCTCAAGGGACCCAAGTTTTTCTCCAAAATAGACCTGAGGTCAGGCTACCATCAACTGAAGATTAGAGATAGTGACATATACAAAACCGCCTTTGTTACTTGATATGGGCAGTATGAGTTTAAGGTCATGTCCTTAGGATTAACCAATGCACCAGCATACTTCATGAACTTAATGAATAAGGTGTTCATGGACAAATTAGATAAATATGTCATTGTATTCATTGATGACATACTTATCTACTCCAAGGACAAAGAAGAGCACGAGCATCACCTTCGGATGGTGCTAGAGAGGCTGAGAAGCCACAAGTTGTATGCAAAGTTCAGCAAGTGTGAATTTTGGCTGGAAAAGATTGCTTTTATAGGGCATATTATCACTGCAGAAGGAGTGGCAGTGGACCCTGAGAAACTAACAGCCGTGATGGAATAGCAGCAGCCCATCAACGCAAGTGAGGTCAGAAGATTCATTGGATTAGCAGGGTACTACCGTCGGTTCATAGAAGGGTTCGCCAAGATAGCTTGACCTATGTCTGCATTGCTTTAGAAGGATAAGAAGTTTGAATGGACAGAGGCCTGTGAGAAGAGCTTCTAGGAACTAAAGCAAAGATTGACCATCGCCCCAGTACTTATGCTTCCAGACATCCACCGAGGCTTTATCGTATATTGCAACGCGTCCCCACAAGGATTGGGGTGGGTGCTCATGCAGGATAACAAGGTTATTGCCTACGCTTCTAGACCGCTTAAGTCTCATGAATGGAATTATCCTACTCATGATCTGGAACTAGCTACTGTAGTGGATGCCTTGAAGGTTTGGAGGCATTATCTAATAGGAAACAAGTGTGAACTTTGTTCAGATCACAAAAGCCTCAAATACATTTTTACCCAGCCAGACCTAAACATGAGTGTGGCGGAACCGCTGATTTAATCCGGGCTAAGCACACCTGCCACCTCTGGCTTGCAGTGTGATTAGACCGAACTAAACCCGGTCGTCCGTCGAGAGTCATTCGACTCCCGATGTTAATTTTCCCAGAGGAACCGACATCATACACATTCAGCCCACAATGGAGCCACAACAGATACATCATCTCAGGCAGTTGAGTATAGCATATATAAGCTTGTCTTACAAACCGATTCGAAATAATAATATAAGTTTCAACATATTACCATACGAAAGGCAAGTTTGAATCAGATAGCGGAAGCGAATTTGAAAACATCTCGCGGCGGAACGAAATACTTTAATAGTCTTCACGCATCGTTGATCGAGGCGAGCAGCACCGAGCCCACCGGTACTACCCTTCTCCAAGCAGTTGCCCACATGTCGCCGGTACCTGTTCTCAAAAGGTGGGGGCAAACCCTGAGTACTAATTACTCAGTAGGTCTTAATGGATTTGGCTTACGGCTGACGCGAAGCGGCTTACTAGCAAGTGGATCCTTAGCCTTTAGTTTTAAACAGTAACATGTGTAACATAAAAAGTAAGTTTTCATCATTTGTAGAACCTTCAACACAACTGTAACTTGCAGTAATGTAAACAATTCAATTCAATCATGTGGTATTCCAAAACCATGAATATTAAACACCAAGAGTTTAAGTAATTACAACGTTGAACGTCAAAGGCATTGGCATTCCCACACCTGGTGGGCATCAGCGATTCGAATCGATTTTTAATTCCCGGGAATAACTATCATGCCAGGGGTATATGCTTACTAGCCAGCGCGTTCCCACATATAGCCCCAATCTTAACCTGCCTCGTCCCAAGTTCGATTCACTCCCGCCTAGCCCCCGGGTTGTGCCCCCATGACGAGCCTGCCGACATCTCGGTCTCCCCGTCATGAGTACCAAGCTCCCCCGGGCCACCTTCCTCTCAACCAGCGGGTAGGAACGTGTCTCTGTGCTTCGGACGAGCCCAGGAAAGACTTTACCGGTCCCATTTCCCGGTTAAGCACTCTAGCAATGTTATGCCGACCAATAGGCGAACAGCGAACGGGCCTTATGCGACTCGGGCGGAGCCAAACGCACACCACATAATAATAATAATAAAATTATTCTCCGCCCGGTCTCCATTTAAATCATGAGCATAGTATTACTTTCTCAATAGTAAAAGTTTTGTAAGCTTTGAAAACACCTACGCAACGAGTGACTCCTTTCACTCGTGTCTACTCGCACCTAGCAGAGCCTAGACAACTCGTCCTACAAACTCTATACATAGGTGCTAGGGCCAGGGCGGCCAGGGAGTCTAATGCAATTGGTTCCAAGCAACTCCTAATGCAAATGCGTAATCATCAAATATAATTTGTTTGCTGGGTAGAGTATGGTCCTGCCTACCTTTGCTTATTCTTATCAAGCCAACAAACTAAACTAGGTTAGTTTGCCGGGTTGTGAGGCTTTGCCCCAGGCAACCCCTTGATCACTTGGACAACTCCTCCTTCCAAACACGACTGATGGGCTCTCCAGGTCGTGTCTGGGGCTTACTTGATCTTCTGGAACACCATTGCTTAAAGTAGCTCCCGTACTTGTTTCTCAATCACGTATCTGCAATAAGCGTTGCTATATGAATGCTATGCATGACACAGTGAATGAGATGCACGATCATCAAGCATACAACTGGTTAAGCAAAATATAAGGCAAACCTCTAGTTACGCATGTAATGGATTACTAGCTCAACCAAAACCTCCCGACTGGCACTAGCATTAATACTACTTTGATGGACCCGAAGCAATCGTGTATGTGCAATTTCACAAGAACATATACAGGAGTTAAGTTGTCGATCATAAACCTAACATGGTGATGTGAGCCGATAAAACATGCATTAGTTATTTAGTCCTTAAGATTACTATAATAAGTGTGGGGGTTTTTATTAGATATACTGGTCTCACATTTTCGATTATTTATGTAAAATTGCATTATTTCTACTATTTTCAAATCAGAATCACAACCTTACATGCACCACTTCCTACTCTAGCAATGAGTCATGTTCATAACCTAGAGCTCATATCAAGCCCTTAAAGTCACATGGAGCATTTTTCCTCCATAGCAACCTTTTCCTAAATTAAATATATATACTTAAATACAAGACAAGGGCAAATTAGTAATTAAACAGTAAATGCTAGGGCTACCAAAATTTATACAGAGCCTACACATGTTCACAAGGCCTCTGCTCAAATTTCATAATTTTTGAGGTTCATTTTATCCATATTTCCTATTTATCAAGGTTTTTCTTGTATGCACAATAACAGGGGCAAAAAGGTCTTTTCCTACTCAACCATCATATCCATTCTATAGATCTATTTAATAGGAATACAATGCAACAAAGTTTATATTTTTCTGATTTTTATTTGATTTATTACGAATTTCCAAAGTTTTCAGCCTAATAAAACACATTAAATCGAAAATCATAACAGTCAGGGACCTAAACGTGATTATCTATTAACATCAGGGGCTGAGTCGTTAGATCCGCAAGACTCATTGAATAGTGCAGGAGATGGAAACGTGAAAGCAGCAAAGTCCAGGGGCTAAATCGAAAAAAGGGCTTCTTCTACCTCCAGACAGGGGCAGGGGCGTGCGAGCTCGAGGTTGGGCGGGCCGCGCCGGCGCGTAGGGGCACGGACTTGGAGCCGAGCCACTTGCGGAAGGTGTCCCAGGCGTAGGGCTTGCTTTCCCCCAAGGTCGCGTCGTGCCTGGTCGAGCGAGTGAGCGGGGAACGGCCGTGAACCGGTGGGCGGCGGCGACGCGCAGAGCTCGGTGGTCGGGGCTCGATCTCGCGGCACCGGCGGAGGCGGTGGCCAACCTCTACCGCGCGGGCTGTGCGGTGGCGTGGGGAGTCCCGCGGTGGCGCTCTTGAGGCGAGCCGGACACCGGAGAGGGGTTCCCCACGGTGAGGCTCGGCGGCTATGGCGGCCGCAGTGGTGGCGCTCGTGGGGAGGGCGCCTGGGGCGGCCGCGGGCTTCGAGGATGGGCGGGTTCGGTAGAGGATAGTGCGGCGAGTGCGGTGCTTGCGCTAGGAGGGGCGGAGGAGACTATGGCGGTGGGGTGTGAGCTCAACTCGAGCTCGGCCTCGGGCCGCCCATGGCGGACGCGCTCCGCGCGTGGCAAGCAGGGAGGCAGGGAGCAGAGGTAGTGGGCGAGGGCGCGGGGCACGCGGCAGGGAGAGCGCAGGCCGGGCATGGGCAGGCGGCGCGTGGCCTCAGCGTGGCAAGGCGGCCGGCGCGTGCCCGCGGAGGCCAGCGGCGCGTGGCCGGCTGCGCCGGTCGCCGGCGCCGCGTGGCGGGTGGGTCGGCCGAGTGGGACCCACTCGTCAGTGACATGAAGGAAAAATAAATCCGGGAAAAAGAAAAATGCTGTTTGACTGCTGAGACATGTTTTAGAAATTGTTCTTTTTGAACATCCTAGGGGCCGAATTTGACAAAACTCAAAATACAAAAGTTGTTCTACTCTTCCAGATCTATAACTTTGTCAAAAGGAGAAACATCAGATTCCAAGTTTAAATATGATTAAATTTGAATTGAACCTGCTGACTCCAGTTTGACCAAGGTTTAATACAAACTTAGAAATTCCTAAAGTCTATTTTATGCTCATTTTCAGAGAAAAAGTATTATACCAATGTTGTGTAGTTTTTAATTATCTACAACTTTCTTATATGATGTTTTGCATGATAGGGACTTTTATTCCTTTGAAATTTGAATTTTCCTTACCGATCAAGTTTAGGCAGATTTCTGCTTTTTCATTAATCGACTTAAAACTCCACCTAAACCTTTGTGCATGTTACCACACCCAATAACAAAGTTGATCTACATAAAATTGTCTACAAGTTTGTTATAGAAAGTTTGGTCTAAATCACATTTTATTTTGAACTAAGGTCACAAGTGCACTCAGGGGTTTTGCATATTTTACTGAAAATTTCTGACTTCGTGATTTACTAGCCTAGTTGTGGCTCTTCTCTCAACATTATTAAGCCAAATCCTTGACTACCGCCAATCTAATCACGTGTTAAAACTTTCGAGATGCCGGGGGCATCACAATGAGGCACCGAAGATGGATGGAATTAATCAAGGACTACGAATTGGAAATCCATTACCACCCCAGTAAGGCCAATGTTGTAGCAGATGCCCTCAGCAGAAAAGCGTATGTAGGCAGTTAATTCTGACCAATGAGCACTTGAGACAAGAATTTGCAGATCTTAGAATACATATTGTGCACGAACCAAGTGAAGAAGTCCTGAACATACAACCCACCATAGTAGAGAAAATCAAACAAGGACAAAAGGATGATGAGGAGACTCAGAAGATTATACAGCATGCAGGAGAGATGGTACCACATCTTTCGGAATCCATAAATATGGCATCCTACGATACAAAGATCGGTTTTATGTACCAAAGGAAGGGAAAATTGGAGCAACTATCTTGGAAGAAGCCCACAACACGGCTTACTCCATCCACCCTGGGGCTACCAAAATGTTCAAAGACCTAAGCCAAAAGTTTTGGTGGAAAGGAATGAAGGTAGACGTGGCCAACCACATAGCACAGTGTGATGTATGCCAGTGAGTGAAGGCGGAACATCAAAAGCCTGTTGGGTTACTACAACCCCTACCTATCCTAACATTGAAGTGGGACAAGATAGGGATGGACTATGTAATCGGTCTACCCAGGACTAAGAAAGGCAATGATGCAATATGGGTCATAGTGGATAGACTCACCAAGACTGCCCATTTCCCGCCAGTCAAGACCACTTATGGTGGAGCCAAGATGGCACAACTGTACATTGAAAATATAGTGAGTTGCATGGTGTGCCTAGCAGAATTGTATCAGATAGGGGAACCCAGTTTACTTCCAAGTTTTGGAAGAGCCTACATGAGGCCCTGGGCACCAACCTTGACTTTAGCTCAACCTAGCACCCTCAAACTGATGGTCAAATAGAGAGAGTAAAATAGGTTATGGAGGATATGTTCAGATCTTGTGTACCCGCCTATGGCAAGGATTGGGAATCCAGCTTACCCTATGCAGAGTTTTGATACAATAACGGATACCAAGCTAGCCTAGGGATAGCACCATTTGAAGCCTTGTATGGAAGAAAGTGTAGGACCCCACTAATTTGGGCAGAAGACAAGGACCCAGCCCCCAACAGACCATCCATTCTCAAAGATGCAAAAGAGAAGATAAAAGAGATCAGGGAAAAACTCAAGATAGCCCAGACCAGACAAAAGAGCTACGCTGACAAGAGAAGGCGGGAGCTCATTTATGAGATTGGTGACTCAATATATTTGAAGGTATCCCCAATCAGAGGCACCCGGAGATTCCAAGTAAAAGGAAAGTTAGCACCCCGATACATCAGGCCCTATAAGATTGAGGAGAAGATTGGAAAAGTGGCCTATAGGTTGCAGCTGTCGGAGCCAATGTCGGACATTCACAATGTGTTTCATGTGTCCCAGCTCAAGAAGTGTCTGAAGGAGCCAGAGAGACAAGTAGAACTAGATATCCTAGATTTACAGCCTGACTTAGTATACCAAGAGGTACAAGTAAGGATTCTGGATACAAGTGTCAAGAAAACCCACAACTCAACCATTAGGATTTGCTGAGTACTTTGGAGCCGTCATGGCGAAGAGGAATCCACCTAGGAGCGAGAAGATGCTCTAAAAAAAGAACACCCTCATTTATTCGATGAGCAACTGAATCTCGAGGGGCAGGTTTGTAACGCCCTAAAAATCGACCGCCAAATAAATCTTTCAGTTTTCAAAACCTTCCTAAAAAACCCCACTAAAAAATTTTCTCCTAAGGACCCTCACCCTTCTTCCCAACCTATTCCCAAAAAGCTTTACCAAAACTTCCCAAAAATCCGAAAACAAATCCAGAAATACCAAAAGAGAAAAGGAAAAAAAATAGAAAGGCAGGCCAAAACCCCTTCTCTCGGCTCGGCCCACCTTGCCTCCCCTCTCCCCGGTCCGCTCTACCCCCTGTCACCCGGGATGCCCTAGCCGTCTCGACGGCCCGCTCATCCCTCTCTCTCAGCCTATTTTACTTGGCCCAGGCGGCCCCGGGGTGCCCCGCCAGCCCCCTGTTCCCTTGACCGGCGGACCCCGCAGGTCAGACCCACCCCCTACCTCGCCTCCAGACCTCGTCGCAACGGCAAGCCATGCTCTCATCGCCAGAACCACCACCGGCGGTGAGAACCACCAGCGAGCTCCCTTGGACCACCGCCGTCCGGTTCGTCCTGACCCGATCGGCCTCCGTCGCCCTCTGCTAACGCCACCCTGCCTCCTCCTACCACCAACGTGTGGGCCCCGTCCACACGCCGTCATCCGCCCTCTCGCCTAGTCTAGGCCGGCCCAATGACCGCTGCACCATGTGCGTGCGTGCGTGGACTAAGCCAGGCCAGCGTGGGCCGAAAGCCACCCCGGCCTAGGTTTTCTCACCCGTAGGCCGGAATCCAAGAGTTCGTCAAAGAAAGGCCCAAATATACCTTTCCAACTACAAGAAAAGTTCACATCTACCCCTGGCCAATAAATATCCCATATCTCTTCCATTCCAACTCTAGTTTAAGCGATTCTTGCACTTAAATCCCTCTAAAATCACCCGCTACTTAACCCTACCCCCTTCAAAGTATTTTGAGCATGCATGGTTGTATTTATTGGATTATTTATTGTTTGTGCATGCTAGACGCGTACCCAAGGAATCCCTGGAGCCGGATGCGACCGTTGCAGACTAGGAAGCTGACGAACCTATTACCGACCTTCCCTGCGACGAGCACATAGATGATGACAAGTCTATTGGAACCTTCTCTTGATGCTTGAAAATACCTAGTTTTGCAAAATGACACCTTGGCCAGTTCAACCAAATGAAAACCTGCATGTGTCGCTTGCTAAGGAAAACATGGTAGGATAGCCACCCGAATCTACTTAGAAGTAGCACACTTAGGGGGATCGCTCATTCAACTATATGGACTAGAATTTTGTGAGAGGCTATGGATATGGGTTGTGATGGGTTTTGGCGATAGGGATTGTTGGGTTGATTTTCGAAATAAAATGGGGGAGAACCCCGGCAACCAACTGTGTCGGAATACAGCTACATGTCGAAACAACCTTAAGGGCAGGGTATGAATGGGTAAAATAGCTACCTATGGTTACCCCATGTCTCGGGTATGTGGATGGTCGTGGTGTCGAGCAAAAGAAAGTGGTACGGTGGTTGGTTCAACCCAAGCTTTCCGTAAGGACCGCTATGATTTTCATCTTGCCTAACTCTTCTAGTACAACCACTCGCTCTATATGAGGCAGTGGCTGGTGTGGGGGATGAATATTCCCTGGCTCCTCATGACGTGGATCTAGGACGTAGGCCGTTGGTGGGCCTAAGAAGGGCAAACGGCTGATCTCGTGGGCCGGCTGCCTAGCTCAGGCACAGATACGGTCAAGAAAGCTTGGAAATCAAGACAAGGACGTCATAATTCAGGGAAGCATACAAGGAAGCTTGACTCAGACTCAGGGTCCGAGATTTACGGAAGATCAGGGAAGATACGATGGAAACTGAGATTCTATCTGATCTCTTGTAACGATATAGAAGGAACCTGACTTGTAACCCAAGAATCCGTCAAACTATATAAGGCGGATGAGGGACCCCTACGTAGCAGATCTCAACCCATCGCAAGTCGCCAAACAACGATCTCACACAAAAACCCAAGCCCTCATTGTAATCTCAGAGTACTCAGAGCAATACATCTCGCCACAAACAGGACGTAGGGTGTTATGCATCTTGCAGCCCAAACCTGTATAAATCTCTGTGTCCTATCGCTTTTTCAGCGAACCATCGAGCTACGTCGACTTCACCGACCCTCAAAAGCACCTGGGGACGTATCCCGTGGTACACTGCCAGTGTAAAACCCGACAGTTGGCGCTCGGTGACATCGACATGGAGTTAGCTCCATGGCCAGCTTCTCCACCGACATCATCAAGTTGCTCCCGGCAAGATGATCCGCTTTAGATCTATCTTGTTCATCGCTGATAAAACCAGCGATCTGCACCGAGTCATCGGTACTGCGGAGCAGACGCATCGCTGGAAGGCTCCACCATCGAGTCCAAACCTTCCTTCGGCTACACTAGCTCCTAGATCTATTAAGTGGGCGGTCAGCCAACCGCTAGCCATCACGATGGCCAGTGTCGGGCCGGCTCGACCTCGGGCGCCAACGCATCAATCTATCGTTAAGACTACTCTAACTCGGTCTGCCTTACCTCGATGCGGGTCATCGAGGTGCACCTCATGTCAACTTGGCTTGGGTCCATGACAGGAGGTCATGGCATCGACTGGGTGTGGGGTCGCACCTGCATCTTCGCCTCGACCCACGGCGACATCGTCATCAACTCGGCGCACCGCGCTCTCTACCTCTCCGACCCTGGTCAGGACCCAGATCAGTCGGGCGAGGAAGCCGCGGCAACCAAAGGCTCGCCGCACGTCTCCAGCTCCCACGCTAGCGACCACTCCGCGTCAAGCAGTCTTGATCCTGCTGCCAACCGAGGGCCGAAATCATAGGGCCTCAGACCACACGTGAGATCGGGTTCCATGCAGATTCCCTTACGGCCTTCGCAATGCTGCGGCCACCTACCAGTCAAGCTTGTCACACTTGCGGTTCATCCCTCGCACCATGGCTCTCCTCAAAGACAAGGAGGATGCGCGAAGGGAGGCTGCCAACCCTCACCACCAATAGCTACCTCGGCCACCTCGTTCTCAAGAGGGAGGCGGGGAAGCACTAGGAAGCCCTGTCTTGGGGTCTGCATCCACATCACTCGTGGACGATGAAGTCTACCACGTGGTCGAAGAACCGTTGATCGGTCTTCGCCTAGGTCTCGTTATCAGCTCTTCCACAGGTGGCAGAATCGCTACTTGGCGCAGTTTACATCCGGTGGTTGAGTCAGGAGTTTGTCCTCTGACATCTTCACAACAGTTGTCTCGGCCACCTCTTCCTCGAGAGGGCGGTGAGGCTTCTTGCCCTCACATGATCTATAGTTTGGAGTCTCCCACTGCAACTAAGGATGGGCCAACCAAGACTATGGCAACCGGTTCTGCGTCTTCTGACCCTGGGCTTCACTCAGGGGGATCGCTGACACTCCTCGGTGATCAGGCGAGCTCGCCTGCCAACTTCTCGGAGGTCCTCATCATCAACGAGCAACTGGAGTATGACCCCATCTCTAACGACGAGCTCTCTGTGAATGGGGAAACCCAGCAACAGCGCGAGAGAAGGTGACATCACAACTGGCGCCGCAATATCCGTCGTCATCATCAAGTGGGAAATCAAGACCCGACTTCTCGTCTCCAAGGACGAGGCATTCGAGTCTAAGGAATCACCAGAAGAGGCTGAGTTTCATTGTCAAAGGAACGGTCGATGGCGAGAACGCCGATGCATGCAAGCCCAGCAGCATGAGGATGATCACGGGAGAGCGCGCGATGGGGAGGACCATGCTCAGCCACATGCAGTGCAGGTTCTAATGCGTAATCTGTTGCCCGACTTTGCGCCACGATGGGTACCCTGAGTCAAGCGGGAGGAGTGCTGGTGCAGCTGGTAGATGTCTTCCCTCGCACCCCGGATGGAGAAATTTACCGTCGCATCTTCACTCAAGCGGCTAACTATCTCCTTCCTGCCAACACCCCCGCAGCCCTTGATGCCCGTCGCATCATCAATGCGGGGCACGACGCATGCCACAACATGGAGAGATCACGCGCGGATCGGCACGTGGAAGAAATTCGGCACCGCAACGACTACAATCAGGACTACGGGGCCCCTCACCAAAATGACGGAGGCTGGGCTCACTCTGCCGGAGCGCCCCGACGCTGAGTTCACGATCGACTTGGAGGAGTCTACCCTCGGTCCCCGCGACGTCGCGAAGGAGGTGTTCAAGAGAGAGAGGTCAGAACGAACCAGCCCAACGAGGCGTGGTCGGTATCCCAGCCTTCACCGCGCGACTTCATGGGGTTGCATGGCCTCAGAATTTCAAGGTCTCCAACGTCAACAAGTGCGAGGCAAAGCTTGACCCGAGCGGCTGGCTGGCTTTATACTCCACCGCAGCTAGCGCCACCGGGGCAAGTGAGGATGTGATGACTGCTTATGTCCCCATCGTGCTAGGATAGGACGCACTTCAGTAACTGCGCCATCTCCGGCGCAACTCCATTGAGAACTAGGTTGACTTCTGCCGGCACTTCATCTCCAACTTTCAATCGCAATCAGATAAGCCAGCACAGCCATGGGATCTCAAATCCATCAAGCACAAAGATGGTGACGGTCTCTGCTCATACTTGAAGCGCTTTCAGTCGAAGCAGAACTGCATTCCCAACATCGATGATGCGGCAGTAATCGAAGACTTCTTCCATGTCTCCAACGATGAGGCTTTTGTGAAGGCCCTCTTGAACAAGGCCCCAGTCTCATCCAAGCCGCTCTTTTGCGATGCCAATCGATACATTACCGCGGATGAGCAAGCTCGGGACTTGGTCGATGCACGTCAAGAAGACTGGGAGAGAGAGAAGCGTGAAGATCCTCCGTGGCAGGATCATCGCTGGGACAAGAGACCTCGGGAGGAAGTCCAAGCTGTTGGGCCACCGCCGATGCACTTGCACGTCCCTCCGTGTCAAGGGGGTGAGTGGTCCCTCGACCAACTCCTCGACGCGCTGTACCCCTACCACAAAGAGATGCATCACACCCTACCTGATTGCAGGGACTTCAAGGCTTTGATTGCTCAAGGCAAGCCTTTCATACGTCTGCCTCCGCCGCCACCTCTGCCATGTGATCAAGGACCACCACCTCAACAAAACAGAGCCAACGGTGCCAGCTCCCTAGAGAGCGAAAGGCTGCTACTCAAGAGCCTCCAACACTATACAATTAGTCGGACATGCCCATCTTTTTCAGTCGGGCAGATCACTGGCTTAACTTTGACCACTCGGGCAAATACCCTCTGTTGGTGAGCCTGGTGGTCCATGAGAGCCAACTCATGAGGACGCTGATCGATGGAGGAAGCAGCATCAATGTGATGTTCCCCAAGACTCTGCTATCTCTCGGGCTTTCCATCAACGATCTGCAGGAGCCAGACACCCTGTTCTTCGGGATCATGCTTGGCGAAGGAGATTATCCGCTGGGGCACATTAGCTTACCCGTTACCTTTGGAACAAGGGACAACTTCTATACAGAGACTCTTCGCTTTGAGGTGGCAACCTTTGACTCCGTGGCGACCTCCTCCCCCTTAGGCGATGAAGGCGTCCTGCTCCGCTAATCCTTCCCCGTGGCGTCGCCCCCTCCCATCCCCCTCTGGTGGCGCACATGGGCTCCTCCTTGATGACTTTGGAGCTCTTGGACTTTACACCAGGACTATCATTTGCGGAAGATATTCATCGACGTTTCAGCTCATCGGTACACCATTCCTCCTCCTCCCCTGATGGCTCTTTTTTCTTCCTCATCACCTTCCGTCGTTATCTTTTTCTCCTCACCAAGGAAAATCGGTGAGTTTGTCCAATCAATCTTTTGGGAGGGTCTGCTCTTGGTTTTCATGTAAAGTTCCTTAGTCAGAACCATTTTTGAATTTTTGTGGCAAACAAGAAAGTGGGGTTTGCAGTTTACTCTTTGAGGCGATTCATTGGCAAATCCTTTGATGTTTATTTTCACCTCTGGAATAATGGCATGCCTCACTGGGAGCGAGATAAATGACTTTGGGAACTTGAACAAACTAGATAGTGGATAGAGGTTTATTCAAAAAAATCAAAGAGGCAACAGTCTAAACCAGCCAAATCAGTGCGTTTTGCATCAAAGCTGGTCCAAGACTCTCCTCTGATCAAGTCAAAACCTATCACTTTGGCTCGTCATTGTTTGGCCAATTCTAGTTCTCGTCCTTTGTAGCATCAGATGATTCATCATCATCAGTTTTAGTTTGGATCTTTCGTTCTTGAGCAGCCCGTTCAAATTTCAAAAGTTTTTGGCAAAATTAATGCTGACATCAATCCTAGGGAAAGTGTGGTTAATCCCTCGATCAGCGCGGGCCTTAATTGTGTTCCGAACTTTAACTCGATTCAAAAAGGTGTGCCAGCTATCGTCAAGTGCAGGAAATGCTTGGCCTTGGGCCATTAAGCTAATTTCTGTGGGCTACCTGTTTGTTGTTGGACCTATTGGAATTATGACCACCAGTCCCACTTTTGCTTAACCAAAGCCAAACCAAGGATAAGTTAGGCCCCAAAATGTATGGCCCATGCAATGACTCGAGATGACAACATGGCTAGGGAAGGCCATCCGGAAGGAAACCTTTTCCTCGATAGGCGTGCAGACTTCTCGGCTCCACCACCGTTGCATTTAGCCTCAACAGTGCAACCGCCGGATACTCTCGAGAGAAGCAAAGAAACACCCAACCTTCATCCTCCAAATCAATCACCAAATCCCTCAAAAACCATGGCTAACTTCATCGTTGATCCTACCCCATACCTCCTAGTGGGAGCACAGTTGGAGCTAGGCTGGCAACGCCTTGCTCACACGCGTGTGGCGCTTGGTGGCGAACTGGAAAGAAGACATGAAGAGTACGACATTGTGGAGATGGTACCCCCTCTGGCTCATGATCAAGTCCAGCAGGCTATCGTCGCTGTCTCGGAGATGTTGGAGCATGATTTTCTGGTGAGAGTTCAGTCGGCCTTCCGTTCCCCCCTTGGTTAGGGCTTTTCCGTTTTGGATCATCAGGACAGAGGTAGACCCTAATTGATGTCAGTCGTATATAGTTTGGGGGTAGTGAGCTAAGGATTTGCAAACATGATGAAGGGCTGAACCTGTGAGCTTGCAACTACACTAGGTTATGTCGTCTCATATTTCTTGCATTTTCCCTTGATTTCCAAGAGCTGTAGTATTTTCAGGCAGTAGTGGCCCCGTTTGGCATCTTCTGAATTGGGTTCAGAGCCCAAATAAGAGCAGAGTTTTGTTGAATGTCTTGGTTCTTTCACCGGACTAAGTTCCACATAGCATTGTTGTTTCCCAAGGTACCACAATTAGTGGAAATGGACGCTCTTGGTCGGTGCCAGTTTTCATCCTGGGGGGACAGTTCCCGGATGTTCTCCCCCTGATGAAGATCCGATCCTAGCGGACTGCAACCCCCATCTGGTGCATGGTCATATCCCTGTCAACCCTGATGCCCAGCAGCAATGGATGTATGAGGCTCTTGGTGCACAAGATGCAGTTTAGGGGGACATGGGGATCAATTAAGAGGCAGTTGCACAACTACAACAAGAGGTTGCACCCATGGATTTCTAGGGCCTGGATGATGAAGATGCGATGGATTGGGAGGGTGCAGAGATGGCTAATGAGGATGGCCCCCTAGAAGATGAACCTCAAGTCTCCATCACTCTCAACCAGTCTGGCTCTACTGCTGCTTTCTTTAGAGCCTCAGGTATGGAGATTGGTCAGTCCTCCTCAAGCTCCTCTGATAGCTCTGAAGTTAACTCAACTGGTGGAAGTACCTCAGCTATTAGTGTTCCATTGGTGGAAGAGCTGACACCACCCCCTGGTGGCTCTATCACCCTGTCAAGCTTTGCAAGCGCAGTTGTTTCCCAGAATCGCCTCCTCCCCAAACACCCTGTCAAGCTCAGGAACTGTCATCAGAGATCGGCAGCCTAGAGGATGCAAAATAGGATAGGCCATCTAGTTTGCCCCTGGTCACCATGGATGCTGCTGATTCAAGCCTGGATGAGCAGTAGCGCAAAAATAATATCACTCAGGCAAAGGAGCAAGGGCTTCATGCACTAGCAGGATTCATCAGCCAAAGGTCTATTAAGAAAACTACCACCAGAAGGAAAGTACATTTTCCTACTGCTACCTCAGTTACCAATGTAGGGACTCCCCTAGTGGATAGTCAGGTTAGAAGAAGTCTAAGGTTTAATAAACTAGATGGGTTTCAGCATGTGATGCTTTCAGATACCACAAGGAAGAAACGACACATGGTTTATGAACAAGTTAGTCTGGAGAACCCGCCAAGGAAAGGGAGTAGCACTGTTCCACCGCCAACACCAGTGGATGTCCTGAAGACCTGGGGTATTAGTTTTGGCATTGATCCTGAGGATTTAACGCTGGATGCTTTGGGTGGTTCTGAAAATAACAATGATAATGTTGATCCCTGATCGGGGAAGTACTGCGGGCCGTGGTCGCAAATGGTGGTCGCATGCGGTGGTCGCTGAACACTGTGGTGGTGGTCTCTTGGCTGTGTCTCATGCTAGTCATTGCCCTAGTTACCTGATTAACAGACTCTGCTTTTGGGTGTTGGTCTTTTTGGTCTACTCTATGTCTGAAGTTGAACTCTACGTATTTTCCTGTGTGACCGCCTGTTGCTTGCTACTTTTGTTGTTTTGTGGATCTTGGCTATTCATGCTTGATATCTGTCATTTCCTGCTTCCCGGCAAGTTGTGCTTGCTGAGGGTTTATGTCTATTTCTTTGGATGCTTTAATGGCTACCAAAAATTGGAAGATCCTTTCGTGGAATATTAGGGGTATCAATAGTCAAGTCAAATGGGATGCCTTGCGACAGAAAATCGAGGAATGTGCTTGTGTAGTACCCTGTATCCAGGAAATCAAGAGAGAGATTTTTGACACTTGATACATTAGGCAGTTTGCCCCCAAACATTTTGATGCCTTTGATTTCATTCCGTCGGATAGAGCATCGGGTGGTATCTTAGTAGTTTGGAATAGTGCCATCTTCCAGGGTGTCGTAGTGGAAAAACGCGCCTATGCCATCACTCTAGAAATGACATCAACACATGATTCAGTAACTTGGTGGTTAACTACTGTATATGGCCCCTGTGTGGAGCCTGCTAGATCGGAATTCCTGCTTTGGTTCAAGCACATCCAGATCAGGACTGATGAGGACTGGTTATTTGCTGGGGATTTAAATTTCTATAGGTCTCTTGAAAACAGAAATAAACCAGGAGGTAACCTAAATGATGTTTTGTTATTCAATGATGCTATTGGGGAGAATGGTCTGGTGGAGCTGCCACTAAAAGGAAGAGGTTACACATGGAGCAATATGCAGCAGGATCCGCTTCTAGAGCAGCTAGATTGGTTCTTCACTTCAGTCCATTGGACTCTAACCTTCCTAAATATGGCAGTCCACCCCCTCGCCAAGCCAACCTCTGACCACTGCCCGTGCCAAGTGATAATTAGCACATGTATCCCGAAGTCAGTGGTCTTCCGTTTTGAGAATTTCTGGGTGGTGCACCTGAGTTTCTTTGAAACTGTACAACAATAATGGTCTGGGTTTATCAATCATCAACAAGGAGCTGCAGCCATCCTAGTAGCGAAGCTTAAAAGATTGAGATATGCGCTGAAGAAATGGAGTCACAGCATTTCCAATCTAACTCAACTAATCTGTATGTGTAACAAAGTTATTGGGTACATTGATGCGCTAGAAGAATGCAGGTCTCTCACTAATCCAGAAAGCAACCTGAGAAGGATTGTGAAGAAGCAGCATAATATCCTACTTGAGTACAAGCAGTTGTACTGGAAAAAGAGGTATACTGTGAATAGAGTTAAACTTGGGGATGAATGCACCAAGTTCATTCATGCCATGGCTACTGTGTCCTATAGAAGAAATTGCATCTCACAACTACAAAGAAAGGATGGGTATAATGTTTGTAGCCACAACAGTAAAGATGCAGTTCTTTGGGAGGATTTCAAGGAAAGAATGGGAGTTTTTGAAAGCCCACCAATGCTTTTTAATCTGAATGAGTTAGTACAGAGGCATGAGGGACACACTTCTCTATTGCAGCAGGTCACTAAAGAGGAAGTCACAGATATAATTACAAAACTACCAGTAGACAAGGCCCCTGGACCTGACGGTTTCAATGGAATGTTCCTAAAGAAGTGTTGGCCTATCATCAAAGAGGATTTCTTCCAATTATGCAGTGAGTTCTTTGAATCCTTCAGTAGTCTGGCTTGCCTGAATAGCTCCTTTATCACCCTAGTACCCAAAGTGCAATATCTAGTCACTGCTAACAATTTCCGGCTTATTTCTTTAAGCAACTGTTCTCTCAAAATACTGACCAAGGTTTTGGCAAATAGACTACAGCAGGTTATACTAGGTCTAATTCATGAAAATCAGTATGGTTTCATCAAAGGTCAGAGTATACAAGATTGCCTTGCCTGGAGCTTTGAGTATCTGCCCCAATGTCACCACTCAAAGAAGGAGATAGTTATACTGAAGCTAGACTTTGCAAAAGCCTTTGACACAGTGGAACATGGTGTGATCATCTCCATGATGAGAGCCTTGGGGTTCCTTGAGACATGGATTGCTTGGTTGGAATTAATACTATCCCTGGCAACCTCGTCAGTTCTGCTGAATAGTGTCCCTGGAAAGCAATTCCGCTGTAAAAGGGGTGTTAGGCAGGGGGATCCTTTGTCTCCCCTTCTGTTTGTTCTTGCTGCAGAGTTACTCTAGTATGTTATAAATAAGATGCATGTCATGGGGATCTTGAGGCTACCCATTCCACAAAGAAGGGGGAAGTTTCTAGTAATTCAATATGATGATGATACCCTGCTCATCCTAGAAGCAGATGCCAAACAGTTATTCTCACTATGAGCAGTACTTTCCTCTTTCTCAATATCCTCTAGCCTTAAAATCAACTTCAGTAAGTCCTTAATGCTCCCAATAAATGTGAGTCAGGAGAAGCTGGTCTTGTAATCAAGTACCTTTGGATGCCAGACTAGCTCTTTGCCCTTTACTTATCTGGGTCTGCCAATGAGTACCACCAAGCTAAAAATTGAAGACTTTACCCCGTTCATGGACAAGGTAGAAAGAAGACTCACTAGCTGCTCGGCTTTCTTATAATATTCTGGAAGACTGGATGTTGTCCATTCTGTTATCAGCCCCATCACCATCTACAATATGTGTACCATCAAGCTGCACAAAGGGGTGCTTGAAAATATTGATAGAGCTCGCAAGCAATGCCTCTGGAGAGGCAGAAGGCAGCCGCAGAGTGGGTGAAACCTTGCAGCTTGGGAAATGGTGGCTAAACCAAAGGATAAGGGTGGTTTTAGTGTAATTAATCTCAGCATCCAGAATGAGGGCCTCCTGCTTAAGCAACTTCACAAATTCTATGCTCGAAAAGATATTCCCTAGGTTCACCTTGTTTGGGATAGATATTATCAAGGGAAGGTCCCCCATGCCTGCAGAGAAACTGGGTCTTTCTGGTGGAAAGATATCTTGAGATTGCATCACAAGTTTAAAGAGTTGGCTTCATGCAAGGTAGGGGATGGAGGTTCAATGCTCTTTTTGGGAGGACACCTGGTTGCATGAAAAGTTGGCTAAAAAATTCCAGAGACTGGCTTCATTTGGTCTAAATAGATTGGCCTCTGTGCAAGAAATACAGGATGCAGATGATATAGAAAGCATTTTCTACCTGCCATTGTCAGAACAAGCATTTGGGGAGCTACTGGAGCTAGAAGACATGTTGAATAGTAGTGAAGTAAATGAAGAAGAGCATGATGTTTGGGTCCTGCCTAGAGGTGCATCAACATTTTCAATCTCAGCTTACTATAAGCAACAACATCAGGACATCCAGGTGTCCAAGGTTTTTGTGAAATTCTTGGAAAGCAAATGCACAAGGAGGACTAAATTCTTTTTTTGGCTCCTTTTGGTGGATAGACTCAATACAAAAGGCATGTTGGTTAGAAGGAATTTATTAGAACCGCAAGATTCGGATTGTGCCATGTGTGCAATACATGCAATGGAGGATGTTGAACATCTGTTTTTCTAGTGTTCATTTTCAAGAAGGTGTTGGCAGGTACTAGGAGTCCAATGGGACCTGTCCACGCATATACATGATCGAATTCTCTAGGCCCAAGCGACATCAAGGCTGCCATTCTTTATGGAATTATGCACCATTGCTTTGTGGGAGATGTGGAAGCTGCGTAACAAAGATCTTTGATGGCCAGACAGTGTCGTTTTGACTTTGGCTCTCATCTTTCAAGGCAGAAACCTGACTCCAGAGCCTGAGGCTTAAGGAGGCTAAGAAAACTGTAATATTTTCATGGCTAGATTCTTTCTAGTTTGTTGCCCCTTTGTTGGGCTTCATAGGTTGTTAGCTGTTTTGTTTTTCCTTGATTGGTGGTAGTAACTGTATCCTGTAAGTTTGCTCTATCACTTTCTATAAAAGCCTTTTTAACTGTGGGGACCTCCCCCACAGCCTTTTTCTGGTAAAAAAAAACTTCGACTCTACCAACAACGCTATCGTTGGGCGGCCCGGGCTAGCCAAATTCATGGTTGTTCCCCACTATTCGTATCTGGTCCTAAAGATGCCAGCCCTATGGGGAGTTCTCTCCGTGCGAGCAGACTTCAAGGGCTCTGTTCTCTGCGCTTGGGAGGCTTTCCAGACGGCCTTCACAGCAACTACCGCGGTAGCTCAGCGCTGACTCGTCCATGACATGGCCCAACTCTCAAAGGATGATATGCTGATCCTGACTCATGAGTCGGTTCCTAGCTCGACTATCTAGGCAACCGTGGCGACCAAAGAAGTGAGCCTCGACCTCCTTGATGCTTCGAAGACGGTGACCATCAGTGTAGTTCTCCCTGCCAAATAGGAAGACGCGCTCATCCGGTCTTGAGGGACAACTGGGACATGTTTGCATGGAAGCGTGCAGATATGCCTGGAGTCCCGAGGGAACCGGCCGAGCACAAACTCAAAGTGTTCACCAACGCGAAGCCGGTCAAGCAGAGGCTGCGCCGATTCACCCCAGATAAGAGGGAAGTGATCTGTGCAGAGTGGGTTTATTAGAGAAGTCATGCATCCTGAGTGGTTGGCAAATCCTGTACTAGTACTCAAAAAGAATAAAGTAGACTGGCGGATGTGTGTTTATTATACTGATCTCAACAAGCACTGCCTAAAGGATACCTTTGCGCTGCCTAGGATAGATCAAGTCATCGATTCTATGGCCGAATGATCTCTCTTTTGCTTCTTAGATTGTTACTTGGGCTACCATCAGATTAGCCTGGCTGTGAAGGATCAGGAGAAGACCGCGTTTATCACGCCCTTTGGGGCGTTTTGCTACACCTCTATGTCGTTCGGGATGAAAAATGCCGGAGCAGCGTATCAACGCGCAATCCAGACATGTTTGGCCAAACATTTGGGTAAGGGTGTCGAGGCTTATGTTGATGATGTGGTAATCAAGACGAAGGATCCAGAAGACTTCATTAACGACATACAGCAAGTCTTCAATAGCCTCAGGAGGTTCCGCTGGAAGCTTATCCCTGCTAAGTGTGTATTCGGGGTGCCAACTAGGTAGTTACTCGGGTTCGTCGTCAGCAAGAGGGGGATCGAAGCCAACCCGGAGAAGATGGATGCTATTCTTCGGATGCAGCCCCCTAAGTCATAGAAGAAGGTTCGGAAGCTCACAGGGTGCATGGCCGCTCTAAGCTAATTCATCTCGCAGGTAGGAGAGCGTGGTATGTCATTTTACAAGCTGCTGAAGAAGATGGACAAGTTCCAGTGGACACCGGAGGCTCAGGAAGCACTCGAAGCCCTCAAGAAATTCTTGACGACTCCTCTGGTATTAAAATCGCCGAATCGAGCCATGGCAGACCATGCAGCTAAAGACCTACTGTTGTACCTCTCCTATATGACTCATGTGGTCAGTACTGCTCTGGTGGTCAAGAGGCTAGAGGAAGGACATGTTCAGCCGACTCAACACCTGGTCTATTTCATCAGTGAAGTACTCAGCCCGTCTAAAATAAGGTATCCTCAGGTCTAGAAATTACTGTATGCGGTCCTTATCACAGCTCGTAAGCTACGCTATTATTTCAAGGAGCATAAAGTCGTGGTGGTTACCTCATTCCCCATCGGTGAGATTTTGCGAAATAGAGAAGCTACTGGGAGAATTGCCAAGTGGGCATGTGAGCTGGGAGCACATGACATTGAATTCTACCCATGCACCGCCATCAAGACTCAAGCATTGGTTGACTTCATCTCCGAGTGGACAGAGAACCAGAGGTACCAGAGAACCCAGAGCGTCTAGAATTCTAGAAGATGTACTTCGACGGGTCGCTCAAGATAGAAGGAGCTACGGCAGGTGTCGTCTTAACCTTCCCCAAAGACGAAAAACTCAAATATGTGCTACAAATCCTCTTCACGGTGTCCAACAATGCAGTAGAATATGAAGCCATGCTGCATGGGTTACGCATCGCGATTTCACTCGGCATCAGGCGCCTCATGGTCTACAGGGACTCTCTAGTTGCGATTAGTCAAGTCAACAAAGATAGGGACTGGACCATGGAAGTGATGGACAAATACTGTGCAGAAGTTCGCAAACTGGAGGACAAGTTCGATGGGATGGAATTTCATCATGTGGACCGCAACAACAATGCAGATGCCAACTTACTATCTAAGCTAGGCTCTTCCCGAGCCAAAATACCCCCAGGTGTGTTTGTCCAGGAATTATCTTGCCCATCCATTGCTCACGAATTAGAACCCCTAGAGCATCACGTCTTGAGCTTAGAGGAGGCCCCGGCTGACTGGCGGGTCCCAATCATCAAGTACATCAGAGACGGTGAAGAGCCTGATGACAGAGCAGAAGACGAGCAACTCGTTTGGCGTGCGGCTAGCTACACATTGCTCAGCGATAATCTATTCAAGTGTGGCGCAGCTAGAGTTCTCTTGAAGTGCATAGACACATCTCATGGAAGGAGTCTGTTGATGGAAATCCACATTGGGCAATATAGTAATCACACTGCTTCTAGGACACTGGTTGGAAAGGCATTCAAGGCCAGATTTTATTGGTCGACAGCTAAGCAGGATGCTGCAGAATTGGTCAAGTGTTGCGAATCCTGTCAGTTCTTCGCAAACCAACATCACCTCCTGGCTCAACAGCTGCAGAACATTCCCGTCTCATGGCCCTTTGCATGCTGGGGGCTTGATAAGATCAGACCACTCAAGAGGGCTCAAGGTGGGTACACTCACGTCTTGGTGGCCATCGACATGTTTACCAAGTGGATCGAGGTCAAACCAATCACATCTCTAACTTTAGCAAAGGCAGCAGAATTCATCTAGGAGATTATATTTCGCTTTGGGATTCTAAACAGCATTATCACAGATCTGGGCTCGAACTTCACAGGCTCAGAATTCTTCGATTTCTGCAATGAGAAGTCTATACTTATCAAATATGTCTCGGAAGCGCACCCCCGTGCCAATGGCCAAGTCGAGCATGCCAATGAGATGATTCTGGATGCCTTGAAGAAGATTCTTTGACAAAGAAGAAAAGCTAGCAGGTAAATGGATCAGGGAATTCCCATACATAGTTTGGAGTCTCAGAACGCAGCCAAGTAAAGCTCTCAATGGAAACACGCCCTTCTTCATGGTGTATGGCTCTAAGGTAGTGCCGCCTGCTGATTTGGCACATGGAGCACCGCGGCTAGCATTCAAAGATATCGCAGAGGCAGAGAGCACCTAGCTTGAGGAAGTTGACTTGCTTGAGGAAGAGCGACTCAATTCGGTGATTCAGTCGGCGCGCTATCAGCAGACTCTGCGGTGTTATCATGAATGTAATATGCGTCCTCGTGCCTTTTCAATCGGGGAATTGGTCCTCCATAGTGTTCTCAAGGGGGCTAGGCATCACATGCTATCCCCTCCTTGGAGGGACCTTACATCGTCACGAAAGTCACTCGGCTAGGATCTTACTGCTTGTCTGAGATGGACGGTACTCCGATTGGGAACTCTTGGAATATCGAGCATCTTCGCAAGTTCTACACCTAGGTCTCCTGCAAATCTCAGAGCTCTATACCCTCGTATGTACTCTTGGTTAGTATCGTGGTTGTCATGATTTTGAGTTAACTCGTCCTCACTCGTGTTTAGTTGGGTGTACTCAGATAATGAATAAATGCATGATCTCTGTGTATGTGTCTTCTTTCTATGGCATGACTACGTGATGCTTCTCGTGGTAACATTTTCATCCTCGTGTAATCAGGCAATCAGCCATGGGTCCTGACCTGACTCATGCCTGGTGTTACATGCCTACTCTTACTCAAGATAGGGTGCAGTCCGACTCTAATTACGGGGCAATCAGCCTAGGTCGTAAGACCGACAGCTGGTGTTACATGCCTTCGCTCACTCAGAACAGGGTGCAATCTGGCCCTCTTTATAGGGCAATTCAGCCTAGGTCGTAGACCGACAGCTGGTGTTACATGCCTTCGCATTCTCATAAAAAGGGTGCAATATGGCGCTCCTTATGGGGCAATCAGCCTAGGTTGTAGACCGACAGCTGGTGTTACATGCCCCTGCGTCCTCATAAAAGGGTGCAATCCTATCCTCGCTACGGAGCAATTGGCTTAGGTCGCGGACCGACAGGCAGTGTTACATGCCCATGCTTACTCTTATAAAAAGGGCACAATCTGACCCTACGTATTGCGCGCTCGAAAGTATTCAGTTCGAGTAAACGTAAAAAGTTTAAGTCGGATATTCGCCTAAGTTTTCGATCTTGGGATAGTACGCACGTGAACTCTGTGTTGATAAGGAACTCTAGGTTGTAAGGCTGACTCAAGGGCTAAGCTTCACATCACATCATACGTGTGAAGGAACGGTTAATTGAATTTACATTAACTAAGAATGCTAATCTTGTTTTCATACAGTTTGAAGTCATCCATAGCAGGTATCATTCAATTACAAGGATGTGGCATCATTTACATAAATGCAGCAACAAGGACTCTAGTTTATGGCTCAAACTCCGCTATGAGCTTTTCGGCTACAAATTGGATTTCGGCAGCATAGTTTTCTATTGTTGAATCGCTAGGATCAACCACAACCTTTGCTGACAATTCGGCTAAGTTTAGATCTGGGCGGGTTACCTTCAACATGAGAAGCACATGCTGCAGAACTAACTTCAACCTCCCACGGAGGTGGCTCTTGATGTCTTCCACCAGAGTTGGTACTCGATCCGACCCTGGTCGTGGGGCTCCAACCATTGGGGTACATATATTCAGCAAAGTGGTCATCGCAGCCATTGTAGACTTCATCAGTTCTTTGGTCTTCTCATAAGCTGCCTTTAGTTTTTCACAATTCTTCTTGGCAATTTCATAACTCGGTGTTGTGAGATCTAGGTCTTGGTGATGTTTTTCTGATAGTTGCTAGGATTCCTTGAGAGCTTGCCTTATGGACTTTAGCACTTTATCCAAGTCTCTGTTCTTGCTCTGAATTTTGACTCAGAATCTATCGGCTTCAATTAACTCAGAAGTTCTCTTCTGAAGTTCTTCCCGAGTCAATGTATGGCTTGTTTCAAGCACTGCCAGTGCACTGGAAGTATTCTGAAAGGATTTTTCAAATCCATCTCATGACTCTCGAAGCTCTTAGATTTCTCTCTTTAGATGCAGTGCCTCATCCTGCAGACCGATGCAGCTTATAGGCCTCTGTAAGTAAAGAATATGCTAATTGGGTTTCTTGGCGAGTTACCTCGTGCTGTTTTCTCTCCAATTCAAGCTTCCGCTGCAAATTCTGAGTAGCGTCTCAGGCCCCATCATGCTCGAGTACAATGTTGCGGTGTGTGATATCCCACTGAGCCAATGCATTCTCCAGATTAGCAATCTTCTTGGTGGCAGCTGCAGTTCAGTGCATGAACAAATTTAAGTATGCCAGACGATAGACTGAAAGGAAGCCTAAGGGGGCAGACACTCACCAATGGTTTCAGCAATGCGGGCTATCTCGAAATCAACCAGTTGTTGGCATAGCTTCCTCACGTCGCTTCCAAGTATGGGAGCGAACTTTTTGCACCATCGCGAAGCTTGGTCAAGCCAATCCTGCAAAAGGGTTCCGCTGTTTACAAGTACTAACAGCACAGGTCGTTACAATAAAGATGATGCCTTACCCCAAAGGCTGCATACGGCAACGATTTAGAAGGACCTGTGGTGAGTTGCAAGTCTAAGGTCACTAGCTCAAGTGTAGTAGTGTTGGCAATGGCGCCTGTGTCACCTGCTGGCTCTGCATCTCTGTCCTGGGGACTCGGCACTGGTACCGAAGTATTCAGCATGGTTTCGGTATTGGTTGGCTCACTTCTTCCAGTTGTCTTGTCCTCATGTACTATTTCATGCTCATCCACGGGGTGCTCCTTCCTGCTCAGAGTGTTTCCTCCTCCTGGGTTACTGAGCGCATCTTGCCAGTTGATTGGAGGCCCCGTGTCAATATTGTCTTGCTGGCGGTCTGCGCTTTTCGGTTCCGTTTCAGTCAGGCGCTGCGAGACTTCAGGTTCAGGGCCTTCAGTCAGGCCAATCCCAAGCTCAGGAGGCACTATGTCTTGTTCCGTGGAAGGCCTATACAGAGTTTCGTTCAGTTGGGAAATTGGTGGCAGAAATGGAGTAGGAAACAACAGTTAAAGGAATCAAGCATACCGTGGTGGTGCGAGACTATCTTCAGTCAGATGTGGAACTGCCTTTATGAATTGATCTATCTCCATATTGACGTCTGGCAGATTCAGCTCCTCTTCGATTGGCATTGGTTGTTGAGTCAGCGGAGAGGAGGTGGCCTCTGCATCTTGCATTTTCTTCGACCTCCTCTCGTGACGTTGAAGGGGGACTTCTTCTTCTTCTTCTTCCTCTTTTTCAATTAGCATACTCCAGTCGATGTGGCCTAGAGAAGAACCTTCACTGTTGTCAGTTCTCTCCTGCACTTTGGGCTTCTTGCTTGGCCTCTTAGATGGTGATGCCAAGTCGGGCACAGTGGAAGAGGGCTTCTGAGTTTTGACTTGTTCCCTGATGGTTCTCTTCTTTTGTGGGACTTTGGCTTTCATCGTGGATGTCTTGGCTCGGGTGCGCTTGGGTACCTTTGAGGCAGGACCACCTTCTTTCACGATGGTTGTACACTCAGGGGCTAGGCCTTCAGCGTCACTGTCTTCATGCTCGGGGGCTTGCTCTTCCTGAGCCCTGGTATCTTCTCCAGCATCAGAGTCTTCAGCTGGGCGGGGGATGACTATATACGTAGCGGCCTCATTGTTGCCTTCGCCTTGTGTCGCTGCAACAATGGCCTCCATTTCTTCAGTCGTCAATTCTGACCCTCATTTCAGCATTTGGTCTATACCTTGCTGGGGGGTCGGACAGGAACTTGGCAATATTGCTCTAGAAGATTAAGTCAGGAAATATATTTAGTGGTGTTCACATTATCAAAAATCACAAGTAATTTGGTCCACAAGCTAAGATACTTATAGATGGAGTAGGGTGCCATGCAGAGTAGGGTTGTGGAGATCCTTCATTGTGGACATCACCCCTTAGCATCAAACCAACTCGAGCTTTGATTTCTTCTGTAGTGCTGGCTCGGCTGGTCTCCCGGGTACGATCACTTGCTCCAACATACAGATAGGCCGGATATGCTTGGTCTTCCATGGGCTGGATGCTCTAGAAGATGAAATCTAGGACTATGGCTTGGGCAGTCAGGCCATTTTCCTTGAAATCAGTGATATCCTTGAGCAGGATTTCTACCTCAACACTTTCCTCTGCAGTTGGTGCTTCTTCCCAATTGCTCAGCTTGGTGTTTGGTTGTCAGCCTGACCGGAGTGGCAGGGAATTTCCATGATTACTCATATAAAACCACTCGGAGTGCCACCCTCTGTTGCTATCCTTGAGTGGAATGTCTAGATACACTGACCTTCGCCCTCTACGTAGTTCTAAGCTAGCTCCACCAACTACTTGCAAGACCCTGTCTCGGGTACCAGGTTTGCAATGGTAAAGATGCTTCCAAAGACCGAAATACGAGACAATCCCAAGGAAAGGCTCGCATAAATGGATGAAGATTGAGATTTGGAGGATGGAATTCAGGTTCAGGTGTGACAGGTCAATCGAATAGAAATTAAGCTGGCCTCATGCGAAAGAACAGAGAGGCAATCCTAGTCCGTGCACAAAGAAAGGGGCAAAAACTAAGGATTCGTGGGTACCTTCTGTGTGGACTTTCTCACCCTCACAACTTCTCCACCCACCTAACTCCTTGGGAGGAAGAACTCCCATTTCTACAAGATGAATTAACTGAGATTCAGAGATGGAGGACATACGGAAGGCAAGGAATGGTGACGGGACTGGTCGGTTCTCATCATGCGGGAGCCCCTCGCTGGTGTGCCCGCGCTCGCTGATCGTCTTCTTCTTTGGATCCATGGTTGAGAAGGATTCTAGCGTGACTTTGGGAGGTTTTCAGGCAAGGATTTCAAATTTGTTGGCGCTGGCAATGGAGTAATCGTGGAAGTTGGGGAATGAGGATTCGAGTGGGAGGAAACATTAGGGTATTGGTCCTCTTTAATACCTAACGGCGTTAAGTTGGGAAGCTCTATTTTCATTAAGGGAGTTCACGGCGTTGGTATTTCTCCGCCATAAGTCTGACGAGTTAGCAGTTCTCATAACGTTAAGTCAGCACGGATTCAGTTGGCATTGCAATTTTAAGGATTATCTGGAATTCAGTCGGATATCGTTTGCTCGGATGGTTTGAGTCGGGTGTTGTTACTTAGGTCAAGGGCATTTAATGGCAGTTGTTCTGCAGGTAAATTATTTGACTCAAAAAATCGCAATTCTAACTATGCGCTTGGATGGGGGCAGTTTTGCCCGATGGGTTCTTTTTTGATAGCCAAGTGTGTTTCAGTCATGCAGCAAATTCTATAGTGGTTGTTCAGAGATAGGAAGCATTATCACTCATATGTGACGGTGGATTGCAAAAGAGAACATAAATCATCATTGGAAGATAAAGTTCATTATATATTACTCCCAAGGATACAAGGGACTTCACTACAGAGCATCAAACTCCTAATTAACTACTCCTAATCTAATTGCCGATGCGGCGACGCTTCTTGGGGGGCAGGGCGGCGTCCTCGTCTTTGCTACCGTCGTCTTCATCGGTGCAACCAATAAAGTGAGAAGATGATTGATCTAGAGAGAGAACTGTTAAAATCTGTTATTCTTCTGGATCTTTGAGCTGATTGCTAGTCAAGTCAGTTGGTGCAACCATTGTAGGGGTAAGATAAATTGACTCGGTGGCATTTTTCATTCGAAGCTGAGGACGGCTGTTAGAGTCTCGAGTTAATTGTCTTCTGAATTGACTCAAGCCTTAGGGGCTTGTGGGGGAGCAATATCCCCTGGCTCCTCATGACATGGATCTAGGACGTGGGCCGTTGGTGGGCCTGAGAAGGGTGAATTGCTGATCTCGTGGGCCAGTTGCCTAGCTCAGGCCCAAATACGGTCGGGAAAGCTTGGAAATCAAGACAAGGACGTCGTAATTCAGGGAAGCATAGAAGGAAGCTTGACTCAGACTCAGGGTCTGAGATTTACGGAAGATCAAGGAAGATACAATGGAAACTGAGATTCTGTCTAATCTCTTGTAATCTAAATTGACTAGGGGATATAGAAGGAACCTGACTTGTAACCCAAGAATCTTTTAGACTATATAAGGTGGATGAGGGACCCCTACGTAGCAGATCTCAACCCATCGCAAGTCGCCAAACCACGGTCTCGTACAAAAACCTTAGCCCTCATTGTAATCTCAAGTACTCAGATCAAAACATCTCGCCACAAACAGGACGTAGGGTGTTACACATCTTGCGGCCCGAACATGTATAAATCTTTGTGTCCTGTCGCTTTTCTAGCGAAGCATCGAGCTACGTCGACGTCACTGACCCTGAAAAGCACCTCGTGACGTATCCCGTGGTGCACTGCTGGTGTAAAACCCTAATAGCTAGGCCCAAGCTGGAGTGGATAGCCTAGTAGCTTCTGTGTTGGCGCACAAGGGGCTAGGGGAGGGGTGGGTGTCAACTGAAGTACCACGGGGTACTGGAGTGACTCGGATGCCCGAACCCCTAAAGTTCTGCTAGGTGATGATACAAAGGCAAAGGCTTAGTTTGGAATTCGGATGTTATTTGACCGTAAGCGTCGCTGGGTCCAACTTGTGGGAATTAGTACAACCTCTTATCATAGTAAAACCTAGTCCACTGGTATGGATGGGATACGGCTTGGTTCTTCATCTAGCTTTTTCCTAGATATAAAAAATGGACGGTTTTGAATAAAATGGTCATGGATACATGGTTGATGAGGTTAATGATAGTTAAGGTTGAGCCGCATGGACCGGCAAGTCCAGGGGCACCCCTACATAATAAAACTTTGTTTTCCTGAAATAATAACTGGACCACTAAAATGAACCATGCATTGTTTTTCCGCAAATACAAGCTCAAGATATAGCCTTGCATGTAGAAGTAAGTACCTTCCCCAACTCTACAGGCAGAAGGTGGGCTTGCAGAGTACAAAAGTACTCACCCTTGCTATGTTGATGTTTTTTAGATAGTTCTGACAAGTTGTTCGAGGTGCTCTTTGGCTAGGTCATGATCCTACTACCCAACTAGCCTATGGCATTGGACCCTGGAAGATTGCTTCCACTGTATCTTACTTTTTCCAACAATGGTTATGTAATGGTTTTTAATCGCTAAGTTTGACTCTGTGATATCTGGAATAAATGTGTTGCTAGAACCCTGGGACTAGCATTTGTATCACATTTAAGCTCTCAATAAATTGCGGGCGCTTCACCCAGGCCCATCATCTAAGAGGCCCATATGCATTATCTATGTTCTCTTTCGGTGGCAAACTATCTACACCCTAGCTCCTCGAGGGTGCTAGAATTTCGCTCGACACAAGACCCTGACTTCCTTATTTGAATTCCCTTAGTTAGTCATGAATATTCTTTGCAGGCGAATAGAATAGAGTTTGGGAACTTTATCTCACTTGTTGCCCTCCTAGGCAACTATACATTTCTCCTGATATCTTTGGTAGTTTATTTTGCTTCTCCACCATGGACATATCATTTATCACGTACCCCTGTCTATAGTACAAGCTGGTGTATTTGTTGAAGTTTACAGTTCATTTGATTTGAGTTTATCCCTGTGGAATAAACTGTCTTGCCTGTTTCTTCCTTATGGAACTTTACGATAGCTTGGAATACTCCAAGTGAAAGGCTACCATGGTCTTCGTGTGCTAGTGGAGTAAAATCTGTTTAGGCTAAGAGACACCAACAACCACCATGGTCGCTCGGCCTCCGCTTGTGGCCGCCCGGCCACACCTCACCCCCCATGAAGCTCTTGAGTGTCAACACTGCAAGTTACATGGTCGCCCGGCCATTGGGCAATGACGCCCAGCCATCCATTTTGGCCACATTGCCCCCACTGACTCTATCACCATGAATGTGCCTTCACCACTTGTGTCGAGTCATAATTTTTCCAACAAAAGCATGGCTGCCTGGCCCTCTCACATGGCTGCCCAACCACCCATGCAACACTCAGCTGCTATCAAGTTACTAATGCACCTTCCACTCAGCGCTCATGCATGCACTTGGGCACTCGACCCCTTGGTGCAGTAATTTCCAAAGCACGCAGCTACACACACATCCTCTCAAGAGTGCACACAATCACATAGGTGCTCATTAATTGAGATGGCCGCCCGACCCCCATGCATGGTCGCCTGGCCCCTCCTCTTGCCTGCACCCACATGAAGCTACACCGTTCACGCCCTTTCTTATGCTGCACTTGCTCACATGGCTGCTCGGGCAACCAACAAGGTTGGCCGACCATGGGCTTGGCTGCTTGGCCCCCAAGCATGGCCGCCTTGCAGCCTACTCCCTCTCCTCCACTATAAATAGCACCCCTCACCTCCCTTGCCTCTTGCACCACTAAAAAAGCAAACATTTGTTGCACTCTTTATCCCTTACTTAGTGTGGCAGAACCGTCGATTTAATCCAAACTAAGTACACTGTGGTGGAACTACTGATTTAATATGAGCTAAGCACATCTGCCACCACATAGATTGTAGTCACTTGGACCGAATCAAACTCGGTCACCCGCTGAGCTACACCAAAGGGCACTCGATATAACCATCACCCAGGGATGCCTACATCACACATGTTAAGCACACGAAGGAGCCATAACAATTACAGCTACCATAATTTCATACAAACGTAGCTTGATTATTACAAAACATTTACTCAAAATGAGGTACAATCATATTGAAATAGAGTTTCAAATTAACTCGCAGCAGAATAACATAACATAATATAGGTATAACTATGCAGTGGAAGTAAGACATTAAGTCACGACATCGAGCCCACCATTGTCACCCTTGATCACAAATTGACAAGTACCTAAAAAATATCAACAATAAACGGTGTGTACATTGAGTACCGGTGGGACTTACCTGTGGGTTGTATCAGCCCAACACATTTGAGAATAAGCAAGCTGAGAGCCAATGGACCAGCTCCATTGTCTCTAGAGTGATGAGTGATTGTCAACAGTAGCAAGACCTAGATGGACTTGGGCACAAGACCTCTGATGGACAGGATGTAGAGGAAAGTCCTCCAAAGGACTTGACGCGTGCTCAGCGTCTGTCAGCAACGGGAGTTCGATACACGGAGAAGCGGCATGGCGACGGCAGGAGTAAGTCCTCTGAAGGACTGCGAGGCTGCCCCGATGGACAGGGGATGCTGGGCGCCACCATGGAACTCTAACCAGAATGCGTGGCGCGAAGGCGTGCGAGGAAGGCTTTGGCGGCTTCGGCTCAAAACTGCCAACCAAGCTACCCAAGCCTTGGTGAGTTGGGCCACAACTCGCCAAGATAGAGAAGATGGGCCAAATCCAGCCCAGGCAGAGACTTCCTAAAGTTTCCCGGCTTCTGACTTCAAAACCGGGGCCGGATCGTGGATTGGACTACTGGCCACGTGAAGAACATCTGAGGATTGCGTGGAACTTACAAAGATCAATACTTCATCATGCTCGTCTGTCCCAAAATGTCCTGTAATCTTTCGTTTGAGTCCTTAGGGTTTATCTAGCTGTAGTGCCCTAAGTGCAAAACTGTCTAAATAGCACTCGGGTATAAATAGGTCCAAGGTAGGTCATTAGAAGTGCTCTTGGCTGCTAGGATTAGTCTTTACTTGGTGATTTTTGTCCTTAAGCATTGAGCTCCATTGTTAGGGAGGTTAGAGTAGGATTTAGCCTCCTAATCATGAGGGAAGGTGAGGGTGGTTGCTTGGGATGAATTTCTGCTTGTATGCTGAATCTTTAGACCCATCTTGGGCACTTAATTGAAGAAATTTCATGCATCAACTTTGTGTTCTTCTCCTCCCCCTCTCTCTTTGGTTCATTGGTTCAATCATTGGCTTTTTGTGTGTTTGTGTGGGCCAAGCTTGAATCCCTTTCCTTGATGATGTTTTGGACTTGCTAGGACGTCGAGATCATAACTTAGTTCATCTCAATCTTGCTGGATTTCCACGAGCAAGCATCCTTTGTGTTTTCCCCTTTCTTGCCAAATATTGCCATCTCACAAGATCTGAAATTCCCACTAATCTCTTGATCATTTTGCGTTGATCTTTTGGGAAAAGCTTTGGAATAGGGTCTAGATAGCGTGTGCAAAATTTTGTGAAGAGTGGACAAGATTTGGTCACGTTTGGGTTGCAAGACCCCAATCTGCGACTCTACCGGATAGTCCCGTAGAGGCCATCGGACAGTCTGGTTCCACCGGATAGTCTGGTAGCGCCCACCGGATAGTCTGGCGTGAGCGTTGTCCGGGCCGTGCCACCAGACAGTCCGGCAGCAGGCACCGGACAGTTCGGTGTTGGCCACCAGACAGTCTGGTCCTGCTAGGGAGCTGTTGTATTTTTCAAACATTGGTTTTTCCGCTGTGTTTCTGCTCTGGATTTTTGCAATGCCCAATGTAAGACCATTCTCTTTGCTTGCTGTGAGCTAGTGAGATGCACCTTGGTGCGGTGAGTGTCGTGTGGAGGTTTTGCAAGGTTTCATTGCCTCGGTGCCATTCTTGGTTGGATCTTAAGTTTTCGTGCATTGGTGCATATCCTCTCAGTGGACGGCACCCTTGCGCTGCTAGGCACGTATCTGTTCAGTGGACGGTGCCTAGTCCTGTTTCTATTGAGCTTTGTAGAGCACTTTCTTGGGGGTTGTGATTTTGAGTTTTCAAGTGCTCCTATTCACCCCCCCTCTAGTCGCACATCTCGGTCCTACAATTGGTATCAGTGCCAGTTAGGTTTCTTCATACCTTTACCGGTGAGAAACCAGTAGCGACTATGATTCACTCCGAGAAGATTCTGGTCCTTGGCTCCGATGGCTACTCCTACTGGAAGGGTAGGATGAGGGCATTCTTGCTTAGCCAGGGCTAGGACATATGCGATGCTACTCAGAGTGCGAACTTTGTGGTGCTTCCAGTTGCTCAGCGCACTACCCCGGCGATTGTGGCTCAGCATGAGGCGAATGCCAAAGCTGTTAACTTTCTCTTCTCAGGACTTGGTCCGGTTGATTATGAGAGAGTGAGCCACCTCGAGACTGCCCATCAGATCTGGTCCCTGCTGAGTGCACACCATGAGGGCACTGCTACTATCAAGGGGCGTGTCGTTGAGACTTACAGGTGCGAATATGAGAATTTCGTTCAGAAGCCTAGTGAGTCCATCGATGACTTGTTTGGTCATTTTCAATCGATCATCAACAAGTTGGGCGTTAACTCCAGCCCTGAGAGGATCCCATACACCGACCATCAGCAGGCTGTCAAATTGCTGTATGCGTTGGACAGGAAGGTATGGGAGATCAAGGTTAACTCGATCATTGAGTCTGAGGCATATGACACAATTGGAGTGGAGACTCTTTACAGCAAGTTCAAGGGCAACGAGGTGGGTTACAAGTTGAGAGATTCTCTCGCTTGTACTAGCTCCAAGAGCCTAGCCTTGGCTTCTCCCTCCAGTGAGGCCACTGCTAACCCCCAGCTTCATAACTTTTCGTTCTCTGCTCTTATGTTTGTTACAGAGGAGCAGTTAGCATCACTTGGGGATGATGAGCTTTGCCTGGTGTCTAGTCGCTTTCAGCGCACCTATGACAACCGGATGAGCAAGAAGAGGGGCGAGAGGCCCAAGTTCTTCGAGTGTGGAGAGGTCGGCCACTTCATCGCTGAATGCCCGAACAAGCAGAACGACTACTACAAGAAGGGCAAGAGCCACTCCCGCGACTCCAACAAGTACCACTCCCACAAGCACGACTACAGCAAGCGTGACCACCACAAGCACCGCTCTGGCAAGATCAAGAACTTCAGGAAGGCTTTCAAGAGCTATCAGAAAGACAACCGGAAGCGGGACAAGGCTTTCTTCGCCGAGCTTGGTGGTCTGTGCGGCGGGTTGTCCTCCTCCTTCTTGTCTTCATGAAGCTCGAGCGATAAGGAGATCGTCACCAAGTGGGACAAAAGGAGGGACCGAGGCAGTCCAGCTGGACTCTCCTTTGTCTCCACTAAGTCCAAGCGCAAGCACAAGATGCACCGGAGATCTTTTTGCTCCATGGCGCTTGAGGACAAGGACGACAAGGGCAACGACAACAACTCCTCCGATGAATAGGTAACTCCTGAGCAAGCTGAAATTCTTGAGATGTGAGGTGTGAGGTACAGCTCAAGGATTTAGAGGAGCTTAGGGCTAGACCCATGCTTTTGGGTGCGTGCATGGTCTGTCCTACCTTGGAGAGTGAGCTTGAGCAGTTGAGAGCTGACCTTGAGGTGCTTTCAGCACCCCCTGACACTTGTGAGAACTGTCTCACTTTGAGGTTGATGTTGGTGGATAGGGATGCCACCATTAAGAAGTTAGAGAAGTCCGCTCCGTCTATTCCCTCTCTAGACTGCACCACTTGTGCTGCCCAGACCTTAGCTCTAGAAGATCTGAGAGAGGAGAAACAAACTTTGGTTGATGAGAACAACCGTTTGAGAGAGGTGCTCAGTTGGATGTATGCTAGAGAGCCCCAACTTAGGATGATCTTGGAGAGCACCAAGAGAGCTGAGGGTGATATGAGTGGACTTGGGTTAGGAGAGTGCGGTACTTCGGGTGAGAAGAAGAGTTCCCCAATTAAACTTAAGACTGCCTCCCCTCATCCTATTCCTACTGTTGATGGGGTTTACCACGAGCCTCCCAAGGTTGCCCCAAAGAAGCAGTTCTGGACACCCAAGCCCTCACTGGTTAAGCTGGACAGAGTAGTGACTGAGATTCTCAAGCCTCCAGTGAGCAAGGAGAGAGTCCAGCAGCCTGTTCCACCCAAGGCTACTCCACCTAAGCCCAAGGCCCAGCCTAACCCTACTCCCAAGAGGCCTGTCTACCACTGTGACTTTTGCCAGCGGAATGGCCACTTGGAGGAGTTCTACTTCAGGAGGAAGCGCGTTGAGAGGCAGGAGAGAGCCTGGGGGAACCAAGATCAGTTCTACCAAGGTGGTAGGCAGGATCCTCCCCATCGTGGTGAGATGAGAGACTGCTTTGTTCGTGATGAGAGAGGAGGCAACTTTTAGGCCCGTGTTCCTGGTGGTGAGAGATGTTTTGCCGGACGAACTCCTAGTTGTTTTCAGCATGGCTATGGACCTTGAGATCGAGGCTTTGGAGGTAGAGGGTTTGAGAGCTCACGCTTCGGAGGTCGTGGATACTCGGATAGATGTGATGCTTACTTTGACTTTGCTTACCCCACTTTTGAACAGATGGCTCGACACTGGTTCAGCAGTTTCACTAACCCCAGTGCCAGACCATTTGCTCACTCTCGCTTTCCTTGATTTTGCAGGATCGAGGCCTGGAGGACATATGGATCATGGACTCTGGATGCTCTAGGCACATGACAGGGCACCGCAGATGGTTCTCCAGCCTCAACCCCGTGAGCACCAAGGAGTACATCACATTCGGGGATAATGGTCAAGGTAAAGTGTTGGGTGTTGGTTCTGTTGCTCTTTCTAGCAAGCTTTCCCTGAGAGAAGTTGCTTTGGTGAGGAATTTGGGGTTCAATTTGGTTTCAGTCTCGCAACTTCTCAAGGAAGGGTTTGAGGTTCATTTTAAGGAGGGTTCTTCTTGTGTGCTTGATGCTAAGGAAAACCTTGTTCGTCGGATTTTGCCCTATCGGCAGGTTTTTAAGGTTGACCTTGCATCTATTTCTGGCCCTCCTCGGTGTTTGGTTGCTAGTCCTTCTGCTGATATTTGGAAGTGGCATAGAAGTCTTGGCCATTTGAATTTTGATCTGCTAGCCAGGTTGAGCTCGATGGGTCTAATCCAAGGATTGCCCAATTTGAAAGCAAAAAAGGACTTAGTGTGCCACCCCTGTCGTCATGGCAAGATGGTTGCTGCTTCTCATGCACCTATCAATTAGGTGATGACCTCTTACCCGGGTGAGCTGCTACATATGGACACGGTTGGTCCTGCTCGGGTATAGTCGGTCAGTGGGAAGTGGATGTGCTTGTAGTTGTGGATGATTTTTCTCGCTTTTCGTGGGTCTTCTTCATGGAGTTCAAAGATGAGGCTTTTAGTTTTGTTCAGGATCTAGTCTTGAGGTTAAGGAATGAGAGCCATAAGGCCATGAGGGCTATCCACAGTGACAATGGCGGTGAATTTCGTAACTCTCGTTTCGAAACCTTCTGTCGTGACCTAGGTCTTGATCACCAATTTTCATCTCCTTATACCCCACCTCAGAACGGTGTCGTGGAACAAAAGAACCACACACTTGTCGAGATGGCACGGACGATGCTTGATGAGCATAGGACTCCGCGACGCTTTTGGGCTGAGGCTATGAATACGGCCTGTTACATTGCCAACTGCATCTTCCTACGAGCTTTCTTAGGGAAGACTTCGTACGAGCTACGGTTTGGTAGGCAGCCTAGCGTCAAGCACCTGCGTGCATTTGGCTGCAGATGCTTTGTGCTCAAAAAAGGGGGGCATTTGGACAAATTTGAATCTCGCTGCTTGGATGGTATTTTTCTTGGGTACGCCTCTAGCTCTAGAGCATATAGAGTGTGGATTCTTGATACCAAACAAGTGGTTAAGACCTGTAAAGTTTCCTTTGATGAATCTATGCCTTGCATAACCCCTGCATTTGAGCTTTTAGGTAACGATGAAGAAGGCGCTCCCATCTTTGAAGATGAGGAAGGCGAAGTAGATGCTGGTGATGCAGGAGCCACTGCACCGACTGCAGCTCCTACCCCCTCTGCTACGAGCTTTGAAGATGAAGGAGGACCCTTGCCTACGGCTTCCTCCTCGCTCCCCCGACTACAAGCTCGAGCAGAGGTTGGCCCCACTGAGGACGCATGGGAGGTGACCACCGAGATTGTTCCATCTTGGCAGGTCCAGTGGGATCACCCTCTAGACAGGATGATTGGAGATCTACACTAGCACATCACACGCTCTTCGATTAACTCTCTAGCCTTTTTCTGCCACTCCGCATTTGTTGTTTCTTTCAAACCCCAGAATGTGTCACATGCATTATCTGATCCAAGTTGGGTGAATGCCATGCATGAGGAGTTGGAGAACTTTGAGAGAAACTATGTCTGGGATTTAGTTAGACCTCCACCAAATTGCCACCCTATAGGAACCAAGTGGGTCTTCAAGAACAAACAGGGTGAGGATGGGATGGTTGTGAGGAACAATGCGAGATTGGTTGCCCAGGGTTTCTGTCAGAAGGAGGGGATAGATTATGAGGAGACCTTGGCTCCTGTAGCTCGTTTAGAAGCCATTAGGATTCTGCTTGCCTTTGCTGCCTCTAAAGGCTTCAAACTGCAGCAGATGGAGGTCAAGTCAGCCTTCCTAAATGGTTACATAGAGGAGGAGGTATATGTGAGACAACCTCCTGGCTTTGAGAGTGCTAAGTTTCCAGACCGGGTGTATAAGTTGAGAAAAGCCCTTAATGGTCTGAAGCAAGCTCCAAGAGCTTGGTATGCTAGGTTGAAAGCTTTCCTACTCAAGTCTGGGTTTGTGATGGGTTCAGTAGACAAGACCTTGTTTCTGTTGAGTCGTGGCGGTGACACCCTTCTAGTTCAGGTATATGTTGATGACATTATCTTTGGTGGGTCATCTCACGCTTTGGTGTCTAAGTTTGCTGAACAGATGAGCAGTGAGTTCAAGATGAGTCTCATAGGTGAGCTTCAGTTCTTTCTCGGGCTTCGGATCAAGCAAGGCCCAGAAGGAACCTTCGTCCATCAAGCCAAGTACACGAAGGACATTCTGACAAAGTTTGACAAGGGAGATCTCAGGCCCATGGTGACTCCTATGTCAACACAGATGGCACTTGATGCTGATGAAGAAGGGGAGGTGGTGGACCAAAGAGAGTACCGAGGGATGATCGGCTCACTTCTGGACCTGACGGCGACCAGGCCAGACATTTAGTTTGTGGCCTGCCACTGTGCGCGCTTTCAGGCCTCACCAAGGATGTCACATCATCAAGCGGTGAAGCGCATCTTTAGGTACCTGAAATAAACTCCTGAGCTTGGTCTTTGGTTCTCTTCAGCTTCGATGCTCTCTCTCAGAGGGTATTCTGATGCTGACTTTGCGGGTTGTCGGCTGGAGCACAAGTCTACTTCCAGCACCTGCCAGTTTCTCGGCTCTTCTCTTGTCTCTTGGTCCTCACGCAAGCAATCTAGCGTAGCCACTTCCACAACAGAAGCCGAATAGTAGCTAAGAACCCCGTCTTGCACTCCAGAACCAAACACATAGACGTGAGGTTTCACTTCTTGAGAGATCACTATGAGAAGGGAGATATAGACTTGATCCATGTGGAGACTGAGAACCAGTTGGCTGATATATTGACCAAGCCCTTAGAGCTTTGCACGTTTGCTCATTTGCGTGGGGAGCTTGGTGTTTGTTACCCCTTTTAGGTTGGGGTAACTTTGTTGTAGTTTAGGTTTTGTTTTGCCTTTTCTTTGCTTTTCTTTGCTTTGTTTTGCTTTTCTTGCATTTTGTATCATACCATGCATTGCATTATAACATATGCATTTTCACTTACACTAGCACTAGAGCTCTTCTGGTATGACGAGTTAGTACTTGCTTGTCCTAGATTGTACAGTTGCTTGCATTATCATGGTTGGCTAAGCTCCTTGAATCTGTCTAATATCATTTGTGAGCTAAGTCACTCTTGTTTCTTGAAAATCAAAAACCATGATCACCACTTGACTTGCCTACCTAGCATGTGTAGGAATGTTGAATGCTATGCTATCTTTTCATGCTTGGATATTCTAGTCGAATGCCTTTGTTAAGCTGATGCCTAAGCATTTATGACACCTTGTCCAAATCTGAAATCTGAATTAATTTTGTTTACAAAGTGGTGTCCTATGAGCAAATTGAAAAGATCCAGGTGGGTTCACTTGTCACACTGATCTAGGTTGAGATAGCTTGCCTTTGCACTTTGGCATGAACTTGACCTAGGCTGTGTATGACCAAAACCTTGTCTTAAGCTTCTGATGATTTTCTGAACCTAGGCTTGGCATTGGTTGGTAAGAAGTGGCAAACACAAGTGAATAACCACTGGCATATGATCTGATTTGGTTGAAGTTAAAAATTGCTAAATCTGAAATCTGCAAGTCTCTAAATTGCTTATGGCCTGTTGTACATGTTTTGGTTGAGAGTAGCACACCTTGTATGTTTTGCTAGCATCTTGCTATTCACGCCTATCTTGCTAGATGCTATTCATATTGGTGATGCTTTCTTTTCAACAACCCTGAAAAACATACTCCTGATCTGTATAAGATAGATTCAATTGAGCTTATTTGCATGCTTCCTTGCCCTCACTTGCTCTGTATGCTAGAACTTGTATTTACTAGCTTTTCATCCCTGCTGACCTCTTTATGGTGCACTTCCTGCATTTCATGGCATATTTTGAGGGGGAGTTGTCCATTTCAGGGGGAGTTGAGTTCTATGAACCCTTGATGTGTCCATTGTCAACAAGGGGGACAGATGTTGACCCTTGAGGAGAGAGATGGTGGACCAAGGGGGAGAACTCTGTAGAGATCTAATTGAGGGGGAGTTTGAGATTTTAGCATGCTCTTGCATCGGTGCGTTGATCCTTTTGCCTCTTTCTGGAGGAGCCGATGTTTTGCGTCAGCATGACTGTGTTGAGCCAGTTTGCCTCTTTCTTGAGGGTTCATGCTTTAGTTTGATCGACTGCGTTGAGCGGTTTCCCTTGTCCTAGGGGGTTGACCTTTGGCTTTGTTTTTGTTGTCTCAATTTGCCCTTTTCTGCTTATGTTTCGCTTTTGGGCATCTTGAGCAACTTCTTCTTTTATTCTTTCTTGGCCGCTCGGGCACCCAACAAGGTTGGCCGACCATGGGCTTGGCTGCTTGGCCCCCAAGCATGGCCGCCTTGCAGCCTACTCCCTCTCCTCCACTATAAATAGCACCCCTCAGCTCCCTTACCTCTTGCACCAGTAAAAAGACAAACATTTTTTGCTCTCTTTATCCCTCACTTAGTGTGGCGGAACCACCGATTTAATCCAAACTAAATACACTGTGGTGGAACTGCTGATTTAATATGAGCTAAGCACATCTGCCACCACATAGATTGTAGTCACTTAGATCGAATCAAACTCGGTCACCCATTGAGCTACACCAAAGGGCACTCGATATAACCATCACCCAGGGATGCCGACATCACACATGTTAATCGCACGAAGGAGCCATAACAATTATAGCTACCATAATTTCATACAAATGTAGCTTGATTATTACAAAACATTTACTCAAAATGAGGTACAATCATATTGAAATAGAGTTTCAAATTAACTCGCAGCAGAAGAACATAACATAATATAGGTATAACTATGCAGTGGAAGTAAGACATTAAGTCACGACATCGAGCCCACCATTGTCACCCTTGATCACAAATTGACAAGTACCTAAAAAATATCAACAATAAACGGTGAGTACATTGGGTACCGGTGGGACTTACCCGTGGGGCATATCAGCCCGACACATTTGAGAATAAGCAAGCTCAGAGCCAATGGACTGGCTCCATTGTCTCTGGAGTGATGAGTGATTGTCAACAGTAGCAAGACCTAGATGGACTTGGGCACAAGACCTCTGATGGACAGGAGGTAGAGGAAAGTCCTCCGTAGGACTGGAGGCATGCTCAGCGTCTGTCGGCCATGGGAGTTCGGTACACGGAGGAGCGGCACGGCTACGGCAGGAGTAAGTCCTCCGAAGGACTGCGAGGCTGCCCTGATGGACAGGGGATGCCGGGTGCCACCGTGGTGCTCCAACCCGAGTGCGTGGCGTGAAGGCGTGCGAGGGAAGCTTTGGCGGCTTTGGCTCAAAACCACCACCCAAGCTACCCAAGCCTTGGTGAGTTGGGCCACGACTCGCCAAGATAGAGAAGATAGGCCAAATTCGGCCCAGGCGGAGACTTCCTAAAGTTTCCCAGTTTCTGACTTCAAAACTGGGGGCGGATCGCAAATTAGACTACTGGCCACGTGGAGAACATCTGAGGATTGCGTGGAACTTACGAAGATCAAGACTTCATCGTGGTCGTCCGTCCCGAAATATCCTGTAATCTTTCGTTTGAGTCCTTAGGGTTTATCTAGGTGTAGGGACCTAAGCGCAAAACTGTCTAAATAGCACTCGGGTATAAATAGGTCCAAGGCAGGTCATTAGAAGTGCTCTTGGCTGCTTGGATCAGTCTTTACTTGGTGATTTTCGTCCTTAAGCTTTGAGCTCCATTGTTAGGGAGGTTAGAGTAGGATTTAGCCTCCTAATCATGAGGGAAGATGACGGTGGTTGCTTGGGACGAATTTCTTCTTGTATGCTGAATCTTTAGACCCATCTTGGGCACTTAATCGAAGCAATTTCGTGCAGTAACTTTGTGTTCTTGTCCTCCCCCTCTCTCTTTGGTTCTTCGGTTCAATCCTTGGCTTTTTGGGTGTTTGTGTTGGCCAAGCTTGAATCCCTTTCCTTGCTGATGTTTCGGACTTGCCAGGACATGAAGATCATAACTTAGTTCATCTCAATCCTGCTGGATTGCCACGAGCAAGCATCCTTTGTGTTTCCCCTTTCTTGCCCAAAGATTGCCATCTCACAACATCTGAAATTCCCGCTGATCCCTTGATCATTTTGCGTTGATCTTTTGGGAAAAGCTTTGGAATAGGGTCTTGATAGCCTGTGCAAAATTTCTTGAAGATTGGACAAGATTTGGTCAGGTTTGGGTTGCAAGACCCCCTATCTGCGACTCTACCGGATAGTCCCGCAGAGGCCACCGGACAGTCCGGTTCCTCCGGACAGTCTAGTAGCGCCCACCGGACAGTCAGGCGTGAGCGTTGTCCGGGCTGTGCCACCGGACAGTCCGGCAGCAGGCACCGGATAGTCCGGTCCCATCGGACAGTCCGGTGTTGACCACCGGACAGTCCGGTCCTGCCAGGGAGCTGTTGTATTTTTCCCACTTTGGTTTTTCTGCTATGTTTCTGCTCTGGATTTTTGCATTCCGCACTGTAAGACCATTCTCTTTGCTTGCTGTGAGTCAGTGAGACTCACCTTGGTGCAGTGAGTGTCGTGTGGAGGTTTTGCAAGGTTTCGTTGCCTCGTTGCCATTCTTGGTTGGATCTTAAGTTTTCGTGCATTGGTGCGTATCCTCTCAATGGACGGCACCCTTGCACTGCTAGGCACGTATCTGTTCAGTGGACAGTGCCTAGTCCTGTTTCTATTGAGCTTTGTAGAGCACTTTCTTGGGGGTTGTGATTTTGAGTTTTCAAGTGCTCCTATTCACCCTCCCTCTAGTCGCACGTCTCGGTCCTACACAAGCCTGTTTGTGGACTTGACTCTAACCTGCATGAGCTTACTAAGAGTGTGTCCTTAGTTTCAAGTTCCATTCTCTTTGAAAAGCATAAGCTTAACTGAGCCATCAAACATTATCAGCATAATCCATAATTCATGTATCTTGAGATTCTCAACACATATATCATCATAGAGTAAGATGCAGAAATGCAAACATACAAGTACAAGCATGTAGTAATAAAAAGCATGACTAAATAAATAACATATTAAAGTTAGTACTTTATTGCCCGTCAGTGATACTGGCATTCTCACACCTAGTGAGTATCAGCGATTCGAATCGATTTTAATTCTCGGGAATAACTATCATGCTAGGGGTATATACTTACTAGCCATCGTGTTCCCACATATATCTCCATCTTAATATGTCTCGTCACAGATTCAAAGCGCCCCCACCAAACCCCTAGGTTGTGCCCTCTTAGGAGCGATATCACAGCTTATTGGGTCAGCCCTCCCTTGAATACAAGCGCCCGCAGGCCCATCGGCCTCTTCCAAGTGGATGGGCGGCACCTCAAAAACTTTGGACAAGCCCAAGAAAGACTTTCACCAGTACCATGTACCAGATAAGCATTCTAACAATGTTATGTCGATCTGCAAGCGAACAACAAATGAGCCTTAAAGGACTCAAGCGGAGCCCAATAATACAACAACACACACCACAAAAGTAAACTTATTCTCCACCAGGTCTCAACTTTCCATCACATCATATCACATTGCTTTCGAATTAGATTTTTTGAAAACCATTGTGAGCACTGTCCTATCATCTCGCGAGTGAATATCTTCTCTCCCCTTCTACCCTCTAAGCATGGCTAAGCATAGACTTCTACCTATCCATACTACTTAGGATATCAAGGATTTATGCAGGCGGAGTTTCAAACAACTCTTGAACATAAATGCTCATACAAATAAAGGGTGGTGAGACTCCCTAAATAGGTGTAAATGCCTAAGGGTCCTACCTTTGCTATTGAAAACTTGAACAAATTAGTCTAAAGTTAGTTTGCCGGGTTGTGAGGCTTTTCCCCAGGCAACCCCTTGATCCCTTGGACAACTCATTCTTCCAAATACCACTTCAGGGGCCTCCAGATCGTATTTGGGTCATAGCTGGTCGTCTGGGCCATTGTTGCGTGATGTAGCTCCACGCACTTGCTTCTAGATCACGTATCTGCAATGAGTGTCACTATATGAATTATGTGCATGATGCAGTGCAACATATGCACAAGTCACCCGAACAAGTGTAACACATGAGATTAATTTCTCACGGGAAGCATAATAATTCATTATAGAGCACTAGCAACATCTATCTACTATGGTGCTAACAAAGTGGGTTTGACGGTTTAAGTTAATAGTTGCTCTTGTTAAGTGGCGATTCGCATGAGTAAGTAAAGTAATTATTAATAAGGGTGAACATGGGGAGGCGTGGGTGAGCACGGCGGCCATGGTGGAGGCACGTGTTGAGAGGTAGGGTGGATATGGAAACTAGGCTCAGGAAATCGCGAAATCGATAGAGCGGATGGAGGTGAACTTCACGCGCACTCTGAATTAGAGGGAAGAGGTGCCGGGTTGCGGGCATGATGAGCTCGCCATGGTTGCGTTAATGGTAGCCGGCGCACAGAGCACAAAGAAGCGGGATGGATAGGGGTGTCATGAGGCTTCTAGATCGAGAGAAAATGGAAGAGGA
Source organism: Paspalum vaginatum (assembly GCA_030272315.1). Classification (NCBI taxonomy): domain Eukaryota; kingdom Viridiplantae; phylum Streptophyta; class Magnoliopsida; order Poales; family Poaceae; genus Paspalum; species Paspalum vaginatum. The sequence goes on along the minus strand of CM059019.1, from coordinate 22,903,265 downwards.
GGCTGCTACGGTGTTGATGCGAGCAGTGTAGGGATGAAAGAAGCTTCGGAGGAGCCAGTGTGCAGGTCGAGCTCACGTCTATCATGGCAGCCAGAGCTCCGCGTTCCAGGGAGAGAGCGGGGAGTCAGCGACGAGAGAGCTGAGAGAGCAAGGGCAGGAGTTGGGTTCCATCCAGCTGAAGGGAACCAAGGCCTAGGCAGCGGCGCCAAGGACCGTCGGCCACGTGGCCATGGTGACCAGGACACGGCGTCCACCTGTTGAGCATCCAAGGCATCCTACAGGTGGGGCTCGCGTGTCATAGAACCATGGAAATAAAAGAAAAACGAAAATGGAAAAGGTCTTGTTTGACTTGAGCAACATGTTTCTGATTTTGCCATTTTGAAGATACATTTGGCCGATTTAGAAGAGAGTCAAAATATAATAGACGTTCTAAATTTATTTCTCTACAACTTTGTTATAAACATCTGTGTCATGTTCTATAGTAAAAGTTGATTTAAATTCGAATTTACTCTGCTGACTTCAGTTTGACTAGGCTTTAACATAAACCTCAAAACTCTAAAAGGCACATTTATGGCCATTATCATGTAAAGTGTAAAATAACAACCTTATTTAGAATTTGGTGATCGACCACTTACACATATAAAGTTTGGATGATAATGATTTTAGTTTCAAAGAAATTTGAATTTACTAGATAGATCAAATTTATGCACATTTGCTAGTTTAACCGGAATCAACCCAAAACCCTATGCAAACCTTTATGCATGTCACAGAACCAAATATGAAAGTTGTTCATCATGCAATTGTGTATAGGTTTGGCATATAAAGTTTCATCCAAATCACAACAGATTTTGAAATACAAGCACAATCATATTCAAAGGTTTGGTCAAACAACATTTTCACTTCATGTAGAGTCTTTCTTGTTTCCCACCTTTGAAGTATCAAATATAGTCCAATCACTTTAAGGTCAGATGCATTTGAAAGATGATAAGTTTAATTTTATTTCATATTTAGGTAGATTTTGAAGTGCTATAGTGATATCAAAGTAATTTCAGAATCAAACTTGGAAAAATTGTAAGCCCTAGACTTAGCAGAATTTTCTAAGTGTAGGCTGACTTGGTTTCGTTTGAACTTTTAAATCTCTTAACATCTGATTTTGAAGATGATCAAAATATCAAAGTCGAAGGACACATCTTAATTCCAAACTTTGTATTTGATGTTTTGCATGAAAGTTAGTAGATTTTTAACTACTCAACCAAACAACACAAGGTTTTGCATATTCAACTAGAAAATTTTGACTTAGCGATTTATTCGCCTAGTTCTTCTTTCTCTCTGAGCATGATTAAGTCCAAATTTATAACTAGTATTCATCTAACTATGGATTATGGCTTTTGAGATGCCGAGCGCATCACAACCCACCCCCCTTAAAGAAATCTCGTCCCGAGATTTGGATGAGGCAGCGTTTCTGCGGCTTACAGCTTAATACAAATGGTTTTGACATCGCAGTTCGTGCCTTTCTGAATACACGTGCTAACATCCAAATTTTTATCTGTTAGCTTTGTTAACTAGCCTGTAAATTTTTATCTGTTAGCTTTGTTAACTAGCTTTATCAAGTACGGCTAGGAGTCTTTCTAAGGTACTCGACAAGTCATGACATATATGAGGGTGAATGAACAAACCATGAAGAGAATGTGGCTGTAGCAGCTATGGTGGTAGTGAGCGAGTGAGAGCGATTGGTTCGAGCAAGGGAAAGGAGTTACTTCCTGACTTTGACACCAAGATTGGAAACGTGATAAATATCTCAATTATCAGAACAATAGGGGCAAAGTGTACCCAGTCAGAAATTGAACCAAGCGGAATCTTGTGATTCATTTCTTGTGGTTCAAAGGAATGTCAATGGGTGTGTTTTTGAGAGACACAGTGATTTTATTTTATGGGGACTGCGTACACATATAAGATAAAAATTAAAAGTATTTTCAAAGAGGAAGGTGTGGTGAAGCATAGCAGATTCTGCTCATCAAAACAAGAAAGTTACAAGAGGAAGAGGATAGGTCATATTCACCTAGATAGAGTGATGGTTAGAATGTTTTCTGAGCGTTGATCAGGACTGACCTAGAAAAATCAAAGTAGCTGACTTGTGCTTACTAACGAAACAATTGACAATGTTAGTAAGCTCACTTTTGGTGAGAATTTCCGAGAGGAAGAAAACAACTCATGGAAATAATGACATGACAAGAGCACCAACCGAGAACAAAAGCTAGTGCGAATGATGTTCGTGAAATTCACCCTTGGAGAATAAGGTTCAATGATTGAAGGGAAAATATCTAACAAGGCAGTGGAATGAAGTTGACTGCTCCCAGTAATCATCGAAGGTAAAGTTAAACAAAGTAATGAGATATGCCCAAGTCATGGAATTGAGGCGGATCATTCCCACTGGTCATTAAGGCAAGGTGAAACAATGCAACAGAAAGATGTAACAAGATAGTGGAAATGGGACCGATCACTCCCACAGAAGCAAATGAAAGATATGAACAAGCAGTGGGTGGAGGTTGGCCATTCTGACAACTCAAAAAAGGTAAGGTGAAACAAAACAATGGAAGCACATAACAAGGTAGTAGAAATGGAAGTGGGTGTTGCTACGAAATGAGTAAAGCAAAGTTGATCGCAGCAAGGAAATGTGGATGTGAATGTTCTACACCTGAAACGATGTCACACCTTCACGTGTCTCGATACCAGTGTGTCCCTAGTGGCACAACCATGTGACGTCCGTACACAAGGGACTCTAGGTTCCGTCAGGGCACCAGAGACTGCTTAGGTATACACTAAATCAACAGTGGCTTAACCATCCCATTGTAGGGAACATGAACAATATAAAGTCAAAGCAAGAAATGAGCAAGGAGTTCCATATAACCCGATTGGTTAGAGCACATTGATTTCAAGTATTTAGATGACATGAATCGAGGTAAAACACATAGAATCCAAAGATTGGAAGTACATGAATCATGAGAACAAGAAATATATGTGGGCAACCAACTATTGAGTTGTGTCGATTACATGGAATTTAGAAGCCCATGAAGTGACAAGAGCTCAAAGCATGAGGACTTTAACAGTTTGAGATGTGTAGAGTGCAAGGCTTAAAGCGCATGGATCAGTGGAGATTGGAACACAAGGGTCGATTCCAAGAAGTTACAAGCATGAAGCCACAATGGACTATAGGAGTTAGAAGTCCAAATAGCAAAGGTCCAAGCTAAACACGGATACTATGCTAACTAGTACCCCTTTCATTTTGCCCAATCGTAAAATTCTAACGTCCAGGTCAAAGACTAGTTTCTTCCCTCAACCATGTTGATGTTGTATTGAGCCTCACATGGGAGACATCATGGTGTTGTAGTCTTGATTCATCACAATGTTTGAGAATGTTGTTAGAGTCGGTATTGATCCGAGAGATGCTTTCTTCTTATCATTTATGTTGACAATAGTAACTCTACAACACCACCAAGGGATATGTAAACAATGGTTATCCAATGTGAAGGGGTCTACAGATTAATACTTATCTTAGTGGAGCTCCAACTGGTGCATGTCGATGTAGTAGTTGATGCAGTGTATGGCTGTGTCGATTGGAAAAAAATTCATCTGCTTTAGTGCTGAGGCTTTGAGCAATCTTCTCGAACGCTCTTAGTATATGCAAAGGCTTGTGCATCGGTCTTGCATGTAGGCTCATGGAATCAAATGAACCATTACCTAGATGTTACATGTTCCGACTATCTTGACTTGACTTTTGAACCTGACAAATCCATCTAATAGAATCATCCTAGGTTGTAGATGTTGAATCGGATTAACACCGGTGAAGTACTCTTCAGCTTGGTCTTTCTTCTGGCTCTTTTCTGGTGATATCTTTGGTGAGAACAACAAAGCTTAGGTCAGCAGCAATTTGGCTTCCACAACTTGTGAATGATCTGGGTTCATAAAGTTTACGGTGGTTCCATTTGGAAATGCTTGAAGAATTCAATTTATTCATCTAGCTGCAATCTGTCCACTCTTGATGTTCTGCACTGAATTTATTATAACTCAACATAGAACCCATTCTAGACCAAGACCAAAATACCAATGTCATTCCTTTTGATGTTTCCTACAACGTTGATATAGAACATCCCTGTCAGTTGTGAGTGATAGACCGGTGAAACTTCAGTTTAGTAATGCATGCTCTATTCTATCCAGATTGGAGTCTCGTTTTAGATTCAGGTGTTTTGTCTTGTTAGAAGCATTTTGAAGACATGGTCAAAATAGAGAACTTGTGGTAAAGTTCATGTTCTAAAACTTTGTTGTAATAAGCTTTAACTAATTTTGTTGAGATCAAGCCCGAATCTTCCATTTGCACGCCTTGTACAGTTTGTCCAGATTTAAATTTTGATTTAAAGTGACTGTAAGTCATTGCTAGGAGCAACTTTGCAAAAAGGCCAATATAGAAAAGCTGTTCATCAAGTAATTATCTACAACTTTGATATAGAAAGGGTTTGCTGAAAGCATCTAGATCAATACAGAATTTGAAGTCATTAACTGAAGGACACGGTGGCACAAAATTTTAACTCCGACTTGTTTTGGTTTGTACTTTGGATCCTAAGCATTTTCAGGGATAGAATTTTAAAATAAAATGATCTCAAATTTCATGATTAACATGTTTGTTATATAGAGTTTTCTCACCTCCTGCTCTCAAAATGGCTTAAACTACTAAACTTTATGGAACTAGCAGTCTGCCAAGATTACAAATAACAACATAAAGTGGTTGTAGGTCATCTTTAGAAGCGTTTTTGAAACCGGACCAACATATGAAAGTTGTTGGTTTCGTTGTTCCCTACAGCTTTGCTATAGAAAGTTTTCACTAAAAGTATGTGTATTAATGCAGAATTTAGAAACTTCGACCAAAGGTTACATTGGTTACAGATTTCAGTTTTGAATACGTTTTAGTTTGGACTTCAAAATGCAAACATTTTAAGAGAAAATATTCAATAGCTACATAATAAAACAATAGCACCATAAATACACATCTCATGTGAAACTTATTATTTCCAAACAAACACACAATCAAGCACATGAGATGAGATGAGATGATGCATGATCGTTCTATGCGTCCTCACAAGTCCTTAATTTTATAGCTAACGATATGTTGGTGGCACACATGCATGAACTCTCCCAAAAATGCAACTAGTCGAGTTCTAGATGTTCATACTACGCATTTCATGGTTAGTGTACCTGCAAGAAAAACGCATGCCCATACATTACCACCAATTGTGGTATCCATGCGATTTTCATGATGCGTGGACAACGTTGGGTGGGCCGCTGCACCTTCTTCTTAAAACCTAACTTTCCACCAGTACTGGGGAATGGGGATTGTCGAGAAGAAGATGTATCCCAAAACCAAATATAAGTGTGGTGGGCATGAAAGCTCCAAAGCATGCCCAGCTTTACGTACGCAGCATGAGTGCAGGGTTCACAAATACTCCGCAACTCCAATAGCGTTCCTCCGGTACTGGGAATTGCTATTGCTGAAGTATAATCTCCCAAAACCTAATATGCAATATGATACTTTCCACTAGTCTAGGTTAGGAGTCAGTAATGCTGCCTGTATACACGATACTTTCATTTCCGCTAATACTTTGAAAAGATTTGAAAAATGACTTTTCGAAATCAAAATAAAGTTGTTATAATTGTTATCCGTGTATGACCGACTTTGATACCAACTATGGTGGAACCACCGATTTAATACGAGCTAAGCACACGTGCCACCACATGACTCGCAGTGCACTTAGACCAAATCAAACCCGATCGTCCGTCGAGCTAGCCCAAAGGGCGCTCGATGTAACCATCACCCAGGGATACCGACATCACACACGTTAAGCTCTCAAAAGAGACACAACAATTACAACAACCCATCATTTCTATACAAACATAGCAAGATTTATTACAAAACATTTACTCAAGATGAGGTACAATCATATTGAAATAGAGTTTCAAATAAACTCGCAGCGGAAGAACATAACATAATATAGGTATAACTATGCAGTAGAAGTAAGACATCAAGGCACGACATCGAGCCCACCGTTGTCACTCTTGATCACAAACTGACAAGTACCTAAAAAATATCAACAACAAACGGTGAGTACGTGGGGTACTCATAGGACTTACCAATGTGGGGTATCAGTATGACACATTTGAGGGTATGCAAGGCTTTTTATGGACTTGACTCCAACCCGCATGAGCTTACTAAAAATAGGTCTGTACTTTCAAGTTCCTTACTCTTTTGAAAGCATAAGCTTAATTGATCCATCAAACATTATCCTCATAATCCATAATTCATATATCTTAATATTCTCAACACATACGTCGTCATATAGTAACTTGCAGAAATGTATACATACAAGTACAAGCATGTAGTAATAAAAAGCGTGATTAAATAAAAAGCATATTAACATTATTACTGTGTTGCCCATCAGTGATATTGGCATTCTCACACCTTGTGAGCATCAGTGATTCGAATCGATTCTAATTCCTAGGAATAACTATCATGCCAGAGGTATATGCTTACTAGTCATCGTGCTCCCACATATATCCCCCATCTTAACATGTCTCATCTATGATTCAAATCTCCCCCACCTAACCCCTGGCTTGTGCCCTCTTAGGAGCGATACCACAGCTTACCGGGTCGGCCCTCCTTCGAGTACAAGTGCCCCCGAGCCCATCGGCCTCCTGCAAGTGGATGGACAGTACCTTGAAAACTTCAAACAAGACCAGGAAAGACTTTCACTAGTCCCTTCTCCCAAATAAGCATTCTAGCAATGTTATGCTGATCACCAAGCAAATAGTGGACGAGCCTTATACGACTCAGGCAGAGCCAAATAATACAACAACGCACACCGCAAAAGTAAACTTATTCTCTGCCCAGTCTCAACTTTCCATTACATCATATCATATTGCTTTCGGATTAGAGTTTTTGAAACCCATTTTGAGCCATGCCCTGTCATCTCACGAGTGAATATCTTCACTCGACTTCTACCATCTAAGCATGGCTAAGCATAGACTTCGACCTATCCATACTACTTAGGATATCAGGGATTTATGTAGGTGGGGTTTCCAACAACCTCCGAACGTAAATGCACATACAAATAAAGGGTGGTGAGATTCCCTAAATAGGTGTAGATGCATAAGGGGCCTACCTTTGCTATTGGAAACTTGAACAAACTAATCTAAAGTAAGTTTGTTGGGTTGTGAGGCTTTGCCCTAGGCAATCCCTTGATCCGTTGGACAACTCCTCCATCCAAATACCACTTCATGAGCCTCCAGGTGGTATTTGGGTCTTAGTTAGTCTTCTAGACCATCATTGTGTGATGTAGCTCCACACACTTCCTTCTTGATCATGTATTTGCAATGAGCAACACTATATGAATGATATGCATGATGCAGTGTTACATATGCGCAAGTCACCCGAACAAGACACATGAGATTAATTTCTTAGGACAAGCATAATAATGCATTATTGAGCACTTACAACATCTATCTACTACAGTGCTAACAAAGTGAGTTCTAATGGTTTAAGTTAATAGTTGCTCTTGCTAAGTGGTGATTTGCATGAGTAAGTAAAGTAATTCATTAATGTGGGTGAACAGACGCAAAACCATGATCAATAGTGCACGAATTGCATAAAGACCAGTCACACATATCTATACACAATTATCCTAATCTTAAATAGAACGGTGATCTATAGACCGCATAAGCAAAAAGCATTTTGGTGCCCACAGAGCAAGCAAACCCATATATAAGTTTGTATCGGTTTGCTAATAATAAGAAAGCATGTATGTTATTGTCATTTTTAGTACAGTTGGTCTAAACTGTTAAATGACTAACCACATAATGCAGATGCTATTAAATGACCGTAACTTGGGAAGGATTGCATTTTCATTGTTTTAGCTAGTGCTTAGTTAGTTAGTTATGGAACTAAAATGTTTAGTTAGAAGGTGTGTGCTACATGGTGATACCACCAATTAACTGTACCTAGTAGAGCGTACAAGAAATCACAAGTTCACATCCAAGCACACACTAGCATCCCCAATTTATACTCTTCATCTTTAATCCTATTTAAGTAAGCATTTCCATATCCCTCATGTAACAACAACCAAAAATACATGACAAATTCACACAAACATATTTATGCAATATCATAGCTTAATTTTTTATGGAATTTTTGAGCAATTTAAGTAGCACTTTTCTATTTAATGGTTTAAATCCCTATAGAAGTTGTCATTTTCAAATCACTTGACAAACAAAAACTAATCCACGTGAAACTTTATTTCAGGACTATACTGGACTAAATGAGTACAACATAATTACTAGGGATTTATTTGAGCACATTTCGTATAGCATGCATTTTCTCATTCAATAAATATGTAAAAGTAAACCCTAGGGGTAGATCTGTCATTTACTAATAATAACTAGGGCTACCAAAAATACATGTGATCATAAATGACATAGATAGTACCCATCGAAGTTTCATAATTTTTGGAATCATTATCCCATTTTTAGTATTTCTTTAGTTTTAACATGGATGCAATAAATCAAGGGCAAATAGTCTTTTTCACACTTCCACATCATACCTATTATGTAGATCTTCTAACAAGGATTACAATACACTAAAGTTTGCATTTTTAGGATTTTTATTTGATTTCTTACGAATTTCCAAAGTTTCAGCTCAGGAAAATGTATTTAAAACCCTAGATCTACATTGTCATGGGCCTAAATGTGATTTTCCCAAACATTAAGGGTCATGTGTGAAAATATCGTTAGGCTCAATGCATAGTGACTTAAATAGCAAAGGAAATACAATAAAACTCAAGGGGATTTGCGCAAAAAAACCTTCTTCTTCCTCTCCTCTTCTTCTTCCTTCAGCTGCGTGGGGGGGAGGAAAACGAGATTGTGCCAGTGCGTGGGGGTGATGAGGTGGCTAGGACAGAATTTGGGAAGACGTTCCCGTTGCAGGGTGTCCTTTCTCCCAAGATATCGTCGTGTAAGGAACTCGGAGCGGCCAAGGAATGTGGGGTGCACCGGCGGCCGTGGTGGCGTGTGAAGCTCTAAGATGATGGCTCAATCTGGCATCGCGAAGGGGAAGGGCCCGTGGGGGATGTGCTCCTAGCTACGCCAAGGGATAGAGAACGTGATGGAGGTGTTGTGGAGGCATGGAGACAGCTCGGTGATGGCCCTTCACGAGGACGCGTGGGTGAGCGCGTTGGCCATGATGGAGGCGTGCGGCGAGAGGTAGGTTGGAGATGGAGACAGGGCTCAAGAAATTGCTGAATCGATAAAGCGGATGGAGGTGAACCCCATGCGCACTCCAGATTAGGGGGATGAGTTGTGAGGCAGCGGGCATGACGAGCTCGCCATGGTTGCATTCATGGCATGCGCACAGAGCATGAAGAAGCGGGATAGATAGGGGTGTCATGTTGGTACGCGTGGTGGAGGGATGGGAGAAGCTTCAGAGGAGCTAGTGCACAGCTTGAGCTCACTTCGGTCATGGTGGCCAGCGCTCCGCATTCTAGGGCAGGAGTCGGGTTCCATCCAAGCGAAGGGAGTCGAGGCCCGAGCAGGACACCGGACAGCAGTGCCAGGGACCACCGGCCGCGTGGCCATGGCGACTAGAATGCGCCATCCACCTGTTGAGGATCCATGGCATCCGACAGGTGTCCAGGGAAATAAAAGAAAGACGAAAATGGAAAGGGTCTTGTTTGACTTGAGAAACTGGTTTCTAAATTTTGACTTTTTGAAGACGCATTTGGCCAATTTAGAAGAAAGTCAAAGTATGAGAAACGTTCTAAATTTATTTCTCTACAACTTTGTTATAAACATCTATGTCATGTTCTGTAGTAAAAGTTGGTTTAAATTCGAATTTACTATGCTGACTTCGGTTTGACTAGGCTTTAACATAAACCTCAAAATCCTAAAACATTTATGTCCATTATCATGTAAAGTGTAAAATACCAACCTTATTTATAATTTGGTGATCTAACACTTACATATATAAAGTTTTGCATGGTAGTGATTTATGTTTCAAAGAAATTTGAATTTACTAGATACATCAAATTTATGTAGATTTGCTAGTTTAACTAGAATCAACCCAAAACCCCATTCAAACCTTTACGCATGTCACAGAACCAAACACGAAATTTTTTCATCATGCAATCGTATATAGGTTTGGTGATGAGGACATCAACTACGACACTAGTACATCTACACCAGCAGCAACTTCTCCAGCGCCACCTTATTCTGGGCCAATTACTCGGGCCCGTGCAAGAGAGTTGAACTTCGTTATGATGCTGAAGAATGAAGGCCCAGAAGACTGAAGGCTGGCCCAACAGAAGGCCTTTGTGTGTGGGCGCCTAGGGCTGGCCCAACATGGGGCGCCTAGGGCTGCGCCCCCACACCCTGGATGCCAGGGGCGGTGCCCCCTTTGCTGGCCGCGCCCCCTTTCCCTTTATTAGTCGAGTCCTGTTTCTTTTAGAACTTGAGTTTTGTTTTACATCTAGCTTTAGCTACATCAGAACACGCACAAATACGTGCTGTCCTCTGTAATTCAGAACTCCACCTTCGAGTAATTAATAGATTGCTCGCGTCTTGTTCTTGTTCGTTCTTCGATTGCGGACAGGAAACGATCTTCGTGATCAGGCTGATCTTGCATCAACAAGGTCGGTAACCACAGGGAGTTGGTTCAGCGATTGCATTGGCGCTTCGGGTTCGCTCGTCGTAGTCGGATCGTGAGGGTCTACTTCCACCGAATCGAAATTATCCCCGCTCACCGAAAGATCGGGCACTCCGCCTCTATCAAGTGGTATCAGATTTCCAGGTTGATCGGTGAGTTTATCGAGTGTTTTTAATTTCCTACAGTCCACAAAACCACAACAAACATATATGTTCCTTGTCCCAGCAACCTTTTAGCCTTTGCACTTTCTTTCAATAATTTGCATTGTTGAATTTGTGTGCTTTTGCGTTCAATTGTTGCTGGTTACCTTGCTGCATATCGCCAGAAACCCTAGCGCGCGCCGCCGCCACAAACCCTAGCGCGCGCCGCCGCCATAAACCCTAGCGCGTGCCGCCACCCCTCGCCAATCCACCACGCGTTCCTCATCGTTCCTGTTTTTTTACCCTTCCTGTCTTACCCCCATCGTTTTCGGGATCACCCTTCCTGTTTGCCCCTTTTGCCCCCCCCCCCCGTCGCCTTGTGTTTCACTGAAACGGGCATAACTTTTCGCTCGTTTATCGAAAAAATCCGAAAAAAAAACGGTAGCTTGGTGACTCAAAACTAAGCATACCCAAACCTGCCTTCGGCCTGTTTGCGCCGTCCAAAATTGCCAAAAAAATTCGGGAAAATAAAGAAAAAAATTGATCAAGGGTTTTGCAGTTTTTGTCTTTTTTCTGTAGACCACATCTGACCTCTGTTCAAGGTGAAATTTTGTGTGGTTCTTCCTGGTGTGTCTCTGAGTTCGAAAAAAAAATAAGTGACAAAAAAAAAAAAGAGTGCAAAAAAAAAAACAGAGACATTCAGGAAGCCATTCAATTGGTGTTTTTGATATACAGTGTGGTACCCTTGACACCTTCCTCTTTGCCTTGATCCTTGTTCTTCTTTCTCCCTTTTGTCGTCCATCTCCACCTCTTTCCATCCACTTTTGCACCTTGTTTCCAGCAGCTTTTGGTTACGTGTTTAGCACTATAATTCAACATTGCATTATTGTTTGATTGTGCTAACCATTGAATTGAGTGCAGCCTACCTAGAACTCCACATATTTTCTACGGCGAGCAGTTTTTGTTTCACCAGGCAATCGCTCTTCCAATCTTTCGCCGGTTCTACCTGTTGGTTGCAGCTCACCCCTATGTGCTTGGTAAGAACGGATAAGGATTGGATAACAGCACTAGTGTGAGCGCCTTGTGAGCCATACATCCCTGTTTTTGTTGTCAGTTTTCTTTTTGCATTTGCACTAACTATGCCAGGAGACGACGACATAAAGGATGCAGAGCTGCGGGACATGCGGGCACAGGTTGATGGACTTGCAGCAGACATACAGACGATGCATGAACGGTTTGATTCGACAATCGCTGCATCCAACGAGCGATTCGACCAACTAGACCTCGCTCAGACGGCAACGACGACCACGCTCAAGGCCATCGTGACACGACTCGAGACGTTGACCGCGACGCTCACGGAGTTGCAGAACGACTACGGCGGTGACACGGAGCAGGAAGATGGAGATCGCCGCCCTCGTGCCCGCCGTGTACGTCGCCCTAATGACTCATTTGCTAAGATTAAATTTAAAATTCCATCTTTCAATGGCAAATATGATCCTGCTGCATATCTTGATTGGGAATTAGAGGTAGAACAGAAATTTTCATGCCATGATATTCCTGCTGCTTCTCAAGTTAAAGCTGCTATTTCTGAATTTACTGATTTTGCTTTAATTTGGTGGCGCGAATATAAACTAAAACCTGGCACTGTCACCCCCATCACTTGGGATCAATTAAAAGCTGCTATGCGACACAGATTTGTGCCTTCCTATTACGCACGAGATTTGCTTAATAAAATGCAGCGTTTTCAGCAAGGCCACCAATCGGTTGAGGAATATTACCAGGAGCTACAAAAGGGTATGCTTCGTTGTGATTTGAAGGAAAAGAATGAAGCTGCTATGGCTCGTTTTCGGGGTGGCTTGAACCCTGAAATTCAGAATATTCTTGACTATAAGGAATATTATGATATGACCACATTATTTGAATATGCTTGCAAAGCTGAACGTGAAGTGCAGGGACGCCGATCCAAGACATACACTAACTCTTTTGCAGGACGGAGCTCGACATCAAGCACACCTCCTACTCTTCCTGCTCCATCTACCACTAGCACTACACTGCGTGAGAGAACGTCCAAACCCGCCGTGCCGCCAGCCACAAGCGCTGCCCCATCCACGGTACGTACACGGGATATTCAGTGCCATCGTTGCAAAGGATTCGGGCACGTGATTCGGGACTGCCCCAGCAAGCGCACCTTACTCATACGCGACAATGGTGAGTACTCTTCCGCTAGTGATTCTGAAGATACTCAACATGCTATGCTTGCCACTGACCATGCAGTTAATGAGGAGATTCATGTTGATCCGGGTGACGCCGATAGGTATGAAAGTCTTGTTGCGCAGCGTGTTCTTAGTGCACAGGTCGCCCCACCGGAGAAGAATCAGCGACACACTCTTTTCCACACCAAGGGCGTTGTACAGGAGCGGTCGATTCGCATCATCATCGACAGCGGCAGCTGCAACAACTTAGCGAGCACCATGCTGGTAGAGAAGCTTTCATTGCCCACTCGTAAGCATCCGAGTCCTTATCACATTCAGTGGCTTAATGATGGTGGCAAGATTAAAATAACACGGTCGGTGCGTGTCCCTTTTTCCATGGGTGCTTATTCTGATTTTGTCGATTGTGATGTTGTTCCCATGGAAGCATGTTCTTTGTTACTTGGTAGACCGTGGCAATATGATACTGATAGCTTGCATCATGGTCGTTCGAATCATTATTCTTTCATGTTTAAGGGTCAGAAAATAATTATACACCCCATGACACCCGAACAAATTGTTAAAGATGATCTTGCTCGAGCTGCTACGCATGCTAAACAACTTGAACCATCGCCATTGCCCTCTACATCTGAAATCAAGTTGAATGCTCCTGTTTTACTTGCTACACGCGATGCTCCTTTGCCCTGCTATGCCCTTGTGTGCTCTGGTATGCTCGTTACACTTGATGATGCACCGTCTTTGGATATTCCCCCTGCGGTTGCTAACATTTTGCAGGAGTACGCTGATGTTTTCCCCAAAGACTTACCACCGGGTCTTCCACCACTACGTGGCATTGAGCATCAGATTGATCTCATTCCCGGCGCACAGCTTCCCAACCGCGCCCCATACCGTACAAATCCGGATGAGACAAAGGAGATCCAACGCCAGGTGCAGGCATTGCTTGACAAGGGGTACATTCGTGAGTCTCTTAGCCCTTGCTCCGTTCCGGTGTTACTTGTTCCAAAGAAGGATGGTTCATGGCGTATGTGTGTAGACTGTCGTGCTATTAATAATATCACCATTCGTTATCGCTATCCTATACCACGCCTTGATGATATGCTAGATGAGCTTAGTGGTGCCACTATTTTCACTAAGATAGATTTGCGTAGTGGCTACCACCAGATTAGAATGAAACTGGGTGACGAATGGAAAACGGCTTTTAAAACAAAATTTGGGTTATATGAATGGTTGGTTATGCCGTTTGGTTTGACTAATGCTCCCAGTACCTTTATGCGCTTAATGAATGAAGTTCTAAGGCCTTTCATAGGTTTGTTCGTTGTTGTCTATTTTGATGATATCTTGATTTACAGCAAGTCTATGCAAGCACATTTAGAACATTTGCGTGCTGTTTTTCATGCGTTGCGTGCTGCTCACTTGTTTGGTAACATAGAAAAATGCATCTTTTGCACGCAACGTGTCGCGTTTCTTGGCTATGTTGTTACTCCACAGGGCATTGAGGTGGACAGCAGCAAGATCGATGCCATTCGGGAATGGCCCACACCGACGACGGTCACACATATTCGGAGTTTTCTTGGACTTGCAGGCTTCTACCGCAGGTTCGTTCCTAATTTTAGCTCCATTGCAGCCCCTCTACATGAGCTTACAAAGAAAGGTGTGCCGTTTGAATGGAGCGAATCGCAGGAGGTTGCGTTCAACACTTTGAAAGATAAGTTAACAAATGCTCCCCTCTTGCAATTGCCTGATTTTACTAAAGTGTTTGAGCTTGAATGTGATGCTAGCGGTATTGGGCTAGGTGCTGTTTTGTTACAAGAGGGCAAGCCAGTTGCTTATTTTAGTGAGAAATTAAGCGGTGCTAGCATGAGATATTCTACTTATGATAAGGAGTTGTATGCTTTAGTTCGCACTTTGCAAACATGGCAGCATTATCTTTGGCATCGTGAGTTTATAATTCATTCTGATCATGAGGCTTTGAAACATATTCGTACCCAAACCAATCTGAACCGTCGTCATGCTAATTGGGTAGAATACATTGAGTCTTTTCCTTACATTATTAAACACAAAAATGGGAAGGACAATGTCATTGCTGATGCCTTGTCTCGTCGATATACCATGCTTTCACAGTTGGATTTTAAAATTTTTGGCTTACAAACTGTGAAGGATCAATATGTCAACGATGCTGATTTTCATGATGCTTTAACACATTGCATGCATGGTGCACCATGGGGCAAGTTCCACATGCAGGATGGATTCCTGTTTCGCGCTAACAAGCTGTGTATTCCAGCAAGCTCGGTTCGTCTATTGTTGTTACAGGAAGCGCATGGCGGAGGTCTCATGGGACATTTCGGCGTCTACAAAACGCACGAGGTGCTGGCTGCACACTTCTTTTGGCCTCGGATGCGCCGTGATGTCAAGCGCCTTGTTGCACGCTGCACTACTTGTCAAAAAGCTAAGTCCCGTTTGAGCAGCCATGGTTTGTATATGCCTTTGCCTGTCCCTACTTCCCCTTGGCTTGATATCTCTATGGACTTTGTTTTGGGATTGCCTAGAACTAAGAAGGGGAGGGATAGCATTTTTGTGGTTGTTGATAGATTCTCCAAAATGGCTCATTTTATACCATGCCATAAGACTGATGATGCTAGCAGTGTTGCTGAATTGTTCTTTCGAGAGATTATTCGTTTGCATGGTGTTCCGAATACAATAGTCTCTGATCGTGATGCTAAGTTTCTCAGTCATTTTTGGAGATCACTTTGGACTAAATTAGGAACTAAATTGTTGTTTAGCACAACTTGTCACCCTCAAACTGATGGGCAAACTGAGGTGGTAAATAGAACTTTATCCACAATGCTTAGGGCTGTTTTAGATAAAAATTTGAGACGTTGGGAGGATTGCTTGCCTCATATTGAATTTGCTTATAATCGTGCAACACATTCTTCTACAAAGATGTGCCCTTTTCAGATTGTTTATGGTTACATTCCTCGGGCACCTATTGATTTGTTTTCGCTTGATGCTGCGGATGCTCCACATATAGATGCTGTTGCACATGTTGAACAAATGATTGACCTTCATGAACAAACACACCAAAACATTGCTGCTGCTAATGCTAAATATCAGGTTGCTGGTAGTAAAGGTAGAAAACATGTTACTTTTGAACCTGGTGATATGGTTTGGTTGCATTTGAGAAAGGATCGTTTTCCTACCTTGCGCCGTTCTAAATTGATGCCTCGTGCTGCTGGTCCTTTTAAGGTGCTAACCAAGATTAATGATAATGCTTATATCCTTAACCTGCCTGCGGAGTTTGGTGTTTCCACTAGTTTTAATGTTGCAGATTTGACACCATATGTGGGCGAGGACGAGGAGTTGCCGTCGAGGACGACTTCAGTTCTAGAAGGGGAGGATGATGAGGACATCGACTACGACACTAGTACATCTACACCAGCAGCAACTTCTCCAGCGCCACCTTATTCTGGGCCAATTACTCGGGCCCGTGCAAGAGAGTTGAACTTCGTTATGATGCTGAAGAATGAAGGCCCAGAAGACTGAAGGCTGGCCCAACAGAAGGCCTTTGTGTGTGGGCGCCTAGGGCTGGCCCAACATGGGGCGCCTAGGGCTGCGCCCCCACACCCTGGATGCCAGGGGCGGTGCCCCCTTTGCTGGCCGCGCCCCCTTTCCCTTTATTAGTCGAGTCCTGTTTCTTTTAGAACTTGAGTTTTGTTTTACATCTAGCTTTAGCTACATCAGAACACGCACAAATACGTGCTGTCCTCTGTAATTCAGAACTCCACCTTCGAGTAATTAATAGATTGCTCGCGTCTTGTTCTTGTTCGTTCTTCGATTGCGGACAGGAAACGATCTTCGTGATCAGGCTGATCTTGCATCAACAAGGTCGGTAAACACAGGGAGTTGGTTCAGCGATTGCATTGGCGCTTCGGGTTCGCTCGTCGTAGTCGGATCGTGAGGGTCTACTTCCACCGAATCGAAATTATCCCCACTCACCGAAAGATCGGGCACTCCGCCTCTATCATTTGGTACATAAAGTTTCATCCAAATCACAACATATTTTGAAATACAAGCACAATCATATTCAAAGGTTTGGTCAAATAACATTTTTACCTCATGTAGAGTCTTTCTTGTTTCCCACCTTTGAAGTTTCAAATGTAGTCCAATCACTTCAAGGTCAGATGCATTTGAAAGGTGCTATGTTTAATTTCATTTTATAGTTAGGTACATTTTGAAGTGCTATAGTGAAATCAAAAGTAATTTTAGAATCAAACTTGGGAAAACTGTAAGCCCTAGACTTAGCAGAATTTTCTAAGTGTAGGCTGACTTGGTTTGGTTTGAACTTTTGAACCTCTTAACATCTGATTTCAAAGATGGTCAAAATATTAAGTTGAAGGACACATCTTCAATCGAAACTTTGTATTTGACATTTGGCATGAAAGTTAATAGATTTTTAACTACTCAACCAAACAACATAATGTTATGCATATTCAACTAGAAAATTCTGACTTAGTGATTTATTCGCATAAGCATGATTTATTCTAAATTCATCATTAGTATTCATCTAACTATGGATTAGAGCTTTTGAGATGTCGGGGGCATCACATACACTTGCCACCTCATGGCTCGCAATGCTCTTAGATTGATTCAAACCTGGTCGTCCGTAGAGTTACCCTAAAGGGCACTCGACGTAAGCCCACGAAAGAGCGACAATAATTACAACAACCCATCATTTCATACAAACATAGCTTGATTTATTACAAAACCATTTACCAAAATGGTATACAATCATATTGAAATAGAGTTTACAAAATAAACTCGTAGTGGAAAACATAAAACTATAAATATGCAAGTACGCAGCAGAGGTAAAACACCGAGACATGACTTCGAGCCCACCGTTGTCATTCCCGGTCACAAAATGACTAGTACCTACAAAAATATTGACAACAACAGATGAGTATGTGGGGTACTCATAGGACTTACCCGTTGGTGGTATCAGCCTAACACATTTGTAGGGATGCAAGGCTATTTGTGGACTTGACTCTAACCCGCATAAGCTTATTAAGACTAAGTCCTTACTTTTATTTTCCATTCATTTTTAAAACATAAGCTTAGTTGATCCAACTTAATTATCTCATATATCTCGATATTTCAACACATATATCAATATAAAGTAACTTTCAAGAATGTTAATATACAAGTACAAGCATTTAATATTGAAATTGCCACCATGTTGCCCATCAGTGAAATTGTCACTATCACACCTAGTGAGCATTAGAAATTCGAATTGATTTTAGTTACAGGGAATAACTACAATGCCACGGGTATATACTTACTAGCCACCACGTTCTCACATATAGTTGTAACGAAAATGGCCTCATATGCCATATTTCCATAGTTGTGTTTTGGTGATTGATTGATAACCAACACTTGGATTAATAAGTTTGTCTAGATGCACATTATTAGGTGCTTTAGGTCCAAGGGGTGAAGTGAAGAAAAAGAACCAAAGGCATAGTATGGGGGGCTGATCTAACAAGAAACCTCATAGTTTTGTGAGGACCAGAAGGTCTGGTCATAAAGACCATATCAACCTTCGGACTATATTTCCCGAAGGGGCTGAGAAATGAAAGTATGACAAGTTGTGAAGACCATATGGTTCCTCACCCTAGATTTGTGTGTACCATACCATACTGTTCTATAGACCGTACCATACCTTCCAACAGACTGTGCTATAGACCGTACCATCATTCCCGAGGCTAATAAAACTATGGAAGATCAGAGTTCAATGGACCATGCCATACCATCCTACAGAATGTACTATACACCGTACCATCGTCGGCTAAGGAAACTATGGGATATCAAAGTTTTTATGGAACGTACCATACCTTCCTACAGACCGTATTATAGACCGTACCATCTTTCCCGAGGCTAAGAAAACTATGGAAGATCATAGTTCAATGGACCATACTATACCTTCATACAGACTGTACTATAGACCGTACCATTTCAGAGGATAAGGAAACTATGGTAAATCAATGTTTGTATGGACCATACTATACCTTCCTACAGACCATACTATCGACCGTACCATTTCAGCAATGGCTAGTTCAATGGCTTGTGCAAAATCTCGCTGGCAAGGATAATGGACCATATGGTCTAAAGTATGGCTATGTGTATAGACCGTACCATCCAGTATGGGCACTTTTTGCAACCTTTTTGCCCAAAGGCTAGTTCATGTTTGGGGGCTATATAAGCCACCCCACCTGGCCATTTGAAGGTTGTTGGAGCTACTAAAGACCAGAGCAATTTTAAGGTGTATTCCAAGCATATCATCCACTCCAACCACCCAAAGTGATCTTAGTGCATGATCCAAGCTAGTTAGAGCTTGGAGAGACTGAGCTCGTGAGCTCTTCTTGAGTGTAGCTCCTGCGTGACCTATTGGAGAAAACTTGGCTGCGGTCAAGCCTCTTGTACTCATTGCTAGACCCTCCTTCTTGGTGTGCAGTGTCAGCAACAATTTTTGTGGAGACGAGGAGACCCTTCATACTCCATAGTGAAGAATCCGATGCCTTGTGACTGAGAGAGGCAATGACGATGGCTAAGCCTTTATGGCTTTGTGGCACTTAGCCTTTGCTTGTTCTGAGCCTTTGGTGGTGGCCACAAGATGTGAATAGAAGAGTCTTGGTGCCTAGGATATTGCCTTTGGTGGCGAGCCCGTACACGTAGCACTTAGTGGTGAACCACGTTAAATCTTCGTGTCTCCTCGGGAGTTTGCATCCCCTTCCTTACTCTCTTTACTTACCACATTTACATTTCCGCATTTAATCTTTTGTGTGCAATAAGATCTCCTTGTTAGTTCGATTAGATTTGGCTCTAGGTTGCAAGACTTTTGGGTAAGTTAGAGAGCACATAGATAAACCCTAGACTTAACTAGCATGTGTAGGATGCAATAGGTTTATCTTATGCAATAGATAGCCCTAGGTTTTAGAAGAGCAATTTGTGACCGAATTCACCCCCTCCCCCTTGTGTCGGACACCACATTACGTTCCTTACAATAGTCCCAATCTTAAACATGTCTCATCCAAAGATTCAAAGCATCCCCATTTGACCCCTGAGAGCCAATGGACTGGCTCCATTCCCTCTAGAATGATCAGTGATTGTCAATGGAAGTCAAGACCCAAAAGGACTTGGGCACAAACCCTCTGATGGACTGGAGTCCCTTCGATGGACTGGAAGTAGATGGAGAATAAAGACCTCCAAAGGACAAAAGGCATTCTTGGCATCGGTCGGCCATGGGAGTTCGGCACACGGAGGGGCGGCAAGGCAATGGCAAGTGTAAGACCACCAAATGACTGTGAGGTATCCCCAATGGACTGGGGATGCCAGGTCCCACTGTGGTGCTCCAACCGTAGTGCATGGCGCGAAGACATACGACGGCGTTGGCAGATTCGCTCAAATCTGTAACCCTACCACCAAGTTACCAAGACTCAACGAATGGGCTCAATTCTAGCCGAGATAGAGGAGAGTGGGTTGTTCGAGGCCCAGGACAGAAATCCTAAAGTTTACTGGTTTCTGACTTCAAAACTGGGGGGCGGATTGCTGATTGGACTACTGGACACGTGGAGAACATCCAAGGTTTGCGTGGAACTTTTGAAAATTAAGACTTCATCGTGGTTGTCCGTCCTGAAATAACTTGTACTCATTTCAGCCCCTCAAGGCTTTTTTAGTTGTAGGGACCTGAGTGCAAAACTATCTAAACAACACTAGGTTACAAATAGGTCAAGGGCTGGTCATTAGAACATCTCTTGGTGCTAGGGTTAGTCTTTGTCTTGTGATTTTCGTCCCCAAGCTAAGAGCTCAAAGTTTAGAGAGGTTAGAGTGAGATTTAGCCTCCAAATCTTGAGGGAAGGTGAGGGTGGTTGCTTGGGACAAAATCCTTGGTGTAATATGAATCTTGAAACCCTTTTGGGCCATCTAATCCAAGTGATATCGTGCAGCAAGCTTGTGTGCTTCTCCTCCCCTTTTCTCTTTTGTTTTTGGCTCCAATCCTTAGCTTTTTGGGGTGTTTGCTTTGGCCAAGCTTGGATCCTTTCTATTGCTAGTGTTTTGGACTTGCTAGGACATGGAGATTATGCCTTAGAACATCTCAATCCTGCAGGATTGCCATGAGCAAGATGTTCTTGAGTTTTTCCCTTTCTTGCCCAAGTTTTTCCCTCTTCACAAGATATAAAATTCCCTCTAATCCTGTGATCTTTTTTAGTAGATCTTTTGGGAAAAGAATGTGAATGGGCCTAGTGTAGCCTGTGCAAAATTCCAAGAAGATTGGAGAAGATTTGGTCAAGATTTGAGTTTGGGAGCTCAAGGACCAGGCTGTTTTCTGCTGTCCAGTTTTTCTGAAGTTTATGTCCGCCCTCTAGCCTTGGTTAGTTTATTGGTCAAACCTTTGAATTTTGGGATGAAATTTTATGGAGCTCTTATCCTCTGAATCATAAAGCTCCCATAAGCATTTTAGAATTTTTGGAGTGTTTTGACCCAGTTTTGGTATTTTTCTTTTGCGGAAGGTTAGGCTGTTTTTGACCACCGGATGGTCCGGTGCACAACCACCGGACGGTCCGGTGCTTGTTAGAATTTCTATTCTTCTCCAATTGAGACCAAAATTTCTAGAGTGGTTCCTTAGCCCCTTCTTAACCTCTAGTAAAAATTTCATAATTTGTGGAGTTGGTTTGCTAGGGCTTTGGATCAAATATTTTTGGAGTATCAGTCTGTGAGCACTGGACGGTCCGGTGCTTAACCACTGTATGGTCCAGTGGTCACAACTTGCTTTTGTTGGTCTGATTTTTTCTAGACCTCTTCTTGGTTGTCTTGTGAGGGTGTGGTAATTTTTAGGGGATTTTTGGATCTTTGCTTGAAGGGATTTTTCAATTTTCTTTGCTGCCCTATCTGGCTGAAATTTGTTGTCTTCCTGAGGTTGGTTCATTTTGCGTATTTTCTATTCGGTATTTGAGTGTGTGCTTCCGCTTTATGTTTGGTATGTATTTGTTCAGTGGACAGTACCAAGCATGCATTGCGAGTTAGATACATATCCTTTCAGTGCAAGGTATCTTGCTTCCTTTGGCAAAGTTTCGAGTCAGGGCCTGAATTTGAGTGTTTAGCTGCTCCTATTCAACCCCTCTAGTCACAGTCTTCGGTCCTACAAGTGGTATCAGAGCTGGTTAGGTTTCTTCATACCTTTACCAATAAGAAACCAGTAGCGACTATGACGCACTCCTAGAAGGTTCCGGTTCTCAGCTCGGATGGCTTCCCCTATTAGAAGGGTAGGATGAAGGCTTTCTTACATAGCCAGAGCGAGGACATAAGGAATGCTACTCAGAGTAGAACTTTTGTGGTGCTCCCCATGGCTGAACGTACCACACCAGTGCTCATTGCTTAGCACGAGGAGAACTGGCGGTGAACTTTCTCTTCTTTGGACCTAGTCCGGCAGACTATGAGAGGGTGAGCCATCTTGATACCGCCCGTGAGATCTGATCCCTGCTCAATGCACACCATGAGGGGACGATGAGAGTTAAGGGTCGTCTTGTGGAGACTTACTGGCGCGAATATGAGAATTTCACCCAAAAGTCGAGAGAGTCTGTGGATGCTTTGTTTGGTCATTTTCAATCCATCATGAACAAGCTCCGTGTCAACTCTAGCCCCGCTACTCTCCCATACACCGACCATCAGCAAGTTGTCAAGATGTTGTATTCCTTGGACAAGAAAGTGTGGGAGATCAAGAAGAACTCTATTCTTGAGTCGGTAGGGTATGACACCTTGGGTGTAGAAGAGCTTTATAGTAAGCTAAAGGCCACAGAGGTGGATTACCAGATGACATATATTCTTGATGGTACTGGCTCCAAGAGCCTGGCCTTGGCTTCTAGCTCCAAAGAAGCTGCTACTAACCCCACCACTTCACGGTTTTTTGTTTTCTACTTTGATGTCTGTGGCAGAGGAGCAGTTAGCGTCACTTGGGAATGAAGAGCTCTGCCTAGTGTCTAGTCGCTTTCAGTGTGCCTATGACAACTAGATGAGCAAGAAGAAGGGCGAGAGGCCCAAATGGTTCAAGTCCAGAGAGGTCGGCCACTTCATTGCCGAGTGCTCGAACAATCAGAATGACTACTACAAGAAGGGCAAGAGCCACTCCTGTGACTCCAACAAGTACCACTCAGGCAAGCACGACTACGGCAAGCGCGACCACACCAAGCACCACGGCTGGTGTTGGCAGCTCTTAGCCTACCAGATTTTACTCCGCAAGCGCACAGAGACCGCTGTAGCCTTTCACCCGGGAGTATTCCAAGGTATCGTATTTATCCACAGGGAAGCATTGAGATAGAGATGTCAAACTAACATTCATCTAGTTGTTACTACTCTTTCACGTCAACCGATAGCTAGGAACGATTGACACCAAGCACCATGGGATACAAGCCAAGCACCGTTGGCAAGAAAGCAGGTAAAGATAGGAGGACAACGAGGTGAGAGCTCAGATCCCTGATGAGGACTTTCTATACTAAGATGAGCCAGATAGACTAAGCTAGACCAAACATGTTGCTCTGACGGAGGTAATGACTTATCTAGTTGTTTGGGATACTTACTTCGCCACCGAGCCTGCTAACCACTTCCGAGCACCAGAGTGCTGATAACCCAGATGAGAAAGGTGGGTGTCACAGTAACTCAGCTATGCGGCAACAAGCGACCCGAACGACATGGGTGGACTACACAGGGTACACTCCCGCTGTCACCAAGAGGACCTACCAAAGTTGGGTGCGCCTAATCTACATGCACACCGACTAACCAAAACTGCGTGGGGTTTAATCACTTGCGAAACCAAGGTGACCACAATTGTAGACACCACTTCTACGCTTGCACGCACTAGTTCTACTGGTATCCCAGATAGAAGCATACACAAACGTATAGTCAAGCGCTATAAAGAGTATACGAGGAATCTATAAGCATGACAAACTAAATATTCATTACCTGTCAGAGCAACTCTTACTATAGTCTAAAAGACATTACTATGCTAAGGCATGAATAATACCAAAAGCAAGAGTAAAGTAAATGCTCACAAAAGTAAAGAAAGATAAGTATTGAATAGCTCAAGTCTTACAAGGAAGTAGAGATATAAGAAGACTCATACCGAACTCCTGCAGATGACTCCGGAATGACGGAGCCCTACCTCTAACTCCTACCTAAACATTACTTTCAAAGTGGAGGCACCTCCTGTGGGGCACCTCCTAGAGGGAGAAAGAGAGATTTCACATGGTGAATGGTACAAGTGAACTGGAGGGGGTGCCTCTCTATTTATAGGTGGAGGAGATGGAATATTCCAAGACATCCTATGCATGGTTCTTCCCCTAAAACGCTCCTTGGGCGCCATCTGGCCTGGTAACTGACATAGGAAGGTTGGTGGAACTATTCCCCACATGCAGGCGTCGAAAACCGGTCAAGAACCTGCCTATAAAGGGGTGAACCTGCTGTTACAAGGGAGAACCGGCAGTTAGCAGTTGAAACCGGGTCAAACTGGAGCTCCTGGGCGGTTGGACCGGGCGGCGTGCATTCCCAGCTCGCCACGTGTCCAGGCAGGAGGCCGGACTAGTGGTTTGGTGGGCACAGCCACCCCGCTTTGACTTGGGTGCGACACATGGCGATCGGTGGTTGGCCATGGGCTCCCCCGCGCAGCGCCTCCCGCGCGGAGCGTGCGCACCGCCTGGGCTAGCCACGTGTCGCCACCCGGTTGGCCCCCTCGGTTGGACGCGGATCAGGATCCGTGTGCGCCTGGCTCCTCCAATCACCGCTAGCCATGTGTCACCCCCTGGGCGGTTCCCGCCCCTGCGCTATACGGTCTGGCGGCGCTGACGTCAGCGTTGCCTTTTTAATTTAATTTCTTTGCATTTTTATATCTTTTCCATCCGAACTTCAAATGAGGCAAGTTATATGTCCATTTTGATTGTCTCGATGAGCTCTACCGAATGGTGCAGGCCTTGAGGGCATTTGAGATACTTTTTAGTCATAATATTTGCAATCCATTCTCAAGCCCTTTTATGCGCTTATTCTTTCTTGCTCCAAATGATATACTTTTGCATGAATTTTCACCATCTCCCTGTGATACATCGAAAACCACCAAAACTCGTGGAATTCGTCAGTGTTAGGTAAATAATGTATAGAACTTTAGCTATACCCCTTTTATTCACCGAGGAATTAACGGTCGAAATGGTGAAATAACGACCGTCAACACCTAGCAAGATCAAGAACTTCAGGAACGCTTTCATGAGCTACCAGAAGGATAACCGGAAGCGGGACAAGGCCTTCTTCGCCGAGCTTGGTGGTATTTGTAGCAGAACATCCTCCTCCTCATCCTCGTCAAGTTCAAGTGACGAGGAGATCGTTACCAAGCAGGATAAGAGGAGGGATCAAGGCAGTCTAGCTGGCCTTTGCTTCATCTCCACCAAGTCCAAGCGCAAGCACAAGATGAACCAAAGATCATTTTTCTCCATGGCGCTTGAGGATAAGGATGACAAGGGCAACGACAACTCCTCCAATGACGAGGTTACTCTTGAGAATGCTGAGATTCTTGAGATGTTGGAGAAGAATGGTCATGAGTTGAAAGCCCAGGATAAGATGTTGGAGAAGGCAGCCAAGAAGCTGTAGAAGTAGAAAGCCAAGCTTGTTGGTGCTTTGGCTGAGATTGAGAGGCAGAAGAGTGTGCAAGTCTAGCCTAGTGAGTTTGAGTGCCCTACCTATGAGTCCTTGATGAGTGACCATTGTGAGTAGAGGAGCTAGTATGCTCATCAGGTAGAGGAGATGGATAGGCTGAAGGTTGAGATATGCATGCTCTAGTCTAAACTATATGAGCCTACTTTGAGTGAGAAGCCTGAGTGTGAGTCTTGCCCCCAACTAGCTGTTGACATAGCTAAGCGGAAGGTGAAGTGCGAGGGGCAGCTCAAGGTGTTGGAAGAGCTTAGGGCTAGACCCACGCTTTTGGGTGCGTGCATGGTCTATCCTATACTGAGAAGTGAGCTAGAGAGTTGAGAACTAACCATGAGGTGCTTTCACCACCCCCTGACATGTGTGAGAACTATCTCACTTTGAGGTTGCAGTTGGTGGAAAAGGATGCCACCTTTAGGAAGCTTAAGAAGTCTGCTCCCATGATTCCCTCTCTAGATTGTAACACTTGGTCTGCCCAGACTTTAGTTCTGTAGGATCTAAGAGAGGAGAAGTTTGTCATTGAAAAGGATAACTATAGGTTGAGAGAGGTGCTGAGTTGGATGTATGCTAGAGAACCTCAGCTTAGGATGATCATAGAGGGAAACAAGCGTGGTGAGGGTGACGCGAGTGGACTTGGGTTAGGAGAGTGTAGTACCTCGGGTGAGAAGTAGAGTGCCCCAATCAAGGTTAACACTACCTCTCCCTAGCCTGGTTCTATAGTTGATGGGGTTTACCATGAGCCTGCCAAGGCTACCCAAAGGAAGTCATACTAGACACCCAAGCCACCACAAGCCAAGCTGGACAAGATTGTGGAAGAAGTCCTTAAGCCTTCAGGCAAGAAGCAAGTCCAGCAGCCTCCAACACCTATGGCTTCACCACCACACTAGAACCCCAAGACACAGCCCTAGCCTATGCCCAAGAGACCTGTCTACCACTGTGAGTTTTGCCAGCGGAATGGTCACTTGGAAGAGTTTTGCTTCAGAAGAAAGCGGGTTGAGAGGCAGGAGAGAGCTTGGGGGAACCAATATCTGTTCTACTAGGGTGGTAGGCAGGATCCTATCCATCACGATGAGATGAGAGACCGCTTTGTTGGTGGTGAGCAAGGAGGCGGGGTTCAGGCCCGTGATCCTAGTGGTGAGAGAAGATTTGTCGGCCGAGCTTCTATGCATTTTCAACGTGGCAATGGACCTCGTGACTGAGGCTTTGGTAGAAGGTTTTTGAGTCCATGTTTCAGAGGTTGTGGTTACTCTAGTTGTGTTGATGAGTACTTTGATCGTGCTTACCCTTCTTTTGAGCAGATGGCTCGGCACTGGTTCAGCGATTTCACTAACCCTAGTGCCAAACCGTTTGCTCACTCTCGCTTTCCTTGATTTTGCAGGATCGAGGCCTAGAGGACATATGTATCATGGACTCTGGCTACTCTAGGCACATGATAGGGCACTACAAATGGTTCTCATTCGGGGATATGGTCAAGGTAAAGTGTTGGGTTTTGGAAGAGTTTCGCTTTCTGCCAAGCTTTCCCTGAGAGAAGTTGCTTTTGTAAGGAGTTTGGGGGTTCAATTTGGTTTCTATCTCACAACTCCTCAAGGAAGGGTTTGAGGTTTGGTTTAAGGAGGGTTCTT
Source organism: Paspalum vaginatum (assembly GCA_030272315.1). Classification (NCBI taxonomy): domain Eukaryota; kingdom Viridiplantae; phylum Streptophyta; class Magnoliopsida; order Poales; family Poaceae; genus Paspalum; species Paspalum vaginatum. The sequence goes on along the minus strand of CM059019.1, from coordinate 22,875,823 downwards.
CTTGTGTGCCTGATGTTAAGGAAAACCTTGTTTATCGGATTTTGCCCTATGGGAAAGTTTTTTAGGTTGACCTTGCATCGGTCTAGCCCTCCTCAGTGTTTGGTAGCTGATCCTTCTGCTGATATCTGGAAATGGCATAGGAGGCTAGGCCATTTGAGTTTTGATCTGCTAGTCAGGTTGAGCTCAATGGGTCTAATCCGAGGGTTGACCAATTTGAAAGCAGAGAAGGACTTCGTATGCCACCAACTTATTTCCACCTCTAATACAGGGAAGATTCGTCCCCAATTCGAGTTCATATGTGCAGCCATCTCCTTTCCCCCTTTCTAGTTTGTATTTTGGAAGAAACTAAAAGGCTTTTTGTGATTTGCGTTGCCCATGAGTTAATCATGTTCTTTTGGCTCTTTTGGACTTGCTAGGATATGGAGATTATGATTTAGTTCATCTCAATCCCGTAGGATTGCCACGAGCAAGTTGTTCTTGAGTTTTCCCCTTTCTTCCCCAAAGATTGCCTTTTCACGAGATTTGAAATTCCCGCTAAGTTCTCAGTCATTTTGAGTTGATCTTTTGGGAATGGCTTTGGAATAGGGTCCAGATAGCCTGTGCAAAATCTCGTGTTTTTTGGAAAAGGTTTGGTCAAGTTTTGGATCTGGGAACTCAAGTTCCTCGAGTCCACCAGACTATCCAGTAACCTACCGGATAGTCCGACGGCTTGCACCAGGTAGTTCAGCATCAGACCTTGTCCAGCCCTTTAACGGACAATCCGGCATGTCCTACCAGACAGTCCGGTGCCACCAGACTTTGGCACCGGACTGTCCTATGCCACTGGACATTGCTACCGGATAGTCCCATAGCCTCTACCGGACAGTCCGACAGCGTCTACCGGACAGTCCAGTGTGGCCAGGGCTGCTGCCCCGTTTTCCGCTATTTCGTTCTTCCATTGTGTTTTTGCACTGAATTTGCTTTTCCCACTGCCTGACCATACTCTTTACTTGCAGTGTTCCAGTAAGTCGCATTCCGATGCAGTGAGTGTTGAGTGGTGAACTTTCAAGTTTCGGTGCTCGCGGTGACTTGCGATCTGTGTGGTCATTGAGTTGCTTGCTTTTTCTCACCTGGTGCGTATCCTTTCAGTGGCACCTTATGCTTGCTAGACACGTATCTGTTTAGTCGACGGTGTCTAGCGTGTGATCTTGTGAGGTTTCAGCGCACGAAGTTTGAGGGTTGTGATTTTCAACTGCTCCTTAACCCCCTCTAGTCGCGCGTCTCGGTCCTACATTGGGCTCAGTGGGGTGGCCGGCGGCCATACCACATGGTCGGCTGGCCATGGCATTTTCGCCGATTATGCCCATCTCCAATCTTTGGACTACTTCATTCTTTTCACTTGTATTTTTATACCTTTAACCAAATATTCATAGACAACTTGTGGAACTCATTCGTAGTAAGGGTTAGTCCAATTTATTCAGATGTTTCGCTTCACTTGGTGGATAATTGACGGTTGACATGGTGAGATTATTGCTATCAACACCCCCCAAGCTTAAACTTTTGCTCATCCATGAGCAAAGCTAAGACTAAAAGTAGATCAGGAGTTGGTACAATATCAGAAATGAAGGAAAATTCTTATTGTAGGACCGAGACGTGCGACTAGAGGGGGGTGAATAGGAGTACCTGAAAACTCAAAATCACAACCCCCAAGAAAGTGCTCTACAAAGCTCAGTAGAAATAGGACTAGGCACCGTCCACTGAACAGATACGTGCCTAGCAGCACAAGGGTGCCGTCCACTGAGAGGATACGCACCAATGTAGGAAAACTTAAGATCCAACCAAGAATGGCACCAAGGCAACGAAAACTTGCAAAACCTCCACACGACACTCACCGCACCAAGGTGCATCTCACTGACTCACAGCAAGCAAAGTGAATGGTCTTACAGTGGGGAATACAAAAATCTAGTGCAGAAACACAGCGGAAAAACCAAACTAGGAAGAACACAACAGCTCCCTGCCAGGACCAGTGAAGTCTTGATCTTCGTAAGTTCCACGCAATCCTCGGATGTTCTCCACGTGGCCAGTAGTCCAACCCACGATCCGCCCCTGGTTTTGGAGTCAAAAACCGGGAAACTTTAGGAAGTCTCTGCCTGGGCCGAATTTGGCCCATCTTCTCTGTCTTGGCGAGTCGTGGCCCAACTTACCAAGGCTTGGGTAGCTTGGGTGGCGGTTTTGAGCCGAAGCCGCCAAAACCTCCATCGCACGCCTTCGCGCCACGCACTTGGGTTGGAGCACCGCGGTGGCACCCGGCATTCCCTGTCCATATGGGCTGCCTCACAGTCCTTCGGAGGACTTACTCCTGTCGTCGCCGTGCCGCTCCTCCGTGTACCGAACTCCCATGGCCGACAGACACCGAGCATGCCTCCAGTCCTTCGGAGGACTTTCCTCTACCTCTAGTCCATCGGAGGGCCCCCTGTCCATCGGAGGTCTTGTGCCCAAGTCCTTCTGGGTCTTGCTACTGTTGACAATCACTCATCACACCAGAGGCAATGGAGCCAGTCCGTTGGCTCTCAATCTCCCCCTTGATGAGTGCATTGTCAACACCTTCAACCTGTAAACTGAAATAGAACAATGACAAGAAGAAAAGTGTAAAACCAAAAAGAAAGAAGAAAAATAAGATGTTGCTCAAGATGCCCAAAAGCCAAATACAAACAAAAAAGGGCAAATTGAGACAACAAAAACAAAGCCAAAGATCGATCCCCTAAGACAAGGGCAACCGCTCAACGCAGTCGATCAAACTAAAGCATGACCCCTCAAGAAAGAGGCAAACTGGCTCAACACAGTCATGCTAAAGCAAAACATCGGCTCCTCCAAAAAGAGGCAAAAGGCTCAATGCACCGATGCAAGAGCATGCTAAAAGCTCAAACTCCCCCTCAACTAGATCTCTGCAGAGTTCTCCCCCTTGGTCCATCATCTCTCTCCTCAAGGGTCAACATGTCTCCCCCTTGTTGACAATGGACACATCAAGGGTTCATAGAACTCAACTCCCCCTGAAATGAACAACCCCCCCCCCCGCAAAATATGCCATGAAATGCAGGAAGTGTACCATGAAGAGCTCAGCAGGGATGAAAAGCTAGTAAATACAAGTTCTAGCAAACAGAGCAAGTGAGGACAAAGAAGCATGCAAACAAGCTCAATTGAATCTATCTTATACAGATCAGGAGCATGTTTTTCAGGGTTGTTGAAAAGAAAGCATCACCAACATGAATAGCATCTAGCAAGATAGGCATGAATAGAAAGATGCTAGCAAAAGATACAAGGTGTGCTACTCTCAACCAAAGCATATTCAATCATGCCATAAGCAATTTAGAGACTTACAGATTTCAGATTTAGCAATTTTGAACTTCAAGCAAATCAGATCATATGTCAGGGGTTATTCACTTGTTTTTGCCACTTCTTACCAACCAATGCCAAGCCTATGTTCAAAAAACCATCAGAAGCTTAAGACAAGGTTTTGGTCATACACAGCCTAGTCCAAGTTCATGCCAAAGTGCAAAGGCAAGCTATCTCAAACTAGATCAGTGTGACAAGTGAACCCACCTGGATCTTTTCATTTCAGCTCATAAGACACACATGTACTTAGTTGAAATTCAGATTTCAGGTTCAAGCAAGGTGTCATAATGCTTAGGCATCAACTTAACAAAGGCATACGACTAGCATATCCAAGCATGAAAAGATAGCATAGCATTCAACATTCCTACACATGCTAGGTAGCCAAGTCAAGTGGTGATCATGGTTTTTGATTTTCAAGAAACAAAAGTGACTTAGCTCACAAAAGATATTAGACAGATTCAAGGAGCTTAGCCAACCATGATCATGCAAGCAACTGTACCATCTAGCACAAGCAAGTACTAACTCGTCATACCAGAAGTGCTCTAGTGCTAGTGTAAGTGAAAATGCATATGTTACAATGCAATGCATGGTATGATACAAAATGCAAGAAAAACAAGGAAAAGCAAAGAAAAGGCAAACCAAAACCCTAAACTACAACAAAGTTACCCCAACCTAAAAGGGGTAACAAACACCAAGCTCCCCACGCAAGCGAGCAAACATGCTAAGGTCTAAGGGCTTGGTGAAGATATCGGCCAACTGGTTCTCAGTCTCTACATGGATCAAGTCTATATCTCCCTTCTCATAGTGATCTCTCAAGAAGTGAAACCTCACGTCTATGTGTTTGGTTCTGGAGTGCAAGACGGGGTTCTTAGCTATAGAAATAGCAGAAGTAGAGTCTACTAGGAGGGGGATCTTCTTAAAACTGAGACCAAAGTCACTCAAAGTGGACTTCATCCAAAGCAGCTAGGAACAGCAACTAGCAGCAACAATGTATTTAGCTTCTGTGGTGGAAGTGGCTACGCTAGATTACTTGCGTGAGGACCAAGAGACAAGAGAAGAACCGAGAAACTGGCAGGTGCCGAAAATAGACTTGCGCTCCAGCCGACAACCCACAAAGTCAGCATCCGAATACCCTCTGAGAGAGAGCAACAAAGCTGAAGAGAACCAAAGACCAAGCTCAGGAGTGTATTTCAGGTACCTAAAGATGCGCTTCACCGCTTGATGGTGTGATGTCCTCGGTGAGGCCTGAAAACGCGCACAGAGACAAACAGCGAACTGAATATCCGGCCTGGTCGCCGTCAGGTATAGAAGTGAGCCGATCATCCCTCGGTACTCTCTTTGGTCCACCACCTGCCCTTCTTCATCAGCATTAGGTGCCGTATGTGTTGACATGGGAGTCGCTATGGTCTTGAGATCTCCCTTGTCAAACTTTCTCAGAATGTCCTTCCTGTACTTGGCTTGATGGATGAAGGTTCCTTCTAGGCCTTGCTTGATTTGTAGCCCAAGGAAGAACTGAAGCTCACCCATGAGACTCATCTCGAACTCATAGCTCATCTGTTCAGCAAACTTAGACACCAAAGCGTGAGATGAACCACCAAAGATAATTTCATCAACATATATCTGAACTAGAAGGGTGTCACCGCCACGACTCAACAGAAACAAGGTCTTGTCCACTAAACCCATTACAAACCCAGACTTGAGCAGGAAAGCTTTCAACCTAGCATACCAAGTTCTTAGAGCTTGCTTCAGGCCATAAAGGGCTTTTCTCAACTTATACACCCGGTCTGGAAACTTGGCACTCTCAAAGCCAGGAGGTTGTCTCACATATACCTCCTCCTCTATGTAGCCATTTAGGAAGGCTGACTTGACGTCCATCTGCTGCTGTTTGAAGCCTTTAGAGGCAGCAAAGGCAAGCAGAATTCTAAAGGCTTCTAAATGAGCTATAGGAGCAAAGGTATCTTCATAATCTATCCCCTCCTTCTGACAGAAACCCTGGGCAACCAATCTCGCTTTGTTCCTCACAACCATCCCATCCTCACCCTGTTTGTTCTTGAAGACCCACTTGGTTCCTATAGGGTGGCAGGTTGGTGGAGGTTCAACTAAATCCCAGACATGGTTTCTCTCAAAGTTCTCCAACTCCTCATGCATGTCATTCACCCAACTAGGATCAGATAATGAATGTGACACATTCTAGGTTTCAAAAGAAGCAACAAATGCGGAGTGGCAAAAGAAGGCTAGAGAGTTAACCGAAGAGCGTGTGACACGCTGGTGTAGATCTCCAATCATCCTGTCTAGAGGGTGATCCCGCTGGACCTATTGAGATAGAACAATCTCAGAGGTCACCTCCCCTGCGTCCACAGTGGGGCCAGCCTCTGCTCAAGCTTGCAGTCAGGGGAGCAAGGAGGAAGCCGTAGGCAAGGGTCCTCCTTCATCTTCAGAGCTCATAGCAGAGGGGGTAGGAGCTGCAGCCGGTGCAGTAGCTCCTGCATCACCAGCATCTACTTCGCCTTCCTCATCTTCAAAGATGGGAGAACCTTCTTCATCATCACCTGAAAGCTCAAATACAAGGGTTGTGCAAGGCATAGATTCATCAAAGGAAACTTCACGGGTCTCAACCACTTGTTTGGTATCAATGATCCACACTCTATATGCCCTAGAGCTAGAGGTGTACCCAAGGAAAATACCAACCAAGCAGTGAGATTCAAATTTGTCCAAATGCCCCCCCTTTTTGAGCACAAAACATCTGCAGCCAAATGCACGCAGGTGCTTGACGCTACGCTGCCTACCAAACTGTAGCTCGTACGAAGTCTTCCCTCAAAAAGCTTGTAGGAAGATGCGGTTGGCAATGTAACAGGCCGTATTCATAGCCTCAGCCCAAAAGCGTCGTGGGGTCCTTAGCTCATCAAGCATCGTCCGCGCCATCTCAACAAGTGTGCAGTTCTTTCATTCCACAACACCATTCTGAGGTGGGGTATAAGGAGACGAGAATTGGTGATCAAGACCTAGGTCACGACAAAAGGTTTCAAAAAGAGAGTTACGAAATTCTCCGCCATTGTTGTTGTGGATAGCCCTCATGGCTTTATGACTCTCATTCCTTAACCTCAAGACCAGATCCCGAACAAAACCAAAAGCCTCATCTTTGAACTCCATGAAGAACACCCACGAAAAGCGAGAAAAGTCGTCCACAGCTACAAGCACATACCACTTCCCACTAACCGAGTGTACCCAAGTAGGACCAACCGTGTCCATATGTAGCAGCTCACCCGGGTAAGAGGTCATCACTTGATTGACAGGTGCATGAGAAGCGGCAACCATCTTGCCATGATGACAGGGGTTACACACTAAGTCCTTTTCTGCTTTCAAATTGGGCAATGCTTGGATCAGGCCCATCGAGCTCAACCTGGCTAGCAGATCAAAACTCAAATGGCCAAGCCTCCAATGCCACTTCCAAATATCAGCAGAAGGACAAGCAACCAAACACCGAGGAGGGCCAGAAACAGATGCAAGGTCAACCTTAAAAACCTACCCACAGGGCAAAATCCGACAAACAAGGTTTTCCTTAGCATCAAGCACACAAGAAGAACCCTCCTTAAAATGAACCTCAAACCCTTCCTTGAGAAGTTGCGAGACTGAAACCAAATTGCACCCCAAATTCCTCACCAAAGCAACTTCTCTCAGGGAAAGCTTGCCAGAAAGAGCAACAGAACCAACACCTAACACTTTACCTTGACCATTATCCCTGAATGTGATGTACTCTTTGGTGCTCATGGGGTTGAGGTTGGAGAACCTTCTGCGGTGCCCTGTCATGTGCCTAGAGTAGCCGGAGTCCATGATCCATATGTCCTCCATACCTCGATCCTACAAACTCCAGGAAAGCGAGAGTGAGCAAATGGTACAGCACTGCGGTTAGTGAAACTGCTGAACCAGTGCCGAGCCATCTGCTCAAAAGTGGGGTAAGCATAGTCAAAGTAAGCATCACATCTATCCGGGTACCCACGACTTCCAAAGCATGGGCTCTCAAACCCTCTACCTCCAAAGCCTCGATCGCGAGGTCCATAGCCGCGCTGAAAACTACTAGGAGCTCGGCCGGCAAAACGTCTCTTACCACCTGGAACACGGGCCTGAAAGCCGCCTCCTCTCTCACCGCGAACAAAGCGGTCTCTCATCTCACCGCGATGGGGAGGATCCTGCCTACCACCCTGGTAGAACTAATCCTGGTTCCCCCATGCTCTGTCCAGCCTCTCAACTCACTTCCTCCTGAAGCAAAACTCCTCCAAGTGGCCATTCCGCTGGCAAAAGTCACAGTGGTAGATAGGCATCTTCGGAGTGGAGTTAGGCTGGGCCTTGGGCTTAGGTGGAGTAGCCTTGGGTGGAACAGGCTACTGGACTCTCTGCTTGCTCACTGGAGGCTTGAGAATCTTAGTCACTGCTTTGTCCAGCTTAGCATGTGAGGGCTTGGGTGTCCAGAACTGCTTCTTTGGGACAGCCTTGGGAGGCTCGTGGTAAACCCCATCAACAATAGAGATAGGCTGAGGGGAGGCAGTCTTAAGTTTAACTGGGGAACTTTTCTTCTCACCCGAAGTACTGCACTCTCCTAACCCAAGTCCACTCATATCACCCTCAGCTCTCTTGGTGCTCTCCAAGATCATCCTAAGTTGGGGCTCTCTAGCATACATCCAACTGAGCACCTCTCTCAAATGGTTGTTCTCATTAACCAAAGCTTGTTTCTCCTCTCTCAGATCTTCTAGAACTAAGGTCTGGGCAGCACAAGTGGGGCAGTCTAAAGAGGGAATAGAGGGAGCAGACTTCTCTAATTTCTTAATGGTAGCATTCCTATCCACCAACATCAATCTCAAACTGAGACAGTTCTCACAAGTGTCAGGGGGTGCTGAAAGTCCCTCAAGGTCAGCTCTCAACTGCTCAAGCTCACTCTCCAAGGTAGGACAGACCATGCATGCACCCAAAAGCGTGGGTCTAGCCCTAAGCTCCTCTAACTTCTTGAGCTATCCCTCACACCTAACTTTCAGCTCAGCTAAGTCAACAGCTAGGTGAGGGCACATCTCACACTCAGGCTCATCACTCAAAATAGGCTCATCCAGTTTAGACTGGAGCTTGCTTAACTCTACCTTCAGACTATCCATCTCCTCTACCTGATGAGCGTACTTGCTCTTCTACTCACAGAGACCTCTCATCAAAGTCTCACAGGTAGGGCACTCAAGCTCACTAGGCTAGGCTGGCACACTCTTCAGCCTCTCAATCTCAGCTAAAGCATCAGCCAACTTGGCTTTCTGCTTCTGCAGCTTCTTGGCTACCCTCTCCAACATCTTATCCTGGGCTTTCAACTCATGACTATTTGCCTCCAACATCTCAAGAATTTTAGTTTGCTTAGGAGTTACCTCTTCATCAGAGGAGTCATTGTCGTTGCCCTTGTCGTCCTTGTCCTCAGGCGCCATGGAGTAGAAGGATCTCCAGTGCATCTTGTGCTTGCACTTGGACTTGGTAGAGACGAAGTAGAGTCTAGCTGGACCGCCTTGGTCCCTCCTCTTGTCCCACTTGGTGACGATCTCCTCATCGCTTGAGCTTGACGAAGACGAGGAGGAGGAGGACGATCCGCCGCATAGACCACCAAGCTCAGCGAAGAAAGCCTTGTCTCGCTTCCGGTTGTCCTTCTGGTAGCTCTTGAAAGCCTTCCTGAAGTTCTTGATCTTGCTAGAGCGGTGCTTGGGGTGGTCACGCTTGCTGTAGTCGTGCTTGCCGGAGTGGTACTTGTTGGAGTCGTGGGAGTGGCTCTTGCCCTTCTTGTAGTAGTCATTCTGCTTGTTCGGGCATTCAGCGATGAAGTGGCCGACCTCTCCGTACTCGAAGAACTTAGGCCTCTTGCCCCTCTTCTTGCTCATCTGGTTGTCATAGGCACACTGAAAGCGGCTAGACACCAGGTAAAGCTCATCATCCCCAAGTAATGCCAACTGCTCCTCTATAACAGACCTAAGAGCAGAAAACGAAAAGTTCTAAAGCTGGGGGTTAGTAGCGGCCTCACTGGAGGGAGAAGCCAAGGCCAAGCTCTTAGAGCCAGTACAAGCGAGAGAATCTCTCAACTTGTAATCCACCTCTGTGGCCTTGAGCTTGCTGTAAAGAGTCTCCACTCCAATTGTGTCATAGGCCTCAGACTCGATGATCAAGTTAACCTTGATCTCCCATACCTTCCTGTCTAACGCATACAGCAATTTGACAGCCTACTGATGGTCGGTCTATGGGATCCTCTGAGGGCTGGAGTTAACGCGCAACTTGTTGATGATCGACTGAAAACAACCAAACAAGTCATCGATGGACTCACCAGGCTTCCGAACGAAATTCTCATAGTCGCGCCTGTAAGTCTCAACGAGACGCCCCATGATAGTAGCAGCACCCTCATGGTGTGCACTCAGTAGGGAACAGATCTGACGGGCAGTCTCAAGGTGGCTCACTCTCTCATTATCAACCAGACCAAGTCCTGAGAAGAGAAAGTTAACAGCTTTGGCATTCGCCTCATGCTGAGCCACAATCGCTGGGGCAGTGCGCTGAGCAACTAGAAGCACCACAAAGTTCGCACTCTGAGTAGCATCCCATATGTCCTAGCCCTGGCTAAGCAAGAATGCCCTCATCCTACCCTTCCAGTAGGAGTAGCCATCGGAGCCAAGGACCGGAATCTTCCCGGAGTGAATCATAGTCGCTACTGGTTTCCCATCGGTAAAGGTATAAAGAAACCTAACCGGCTCTGATACCAATTGTAGGACCGAGACGTGCAACTAGAGGGGGGGTGAATAGGAGCACTTGAAAACTCAAAATCACAACCCCCAAGAAAGTGCTCTACAAAGCTCAATAGAAACAGGACTAGGCACCGTCCACTGAACAGATACGTGCCTAGCAGCGCAAGGGTGCCGTCCACTGAGAGGATACGCAACAATGCAGGAAAACTTAAGATCCAACCAAGAATGGCACCGAGGCAACGAAAACTTGCAAAACCTCCACACGACACTCATCGCACCAAGGTGCGTCTCACTGACTCACAGAAAGCAAAGAGAATGGTCTCATAGTGGGGAATACAAAAATCTGGTGCAGAAACACAGCAGAAAAACCAAACTAGGAAGAACACAGCAGCTCCCTGGCAGGACCGGACTGTCCGATGGCCAGCACCGGACTGTCCGGTGCGACCGGACTATCTGGTGCCTACTGCCGGACTGTCCGATGGCACGGCCTGGCTGAGCCTCACGGGACTGTCCGGTGGGCGCTGCCGAACTATCCGGTGGAATCGGACTGTCCGGTGGCCTCTGCCGGACTATCCGGTAGAGTCGCAGACAGGGGGTCTTGCAACCGAAACTGGACCAAATCTTGTCCAATCTTCACGAAATTTTGCACAGGCTGTCTGGACCCTATTCCAAAGCTTTTCCCAAAAGATCAACGCAAAATGATCAAGGAATCATCGGGAATTCCAGATCTCGTAAGATGGCAATCTTTGGGCAAGAAAGGGGAAAAGACAAAAGAGGCTTGCTCGTGGCAATCCAGCAGGATTGAGATGAACTAAGTCATGATCTCCACGTCCTAGCAAGTCCAAAACATCAGCAAGAGAAGGGATTCAATCTTGGCCAACACAAACACCCAAAAAGCCAAGGATTGAACCCAAAAGCCAAAGAGAGAGGGGGAGGGGAAGAACACAAGGTTGCTGCACGAATTTGCTACGATTAAGTGCCCAAGATGGGTCTGAAGATTTAGCATACAAGCAAAAATTCGTCCCAAGGAACCACCCTCACCTTCCCTCATGATTAGGAGCCTAAATCCTACTCTAACCTCCCTAACAATGGAGCTCAAAGCTTAAGGACGAAAATCACCAAGTAAAGCTAATCCTAGTAGCTAAGAGACACTCCAATGACCTGCCTTGGACCTATTTATACCCGTGTGCTATTTAGACAGTTTTGCACTTAGGTCCCTACAACTAGACAAACCCTAAGGACTCAAACGAAAGATTACATGATATTTCGGGACGGACGACCACGGTGAAGTCTTGATATTCATAAGTTCCACGCAATCCTTGGATGTTCTCCACTTGGCCAGTAGTCCAATCCATGATCCGCCCCTGGTTTTGAGGTCAGAAACCATGAAACTTTAGGAAGTCTCCGCCTGGGCCGAATTTGGCCCATCTTCTCTATCTTGGCGAGTCGTGGCCCAACTCACCAAGGCTTGGGTAGCTTGGGTGGCGGTTTTGAGCCAAAGCCGCCAAAGCCTCCCTCGCACGCCTTCACGCCACGCACTCGGGTTGGAGCACCGCGGTGGCACCCGGCATCCCCTGTCCATCGGGGCAGCCTCATAGTTCTTCAGAGGACTTACTCCTGCCGTAGCCGTGCCGCTCCTCCGTGTATCGAACTCCCATGGCCGATAGACGCCGAGCATGCCTCCAGTCCTTCGGAGGACTTTCCTCTACCTCCCGTCCATCGGGGCCTCCTGTCCATCGGAGGTATTATGCCCAAGTCCTTCTAGGTCTTGCTACTGTTGACAATCACTCATCACTCCAGAGGCAATGGAGCCCGTCCATTCGCTCTCACTTATATGCAACTCAACACTCAAACTTTTGCCCTAAGTGGTGAAATAATTGAAGTTCACCTCATGCGATACATGTGGTGCCTCTTTTTGCTTACTTGCCTTGGGCGGTTGAGAGATAGAATGAATTTATCATAGGAGTAAGTCAAACTCATTCTTTTTTTGTGTCCTTGTCAGGTGTTTTTAGGATTTGCAAAACAAGAGAAGCTGCCCCTAGGTACTCTCGATCACTTAGAAGTGATTCCTCACCAAGAGCCTAGATGGCCAACATTTTCCTACACTAAGGCCTTTGTAGAGCTTCAGGTGGGGGAGAATGTGGCATACTTAGAATGTTTATTTTGCTAAGCCAAAGATTAGACCAAAGAGTGTACTTTATCACTTCTTCCATTTTATCACTAGGGTATGAGTGGTGAAACAACTGTGTCTCCTTCTCTTGATTTTCACCCCTTGTAGCCTTTATTGATTTGGAGGGAATATGGAGCTTTATTTCTTTTTGCCATGCTTGGACTAGCATGCTTTTCATTTTGCCGTGCTTTTGCATGCGTTTTTTTTTGCCATGCTTTTGCATGCATATCCTTCTTTTCTCCATACCCTTCCTCCTTGAAACTTGAAGGCTTAGGGAATATGAACCTCAGTCAGGATGAAACCCTTGGGAGTAGTAGTACTGGCGGTTCTACTCGTAGATGAGGTCAATAGTTGCTCTTCTTTCCAAGGGCATGTTGTGGTCAACATCTTGTTGCTGCTGCACCTCGATAGTATGCTCATTGAGCTCGTTGAGGTTAACCATCATCCCAAGATTGCAATGCTCTTGAAGGTGCAGAGCCAAAAAGAGTGCTTAGGGTCCTCAAGAGTCCATCGTTGGTGTAGCGGGATGATGCGAATGGACCTACACCCTGAATATAAAACTATTGAACTCCTCCATAGTGGTCTAGCTGTGGTGGGAGTGCTGAGGGCAAACTAGAGTCCCACGAGCTGTGCCATGATTCTCCTAGGTTTTCCCAAGCGGGTGCTCCTCTCGGGTTTTCCCAAGAAGGTCTAGAGCCTTGGTTAACCAAGGAGCGTTTAGCCCTTCAGCTTGCGCATCTTCCTTGTGATGCCCTCGGCATCTCAAAAGCCTTAACACACAATTAGATGAATGGTAGTGCTGGATTTGGACTTAATCAGGCTAAGAGAGGAGTGAGAACTAGGTGGAGAAATCAGTAAGTCAAAGTTTCCTAGTTGAATATGCAAAACCTTGTGCTAAGTAGATAAAAATCTATACGCTTTCATGCGAAACATCAAATACAAAAGTTTTGGTTTAATATATTGCCTTCAACTTTGATATTTAGATCTTCCTAAAAATTAAATCTTAAGGGGCTCAAAAGTTCAAACCAAACCATGTCAGCCTACACTTAGAAATTCTGCTAAGTCTAGGGTTGCCATTTTTTTCTCAAACTTCGTTCTGAAATTACTTTCAATTTCCCTATACGATGTGAAAAACTTCCTTTCTATGAAATGAAATTAAGCTCATTACCTTTCAAAAGCACTAGACCTTGACCTGATTGAATTTCATTTGTTACTCCAAAATTTGAAAACAAGGAAGACTCTACATAATGTAAATCTATTGTTTTACCAAACCTCTGAGCATGTTTAAACCTGTATTTCAAAATCTGTGGTGAATTGGATGAAACTTTATATACCAAACATGTATACATTTTCATGGTGAACAACTTTGGTAATTGGTGCTTTGTCATACATTAAGTTTTGCATGGTTTTATCGGTTTTTTCTGCCAACATGTGGAATCTGTCAAAACCTGACCTGCTTAGTAATTTAAAATTTTCTTTGATCTACGGCCACAATCTGGCAAAGCTTCATTTGAAAAAGTTGTAGCACCTTCCACTCGCCTCACTCCCCTGCGTCTTCCTCCCTGTTGTCGCTCACGCGGAACACCGTCCATCATTGCTCGACGTGATTGAGCTTGCGTCGCCACTATTCTGCTGCTCCCCGTGCCTCCCCGTCACCATGCCACTCATCCCCATCCTCCACTCCACCGAATCCCTTTGGTTTCGCCGGCCGCATTGCCTCCACCACGCCATACCACCTTGCTGAAGTTGCACGTAGCCTGAGCTCCATCGCCGGCCTTCCTCCACCGTATTTCGCCATGGTTTAGGTAGTGGGTGAGGTTCCCCTCATCCCCCTCTATCTCCTGGGCCACCTTCAGATTGGCCGAGTGCCGCCGGTCCCCTCTCTGTCTCTATCGAGAGGAGGATGAAGACCCGAGGAAGAAGACGCCGTTTTTGCGTTTGGGCCCCAATGCTTTTCATTTTTTGTTGTTTCCATGATGTACAGTAGTATGTGCCTAAGGTCTCTTACGCGTTAGACCCTAGATCTATGAGTTATTACATAGAAGTCCTCGGATCTGTGGTTTTCCATTTAAATTGATTATTTCGGCTGGTAACTTTGGAAAATCATATAAAATGAAAGAAAAATCCTAAAAAGGCAAACTTTGCTGCATTGTGTTCGGTTCCTCTTTAGTAGATCTACAGGCTACGTATGATCTGGATTTGTAAAAGGAAGGTTTTGCCCTTGGTTTGATGTATGCATGTTAAAACTGAATAAATGGCCAAAATAGATTAAATAGACTCCAAAAATTATGAAACTTGGATAGTGATTGTGAAATGTTGTGTACATGAACATATATTTTTGGTTGCCTCTAGCTCTTGTTGCAAATGACAGATCCACCCTTATATACATATTTAGTGTATTTTATGTAGTGGAGAAAAATACTTGCTATGTGAAATATGCTCCATCAATTCTACCAGAAATTGTACAAGCTCTAAGTAGTGTATGTAACTTTTTGTTAAGATATGAAACCCTGCAAGTTAAGTTTCATTAGTATTTTGAAATAAAGAAATGAAGTGCATGTTAAAATGAATAATAGGAAAGGTGGTCTTGTAATGCAAAATAAATTCCATGGAAAATAAGGGAGCATTTTGGTTGTAAGTAGGTTCCAGAAAGTATTTTTGGAGAATTATAATTGCTATTTACTATGTGATTTGAAAAAGATAATTGCGATGCTAATATATTTGGTAAATGAAAAAAATGCTATTTAATATGCTCTAAAAAGCCCACCAAAATTCATGTAGCCACGTCAATATGCAAACATGATTCAAGTATTTTGGTTGTTATTTTATGAAGGGTCCACTAATAGTCACTTTAACAAACTTAAAATCAAGAAAATAGAATGACGATAGCTTATGATTTCTCTTGCCTATCATAATTAATAGGTACAAACTTATGTATGTGTGTTCCTTTATACCCCACATGCATGTTTTATCTTCATAAGGCTTGCTGCAAATTCCTAACAATAAAAGTATTGGATTGTTTGCATACAAATAAAAGCAAGTAAAATTATATTCAACTTGTTCACACATATGCTTGTTTAATGTCTTGCTCACGTGTGGCTTAGTAAAGGGCAATTTAAATTGATACTTGAACATATGATGGGTCTATATGTTGCATTATGAACATCTGATTGTATGAGTGTACGTTTGCTCCTTTTTCACAAAAGTACTTTGGTTTAAGTAGTTTATCAATCACCTTTCTGCCTATCCATGAAATGATTGTCCAAATGTGTGCTTGATATTCATGCATCCCATTCACTGCATCGTGCATGGCATTCATATAGTGACGCTTAGTGCAGATACGTGATCAAGAACCAAGTGCATGGAACTACTTCAAGCAACAGTGTCCAAAAGACCAAATAAGACCCAAATACCACCTGGAGGCCCATAAAGTGGTATTTGGAAGGAGTCCAAGTGATCAAGAGGTTGCTTAGGGAAAAGCCCCACAACCCGGCAAACTAACATATTTTAGTTTGTTGTTTTTGAGAAACATAAGCAACAGTAGGCAGAACCATGATTCTCCTAGCTAATATAATGTTGATTATTGCTTGATGATTACGCATCCGTATTAGGAGTTGGTTGAAAACCATTGCATTAGACTCTCTGGCCGCCCTAGCCCTAGCACCTATACCTAGAGTTCGTAGGACGAGCTGCATAGAATTGCTAGGTGCGAGTAGACACGAGTGAATAGAGTCACTCGTCGCGTTGGTGGTTTCAAAAATCACAGAACTTTTACTATTGAGAAATAATATTATGCTCATCATTTAAATGGAGACCGGGCGAAGAATAATTTTATTTTGAGGTGTGTGTTGTTGTACAAATCGGCTCCGCCCGAGTCATTTAAGGCCCATCTGCTGTTCGCCTGCTAGTCGGCATAACATTGCTAGAATGCTTATCCGGGACATGGGATAGGTAAAGTCTTTGCTAGGCTCGTCTGAAGCACAGAGACACGTTCATACCTGCTGGTTGAGAGGAAGGTGGCCTGGGGAGCTTCGTACTCATTGCGGGGAAACCGAGATGTCGGCAGGCTCGCTATGGGGGCACAACCCGGGGGCTAGGCGGGAGTGAATCGAACTTGGGACGAGATAGGTTAAGATCGGTACTATATGTGGAAACGCAATGGCTAGTAAGCATATACCCCTAGCATGACAGTTATTCTCGGGAATTAAAATCGATTCGAATCGCTGATATTGCATACGAGCAATGTAGTAACTACTTGAATATATTATATATATTACTCATGTTTTGAAATGCTACATGCTTGTACTACTGTGTTGCTTACATTTCTGCAAGTTATTATTACCATGTAGTTATATGCAAATGATGAAACTTGTAACTTTGTGATATTATACTTCTATTTAAAATCAATTGCTAAGGATCCACATGTTAGTAAACAAGCTTTGCGTCAGCCGTAAACCACTCCATTAAGTCCTACTGAGTAATTAGTACATTGGGTTTGCCCCCACCATTTGAGTGTAGGTACCGATGACATCTAGACGATTTCTTAGAGAAGGGTAGTACCAGTGGGCTCGGTGCTTCTCGTCTCGTCCATCATTGCATGAAGACTACTAAAGTATTTTGTTTTCGCTACGAGATGTTTTTGAAATCGCTTCCGCTATCTGTTTTGTACATGCCTTTCGTATGGCATTATGTTGGAACTGGTATTTTATTTCAAACTGGTTTGTAAACTAAATTTATTTATGCTATATTCAACTGCCTGTGATGGTGTACCTGTTATGGCTCTCTCAAGGGCTGGATGTGTATGATGTCGGTTCCTCTGGGAAAGGGTAATATCGAGAGCTGAATGATTCTCGACAAACGACGGGATTTAGTTCGGTCTAAGTGCACTGTGAGCCATGTGGTGGCATGAGTGCTTAGCTCGAATTAAATCGGTGGTTCTGCCACAGATGGTATCAGAGCTGATCATACACAAACAACAGTCATATCAT
Source organism: Paspalum vaginatum (assembly GCA_030272315.1). Lineage (NCBI taxonomy): Eukaryota > Viridiplantae > Streptophyta > Magnoliopsida > Poales > Poaceae > Paspalum > Paspalum vaginatum. Next base: position 22,858,547 of record CM059019.1, on the reverse strand, counting down.
CTAGTTTTGATTTACAAACCTATTTTCGAAAACCTTTTTTAAGTATTTGAAAAATGAGAGTATCCGATATGCCCATAATAAGGATGTTAGTGTATTACCAGGTGACATCGCTAATATTCTGACCTAGATAGAACTCATATGCATATTCGGTGCTTTGGGAAGCAACATTTCGGCCAAAGCTATCCCCGGTACTGGTGGAACGCTATTGGGATTTGTGAACTATTGTGAACCCTGCATTCATGCTGGTAGGATAGATCTTTTAAGGGGGGTGGTCACGCCATTGGAGTGTTTCATGATCATCCTTCCTTCGACCAAAATTGTAATTAGATTTTGTTGGCCACCATTTTTCTCCCCAGCAATCCCCAGTACTAGAGAAACGTTGGGCGTGTTGAGAGAAATGGCGCCACTACATCATCCACCAGACGTACCCTAAAGAAATTTGTGGATGCCACTTTTAAGTCTAGAGAGGTAGTGTATGATAATGAGATGACGGTTATTGTGTGAGCATACATTTTTCTGCAGGTACACTAACCACGTGCGAACTTAAGAATGAAGATAGAACGACTAGTTGCATTAGGGAGAGCCGTGCATATATGTCACCGGATATTCGTTAGTCATATATGTTATGCTTAGGATATGTGATGTGTGGTCGAATAGGACGAATCATGCATCATGTCATCTTATCTTACCTTATCCCACATGCATTGCTTTTTGTTGCTTGAGAGTGACTAGAAGCATATTGCATTTGAATGTGTGTTACTGTTGTATTGATATGTAACTCAAAATACAAGTAGAACTAGCAGAAACCAAGCAAGTGACTCAAGCAGTACACTTAAGTTGTGGAAATTTTTCTACACATCACTCACTCTAAATCCAAGTGGTTCAACGAGTGCAAGCCAAATACATTAAACATGTCGATCGGTCCAAAATCCAACCCTTCACGAAGTTTTCAAGTTTAAGACGTGTTCCAACCTCATTCTGTTAAAACTCTATGTCTAAAAGTTATAAGTAATGACTATGAGAATACATTTTGTATTCATCATATAATACTAAAATGTTGTATAGTGGGGTTATGGCTTGATGAAGTAAGGGGAGAAATCCGAACATACAGAAACCAGCACATAAAATAGTAAGTTTAAGTATTTTCCACCATAGGACCTAGCTATATCATGTATAACAAACTTGTAGAGTATTAAATTTGTGATCACTTTTATATAGAACTCTCCCTCTGCAAATGCGTGGATTGTGAAGTGCAAGCTAAAACAAGCCCGAGTCAAAAATCTGCACCAATGTGACCGTTTGTTAAAAATCTGAACTCTGGCGTTGATCTGTATGGATTTAGTGAAAAATTTCTCTACAAAGTCTGTAGTGCATAACTAAACAAACAACTTTACTATATTGATTTTGTTGCAAAGATGCATTTAAGGATGCTCTAAGATCACTTTAAAATGAAATTTCAAATCTGGACAGCGAACGCTAAGCTCGCAAATTGAAGTTGTGGACATGATCTAGATAGAACCAGCTAAAGCGCATTATACCCAAGTTGTAGTGCATAAAGTTTGTAACATATTTTCTATTTTGACCATGTCTTGAAATGGCCTCTAACTGCACAAAACACTTAGATCTAAAACAGGAGTCCAATTTGGACAGATTAGACCCTATTGTAGTAATCTGAAGTTTCACCTATATTCCACTCACAACGGGTAGAAATGTCCCATACCAATGTTGTAGGAAACTACCAAATAAACAACTTTATTATTCTACTCTTAGCTTAAATTAACTCCTATCTTGAACTATGATAGATTTCATGCAAACGTCAAAATCTGGACAGATTTTTCCAAACTCGCAAACTCGAATACTTGAACCATTTCCAAGTAGGACCAATAGAATCTCCCTATACCAATGATGTATAGTATAGACTTTTGCATGTCCTTTGTGCTTGGATTGCTGTAAAGTCCATCAATGTACCCTTAGAAATCTAGTATAAACTATACACACTCGAAAAAGGCGATATAAGTTTGTGCCATCACCTTGCGATGGATTCACGTATCGGCATATTTTGTTGAGCACGTAAACGCGAAATATACTATGACTACACCAGGCTTTTAAAACTATTGAATTTACAAGAGCCTTATTCTTACTGCTACAGATGTTGCAGCCCTTCGACTTATGCCCTGATCACCCTGAGCCCACGAAGGCTAAAACAACAGCACCCGAATGTCACAAGAAGAAGAGAAAAGCAGGAGAGTCTTCCACTGACTCGGCTTCAGTTCAACATCTACGACTTGGGATGGTTCTATTGAAGAGATTCGTCAAGTTTGAAGATCAAGTCAAGATAGTTCGTACGTGTTGATAACTAGGTATTGGTTTAGGAAGATTCTCTAGGCCTAGTTTCAAAAATGGAGCCACGATGAAGCTATGGATGATGTCTCTAGGGAAGAATTGGGATCCAACTATAGGTTTCTATGGGCCAAGGCATCCATGCGATGGTACCCAAGTCCCTACGATACCAGAAGAGTTCAAGACAATTGTTTGAACTGCAAATTCGGCTGCAAGCGAATTTCCTCAAATCAATCCTGACATATGCATCGTTAACTACTATAACAACTTCGGTAAGCTCGGACTCCATCAAGACAAGGATGAATCAAAAAGAAGCCTCAGCCAAAGTCTACCTGTCATCTCAGTCTCCATAGGCGACACTGCTGAGTTCATGTTCGGTGATACTCGAGACAAGGATAAAGCGACTAAGATCAACCTTGAATCCGGCGATGTTCTTATACTCGCTGGAAGATCAAGGCTATTGTTCCATGGCATATCCCACGTGAAGCCTAACACTGCACTGACATGGTTGAAAGAAGAAACTGGTCTTCGTCTTGGATGCGTCAATCTTACGTTTAGGCAGTACTAGCTGAGTGTCGATTGGTTTGGTAATGTTCGGGTCAGACTTTTGTAATAAGGGGACTTGACTCTCATAGATCAAGCAAAGCTTGTATCTAGATATGTACAATTTACCTGTACCTTGTTTTCATGGTTAATGTACTCCTAGTCTTACTACGGTACCACTTTGAACTTTGGTAATTTTGATGTTTAGAAACCCTTGTTGTTCATGCGCTTCAACTTTTTGTAATCAATGCAACCCTAGTTTATTTGCATTGTATTCCACTATACATTATTTCCTTGCTCCAAACCTTTGCAAATCAAGGACTCCTCGCCTCTTTGATTCATATTATCCATACATTGGGGTTCAAGTTCTCCAAGCTCTTATATCACATCAAACTTCCTTTTCCTTCATCAAAACCTAGAATTGTTCATTATCCTGTAGATGGAATGGTTGAGCCACTCTGGTTGTGATGTCTCCTTGGGTAGTTTTGGGTGCCTCGACGGAACCTAGAGTCTTGTGTGTACGGCCGTCACATGCTTGCACTACTAGGTTCGTGCTGGAATTAAGACGTGCGAAGGTGTGACATCGTTTCAGGTGTGGAACATTCACATCCACATTTCTTTACTGCGATCAACCTTGTTTTACTCATTTCGTAGAAGTACCTGCTTCCACTTCTACTACTTTGTTACATACCTCCATTGCCTTGTTTCACCTTGCCTTTCTTGAATTGTGGGAATAGCCAACCATCACCCACTGCTTATTCACATCCTTTCATTTGCTTGTGTGGAAGTGATCGACTCTATTTCCACTATTTCGGTGCATCTTTCCATTGCCTTGTTTCACATTTCTTTCTTGACTACTAAGCATGATCCGTCTCAATCCCACGACTTGCTCATATCCATTCATTACCTTGTTTAACTTTGCCTTCGATGGTTTGTGGGAATAGTCAACTTCGTTCCCACTGCTTCGTTGGATATCTTCATTTGTTGAATCTTATTCTCCGAGGGTGAATTTCACGAACATCATTGGCTGGTGCTCTTTCCATATCGTCACTTCCATATGAGTTGCTTTCTTTCTCTTAGAAATTACTCAATAAGGGAGCTTACTAACATTCCCATTTGTTTCGTTAGTAAGTACACGTCAGCTACTTCCATTTTCTTGGTCAGTCTTGACCAACACCAAGAAATCGTACAAACCATCACCTTGTCTATACGAATACGACCTATCATCTCCCTCTTGTGCCTTTCTTGTCGCGATGAGCAGGATGTGCTATGCCTCAACATATCTTACTCTTTGAAGACATTTTGATTTAGCATCATATATGTGTATGCAATCCCTATCAAATAAATGAATGTGTCTCTCAAAAACACATCCATTGACATTCCGATGAACCACAAGATTCTGCTTCTTAAATTTCTAACTGTGTACGCTTTGCTTATATTGTTTGGATAAATTAGATATGTATCATGTTTCTAATCTTGGTGTCAAAGTCAGGAGGTGTGATGCCCCCGGCATCTCGAAAGTTTTAACACGTGATTAGATTAGCGGTAGTCAAGGTTTTGGCTTAATAATGTTTAGAGAAGAGCAACAACTAGGGTAGTAAATCACGAAGTCAAAAATTTTCGGTGAAATCTGCAAAACCCCTGAGTGCACTTGTGACCTTAGTTCAAAATAAAATGTGATTTAGACCAAACTCTCTATAACAAACTTGTAGACAATTTTATGTAGATCAACTTTGTTATTGAGTGTGGTACATTCACAAAGGTTTAGGTGGAGTTTTGAGTCGATTAATGAAAAAGCAGAAACCTGCCTAAACTTGATCGGTAAGGAAAATTCAAATTTCAAAGGAACAAAAGTCCCTATCATGCAAAACATCATATAAGAAAGTTGTAGATAATTAAAAACCACACAACATTGGTATAATACTCTTTCTCTGAAAATGAGCATAAAATAGACTTTAGGAATTTCTAAGTTTGTATTAAACCTTGGTCAAACTGGAGTCAGCAGGTTAAATTCAAATTTACTCATATTTAAACTTGAAATATGGTATTACTCCTTTTGAAAAAGTTGTAGAACTGGAAGAGTAGAACAACTTTTGTATTTTGGGTTTTGTCAAATTCGGCCCCTAGGATGTTCAAAAACAACAATTTCTAAAACATGTCTCAGCAGTCAAACAGTATTTTTCTTTTTTCCCGAATTATTTTTCCTTCGAGACACTGACGAGTGGGTCCCACTCGGCCGACCCACCCGCCACGCGGCGCCGGCGCCCTGCGCTGCCGGCCACGCGCCGCTTGCCACCGCGGGCGCGCGCCGCCAGCGCGCCACGCCGCGGCCACGCGCCGCCCGCCCTGCCCCCTGCCCCGCCCGGCCTGCCCTGCCCTCGCTCTCACTCGCCCCCACTCTCCCTCTCGCTCGCGCTCTCTTTCCCGGCTGCCGTCGCCCTCCCGCTCGCACTGAGACAAGCAGACCACGCCCGCCATGGCCGGCCAAGCTTGAGCTCGCCGTGCCCGCTCCTCCGCTGCGCCCCACGCCACCTGAACCCCTCCTCCGGCTGCGCCACACCCCTGCGCACCCGAAGCACGAGGCGGCGTCGCCTTTCCCCTCTCCATTCGGCAGATCAAGCTCCCGCCCCGAAGCACGCGACCTCGGAGTTCATCTCCGGTTCACGCACGTTCCTTGCTCGTCCAATCCACTCCACACGGCGAAATCAAGGGGAAAAGGAGCCCCATGTCCGGGAACACCTTCCCAAAGTCGCGTCTCGGCCGTGGGAGTCTCACACGCGCAGATCCACGCGGGAGAAGATCGGCCCGCCGCGCAGCTCGTTTCTGCTGACCAAGGAAGAAGAAGATGGCATTCTTGCGCGGTAGCCCCTGACGTTTTGTGTTTTTACGTTTTGGTCCCATGCAATATTCGTTGAGTCTTGCGGATCTAACGACTCAGCCCCTGATGTTAATAGATAATCACGTTTAGGTCCCTGACTGTTATGATTTTCGATTTATTGAATTTCTATCAACAGAAAACTTTAAAACTTCATAGTAAATCAAATAAAAATCAGAAAAATACAAACTTTATGGCAGTGCACTCCTTTTTTGTAGATCTATCTGCTGGGCATGATGATTGAGTAGGAAAAGACTGTTTTGCCCCTGATTGCTTGCATGCTATGATTTCTTAAATAATTAGCAAAACTAAAGTTAAACACCTTCAAAAATTACTAAACTTGGACAGTAGCTTTTATATGATGATTAAGATCTATGGTGATTTTTGGAAACCCTAGCACGCAATGCTTAATTCCTGTTTTACCCCTATGTGTGTATTTAGTGTATTATTAGAATATGAAAATATATACTACATAAAACTCATCCTGAAAAATCCACAAAAATCATATTGTACCCATATGACTCAATGTAGCCCAACAATAAAGTTTTGTGGGTTTTGCTTGCTGATTGCTATGTATTTTGAAAATGACAAATGTTATGGTCATTTAAACAAAAGTAGGAAAGTGCTAATTAACATGTCTCCCCTATGATTCGCAACTTGATAAGCTTATATATATAACCTGCATGAGTGAATTCTTGCTCTAGGTCTATAAAAGTACTAATGCCACTAGCGCTAAAAGTAATTCTTGCTTAAGTAGTGAAATCAAACATCTTTCGATATTGTCCCTGTCCCTGTCCTTGAAATGTTTGCTCAAATGAGTGCTTGATCTTCAGGTATCTCATGCACTGCATCATGCGTTTCATTCATATAGTGACGCCTATTACAGATACGTGATCGGGAAGCAAGAGCGTGGAGCTACTTCGAGCAACGGTGTCCAGAAGACCAACTAAGACCCAAATACCACCTGGAGACCCCTGAAGTGGTATTTGGAAGAAGGAGCTGTCCAAGTGATCAAGGGGTTGCCTGGGGCAAAGCCTCACAACCCGGCAAACTAACCTAGTTTAGTTTGTTGGCTTGATAAGAATAAGCAAAGGTAGGCAGGACCATGATTTTCTCCCAGCTAATATAATAATTGATTGTTTCATTACGCATCCGCATTAGGAATTGATTGAAAACAATTGCATTAGATCTCCTGGCCGCCCTGGCCCTAGCACCTATATATAGAGTTCGTAGGACGAGTTGCCTAGGCTCTGCTAGGTGCGAGTAGACACGAGTGAAAGGAGTCACTCGTCGCGTAGGTGATTTCAAAGGTTACAAAACTTTTACTATTGAGAAAGTAATACTATGCCCATGCTCATGATTTAAATGGAGACCGGGCGGAGAATAATTTTATTATGTGGTGTGCGTTTGGCTCCGCCCGAGTCGTTTAAGGCCCGTCCGCTGTTCGTCTGCTGATCGGCATAACATTGCTAGAGTGCTTATCCGGGATATGGGACCGGAAAAGTCTTTCCTGGGCTCGTCCGAAGCACAGAGACACGTTCCTACCCACTGGTTGAGAGGAAGGTGGCCCGGGGGAGCTTGGTACTCATGACGGGGAGACCGAGATGTCGGCAGGCTCGTCATGGGGGCACAACCCGGGGGCTAGGCGGGAGTGAATCGAACTTGGGACGAGGCAGGTTAAGATCGGGGCTATATGTGGGAACGCGATGGCTAGTAAGCATATACCCCTGGCATGATAGTTATTCCCGGGAATTAAAAATCGATTCGAATCGTTGATGCCTACCAGGTGTGGGAATGCCAATATCACTGTCGGGCAGCGTAGTAACTACTTGAATATATTATGTCTGTTACTCATGTTTTCAAATACAACATGTTTGTATTGTATTGCTTACATTTCTGCAAATTGTAATGGAGTTATATGCAAAAGATGAATCTTGATGCTCTATATTGATATACCACTGTTTAAAATCAATGGCTAAGGATTCACATGCTAGTAAGCAAGCTTTGCGTCAACCGCAAGCCAATCCACTAAGTCCTACTGAGTAATTAGTACTCAGGGTTTGCCCCCACCTTTTGAGAACAGGTACCGGCGACATCTGGACAACTGCTTGGAGGAGGGTAGTACCGGTGGGCTCGGTGCTGCTTGCCTCGATCAACGATGCGTGAAGACTAGTAAAGTATTTCGTTCCACTGCGAAATGTTTTCAAATTCGCTTCCGCTATCTGATTCAAACTTGCCTTTCATATGGTAATATGTTGAAACTTATATTATTATTTCGAATCGGTTTGTAAGACAAGCTTATATATGCTATATTCAACTGCCTGAGATGATGTATCTGTTGTGGCTCCATTGTGGGCTGGATGTGTATGATGTCGGTTCCGCTGGGAAAAGGTAATATCGGGAGCCGAATGACTCTCGACGGACGACCGGGTTTAGTTCGGTCTAATCGCACTGCAAGCCAAAGGTGGCAGGTGTGCTTAGCCCGGATTAAATCGGCGGTTCCGCCACAGGAGGCAATTCTTTTCTCTTTGCTTCTATCATTGTCACTTTCTCACTGACCATGTCCTCTTCGTTGATTGTTCATTCGCTCTCATATATGGCACGACTTGTCGAGCACCTTAAAGAGACCACCCTATCCTTATTAAATGGTGCTTTGTGACTACTTGTGTTAAAAAGGCACTAACCATTCACATGATAGTTAACAAAGCCAACCAAGGAAGACTTGGATGTTACCACATGCATTAAAAAAGGCACGAACCGTGATGCCAAGACCAATTGCATTACATGCCAAGCAGGTTGTGCTTTATTCAAATCGCAGGACGAGATTTCTTTAAGGGGGGTGGGTTGTGATGCCTTCGGCATCTCAAAAGCCTTAGCACACAATTAGATGAATGCTAATGATGGATTTGGACTTAATCATGCTAAGAGAGGAGTGAGAACTAGGTGGAGAAATCACTAAGTCAAAGTTTCCTAGATGAAAATGCAAAACCTTGTGCTGAGTAGATAAAAATCTGTACGCTTTCATGCGAAACATCAAATACAAAAGTTTTAGTTTAATATATTGCCTTCAACATTGATTTAGATCTTCCTAAAAATCAGATCTTAAGGGGCTCAAAAGTTCAAACCAAACCAAGTCAGCCTACACTTAGGAATTCTGCTAAGTGTGGGTTGACACTTTTTCCCAAATTTTGTTCTGAAATTACTTTCAATTTCCCTATACTACGTGAAAATCTTCCTTTCTATGAAATGAAACTAAGCTCATTACCTTTCAAAAGCGCTAGACCTTGATCTGATTGAACTTCATTTGTTACTCCGAAATTTTAAAACAAGCAAGACTCTACATAATGTAAATCTGCTATTTTACCAAACCTCTGAGCATGTTTAAACCTGTATTTCAAAATCTGAGGTGAATTGGATGAAGCTTTATGTACCAAACAAGTATACATTTTCATGGTGAACAGCTTTGGTAATTGGTGCTTTGTCATACATTTAGTTTTGCATGGTGTTATCGGTTTTTTTCTGCCAACATGTGGAATCTGCCAAACCTACCTGCTTAGTAATTTAAAATTTTCTTTGATCTACAGCCACAATCTGGCAAAGCTTTATTTGAAAAAGTTGTAGCTCCTGAAATTGTGAGCAACGTTGTTAGGAATCTTGTTGGGTGAATGTGACTAGAAAATGGACTTTTGAAATTTTTAAAGTGAGAGGGTATGTTGGCCAAACTAGAGTTAGTAAGTTGAATTCAAGTTTAAATCATATTTCACAAAGAATTTGGTATCATGGCTTTTGACAAAGTTGTAGATCTCAATGGGTACCATAATTCTTCCAATTAGGGCTATGTCAAATCCAGCTTCTAAATTGGTCCTTTAGGTGATTTTCAGAAGGGTGAAAAACCAACCCATTGTGTTTCTTTATTTTTCCATTTTCTTTTCTTTTTCTCTCACTGCCAGTGGGCCCCCGATCCGGGCGGACGGGAGCTGCCGAGCCGGCGCTCGCCACGCGGCCGCTGGCGTATGGGCAGCACCTCCCCACCACGGATCGACCCCTGCCCGCGCCGGGCCAAGAGGCGAGGCCAAGCCAGCCTCTTCCTCTCGCCTCACTCCCCTGCGTCTTCCTTCATGTTCTCGCTCACGCGGAACACCGTCTGCCATGGTTGGAGAGCTTGAGCTCATGTCACCGCTGTTCAGCTGCTCCCCGCGTCTCCCCGTCACCACACCACTTGTCCCCATCCTCTACTCCACCGAATCCCCTTGGTTTTGCGGGCCGCATTGCCTCCACCACGCCATACCACCTTGCTGAAGTTGCACGCAACCTGAGCTCCGTCGCCGGCCTTCCTCTGCCACATTTTGCCGTGATTCAGGTAGTGGGTGAGATTCCCCTCATCCCCCTCTATCTCCTTGGCCACCTCCGGTGTCGATCCGTGTCCCGGGCGGACGGATTGGCCAAGCGCCGCCAATCCCCTCTCTCTTTGACGAGAGGAGGACGAAGACCCGAGGAAGAAGACACCGTTTTTGAGTTTGGGCCTCTATGCTTTTCATTTTTTTTGTTGTTTCTCTGGTGTACAGTAATATGTGCCTAAGGTCTCTTACGCGTTAGCCCCTAGATCTACGAGTTATTACATAGAAGTCCTCGGATCTGTGGGTTTTCCGGTTGAATTGGTTATTTCGCCAGATAACTTTGGAAAATCCTATAAAATCAAAGAAAACTCCTAAAAAGGCAAACTTTGTTGCATTGTGTTCGGTTCCTCTTTAGTAGATCTACAGGCTAGGTATGATGTGGATCTATAAAAGGACAGTTTTGCCCTTGGTTTGATGTATGCATGTTAAAACTGAATAAATGGCAATAATAGATTAAATAGACTCCAAAAATTATGAAACTTGGATAGTGATTGTGAAATGTTGTGTACATGAACATATATTTTTGGTTGCCTCTAGCTCTTGTTGCAAATGATAGATCCACCCTTATATACATATTTAGTATATTTTATGTAGTGGAGAAAAATACTTGCTATGTGAAATACGCTCCATCAATTCTACAAGCTCTAAGTAGTGTATGTAACTTTCTGTTAAGATATGAAACCCTACATGTTAAGTTTCATTAGTATTTTGAAATAAAGAAATGAAGTGCATGTTAAAATGAATAATAGGAAAGGTGGTCTTGTAATGCAAAATAAATTCCATGGAAAATAAGGGAGCATTTTGGTTGTAAGTAGGTTTCCAGAAAGTATTTTTGGAGAATTATAATTGCTATTTACTATGTGATTTGAAAATGATAATTGCGATGCTAATATATTTGGTAAATGAAAAAAATGCTATTTAATATGTTCTAAAAATCCCACCAAAATTCATGTAGCCACGTCAATATGCAAACATGATTCAAGTATTTTGGTTGTTATTTCATGAAGGGTCCACTAATAGTCACTTTAACAAACTTAAAATGAAGAAAATAGAATGATGAAAGCTTATGATTTCTCTTGCCTGTCATAAATAATAGGTACAAACTTATCTATGTGTGATCCTTTATACCCCGCATGCATTTTTTATTTTCATAAGGCTTGCTGCAAATTTGTAATTATAAAAGTATTGGATTGTCTGCATACAAATAAAAGCAAGTCGAATTATATTCAACTTGTTCACACATATGCTTGTTTAATGTCTTGCTCACATGTGGCTTTGTCAAGGGCAATTTAAATTGATACTTGAACATTTGATGGGTCTATATGTTGCTTGATGAACATCTGATTGTATGAGTGTAGGTTTGCTCCTTATTCACAAAAGTACTTTAGTTTAAGTAGTTTATCAATCACCTTTCTACCTATCCACGAAATGATTGTTGAAATGTGTGCTTGATATTCTTGCATCCCATTCACTGCATCGTGCATGGCATTCATATAGTGACACTTAATGCAGATACATGATCAAGAAGCAAGTGCATGGAACTACTTCAAGCAACAGTGTCCAAAAGACCAACTAAGACCCAAATACCACCAGGAGGCCCCATAAGTCGTATTTGGAAGGAGGAGCAGTCCAAGTGATCAAGGGGTTGCCTAGGGAAAAGCCCCACAACCCGGCAAACTAACATATTTTAGTTTGTTGTTTTTGAAAAACATAAGCAAAGGTAGGCAGGACCATGATTCTCCCTGCTAATATAATGTTTATTATTGCTTGATGATTACGCTCCCAGATTAGGAGTTTGTTGAAAACCATTCAATTGGACTCCTTGGCCGCCCTGGCCCTAGCACCTATACCTAGAGTTCGTAGGACGAGTTGCCTAGAATTGCTAGGTGTGAGTAGACATGAGTGAATGGAGTCACTCGTTGTGTAGGTGGTTTCCAAAATCATAGAACTTTTACTATTGAGAAATAATATTATGCCCATGATTTAAATGGAGACCGGGCGGAGAATAATTTTATTTTGAGTTGTGTGTTGTCGTACAATTCGGCTCCACCTGAGTCGTTTAAGACCCATCCGATATTCGCCTGCTTGTCGGCATAACATTGCTAGAATCCTTATCCGGGACATGAGACCAGTAAAGTCTTTCCTGGGCTCATCCGAAACATAGAGACACGTTTCTACCTGCTTGTTGAGAGGAAGGTGGCCTGAGGGAGCTTCGTACTCATTGCGGGGAGACCGAGATGTCGGTAGGCTCTCTATGGGGGCACAACCTGAGGGCTAGGTTGGAGTGAATCGAACTTGGGATGAGACAGGTTAAGATCGGGACTATATGTGGGAACGTGATGGCTAGTAAGCATATACCCCTGGCATGATAGTTATTCCCGGTAATTAAAATCGATTCGAATCACTGATGCCCACTAGGTGTGAGAATGCTGAGATTGCACACGGGCAACATAGTAACTACTTGAATATATTATATCTATTACTCATGTTTTCAAATACTACATGCTTGTACTACTGTGTTGCTTACATTTCTGCAAGTTATTATTATCATGTAGTTATATGCAAATGATGAAACTTGTTACTTTATGATATTATATCTCTGTTTAAAATCAATGGCTAAGGATCCACATGTTAGTAAGCAAGCTTTGCGTCAGCCGTAAGCCACTCCATTAAGTCCTACTGAGTAATTAGTATTCAGGGTTTGCCCCCACCTTTTGAGTGCAGGTACCGATGACATCTGGACAATTTCTTGGAGAAGGGTAGTACCGGTGGGCTCAGTGCTGCTCGTCTCGTCCATCATTGCATGAAGACTACTAAAGTATTTTGTTTCCGCTGTGAGATGTTTTTGAAATCGCTTCTGCTATTTGTTTTGAACAGGCCTGTCGTATGGCATTATGTTGGAACTAGTATTTTATTTCGAACTGGTTTGTAAACTAAATCTACTTATGCTATATTCAACTGCATGTGATGGTGTAACTATTGTGGCTCTCTCGAGGGCTGGATGTGTATGATGTCAATTCCTCTGGGAAAGGGTAATATAAAGAGTCGAATGACTCTCGACGGATGACCGAATTTAATTCGGTCTAAGGGAACTGTGAGCCATGTGGTGGCATGTGTGCTTAGCTCGTATTAAATCAACGGTTCTACCACATTCCTGTGCCTTGCGTATCCTCTCCTCGGCTTGTCATCGTTGGCCATAGATCATGACTCCGGAGATAATATTCCTTGCGGCTTTGATTTCTAGATGCATGGTTAGTGATATCATAGACTAAATTTTGAACTGTGGCGTAGGAAGCGGCAGTTTGAACTCATAGCCTCTAAACGTTATCATAAGCTCACATGTTATGTTTTTCTCCAAAAAGTGTGCCTGGATGAAGTGTTGCTCCATGATCATGCATGATGGGTCATTTGGCATAAAAGCTATGCTAGCGTTCACTAAAACTCCCAACTTACTGGCGATCCTTGTCACGAATGATGTGATCGAGATAGTGTTGCCACCGTAAACTAGCTTAAGCCACTGATAATCCATGCTGAGCATGGGACCAAACTTTTGCTTCCACCACATAGCGTAGAGGTGCCTCACAACTACTACAGTGACGCAACGGTTGTCATCCCAACGAAAGACGACCATGGTGAGCCAGTGAGCGAGAAAACACATAGTAGCGTGTTTGATAATTTGTGATGCTCTTTTTTCCCTATAGCATCATCCCCAACTAACACTCTCCAAAACGCCATAGAATTAAAGCCTCCAGGTCCTCAGGATAGGGATGCTCAAGAACATATTCCTTTTTCTCTTGCTTGAGAACAATTCTCAAGTTTTGATACCAATTAGTAAAGTAGTTCCAGATAACTTCTCTTTATCCAGAATAGATCTCAAATTAAAACCAAAACTTAGAGCAGGATTAGCAGCCATGGTCAACTACAATAGGAAGTAAATATGCAATGTCTCAGCAGAATGTTTTATGTAGATCCTTTTATTAAACAATTTTAACAAAAGATACTCCAACTATATGTTTTGCAATCATATTCCCATTCATGACACATATTGGATGAGATTTGCATTTATCCAAGCTTCTAGTGAGCTTTGGCATCACTGCTAGAAGCTTAGCGAAACTGGTTGACAACCATTGTCAATCAACATCCTATGTGACTCTCATTTGTTGGGCAACATCACACGTAAAAACATCCAACGCCATGCCCACGGCCCAAATCAGATTTGATGGCCTCATCAAGCAAACCAACCCCATACCTGCGGATGTCCGACATCCACCATATTTCATTAAGATAGTTAAAGGCACCGTGCTTTGGCAAACCCACCAAACAACGATCGAAATCCTTAGGTGTAGCAATTTGAAGGGCATCAAGAGTTCTTGAATTTTTTCTAAGCAAATCTATTCTAACACATCCAATGCAAGAAAGAATAGGAAGCCATAATAAAAACTATGGACCATAGATCAAATCTATGATAACTTATCGGGTTGATCCTATCAAGCCGAGTGCAAGTTACATCCTTGTCAACCGCATCAGCTCATCCAATGAACCAACATGCGGAGCCTATAATAGATCCAATCCATTACTATCGATCCTTTCAATGAATCGATGCATACAGCCTATAACTGATCCAATCTGTTATCATCGAGCCATAATAGATCCAATATACTATGGTAATAGATCCAATTTATTACATCGATCTAGACCATATAGCTACATACGATCAGCTCTGATACCACTATAGGGTTACGGGTTGGCTACCATAGCATGAAAACATTTTTATACAACCGCGTAAAACACAGGAACGCATACAAGGAAGAGATCATAGATCATTACCACTAGATGCGTAGTGCAGCGGAAGATGAGTCAAAGCAGCCGAGTGCCGAGCAGAGGCAGTCGAGTGCCAAGTCGAGCACGACGAGTCGATGTAGCGAGAAAAGCCGATGGCGATCCCTCTAGTCGATCTCGATCAAGAACTGCTCGGCCGGCTTCGTAACCAATCGGTTGATGAGCATAGCTGTTGTAGCAATTCCTGTACGGTATCCACATGTGCAGGAAGGCGACACTGAGTTCTAGCGTGCTAGCACCACGAACTTGGCAAAGTTGTGAGATTGGACTAGGGCTTGGCTAGGATTCTGCAGAAATCTTTTCTACGATGCTCTCACATGCACACAACCAATTGAGGTCCAACTGTGCATACCATATGCGAGTTTACGAGCCAGACTTGATGGGTCGAGTCTTGATCAGACTCAACGTCGGCTCATGCCAGAGCTGATACAACTCGGAATTGTACCTAGAAATTGCCACGTGGGCACATCTCGATAAAAGATGCACCACATGTATGACATGAGGTAAACTTGGGTATTGCATTGCTTGTGATAAAACTTTGAGTGTTGAGTTACATATAAGAATATCCCTTCATCTTTGATATTGTAGCAACTCCTAATCCACACTTTGTCTTAGCTTTGCTCAAGGATGAGCAAAATTATAAGCTTGGGGGTGTTGGTGGCCATCATTTCATGATTTCAACCATCAATTATCCACCAAATGAAGTGAAACATGCGAATAAATTGAACTAACCCTTGCTACTAATGTGTTCCACATGTTGTGTTTGAATAATTGGTTCCATGTGTGAAAAGACACGTAAACATGAGGAAATTTGGTCGGCCGGCCATCACCACAGCCACCCAGTAATGCACCATGGCCGCTCGACCACCCGATCGAGCCAAATCGCCTAGACTTTGACCTTGCACACAAGGAAACAATGTGACGAGCCACATCATCGATCCACCCCTTCGATTGGTGAAGTTAGCAATCCGTGTGACTTGCATCCAATGGCTAAGGAAGAAACACACTTCCAATCCAATGATCCACAGAGAAAACACAAGAATAACCATCAACCGCCATGCTAGAAGACATGTAGGATGTTGGAAGGCTTATGTCAATGGATCCAATGGCAGCCCGGCCATTAGGCATGGCTACCCAGTCATAGATATGCCGACCGGCCATCCACGCGTCTGCCTGGCCAACTGACTTAACCACCTACTGACCTAGGGTGTCTATGAATACCACCTCACTTGAGTAGGCTATAAATAAAGCCTAGGAGCTCATTTAGCAAGAGCGGAGAGTAGAAATAAGAGGTACAACTCCTATGTGTCGGCTATTGGTGGTCGTTATTCCAAGATTTTGACCACCAATTATCAGTGAGTAAAGGGGTGTAGATAAAGTTATGTGCATTATTTAAGTAACACTGATGAGTTCCATGAGTTTTGGTGGTTTTTGATGTATCCCAGGGAGATGCCCAAATTCCATACAGGACAACATTATTTGGAGCAAGAGAGAATTCAGGTACAAAAGGGCTTGAGATGGAACTACAAATATCATCACTACAAAGTATCTCAAATGCTTTCCAGGACTGCACCATTGTGAATATCTCATTGAGACTATCAAAATAGACATATTATTTGCCTCACTCAGAGTTCGTATGAAAAAGATATGGGGAGTGCAAGTTTAAAGGTGCGCAACGGCCAAAAGCCATGCACCATGGCTACGTGGCCATAACCTTGACCACCCGGCCATGCATCATGGCTGCCTGGCCATCCAATGGAGCCAAATGACACATCCTTCGATCTACATGCAAAGAAATACAAAATGAGGCAAATCCAACCGTGCAACCAAGAATCCAATGAAATGAAGGGTCAAAAGGCCATCACAAAAGGATTGCAATCTAGGGCAGCTAGTCCGAGAGGAACATGTGGCCACCCGGCGATTGCCTTAGCCCATGTGTTTTACCCGTTTTGCATGTGCACTGACTTTTGCAACCGTAATCAAACTTGTGGAAGCAGTATCAACCGAATGATCAAGCGAGACGGTGGATCAGATGGCCGCTCGACCATTGGGATGGCTGCCCGGCCAACGACATGGCCGCCCAGCCACTGACATGGCCGCTCAGCCATAGGACTTGGCCGCTTGACCACCGTGATGGCCGCACGGCCATCCATGTGATCGCTTGGCGAACCAACATAAGTGTCCCATCGACTTTCTTCGTCCTATAAATAGAGGGGCACTCTTCCCACTTGCAACATCATGATTTTCACTCTATAAATTTCTGACAACTTAAGTACAATTTATTAAGGGTTCAAGTGATTTAGCTTGTATGGAATAACAATTTATTGAATTTCTACATAGGGAAATAACTTGGTTGATTCATTCATGCTGACATGCATAGTGGTTTTTGAGTGTGAAAACCTTTTCTAAAATGCGTTTAGTTGTTGTCAAGTAGTTTCTAGGTATTTTTTGGATTTATCTGGAAGATTTTCCTATTTTCTCATAATGAACTTGTTGCCATAGGAAACTAGAAGGCAAGAGCCCCACGGCGAGGACACACGGGAGCCAGGGATTGAGCTACTGCTACACTCGCCTCCATGTAGTGCGGCTCCGATGAGCTCCGAGCAAAGCCGATCTAGGTCGCGATGGTGATGCGGGCATGCCGCCTAGCTTGGCCTTGCAGCCAGGAAGGTTGGGTGAATGCGGGGGTTGGCTCTGGCTCTCCCTGTAAAGAGTACATAATAAATCTTAAACGTTAAATTCTTGCCCGGTCGCTCGGATCGGCACCAGTCGGCATATATGTAGATGCTCGACAGTCGATGAGGTATAATGTGTTATAATGACCAAGACCACATCCACAAAGAGAATAAATATAAATCCTATATAAAAGCACGATATAAAAGATCTACATAGCTAGATCGGCTTCTAACCAGGAACTCCAAAGAAGTCCATCTAGATAAACATATAGAAATTAAGACGTGTATAGACAGGTTGCTCGAGATATGCTAGTCTATCGGCATGTCGCGCCCACGTGTTGCAGCGACACATCATGGATTATGACATGCGACTAGGTAACATAAAACGAGCTACATAAAGATCGATCTAAGACAAAAAAGCATGAAAAAAGTAAACAGATCGTTAAACAAGCGAGATAAATGATGGGTCTCATGTCAAACGTAGCTTGGCACGAAACTCATCAGGATAACTAATGGATCTCATGACAAGAAAAGCTTGACACGAGATTCATCAGGATAACTGGTGATTCTCGTGTGAAGCGGAGCTTAACATGAGACTCATCAGGATAACTAGCAAACCATGCCATGACAATTGCTTCAGTACACGGTTCACCATATGGCTCACGCCCTAATGCCCTAATGAATCTGAGAAACATTAGAGCAACATGATGATTACCATGAAAACCCTAATTACTTGGGGGTGGCGATGCGCCAAGAGAGATTGGAGACAACCGCTGCTAGGGAACGTACGTCGTCAATTTTATTTCATAGAACATTGGTAGATATTTATAGTCCGTAGACTTGGACGTCAAGTCTGATTCTTTCTATAGAATGAAAACCTAACTCAACTGAGCTAGACCTAATTTGACTTGAATTAAACAAGATCTATGATTCTACTGGAGTCGGCATGAGCCCGTTTTTTGACCCATCGACATAGTCCCTATCCAGTTGATCCCTTCCAGTAAGGCATTCTGCTCCTTCTGTCGCCCAAAACAAAGATACTGCAACGGTAACTGTTGACGTCTCTTAGCATAACAGATTTTGCTCCGCACGTGCATGGAGATTCGCTGTAACTTTTTCACCCAGAGTATTCCGAGTATCGTAAAAATCCATAGGGAAGCATGGGCAAATAGGTGGAATGAAATGTTCGATCTTCAAGCAATACTGTAAAATAATAACTACCAACTATTCTTACAATGTGGGTAAGGTATACAAGATAGTGTATGGTGGGTGAGAGAATAGGGACCAAAGCTATCAACAAAACATAAGAAAGCTATCTGGGAGGACAATGAGCGAGATTAAGATATCCAAACTCTATTTCTTAACTATTGCATAGGAGTATGCGCGGTTGAACTAAGTTAATCGAACACGAACTAGGGTCTTGCGTCGAGCAAAATTCTAGACTTCACCGAGGTCTCTCGGGGATAGATAGTTGGCCAACCGAATGGCAACTGGTTAACGCCTACGATCTTACCGAACAATGGGGTCGGATTACAGAGGCTCCCTAATGCTGTCACCAATAGGGGCTACCAACCAGGTCTGCATCGGTATGATGGCACGCTAAACTAGTAATCAAGTGAGAACTTGATGACTAAAGTTCTTCCTTGATTAGAGGGTGAGAACTAACTTGGCCTTAGATCAAAGCCTAACGGAAGTTTATAGCACCGGCAAGTCTAGCAAGATCCAAAGAACTTAAAGACAATACAAACCTATGCCTTGGTCTAGTATGCAATAAGATACACCACACTAGGCAAGTGTAAGAAATAAACTACAGTATAACTGAAGTATAATCAATGAATTATATTATACTGGAGTAGCAAAGGTACAAAAAAAATAGGAAAGATACAAGAGATTTACCAAGACTGAAAGCTAACTCTGGAATCCTTGGGGCAAAAGCTCAAACTCAACTCTAACTCCTAGGACTAACCTACTGCTACAAGACTAAGACAACGGTGTGTTTCACTCAACTTCCACGCTTCACAAGTGAGGCCTAGGGACCTATTTATATCCACTCAAGCAAGAGGGGTATTTATACATGAAGTATGGCGGTTATGGGCATTGAGGTGGTTAAGGGGGACACTTGGCAGGCCAAGAAGCCTGGTAGGGGGGTCAGGCGGCCCTACCTAAGGCCGAGCGGCTTGGTGGACCCTTGGATCCACTGCCTCTCTACATCCAACGCACCTGGTTGACTCCCAAAGGATGTTTGAGGTCGGTTTGGCAGTTACACTGGTGATTTTCTTCGGAACGTTGGATCGTCACATGTGTTTCTTCCTTAGCTGCTAGATTGAGGTGCCAAGATTGCTGACTTCACTGATCTAAGTGCTAGATGGATGAAGTTGCAAGCCTTCCAGTGGTTTGCATGCAGGTTGTGTGGCTTACACTTCGAAGTTGTGTTAACATTGTATGGATGTGCATGTAGGTCAAAGTTGGTGCCATTTGGGGACACAAAGGCCAGGCGGCCTGCATGTGGGGCCAGGCAGCCTTAGTGGAGCCGACGACCATAGGGCTTAGCTAGGTGGTTGTTGGTGGTTCGTAGCCTAATAGATTTTACTCCGCAAGCGTACGGAGACCGCGGTAGCTTTCACCCAGGAGTATTTCAAGGTATCGTATTTATCCACAAGGAAGCATCGAGAAAGAATACAAACTGATCGATCACTAGCTACTATCAGCTCATTCATTCCAAAAGATAACAAGAAAAGGTAAAGACCAAACACCATGGGATACAAACCAAACACCATTGGCGTGAACTCAAGTTTAAGCTAGGAGGACATCGAGTCGCGCCGAGGTGGCACGGGGGTAGATAGTTGGCCAACCGAACGGCAACTAGCTAATGCCTTTGGGCTTACTGAACAATAGGATTAGAATACAGAGGCTCTCTAATGCTGTCACCGAGAGGAGCTACCGACCAGAGCGGCGTGGGTAAGATGGCACGCTATACTAGTGCTCAAGCGACGTGTTGCATCTATCGCCATAAGACAGCTTGAGGAGTAAAGCTCACCCTTAGCTAGAGGGTGAGAGCTAACCAGACACCTAGATCTAAGTCTAGTTGAGGATTATATCACCAGCATGTATAACAAAGCTCAATCAATTCTAACTTAGCACAACTTAGGCTTCAAACTTGGCATGCCCAAATGGAAAACGTGCTAGCAAATAAATGCGACTGCATACATACCAACTCCGAGTAACTAACTAGAGATGAACATAAGTGCATAAACTAGAAAGATAAAGTACTTGCACTTGTCATATGTTAGAAAGTAATGCTTAGGATAAGAAAATAAAGTACACTACCGGAGATTCCAACTAACTCCTAGACAACAGAGCTTGCTCTAACTCCTAGCTAAACGATGAATTCTAGAGTGGAGGCACCACCCGACGGGTAGCTCCTAGAGAGGGAGAGAGTGTGTTACATGGTGAGGTGCATTTGTGAGAGGGGGGTGTGCCCCTGTTTTTATAGTGAGGAGGGAATATTACAAGACATCTCATGCAAGATTCCTCCCCAAACTCCTCCTTGGGCACCATCTGGATTAGGAAGCATCCTCCAAAGGTCAGTGGAACAGTTACACACATGCTGGTGTCGAAAATTGGTGAAGAACCGGACCCTAGGTGGGTGAACCTGTTGTTGGAAGCGTGAACCGGACGTTTTGCAGGTCTTCTGGGTCACAACTGTCTCTCGGATCCTTTCCTGGCAAGCTGGACCAGTTGGACCCGGCCTGAACCGGAGGCTGACCATGTTGAACCAGGGACCGAGCCCTTCCGCTGGCGCCACGCATATGAACCGGCGGAAACCAGGGCCAAGCCAGGGGCAAACCACGCCCTAGCCCTCTCTCCATACACTGCGTGTCCTGGCTGAGTGGGCAGAGCTGCTCTCTAACCACTGCCCTACCGCCGCGTGGGCCTGGCACTAGCAGGCCATGTGGGCTGCCTACTCCATGTGTGGGCACGCAAGCACGCGTGAGTGCAGCGTGCCTACTGTCTCTGCTGCCATGCGTCGCCCCCGGAGAGCTCCTGCCCTTGCATTGTATGGATCATAGGGGTGTGTGTGGATTTTGCAATCCACCCATTCTGATCCGATCCAAACCATAAAAAAGGATTATTGCTTGGTTGCGTGGGTATAGGTCAAACCTATCAAAATCCAAGGATACAAAGGACAACAATGCATGCGAGCTAACTTACGAAGGGGCATTGATGGATTAGCCATAGTCACAATCAAACAAGCAGAGATGGAGGTTCTGGCTGCAGCGGCAAAGCCACGCTTGATTACTTCATTCGTTCGCCACTGTGCCATCCAAGACTGGCTGCCATGGCTGTAGTATGTTTGCCATGTGGGAGCTCAGTGCCAACATCCGGCCTCATGGCCTCGATGTGGACGACAGAGAAGCCTGCTAGTGCGATGCCGAGGTCTTCCACGAGGCCTTGCAGCAACAGCGGCTTGTTGCCGCCATGCATGGACGTCATCCGGACTCTCCAGCAGCATGGATCGGTTTGCTCCCTCTTGAATCCATAGAACCGAATGATC
The DNA here is from genome assembly GCA_030272315.1 of Paspalum vaginatum. Lineage (NCBI taxonomy): Eukaryota > Viridiplantae > Streptophyta > Magnoliopsida > Poales > Poaceae > Paspalum > Paspalum vaginatum. Next base: position 22,836,323 of record CM059019.1, on the reverse strand, counting down.
CACCCAACCCAATCCTATCCAATCCGTTTAAATTACATTTTAAATGGGTGGGTCAAAAATCCACCCAAATCCATATATACCCACCAATGCACAGGCCAAACGGATGTGGCAGCGCTGCCTTTTTAATTTGATTTATTTGAAATTTTTATATCTTTTCCATCCGGGCTCCAAACGAGGCAAATAATATGTCCATTCTAATTGTCTCGATGAGCTCTTCACAATGGTGTAGTCTTGAGGGCATTTGAGATACTTTTTAGTGATATAATTTGAATTCATTCTCAAGCCCTTTTGTGCACTAATTCTCTCTTGCACCAGATGATATTGTTTTGCATGGAATTGAAGCATCTCTCTATGAAACATAGAAAACCACAAAAACTCATAGAATTCATCAATCTTAGGTAAATAATGCATGGAACTTTATCTATACCCCATTTATTTCACCGAGGAATTGGCAGTCGAAATGGTGAAATAATGACCACCAACTGTGGCTAGCCTCCTCCCTGGTTTGGCCCCATTTTAACATGTTTTAGTGCAATTGTTATGTGATTCAAATATTCAACACAACTCGTGAAAATATGTTAGTAGCAAAGGTTAGCCTGTACTTTGATATATTTTCCTCCATGTTTGTGGATACTTGAAGGTCGTAGGTAGTGCAATAACGACCTTCAACACCCCCTCTAAGCTTAGACCTTTGCTCATCCTCGAGTAAAGCCAATATGGGTTATGGATCAGGAGTTGCTGCAATATCATTGTTCAAGAATAGATGCCACACAAAACCGACACCCATGCTTTTACCTCAAAGCAAAGTGTATGCGACGATTACCGTTTCTCATACCTATGGTGCATCTTTTTGACTACCATTTATTGGGCAGTGGAGAGAAAGAATGACTTAGTTGCAAGCTCCAGTTAAAACATCTCTTTTCATACTCTTTTCTCAGGTGTTTTTGTAGGTTTTCAAAATAAAAGCAAGTTTCCCCAAAGGTATTCTTGATCACTCAAAAGTTTATCCTTACCATAAAGAGCCAAAAGCACAGCCATGATTTTTCCTACACTAACGCTTTTGTGGAGCTCAGGGTGATGGAAAAACTTAGCTTATTTAAGTTGTTTATTTTGCAAAGCCAAAGATTGGACCAAAGAAATGTACTACATCAGCAAATCTTGTTCATCATTGGAGCTTTTTTGGTGGTTGGATGGGTGGATCTCCTTGTTTCCCTTCCTTCTCCTTCTTTTGTGATGGGTATGAATATGGAGCCTTTTGCATTTTCTCTCTTTTTGCCATGCTTTGACTATCTTGCTTTTCTTTTTCATACTTTTGCCATGCTTGGGCTAGCATGCTTTTATTTTCATTTTTGATGGCTCCATATTCTCCCTCATTTTGATTTGGAAGGAGCAAGGTTGAATGTATTTGTGGAGATGTATTGATGCATACCTAGAGTAGGTAGATGCATATGGCATGGTGCATTTTTGCCCCAAGGATTCACAAGATAGCGATGATTCCATTCAATGAGACTCAAAATTTGACAAATCTCAAAAGAACACTAAGTAGCTTATAAGCTAGGCTCAGATATTTCAATGTATTTGTCTCTAGTAGGTGTTTAAAACTAAAGGGGGAACTTTATTTTCATTTTTCAAAAGAATATCCCGAGAAGTTCGTCCTACTATGAAAATGTAGAGCTAGCCTAGTACTTAGTCATATCATTTATTATAACTACTTTGCCAAAGTTTATGCTAATGGCATCCACAAGGTAGAAGGTCAGTTTCTCATTTTTATACACGCAAGCTCAAAATTAAGCTAAGTATGGTATGTGCATAGACAACTAGTCAAGAACATGATAGAGAAACAATCCATCATTTGCATATGAAGGTAATATATCAAAGGTGGGTGTTTATTTTATTCACACTCTTTTTTTAACTAAATAAGAAAAGATAGCTAAATATTATTATTACTTACTTATCTTGCTAGTGGAATCGGTGTTGTTGTAGGATTGCTGCTGGTATTGTTGGGACTCCTGCAAGGGAGAGCAAGGTCGAGGATCGGGGCTCTTACTCTGAGACGGGGGCCGAGGGAGCGTCGAGGAAGCGCGCTCACGTCACATTGGTTTACCATCCCCCTAAGCTTCAATGAAGCTAGGGGTTCTGGTAGTAGTAGTAATTGTAGAACTCGTGAGCATCATTAATGCTGGCTTCCATCTGTTCTCTGATTTCCCAGAGAACGTTCGTATTGGAACGTAGTCGGGTGTCCATATCGGAGGTGTGTCGATTCATAGCATCGACTTGCTATTACAGTCGAGGGTCATACTTACCATGTAGGTTCATTCCCTCCATGGCTGCCGCATAGTACTTAGGGGCATATGGCTGTTGGTGGTATGAACCTCCACCACCTACGCTGCTGTTGTACCATGCGCTAGGTTGCCATATCGTCGGAAATATGATAGTTCCGGATCTGTACTCGATGATGTCGTTGTGTGGGGTGCCCAGGATGGATCTACTGCTGCTTCCTCATCAGCTTCTCATTGCCGTTGCTCGGCTCATCGTTGTTGGGCTCTTGTCATGACACCTGCAAAGCTTTGGCATGGTTCCTCCATGTCTAGCTGCATGGTTAGGCTAGCTACTTTGTACAAATCGAACTGTGGTGCAGGAAGCGGCAGTTTGAAGTTGTGGCCAAAGTAGGTCATGATCAATCTATCCCTCTCTTTCCGCATAAAATGCCCTTTGATAGAATGTTGCTCACCCACTATGTGTGACAAGTCGTCGGGAATGTAAGCAAGCTGGGCATTTTCCAAAGCACCTAGTTTGGATGCAATCCTTGTGACCAAGGATGTAATGGTCATTGGGGTGTTGTTCTTCCATAGTTCCATCCAATGATGGACCATGTCTATGACCGGGGCATAAGGCTTCTTCTTGCACATTGCATAGAGGCATTTAAGATCCTCGTTAGCGGTGCAACGTGCCTCACTACATGGAAAGATGATGAGAGAGGCCCAACAAGCCAGGAGTCTCAGAGTAGAGATGTCGATTTTTGTGATGCTATGCTTTCCCGAAGCATTCTCACCACAAATTTCTCTCCAAAAAGTTCCTTGATCATACCCTGAGGGCGCATCTGCTATGGAGCAGCACGAAGAGAAGCGTAGGATGTCGCTAAGCCTTCGATGGTTGTACCTGTGGTGAGTTGCTCCATGCAGAGAGTCATTAGGAACTCCTTGGTTAGAAGGACAGAGCCTTCCTCCTCGATGTTCGAGAAGGCACTCCACCCCGCATAGTCGAATGCTTTCTGAACTGGTCCAGCGTGCCGATGTTGACAAGGAAGAAGGCATCAAAATACCTCGTTCTCCCAAATTGCTTTGGGTCGAGGCGTTCCAACAAGTCTGTCTCCTCGTCGTTACACAGCATGATATTGTGGATGGTCAAGAGTGTGCCCTACATTTGGGGCTGCGATGTTGCTTCCTCGTCCTAGTTCCTGCTGGTGTTGTGGGACATCTTGTCGGACACCACCAAGGTCCTAGAGCTCCCGCTTTGTGAATGAGACAGTGGGCGCTCATCCAATGAGGATGGAACCTGATGTGCTTCCCTGCATTGCTCAAGGCTCTCTTGGTCTTCTTGAAGAATGATGACATCCTGCGAAAAACATAGACACAAGAAAAATACCCGAAGGATAGAATGATTAAGCATTAGCAGTTAGCTATCCAGGGTCAATCATCCAAATGTTAGTCATCCTTGCGGGGCAGAGCCTCCACAAACCATCCAACAAAACAAGAGTGTAGCACCAATTTTATTGGCAGATTTTTTCTAAGTGCTAAAGTTAACTAAGTCCTTAAAATAAGAGAGTGATTAGAGGGAGAGAAGCAATGATCGCACTACCGATCGGTGCGACGATTGGGTGCTGCGTGCATGGGTATATATATATATATATATGTGTGTGTGTATATATATATATATATATTTGAATATGAGGGATAGTAAAAGAAATTGTGCAAGAATTTAAACTAGCGGAAAACTTGAATTTAAACATGTAGTGATTGAAAGGAATTCAAATGAATGGGGAGTGTGCGGGTATTTAAATATGCAGTGTAGGATAATGCCAATTTACCTCTTGGCGAGGGCAAGTCATACCTTTTTATTTGGAGTCAGCACGAGACGGAGACTTAGTGGCCGTCTGTGATGCAACCTTTGCTCGTCAAATTTTCTTGGTTGCCATAGCCCCCTGGTTCTGAATGTTGCTTTCTTTCTTTTCTTCTAGCTTGGCTTTTGGTGTTTCTTCTTTCTTCCACCATTCTTTCGGTGTGATCGTTGTCTTGGCAGCGACCTTTGTAACAGGAGCTTTGCCTCCTGCCCTCCTTCATCGACAGCTTGGCCATCGAGGCAAGTCTTCATGACTCGGCTTTGCGATCGGCTTTGAGCTTGCGGGCATCTCCATCTAGCAGGATTCTCTCCATTGCTAGGAAGAGAGAGTCCACTTTCGACTGACTTGGCAAGAGCTCGATCTTTGGTCTCGGTGTGTCCCTGGATGGCTGACACTTGAATCTGAGTGTCTTCACCTATCGGCATTGTAAGACACTTATCGGCATTGTTCGACTTCTGGTCTGAAAGCGAACGTCTCTTTTCTGCCGTTGATGATGAGATGGACTTCTCTAGCTCTGACATCAATGTTGGCCTCAGCAGTGCTTAGGAACGGTCGGCCAAGGATGAGCGGCGTTTTGCTGTCGATTTTCATGTCTAGCACCACAAAGTCCATCGGGATGAGGAAATTCTGGATTTTGACCGGGGTGGCGATCCCGACGGGGTAGTGAATCGACTGATCCGCTAGCTGTAGGCACAAGCAGTAGGGGCAAGTATAGCATGTGTTAGTTTATCAAAAACTACCTTTGGCATGACGTTCACACTTGCTCCTAAGTCACAGAGAGCTTGATCGAAGTGCTAGATCCCGATTGAGCACAAGATGGTTGGGTTCCTAGGATCCTTTTTCTTTTGTGGCGGTTGGTTGAGTATAGCGGCGCTACACTCTTCCATGAGGTGCACGACTTCTGCGAACGATAGTGGCTTCTTATTGCTGAGGATGTCCTTCAGGTACTTAGCATACGTGGACACCTGCATTGCATCTAGCAATGGTATGTTTACATATAATTTCTTAATTATCTCAACAAATTTATTGAACTATTCATCGACAGGAGTCTTTTTCTGCCGCTGAGAAAAAGGGATCATGGTCGTGTTGTAGAACTGCTGACTTGGGTGCTTCCTTCACCGACTGTGGCTCACTAGCACTACAACACATACACCAATATAGCAACATATACGTAGCAACGACATGGGTTAAGCGTTCCAAGAAATTATGCAGCAATGGATGCTAGCAACGAATGTATTTATACGTTGTGATAAAATCACCTGGCAACATTTATCACGTGTTGCAAGTGTCATCCGCAGAATATGCGAATTATCTGGCAATGTTTGTCATGCGTTGCATGCATCAAATTTAGTATTTGTGTCACCTCGCAATGGTTGTCTTGCGTTGCAATCGTCATTTGTATTATTTGTGTTACTTGGCAACGTTTACCATGCGTTGCAAGCATTATAGTCTTGTATGTATGCAAATTTTTCTTGGTTCTATACTTAGAGAATTTTTTCTACATCCTTAGAAAAAATTTTCCATGAATAGGATCAAATTAACAACTTCTAACTCTTACCAAACATGAAAAATAAAATTCAAAGTCTTTCTAAATTCGTCCATTTTTATTTTCTAATTTTTAAGTAAAACAGGAGTAATTTTGTACAGATTTGCTCCTGTTCAAGCGACTGACGTTTTGTTTCTTCGTTAGTCGACGGGGCACGCTGTTGATCTCGTCGTCTCCGTAGCGCGAGCGTGATAGATCAACAATTAAAGTTTGGCTCCACCTCAGCTCTGTTCATGGCTCATTCGGCTCCAAGGAATCAGAGCCGTGTGCGTTCGGCTCATTGGTTTCAGCTGTGTGTGGCTCGATTAGCCAGCTAGCTGCGCGGGGACTTTCCAGAGGCTTTTTTTTTGCCAAACGCACTCATTGACCTACTTCATTTCTGCTACCCAGGAGGGAAACGAGCGAGGGAGAGTTCCAGAGGCGGGATTTTCCTAGGGACAGACACTCCTAGATGCGATTTGGGTGGCAGTTTCTATAGATGATGTCCTAGGGTTAGTTCATCCCTTCTTTACTTTGCTGTATGCCAGAGTTTTTTTTGATTCAATGCTTTGGTGATGGGAGATCTACAGAGTTGATTTTGGGGAATTTCTTGATGAGTGCTTTTTGTTGATATTTTTACTGTGATGTCTACGGATCCCATCCCAGGATTAGCCGAGTCTTCATTGTTATGTTTCATTCTTAATCATCATTTGGGTGAAGCTATAGCTTCCAGAAGGCGATTTGGGGATTATTTGTCGAGAGTATTTCCTTTCTACGGAAATTTCAGTGAGAGACCCTGTTCTAGGAATTTTTGTTGTTGTATATAGTTGTTTGATTCATCATTTTGGTAACAGGAGACCTCTAGAAGGAGATTTTTGGGATTTGCGGTGAAAGAAATCTTTCCCGATGCTGATTTCTATAGATTTCTAGATGTAAGTGCAACAAGGCTCCTTAGTGGTTTTGGTGTTTGAGTGACAATGCGATTAAAGATCTAATCTCTTTGTAAGATCATTTGACAGGTTTTTACAGGTATATATTGTCAAAGGACATCACTAGGGTTGCTTTATTAATGCACTTTGAGACACTTGACTTTCATGTTAAGAAAAGCGACTCTAAATTGTATCTCTTTCATTTGGATGTCACTAACTTACTTGGATTTCTCATATATAATAAGTGGCTGATCATGAAGACACTCTACTGCATATCAAAGCCAATAATGATCAAGACAAATTGAATGAATGGATAACGAGCAAATGTGCTTCATCTACCTATCGAAGAGGTTTTCTAAATTGAAGTCCAACTATTTCGCTCAAAGAGGTTTACTCACAAAGGAAGAAGCTCAGCTTCGCTATCTTCCTCTGTGGATATATTTCAAGACGGCATTATTCATCAAGACAAGACTCAAGTGGATTTCATCTAGATTCATATTCACCTTGAGCATAGGTATGCCGTACTATCAAGAGGGAAGCGAAGCTTGGAAGTCTCTAGTCAACATGTGCTCACAGCTAGTTCAGAGAGTGTCGAGCCAAAACACTCCTCGTGAGTTGTTATTGCGCTGAGGGTGGGTTCACCGGATTGTCCGGTAATCCTCACTGGACTATCCGGTGTAGGCTGAGCCCAGTATTGAGAGTGATCTCTCTGATCTTTTCCTTGTGATCTCATCTCCTGGTTAGGTGTATCTCTAATGGAGACAACACCTACACTTTGCTCATCTGTTGACTCAGGCTCAGTGCCTTAGCCTCTGAACAGGGAACCCCTCACCGGACTATCCGGTGAGCTATACCGGACTGTCCGGTATAGGGTGTTTGAGCTCCAACGGCTAGTCCGCCTATACCGGACTATCCGGTAGGTACGCACCGGACTGTCCGGTGATGGTCTGACACAGGCCAACGGCTAGTTTTATGAGGGTGGGTATTTATACCCCTCACTCTCTTCCAGTTGCGGTTGTTGCTTCCCTCCACGTCCACATCCATCCAGAGGCTCTTAGTAACACCTCCCAACACTCTCTTTGTGAGATTGAGCTAAATTTGTGAGATTCTTGAGTTGGGAGAGGATTTGTGAGATTGTGTGAGCTACATTGTGAGCACCTAGCTTCTGAGCACAGTTGGCAAGCATTTCCGGGAAGCGTTTTTGTTACTCTTGGAGGTTTCCTCCTAGACAGCGAGAGCAACCCGAAGGGCACCCGGCTTGTGGGTGCCACTTCTCTTGTAGGTGATTACCCCGCTCTTCGGAGCATTTGCAGTGAGCACCTTCATAGCCTTGGTGGTTGTGAAGGAGAGGCCGTGAGTTGAAATAGACTCAAGCTCTTGGTGGGCGCCTCAACGGGGACGTACGGACACTTGCGGGTGTGCCCGAACCTCGGGACTAAAAATCCTTTGTTGTGTGTGCTGTGCCCCTGCTGGGAGACCCAAGCTTGGTGCTTGTGGTTGTTTTACTTGCTTGCATTTCATTATTACTTCCGCTATTATTATTCGAGTGCAAGTTCTCTTTGTAAGTGCAGGAATAAAGTGTTGCCGAGATCATAATCAACATATAAAAACATTACACAGCTCCACATAGCTCGATAAGTATTTTCTCGTATATTTACCTTGGGGGTTTCGGTTTCTGTGTGACACCGGACTATCCGGTGTAGAGAACCGGACTATCCGGTTAGACCGGACTGTCCGGTTGTACCCATCGGACTATCCGGTGTGAGTGCTGACGGTGTGCTTTTAAGTGGTGTAAATTTTCAGTTACGCCTATTCACCCCCCCTCTAGGCGACATCTAGGTCCTTTCACTAGAGACTTCATTCTAGGGCTGGCCGAGAAGGCGATTAGGGTTTTTTTCCTGTGGTATATTGCATTTCTGTTGATTCATTGCTTTGGTATAGGATATTCCAAAGAAAGCTGATCAGCGAACTTACTAAAATGTGTCTTCTGTCATGTCGAGTTCGTCGTCATCTTCACTGAATGAGCACATGAAGGAGGACATTGCCACATTGGTAGGTTTTTTGTACCAAGCAACAACATATATTCCCTGTCATTTTTCAATTTTTGGGATGATTTATGTAAGATCGAATAATGGACTGGAACATGAACTATGATCGAAAGTGAGGAGAGGTGGGAATACCCCTGCGAAGATGGGGGAACCAGAGGAATTATAGCTATGTAGATATCATCGGTATCAGGAGAAGTTGGAACTGTGGAATTGTGAATTCCATTTTTGTTTATCTTGTGGTTGGAACAGTAGAGCTGATAAGATATGGTTTCGTTTCCTAGTGGCTCGGTCATAGGAAATTCTGTCAGAAGTTGCATAGCAACCTAAATGAATGTGGCTAATGTTCCCTAAAGAAAGAGGAATCCTGGCCATCAGATGCGTGCTTGTACCAATCGGGGTGTCTGTGTAGATGACTAATGTGTCTTGTATTCTTGCCATGGGTGAGACGGTGGAGGACGAAGAAGGCAGCAATTTGGTGCTCGTCCATATCAATCGAGTATGTCCTCACGTATACGTTCTTAATACATAATTCATCTGGTGACCCCAGGCCACTACCACCATATTGTCCATTATTCTCAAATTTTTTTCATCTTCGTTCCATTTCTTGATTCAGACCAGTGGCGCAAGGCAGTGGGAGGCTTAGAATACGACGAGACTGTCTCTATATTGTCTGTTCTAGTTTTCATGCTGTTTTTCTCTCTATTTTTGTCTCTGACCGTTAGAGTTTAGGCTAAGCAGTGGCTGTTCGTTTTCAAGAATGAGGGTATGTCAGGGCCAAGATCGTATATATAAGTATCTGTGTGTATGTATTAGGTCTATTTAGGAGTGTGTCTGTTATCGTAGGCTTGCTTTAGTATACTGATTCAATGTGTGTGAATTTAATTGAGGCTGTGGGTGTTTAGGTCCCGTACATCCTCAAACTGTTAGCTTGTATTTTTGTATCTCATTAAGTGCTATTACTTTTGGCGTGTGGCTGTTTTTAAGTATTTATCTATCTTTACCTGTGTATATCTGTCTGACTGGCTGTGTGTATTTATGGGCTGTGTCTGTTTGTCCTTTTTTATATGTTTGTTAGAGTGAGTTGGTTGCTGATGTCGCTGTGGTTGTTAGGTGCGATTAAATATTCACTCAGCGTGGGGGCTGTTTGTGTGTGTGTTTGTCTATCTTTACCTATGTATAATTGTCTGTTAGACTGTGGTGTTAGTGTTGTGTCCGTTTGTCCTTTTTCAAATACATATTTGTTTCATGGTTGTAATTACACTATCATTAGTTAGAAAATTACACCCAAAAACTTAGTGTAACTTTAGTGTAAATCAATTGTAATTTTAGTATAAATTAGATATACATAATTTATAATTGTAACTGTAATCTGTTAGAGTATTAGGTTGTATTCTATTTTAGGTTCTGCTAAGGGTTTAACAAGTGTCTGTCTGTTTGTGTTCAAACTATCTGCATTATTTATTATTTAGGTCTGTGATTGTAGGGAGTTATATATGTCTATTGAAATCTTCAGTTGTAATTTGATGCATGATGATCGTAGAGAGGTATACATATTTAGGTGGTGTGAAACTGATAAAAGTTGCCCATTAGTTTAGACCTTCTTACAGTAATTATACTGTTAATGTGTAACTACATTTATGTTGTGGTTATTTGGTGTGATTAGATATTCACTATGTTTCTAACTATTACTTTCGGTGTTTCCCTATCTTTATCTGTGTATATATGTCTGTTTGACTGGTTGTGTGTATGTATAGGTTGTACTTGTCTGTCCCTTTTCAAATATATGTTAGAGTGGGTTGGCTGTCGATGTGGCTGTGGTTGTTAGGTGTGATTAGATATTCACTATGTTTAACTATTTTTTTCAGCGTGGGGCTATTTGTGTGTGTTTATCTATCTTTACCTATGTATATCTGTCTGTCAGATTGTCCGTGTATATGTATGGGCATTGTTTGCCTATCTTTTTCAAATGTTGTTTATTTCATAGTTTTAATCAGGTAAATAGTGTTGGTAGGTACAAATATATATATGTGTATTAACAGAAAGTTGATGTGTATGTGTAGGCATTACAGAGAGTGTTTATGTTTATATGTGTCTTTTAAAGTAGTAGAATCGTAAGCTCAAAGAGAGAGATAGAAACTCATTCATACTTTTTTTTATATTGCTGTCAAGGAGGGCGTATATTTAAGGTAGTAAAAGTGTAAGCTCAAAAAGAGTTTTTATGTTTATTGTTATCTTTGACATTTTTGTTTTTTTTCTATGAGTGATGTGGTTGTATAGCTTTTTGAGTAGCTGTGGCTGTCGGTATTTGTCTTTTTAGATGTGTCTGATTTTTTTGAACATGGACCGTGTGTTTGACTAGAATTCAGGCTATGTCCCTTTGGGTGATTCTGTGATTGTGGCTGCGGTATGTGTATGATGTGTATGGTTCTAATATATGTGTCCGTGAGGGTGGTGGCATTATATGTGGCGTTATCTGTGGGAAAATTTCGTCCGAACCATTCTCCCATTAGGGCTGATGGTTTTAACTTGAAATCAGTCCGCTGTGCTGGCTGTCCGATTGCGGCATAAATATTGCTACTTGAGCCGGCCTATAAGTATAACTGCATAAGCTAGCAGCTTTCCACACAGCAAAACAAAGCGGCTAGATACAATAATGCTAGCAGATTACATGACGCCCCATTGTTGTTTTCAGTATTATTGTATGTCTGTCTGTTGTCTGTGTCTGTGTCAAGGTGAGGGTGGCATGTGTGGGCTGTTTGACTATGCCATGTATATGTTTGGTGAATTAAATAACTTAAGTGTTGCTTGTTCTGTATAGACTAATGGATAGACACATACCAGTGACAAGACGACCAGAGAAGGTGATGATGTTTTTATCGCCTTCTCTTTTTCTTTTTTTATTAAGCGCATCATGTGTGGAATGTTTCACTGCGATGTATCTATTTTTGTGATTAGGGTGTGTGCTGATCTCGGTATGGTGTTGTGTGTGGGTGTCTCTGTGTATGAGTGTGTGTAACACTTGTCCCTATTTGTGATCTAAATAACTTAAGTGTTGCTTGTTCTGTATCTGTTATCTATCTCTGTGTGAGGGTGAGGGCTTGATGTGCATATTATGTCTTTTTTTAGGACTCCTAACACCCATGTTTAATTACACCTTCATTAGTTGAAAATTACACCAAAAAGTAATTGTAATTTTAGGGTAAATCAACTGTAATTTTAGTATAGGTTAGATGTAACTAATCTATAATATAATAAAGATCCATGTTGTGAGAAACAATAACCCTCAAAGGTAAAAGTTTCGGTGATTAATGATAACTTAACTATGTTACTAATCAGTTCATGACATGAAGGTGTTATATTTAATATCGTGCTCATTGGTTGGCCAAAAGAGACCCCTAATTTTTAATATTCAAGAAGAACGGCTTGTTGGTTGGACAATCTATCGCGAAGAGCAGGGATTGATAGCTCAAAGTGTCGTAAAGTCGAAACAAGAGCACTTGGAGATTCCTTTCTAGTTTCTAGATAAGCCGTACTATCAAGAGGGACCGAGATGAGTAGCTTGATGCATTTCACTGTAGAGTTACTCTCAATTTCGAGTGCATCTTAGTCTTAAAGCTCAAATACCTAAAATGTGCTATAAACACACTCACCTTTTTAGTTACGTTCAAAAGAAACTCCCTCAATCTTCTCTCCGATTCAAAACGGTCCAACCATATGATTGTCCAATGGTCTCTGGGCAGTGGCACGAAAACGGGGGATTTGAAAAATACGTGCATCAGACCGTTCGATGGTCCAACCATCGGACCGTCCGATGGTCATGCAGAAAATGTTTTTGTACAATAACGACCAGTTTTGAGCTGGCCTTTATATAAAGGACTCCCCCTCTCTCCATTTGTTACCTTTGCGACCAGGAATCACTCACACACACACACACACAAAGGTCACCTAAGCACCATTTCCACACAAATCTTTGAGCTTTGGGGCAAGAGACTTCAGAGAGATAACTTCGTGAGTAGAAGTTGAATCAAGTGAGACCAAGCCTTGTTACTCTTGGTGATCGCGATCACCTAGATGGCTTGTGAGGCATGCCTTCCACGAGCTCTCCAGAGATTGTGGGAGAAACAGAAGAAGGCCTTTGAGAAGGCATTGTTCACAGTTTGGAGCTCACCGTTCCGGAGCGGAGAAGAGCATACCGAAGAGAGCGCTTGATCTTTGTGAAGGTCAAGAGGTAGCTTGGTTCTTGCGAGAACCACTTTGCCAACCCTTCTCCTTGTGAGGTTTGGGACTGGGATCCTTGCGAGGATCCCGCGAGAGCAAAGCCTTGCGAGGGGCACCAAACAAGGACTAGGGGGAGTCACTACTCCTCGATACCTCAGGAAAAAGATCGTCGTGTTACTCCTTGTTCTCTTTACATTCCGCATTTACATTCTACACTCACCTTCCGCTATTTACATTCCTAGTATTGCTTGCTTGGCTCTAGGTTGCAAAACTTTTATATTGTGTAGAACTCTAGACACACTTGTTTAGGCACTAGGGTGAATTGGGCCTTGTGCGATAGGATTTAATTTCAAGTTTTGAAATTAGAAGTCCAATTCACCCTCCCTCTTCGACATCTTGATCCTTTCAATTGTTATTAGAGCCAAGTGCTCATTGGTTGAGGCTTCAATGCCTTGAGCAAGATGTCTAGTGGGGAAGGACCCCCGCCCGTGTTTGATGGCGAGGACTTTCCATATTGGAAGATTCGTATTGAGTCCTACTTGGAAGCCCAATACATTTCTCTCCACGCGTCCGCCATCACTGGCTTTTCGGAGATAGCCAATAAGGACAAGCCCACAACGTCATAGCTTAGTTATGAGAAGTGGAATGCTAAAGCTCGTAACATCCTCTTCCGCGGCTTGTGGAAGAGGTCTTCAATCGCGTAAGGACTATCAAGGACGTGCACAAGCTTTGGGAAGAGATTTGTGCGCTCCATGAGGGAACTAAAAGCGAGAGAGAGCAACACCACAGTTTGCTTACCAAGAAACTTAATGATTTTCTCCTGCTCTCTCATGAAAATGCTAATCAAATATACTCTCGTCTCAATGTGCTTGTAGAGGATATCAATGGTCTTGGTTTGATTCAAATCAAAGAGGCCGATGTGGCTAGAAAGATGTTGGATCTTCTTGATTGTGACAAGTATGGCCACATCGTCACATATCTTCCGCAAACCGATCTCAACATAGCGACTCCATCCGGTGTGCTTGGCAAAATCAATGCTCATGAAATGTACATGAAGATCACACCAGATGCAGAGCCACCATCCAAGAAGAAGGATATTGCCCTCAAGGCAAGCTCATCCAAAGAAAAGAAGTCCACTTCCAAAAAATAATTGTTGTGGACAACAAAGATAATGATGAGTAAGAAGAAGATGAAAGTGATGAAGAGGTGGCCCTCCTTGTGCGCAAGGTCACTAGTGCCTTGGGCCATATTGACAAGAAGGGCATCAAGTATTCTTCAAGCAAGAAGAAATTCTTTCCATCCAAGAAGAAGTTTGAAGAGATAGAGTGCTACAAGTGTGGCAAACTTGGCCATCTCTCATATCAATGCCGAGTTGCCACAAAGAAGAAGAAAGACATGAAGCATCACAAGCAAGACTCAAGTGATGAGTCAAGTAATGATAAGAAGAAGAACAAGGAAAAGGCCCCCAAGTAATTCATGAAGAAATTCTTGCAGAAGAAGGGAAAGGTTTACATTGGGGAGTAGATGACGGATGAGGACACTTCAAGCAATTCCTCATCCGATGCGAATGATAGTGATGATGAAGTGGTAGCGGGACTTGCTATTGCCACTACCTCAACACCGTTACCTGCATCATCAACTTCTACTTACACCTCACACCTATGCCTTATGGCCAAGGGTGCTAAGGTAAAGACCTTCGATGACTCTTCCGATGATGATGATGATGATGTGCCTTCCTATGATGAACTTGCTAGCTTAGTACAAAAACAAAACATAGCAATTAGCAAGTTGAGTGCAAAGCTTGACAAGGCCAAAGTTGAGAAGAAGAGCCTCATGAGCAAGTGCAATGAGTTAGTCACAAGCTACGATCAAGGCAAGCTATATGAAATGCAAAAGAAAATTGATAGTCTTGAATAGGCAAATGAGAAGCTCACATCAAGTAACAAGCAACTTGTTAAAGAGAAAAAAGCTCTTGATAATGGGTACAACATGATCAAGAAGTCTCATATTGAGCAAACACAAAAAATCAAAGAGCTCAATGAGACACTTGAAGAAGTCACCAAGTGCTACTATGAGTTGACAACAAAACATGAAGAGCTTAACACAAGACATTGTCTCTTGCAACTTCATAGTGTTGAACTTGATGAGGCTAGAAAAGAGCTAGAAGCAAATCTTCAAGCCATCAACTCAACTCACAAGATTGATGAATCTCCCAATGTAATCAAATCTTGTGAGAAGACATGTGTGCCCAAGAGTGAGCATCAGAAGCTAGTGATTGAGCTAGAGAAAATTAAGAGCTACAAGAGTGAATCTCCCAATGAACTCAAGGATGCAAAACTTTGTGCAAAATACAAGAGCAAGGGTCCAATGGAGAAAGAGGCAAATGTTCTCATCAAGCTCAAAGATAAGAATGAAAAGCTCAAGCTAGAAGTGAAAAATGTACAATCCGGTTATAATCAATTGCTCACCAGACAAATGAAGTTTAGTGAGATGCTATTCTATCAATCTGTACACTTTGAGAAGGAAGGGCTTGGCTATTCCCCATTCAAGGATACATGCAAACCAGCACCATCAATCAAGATAGAAAAGACAAAGTGGTGCACCGAGTGTATGACCGAGGGTCACTTCATGTTTGAGTGCAATGCACCACCCAAGAAGCCTATCTCCAAGCAATTAAGGGCCGAGGCATTTGGTGCACACTACGTTCTTCAAAGAAACTCAGATGGTCAAGTAAAGGCAAGATTCATGGGAAAGAAGGATGAGACTAAGCCAAAGAAGCTATGGGTGCCAAAAGTACTCATTCCCTAGATTCCTAACCCAAATGCAAAATGGACACCTAAACCAAAGATTGCACCTATTTTTAGATGGGTGCCCAAGTCTCAAGCTTGATTAGCTTGTGTGTAGGTGAACTACAAGACCGGTGGATCACATTGGGTAATGGATAGTGGATGCACTCAACATATGACCGGTGATTCCCGGATGTTCACCTCACTTAGTGGAAATGTGAAGGATTATGACAAGATCACTTTTGGTGACAACTCCAAAGGCAAGGTTGAAGGATTGGGCAAGATTGACATATCAAGTGAATACTCAATATCAAATGTGCTTCTAGTTGATTATTTGAACATCAATCTCTTGTCAGTTGGTCAATTGTGTGATTTGGGTTTCCAATGTCTATTCAAGCCAAATGAAGTGATTGTGAGCAAAATTGATGGAGGTGAAGAAGTCTTAAAGGGATTCTGGCACAACAATCTATATCTTGTTGATTTCAACTCAAAGAAGGCTAATTTGCAAGCTTGTTTGTTCTCCAAGAACTCAAAGGGTTGGTTATGGCATAGAAGGCTTGCTCATGTTGAAATGAGCACACTCAAAAAATTGATGAAGAAGGATTTGGTACGTGGTTTAAAGGATATCACATTTGAGAAGGACAAGTTGTGTAGTGCTTGTCTAGCCGGCAAACAAGTGGCAAACACTCATCCAAGCAAGACTTTCATGTCCACCTCAAGGCCACTAGAGCTACTTCATATGGATCTCTTTGGTCCAACCACATATATAAGCATTGGTGGCAACAACTATGGTTTTGTGATTGTTGATGATTTCTCAAGATACACATGGGTTTACTTTCTTGAGGACAAAACCGAGGTGGCACATATCTTTAGCAAGTTTGCCAAGAGAAATGAATTCAACACTTCAGTTGTGAAGATTAGAAGTGACAATGGAAGAGAGTTTGACAACACCAACATTGAAGAATATTGTGATGAAGTTGGGATCAAGCATGAGTTCTCCGCTACCTACACCCCTCAACAAAATGGTGTAGTGGAGAGAAAGAATAGAACACTCATTACCCTTGCAAGATCAATGATTGATGAGTATGGTACATGTGAGAAGTTTTGGGCCAAAGCCATCAACACCACTTGCTATGCTTCCAACCGGCTATTTCCTCACCGCCTCCTTGACAAGACTCCCTAATGAATTGCTAAATGGGAGAAGACCCAATATCTCATATTTTCGGGTGTTTGGTTGCAAATGTTATATCTACAAAAAGCACCAACACTTGGGTAAGTTCCAAAAACGTTGTGATATTGGTTTCTTACTTGGTTACTCATCAAAGTCCAAAGCATACCGCGTATTCAATAATGCCACCGACATGGTTGAAGAGATGTATGATGTGGAATTTGATGAATCTAATGGCTCCCAAGGAGCACATGTTCATGTTGTGGATATAGATGAGGAACCATTTGTAGAGGTCATGAAAAATATGCCTATCGGTGATATCAAGCCAAAAGAGGATGTAGATGAAGTGCAAATCATTGATCAACCATCCTCTTATACGGCACCTCAAGATGGTAGTGAACAAGACAAGCAACTTCCAAATGAAGATGTTCATATACCACAAGAGCAAGTTGAAGAACAAGCTCAAGATGTTGATGCACCGGTATAAGCACCTCAGGTGGCACCTCAAAGAAGAAGTCAACTCACAAGTGCACACCCATAAGATCTTATCATTGGTAGTGCATCAAGAGGAGTCCACAACAAGATCATGCAACATTGCCTCATTTTGTCAAGCCTACTCATTTGTCTCTAGCATTGAGCCAATGAATGTTGAAAAAGTTTTGAGTGATCTGGATTGGGTAAATGCTATGTATGAAGAGCTCAACAATTTCACAAGAAATGAAGTTTGGACACTTAAAGCTAAACCAAAAGGTGCTAGAGTGATTGGAACTAAACGGATGTTTAGAAACAAGCAAGATGATAAAGGTAACATTGTGAGAAACAAGGCTACATTGGTGGCAAAGGGATACTCTCAAGTTGAAGGAATTGATTTTGGAGAGACCTTTGCACCGTTGCAAAATTAGAGGCTTTTCGGTTCTGACTAGGTTATGCAACACATCATGACATGAAGCTTTATCAAATGGATATGAAGAGTGCATTTCTTAATGGATACATCCATGAACTAGTACATGTTGAGCAACCACCTAGATTTAAAGACCCAAGGAACCCCAATCATGTGTATAAGTTGTCCAAAGCTCTCTATGGACTTAAGCAAGCACTAAGAGCATGGTATGAGAGGCTTAGGGACTTCCTCATTGAAAAAGGGTTCAAAATTGGCCGAGTTGACACCAACCTATTCACCAAGAAGATGGATGATGATCTCTTCATTTGTCAAGTGTGTTGTGATGCCCCCGGCATCTCAAGAGCCTTGACACACAATTAGATTAGTGTTAATGATGGATTTGGGCTTAATCATGTTTAGAGAAGAACACTAACTAGGCCGACAAATCACTAAGTCAAAAAATTTTGAAGTTGAATATGCAAAACCTTGCGTTGTTTGGTTGAGTAGTTAAAAATTTATATGCTTTTATGCAAGACATCAAATACAAAAGTTTTAGTTTAAGATGTTGCGCTCAACTTTACTATTTTGACCATTTTCAAAATCGGATGTTAAGAGGTTCAAAAGTTCAAATCAAACCAAGACAGCCTATACTTAGAAAAATCCCTAAGTCTAGATTTTCAGCCCTTCATCAAACTTCATTCTGAAATTACTTTTGATTTCACTATAGAACTTCAAAATCTTACTTTCTATGAAATGAAATTAAACTGATCACCTTTCAAATGCACCTGACCTCGAAGTAATTGGACACCATTTGGTCACTCAAAAGTTGAAACAAGAAAGACCACACATAAATTGAAGCTGCAGTTTTGCAAAACCCTTGAATACATTTGTGCCTATAGTTCAAAGTATAATGTGTTTTAGACCAAACTCTCTGTAACAAACTGAGAAGCAACTTTGGTATTGAGTGTGGTAACATGCACAAAGGTTTAGGTGGAGTTTTGAGTCGATCAATGAAAAAGCAGAAATCTGCCTAAACTTGATCAGTATGGCAGATTCAATTTTGTGAAACAAAAGTGCTTATCATACAAAATTTTATATATGAAAATTGTATATCATGAAATTCTAAACAACATTGGTATTATACACTTTACATGAAAATGGTCCTAAATGGCTGTTTCATATTTTTGAACTTCAAGTCATAACCTGGTCAAACCTGAGCTCAGCAACGGTAATTCAAATTTACACCAAAAACATCAACATAACTTGGTATTCATGTTTATAGAAAAGTTGTAGAGCACCAAATTATGAACATTTCTTGTATTTTGACTTTACTTTGAATCGGCCTTTAAGTAGTACAAATATGCCAATTTCTAACAACCATTCCAGCAGTCAAACCACCCTTTTTCCTATTTTCGGATTTTGCAATTTCCCTGTCCCTATGACGAGCGGGCCCCACCCAGCGGATTCCCGCCCGGCGTTGGATGACGACATCCTAGTGGGCCCCACCCTTCCGCCTCTCCGTGGACGCGGTCTGCACACTTGAACAAGCCATCCCGCTACGGTCCCACTTGGCAGCCTCAGTTGGCCTACAGACTCGGTCTACCCGCGGTCACCTCCCCGCTCTCCCCTCTCCTTTGCCCCACGCGGTGGGCATGGACTGCTCGAGGCCGCCATGGGCGCCGGCTGCCCAGACCTCGCTCTGGCCTCCGCTTCCTTCCTTCAAGTGGAAGCCAGTGCCCCTCCTTTCACTCGCGTTCCCTCTCGGCTCTCCTCTGCCTTACTCCTACGCACTCCCGCTCCCTCTGCCTCCCCTCCATGAGAGCAGAGAGCTGTGCGCCATGGCCATCCGCCATGGCTGGAGCTTCAAGAGCTCGCGCCACCACCCTCTCCGACTGCCTCCGCTCCCACCAACGGGCTCCTCCGATCCGCCCCACTCCACCCCAGAGAATCCGCCCACCCTTGGAGCCGCTGAAGCCTTCTCCACCTCTCTCCACACGTGGCCACCGGGATGCGCCACCGCGCCATGGACCTCAACGTGGAGGGCCAGCACCAGAGCCTCCCCGCGGCTCCAACCTCCACCGCTGGACTCTCTTCATCCCCGCACATCTTGGACGCCAGTCCATGGCCCCTCCCGTCGCCGGAGTTGGTAGATCGGGGACGCGCCGCCACGTCCACGGCCCCCGGTTCACAGTGAGTTCACGGCGTGTTCCCCGCTCGACCTGACCTCCTCGCGCGACTCCGTCGTGGGGAACGGGTAGCACGTTACTGGGAACACCCTCCCCGAGTACCTCCAGCCGCTCCCCGGCCCCACACCGCCGTCGCGACCCATGGCTCTCCCTCCCCTGCGCGCGGCCGAAGGTAGAAGGAGGCGCCATGTTTTCAAAAATCCCCCTACAGTTATTTCTTATTTCCTTACAGTTTAATGTGTCTTGCATAAACTATGAAAAACCCCCTAGATCTATTAGGGTTTCGCATTCTAACCCAAGCCTCTGCATTTTGCAGATCCAACCCTATGCTTTGTGGGATTTACACATACTATGCACTGAGCCTTGTACATATTGCCTACTACCCCCTTTTAGCTAGATTTAATTACGAAGGAGTGTATTTTTAGGGTTATATTTTATTAACTTCCAGATTTGGCATATGAACTTTAATATGCTCTAGAAATTAGTAGAAAAATCATAAAAATATGAATCTTGTTTTGTTGGATTTCTTATGAGTAGATCTACATAATGGAATAGGTCTAGGGCTGTGAAATGAATATTTTACCCTTTGTTTCTTGCATGCATGATAAAATGAGATAAATAGCAAAAGTGATGAAAATGAACTCCAAAAATCATGAAACTTTGACTTCAGCTATTGCATGGTATTTAGGCTCTGTCAAGAGTTTTTACAACCCTAGCATGCAATGCAAAATTACTGTTTTGCCCCTATGAGTGAATTTAGTGTATTTTAGAAGTATGAAAATATATGCTACATAAAACTTGTCTAGAAAAATCCATAGAAATTATATTGTAGCCATTTGATCCAATGTAGCCCAGAAATAAAGTTTCATGTATTTTGCTTGCTGCTTTCTATATATTTTGAAAATGGCAAATGTTATGGTTGTTTAAGATAATATAGAAAAGTGCTATTTAACATGTCTCCCCTATGATTAGTAACTTGATAAGTTTTTATATATAATTTGCATGAGTGAATGCTTGCTCTAGGTCCCTAACAGTACTAGTGTCACTAGTGTTGGGAGTAATGTTTGAAACTAATAGACCATTGCATGTGTAAATATATGCTCATATGATGTTTTGCTTGCGTGTGGTATGGTAAAAGACTATGTAAAGATTTACACTCGATCATGTAATATATTTCTGTCTTGCATTAGGAGTATTTGATTGCATATTGTATGCTTGTCCTAGGGACATAAGCGTAATTCTTGTTTAAGTAGTGAAAACAATCATCATTCGATTTATCCCTGTCCCTGAAACGATTGTTCATAAGAATGCTTGATATTCACGCATCTCGATCACTGCATCATGCATATCATTTATATAGTGACGCTTAATGCAGATACGTGATCAAGAAGCAATTGCAGGGAGCTATTTCAAGCAACGGTGTCCAAAAGACCAACGAAGACCCAAATACCACCTGGAGGCCCCTGAAGTGGTATTTGGAAGGAGGAGTTGTCCAAGTGATCAAGGGGTTGCCTGAGGCAAAGCCTCACAACCTAGCAAACTAACTCTAGTTTAGTTTGTTCAGGTTATCCAACAACAAAGGTAGGCCCCTTAGGCATATACACCTATTTAGGGAGTCTCACCACCCTTTATTTGATTGTGCATTTACGTTCAGGAGTTGTTTGAAACCCCACCTGCATAAATACCTAGTACCCTACGTAGAATGGATAGATCGAAGTCTATGCTTAGCCATGCTTAGATGGTAGAAAACGAGTGAAGATATTCATTCTCGAGATGATAGGACTCAAAACTGTTTTACAAAATTTAAATGCTAAAGCAATATGATATAATCTGATGAAAAGATGAGACTGGGCGGAGATATGGGTATAATACGATGAAAAATGATGTGAATGGTTTGGTGGACTCCGCCCAAGTCATTTAAGGCCCGTCCATTGATCACCTATTGGTCGGCATAACATTGCTAGATTGCTTAACCGAGATATGGGACCGGTGAAGTCTTACCTGGGCTCGTCCGAAGTTTTTGAGGTGCCACCCATCCACTAGATGGAGGCAGAAGGCCTAGGGGAGCTTGGTACTCATGGTGGGGAGACCGAGATGTCGGCAGGCTCGCCATGGGGGCACAACCCGGGGGTTCGGTGGGGGCGCTTTGAATCTTGGGACAAGACAGGTGGAGATGAGGACTATTTGTGGGAACGCGATGGCTAGTAAGCATATACCCCTGGCATGATAGTTATTCCCGGGAATTAAAAATTGATTCGAATCGCTGATGCCCACCAGGTGTGGGAATGCCAATGCCACTGACATTGTAATGTAGTAATAACTTTAATATCTTATTCATTTAATCATGCTTTTTACATTACGTGTTTGTACTTGTATGTTTACATTTCCGCAAGCTGCTTTATGATGTTATATATGTTGAGATGATGAGATATATGAATTATGGATCATGATGATAATTATAATGGATCAAATGAGGCTTATGCTTTAAAAATGGATGACACTTGAAAGTAAGGACTCACTTTTAGTAAGCTTGCGCGGGTTAGAGTCAAGTCCACAAAAAGCCTTGCATACTCTCAAATGTGTCGGGTTGAAACCACCCACGGGTAAGCCCTACGAGTACCTCACGTACTCACCCCTACGTTATTGATATTTTTATTTCAGGAATTTCATGATCGAGAATGACAATGGTGGGCTCCATGTCATAGCTCGATGCTTTGTTTCTGCTACAAGAGTATATCGGTATTACGTTACGATTTCCGCTGCGAGATTATTTTGGAACTCTATTTTAGTATGATTGTACCTCATTTTGAGCAAATATTTTGTAACAAGTTATTCTATGTTTGTATGAAATGATGGGTTGTTGTAATTGTTATGGCTCTTTTGAGGGCTTAACGTGTGTGATGTCGGCATCCCTGGGTGATGGATACATCGAGTGCCCTTTTTGGGTACCTCGACGGACGACCGGGTTTGATTTGGTCTAAATACACTGCAAGCCTGAGGTGGCAGGTGTACTTAGTCCGGATTAAATCGGCGGTTCCGCCACATGTGTGTTGATGACATTATCTTTGGCTCAACAAGTGAAGAGTTTTGCAAGGAATTTGGCAAGATGATGGCAAAAGAGTTCGAGAGGTCCATGATTGGTGAGCTCACCTTCTTCCTTAGGTTTCAAATCAAGCAATTGAGGGAAGGGACATTCATCTATCAAGAAAAGTACACAAGAGATTTACTCAAAAGATTCAAGATGGATGATTGCAAGCCAATAAGCACCCCTAAGGCATCCAATGCACATCTCATGGTTGATGAAAGTGGCATCAAGGTGGACCAAACTCTCTACTAGTCCATGATAGGTTCGTTGCTTTATTTGTGTGCTTCTAGGCCAGATATCATATTTAATGTGTGCTTGTGTGCTCGTTTACAAGCTGATCCCAAATAATCACACCTCTCCACGGTGAAAAGGATTCTTTGGTATCTCAAGCACACACCTAGCATAGGCTTGTGGTACTCCAAGGGCACTAGTCTTGAACTCTTGGGATACTCAGATTTGGACTTTGCCGGATGTCGTGTTACGCGCAAGAGTACCTTCGGGGGTTGCCACTTGCTAGGGCGCTCGCTTGTTTTTTGGTCTTCCAAGAAGCAGAACTGTGTGTCCTCATCCACTGCGGAAGCGGAATATATAGCGGCTAGGTCTTGTTGTACCCAAATTCTATATATGAAACAAACACTGTTGAACTATGGAGTGAAGCTCTCTAGGGTACCTCTCCTTTGTGACAACGAGAGCGTGGTTAAGCTTGCCAACAACTCCGTTCAACACTCTCGCACTAAGCACATAGATATCCGCCATCACTTCATAAGGGACCACGTCGCAAAAGGAGACATTCTCTTGCTAAATGCGGGTACTAAGGAGCAATTGGCAGACATCTTCATGAAACCATTAGATGAGAGTATGTTAGCTCTATTGCGAAGTGAGCTTAACGTGTTAGATGCTAGAACCGTCATGTATGCTGCCATGCCATATAATTTGCATTCACATGTATATGCTAGTCACTTGCCTAACCGCTGCAAGATAGAGAGGAGCGAGGGTCTTGCATGAGCCGGTGGAACTTGGTTTCGCTCATGGCATGTTGAAAGGCTCCTCTTGAAGAAGCTTGTAGGGGGAATCAATGTGGCAAGCGTAGATTTACTTTCGTGCATGCATTGCATTTCTTGTCATATAGATGTGCACGCATGTTTCAATTCCTATTCATGCTTGTTGGTAGCTTGCACTTGCTTGCATTCAGTAGTGTAAAAAAGGAGCACTCTTGATGATGTTGAGACTTGTTTCATGTGCAAGCATCTCAAATCATGAAAATAGATTAAATTCACGGTTTGGCATCATTCTTCATGCCTATTGAGTCAAGTTCCCACGGGACAGGAGTCAATTTCATCTCTAGCTCTCCTAGGAAAAGACTCAAACATTTCTTCTGGATTTCTTTCTCAAATTTGCTTTGTCTTGAAGTTCTTGTTTGAAAAATCGAAAACTATATAAAGCATGTGAAAATGCAAGTATTTTTGAGTGGTTGAGGGGCAAGGGTTTCACCTTGGACGGTCCATACTCGTGTTTATTTGAATCTCCAAATAGTTGGACAAGAAAAGGAGCACATCAGCATTTTCAGTGTCTTTTGCCACCATCGGACCGTCCGATGGTCTTCCCAGCACCTTGTCCCATGTCTGCCTATCTCGTCCGATGCTCCATTGGACCGTCCGATGGTCTAACCATCGGACCGTCGGATGGTCATTGGAGCCTCTCTCGACCCCTCTATCTATCTAGTCCGGTGGTCTATCGGACCGGACCATCGGACCATCTGATGGTCCATGCGGGGCTAGGGTGAGCCATTTTAAGCATTTAAGTCATGGGCCCACGCTTCCCTGCTCCTCTAACCCTAGTCGACCTGCCACTCCGCCGCGCCCGGCCTGCCGCCGCTCGTCCACCCATGCCACTGCCGCGCCTCCACTCGTGCCGCCGTCGCCATCCCCCACCGCTGCGCCTGTGCTACACTGGGCCTCCAGCACTCGTGCCGCCGCCCTTGTCGCCGCGCACCGCCTCCTCTGCAGCCGGTGCCACCATACCTCCTCTACCGCCGTTGCCTTCCATCGTGCCTCCTACGCCCACGCCGCGTCCTAGCTGCCCAAGGCTGACGCCCCTCTTGTTCCTCTCATACGACCCCTTTCATCTCAATCTCATGGTGAGAATATTTCGGGTTTCTTTTTCCTTGAATGTGTGGCATGTGGCTCTATATGGAATAAATCTTAATGTTGATTATGCTTCATGGTCTCGAGTATATTGAATTTTAGTGTGAGATGGTCACACACTCGAATCTCAACTGCTCTAGAATAGAAAATCAACATGCATGCCACATTTTGACAACTCCAATGCTATGCTTAAGGCCTTACCTTATGTAGATAGAATTCCTTTCATCTAATCCTTCGCGTCTATCCATCTCCTATTGTCTTGTCAGATGGCGAGGGAAGGAAAAGATAAGGGCAAGGCACCGGCTCAGGAACCCACTAAAAAGCAGAAACGCAAGCAGGAGGAGAAAGAGCGTGTAGTAGTCGAGAGAGCCGTAGATTCTTTCAATCCCATGGAGAGTCGTCGAGTGGGAGGCATACGGATCGGAGAACATCAGAACCCTCCTCGCTCTGGCTGACCTACGCAGACATCAGTGGATCCTAAGCCACTGAAGGGGTACAGGGCGCGTACCAAGTTTCCTACACCCAAGCATCAGCCCCAGCAGAGGTCGAGTGGCAGGACAATGTCAGCTGCAGACATTATTGCCAGACAGGAGGCAGAGGGCCAAGAAAAAGGCTCGGATAGTCACTAGAGCAGCAGCCAGTGTACAGGCAGAGTAAGTAGAGCCTCAATCCAGTCAGCTCTAGTCTGAATTAGAGGTCGAGCTAGAACGCGAGTTCGATGAGAAGGAGCTGGTGTTTCCAATCAACCTAGTAGCTCCAGTCCCCACCGGAGATGCACAGTTGGTCAGTTACTAGGGTTACAGCAGTGAGAAGCTAAAGAAAATCAGATATCTTGTGACAACCAGTAGCTGGTTTCCTGAGCAGCGTGACTCATGTGTTGACAGGAGGTTTTGGACCATCGTCCAGGCCTCACTCTACCAGAGCTACAGGAAAGCCGGTATGGAGATGTTTCCTCATGCTGTGTTGAGTTTACCGAGGATAGGTACGGTGCTAGGGTAGAACGTATATACTTTCTTTCAGCATCTACCTGGTTTGTCAGACTTGCTTGAGCACTGCCACAAGTACAGTGAGGAGTGGGTCCGTGTGTTCTATGCTACCCTGTTCATGGAGGAGGCAGGCAGTTCATACAGTTCATGTTTCAGGGGCACCGTATCAGGTTTTCTAGGCTGGAGATTGCCTAGCTCCTTGGACTCACCCTCTCTGATAGACATCTACACTTCGACGTCTACAGTGACTCAGAGCCCCCTCGACATTCCAAAGTCAGGGGGAATCCACTCTTGCTTGAGGAGGCACAAGTGATCTTCCGAGAGGGGTACTGTGAGAGACTGCCAGCCGAGCTCACTCCTCTAGCAAATAGCTTACACAGGGCCATGGCCAAGACACTTCTTCCCCACAAGGGAGCTCATGAGCGACTCATGAACCTACAACAGCACCTTCTCAGAGCCCTTATCCAATGGATACAGTTCTGTGTGTTTGATTTCCTACTTGCTGAGATAGATGATATTATCACCGACGGGATCAGGATGCACAGGAGCTTTCCATATACTCATTTTATATCCCACATGCTTAGCAGGATTGCTTATGATGCCCAGCACCTGACCCCGCACTTCACCTTGTTCTAGCACACCATACAGACACACTACAAGATATACAAGGCGAGTGCGCAGTCGGTTCGTCCTGTGAGAGAGGCACCCCCAGTGGAGCAGAGGTCAGCGACAGTTCTATAGCCAGGGGGAGACTCTGCTTGATGTGAACATGTGAAGGATGCATAGGCATAAAGCCCAAGAGAAGATGGAGTTTGACGCCCAATCCGAGTTGAGGTCCAATTTACTCGCGAGGCCGGTTCGGACTGCAAGAGCAGGCCTCACGAAAACGGACGCCCAGGCCACATATGGGCTCCGTTTTCGACGTTCTACATATCGACGGAAAGCTAAGGAGATAATATTACGAACCAAGGTGGTCCCATATCAAAATATGCTCAAAGTCAACGGGAATCAATAAAACAAGATGACGGATAGAATCTGCCACGGTGCTGCTGGACCGGTTTTTGGGCCCGTTGGCCTTGTACGCCCTAGGGTTGCTCGGCCACCCCCTTGGCCGCCTCCTAGACCTCTCTCTCGTATATATTCTGTAGCCATCATTACAGTAGATGGGTCTTGCTTAGATTAGTCTATCATCGAACAGTTTTGCCGTCACCGGTTTGTGAAACCTCAACTCGTGCACAAGGTTAATCTTGATTGCGTTTGTTCCTCGTTCTTGCTTGTGTTCTCTCGGTTGCATTGTGTGATGCCCCCGGCATCTCGAAAGTTTTAACACGTGATTAGATTAGCGGTAGTCAAGGTTTTGGCTTAATAATGTTTAGAGAAGAGCAACAACTAGGGTAGTAAATCACGAAGTCAAAAAATTTCGGTGAAATCTGCAAAACCCCTGAGTGCACTTGTGACCTTAGTTCAAAATAAAATGTGATTTAGACCAAACTCTCTATAACAAATTTGTAGACAATTTTATGTAGATCAACTTTGTTATTGAGTGTGGTAACATGCACAAAGGTTTAGGTGGAGTTTTGAGTCGATTAATGAAAAAGCAGAAACCTGCCTAAACTTGATCGGTAAGGAAAATTCAAATTTCAAAGGAATAAAAGTCCCTATCATGCAAAACATCATATAATAAAGTTGTAGATAATTAAAAACCACACAACATTGGTATAATACTCTTTCTCTGAAAATGAGCATAAAATAGACTTTAGGAATTTCTAAGTTTGTATTAAACCTTGGTCAAACTGGAGTCAGCAGGTTAAATTCAAATTTACTCATATTTAAACTTGAAATATGGTATTACTCCTTTTGACAAAGTTGTAGAACTGGAAGAGTATAACAACTTTTGTATTTTGGGTTTTGTCAAATTCGGCCCCTAGGATGTTCAAAAACAACAATTTCTAAAACATGTCTCAGCAGTCAAACAGTATTTTTCTTTTTTCCCGAATTATTTTTCCTTCGAGACACTGACGAGTGGGTCCCACTCGGCCGACCCACCCGCCACGCGGCGCCGGCGCCCGGCGCTGCCGGCCATGCGCCGCTTGCCACCGCGGGCGCGCGCCGCCAGCGCGCCACGCCGCGGCCACGCGCCGCCCGCTCTGCCCCCTGCCCCGCCCGGCCTGCCCTGCCCTCGCTCTCACTCGCCCCCACTCTCCCTCTCGCTCGTGCTCTCTTTCCCGGCTGCCGTCGCCCTCCCGCTCGCACTGAGACAAGCAGACCACGCCCGCCATGGCCGGCCAAGCTTGAGCTCGCCGTGCCCGCTCCTCCGCTGCGCCCCACGCCACCTGAACCCCTCCTCCGGCTGCGCCACACCCCTGCGCACCCGAAGCACGAGGCGGCGTCGCCTTTCCCCTCTCCATTCGGCAGATCAAGCTCCCGCCCCGAAGCACGCGACCTCGGAGTTCATCTCCGGTTCACGCACGTTCCTTGCTCGTCCAATCCACTCCACACGGCGAAATCAAGGGGAAAAGGAGCCCCATGTCCGGGAACACCTTCCCAAAGTCGCGTCTCGGCCGTGGGAGTCTCACACGCGCAGATCCACGCGGGAGAAGATCGGCCCGCCGCGGAGCTCGTTTCTGCTGACCAAGGAAGAAGAAGATGGCATTCTTGCGCGGTAGCCCCTGACGTTTTGTGTTTTTACGTTTCGGTCCCATGCAATATTCGTTGAGTCTTGCGGATCTAACGACTCAGCCCCTGATGTTAATAGATAATCACGTTTAGGTCCCTGACTGTTATGATTTTCGATTTATTGAATTTCTATCAACAGAAAACTTTAAAACTTCATAGTAAATCAAATAAAAATCAGAAAAATACAAACTTTATGGCAGTGCACTCCTTTTTTGTAGATCTATCTGCTGGGCATGATGATTGAGTAGGAAAAGACTGTTTTGCCCCTGATTGCTTGCATGCTATGATTTCTTAAATAATTAGCAAAACTAAAGTTAAACACCTTCAAAAATTACTAAACTTGGACAGTAGCTTTTATATGATGATTAAGATCTATGGTGATTTTTGGAAACCCTAGCACGCAATGCTTAATTCCTGTTTTACCCCTATGTGTGTATTTAGTGTATTATTAGAATATGAAAATATATACTACATAAAACTCATCCTGAAAAATCCACAAAAATCATATTGTACCCATATGACTCAATGTAGCCCAACAATAAAGTTTTGTGGGTTTTGCTTGCTGATTGCTATGTATTTTGAAAATGACAAATGTTATGGTCATTTAAACAAAAGTAGGAAAGTGCTAATTAACATGTCTCCCCTATGATTCGCAACTTGATAAGCTTATATATATAACCTGCATGAGTGAATTCTTGCTCTAGGTCTATAAAAGTACTAATGCCACTAGCGCTAAAAGTAATTCTTGCTTAAGTAGTGAAATCAAACATCTTTCGATATTGTCCCTGTCCCTGTCCTTGAAATGTTTGCTCAAATGAGTGCTTGATCTTCAGGTATCTCATGCACTGCATCATGCGTTTCATTCATATAGTGACGCCTATTACAGATACGTGATCGGGAAGCAAGAGCGTGGAGCTACTTCGAGCAACGGTGTCCAGAAGACCAACTAAGACCCAAATACCACCTGGAGACCCCTGAAGTGGTATTTGGAAGAAGGAGCTGTCCAAGTGATCAAGGGGTTGCCTGGGGCAAAGCCTCACAACCCGGCAAACTAACCTAGTTTAGTTTGTTGGCTTGATAAGAATAAGCAAAGGTAGGCAGGACCATGATTTTCTCCCAGCTAATATAATAATTGATTGTTTCATTACGCATCCGCATTAGGAATTGATTGAAAACAATTGCATTAGATCTCCTGGCCGCCCTGGCCCTAGCACCTATATATAGAGTTCGTAGGACGAGTTGCCTAGGCTCTGCTAGGTGCGAGTAGACACGAGTGAAAGGAGTCACTCGTCGCGTAGGTGATTTCAAAGGTTACAAAACTTTTACTATTGAGAAAGTAATACTATGCCCATGCTCATGATTTAAATGGAGACCGGGCGGAGAATAATTTTATTATGTGGTGTGCGTTTGGCTCCGCCCGAGTCGTTTAAGGCCCGTCCGCTGTTCGTCTGCTGATCGGCATAACATTGCTAGAGTGCTTATCCGGGATATGGGACCGGAAAAGTCTTTCCTGGGCTCGTCCGAAGCACAGAGACACGTTCCTACCCGCTGGTTGAGAGGAAGGTGGCCCGGGGGAGCTTGGTACTCATGACGGGGAGACCGAGATGTCGGCAGGCTCGTCATGGGGGCACAACCCGGGGGCTAGGCGGGAGTGAATCGAACTTGGGACGAGGCAGGTTAAGATCGGGGCTATATGTGGGAACGCGATGGCTAGTAAGCATATACCCCTCGCATCATAGTTATTCCCGGGAATTAAAAATCGATTCGAATCGCTGATGCCTACCAGGTGTGGGAATGCCAATATCACTGTCGGGCAGCGTAGTAACTACTTGAATATATTATGTCCGTTACTCATGTTTTCAAATACAACATGTTTGTATTGTATTGCTTACATTTCTGCAAATTGTAATGGAGTTATATGCAAAAGATGAATCTTGATGCTCTATATTTATATACCACTGTTTAAAATCAATGGCTAAGGATTCACATGCTAGTAAGCAAGCTTTGCGTCAGCCGCAAGCCAATCCACTAAGTCCTACTGAGTAATTAGTACTCAGGGTTTGCCCCCACCTTTTGAGAACAGGTACCGGCGACATCTGGACAACTGCTTGGAGGAGGGTAGTACCGGTGGGCTCGGTGCTGCTCGCCTCGATCAACGATGCGTGAAGACTAGTAAAGTATTTCGTTCCGCTGCGAAATGTTTTCAAATTCGCTTCCGCTATCTGATTCAAACTTGCCTTTCATATGGTAATATGTTGAAACTTATATTATTATTTCGAATTGGTTTGTAAGACAAGCTTATATATGCTATATTCAACTGCCTGAGATGATGTATCTGTTGTGGCTCCATTGTGGGCTGGATGTGTATGATGTCGGTTCCGCTGGGAAAAGGTAATATCGGGAGCCGAATGACTCTCGACGGACGACCGGGTTTAGTTCGGTCTAATCGCACTGCAAGCCAAAGGTGGCAGGTGTGCTTAGCCCGGATTAAATCGGCGGTTCCGCCACAGCTGGTATCAGAGCCGATCATACACAGACAACAGACATATCATCCAGTTTGGATTTGCAAACCTATTTTTGAAAACCCTTTTTGAAGTATTTGAAAAATGAGAGTAATGATATGCCCATATTAAGGATGTTAGTGAAATACCAGGTGACATCGCTAACATTCTGACCTAGATAGAACTCATATGCATATTCGGCGCTTTGGGAAGCAACATTTCGGCCATAGCTATCCCCAGTACTGGCGGAGCGCTATTGGGATTTGCGGACTGTTGCGAACCCTGCATTCATGCTGATAGGGCAGAACTCCTTAAGGGGGATGGTCACGCCATTGGAGTGTTTCGTGACCACTTTTTCTTCAACCAAAATTATAGCTAGATCTTGTTGGCCACCGTTTCTCTCCCCAGTAATTCCCCAGTACTGGAGGAAGACTGGGTGTGTTGGGGGAAACGGCGCCACTACGTCGTCCACCAGACGTAGCTTAAAGAAATTCGTGGATACCACTTCTAGGGTTAGAGTGGTAATGATTGGTCATGGTAATGATGTGGGTATGAGCATGCATTTTTCTGCAGGTACACTAACCACATGCGAAATTAAGAACGAGTAAAGAACGACTAGTTGCATTAGAGAGTGCCGTGCATATATGTCACCGGATACTCGCTAGTTATATAAATTGTACATAGGGTGTGTGATGTGAGACCGAATAGGGCGAACCATGCATCATGACATCATGTCTTATCTCATGCATTGTTTTGTTACTTAAGAGTGACTAGGAGCATATTGCGTTGAGTGTGTGTTACTATTGTATTGATACGTAGCTCAAAGTACAAATAGAACTAGTAGAAACTAAGCAAGCGACTCGACTAGTACGCTTGGGTTGTCGCAATTTTTCTACACCTAATTCATTCTAAATATGAAACGTCTAATAAATGCAGGTCAAATACAATAAATATGTCGATCGGTCCAAAAATCAAACCCGTCTCGAAGTTACCGATGCTACACACGTTAGAAACATACCATAGCCTTGTGCCATCGTTTTGCGAAAAATCACTTATCGGCATATTTTCTAAACACGTAAACGCGGAAAACACTATGCCCACACCAAGTTTTCAAAACCCTCGAACTTACGGGAGCCTTATTCTTCTTGCTACAGATGTCGCAGCCCTTCGACTTATGTCCTGATCACCCCGAGCCCACGAAGGCTAAAACAACAGCCCCTGCAAGTCTCAAGAGGAAGAGAAAAATCTTCTACTAATATGGCTTCAGTTCAACATCTGCGACCTGGCCTAGTTTTATTGAAGGGATTCGTCAAGCCTGAAGATCAAGTCAAGATAGTTCGTACATGTCGACAACTAGGTATTGGTCCAGGAGGATTCTATAAGCCTAGTTTCAAAAACGGAACCAAGATGAAGTTATGGATGATGTGTCTAGGGAAGAATTGGGATCCGACTACAGGTTTCTATGGGCCAACACGTCCATGCGATGGTGCCCAAGTCCCTGCGATACCAGAAACTTTCAAGACAATTGCTCAAACTGTAAATTCAACTGTAAGCGAATTTCCTCAAATAAATCCTGACATATGCATCATTAACTACTACAACAACGTCGGGAAGCTCGGACTCCATCAGGATAAGGATGAATCAGGAAGAAGCATCAACCAAGGTCTACCTATCATCTCAATCTCCCTAGGCGACACGGCAGAATTCCTGTTCAGCGATACTCGAGACAAGGATAGAGCGACTAAGATCAACCTCGAATCCGGCGATGTCCTTATACTCGGTGGAAGATCCAGACTACTGTTCCATGGCATCTCCCATGTGAAGCCTAACACCGCACCGACATGGCTAAAAGAAGAAACCGGTCTTCGTCCAGGACGCATCAATCTCACATTTAGGCAGTACTAGCTGGGTACCAATTAGTATGATAAAGTTTGGGGACAAACTTTTGTATTAGAATGTTCCAACATTCGTGGATCAGAAAGACCTCGGGTGTCCGGCTCTATAGAGTCAACTTGTATCTCGTTCCTATAGTTAAATGTACTCCTAGTCTTATAGTGATAGCACATGGAGCTTTGGTAACTTTTTCTTTAAAACCCTTGTCGTTCATGCACTTCAAACCCTTGTGATCGAAGGAATCCTAGTCTATTTGCACTATAATCCACTATTCGTTAATTACTTGCTCCAAAACTTTGCAAATCAAGGAACTTCTTTTACAATGGGATTCAAGCACCCTAAGCTCTTATATCACTTCGGACTTCCTCTGTATTTACCAAAACCTTGTAGTGATCATGACTCTGTAGGTGGAATGATTGAGCCACCCTTGTTGTGATGTCTCCTTATGCAGTCTTGGATGCCTCGACGGGACCTGGAGTCCTATGTGTACGGCCGTCACATAGTTGTGCTACTAGGTTCGCGCTGGCATTAGGACATGCGAAGGCATGACATCGCTTCAATAGTGGAACATTCATAAACAAGTTTTTGATCTCGCTACTCTTGATTCGTGGGGATGATCGATTTCATTTCCCCTATCCTGTAAGTATCTTTTCATTGCCTTGTTTCACCTTGCCTTTCTTGAGTGAGGGAGTAGCCAAACTCCACCCACTGCTTATCCACACATTTTCATTGTTTCTGTGGAAGTGACCAGTCTCATTTTCCACCATCTCGTCACATTTTTCCATTGCCTTATTTCACCTTGCCTTTTTGACCAATGGGGATGATCCGTCTCAAACCCACAACTCGTTCATATTAATTCATGTACATGTTTGATCTTGCCTCCGAGGATTGGAGGGAACAGTCAACCTCGTTCTCACTAACTCCGTCAATATTTTCTATCCATTCGTTGAACCTTAATTCCCGAGGGTGTACTTTATGAACATCCTCCACACTAGCTTTTGTTCTCGGCTAGTGCTCTTGTCTTATCGTCATTTATCTATGATTGGTTTTCTTCCTCTTAGAAGGGAGATTGCTAGCATTTTGTTTCGCTAATAAGAACACGTCAGCTACTACCATTTTCTTGATCAAACATAACCAACGCTGAGAAATCATACAAACCATCACAATGTTTAGGCGAATACGGCCTATCTTCTCCCTCTTGTGCCTTTCATGTCCTGATGAGTAGAATGTGCTACATTTCACCACATCTTACTCTTTGAAGACATGTTGACTTGAAGTTCTATATGTGGACACAGTCCCCATCAAATAGAATGGGTGTGTCTCCTAAACACACATCCAATGACAATCCTTTGAATCATAACGTTCTGCTTTGCTCGATCCCCGGCTGGGTACACTTTGTTTTCATCGTCTGGATACATCAGATACTTACCGTGTTTCAAATATTAGTATCACAATCAGGAAATGACTCCATTCCTCTGCTTCAATCACAGTCACTTGCTCGCTGACCACATTCTCTTCATGGTTTGTTCATTCGCTCTCTTATATGGCACGACTCGTCGAGTATCATAGGGAGACCACCCGAGCTTAACTTAGAGGATGCTCTGTGACTACTTGTGTTAAAGAGGTACTAACCATTCACAAGCTAGTTGACAAAGCTAACAGTTAAAGATTTGGATGCTTCTACGTGAATTTGAAGAGACACGAATCCACAATGCCATACCCTTTGTAATACACGCTAGGATATACCGCCGTGCCTCATTCAAATCTCGGGACGAGATTTCTTTAAGGGGGGTGGGTTGTGATGCCCCCGGCATCTCGAAAGTTTTAACACGTGATTAGATTAGCGGTAGTCAAGGTTTTGGCTTAATAATGTTTAGAGAAGAGCAACAACTAGGGTAGTAAATCACGAAGTCAAAAATTTTCGGTGAAATCTGCAAAACCCCTGAGTGCACTTGTGACCTTAGTTCAAAATAAAATGTGATTTAGACCAAACTCTCTATAACAAACTTGTAGACAATTTTATGTAGATCAACTTTGTTATTGAGTGTGGTAACATGCACAAAGGTTTAGGTGGAGTTTTGAGTCGATTAATGAAAAAGCAGAAACCTGCCTAAACTTGATCGGTAAGGAAAATTCAAATTTCAAAGGAACAAAAGTCCCTATCATGCAAAGCATCATATAAGAAAGTTGTAGATAATTAAAAACCACACAACATTGGTATAATACTCTTTCTCTGAAAATGAGCATAAAATAGACTTTAGGAATTTCTAAGTTTGTATTAAACCTTGGTCAAACTGGAGTCAGCAGGTTAAATTCAAATTTACTCATATTTAAACTTGAAATATGGTATTACTCCTTTTGACAAAGTTGTAGAACTGGAAGAGTAGAACAACTTTTGTATTTTGGGTTTTGTCAAATTCGGCCCCTAGGATGTTCAAAAACAACAATTTCTAAAACATGTCTCAGCAGTCAAACAGTATTTTTCTTTTTTCCCGAATTATTTTTCCTTCGAGACACTGACGAGTGGGTCCCACTCGGCCAACCCACCCGCCACGCGGCACCGGCGCCCGGCGCTGCCGGCCACGCGCAGCTTGCCACCGCGGGCGCGCGCCGCCAGCGCGCCACGCCGCGGCCACGCGTCGCCCGCTCTGCCCCCTGCCCCGCCCGGCTTGCCCTGCCCTCGCTCTCACTTGCCCCCACTCTCCCTCTCGCTCGTGCTCTCTTTCCCGGCTGCCGTCGCCCTCCCGCTCGCACTGAGACAAGCAGACCACGCCCGCCATGGCCGGCCAAGCTTGAGCTCGCCGTGCCCGCTCCTCCGCTGCGCCCCACGCCACCTGAACCCCTCCTCCGGCTACGCCACACCCCTGCGCACCCGAAGCACGAGGCGGCGTCGCCTTTCTCCTCTCCATTCGGCAGATCAAGCTCCCGCCCCGAAGCACGCGACCTCGGAGTTCATCTCCGGTTCACGCACGTTCCTTGCTCGTCCAATCCACTCCACACGGCGAAATCAAGGGGAAAAGGAGCCCCATGTCCGGGAACACCTTCCCAAAGTCGCGTCTCGGCCGTGGGAGTCTCACACGCGCAGATCCACGCGGGAGAAGATCGGCCCGCCGCGCAGCTCGTTTCTGCTGACCAAGGAAGAAGAAGATGGCATTCTTGCGCGGTAGCCCCTGATGTTTTGTGTTTTTACGTTTCGGTCCCATGCAATATTCGTTGAGTCTTGCGGATCTAACGACTCAGCCCCTGATGTTAATAGATAATCACGTTTAGGTCCCTGACTGTTATGATTTTCGATTTATTGAATTTCTATCAACAGAAAACTTTAAAACTTCATAGTAAATCAAATAAAAATCAGAAAAATACAAACTTTATGGCAGTGCACTCCTTTTTTGTAGATCTATCTGCTGGGCATGATGATTGAGTAGGAAAAGACTGTTTTGCCCCTGATTGCTTGCATGCTATGATTTCTTAAATAATTAGCAAAACTAAAGTTAAACACCTTCAAAAATTACTAAACTTGGACAGTAGCTTTTATATGATGATTAAGATCTATGGTGATTTTTGGAAACCCTAGCACGCAATGCTTAATTCCTGTTTTACCCCTATGTGTGTATTTAGTGTATTATTAGAATATGAAAATATATACTACATAAAACTCATCCTGAAAAATCCACAAAAATCATATTGTACCCATATGACTCAATGTAGCCCAACAATAAAGTTTTGTGGGTTTTGCTTGCTGATTGCTATGTATTTTGAAAATGACAAATGTTATGGTCATTTAAACAAAAGTAGGAAAGTGCTAATTAACATGTCTCCCCTATGATTCGCAACTTGATAAGCTTATATATATAACCTGCATGAGTGAATTCTTGCTCTAGGTCTATAAAAGTACTAATGCCACTAGCGCTAAAAGTAATTCTTGCTTAAGTAGTGAAATCAAACATCTTTCGATATTGTCCCTGTCCCTGTCCTTGAAATGTTTGCTCAAATGAGTGCTTGATCTTCAGGTATCTCATGCACTGCATCATGCGTTTCATTCATATAGTGACGCCTATTACAGATACGTGATCGGGAAGCAAGAGCGTGGAGCTACTTCGAGCAACGGTGTCCAGAAGACCAACTAAGACCCAAATACCACCTGGAGACCCCTGAAGTGGTATTTGGAAGAAGGAGCTGTCCAAGTGATCAAGGGGTTGCCTGGGGCAAAGCCTCACAACCCGGCAAACTAACCTAGTTTAGTTTGTTGGCTTGATAAGAATAAGCAAAGGTAGGCAGGACCATGATTTTCTCCCAGCTAATATAATAATTGATTGTTTCATTACGCATCCGCATTAGGAATTGATTGAAAACAATTGCATTAGATCTCCTGGCCGCCCTGGCCCTAGCACCTATATATAGAGTTCGTAGGACGAGTTGCCTAGGCTCTGCTAGGTGCGAGTAGACACGAGTGAAAGGAGTCACTCGTCGCGTAGGTGATTTCAAAGGTTACAAAACTTTTACTATTGAGAAAGTAATACTATGCCCATGCTCATGATTTAAATGGAGACCGGGCGGAGAATAATTTTATTATGTGGTGTGCGTTTGGCTCCGCCCGAGTCGTTTAAGGCCCGTCCGCTGTTCGTCTGCTGATCGGCATAACATTGCTAGAGTGCTTATCCGGGATATGGGACCGGAAAAGTCTTTCCTGGGCTCGTCCGAAGCACAGAGACACGTTCCTACCCGCTGGTTGAGAGGAAGGTGGCCCGGGGGAGCTTGGTACTCATGACGGGGAGACCGAGATGTCGGCAGGCTCGTCATGGGGGCACAACCCGGGGGCTAGGCGGGAGTGAATCGAACTTGGGACGAGGCAGGTTAAGATCGGGGCTATATGTGGGAACGCGATGGCTAGTAAGCATATACCCCTCGCATCATAGTTATTCCCGGGAATTAAAAATCGATTCGAATCGCTGATGCCTACCAGGTGTGGGAATGCCAATATCACTGTCGGGCAGCGTAGTAACTACTTGAATATATTATGTCCGTTACTCATGTTTTCAAATACAACATGTTTGTATTGTATTGCTTACATTTCTGCAAATTGTAATGGAGTTATATGCAAAAGATGAATCTTGATGCTCTATATTGATATACCACTGTTTAAAATCAATGGCTAAGGATTCACATGCTAGTAAGCAAGCTTTGCGTCAGCCGCAAGCCAATCCACTAAGTCCTACTGAGTAATTAGTACTCAGGGTTTGCCCCCACCTTTTGAGAACAGGTACCGGCGACATCTGGACAACTGCTTGGAGGAGGGTAGTACCGGTGGGCTCGGTGCTGCTCGCCTCGATCAACGATGCGTGAAGACTAGTAAAGTATTTCGTTCCGCTGCGAAATGTTTTCAAATTCGCTTCCGCTATCTGATTCAAACTTGCCTTTCATATGGTAATATGTTGAAACTTATATTATTATTTCGAATCGGTTTGTAAGACAAGCTTATATATGCTATATTCAACTGCCTGAGATGATGTATCTGTTGTGGCTCCATTGTGGGCTGGATGTGTATGATGTCGGTTCCGCTGGGAAAAGGTAATATCGGGAGCCGAATGACTCTCGACGGACGGCTGGGTTTAGTTCGGTCTAATCGCACTGCAAGCCAAAGGTGGCAGGTGTGCTTAGCCCGGATTAAATCGGCGGTTCCGCCAGACATTGCAGGAGCGATAGCCTTCTTGGCAAGGTCGATTGTGCGTGTCATGCAGTCGATAACCATCGGAGTAGTGGTATAGTGATTGCAAGGATTCAGTCGATTGCTCAGAGCCTTCCTCACCAACGTCAAGTTCTTCACCCCTAAACCGACTTATCCATACCTCTCGGAATATCGGGAACCCTATTCCCCATCATTTGGTATCAGAGCTTCAGGTTTCCCGTGAGGTATATTATCATGTGTCTCTTAGTTTGAGCGTTTTATATTCCTAAAGTCAAAAAAAGCCATAAAAACTAGGGTTTGTAGTTCATCTTATCCTATCACAATGTTTAGCCTTTGCATAATTTGATTTCAGAGTCCGCATCTTTGAGTTTGCATCCTTGTTCAGAGTCTTGTTGCTCGTTTAGATTGGGTCCTTAGATTAGTTTGAGTTTTGCATCGTGACATCGTGTCCGTTTCCATCCCATCACCGCGTGTAGATCGGTTTTGTCTCTGTCCAGTTCGGTATTTTGATGATGTCTTCCAGCTCCAAACTCAGAATTTTATGTTCTAGTACTTTCTAGAAAGCTTGTGAAATTACCTACAACTTTGTCAATTGTGAGATTTTCAGAAAACGACATTATTAGGGTGTAATATCTGTTGGGAACAAAACTTTTGTGACCCAGAATTTTCTGAGCAGTCTGTATTTCAGGGTCAATATCTCCATCCTCCCTTGGCCAAAATAGGTGTTCCATATACTGTAATGAAAGAGGTCAATATCTCCATCCTCCCTTGGCCAAAATAGGTGTTCCATATACTGTAATGAAAGAGAAAAAGCTGAGCTACAACTTTTGTATTCTAAGTTTTTGCATTTGAGGCCATTAAGATTGTCTAATCAGCTGTGCAACTCAGAGCAGTGAATCTGTGATTTATAGACGAAATTTTTGTGCTTGTGTGGAGTTGTATCTTGTTTTGCGGCACTTTTGAGATAAAAAAAAGTAAGAAAAAGACAAGTGCATAAAAAATAGCTGCACAAAAAAAGAGAGAAAAAGAAAATAAAAAATTCAGAAGTGCTTTGCATCATTTGTGTCCTTTATACTTCGTTGTATCTCTTGCTTTGCTTAAACTAGGTCTAGGAGCATATTTAGGCCAGCAACTTTTATAAGTACTTTGGATATTTATTCAACTTTGCTATCTAATTTCAAATTTTGCTATACCTTGCTACATATTGTACCTTCCCAAAGATCCACATATATACTCTAGAGTAGCACAAGTCGGTCCTGCAATCATCCCACATTCCAGGTGTGTTATCACCTCTTGGCCGCCGTCATCTCTTCTAGATCGCCATTGTTTTCTTGCTGTGTACAGTATAAACATTTGCAACCGATTGGTACACGCTTTAAGTGTGAGAGATTCCACCTACCTACTAGATAGAGATAATCTTGTTTTATTTTCTCTGTCTTATTTTCTCTAACCATAGCAAGAGATGATTCATCTCAAGGATTCAATGACTGTGCCTCAAAGGACGAGCTGAGCGAACTCATTGATGCACAAAACAAGCTTATTGGTGATTTCAGGAAAGAACATGCTCCAGTCGTGGACAATCTGCGTGCTTCGGTAAATAATTTGGCAATTTGGCTTGAAACTGTGGAGAACAAAGTTGCTGCATCCAAGGACGCCTCTCAAGACTTGCGATTAGGCAAATAGAGTAAGCGACCACCTCCACATCGTGCCAACAAAGGTAAAAAAGGCGATGAGAATAACCATTTTGCTAGTGCCAAATTTAAAATTCCTCCCTTTGATGGTTCATATGATACTGATACTTTTTTAGATTGGGAGATAACTATTGAACAAAAATTTAATTCTCATATGATTCTTGCCAATCAGCGTATTCGATATGCTACTAGTGAATTTACTGGCTACACAATGTTTTGGTAGAATAGTTTAGTTAAATATGATAAAGATCCTTCTACATGGTCTAAGCTGAAATGTTCTATGCGTAGTAATTTTATTCCTCCTACTTATAAGCCTGATTTGAAGAAGAAATTGCAATGTTTTGATCAAGACAACAGTTCCGTTAATGAATATTCTAATGATTTGTATGTTGCTATGTTGCGTTGTGACATTGATAAGGAAAATGGACATGAGTTGGCTTCTTCTTTATGCATTTCACAGTGCGCCAATCATATAAACAAAGGTAATGATATAGATTCAATGATGACTGAATATGATAAAAATTTTAATATGCCAAATTTAACCAAGTCAAGGTAACGTAGAGGAATCGATGATGGCATCTATTTCTAATTTACCTTTGTCACAAGGTGTTTATTTTGTTGTTCCTTGTGATAAAGAAGAAATATGCTATAATGCTTTGCATGTTGCTACAAGTTAATCAACATGATACTTTTGCTTTGGAACCAATCGCTTGTGCTGAAAATAGACCTTTTCTCCCTATTACTAATGTGTCAAATGAGCTGAAATTATTGAATTTTTTAAATACTTTGGGTTACATTGAATTCGACGTTCTTTGCGATCTAAATTATTTAGAGAACAAACTTTCTTTTAGTGCTGATTGCCATGGTCGTCTAAGCATACATATAATGTTATTGAAAAATATAATTCTAATGGAGAATATATGGTGCATCGTGTTTATATATGTTCCAATTTTGGCTCTCATTTTATTGATAAACATCAAAATC
Source organism: Paspalum vaginatum (assembly GCA_030272315.1). Taxonomy (NCBI): domain Eukaryota; kingdom Viridiplantae; phylum Streptophyta; class Magnoliopsida; order Poales; family Poaceae; genus Paspalum; species Paspalum vaginatum. Next base: position 22,794,817 of record CM059019.1, on the reverse strand, counting down.
AGGTAAAAGGCTGTTGCAAAACTAATCATATCATGTCGAGGTCTACTTGTTCTTCTTTGTTTGATTTGTCATAATATGATCTATTTCAAAAAGGGGAGCATGCATGGATGATTTCAGAAGAAATTGCTACAACTAATTACCTGAGCATCGACGACTTTGAGTCGAGGACGACTCAAAAACAAGAAGGGGAGAATGATGTGAACATGTCATGGATGCATAGGTATAAGGCTCAACAGAAGATGGAGTTTGAAGCCCCATCCGAGTTCAGGTCCAATTTACTCGCGAGGCCGGTTCGGACTGCAGGAGCAGGCCTCATGAAAACAGACGCCCAGACTATATACAGACTCCGTTTTGGATGTTCTACATATCAACGGAAAGCTAAGGAGATAAGCTTTCCAACCCAGGTGGTCCCATATCAAAATATGCTCAGAGTCAATAGAAATCGATGAAACAAGATGACGGACAGAATCTGCCAAAGTGCTGCTGGACCGGTTTTTGGGCCCATTGGCCTTGTACGCCCTAGGGTTGCTCGGCCACACCCTTGGCCGCCTCCTAAACCCCTCTCTTGTATATAATCTATATTCATCATTAGAGTATATGGTTTTTTGCTTAGATTAGTCTGTCATGGAACAGTTTCGCCATCACCGGTTTATGAAACCCCAACTTGTGCACAAGATTAATCTTGATTGTGTTTATTCCTCGTTCTTGCTTGTGTTCTCTCGGTTGTATTGCAGGAACAATAGCCTTCTTGACGAGGTCGATTGTGTGCATCATGCGGTCGATAACTATCAGAGCAGTGGTGTAGTGATTGCAAGGATTCGATCGTTTGCTCGGAGCCTTCTTCACCAACGTCGAGTTCTCCACACCTAAACTGACTTATCCATACCTCTCAGAAGATCGGGAACCCTATTCCCCATCACTGCTGCCCGTGAGGTGAGTGAGGACGACACCTCCACTGACGACGAGAGTTCGCAGCACCCGCCACCTCTTGCTTATGATCATGAGGCGGGTGGCTCGCGTACTCCTCCACCACCTCCTCCTCCACCTCAGGTTATGGCTGCTCAGGTCGCTACCGCCACTGATATAGCTAGCATCCTACAGGCAATGATGGTACAGCAGCAGCATAGTGACCAGCGCTTCGAGGCACTTATCCAACAGTAGCAGCAGATGCAACAAACCATCCTACAGTAGCAGTGCAGTGATGACTGGTTTGCTCAGATGCAGCAGCAGCAGACAAAGTCGCAGGCGTGCCTTCTTGAGACAGTGCACACCCTCGTGGCTGAGCTTCGCACTAACAACCAGAGGCAGCTTGACTCTCTACGATAGCATGTTCAGGCACCTCAGCTGCCCTCCATGTCACAGCCACTGCTCACTACTGACAGGAGCCACGAGAGTCCCCTCACCACCCTCGGCTCGCTCAATACGTCACCTATAGACTTCAGATACATTGAGGTCGTACCGGGTGGAGATGAGTCAGTTACCCACACGTACACTGAAGTTTGACACGTCGCCCCTATCCCTTCCTGATCGGTCCTTCACTGTGCTTCTAGCTCAGGATTCTCAGATCTTGACTTCAGCGCAGCCGCCTGTCACAGGTGTCTCTTCTCAGTCAGAGCCTGTGCGCTCAGCTCCAAAGTTGTTCGTGCCTGCCCCTGACACTCTCTCTACCTCTCAGTCGACTGAGCCAAGCTTTCACTCTGCTTCCACGACCTGCTCGATGACTGATGCTACTGCACCCGCTCTGACGACGACAGCCACTGTTACTGCTTCAGTCACTCCCGCAGCTCTCAACTCTCTGGATCCGGATGTTGAGCGGGTATTTGATGAGGCAGCTGAAGAGTCAGATGATGATGCCTCGCTTGATCACTACGTTCTGGTGGCTACTCGTGGAGTTCCTCTGGGTGCTCCTCCTCCGTCAAGCTCTTAGGACTCCCTATTTGGTGCTTGTTGCCAAAGGGGCAGAGTTACATTTAGGGGGAGGGAGTAGAGCTAGTGAGTCGATGAGAGTTATTCCTTTGATATATAGCTAGGACCCCTTTGGATGTTTATTTTGGATGTTGACTCACAGACATGGTATTTGGCTTTTGTGCTTGACTCGATTTCACCATGCCTGTGGATCCTTTGGTTGTGGATGCTTATGTATTTACATTCATGTCTTTTCAGTTGAGCTTCGTACTTAATTGCATTTATTTTCTAAGCTCTACTCTTGTGTTGTCATCAATCACCAAAAAGGGGGAGATTGTGAGAAACAATGACCGTAAGAGGTAGAGGTTTCGGTGATTAATGACAACTTAACTATGTTACTAATAAGTTCATGACATGAAGGTATTATATTTAATATCGTGCTCATTGGTTGACCGAAAGAGACCCCTAATTTTTAATATTTAAGAAGGACGTCTTGTTGGTTGGACAATCTATCGCGAAGAGCAAGGATTGATAGCTCAAAGTGCCGTAAAGTCGAAAGAATGGCACTTGGAGATTTTTTTCTAGTTTCTAGATAAGCTGTACTATCAAGAGTGGTTGAAGTGATTAGCTTGATGTGAATCACTATAGAGTTACTCTTAATTTCGAGTGCATCTTAGTCCTAAAGCTCAAATACCTAAAATGTGTTATAAACACACTCACCTTCTCAGTTACGTTCAAAAGAAACTCCCTCAATCTTCTCTCCTATTCAAAACGGTCCAAACCAGTGCTTTAGTGACCATCGGACCATCCGATGGTCCATCGGACGAGTTAGACAGGGAGTGTATCCAGGCTGGTCTCATGGTGAAACCCACCATCGGACCAGCTGGACAGGGAGGTATGCCACCACGAGTTTTGGGCTATTACGTGCATTGTACCGTCCGATGGTCCAACCATAGGACCGTCTGATGGTCTCTGGGCAGTGACGCGAAAACGGGGGATTTGAAAAATACGTGCATCAGACCGTCCGATGGTCCAACCCTTGGACTGTCCGATGGTCAAGCAGAAAATGTTTTTTACAGTAACGGCAAGTTTTTGAGCTGGCCTCTATATAAAGGACTCCCCCTCCCTCCATTTGTTACCTTTGCGACCAGGAATCACTCACACACACAAAAGTCACACAAGCACCATTTCCAGACAAATCTTTAAGCTTTGGGGCAAGAGACTTGAGAGAGAGATAACTTCGTGAGTAGAAGTTGAATCGAGTGAAGACCAAAGCTTGTTACTCTTAGTGATCGCGATCACCTAGACGGCTTATGAGTCGTGCCTTCCGGGAGCTCTCCGGAGATTGTGAGAGAAACGGAAGGACTTTGCGAAGGCATTATTCGCGATTTGAAGCTCGCCGTTCCGGAGTGGAGAAGAGCATCCCGAAGAGAGCGCTTGATCTTTGCGAAGGTCAACAGGTAGCTTGGTTTTTGCGAGAACCACTTTGCCAACCTCTCTCCTTGCGAGGTTTGGGGCCGGGATCCTTGCGAGGAGCTCGCGAGAGCAAAGCCCTGTGAGGGGCACCAAACGAGGACTACGGGGAGACGCAACTCCTCGATACCTTAGGAAAAAAAATCGCCGTGTCATTTTTGCTCTCTTTACATTCCGCACTTACCTTCCGCTATTTACATTCCTAGTATTGCATGCTTGGCTCTAGGTTGCAAAACTTTTATATCGTATAGAACTCTAGACACACTTGTTTAAGCACTAGGGTGAATTGAGACTTGTACGATATGATTTAATTTCAAGTTTCGAAATTAGAAATCCAATTCACCTCTTTTTTGGACATCTTGATCCTTTCACATGTGTTGGAAAGCCATAGAACACATGGTATTTAGCTTGTCTTACAAAGAAAAAATATTAAACTCTAGATGAGTTAGGATCGAATGGAATTAGAGGTGCCAGACGCACAATCTGTCGTGTCAAAAAAAGTGTGTTGGAGAGGATAGAAACAACCAAACGTTATTTAGCTTTCCTCCAATGTTTTGCCCATAGCGCCATACATGTGAGCATCTTTTTATCAGGGAAGCGCAGCTACGAATCAATATGAAGCAATCCAAAATTCATCCCGCTTAATACCGGTCACTTTCTTTCTGTTCACTTTCATCCTTTTTTAGTGTACTAGTTCCATTCCCGTAGAAAAATTAAAAAGGTGCAACTACCTGCAAGAATTATTATTTTAAATAAATCACACGCCTAAAGAGAATGACAATAGTGACAAATCCTCACAATCGACAAGAGAGTAATGTCACATAATCCAATGTTCATTTCTCTATCAGATTGACATTGACACCAGAGTTTAATTAAGTTTGGTTCCTACAGTGCTCACTACTGTGATTGATAGTGGGATCGGCATATGAGAGAGCTGGACATGGCAGAAACATTTCAGAGCATATGAAAGAGTTGTTGGTCGATTCTTTGATGGAGTCAACATTTCAGAGCAACTCTTGCAATTTCCAATGCTTCCTCGAGCCATCGTGGGACTTGTTGCCCTCAACGACTTCTGTGAACACTTCGTCGTATTGTATCCACATTTTTGCGCAAGACTTCCGGCTCTCCGGTCGATCGAAAGCAACAACGTCTTGCTCCTCTTGTCCTGCAGTTATGTTGCAAAAATTAAATAGAAATGATATTTGAGTTCAAAAGTCACCATGCTATGCGGAAAAATCAAATAACAAGATTGGAAAATTTACTGCAAGTATTTGAAATACCATTAATTAGGATAGGATGAAGAAGCTGTTAATTAGTGTGCCTATGAGATTGGATGTGAGGCTACCAGATCAGAGAATAAAAAAAATTTAACGAAACCAGTCATGTCATTTATTACACTTAACAATTAGCAACCAGTTTGTTTTGTGGCCGAGAAACAATCAATAGCATACGCTACTAATTGTTTGCTTGCCAAGTGAACAAAGATGCATCATGAAATTCATACCAAATTGCAGCTTGACAAAGCAGATTCCTTACATGTACATCGCATACTTGATCAGAGGTTCAATCCTTCGCTCCTCTCCATACTCAAATAGGTGATTTTCCAATATTTGTTGGATAAGAACATAATTGGAGTTGAAACATATGCATCAAAAGTATTATAACCTATCCTACATCGCAAAAAACCTTATTAAAACAAATTAAGCATGATCAATTTATATTCCAGAATCTGAAATTCCTAGTTTCGGTAAAAAAGGGGTCCTTCCACAAACTGTCCCTTGAACTACAGCACCCAGGAACTCTCGGCTCCTCAACAGCAAGCTCACTGACATTGACTATCTCATACTCCAGGCAGATGGCAAGTGCATCTAGGGTGGGGTAGTGATAATAATTACTACCTCTGTTCATTTTTGTTTGACGCTTGCCAAGGCAAAAATGAGTTGGTTGACGTCAAATAAAAACAAACGGAGGTTCAATTTTGGATAGCTTGGTTTCAAAATTAACCTTGCAGTCCAGTGTAATCTAAATAGCAGATGCGAGATGTTGTTTCAAAATTAACTCTCGTCCTTTAGCACTTGAATGGTTATTTATGATGAATGGGAAGGAATAAAAAGACATGTGGAGGAAATGAGAGAATAATTTACCTTGGATAGCTTGGTTTGTTGCGGTCCTTGTTTTTTAAAGCATGTCAAAAATAATTATTTAGACTCTAAATACCAAAGCAGCAAACCAAGTCTCAGCCATCAGCAAACTATTTGTGCTACTGTATAAAGAGAGGGGTACCACTCGCATTTTTTATGAGTACACTGAAGTTAACTATCTGGTTTGAAGTAAACACACTTAAGGCTTAATTTGTTGAGTCACTTGATAAACCATGATGGGACTAAATTTCCTACAGAAAAATATGTGTGGCCTTCTGGCCTATTGAAATTGCAACGAAAATTCTGCAGCAGAAACTGAACGCAAAACAAGTGACCATGGTAAAAAGTGCGAAGCTCCATTCTTTATTCTGTTAAGGAACCAAATTATGTTGATAGCTGAGATAGCAGAAAAAATTATTACCATCGGAAAGTAAACTGCAAACAGAGTAGTTGACATAAGAAAAACCCTTCTGACTCAACTAAGGCATCGCAATTTTTTTAATCAATATGCAGTGTTACCTCTTCTCACAGTTAAAGCTCCTCACTTTTGTTCATCACAACATGGTCAGGTGGTCAGTGCTTCACTGCAAATTCCTGACCATCATTCCTACCATACACATTCAGACTATTAGATTAAGAAGCCTCAGATTTTGCATAGCAGGAGTTTTCACCGTGTCGGTTTCTCTCTTTTGGGTGTCAAAATTCTCACGACCATAGGCATACTAAAATGTAGTTATGCATAATTTATAGATCTACAAAATAACTAAAAGTGCATATGCTCAGTTCATTGAAGAAACTTGTGTGCAATCAATTTTCATATCAATCTACATATATGGCAGAAATAATTATTGTTTTTGTGAGTACCTTCTGAGAGTTTAAAGTTGCTGCACTTCAAAACATATCAGTCAAGCTATGACAAAGAATGAACATTTCAGTTTGTCAGCCATTGTGTGAGGATTGCCTCTTGATTCTGTCAACAAAACGGAGCACATTACAGCAGTATTCAGGATGTATACAATTCAAGGTGACAATGAGAGGGTCAAAATCGGTCCAGTGGTGGCCCTTCTCTCTAAAGCCTAAGTTATTTTGCATTTCAAGCTTTTGCTCCTGATAATGGGAAAATGCAGTCTGGTTGCATCTGAATGTTCAAAGAATTAGTCTGGTTGAACTGATTCCACATTATCAAGGTGGTCAATGGTAGTGAATGCTTATCAGAAAAGTTGAGGGATTCGGAAACTCACATTATTCATAGCTAGTCATTAGCAACAAAAAAACTGAATCCGTAGTTGATAATTGCATTTAAATCAGAAGAAAAAAAAACTAAATCTAGCGATGTCAGGTGGGCGCAGTGCCAGCCCTGCGCCCAACTCGTACCAGCAATCAAACCTGGTCTTTGACCCGGCTCTCTCGGCCTCCTATGCCGACGTGCCCTGCGACTCCGCGAGCTGCAAGGACCTTAACACCTCAGCGTGCCGCAACGCCACGGGGTGTGTGCCTCTACTGGGTGGCCTACAACGACGATCCTACAATGTTCAGACTAACTGCGCTAGACCAAGAACCATCAGCAGCGTTCCATTGTTTAGCAGAGCAAATCCGGCTTAGAGTGGACATGCAAGAAATGAAAGAGAAGGGAAGGGGGCACACCTCGACGGGATGTATTGCAGGATTGGGGGAGCTCAATCGGCTGCCACTGCGAGATGGAGGTAGATGGCTGCACTGGTGAGGGAGAAGTGCGGCAGGGGGTGGAGCCGCGGGCCAGCGGAGGGATGAGGTCGCGGCCGCCCTCCTCCCGTGGCCGGCCTACCGCGCCGTCGGGGCGCAGCCACGACGCCCCCATCGCCCCGCCGAACGGCCCCCATATCCCTGCTTCCCCGGCCGCCGCACCCCGGTACTCCGTCGCCCCGGTCGCCGCCGGTGGCTCCTCGGGCTAGTCCGTGCCATGGCGGCCGGATCCCGGTCGGGCGGGACGCGGGAGGCTGGGCGCGGACAAGAGGAGAGGGAGGAGAGGTGCCACGCGCGGTGGGGCGGCGCGGGCGAGGGGAGGGGGATACGAGCGACGGACCACATAGTGCCGCCGCCGCCTCCACCTTCCCCTCCGCGCCGTCCACGGCGCGCCTACTCCTCCTGCGCCGCCGCCGCCTCCTTCTCCTCCGTGCCGCGGCTGGCGCGCCGTCTCCTCGCCGGCCTCCTCCCCGCCGCGGTCACCTCCTTCTCTCGCGCCTCCCCCTCCGGACGAACCGTGCAGCGCTCAAGGGCAGGGATGGCGTGGGGGGCCAGGACGCGGAGGGAGTCAGGATTGTGGGCGAGGGCGGTGGATCCGGTGAGGCCGTTACGGGGCGTGGGGGGAGACGAGGGTCGGGTCGGTTTCGCTGTGTGTTCGCCGCGCGACGGAGCAACGGAATGGGACATTACTCATTAGCGCTAGTTACTTGGGAAAATATGGTTGCCAACTAGCTCTACAGATTTTTTTAGAGGTAAGGGGAGGAGGACGGTCGACTGTAGGGGCGGTGGGGACAGGGCGAGGCGGCGAGCGGGCGGGAACCAGCTCTTCTGCAGTAACTACACCTGCAGTTGAGTCCCTGACGTGTGAGCCTCGTACTCAGCGGGCACACATGTTAGAAACACCACGGCAGTGGTTAAATTGCAGAGGATCTCATTCCGAACGGGCAACGGACCACACGGACAACGGAAACACGACGAGTTGGAACACTTGAGATTTTTAAAGGGGTAGAGATTCTATTCCCTCATTTTTTTCTTTGTTTGCACATTTTTAAGCAGGAACGATAGGCGAAGGTATAGGCAAAGGTATCGTTGTAATTATACCAGCCCAGCTGAAGTAAAACATTGATAATTCAACTAGGTCTATGTCCGTGCTTCGCCACGGAAGCAACAAATTACGTAGAGTCACATTGAGACACATAAACATTGTGTCTCAACCTGTGCTTTTTTAACGGGAGGATCTTCTCTACAGAGTAAGGGGCTCAGCTAAACACCCTTATAGGTTCACATCATAGTCACTAGGTTCCGGTTCCATGGCGACGACCCTCAGTCATCGTCCCGGGTCGCGGGTCGGGGTCGACGCGGATCGACGACCCAAATCACTATGGTTCGACGACCCACTGCAAGGGGAGACTAGAAAGGATCGCGTACCAACTGACGCCGGTTCACCGATCCATTGCAAGTGCGCTCAAGACAGGACGAGATGCATACGGAGAAGAATGGCAGAAGGGGCTTACAGATTTCGCTGAGGTTGCGAAAGGAAGGCACATCGCTGCCGTCATCACGACGACGTCCATCAGACCGGCCGGCTGCCGGTCACCGGCGACTCGGAGCGCGTGCGGAGCGGAGATTGAAGGTCGCCGGCAACGCGGAGCGCGCGCAGGTCCTCGATGCGAATTAGCGTGGCGAGGATGCGGAGCCAGCCGGCGGCCGCTGGCGACGAGGCTGTGCGCGGCCGCGGCAAGGATGCGTAGGCGGAGCCGGCGACCGGCGAAGAGGATGAGCGCAACTTGGAGCCGCCCGCACGGCGAAGTGAAGAGGCGGCGGCGGCGACGCACGGCTTCTATGCTAAAAACATAATGTCTCTAGGAGTCTAGGTTTATCCTTTCGATGGATGATGCAGATTGGACGTCCAGAAATCTAACGGTTCAAAATAATCTGTTTGGTGGGGAAAAAATTGAATCATCGATCGATCCAATCCTTCGTACCAGGATCATCGATCCACATTCCATTGGGTCACGTACCAATTTTTTAATCCTCGCCCCAAAGGGGTATACCTCCTCGTACCATGTTTTTTTCAAATGAAGAACCACGACCCACGACCCCATACCTCGACCCCGTCGACCTAGTACCTTTATGACTATGGTTCACATCATTGACGCCAAGTGAAAGCATGCAGTTGCGGCCGCCGACCTCCTTGGCTTTGGCGGTGACCAATGTCAGCCCATGACAAGAGAAAAAAATTATCTATCTTAAAATGGTTCACAAGAGAAAACATTGTGAAGCATGCTTCACTTTTAGTATCATTTTACTTCAGCAAAGCATGTTTCATATAGCTTGGACTATAAGGCATTGAACATATTTGATACATAAAAGTAAAAAACTGTATACTAAAGCATGAATGTTTGATACATACTACCATCAATATCCTTTGTTAAGCAAGAATTGGGTTAGAATCATATATGTGCTAATATCACCAAAAGGAATCAGGCTTGGGGTGCATAAGCATAAATGAAGAGAACTTGACACATAAGAGCTAACTCTATCTGATCACATCAAGTATTGCACATAAGCTTCTACCATAGCAAGTGTGCATACTTCCAAGTACAGCGCAGAAGACAACTATACACATCCAGCGACATCACCGTAGCAAACACACAAAAGACAGGGCAAAACTCCACCATGCTCCCACAGGGCCACCAACTGCTTCATTCAAAACTAAATAGTTTGGCAAAATGAATTTTACTCTGAATTCAACACTTCATCAGAGTGCTACATTGTTTGAACATTTCACTAATTTATGAAGCGTTTCTTGAAGTTGTGCATTTTAGCTTCAAGATAATCCAAGAATATGGGACCTTTACATATTACACGGTTTTAGTGTAGACCAACTAAATTAAAGTGGAGAATGAAACAGGTGGTTAAGAATTGAGTATCCTACCCGTACATATTGGACATTTACAAAAACTTAAATTGTCCTATTGAAGCAATGTAGTGGTGGTCCATTGTTGTTTCCCAGCACCATTAAGAAATCAGGATGTGCAACAAAACAAATATGATACCCCAAATTTATATATAGGGAGAATCAAAACAAAGCTCTCACAAAGAGATTGACTTCACCATCGCAGTGTAACAAAAAAAAAAAGAGCTCTCATAGGATTCTTCCATTGGTGTTTCCAAAATGATGTTCCAGCATAACAGGTAACACCATTGTTATCACCATCAGAAATATACTGGAGTTCTCTGGCTACTGCAACCTGTGGTCCAAGACATAATCAGATTGTACATTTCTAGTGTAGAAACAAGCACCAATGAGAACTTATCTCAAACACCTTTGATTTATACTGTTCCAATGACTTATCTTGAAAATTAGGAGTACTGGAACTACATTGTTAGGATGTGACACCAAGCTATTTTGGTTCCTGCAATAATTATAGACCTTTATAAAAAAACAAAACCAGCTAGCACAAATCCAATCCTATAGTTTCTCGCGCTAACCACTAAGATATGTACAACTAAAATGCAAAGGTTACTTGTAAGAGATGCTAGACTGCAGGTTCAGTTTCGTCAAACAGAACTCTGATGTTTGAAGCTGACCTTCAGAAATGCATGTGCTTTGAGTGTGCGGTCTCTGATAGCTTATATTTTTTTAAGCAAACATATTCACTTTATTAATTGATAAAAACACTTAGTTCTTATATACAAAGGCACAAAAGTGCTATGGAAGTGTTTAGCTGTAAACTGCAGAAAAAAGTTGTAGTGGTACAAATAGTCAAACCTGAATGACATTTTCTTACTAACCACTATTTCTGAACAACACTCTTCCACTCTTACTAACCACTATAGTCAACCAGCATCTTTTTTCTTTGATACTGCAAAAAGTACTGATAGTTGGCGATCTTCTCATGGCCCTGACAAGTTATATGAGTACATGGTTACTGATTCTATTCATGTACACTGATAGAGTTGCCTATCCATGACATACAAGTGGAGCGATTGATCAATAGACACATGAGCTCAAAGCTTCAACGGCAGCAGGAGAGGATACCTGATCAGTGTGTGGAATTGCGGATAGGGAGGAGACGACCTGTCTGGTGTTACAAAACAGAAATGAAATCCCTTAGTGAGAAGCATGGAGGGATCTCACTGATTAGTAGTAACTAAAGTCATGTCTTCAGAGCAATCTCATCCAATCACTGATTTAGCCATTGAACATCTTGGGGGCATAGTAAAATATTGCGATTTTCACAATCAACTGATTTCATCTGCAATACACAAACCAGCAGTGTTTAGTCAAACAAAAGAACACCCACACCATAAGCATCTAAATCAGCAAGTGAGGGACCAGGAGACATCTCGACCTTACATCTGGGGCAACGACGGATCTTACAGCTGCTGCTCCATGAGCCAAGTGCATGCCACCGCACGGCCTCCTCTTTTGGCAACAATTTCTTTTCGTCATCCTTACTTTGTACTAAGCTTTTGGTGAGTTGATTTGGCATTAGTTGAGAACATAAACCAAGCAGAATGAAGCAACACATTTTTGCAATGCTTGAGGCTGAGCAGGCAAACAATTGCAGATGCCAACATACTGAGAGCAAAGCATCTAGAAACAAATTAGCGATCAGATAATGACAACAAAGCATCTAGTTTGTAATCCAATCATTGAAGCAGTTTTTCTACCAATTATTAAACATGAATGAAAATACAGAACTAAACCCTATAAACCCTAGAACTAAACTCCTGGAGCATAATCATTTTTAAGATTTGTTCATGATAGCATGCTTTGATAGAAGGAGTATGAGAAATATATATACTCCATGGTGCAGCGAAAGGCTATTGTAAGTTCAGTTTCTACAAATTACACCGTCAATGCTCATGGCAGGATAGCAGCAGACATGATGCTGGAGGCAGAATACAAAGTACGAAACATATAAAGTATTTGCTTAAGAATAAAATTGATTATTGCTTCTGCGTAGCCTTGAAAAATGTCCGTATCCACAGAAATTAAAGCAGCACGTCCCTTGGAAGCTTACCAGAACAGACAACATTTCAAAGAGCACTGAATATTGGCATGTCCCTGATCAAAATAATGCATTGCACATAATAGCAATGAATATAAATTTCAATAAAACCAATACAGATAGTTCTGGAGCAGTACAAATTTCTATGAAATGGAAAGGGGAAACTTTGCCTCATTTCACCGAAAGGTGCACAGATTGCCTCTTTTCACCGAAAGGTGCATAGATCTGGAGCAGCCACAATCCACCGTCCTCTCTACCTGAGAGAAACAAAAAGGAAAGTTAAGCAGGGGATGCTAGATACAATGAGTGCTCATTTGGAGATTGATCCTCTCCTCCGTCGATCGTTACCAAGGCAAGGTGAGCAGAGAGATGGGAGAGGAGGGGCGCTCGCCCGCGCACCAGGCCACCGCCGTCGTTGCCGTGCGCTGGGCCCCCGTCGGTATGAGGAGCGACGGCGGCCGGTGGGGCGCTCGCCTGCGCCGTTGCCCGTGTCTGCAGCGCCTCCAGCCCTCCACGAGCTTGGCAGGGAAGGGGGCGATGGGAGGGAGAGAGGGGCGACGGCGGCTGCAGCGATCCGCGGACAGCCACACCAGCGGCCGAGGAGGCAGCGGTGACGACGAAGGGAAGGAGGAGAGGAAGACCGGTGGGGGAATCGGCACCACCGCACGCCGAGTGGATGCACAACAGCCGCCGCCGAGCCCGCCGGGGGAGGAGGCGACGGGAGAAAAGGGTGGCGGCTGGGGAAGCGCGGACGGGATCTCACGGAGCTGGGGATGTGGGGGCGCCGGGCGTCGAGGACTTGGGCGGGGTGTCGGCCTCGGGGGCCGAGTGAGGGGGTATTCGACGTATTAGCGAGAGAATAATAGTTAAAATAGGAAAGAAATAGTGTTATAGATAAAAATTTTAGTCTATGACTGGAATGATGTTACAGGCTTAATAGGCAGTAGAGATGATGTTTGTTTTCTGTTTCTAACAGGGAGCGTGTTATGTAAGTTTCACGTGGTTGGGAAGCTAGAAATACGATATCAGCGTGGCAGACGGGGATCCATGACAGGGATAAAAAAAATAGCGCCTCCTGCCTCATAAGTCACACCAGTACAGACGTACAGTGGCTCAGCTAGGAACCATGTTAGTTAAATCCGTTGCCTTTTTTGGTTTATGCCTTTCTCTGGCTGTTAACAATGCCTCGCACATGTGAAGCTTACACTATGGATGTGTGTGTTTACAGGCAGAGAACGATCCTCAAGTTATAAAGCTTCATGTGGAACCTACCGTCCTGGGTCATGGAGCCGGTTGCCATCGTGCTGCATGTGTGTAGGCTGTCCGTCTTATGTTTGTACATTTACACTGATGGCAGGGACATCAGCCCAATAGTGCAAGTGTGCTGTGATGCGTTCGATAGCCATCCAACGGTGATGTGCATTTTTACACATAAACCCCCCCACCACACCATCTGATAGGCAAAACAAATATATCAAAAATCCTTTGGGATAATTAATCCCATCCTATTCCACGATCGCTGAATCATAGGACCGAATATCCCGACGTCGTTTCCGGTCGAGAAGCCGCTGTCCTCCGAACTCGTGGTAGAGGCCGGCGCGCGGCCACCGGCCACTACTCTCTCGCCGACAAAAATAGACGCCGCGACGTAGACAACCGCAACCAATTGTCCTAGGTACGTGCAAGTTCAGGCGAAGGCATCCAGATCTTATTAGCTTCTTAGTATTGTATTCTTGCTGTTCGGCATGGTGGCACATGCTCACGGTGGCCATCCCAATCCCAACTATTTTATTTGTCTAGTGCATTCTGCAATGGCAGATCACGTAGCATGATAGTTTATGGTAGTTTATTAGTTTTCTGAGTGTCATCAATAGTAGCTCGTTAATGCTAACTCTTGTTCATTGCAGAATAGGATGGTCCATTGCTAGTAGTTATTAGTTTCCTGAGTGTCATCAATAGTAGCCCTTCTTAGTATTGTATTCTTGCTGTTCGGCATGGTGGCACATGCTCACGGTGGCCATCCCAATCCCAACTATTTTATTTGTCTAGTGCATTCTGCAATGGCAGATCACGTAGCATGATAGTTTATGGTAGTTTATTAGTTTTCTGAGTGTCATCAATAGTAGCTCGTTAATGCTAACTCTTGTTCATTGCAGAATAGGATGGTCCATTGCTAGTAGTTATTAGTTTCCTGAGTGTCATCAATAGTAGCATCGTCCATTACTATACAACCACTTATCCTCCTCCTGCAATGAACAAGAGTTAGCATTAACGAGCTACTATTGATGACACTGAAGAAACTAATAAACTACCATGCTACGTGATCTGCCATTGCAGAATGCACTAGACAAATAAAATAGTTGGGATTGGGATGGCCACCGTGTGCATGTGCCACCATACCGGACAAGAATACAATACTAAGAAGCTAATAAGATCTGGATGCCTTCACCTGAACTTGCACGTACCTGGGACGTACCTGCGAGAGGGTAGTAGCCGGTGGCCGGTGGCCGCGCGCCGGCCTCTACCACGAGTTCGGAGGACAGCGGCTCCTCACCGGAAACGATGTCCAGATATTCGGCCCGATGATTCAGCGATCGTGGAATAGGATGGGATTAATTATCCCAGGGGGTTTTTGGTATATTTGTTTTGCCTATCAGATGGTGTGATGGGGGGTTTATGCGTAAAAAAACACATCACCGTTGGATGGCTATCGAACGCCGCTTGCACGCTTGCACCATTGGGCTGATTGTACCCAAGTCGCTGCCCTGAATATTAAAATCTGCAATCTCACAACCATCTAGGGACTAGGATTAATCAGTTGATACTTGATAGGACAATCTTAAAATCTCAATGAAGAGTAACTGAGGCAAACACTAACCAACACATTATATTTTCCGAACTTGATAGTAGCAGTAGATCAAAAGCCAACAGCAGCACAATTCAGATGATGGTGTTGTCCATTTTGCGAGAGCCAGATTTTCTGATATGTGAAGTCGGCTAAAATAAAGAAATCTAATGCAAAGGTAATTTTCTTTTTGAACTTTACTGCAAAAGTATTTAGCAGCAGGCACGAGGAAATATTCAAATATAAGTAGGAGACAAAGTACTTTTGTTTCTGAATCAACATATGGTCGGCAATTATTTTTGGTCTTCAGAGTAGATCTGTCATCTTACCACAATCACTTAAATGATTGTTGACCGGAAGATCAACATGGATGGATGAGAGTGCACAGCTTTGCACTGGTACTCTTTCACCAGAGCTTTTCGGCATACAACTAATTTCAGCAACAAACTTCAACCTCAAGCTTTAGATATTTTTAATGACTGCAAGAACGCCAGCACAATAGTTGTTGAGGTCAATCTATGTGCAGATAGGAAATATTACTATTTATTAAGGGAGACTACTAACTTCTTGGTTATATATTCCTATGTTATTGAATTTAAAATTTTGAATCTTCTGTTAGGTTTACAAAAACTGGTCAGTTACCTCTTGGAACGAACAGTCATAAACCATTTACTATTTAAATATATGTTAAATGCAATGGGGTCTTAAGTGATGATTGCCCATTTGATACAAATTATATTTGGAATAATCACTGTTAGTGTACCAAGACAAGCACATGGATCATGAAGAAATTAGTACCAGCCATGTTTCCATTTCTATCTTTGGCAGAAGGTAAATTGGTTCAAGCATTTAACAATGTACATTTCCATGTAGGCAACCACCATTATATTTCAACATTCCAATACAACCACACAGGGTAGTAAGCAAAAATGCCACAAGTAAATCTAGTAAAGAAATTTGGGTCAGTAATCATGGTAGTAATACACAAAAACTCAATCACTGTTTTGTCCCCTTCTCTCACTTGATTTTTCAGAAAGCAAGAAAAAACTGACCTCATTTTCAGGAACCTAGAAATTGAGTGATAACATGGCTGAGAAATAGGATACCCTAAACTATCTATGTTATATGAAAATGCATAACCAAAGCATTCATCTATCAAATGTCAGTAGTTCTCACAAATTGTATGAATAATCAAATCAATTTTCAGTAATTTGCACAAAATCGCAGAATTAATGAATTCCAAAAACACTGCTCCGCACAAACTATTGTAAGGAGTTCCAAGGAGAGGGATCGGTGAGCTCACTGGAGTTGGGTAGCGAGGAGAGGAGGGGCAGGGCAGGGATCAGCACAGAGGGCAGCGGCGGCCTAGGCACCGGCCAGGAAGATAGGGACATGGGCGCTGATCTCCTGCTGTGGTTATTAGGAGCGAGGTAGAAAGAAGGCGTCGGGAGGAAGGTTGAAGGCGGATCCGGTGGTGGAGGGCTGAGGAGGCGGCCTCCAAGGAGGAGCAGGGGGCCGGCTGCTCCACTGGTAAAGGCACTGGTGGCCCTGGTGCTGCCATAGGAGGAGGAAGTTGCTGCTGGCAGAAGAAGGGTGGCGTGGGGATGATGGAGCTCGGGCATGAGGGCATGAGAAGGCTGGAGACCAAGCCGAAGAGGAGGGCCGGCGGTGGGAGGGACGGAGAGGTGGCGCCGTTCTCCCATGGAAGAAACGGCGGCGCGAGGGAGACGAGTCTCGTGGGGAGGGGATCTGGGCAGCGGCGCCCTTTCTGCAATGGGGCAGGATGAGCCAGCCGCCAGGGAGGGGTGATAGGTGGACAGGTGGGCCCAGATTTTATAGAAACGAGGCTTATCTTTTAAAATTATTGAATACAAAATTGGGTCTGTCTCAGCTTCGGTCGACTGATACTTTGTTTTTTATCAGTCGTGGGGTCTAGTCTGTTCTGTTGCTGTTCCTACGCTCCAAAGCAAAGTGACTGACCGATTGTTACTGTTACCGAGCCAGCTCACAGCTTTAACCTTTTTTAAAAAAAAAAACTGAGCCGGCTAGTGTAAAAAAACTGAGCCGTCTGTGTATGACACCTCTGAGCTAGCTCAAGCCTCCAAAAAAAGTGTCCTGTGTGATTCCGGAGAGCCGGAATGAACCAGGCTTGCTGTCTGTTTCTATGTGCCTGCCTACATATATCAGTTTAGGCAGCGACAATCGGCCCAATGGTGCAAACGTGCAGGCGGCTGTTGCGATGCGTTCGATAGCCATCCAACGGTGATGTATTTTTTTACACATAAACCCCTTCACCATACCATCTGATAAGCAAAACAAATATACCAAAAACCTCTGGAATAATTAATCACATCCTATTCCACTATCGCTGAATCATCGGGCCGAATATCCGGACGTCGTTTCTGGTCAAGGAGCCGCTGTCCTCGGAACTCGTGGTAGAGGCCAGCGCGCGGCCACCGGCCACCGGCCACTACCCTCTCGCCGACAGAAATAGACGCCGCAACACAAACAACCGCAACCGATTGTCCTAGATACGTGCAAGTTCAGGTGAATCCATCCAGATCTTATTAGCTTCTTAGTATTGTATTCTTGCTATTCGGCATGGTGGCACATGCACACGGTGGCCATCCCAATCCCAACTATTTTATTTGTCTAGTGCATTCTGCAATGGCAGATCATATAGTATGGTAGTTTATTAGTTTCCTTAGTGTCATCAATAGTAGCTCGTTAATGCTAACTCTTGTTCATTGCAGGAGGAGGATAAGTGGTTGTATAGTAATGGACGATGCTGGAATCATCGAGTCGCCTACAGAAGTTGACATGGGCGAAGTCGCCATGGATGAAAGGTATTAATCTGTAATTTTTTATGCTGAGATAGATAACACAAGGTTCTGTAATTGTTTTTTTAATCAAATTGCCTTACGATAATTCG
Source organism: Paspalum vaginatum (assembly GCA_030272315.1). Lineage (NCBI taxonomy): Eukaryota > Viridiplantae > Streptophyta > Magnoliopsida > Poales > Poaceae > Paspalum > Paspalum vaginatum. The sequence goes on along the minus strand of CM059019.1, from coordinate 22,776,778 downwards.
AATGATCGTAGACATGTCGATAAGGAGGACGGATTTATGATGCCAATGGAAAAAAGCAAGTGTGCCTAAGGTGTGCGTATTTTTATACTTTTTTTGCACTTATTTATCAACATTATATGTTTATTTATTCAACGTTACGTGAATTTACAGATAGGGATGTCTTTCAATAATGTGGAATCAGCTGAGAAGTTTTACGAGAGTTATGCACATGGCATTGGGTTTGATGTTCGTATTGGTCAACAAAAACTTGATGATAATGGAGTGGTTGAATGGAAGCATTACTTATGTGCAAGGCAAGGATACAAACAAAAGAAGGATGTTGTGCCTGCGGACCCATCCAAGAAGGTAAAACGCACCGGAGAAAGTAGATGTGGATGTGAAGCTTATATTTATGTTAAGCGCAATAGTGAAGGCAAGTACCAGATAACAGCTTTATATGAGGACCATAACCATGACCTTGTGACTCCTACCAAACTTCATTTGCTTAGGTCCAACCGCTTTGTGAGTGAGAAGGCAAAAACAATATTGTCCAATTGCTACAAAGCAAGTATAGGAACGTCACAAACATACAGATTACTTCATGTGGGTGCAGGAGGTTTTAAGTATGTAGGTTGCACAAAAAAGGATCTACAGAACTACTATAGCGATTTTAGGAACAAAATCAAAGATGCTGATGCTCAGATGTTTATTGACCAATTTGGTAGACTGCGGGAACTAGACCCAGGTTTTTTCTTTGAATATGAAGTGAATAATGACGGTCGGTTGGTTCGGGTGTTTTGGGCAGATACAACAAGCAGGAAGAACTATGCCCACTTTGGTGATGTGGTGTCTTTTGATTCAACCTATAGCACCAACCAATATGACATGAAATTTGCACCTTTCACCGGTGTCAATCATCATATGCAATCTATTTTCTTTGGTGCTAGTTTTCTAGCTGATGAAAATATTGAAAGCTATGTTTGGTTATTTGAGACCTTCCTACGAGCTATGGGAGAGAAGGCTCCAGGACTTATTATAACAGATGAGGATGCTAGTATGAGAGCTGCTATTGCTACTATTCTTCCTAATACCGCTCATAGGTTGTGCATGTGGCACATCATAAAAAAGTTACCAGAGAAAATTGGTCCTCATCTCTTAGAGGATGAAGAGTTCTTGAAAAGGGTGAACTCATGTGTATGGGACTCAGAGACAATAGAAGAGTTTGAAAGTTGATGGCTTGCTATTATATCCGATTACCATTTGGAGAACAATGAATGGTTGCACGGAAGGTATCGCATCCGTGAGTCATGGATCCCAGCATATTTTAAAAATATATGGCTTGCAGGTATTCTTCAGACAACGTCACGGTCAGAAAGTGCAAATTCCTTTTTCAATCGTTTCATTGGCCGAAAGCTAGCCTTCGTAGAATTTTGGCTACGATTCGATACAGCTATACAATGCCAGTGGCAGGAAGAATTGATTCATGATAACACAACCCTACATACGAACCCTACTCTATTTACAATATGGGAAATAGAGAAACATGCTGGTTTTGTTTTCACACATGAAGTTTTTAAAAAATTTCAAGAAGAGGTGCTAGCTGCAAGAGAGCACTGCGATGTCCAGACAACAACTGAATTAGAGGACAGAAAAATTGTTATAATGACCGACAACTATATGAGAGTCAGAGAGGTAATTTGCTTCACAACCGACCAGACATATAAGTGCTCGTGCATGCTTTTTGAGTCCATAGGAATTCCATGCCGTCATATAATACGGATGTTTAGAAGTGCAAAAATAAATGAACTTCCAGTGCACTACATCACAAAAAGATGGATGAAAACTTGTAAAAGGTAAACTCTTGCAGGTACATATAATATTGTAATTTTTTTCAAAAGTAACATGATTTTTTCTAATTTTCAGGGATAATGCATATGACAACGAAGGCAATTTATTAGTGGAGAAGGCCACTGGATATGTGGATGCATCTACGAGAAGGAAGATGTCAAATGCACACAATAAATTTGAAGATATTTTCCAAATGGCCAAGACATCACAAGGAGGCATGGATACCTTGATAGAAAAATTGGATTCTTTATCCTTGTTCCAGCCTAACACTCGAACCAGACAAGAACACGAAAATTTTATTGGCTGTACCATCCCAGACGACGTACAAGTCCACCCACCTAACGACATTTGGTCAAAGGGGAAGTGCAAGAGAATATTGGGACATGCAGATAAAAATAAAAAGAATAAAGATACAAGTCCACGCAAATGCACAACATGCAAAAATGTTGGTCATGATAGGCGTAATTGCCCAAACAAAGGGAGCTGAAGCAGCGGCTCAAACATGCTATGTCAATTCAACAATTTTTTTGTATTTGGATCCTGGAACACATTTGTAGTCAATGAATTCTTTCAAACACCTGTACAAACTTCATGCCTTCTCTGCTAATATTTCATATGCAACAGCAGCATTTTACCTGTACATACCACTTGATTGCGAGGCAAAAAAACATATATTTTCATTCTTGGTCAGTGTTGCATTTTTCAACTGTTTCTCTTGTATCAAGCTTGCTGCGCTATTCTCTGAACTTACCATCAGTTGTCGCTGACAGAAAACTGATTGGGTGTGCATAAGAGACAGAAAACAATCTTGCATTCTCGAAGTGGGGAGCATTCTCACAAACACATTTTTATTAGCGAGACAGAGTGGATGTATATACTCAATCAATTTTACAGTGCGTCCAAATTTACAGGAACAACAATTTGTCTGAACAAGTAGAACAAGCAAGGACTATAGCAACTATGTCTGAACAAGTAGAACAAGCAAGGATTACAGCAACTACGATCTCCATTTTGCGTCTTCCAAAATCATAGAACGATCCCATAGGAGTTGTTGCTGAAGGAGTGCCCTTGACATCGGCAGCCAAGACCGGGGGCACCTGGAGGCGATGTCGGGCGACAATCTGGTGGCCGCCGCGGCCTGCATTGTTGGGGTTGCGGCGACGGCACCCCGAGGCCTGATGGAGGGCGGCGGCCTACATCCTAGCCTAGGGGCCACGACGGCAACGCCCGGAGGCCTGAGGGCAGGCGGCGGCCTGTAGCGGTGGCGGGCAACCAGGAGGAAGCAGTGGTGCGTGGCGGCTGAGTGGTGGAGGGCGGGGGCGATGAAGTTCCTGTGATCGGCGGCGACAGCGACGGAGTTCCGGCGACCGGCAGTGGCGGCGAGAGAACACAAATGGATCCGGTCTCAGCGGGCCAACGGGTGGAATAGGATGGGATTAATTATCTCAGGAGGTTTTTGGTATATTTGTTTTGCCTATAAGATGGTGTGGTGGGAGGGTTTATGTGTAAAAAGACACATCACCGTTGGATGGCTATCGAACGCATCACAGCAGCCGCTTGCACGCTTGCACTATTGGGCTGATTGCACCCAAGTCGCTGCCTAATATTCAATTTGCAATACATTGGAGGGGAGCACCACTGCACAGTAGGGTGAGTCTGACTCCTAGTTCAATTTATCTCCAAGTTTCTTGCTTTTTCTATGGATTTTTAATTGGTAGGGAGCTATCAGTCTTCCTACTCTACTTTGATAATCTTTCTGTATTCTATTCATGTAGTTCCTATAGTTGGATTTTCTCTGCACTATTTGGGTTGCTACCTGAAAATTTGCGTTGTAATGCAAGAACGGTCCTTTTTTGAATTTTTTTTGGAACGTAAGATTGCTGAAATCTTTTTTAAACATCTTCATAAGTTAGATCGTCCACTCTGCGCTTCTATGCCTCCACCTTTTCCAGGTTTGCTGTGAGTATAGGATGGAGAATTTAGTATAGGAAATCCGAGGAGAAAGCCAAATGAAGGTGACAGGTGTGTTCCAACTTTATTGTTGATAGGGTAGTTGAGGAAATGGGCAAGCTGAAGAGTGTTGAGAAATAAAAAATGTAATTCATTGCTCAAAATCTGAATCTTTATACATTTGATTTCTGTCTTTTGACTCTAAGGTTCATTATGTGTATCCTGAATGGTTAACTGTAGTTTCCTAAATGGTTAATATCTTACAGGGTGTTATAGAAATATTAGTTGATCACAACACTTAGAAATTGGACTTAAACCTCATAGGTTCTCTAATAGTTGCCTCAGGACAATTTGAGCACCACAGGAAGATTCCATCCAAGGCTGCGCCCGGACGACCCCAGCTGACTCAACACCGGCAAGACCACTGCGTGTCTGTGTGACACTGCTCCACTTCTTATTTTTATTTGGATCAAGATCAGTGATAAGTAGGACTAAAGAGGAGTCATGTGTATGTATTTTAGTATCTAAGAAAAATATTTTTGAAGACATTATGTGATGAACTAGGCTAAGGATGGTACTGTGTAACCTGACTATTTGATTATTTAACATTGTACACTTTATTCTTATTTGGCATATTTGTTTCTATATGATCTTAGAAATTCCCAAAAAGTTGTATGTGATGTACAAATTTATTTGGCTCCAAGTAAATAAAAAATTAAAAAATGATTGTTACCTCATTTGTTCCTTGAAACGCACAATTACATTCTAAATGTTGCAATGAGGTATAGTGGACAACTGGCCCAATGGTGACACAAACACATCTAAGTGTTGCTGTAGCCCTTAAATATCCGTTGGTACCTATCAAGGTTATTTATAGGACTTACCAACGCATATAGTAGTGTTGCAATAGACCCTAGCAACGGCAGCAATATTTAGCAACACATACATGCATTGCTATAGGGAGTTCCTTTTGTAGTCTTCTTCCTCAGGTTCGGTGGGTTTTCTGCTGCTCTTTCCCTACATTTCTAGGATGTTGGAGGTCTTGTGTAGACCTTCCACCCTTATTGGTTACAGCATTGATATGTTCCATTGGGGGCGGCTCAGGTTGTCCCGGAAGCTTCCCCGAAGTAGGACTAGGCAGAGCGGCAGCAAGCTGAGCTATTTGAGTTTCTAACATTTTGTTAAAACTCATCTGGTTCTTCATAGCACTATTAAGAGTTTCCATTTGCAGAGACAAAGTTTCAATAACTCTACCATTAGCATGGAGTTTCTTATGCTATCATTGACAACTTTTTGATCAGAAGGATTTTTTGTTAAACTGTTGTGAAGTACCAGAAGAAGTACCTTGCCCGAAGAAAGGTAGATGTGGGCGTGAATTCCAAGTTGTTGTTGTTGATGAAGTTAACGTCCTCCGATCCATTTCTGGGGCAGCTGTTCCCCGTGTGGCCGGTATTTTCACAATGCTCATAGGTCATACGAGAATCCAGTGCCTGGACCAGCACAGTTTCAGGAGCATCCTCCAGCTTCTTCAGTAGGAGGTCCATCTTGGCAGCGAGCATGTCGATGCTGTCAATATGGTGGACTCCGTGGGGCTTATTATTGTCCCTCTCCTCTTTCCATCCCTGGTTGCTAGCCATCTTCTCAATGAGAGTTTGGGCAGCAGCAACGCTAAGGGATAGGAAGGATCCTCCAGCAGCTGCATCAAAGTGTTCTTGCACGGACTAGCATAGTCTGTGGAAGAAATTGTGGATGATCAGCCACTGTTCCATACCACAGTGGGGATAGGCAGCGATATATTCTTGAAGTCTTTCCCATGCATCTGCCACCATCTCATTTGCCAGTTGTTGGAAGCTCGAGATTCAGTTCCTCAGTGGGCTCGTCTTTGCTTGAGGGAAGTACTTCGGAAGGAAGGCATTTGAACATGCCTCACATGTCACCAAATTTGCGCGGTTTAGGTAGAACCACTGTTTTGCCTTCCCCACTAGTGAAAATGGGAAAAAGTGCAGTCGAACATCATTGGGGATTGCACCTTTGATCGTGAAAGTGCTCTAAATCTCTAGGAATTGCTGGAGATGATTGTTGGCATCCTCCGACACCAATTCGCAAAATGTGATAGCTTGGACCATGTGGATGACACCTGGCTTGAGCTAGAAGTTGTCGTCAACCTGCACTTTAGGCCCAGTAGGGATGTTGTTGCTAGATGGGACTGAAAACTCACGAATGGTCTTCTCAGCCATAGTTGGCGTTGGTGAAGTTGTACTTGGGGTTCCAAACTCGAATGGTGGCACAGGCCTCTACCCCGTGTATTGTCTTTTGACGGACTCTCCTTCTGAGCTGCGACTCTAGATTGTTGTGGAAATTTATCGGTAGGCTGAAACCGGTCATACATCGCTCTGTCATCCAACAATAAAGTAGACATAGGCAAATGAGCCCGCTGAGAGATAGCAGTATGTTATCAAGTTTACAGTACTTAGGTTCGAACAAAATCAAACTTCTATTGCCAATTCTTCCAGGGCAACGGCACTAGAAAAAGCTTGTTGACATCTCTTAGCGTAACAGATTTTACTCCGCAAGTGCACGGAAATTCGCTATAGCCTTTTCACCCATAGTATTCCAAGTATCGTAAAAATCCATAGGAAAGCAAGGGCAAATAGGTGGAATGATATGTTCAAACTTCAAGCAGTACTGTAAAATAATAACTACCAACTATTCTTACAATGGGGGTAAGGTATACAAGATAGTGTATGGTGATTGAGAGAACAGGGACCAAGGCTATCAGGAAAACATAGGAAAGCTATCTGGAGGACAATGAGCGAGATTAAGATATCTAAACTCTATTTCTTAACTACTGCATAGGAGTATTCGCGATTGAACTAAGTTAATCAAACACAAACTAGGGTCTTGTGTCGAGCGAAATTCCAGACTTCACCGAGGAGGCACGGGGTAGATAGTTGGCTAACCGAACGGCTACTGGCTAATGCCTATGGGCTTATCGAACGACGGAGTCGAATTACCGAGGCTCCATAATGTTGTAACCAATAGGAGCTACAAACCAGATCTGTGTGGGTAAGATGGCATGCTAAACGAACTTGATCACTAAAGTTCTTCCTTGATCAGAGGATGAGAACTAATTTGGCCTTAGATCGGAGCCTAAGGGAAAATTATAGCTCCGGCAAGACTAGCAAGATTCAAAGAACTTAAAGACAACACAAACCTAAGCATTGATCTAGTATGCAATAAGGTACACCACACTAGGCAAGTGTGAGAATTGAAGTAAAGTATAACTAAAGTATAATCAATGAATTATATTGTACTTGTGTAGCAAAGGTACAAAAAAATAGGAAAGATACGAGAGCTTTGCCAAGACTCAAAGCTAACTCAGAATCCCTGAGGGGAAAGCTTAGACTCAACTCTAACTCCCAAGACTAATCTATTGCTACAAGACTAAGACAATGGTGTGTTTCACTTAACATCCACACTTCACAAGTGAGGCCTAGGGACCTATTTATACCCACTCAAGCAAGTGGGTTATTTATACACGAAGAATGGCGGTTATGGGCGTTGAGGCGATTAAGGGGGGACACTTGGCTGGCTGGGCGGCTTGGTAGGGGAGCTAGGTGGACCTACCTTAGGCCAGGCAGCCTGATGGACCCTTGGATCCACTGCCTCTCTTCATCCAACACTCCTGGTTGACTCGCAAAGGCGCTTTGAGGATGGTTTGGCGGTTACACTTGTGCTTTTCTCTGGAATGTTGGGTCTTCACTTGTGTTTCTTCCTGAGATGCTAGATTGAGTTGCCCAGGATTGCTAACTTCACTGATCTAAGTGCCGGATTGATGAAGTGGCAAAGCCTTCTAGTGGTTTGCATGCAGCTTGTGTGGCTTACACATCGAAGTTGTGTTGATATGGCATGGATGTGCATGCAGGTCAAAGTTGGTGCCATTTGGGGACACTCACAGGCCAGGTGGCCTTAGTGGGCTGGCCGACTAGGGGGTTAGCTAATTGGCTAGCCTCCTCCCTGGTTTGGCCCCATTTTGACATGTTTTGGTGCAATTGTTACTTGATTCAAATATTCAACACAACTCTCAGAAATATGTCAGTAGCAAAGGTTAGTCTGTACGATATATTTTCCTCCATGTTTGTGGATGATGGTCGTAGGTAGTGCAATAACGACCGTCAACAGTACCGTCATTGGAATCATCGGCTGGAACAACTTAAACCTCATCGCCGACCCATTGCATGAGGCACTAGTGGATAGTATATGGTACGCAGCAGTTGGCATGGATCCAGTCTCGGCCGAGCAGGGCTGAGTAAGGTCCTTTAATATCTATGACGAAAAAGGACGTATTCACCGTCTTGTGCCCAATTGTAAGTTTGACATTGAAGACGCCTTTGGCCCCTGTCGCGTCGCCCTTGAAGTCGTTGAGGACGACGTTTGTCTTGATGAGCTCATCCTCGCCTCTGTCGAATTTCTTGAATGCCACGTACGGCATTAGATTAACTGCTGCACCTTTGTCGACCATCATCTTATTCACCGGTTTGCCATTGATATAACCTTTGAGGTATAGCAGCTTCAGATGATGGTATTTTTTTGTCGATCGGCTTCTTGAATATGATGTTAGCTGGTCTGAGACATAGATGGACTATTGATTCTTGGATCGCAGAGGGGTTACGAAACACATCGGGCAAGAGTACCATATTAACGTCAGCCATAGCCGATGGCTGACGTAAATATGGTATTCCTCTTGCCCGATGTGTTTCGTGGCTATTTCCTCATCTAGTGGGTTGTCCTCTACATCATGTTCCATCGGGTCTTCTGGTCACTCCTGTTCTAGCTACATTCTCATCCAGACCGCTGGGCATTTGGGCAGCACTGGTGGGAGCTTGTGCTTGTATGACGGTATAGCGACAGGTCCCGAATTTACTTGCTTTAATATTCGAAGATAGTTTGCTTCGGCTTCTTCCAAACTGCGCATGTATTGTTTTGCGTTTTTGTGATTAAGAGAGTCCCTCAGGGCACCACCTGGGCTGATGATATTCCTCATGCTTCGTGTTTGATCCTAATCGCGAATGTGGTGGAGGAACTACGCGTGTGTCTTCATGTTGAGGCTATTCTTGCTCTGGTTTGCCCACATCCGTATGCTTGGGTCTCTCCAGGGAGAGCCATAGATGACGTTGTGGCACTGATCGCGGGTGTCCTAGCCGCTGGAACACAAATTTGCACCCTTCTAATAGTCTGGAAGCCGAGCATTGTGGGCAATCATCAATGGTCAGCAAGCGTTTCATACCCTGACTGTAGCAGTAGTGGAAGAACGGGCAATCCCAGTGTTCCCTAAACTTGTAGTCCCTGTGATGATTATGCCCCCATCATATCAATGCCTGGTGTGGTGTCATTCTTTGTCTTGGCGATGTTCGAGGCGATAGCGCTCCTCCCGCTCATGGCGGTACTCCTGGTGACGGCATTCGCCATGCAGGTCATAACTCGACCAATAGCGATGCTCTGATTGCTAATCGCAGATACGGTTTTCTTCCTAGTTGCATGCCCGGTGTTGCTCACATCTTTTGTGATGACCAGCATATATGCCGATCAGAACATGTGAGTCGGAGTAGGGGCGCCGGTTTCTAGCTATGTCCTCAGTGGACAAGTGTTCCTCTAGTTGAAATTCTAGCGGCCGATTGTCATTTGGATTGGCCTTAGCCTTGCCTTTGTCCTGTGAACCAAGCCTGGCATTCACCATGTGATGAAAAAAGGACCAAGTTGACTCCTGGTAATGAACCTATCGCCTTCGACAACACCTCAAACCCGACGTAGAAACTTGTAGGGCTCAGTCATGACTGCAATCTTAATCTGACCACTAGCTGGGGCAGCTATCTTGGTTTGTTTGTGGGCATAGGTGTTGACGGTCATTATTGCACTATCTACGACCATCAACTATCCATGAATATGAAGGGAAATGCATCAAAGTATGGGCAAACCTTTGCTACTAACATATCTCCACGAGTTGTGTTGAAATATTTGAATGCAGGTGACAAAACTTATTCAAACATGGTAAAATGGAGCCAAACCAGGAGGTGACTGGCCACATGGCTAAGTCCCTAGGCTCTTGAGTTATCTAAATCTTGCTAGACTTGCCGGTGCTATAGGCTTTCCTTAGGCTCTGATCTAAGGCTAAGTCAGTCTGAACCCTCTGATCAAGGACGGACTTTAGTGATCAGTTTAGCGTGCCATCTTACCCACACAGATCTGGTTGGTAGCCCCTCTTGGTAACAGCATTAGGGAGCCTCTGTAATCTGACCCCGTCGTTCGGTAAGCCCGTAGGCATTAGCCAGTTGCCGTTCGGTTGGCCAACTATCTACCCCCGCGCCTCCTCGGTGTAGTCTGGAATTTCGCTCGACGCAAGATCCTAGTTCGTGTTTGTTTAACTCAGTTCAACCACGAATACTCCTATGCAATAGTTAAGGAATAGAGTTTGGATATCTTAATCTCACTCGTTGTCCTCCCAGGCAACTACCTAGTTGTTTACAGCTTTGGTCCCTATTTACTCTTCCCACCATACACTATCTTGTATATCTTACCCCCGTTGTAAGAATAGCTAGTGTTTATCTAAGTTACAGTACTGTTTGAAGTTCGAACATATCATTCCGCCTATTAGCCCTTGCTTCCCTGTGGATTTTTACGATACCTGGAATACTCTGGGTGAAAAAGCTATAGCGAATCTCCATGCGCTTGCAGAGTAAAATCTGTTACGCTAAGAGACGTCAACAATAGGAAATCACGTTGACCATATTGATGTTGGGAAATGGAGTGCTGTCCACCTTCATCATGCTCCTTGCAAGGTCAACCTTCCCTGCTCAATAGCAGTCTGAATTTGCTGACAGAAGACCTTACAATCGTTAGTGTTATGGGAATCAAGAGTGTTGTGAAATTTGCAATACTGCGTCCCTTGAGCTCTTCGGCTGGTATGATCTTGTGGCCAGGCATCAACTTCAAGTACTTTTCCTTGAGTAGCAAGTCAAAGTTCTGCTCTGTTTGGGCCACATCAAAGTCATATCCGGTGGGAACGTCTAGATGCTAGAGCCATTGACAGGACAGTGGGTGCTTTGGCTTAGTCCACTACATGACTGCCACTTTGGCCTCTTCATCAGCCGATTCTTCATCTTGCAAGTACGTGATGGCCCTTCATGGACTCTCTTGGTATTGCTCTCGATGTGTACGCTCATCGATTGCCACTTTGGAGAGTAAATGGCCGATGGAATTGAAGTCCATAGGCCCATAGGCGAGCTTGGTGGTTCGGTGTAGACCGTTATACGCCATCTCAACTAGGTTCTTTTCCGACAAATGTAGTGAATAGCACCTATTCCTGGCTTCTTTGAAACGCTGAATGTACTATCCAACAGACTCGCTAGGACACTGACGGAGCAACATTAGATCCATGAACGTGGCCTCTTCTGACCCTAATAGGAATTGTGCGTGGAACAACTCTTCTAGTTGCTTCCATGTTGTGACGGATCCGGTTGTCAACAATATGTACAACCCAAAGGCCGGACCCATCAGACATAGTGAGAAGAGCCAGATCTTCATGTGTTCGGCTGTCACTGCAATCCCCAATTGAGCTGTGTATCGGCTAATGTGTTCCACAGTACTGGTATTATCATTGCCACTGAACTTAGAAAATTCTTGTACCTTGAACTTAGGTGGTGATGGCAGTTGATCATTGGCCTTGGGATATGGCTTAGAATAGGTGACAACACCCCTTACTGGTGTCATGTCGTATCGGTTCTTCAGGATTTCATCTAGATCAGCTTGAGCAGTTGATCCGTTGTTAGCAAACAAGCTAGCCTGGTTGTTAAAAACCAGCCCTAACTCATATCGCACTTTCCAATCAGCAGCCTCTTGATCATGAGCCTTGTCCCTACCACCGCCTATGTGGGCTGTATGGTGGGGCTATTTGTTTGGTCGACAAGGAGGTTCCTCTGCCTCCCATAGCAACCTGTACCTGAGTTGACACAGATACCCGTTCGGTATGAACATAGGTGACTCGTCATAGCATACGGGTAGGTCTTTCAAATTACTAGACGCATGCATGATGAACTCGGCCTTGGTGCCTTCTAGAGTGTAGATAGGAGGCATGTAAGGTGGCCGAGTGTAGAAGCTGGTCTTGGCAAAAGAAGTGTCGATTGATGGTCTGATGTCTTGTGTGTATTCTCCAGCGATAACAACTTTGACCATGCGTGCCACTATATTCTCCATGGAATTCAGCAGTACTTTAGCCTGGCATAGCATAGCTTGGCTTACAATAGAGTTCATCTCATCCGGAAGAGCTTTGTTGCATGCTTCTGACGGTGAGGAAATATCCATGCCATCAAACAAGCTTTCTGGATATCCAACGCACTTGATACCGCTACTTTGGGTCCAAGTGAAGCGGTCGAGAAGCTCCTCAGCTAGCTTGGCGAGTATGCGGTCATAAGCCTCCTCGTGCTCGAGTGGGAGTTGCGCGAGCGTAGGAGGTGCTTGTTTGTCTTCCGGCCTTGTGCTAGGATCGTTATTGGGAGAAAACTCCATGTTGCCCTTCTTGGCTGCTTTTGGAGGCATCGTTTGGTGATGAAGTTGACGAAGGTGAGGTCCCACTAGGCGTGCAAAAAAGTGTGTTACCATGGGAAATCGGTGGGCGAGAGGCTTGCGGTGAGGACACATGGGGAGCCGGGGATTGCATTGCTGCTACACTCGTCTCCCTGTAGTGCGGCTCTGATCGGCTCTGAGCAAAGCCGATCTGGGTGGCGGTGGTGATGCGAGCGTGCCACCTAGCTTGACCTTGCAGCCAAAAAGGTTAGGTGGATGCGGTGGTTAGCTATGGTTCTGTGGCGGAACCGCCGATTTAATCCAGGCTAAGCACACCTGCCACCTCTGGCTCGCAGTGTGATTAGACCGAACTAAACCCGGTCGTCCGTCGAGAGTCATTCGACCCCCGATATTACCTTTTCCCAGAGGAACCGACATCATACACATCCAGCCCTCAATGGAGCCACAACAGGTACATCATCTCAGGCAGTTGAATATAGCATATATAAGCTTGTTTTACAAACCGATTCGAAATAATAATATAAGTTTTAACATATTACCATACGAAAGTCAAGTTTGAATCAGACAGCGGAAGTGAATTTGAAAACGTCTCACAGCGGAAGAAAATACTTTACTAGTCTTCATGCAACGTTGATCGAGACGAGCAGCACCGAGCCCACCGGTACTACCCTCCTCCAAGCAGATGTCCAGATGTCGCCTGTACCTGTTCTCAAAAGGTGGGGGCAAACCCTGAGTACTAATTACTCAGTAGGTCTTAATGGATTGGCTTACGGTTGACGCAAAGCTTGCTTACTAACCTTTGGATCCTTAGCCATTGATTTTAAACAGTGGTATATCAATATAAAATATCAAGATTCATCTTTTGCATATAACTCCATAACAACTTGTAGAAATGTAAGCAATACAATACAAACATGTTGTATTTGAAAACATGAGTAACGGACATAATATATTCAAGTAGTTACTACGTTGCCCGACAGTGATATTGGCATTCCCACACCTGGTGGGCATCAGCGATTCGAATCGATTTTTAATTCCCGGGAATAACTATCATGCCAGGGGTATATGCTTACTAGCCATCGCGTTCCCACATATAGCCCCCATCTCCACCTGTCTTGTCCCAAGATTCAAAGCGCCCTCACCTAACCCCCGGGTTGTGCCCCCTCAGGAGCGATACCACGGCCGCACCGGGTCAGCCCTCCCTTAGGAGCGATACCACGGCCGCACCGGGTCAGCCCTCCCTCGAGTACAAGCGCCCCCGGGCCCATCGGCCTCCAGCAAGTGGATGAGCGGAGCCTCGAAAACTTCGGACAAACCCAGGTAAGATTTCACCGGTCCCATTTCCCGGTTAAGCAATCTAGCAATGTTATGCCGATCAGCAGACGAACAGCGGACGGGCCTTAAACGACTCGGGCGGAGTCCGGATGCGACATCATGAATAGGAAGTACTGAAATAAAATCTCCGCCCGGTCTCCATTTCCGTTATGAGCAACAACTACAAGTGATATAACTGTAAGCTTTTGATTTTGAAAACACCTACGCGACGAGTACACACACTCGTGTCTACTCGTACCTAGCAATTTCTAGGCATACTCGTCCTACGAACTCTATGAATAGGTGCTAGGGCCAGGGCGGCCAGGAAGTCTAATGCAATTGGTTACAAGCAACTCCTAATGCATATGCGTAAACATCAAGTATAATTTATTTGCTGGGTAGAGTATGGTCCTGCCTACCTTTGCTTATTCTTATCAAGCCAACAAACTAAACTAGGTTAGTTTGCCGGGTTGTGAGGCTTTGCCCCAGGCAACCCCTTGATCTCTTGGACAACTCCTCCTTCCAAACACGACTGATGGGCTCTCCAGGTCGTGTCTGGGGCTTACTTGATCTTCTGGAACACCATTGCTTAAAGTAGCTCCCGTACTTGTTTCTCAATCACGTATCTGCAATAAGCGTTGCTATATGAATGCTATGCATGACATAGTGAATGAGATGCACGATCATCAAGTATATAACTGGTTAAGGAAAACATAAGGCAAACATCTAGTTACGGATGTAATGGAATACTAGCTCAACCAAAACCTCCCGACTGACATTAGCATTAATACTATTTTGATGGACCCGAAGCAATCGTGTATGTGCAATCTTACGAGAACACATATACCAAAAGTCAAGTTGTCAATCATAAAGCTAACATGGTAAGTGTGGGGGTTTTTATTGGATATATTAGTTTCACATTTTCTACTGTTTACTTAAATATGCATTATTTCTACCCTCTTCAAGTCAGAGCCAAAACCTTATAAGCGCTACTTCCTACTCTAGCAGTGAGTCATGTTCATAACCTAGAGCTCATATCAAGCCCCTAAAGCCACATGGAGCATTTTTCTCCATAGCAACCTTTTTTAAATTAAATATATGCTTAACTACAAGACAAGGGCACAATAGTAATTAAACAGTATATGCTAGGGCTACCAAAATTTATACAGAGCCTACACATGTTCACAAGGCTTTTGCCCAAATTTCATAATTTTTGAAGCTCATTTTACCCACATTTCCTATTTATTAAGGTTTTTCATGCATGCACATTAACAGGGGCAAAAAGGTCTTTTCCTACTCAACCATCATATCCATTCTATAGATCTATTTAATAGGAATACAATGCAACAAAGTTTATATTTTTCTGATTTTTATTTGATTTATTACGAATTTCCAAAGTTTTCAGCCTAATAAAACACATTAAATCGAAAATCATAACAGTCAGGGACCTAAACGTGATTGTCTATAACATCAGGGGCTGAGTCGTTAGATCCGCAAGACTCAGTGAATAGTGCATGAGATCGAAACGTGAAAGCAGCAAAGTCCAGGGGCTAAATCGAAAAAACGCCATCTTCTACCTCCGGCCGACAGAGAGGGCGCGCGGTCGCCGGGGTTCCCGCGCGCGGCGCGTCGCGTGGGGGCACGCGCTTGGAGCCGAGCGGGTCTGGGGAGGTGTTCCCGGCGTAGGGGTACCTTTTCCCCAAGACGGCGTCGCGCGGTGAGCTTGGAGCGGGCGGGGAACGCCGGTGAACCGAAGGCCGACGGCGTCGAGCCCGACGACGGTGGCTCGGTCTAATCCGGCGAAGGAGTGGTGGAACAGGGCCACCGCCGGGTCCGCGAGCTTCGCGGTGTCGAAGCGAATCCAGCGCAGGCGGTTGGGGCTACGGGGAGGCACCG
Source organism: Paspalum vaginatum (assembly GCA_030272315.1). NCBI lineage: Eukaryota > Viridiplantae > Streptophyta > Magnoliopsida > Poales > Poaceae > Paspalum > Paspalum vaginatum. The sequence goes on along the minus strand of CM059019.1, from coordinate 22,761,211 downwards.
GAGCGACCCGTCCACGGTGAGGTCGGCGGCGCTCTGTGGCTCCCCGGTGGCTGTGCGTGGAAGAAGGCGAAGGAGGTACTGGAGGCCGGCCACGGAGATGAGGAAATAGGTGGAGGGATTGATGCGGTCATGGGGCGCTCGCTGCCTTGGAGAGAGGAGGACGGATGTGGCCGGGATGGGAGCTCGAGCTCAGCTCGCTCCGATGGCGGGTGGACAGAGGAGGGAGGAAGCAGAGGGGAGGGGTAGCGGGGCACGCGGCAGAGGGAAGCGCAGGCCGGGCGCGGGCAGGCGGCGCGTGGCCTCGGCGCGGTGCGCTGGCGGCGCGCGCTCGCGGTGGCGAGCGGCGCGTGGCCGGCAGCGCTGGACGCCGGCGCCGCGTGGGCGAGCGAGAGAAAAGGAGGAAGAGAGAGGGCGTGGGTGGACCGGGTCCACGGATTGCGGGCCGCTGACTGGTGGGACCGAGCGAGAGAGAAGAGAAGCGGTCCACTGGACCGAGTCCGTGGAAGCTAATTAAGGTGGGACCCACAGAGTTGTCGTCCCCACGTGGAGCCGAGGCGGGCTGACGAGTGGACCCCACTTGTCAGTGACTGCAGGGTGGAAAATAATTTCGGAAAATTGAAAAAATGCTGTTTGACTGCTGAGACATGTTTTAGAAATTGTTCTTTTTGAACATTCTAGGGGCCGAATTTGACAAAACCCAAAATACAAATGTTGTTCTACTCTTTCAGATCTATAACTTTGTCAAAAGGAGAAACATCAGATTCCAAGTTTAAATATGATCAAATTTGAATTGAACCTGCTGACTCCAGTTTGACCAAAGTTTAATACAAACTTAGAAATTCCTAAAGTCTATTTTATGCTCATTTTCAGAGAAAGAGTATTATACCAATGTTGTGTGATTTTTAACTATCTACAACTTTCTTATATGATGTTTTGCATGATAGGGACTTTTGATTGCTCAAAATTTGAATTTTCCATTCAGGTCTATTTGGACAGAATTCACTAGAAGATAGAAAAGGAGCTAAAACATCTTGCAAACCTTTATGCATGTCACCACACCCAATAACAAAGTTGATCTACCTAGAATTGTCTACAAGTTTGTTATAGAGAGTTTGGTCCAAAACACATCATATTTTAAACTATAGTTACAAATGCACTCAGGGGTTTTTCATATTTTACTGAAAATTTTTGACTTCGTGATTTACTAACCTAGTTGTTGCTCTTCTCTAAACATTATTAAGCCAAATCCTTGACTACCACTAATCTAATCGCGTTTTAAGACTTTCGAGATGCCGGGGGCATCACAACCCACCCCCCTTAAAGAAATCTCGTCCCGAGATTTGTGTGAGGTATGGGTGTGTTACCTATCGCGTATGGTAAGGAGTATGGCATCATGGTTCGTGCCTTTTTGAATGCACATGGTAACATCCCAATTTTTCACTTGTTGGCTTTGTCAACTAGCTTGTGAATGGTTAGTGCCTCTTTAACACAAGTAGTCACAGAGCATCCTCTAAGTTAGGCTCGGGTGGTCTCTCTAAGATACTCGACGAGTCGTGCCATATAAGAGAGCGAATGAACAAACCATGAAGAGAATGTGGTCAGCGGGCAAGTGACTGTGATTGAAGCAAAGGAATGGAGTCATTTCCGGACTTCGATATCAACATTTGAAACATGGTAAGTACCTGATTTATCCAGATAATGAAAGCAAGGTGTACACAGTCAGAAATTGAATACGGCAGGGTCTTTTGATGGAAAGGAGTATCATCGGATGCGTTTTTGAGAGACACATTCATTTTATTTGACAGGGACTGTGTCCACATATAGAATTTCAAATCAACATGCCTTCAAAGAGTAAGATGTGGTGAAACGTAGCACATTCTACTCATCGGGACAAGAAAGGCACAAGAGGGAGAAGATAGGCCATATTCGCTTAAACAAGCTGATGATCTGTACAATTTCTTAGCGTTGGTCATGATCGATCATGGAAATGGCAGTAGCTGACGTGCTCTTACTAGCGAAACAAAATGCTAGTAAGCTCTCTCCTAAGAGGAAGAAAACCACTCAGAAATAAATGACGATAAGACAAGAGCACTAGCCGAGGACAAAAGCTAGTGTGGAGGATGTTCGTAAAGTACACCCTCGGGAATTAAGGTTCAACGAATGGATAGAAAATATCGACGGAGTTAGTGAGAACGAAATTGACTGTTCCCACCAACCTTCGGAGGCAAGGTCAAACATGGATATGAATTAATACGAGCAAGTCATAGGGTTGAGACGGGTCATCCCCATTGGTCAAGAAGGCAAGGTGAAACAAGGCAATGAAAAGATACTTACAGGATAGGGGAAATGAAATCGATCATCCCCACGAATCAAGAGTAGCGAGATCAAAAACCCGTTTATAAATGTTCCACTGTTGAAGCGATGTCATGCCTTCGCATGTCCTAATGCCAGCGCGAACCTAGTAGTACAACTATGTGACGGCCGTACACATAGAACTCCAGGTCCCGTCGAGGCATCCAAGACTGCCTAAGGAGACATCACAACAAGGGTGGCTCAATCATTCCACCTACAGGGTCATGATCACTACAAGGTTTTGGTAAATAAGAGGAAGTCCGAAGTGATATAAGAGCTTAGGATGCTTGAATCCCATGGTAAAAGAAGTTCCTTGATTTACAAAGCTTGTAGCAAGTAATTAACGAATAGTGGAATATAATGCAATTAGGCTAGGATTTCTTCGATCACAAGGGTTCGAAGCGCATGAACGACAAGAGTTTTAAAGAAAAATTTACCAAAGCTCAATGTGCTATCACTATAAGACTAGGAGTACATCTAACCATAGGAATGAGATACAAGTTGACTCTATAGAGCCGGACACCCGAGGTCTTTCTGATCTACGAATGTTAAAACCTTCTGATACATAAGCTTGTCCCCAAACTTTATCGTATTAATTGGTAACCAGCTAGTACTGCCTAAACGTGAGATTGATGCGTCCTGGACGAAGACCAGTTTCTTCTTTTAGCCATGTCGGTGCAGTCTTAGGCTTCACATGGGAGATGCCATGGAACAGTAGTCTTGATCTTCCACCGAGTATAAGAACATCGCCAGACTCGAGGTTGACCTTGGTCGCTCTATCCTTGTCTCGAGTATCGCTGAACAGGAATTCTGCCGTGTCGCCTAGGGAGATTGAGATGATAGGTAGACCTTGGTTGATGCTTCTTCCTGATTCATCCTTATCTTGATGGAGTCCGAGCTTCCCGACGTTGTTGTAGTAGTTAATGATGCATATGTCAGGATTGATTTGAGGAAATTCGCTTACAGTTGAATTTGCAGTTTGAGCAATTATCTTGAAAGCTTCTGGTATCACAGGGACTTGGGCACCATCGCATGGACGTGTTGGCCCATAGAAACCTGTAGTCGGATCCCAATTCTTCCCTAGACACATCATCCATAGCTTCATCTTGGCTCCATTCTTGAAATTAGGCCTATAGAATCCTCCTGGACCAATACCTAGTTGTCGACATGTACGAACTATCTTGACTTGATCTTCAGGCTTGACGAATCCCTTCAATAAAACCAGGCCAGGTCGCAAATGTTGAACTGAAACCGTATTAGTAGAAGATTCTCCCGCTTTTCTCTTCTTCTTGTGACCTTCAGGTGTTGTTGTTTTAGCCTTCGTGGGCTCGGGGTGATCAGGGCATAAGTCAAAAGGCTGCGACATCTGTGGCAGGAAAAACAAGGCTTCCGTAAGTTCAAGGGTTTTGAAAACTTGGTGTGGGCATAGTGTTTTCCGCGTTTACGTGTTTAGAAAATATGCCGATAAGTGATTTTTCGCAAAACGATGGCACAAGGCTATGATATGTTTCTAACGTGTGTAGCATCGGTAACTTCGAGACGGGTTTGATTTTTGGACCGATCGACAAATTTATTGTATTTGACCTGCATTTATTAGACGTTTCATATTTAGAATTAATTAGGTATAGAAAAATTGCGTCCACCCAAGCGTACTAGTCGAGTCGCTTGCTTAGTTTCTACTAGTTCTATTTGTACTTTGAGCTACGTATCAACACAATAGTAACACACACTCAACGCAATATGCTCCTAGTCACTCTTAAGTAACAAAAACAATGCATGAGATAAGACATGATGTCATGATGCATGATTCGCCCTATTCAGTCTCACATCACACACCCTATGTATAATTATATCTAGCGAGTATTCGGTGACATATATGCACGGCACTCCCTAATGCAACTAGTCGTTCTCTACTCGTTCTTAATTTCGCACGTGGTTAGTGTACCTGCAGCAAAATGCATGCTCAGATCAACATCATCACCATTACCAATCATTACCACTCTAACCTTAGAAGTGGTATCCACGATTTTCTTTAAGCTACGTCTGGTGGACGACGTAGTGGCGCCATTTCTCCCAACACACCCAGTGTTCCTCCAGTACTGGGGAATTACTGGGGAGAGAAACGGTGGCCAACAAGATCTAGCTATAATTTTGGTCGAAGGAAAAGTGATCACGAAACACTCCAATGGCGTGACCACCCCCCTTAAAGAGTTCTACCCTATCAGCATGAATGCAGGGTTCGCAACAGTCCGCAAATCTCAATAGCGCTCCGCCAGTACTGGGGATAGCTATGGCCGAAATGTTGCTTCCCAAAGCGCCGAATATGCATATGAGTTCTATCTAGGTCAGAATGTTAGCGATGTCACCTGGTATTTCACTAACATCCTTAATATGGGCATATCGATACTCTCATTTTTCAAATAATTCGAAAAAGTTTTCAAAAATAGATTTGCAAATCAAAACTGGATGATATGTCTGTTGTCTGTGTATGATCGGCTCTGATACCAGCTGTGGCGGAACCGCCGATTTAATCCAGGCTAAGCACACCTGCCACCTCTGGCTCGCAGTGTGATTAGACCGAACTAAACCCGGTCGTCCGTCGAGAGTCATTCGACCCCCGATATTACCTTTTCCCAGAGGAACCGACATCATACACATCCAGCCCTCAATGGAGCCACAACAGGTACATCATCTCAGGCAGTTGAATATAGCATATATAAGCTTGTTTTACAAACCGATTCGAAATAATAATATAAGTTTTAACATATTACCATACGAAAGTCAAGTTTGAATCAGACAGCGGAAGTGAATTTGAAAACGTCTCACAGCGGAAGAAAATACTTTACTAGTCTTCATGCAACGTTGATCGAGACGAGCAGCACCGAGCCCACCGGTACTACCCTCCTCCAAGCAGATGTCCAGATGTCGCCTGTACCTGTTCTCAAAAGGTGGGGGCAAACCCTGAGTACTAATTACTCAGTAGGTCTTAATGGATTGGCTTACGGCTGACGCAAAGCTTGCTTACTAACCTTTGGATCCTTAGCCATTGATTTTAAACAGTGGTATATCAATATAAAATATCAAGATTCATCTTTTGCATATAACTCCATAACAACTTGTAGAAATGTAAGCAATACAATACAAACATGTTGTATTTGAAAACATGAGTAACGGACATAATATATTCAAGTAGTTACTACGTTGCCCGACAGTGATATTGGCATTCCCACACCTGGTGGGCATCAGCGATTCGAATCGATTTTTAATTCCCGGGAATAACTATCATGCCAGGGGTATATGCTTACTAGCCATCGCGTTCCCACATATAGCCCCCATCTCCACCTGTCTTGTCCCTAGATTCAAAGCGCCCTCACATAACCCCCGGGTTGTGCCCCCTCAGGAGCGATACCACGGCCGCACCGGGTCAGCCCTCCCTTAGGAGCGATACCACGGCCGCACCGGGTCAGCCCTCCCTCGAGTACAAGCGCCCCCGGGCCCATCGGCCTCCAGCAAGTGGATGAGCGGAGCCTCGAAAACTTCGGACAAACCCAGGTAAGATTTCACCGGTCCCATTTCCCGGTTAAGCAATCTAGCAATGTTATGCCGATCAGCAGACGAACAGCGGACGGGCCTTAAACGACTCGGGCGGAGTCCGGATGCGACATCATGAATAGGAAGTACTGAAATAAAATCTCCGCCCGGTCTCCATTTCCGTTATGAGCAACAACTACAAGTGATATAACTGTAAGCTTTTGATTTTGAAAACACCTACGCGACGAGTACACACACTCGTGTCTACTCGTACCTAGCAATTTCTAGGCATACTCGTCCTACGAACTCTATAAATAGGTGCTAGGGCCAGGGCGGCCAGGAAGTCTAATGCAATTGGTTACAAGCAACTCCTAATGCATATGCGTAAACATCAAGTATAATTTATTTGCTGGGTAGAGTATGGTCCTGCCTACCTTTGCTTATTCTTATCAAGCCAACAAACTAAACTAGGTTAGTTTGCCGGGTTGTGAGGCTTTGCCCCAGGCAACCCCTTGATCTCTTGGACAACTCCTCCTTCCAAACACGACTGATGGGCTCTCCAGGTCGTGTCTGGGGCTTACTTGATCTTCTGGAACACCATTGCTTAAAGTAGCTCCCGTACTTGTTTCTCAATCACGTATCTGCAATAAGCGTTGCTATATGAATGCTATGCATGACATAGTGAATGAGATGCACGATCATCAAGTATATAACTGGTTAAGGAAAACATAAGGCAAACATCTAGTTACGGATGTAATGGAATACTAGCTCAACCAAAACCTCCCGACTGACATTAGCATTAATACTATTTTGATGGACCCGAAGCAATCGTGTATGTGCAATCTTACGAGAACACATATACCAAAAGTCAAGTTGTCAATCATAAAGCTAACATGGTAAGTGTGGGGGTTTTTATTGGATATATTAGTTTCACATTTTCTACTGTTTACTTAAATATGCATTATTTCTACCCTCTTCAAGTCAGAGCCAAAACCTTATAAGCGCTACTTCCTACTCTAGCAGTGAGTCATGTTCATAACCTAGAGCTCATATCAAGCCCCTAAAGCCACATGGAGCATTTTTCTCCATAGCAACCTTTTTTAAATTAAATATATGCTTAACTACAAGACAAGGGCACAATAGTAATTAAACAGTATATGCTAGGGCTACCAAAATTTATACAGAGCCTACACATGTTCACAAGGCTTTTGCCCAAATTTCATAATTTTTGAAGCTCATTTTACCCACATTTCCTATTTATTAAGGTTTTTCATGCATGCACATTAACAGGGGCAAAAAGGTCTTTTCCTACTCAACCATCATATCCATTCTATAGATCTATTTAATAGGAATACAATGCAACAAAGTTTATATTTTTCTGATTTTTATTTGATTTATTACGAATTTCCAAAGTTTTCAGCCTAATAAAACACATTAAATCGAAAATCATAACAGTCAGGGACCTAAACGTGATTGTCTATAACATCAGGGGCTGAGTCGTTAGATCCGCAAGACTCAGTGAATAGTGCATGAGATCGAAACGTGAAAGCAGCAAAGTCCAGGGGCTAAATCGAAAAAACGCCATCTTCTACCTCCGGCCGACAGAGAGGGCGCGCGGTCGCCGGGGTTCCCGCGCGCGGCGCGTCGCGTGGGGGCACGCGCTTGGAGCCGAGCGGGTCTGGGGAGGTGTTCCCGGCGTAGGGGTACCTTTTCCCCAAGACGGCGTCGCGCGGTGAGCTTGGAGCGGGCGGGGAACGCCGGTGAACCGAAGGCCGACGGCGTCGAGCCCGACGACGGTGGCTCGGTCTAATCCGGCGAAGGAGTGGTGGAACAGGGCCACCGCCGGGTCCGCGAGCTTCGCGGTGTCGAAGCGAATCCAGCGCAGGCGGTTGGGGCTACGGGGAGGCACCGGAGCGACCCGTCCACGGTGAGGTCGGCGGCGCTCTGTGGCTCCCCGGTGGCTGTGCGTGGAAGAAGGCGAAGGAGGTACTGGAGGCCGGCCACGGAGATGAGGAAATAGGTGGAGGGATTGATGCGGTCATGGGGCGCTCGCTGCCTTGGAGAGAGGAGGACGGATGTGGCCGGGATGGGAGCTCGAGCTCAGCTCGCTCCGATGGCGGGTGGACAGAGGAGGGAGGAAGCAGAGGGGAGGGGTAGCGGGGCACGCGGCAGAGGGAAGCGCAGGCCGGGCGCGGGCAGGCGGCGCGTGGCCTCGGCGCGGTGCGCTGGCGGCGCGCGCTCGCGGTGGCGAGCGGCGCGTGGCCGGCAGCGCTGGACGCCGGCGCCGTGTGGGCGAGCGAGAGAAAAGGAGGAAGAGAGAGGGCGTGGGTGGACCGGGTCCACGGATTGCGGGCCGCTGACTGGTGGGACCGAGCGAGAGAGAAGAGAAGCGGTCCACTGGACCGAGTCCGTGGAAGCTAATTAAGGTGGGACCCACAGAGTTGTCGTCCCCACGTGGAGCCGAGGCGGGCTGACGAGTGGACCCCACTTGTCAGTGACTGCAGGGTGGAAAATAATTTCGGAAAATTGAAAAAATGCTGTTTGACTGCTGAGACATGTTTTAGAAATTGTTCTTTTTGAACATTCTAGGGGCCGAATTTGACAAAACCCAAAATACAAATGTTGTTCTACTCTTTCAGATCTATAACTTTGTCAAAAGGAGAAACATCAGATTCCAAGTTTAAATATGATCAAATTTGAATTGAACCTGCTGACTCCAGTTTGACCAAAGTTTAATACAAACTTAGAAATTCCTAAAGTCTATTTTATGCTCATTTTCAGAGAAAGAGTATTATACCAATGTTGTGTGATTTTTAACTATCTACAACTTTCTTATATGATGTTTTGCATGATAGGGACTTTTGATTGCTCAAAATTTGAATTTTCCATTCAGGTCTATTTGGACAGAATTCACTAGAAGATAGAAAAGGAGCTAAAACATCTTGCAAACCTTTATGCATGTCACCACACCCAATAACAAAGTTGATCTACCTAGAATTGTCTACAAGTTTGTTATAGAGAGTTTGGTCCAAAACACATCATATTTTAAACTATAGTTACAAATGCACTCAGGGGTTTTTCATATTTTACTGAAAATTTTTGACTTCGTGATTTACTAACCTAGTTGTTGCTCTTCTCTAAACATTATTAAGCCAAATCCTTGACTACCACTAATCTAATCGCGTTTTAAGACTTTCGAGATGCCGGGGGCATCACAGGTTCTCCCTGTAATGCGTACATAATAGATCTTAAATGTTAAACTCTTGACTGATCTCTTGGATCGGCACCACAAGAGCTTGTGAACTCCAGTCGGCATACATGTAGATTCTCGACACTCGATGAGGTATAATGTGTTATAATGACTAAGACCACATCCACCAAGAGAATAAATATAAATCCTATCTAAAAGCATGATATAAAAGATTTGCATAGCCAGATCGGCTTCTAACCAAGACCACCAAAGAAGTCCATCTAGATAAATAGATACAAATTAAGACGTGTATAGACAGGTTGCTCGAGATACGCTGGTCTATCGGCATGTCGCTTGCACGTGTTGCAGCGACACGTCGTGGATTGTGACAAGCGACTAAGCAACGTAAAATGAGCTACATTAAGATCGATCTAAGACATAAAACATGAAAAACATAAACTGATCGATAAACATGCGAGATAAACGATAGGTCTCGTGTGAAGCAAAGCTTGGCACGAAACTCGTCGGGATAACTAATGGATCTCATGCCAAGCAAATCTTACACGAGATTCATTTGGATAACTAGTAATTCTCGCGTTAAGTGGAGCTTAACGTGAGACTCGTCGGGATAACTAGCAAACCGTGCCATAAAAAAACGATTCAGTACATGGTTAACCACATGGCTCATGCCCTAATGCCCTAATGAATCTAAGAAACATTAGAGCAGCATGACGATTACCTTGAAAATCCTAATTACTCAGGGGTGGTGATGCGCCGAGAGATATTGGAGACAACCGCTGCTATGGAACATATGTCGTCAATTTTATTTCATAGAACATTGGTACATTTATAGTCCATAGACTTGAACGTCAAGTCCGATTCTTTCTATAGAACGAAAACCTAACTCAACTAGGCCCATCTATGATTCGACTCAAAAATAATATACATGACCCATCTGTCCTTAATTGTCATATTGACTGCTTCTCCCTTAAGTAGCTTCACTTGGCCCATTTAGCCGATTTAGCGTATTAGCAGATCGGCTATATTCTGGCGATAACAGAACATCATTTATTGGAGGCCCTTCTGAATTTTTTAATAAGCTCCAAATATTTTATTTGAGTTCAGCAAGTGGCAAAACATTTTTAGGACTTTTCTGAGAGTTTTTTGGTGCCATCGGAGTATTTTTTTTCGGATACAAATGGTAATTCTAGATTTTGTAGAATTATTTTATACTTTGAAATTAAATATTCTGAAAATAAACCGAAATCCAAGAGTCCCAAATTCGTGTATTTATATACTCATCTTGTTCCTCTCGTCGCTCTCTCTCCAAATCCGGCCTTCGTTTTTCAATCGTAGCCTAGCTCCTTAGATCTAGAAAAAAACATTTGGGATTAGTTCAACTCCGGGATCCTCCGGTGAGTAATTCTTCCATGACCAAGAGTCTATGGCAAAATCCAAGCATAGACGTTTGTCTCATCGAGCTCTTTGGTGTAGCTGTCTCCGATCTTCGTTGGCATATCCAGTTTTGCGTAGATTGGAGTTTCCTTTTTGTTTGTGTGAAGAAACCAAACTTCGGCGAGCCCTCCTCCCGTTCTTTCTCACCTACGTCACCTCAGTCCAAGTGCCCACCTGTACCACTCTGCTCTCACCTCCCTCGTCCACCCTTGGACGCCACCTCTCAAACGACGCGCCCTCGAGACACCTCTGCCAGGCCCTACCTTTACTCGCCTGCTCACAGCGGCCAACCAGGTACTACCGCGCCCTAAGCCAACCCCGCCTCCCGAGCCAACATGCATAGAGCGCGACACACTGGCCGCCCCGCGCCTAGACCCCACAGTCTGAGCCACCTGCCTGCTCGTCCGTGGGAAGGCGCCCTAGTCTCGTAGCCACGGGCCCGATGTGGAGCGCACCCAGCGCCATGCCTATCGTCACATATCCGCGCCGTAGTGGGCAGCCTCGCCGTTGCCTGTTCACTAACCTGCACAAGATCAGCGGTCTGCCACACCGGTTCCATGAGACCCTCTTCGGTTGCATCTCTATAGCCATGCGTGTGTCACCCGGTCCAAAAAAACAACAAGTGCCACATCGCCGCCGTAGGGTTCTTTTGCAAAACAACCATTGATCTCATCAGAAAATAACCCGTTGTCTCTCCAATAGTGGTAGACCCTGTTTTTAACATTAAACCTTGAATTTTAAAAAGTATTTACAGATAGGCCCTTGCAACTTTCAAAATCTCATATCTTCCTGTTTTAAATCTGTTTTCAATGATTCTTGCGCTCACTTGATTAGAGTGACGCGTAGAACAGTTTAGTAAACCTTTTAACATTTGTTATTAATGTATAGTGTATTATTTTATCTTATTTGTCCTGGTTTGTTTACATGAATGTACCTTTGTGCTCGTGTGGTGCCCCAATGAACGTATAGACGCTGACCTTCTCTATGTGATCTCAAGTGCATAATCAAGACCAACATCTAGAAGACTCTGGGTAGTGTAGATTTTGAGGAAGGAAAGTATAAGATGGACAACCCTAATAACCTTTAATCATTGCATATTCATGTGTTAATCTTATATACCCATAAGGACTACACCATAGCTACACTTCTCCTAGAAATACCTTTGGGATGCATGTTGGTTAAGTTATGTAGGTGCTACGCTAACTCATGTCTCTTTTGTTCAAAATGATTAATGGTTTTATGCAACTATTCTTGTTGAGCTTGGCCCTCTATGTTGTGTGCTTGAGTGGTCCATGTCTCGTTACTTGTTTTTTAGCAACATGGTTTAGGGGACATGAGCATTCTTCTATGCTATGTGCTTGAAGTGCTCTAGTCCATTTATAATATTGGTTTAGGGGGCATGAGCAATGTGCTGTGTGCTTTTGCTATGACCACTCTCTATAAGGACCTGTTCTTGAGGCGATCATCTGGGACTTCAGTACAACCACATGGGATGGAGACCTCCTTTGGCTACTTATTTAGATTTCTCTGGTTTGGAGCAGTGTGTCAACCGCAAGAGGGGGTAGGTTAGCTACTTTTGTTACTTGACTGCCAAGGGTGGTGTATTCTTTGAGGGGTACTCATGCCTTGGGGAAGGGTGCACTCCCTAACCACAAATCCTATAGCGTGTTGCTTCTTATTGGAGGGTCTTTGTAAAGGCCTTGTAGTGAAACCCTGCCGATTCACCAAACGCAGTGAATATAAAAGGTTTGGCCGCCTTTGGTATATGGGAATCACGACCGGTGGGTATAGGGTACAACCTCTCCAGATTGTTTAAACCTGGTGTATCAGCCGTGCTCATGGTCATGAGAAACCCAGACCTCTTTTTGATTGGTGGATCTTGGGTATGGTTTGGAAAAGTTGTTCTTGTATCAATAATGATGATTTATGTTTTATGCAATATCTTTTGGGCCAGTGGTTTATATACTCACATAGTAAACATGTGTTAATAAAACTTGACCAAATAAAAGCAAATGTAGTCGAGTCAGCCAACCATAGAGCCTCATGGTTCATATTATGCTTGTTGAGTATGAGTTGGTTTACTCATGCCTGTTGCTTTAATTTTTTTCCTTGTTGGGGGAATATTCAAGTGCTGCTTAGAAAGATGAAGGCCTGAAGGATTACAAATGAAGGTTTGTGAAGTTTGAGGCATGTGATCCCCAGTTGGTTTCCCTGTGGATGACTCAAAGATATAGTTACACTTCCACTACTCTGTGTTAAAGACTTAATGTAAATATTGCTTAACGGTATGTAGTAAAGCACTATATGCGATATCACTGTTTATTGTGTCTATATGTGTGAGATTATATCCTGGCACACATATGGATTTGCTTTAGTTTTGTCCATTGAAAACCAGGGTGTGACAAAGTGGCATCAGAGCCTTGCTGACCGTAGGATGCAAGCCTAGTTAGAACTGGTCGTTTTAAGGTCAAACTCCCTATATATGATCCTTGGTTTTTCTATCGTTCCTACTCCCTACCTTTTGCTTGCTTATCTCTTCCTTGTCTAATCTCTTTTCACTCTACTCTTGTCTGATATCTTGTTGCTCTTTATTTTTATAACAATCTCTACCTCTCTTATTCTCAATCGGAAGTTGGTTTTTGCTAAGATTGTGGTTTCTAGGAGTTCCAACCTTATAGTTGTAAGATCGGCTAGATACGAGATGATGTGGTGTGCTTGTGATGTTTTTCATTATGATTGATTTGGATCTTTGTTTGATGTAGGATAGTGTAGTTAGTGGGTTGGGTTTTTTCTGTATAGTTCTGAACCTTACCTATACCCTTTGCATCCTCGTCTCAATCGTTCGACATGTGCTCATGTTATCTTCTCTTGCATCAGATGGTCAATACCAGGAGTAAGGCTGAAGCAATGATGCCAACAACAAACAGGATCAACCTCAGGCATCACTTCCACCAGATGTGCCACAGTTGATTTTCTTGAGTGCTCAAGTCTTGCAAGGACTGATTGTCACCCATTTCATGTGAGCTCATTCCCAAGCTCAAGTACAAGATGCACCAAGAAATGCATGAAACGAGTTCCTAAAGGGTCATCCACCAACTTACTCCCACTCAACAGATCCCATTGAAGCTGATGATTGGCTTAGAGCAATCGAAAGGGAACTTGACATAGCAAAATGTACTGAGAAGGAGAATGTCTTATATGCTTCAGGGCAACTTCGAGGAGCAGCGTTGGATTGGTGGGAGTCTTACCATCTTTCTCATGTGGATTAGAACAACATCACATGGCAGAAGTTCAAAGAAAACTTCAAAACATATCATATTCTTGCTAGAATTATGAAATTGAAGGAGTTTCTAGACTTGATGCAAGATTGTATATCTATGATAGAATATCAAGAAAAGTTCATATGGTTGTCAAGATATGCTTCTGGTGAAGTGGATAGTGATGCGAAGAATCAGGAACATTTCCTAGATGGACTCAATGATGGACTTGACTATCAACTTATGAATCACACCTTCCCGAGTTTCCAGCTAGTGGACCATGCAATCTTGACAAAACATATGTGAAATAGGATTTTGGCTAAAAAGAGAAAGTCCATGCTTCAACAAAAATCGTGAAGTAACGTTTGCCCTTGTCCCATCGAACAACCAGTATTTCAGCCTCAACCAATATACCAGCTTGGATATGCAGGACAATTATGTCAGAGCTCTGGTTTCTAGCATTACCCCAATTGACCCTAGCTAAGCCTTAGATAAAGTCAAATATCCTTAGCCCACTTGAACCAAAACAATGCCATCATTGTTGTGAGACTGGACATGCTTCGAAGAAATGCCCATAGAAGATCGCTTAGAAATGACAGACCAATGGTAGTGACTTGAAGCAGAATCAACAACAAGTGCATAAAGTCAACAAAGGAAAGCCAAATTATGTCTATGCCAAGATAAAAATGACACAATTGAGGGTGCTCAGAGTGCTCAGAATGTCATGTTACGTATATGCAAAGTTAATGCAACACCTGCTATAGTTCTATTTGATTCCAAGGCCTCACATTCTTTCATCATGACACAATATGCAAATGAACACATGATGTCTATGAGACCAATGAAGAAGCCTATGCATGTTACTACTCCACGAGGTGAAGTTAAAGAAAATCACATATGTTCAAGGGTTTGTCTTAAAGTAAGGGGGGTAGATTTCCATGCAGACTCGGTAGTTCTTGAGTTGGAAGGAATTGACGTCATTCTTGGGATAATTTGTCTAGCAACAAGAAGGCAGTAGTCCGTTAAGTGGAGAGATCAGCACTCTTGACAGTTGCATCAGGAGATAGAATTGAGTATGTTGCACCATCGCCATCAACTGAGGAGTGAATGGTAAATCAAATGGAAGGAGCCTCTATAAAGAATATCAATATCAAAGTTGTTTGTGGATATTTTGATGTTGTTCCTAGTGAATTGTCAGGTATGGCACTCAAAAAAGATATTGAGTTTTTGAACTCGATATTGCTTGGTACAACACCATAATATGCTCATGGGTTAGCTTGATAGGTAGTGTTCATATTCTGGGCCACTCCAAGAATGAGGAGCATGAGAAACATTTGAGACTTGTGTTGCAGAAGCTTAGAGATAATAAGTTGTATGCCAAGCTAAGCTGGTGTGACTTTTGGATTGATGAAGTTTCTTTTCTTGGGCTTGTCACCTCAAATAAAGGAGTCACATTGCTCCTAGAGAAGGTATAGGTCATATTAAATTGAGGAACACCTCATGATATGTCAAAAGCTTCTTTTATATGGTAGGGTATTATTAGAGGTTCATTGAGGGATTCTTAAAGATTGCAATGCCCATGAAAACATTATTAGAGAAGAATGGTAAGTTTGTGAGGCCTTGAAATCACCAAGCTGTATTAGAAGAGTAAGAGTTGAAGAGAAGGTTGACTAATGCACTAGTGTTAACTTTTTGAGATATCCACTAGAGCTTTGAAGTGTATGGTGATGCATCACGACAAGATCAAGGGATGTGCTTTGGATGCAAGTCATAGCTCATGCAGCTTAAGAAATATATGAAGAGGACTACCCAACTCATGATCTGAATTAGCAGCTGTGGTTCTGGAGATTTTTAAAGTTATGCCAATGAGGCTTTGTGTTCAGATGATTTTGGCATTACGTATGGAGTCTAAAAGTATTAGTTTTGGGATTCTCAAATGAAACCAAGGGAGTTACCATTGAGTTAGAACCTACCATGGAGCAAGAAGTCAGAAAAGGTTAGTCATAGGGTAAAAAAATATCAATGGGTTCAAGGAACAAATTACCATTGAAGGCATTGTGTAGAGAGTGCGGAACATGTGTTGCATTGAAGAATTAGCCTGAAGAGAAAGACAGTTGTTTGGGCCACAAATTATGAAAGATGGAGAATGATAAGTGCAAACCATTCAGGAGGATCCAAGAGTAGCTCAGTCAAGGCAGATACTTTGATGGGCAACGATGTCCATCATAAGTGAGTGCCAATGGACTAACTCCATTGCCTCTGGAGTGATGAGTAATTGTCAATAGAAGCCAAAGACCTACATGGACTTGGGCACAAGCCCTCCGATGGACAGGAGGCCCTCCACTGGACTGGAGGTAGATGGAAGTCCTCTGAAGGACTGGAGGCATGCTCGACATTGGTCGGCCATGGGAGTTCGGTACACGGAGAAGCGGCACGGCGACAGCAGGAGTAAGACTTTTGAAGGACTGTGAGGCAACCCCGATGGACTGGGGATGCCAGGTGCCACCACGGTGCTCCAACCCAAGTACATGGCGCGAAGACGGGTGAGGGCGTTGGTGGATTCGCTCAAATCCGCCACCCTACCACCAAGTTACTAGACTCGGCGAATGGGCTCATTCTCGCGGAGATAGAGTGGAGTGGGCCGTTCCAAGCCTAGGAAGGAAACCACAAAGTTTCCCAATTTCTGACTTCAAAACTGGGGGTCAATCGACGGATTTGGACTACTAGCCACGTGGACGTCATCCGGGAGTTAGCGTTCATCCAAAGAAGATCAAGACTCCATCACGGTCATCCGTCCCCGAGATAGTTGAGTCTTTTCCAGTTTGGTCCCTACGGGCATTTTTGTAATATCAAGGTCTTAGTGTAAACTGCGTCAGTTAGGCTTGGGCTATATATACCTATGTGGCTGGTCATTTAGAGGACTCTTCCACCTCTAGAAACCCTAGGCTTAGTTTCCAACCAGCCAAGAGATTAGAGAGCAAATCGGGTGCTAATCTAGGATTTGAGAGTCCCCTAGGCTAATACTTTGCATTAGTGGGAGGATGAATGGTTGTAGGCTATGAGGAACCTCTTGTAAACTAATTTCCACTTCTAATCCAAGGAAGATTCGTCCTAATTTCATGCTCATGTGTGCAGCCATCTCCTTCCACCTTCTCTAGTTGGATTTCGGATGAAACTCAAAGCCTTTTGGTGTTTTGCTTTGCCCATGAGTTAATTTGATTCTTTTGGCTCTTTTGAACTTGCTAGGACGTGGAGATTATGACCTAGTTCATCTCAATCGTGCAGGATTGCCACGAGCATATTCCCCGTGAGTTTTCCACTTTCTTGCCCAAATTTTCCCCTCTACACGAGATCTGAAATTCCCACTAATACCTTGATCTTTTTGGTAGATCTTTTGGGAATAGCTTTGTATTAGTGCTTGGATAGCCTGTGCAAAATTTTGTGAAGATCCGAGAAGGTTTGGTCATGTTTAAGGTTTGCATACTCAAAATCCAAGGCTGTTTTCTGGGCTCACCGGATAGTCCGGTGCAACTTCACTGGATAGTCCGGTGGACCTATTAGTCTCCAAATGGGCTGAATTTTTAGTATGTTGTTCCCCATGTTTTCCTCAGCATGTGGTTAAAATTTCATGATTTTTAAATCCCGTTTGACTAGGTTTTGGCAATATTATTTGTAGCCCTATCTGTCTGAAAATTCCTTATCGGATTATCCGGTAGGGCATGTCGGACTGTCCGGTGGTTATAGTGGTTTTGCCCTCGGATTTGGTTTAAGTTCTTCCTAAGAGTTGTGGCTTGTTCTATGTGGTTTTAGGGGTGCCTAGGATCATGCCTAATGTCTTTAGCACCTTATTTGCTAAGAGGCCTTGGTGATCGCTCGGTGGTTCGTTTTGTGTTGTTTGGAGGCTTTTGCCTTGAGTACTTTGCTTCTTCCGCTGTTTTTTTGCTTCGGATTTGAATTCCCCACTACCTGACCATTCTCTTTACTTGTTGTAAGTCAGTTAGTCACACTTCGGTGTGGTGAGTGTCGTGTGGCGGACTTGCAAGTTCCATTGCCTCGGTGTCTTTGTTGTGTTGGCTCGCTGTTTTCTCGCTAGGTGCGTATCCTTTTAGTGGACAACACCTATGCACTGCTAGGCACATATCTGTTCAGTAGACGATGTCTAGTTTCTTTCTCAAGCACCAGTTTTGGGGGGTTGTGATTTTGAGTTTTCAAGTGCTCCTATTCACCTCCCTCTAGTCGCACGTCTTGGTCCTATAATTGGTATCTGCGTCGGTTAGGTTTCTTCATACCTTTACTAGTGAGAAACCAATAGCGACTATGGCGCACTCTGGGAAGGTTTCGCTTCCCAGCTCAGATGGCTATCCCCACAAGAAGGGTAGGATGAGAGCTTTCTTGCTTAGCCAGAGCGAGGACATATGGAATGCTACTCAGAGTATGACTTTTACAGTGCTCCCCGTTGACGAGCGTACCACACCGGTGTTCGTTGCTCAGCACGAGGCGAACCACAAGGTGGTGAACTTTCTCTTCTCTGTACTTGGTCCGGTGGACTATGAGAGGGTGAGCCACCTTGATACCGCCCGTGAGATCTGGTCCCTGCTCAGTGCACACCATGAGGGGATGGTGACAGTTAAGGGTCGGCTTGTGGAGACTTACTGACGTGAGTATGAGAACTTCGCCCAGAAGCCAGGAGAGTCTGTGGATGCCTTGTTTGGTCATTTTCAGTCGATCATCAAGAAGCTCTGTGCCAACTCTGCCCCGCTGCTCTTCCATACACTGACCATCAGCAGGCTGTCAAGCTGTTGTATTCCTTGGACAGGAAAGTGTAGGAGATCAAGAAGAACTCCATTCTTATTGAGTCGGCAAGGTATGACACCTTAGGAGTAGAGGAGCTTTACAGCAAGCTCAAGGCCATAGAGGTTGATTACCAAATGATAGATATTCTCGATGGTACTGGCTCCAAGAGCCTGGCATTGGCTTCTAGCTCCAAGGAAGTTGCTACTAACCCCTGACTTCACGATTTTTCGTTCTCTACTTTGATGTCTGTGACAGAGGAGCAGTTGGCATCACTTGGGGATGATGAGCTTTGTCTGGTGTCTAGTCACTTCCAGCGCACCGATGACAACCGGATGAGCAAGAAGAGGGGCGAAAGGCCCAAATGTCTCGAGTGCGGAGAGGTAGGCTACTTCATCGTCGAGTGCCCGAACAAGCAGAATGACTACTACAAGAAGGGCAAGAGCTACTCCCGCAACTCCAACAAGTACTACTCCAGCAAGCATGACTACGGCAACCATGCCAAGCACCGCTTCGACAAGATCAAGAACTTCAGGAAGGCTTTCAAGAGCTACTAGAAGGACAACCGGAAGCGAGACAAGGCCTTCTTCGCCGAGCATGGTGGTGTTTGTAGCAGATCGTCCTCCTCCTCCTCATCTTCGTCAAGCTCAGCAATGAGGAGATCATCACCAAGCGGGAGAAGAGGAGAGATCAAGGCGGTCTAGCTAGCCTCTGCTTCGTCTCCACTAAGTCCAAGCACAAGCACAAGGTGAACTGGAGATCGTTCTTCTCCATGGCACTTGAGGACACGGATGACAAGGGCAACGACAACGTCTCCTCCGATGAAGAGGTAACTCCTGAGCAAGCTAAGATCCTTGATATGCTGGAGAGGAATAGTCATGTGTTGAAAGCCCAGGATAAGTTATTGGAGAAGGCAACCAAGAAGCTGCAGAAGCAGAAAGCCAGGCTTGTTGATGCTTTGGCTGAGATTGAGAGGCTGAAGAGTGTGCAAGCCTAGCCTAGTGAGTTTGAGTACCCTACCTGTGAGTCCCTCGTGAATGATCTTTGTGAGCAGAAGAGCAAGTATGCACATTAGGTAGAGGAGATGGATAGGCTGAAGGTAGAGTAAGGCAAGCTCCAGTCTAAACTAGATGAGCCTACTTTGAGTGAGATGCCTGAGTGCGAGTGTTGCCCCCACCTAGCTGTTGACATAGCTGAGCTGAAGGTGAAGTGTGAGGGGCAGCTCAAGAAGTTGGAGGAGCTTAGGGCTAGAGCCACGCTTTTGGATGCGTGCATGGTTTGTCCTACCTTGAGGAGCGACCTTGAGTAGTTGAGAGCTGACCTTGAGGTGCTTTCAGCACCCCCTAACACATGTGAGAATTGGCTCACTTTGAGGCTGTTGTTGGTGGAAAAGGATGCCACCATTAGGAAGCTTAAGAAGTCTGCTCCTATGATTCCCTCTCTAGACTGTCCTACTTGTGCTGCCCAGACTTTGATTATAGAGGATCTGAGAGACGAGAAGTTGATCCTTGAAGAGGACAAATGTAGGTTGAGGGAGGTGCTGAGTTGGATGTATGCCGGGGAACCTCAGCTTAGGATGACCATAGAGGTGAACAAGCGTGGTGAGGGTGACACTAGTGGACTTGGGTTGGGAGAGCGTAGTACCTTGGGTGAGAAGAAGAGTGCCCCGATCAAGCCTAACACTGCCTTTCCGGAGCCTGACTCTACTATTGATGGGGTTTACCATGACCCTCCCAAGGCTTCCCCAAGGAAGTCATACTAGACACCCAAGCCACCAGAGGCCAAGCTAGATAAGATTGTGGAGGAAGTGCTCAAGCCTTCGGACAAGAGGCAAGTCCAGCAGCCTGCACCACCCAAGGCTTCACCACCACACCAGAAGCCTCAGGTTCAGCCCCAGCCCATGCCCAAAAGACCTGTCTACCACTGTGAGTTGCGCCAGCGGAATGGTCACTTGGAGGAGTTTTGCTTCAGAAGGAAGCAGACTGAGAGGCAGGAGAGAGCCTGGGGGAACAAGGATTAGTTCTACCCAGGTGGTAGGCAAGATCCTCCCCATCGTGGTGAGTTGAGAGACCACTTTGCTTGGGGTGAGAGAGGAGGCGGCTTTCAGGCCCGTGCTCCTGGTGGTGAGAGACGCTTTTCTAGCCGAGCTCCTAGTCGTTTTTAGTGCGGCTATGGACCTCGTGATCGAGGATTTGGTAGAGGGCTTGAGAGCTCACGCTTTGGATATCGTGGGTACCCAAATCGTTGTGATGCTTACTTTGACTGTGTTTTTCCCACCTTTGAGCAGATGACTCGGCATTGGTTCAGCAGTTTTACTAACCCCAGTGCCGAACCATTTGCTCACTCTCGCTTTCCTTGATTTTGTAGGATCAAGGCCTGGAGGATATATGGATCATGGACTCCGGCTGCTATGCAGGAGCCACTGCACCGGTTGTAGCTCCTGCCCCCTCTGCTATGAGCTCTGAAGACGAAGGAGGACCCTTGCCGACGGCTTCCTCCTCGCTCCCCCGACTGCAAGCTCGAGCAGAGGCTGGCCCCGCTGAGAACGCAGGGGAGGTGACCTCCGAGATTGTTCCATCTTGGCAGGTCCAGCGGGATCACCCTCCAAATCAGATCATTGGTGGTTTGCATGCGAGGACCTTGAGGTCCCAGACAGGTTCTATCGCTTTCTTTGCTCATGCTGCATTTGTTGCCCCCTTTGAGCCCAAGGATGTTGGACACGCTCTTTCTGATGGTAATTGGGTTAATGCCATGCATGAGGAGATAGAAAACTTTGAGAGGAATGAGGTTTGGGTTTTGGTAGAGCCACCGCCACATTGCAATCCTGTTGGTACAAAATGGGTTTTCAAAAATAAGCAAGGGGAGGATGGCATTGTTGTGGCATTGTTGTGCGGAACATGGCTAGACTTGTGGCTAAGGGTTTTTGTCAAAAAAAGGGGATATAATATGATGAAACGTTTGCTCCAGTTGCATGCCTGGAAGCAATATGTATTCTCTTAACCTTTGCAGCTTCCATGGGTTTCAAGCCTTTTCAAATGGATGTGAAGTCTGCTTTTCTGAATGGCTTTATTCAAGAAAAAGTTTATGTCAAGCAACCCTCTGGATTTGAAAATGCTAAACACCCTAACCATGTTTACAAACTGCAAAAAGCCTTGTATGGTTTGAAACAAGCCCCTAGAGCCTGGTATGAGAGATTGAAAACCTTTTTGCTAAACCAGGGTTTCAAAATGGGGAGTGTGGATAAGACCTTGTTTCTCCTCAAGCATGGTAATGATCTTCTTATTGTCTAGATATACGTGGATGATATCATCTTTGGTGGCTCATCTCACTCTCTTATTACCAAGTTTTCTTAGCAGATGTCGAAGGAGTTTGAGATGAGCATGATCGGAGAGTTGTAGTTTTTCCTTGGACTGCAAATCAAGCAAGGCCGTGAAGGAAGCTTCATCCATCAAGCCAAGTACACGAAGGACATTCTGAGGAAGTTTGATATGGGAGACTCCAAGCCCATGGCTACTCCCATGTCAACACAAATGGCACTTGATGCGGATGAAGAAGGGGAGGTGGTGGACCAAAGAGAGTACCGAGGGAAGATCGGTTGACTTCTATACCTGACAGCGACAAGGCCAGACATCTAGTTCGCAGTTTGCGTTTGTGTGCGAATTTAGGCCTCACCGAGGACATCACACTGCCAAGCGGTGAAGCACATCTTCAGGTATCTGAAATACACTCCTGAGGTTGGTCTTTGGTTCTCTTCAACTTCGACACTCTCTCTCAGAGGGTATTTGGATGCTGACTTTGCGGGTTGTTGGCTAGAGCGCTAGTCTACTTCCGGCACCTGCCAGTTTCTCGGTTCTTCTCTTGTCTCCTATTCCTCACGCAAGCAATCTAGCGTAGCCACTTCCACTATAGAATTCGAATACGTTGCTGGTCCAAGCTGCTTTGGATGAGAGCTACCTTGAGTGACTTTGGCCTAAGCTTTAGGAAGATCCCTCTCCTAATAGACTCTACTTCTGCTATTTCTGTAGCTAGGAACCCCATCTTGCACTCCAGAACCAAACACATAGATGTGAGGTTTTACTTTCTGAGAGATTACTATGAGAAGGGAGATATAGACTTGATCCATGTGGAGACCGAGAACCAGTTGGCCGATATCTTCACCAAGCCCATAGAGCTTAGCGCGTTTGCTCGCTTGCATGGGGAGCTTGGTGTTTGTTACGGCATTTAGGTTGGGGTAACTTTGGTGTAGTTTAGGTTTTTGTCTTGCTGTTCATGCTTATGTTGCTAGATGCAATTCATGTTGGTGATTCTTTCTTTTCAACAACCCTGAAAAACAAGCTCCTGATCTATATAAGATAGATTCAATTGAGCTTGTTTGCATGCTTCCTTGCCCTCACTTGCTCTGTATGCTAGAACTAGTATTTACTAGCTTTTCATCCCTGCTGAGCTATTCATGGTACACTTCCTGCATTTCATGGCATATTTTGAGAGGGGGGTTGTCTAGTTCAGGGGGAGTCGGATTCTATGAACACTTGATGTGTCCATTGTCAACAAGGGGAGAGATGTTGACTTATGGGAGTGTTCATGGGCCAAGGGGGAGAATTTTGGAGAGATCTAGTTGAGGGGGAGCTGTGCATTTAGGGTGTTTGAGCTTTTTAGCATGCTCTTGCATCGGTGCATTGAGCATTTTGCCTCTTTCTGGAGGAGCCGATGCTTTGCCTAAGCATGACTATGTTGAGCCGGTTTGCCTCTTTGTTGAGGGGTCATGGTTTAGTGTGATTGACTGCGTTGAGCGGTTTCCCTTGTCTTAGGGGGTCGATCTTTGGTTTTGTTTTTGTTGTCTCAATTTGCCCTTCTCTACTTGTGTTTGGCTTTTGGGCATTTTGAGCAACTTTGTTCTTTTCTTCTTTCTTTTCAGTTTTACGCTTGTTTTTCTTATCTTTGTTCTATTTCAGGTTACACGTAGAAGGTGTTGACAATGCACTCATCAAGAGGGAGATTGAGAGCTAATGGCCGGCTCCATTGCCTCTGGAGTGATGGGTGATTGTCAACCAAAGCCAAAGACCCAGAAGGACATGGCCACAAGACCTCCGATGGATAGGAGGCCCTCCGATGGACTAGAGGTAGATGGAAGTCCTCTAAAGGACTGGAGGCATGCTCCACGTCGGTCGGCAATGTGAGTACGGTACATGGAGGAGCAGCACGACGACAGCTGGAGTAAGACCTCTGAAGGACTGCGAGGCGACCCTGATGGACTGGGGATGCCGAGTGCCACCGCGGTGCTCCAACCCGAGTACATGGCACGAAGACGGGGGCATTAGCGGATTCGCTCAAATCTGGCACCCTACCACCAAGTTACCAGACTCGGAGAATGGGCTCATTCTCACGGAGATAGAGTGGAGTGGGCCGTTCTAGGCCCAAGAAGGAAACCCTAAAGTTTCTTGGTTTCTGACTTCAAAACCAAGGGTCGATCGGCGGATTTGGACTACAGGCCACGTGGGCGTCATCTGGGAGTTTGCATGCATTCGAAGAAGATCAAGACTCCATCTGAGATAGTTGAGTGTTTTCCTGTTTGGCCCCACCGTCATTTCTGTAATATAGGGGTCTTAGTGTAAACTGCGTCAGTTAGGCCTAGGCATTATATACCTAAGTGGCTGGACATTTATAGGACTCTTCCACCTCTAGAAACCCTAGGCTTAGTTTCCAACCAACCAAGAGCTTAGAGAGCAAATCAGGTGCTAATCTAGGATTTGAGAGTCCCTAGGCTAGTACTTTGCATTAGTGGGAGGATGAAGGGTGGGAGGCTATGAGGAACACTACAGGAATCTGATTAAATTTCGGCGGCCAAAAACCGCCGAAAATAAGGCCTTTCCGCCGAAAATAGCTATTTTCGGCGGCAAAAAGCTTATTTTCGGTGGTATAACTCTGCCGAAAGAGCATTGCCAAAAATAAGACTATTTTTGGTGGCAAACCGACGAAAATAGGCTTATTTTCGGCGGTAACAATAGGCCGCCGAAAATAGAGGATCAGAGGCTAAATTTCGGCAGCAGATGTTGGCCGCCGAAAATAAGACCATTATTTTCGGCGGCCAGATGGAGCCGCCAAAAATAGTGTTTGACTATTTTCGGCGGCCCACCCACGCTGTTGAAAATAGGACAGGCTAATTTTCAGCGGCCAGCCCCTCTGCCGCTGAAAATTAGCCATTCCCAGGGCCAAAATAGCCTCAAATTATGTTTTTCCCTAGATTTTGACATTATATACAAAACATACACATATCAACAATTGTTCACATCCACAACCATGCTCATACACAAATATATATCCATACACAAGTCTTCAAACAATCCATAGAACCAAACAAAGTCCTCGAATCCATTTACAAAGTCCAAACACAAGTCCAATTCTCAAATTGCATACACAAGTTCACTTCTCACTCACAATCAAGTCCAATTATCAAATTCCATACACACTTCTCACTCACAAGTGCATTCCAAATGAGTTATTGAACTCACATTTTACTTGGCTCGTTGGAGTTGTGGCCGTTACATCCAGAGGCAAAAAGATTGTTTACAAAGTCGTGCTGTCCAGATTGTTGGCAAAGAAAACAAATGACACAAATAAGGCCTCAATCCAAGATATGGGACAACATATAGAGACATTAGTATAGCTTAATGGAAAATGATGAAACGAACCTCAGATCCATGTTGTCCGGACCCTGGTGGAGGAGTTTGGTAAGCATTGGATGCCTGCACTCCCGATCCCTATAATAAACTAATTAAGTTAAGCTATAAAGTTTGCTGGAATTGAAAAGGCTACGATCACTTAGATAGCTAAGGTTGAGCAACTTTCACCTGAGCCGCTGGAGAAAAAGGCATCTCAAACGTTGCCCACTGCAGCGGTACTGGTGGCGTTGTAGGTTCTGGCATGACAAATGTCATCCCTTGCGCCTGGTATATTGCCTGTAGAATTCAACATGTTAGTAACATGTTTTGATAATGATAGAATGGTAATAGTTGACTTTCATACCCACTTGAATCGCTGCCATCTGCTGTGTGTCAAGGCATTCTATATGAGCTTGCTATTGCCTCTGAAACTCCTCTTGAGCTTTCTGAAATGCGTCATGCTTCTGAAGCTCTTGATGCAGCCTCTCATTCTCTATCTCAGACGTGGTGCGGCGCTGGCGGCTGCTACTAACACCTGAACTCTGGGAGGAAGACCCCCTCTAGACTTGTCTTGAGTCGATCATGCCATTGAACATGGAGTGCCTTCAAAATTCAAACATTGTGTTAACACTAGGACTAATTTATATTGAACACCAACTGAACAACACCGTCCATATTGTCATCTTACGTACCGTTCATGTGTCTTGCCGCCACCGCTATCATACACAGCCTGAGCATCAACGGGTGCGTTCCTCCAATCAAATCCTTCACCATGACGTTTGGCCATCGCCTCCCCATATTCCTTCTGCAAGTACAAACCAACCATACAAGTTAGCTATGTAAAATATTGTGAGAACTAATTTAAAGCGCTGACCAACTAGCCAGTCGCTCTGTGGCCAACGGAGTACACAATTGGTCAGGCTGGGAAGGGTCTGGTCCCCTATGTGCCATAATATACATGTCTATGTCCTTCGGCTCCTCTCCAGTCGTAGCAGCCTGTGTGTAGATGTTAGAATCATATATTTGCGAATACTTGAGAGACGAAACATAAAGCGGTTTCTTACCATGCGTTGAGCCTTTCGACGGTATCCGTCACCCCCAAGCTTATGCGATGCGTTCTTGGTCCCTGCATTTCTATGCTTTTTTGATCGCGCTTGAAATTCTGGTGATGCCCACAGCTCACAAAGTGCCTTGTAAGGGCCTACCTGATCTTCAAACAGTGGATGTGCGATCTGCATGTACACAAGTTAGTATATCATAATAACAATCACAATATCTGAAGCAACAACACAATTCTCAAATAAGGCTATTACCATTCTGTACTCCTCAGCGGTCAAGTAAATCTCTGAACAATCACGAAAACGGCCCAATGGCTGCCCTTGACCCTTAAGCCAAGCGTTTGTTACCTGAAGCCGAAGGTTGGAGAATAAATCCTTGCATATCTTCATCGCAGCATGGTCAAGAACTTTATTTGCATAATCCTCCTCTGAGGGATCCACACAGAAGTGTTTCTGTAACATTAAACAGTTAATACAAAGAATCAATAGACAATAGAAAGAATCAGCATAATAAGAATCAAACAATAAGTTGAAAGAATTTTACCCAAAATTTGTTTTTCACGAGCCCCTGAATACTTCCACATATAACATGTTCAGCGAGTGCAAAATGCTTCCAAGTTGTGACGGGTATAGTCTCACCATTTTTTACCACTACTGCTGGGTTGTGCACACGAATAAGGTTACCCAGCAGGCCGTTAGGTGTTCTACGGTGACCTGTCCCGTCCCAAGTCACGTCCTCCCATTGCCTACAAAACAAAATAACATTGAAGACATGTCATGTGTAGAACCTATTTAAGTAAACAACTCATAATGGCTGTACCCGTCACCGATTGGTCTGATCAGTTTCCTGTCCCCGTTGGCGGGAATAGGAGGAGGGGGGACGTAGTGGCTCTTCCTAGTCCCCTTCCTCTGAACCACCTCTTCTGAACCATCCCCACCCATCAGGTCCTCATCAGCTCCAGCCTCATCCTCCCGCCCAACTCTAGCCTCCTCATCCTCCTACCCATGCCCAGCAGCTCCAACCTCCTCATCCTCTTCACCCTGCAAAAGTAAACATGAGATAAGTTATTAAACATATATGAAAATTATACATATAAAACTCTATGCACATATGTACCTCTGTTCTTTGAAGGGCGATAGGAACTCCCTGCAAGTTTGGGTCCACACACCTCAACAAAGCCTCATGCCTCGAGCTTGTTGAAGAACTCCCCTGAAAAAGGCACTTGTTTGGGATCATCTTTCCCATGAACCCCTTTGTGACTTGCTTGAGCCTATGGCTCATCCTGTTGATAAAATAATAAGAGTTAGTTCAGAATATACATAAAGTACAGAAATAAATGATTAACAATGCACATAAAGTAAAAAAATAATAAAGTACAGAAATGAAATCATTTACTTGTCAAAACTCATCAACATCACGATTAAGTTGTCTCCTCCGTGCTAAACCCGACCACCGATCTCTTTTCTTAGATGCTCATTGTTTCCGTTTGTTTGAAAAACTGATGTTCTCACAGTCTCCGACCAAGGAATCCAGATCCGCACCGGGCTCTACAACGAAAGATGTTGACAAGTCTTCTTCTTGATAAACTTCCTCAACTTCGTCGTCGAACTTACTAGCACAATAACTAGCATGTGTAGGGGTATATAAATGTTCATGGGGATTGACTTTGTGAACTACCCACCAAGTATGGAACTTTTCGTTTGGATAGGTCAAATAATAATCCTGGTCACATTGGTGTGCAAGGACCCAGTTGTTGTTGCCCTTGAGCTTTTCATTGTGCTTGACTTCAACCATGCCATACTGGTTCTCTCGAACGCCTCTAATGGGGTCAAACCAATCACAAACAAAGAAGAATAGTTTTAGTTCCTTTTCACCTATGAACGTGAACTCAAGAATTTTTTGAATGATTCCATAATAAGTGATTTCCCGTTCTTGTTCATCACTTGCCTTAACCATAACCCCAGAGTTACATGTTGCTGCTAGAGGATGAGAAGCTTCAAATGGGGCTGAGCGAAACCAAAATCCCTTGACATCATACCGACCATGGCTTCTAACGGTCACCCTTCCCTCTGATAGCTGAACCAAGTCTTTATGGACTTCACCGTCAATTTTTATGCACTACATAACAACACATAGTCAGGTTAAGGGACTTATACTATTGACATGTAATACGAGAGATAAATATGGTACGGGTAGGAAGGATTTTTACATAATTCTTCCACCAGGCGATGAAATTAGGTTTTCCATCTATGCCATCTCGTCACATCTTACCTAGTTGCTTGCTTGTGGGTTGCTTCTTAGATGTCCAGTTCTGCCTATCGAACTCACTATTTGAATAATACAAATAGATAAGGAATAGACCAAGATATCAATGGTTATTGAGAAGCAAAGTACTCAACGAACACTTACGCGAAATATGGGTCCATCTGTCTTATATTAGCATACATGTAGAGCAGAGCCGACACTTTTTCTCCTGGCTCAAAATAGTAGGGTGAGCTGGCACTTGCACTTGTTCCAGTGGATTGGAATATTTCAAGGTCAGTGAGAGGAGGTTCTTCGGCCACATTGTATCGCATCGTAGGAGCATTAACATTGTGTTCCTCGGTAAAATATACACTAGAGAAGTATGATATCTCCTTAAGAATAAATGCTTCAGCGATGCACCCTTCAACTCTAGCCTTATTGCCAACCATTGCTCTAAGATATTTGAGGGCTGTTTCAATATGGTACATCCACCTAAATTGCACAGGCCCGCCAACCTTAGCTTCATATGCAAGATGAACACGGAGATGTTGCATTGGATTAAAGAACCCAGGAGGGAAGTTTTTTTCCATTTTGCATATTAGCACAGGTACATCTTTCTCTAGCTTCTCCATCATCTCTTTCTTAATCTCTTTAGCACAGAGCTGTCTATAGAAATTGCTTAGCTCAGCGAGCACAGACCAAACTCCATTGGGCAGGTAATCGCGAAACATCACAGGCAACGGTCTTTCCATGATGTTGAGGTAATCATGGCTCTTCAAACCATTAAGCTTCCTGGCCTTCAGATTCACGGCTCGTTTCAACCCTGCTGCATAACCATCTGGAAATTTCAATTTTTTCATGCATCTCAACACTTCTTTCCTCTCTTATGGTTTAAGACAAAATGGGGCATGAGGTTTACCTCCACTTGCGGTGAGCTCAAGGGTTGGGTGGTTGCAAATCTTTGCCAAGTCCTTTCTGGCCTTTACATTGTCCTTTGTTTTGTCACTAAAATCCATGCATGTGCTTATGACGCTTTCAGCAACATTACGTTCCTGATGCATAACATCAATGTTGTGCGGGAGCTTCAATGCCTTGGCATATGGAAGTTCCCATATTCCACTGTTGTGAGTCTAGTTGTGCTCCTTTCCAAACCCTTCATACTCAGTCTTTTCCTCATTTAGCTTAAGGCATGCGAGCTGATCAATAATTTCTTGTGCGCTTAGCCTTTTTGGTGGTCCATCGTAGGAGACGGCGTCATTCCTAAAGATATCTTTATCACCTCTAAATATATGATAAGAAGGCAACCAACATCTGTGGCAATCAAAGAAGCAGATCTTCCCACCAAACTCAAGGTGAAAACATCTAGTGTCAGCACCACATATCGGACATGTCAAGGTCCCATGAATGCTCCATCTAGCAAAGATACCATAGGCAATGAAATCATAAATTGACCACAGGTACGCAGCCCTCAGGGTGAATTTCTGCTTCAATGAAATGTCATATGCTTCAACACCTATCCATAGCTGTTTTAACTCTTTGATCAATGGTTGTAACATCACGTTGAGTTTTGTTCCAGGATGTTCCGGACCAGGTATGATTAGGCAAAGGAACATAAATTCATACTTCATGCAAAGAGAAGGTGGAAGGTTGTATAGAATAGCAAACACAGGCCAACAAGAGTATGAAGCTGCCGATTGACCGAAAGGTGTGAAGCCATCAGTTGCCAGACCGAAGCAAATATTCCTCACTTCCTTAGTGAACTCTGGGTCAAAGCTATCCAAAGCCTTCCATGCATCTGAATCACAAGGGTGCGCCATGACCCCTGGGTTGTCACGTACACCTTCTTTCGGCCACCGCATGGGTTCAGCCATTTTCTTTGAGAGAAAGAGCCGCTTAAAGCAAATTGCCAATGAGAAGGAATGGAGTTGCTTCTGTGCAACTTCTATCATTACCTTTTCGCCATCCTCGTTTACTACCTCGACATATCTCCCTTTGCCACAGTTTAAGCACTTCTTCTCATCCTTATGATCATCCCAGAAAAGCATGCAGTTGTTTAGACACATATCTATCTTCTTATAGCCCATACTGAGAGCTTTGGTCAATCTCTTGCACTGATACATGTCATTGGGCAACTTATGAGGCTGCGGAAGGACATCCCCGATCAACTACACAAGCTCATTGAAACACTTGTTCGACAAGAAATACTTGAACTTGATGGCAATGAGCCGAGTCACAAAAGCTAGGAGGGACACTTTTGTGTGTTCATGCAGCGGCTCTTCTGCAGCTTTAAGGAGCTTGAAGAACTCCTCAACCTCCTTTGTAGGAGGATCCTCAAAGTTTAGACCAAACTCTGGTTGTAAAGCTTCTAGCATCTCATACATTCTATCAACGCCCGTCGAATCATCATCCGCTTCCCCTTCTGTTTCAACTCTAGTTTCTTTCTCACCGTGGAAGGTCCACATTTCAAAATCAGGCATGAAACCACAGTTAACCAGGTCTTTGGTTAATTCATATCTATTCCGAAATTTTCCGTTGTTGTGGATGTTGCATGGACACCTGATCCGATTGTGAGTTGTCAAAGAGAAAGCATGGTCAATAAAAGCTTGTGTCTTGCTCCTCCACTCAGCTGAGTCACCTTTACCCCCACTCTTATCCCAACCATCATACATCCATCGGTGATCGTCGCCCATACTTGAGGTTATAGATTAAAGCAAGTTAGATGGTAAGTTTATTTTTTCCAACGTATTGCGGCCCTACATCTATAGGTAAGGATATGTCCTAAACCCACCCAAGAGTGACTGACAGAGCGCGGATTTATGATGAGTCCGTGGGGTTCAAACGAAATTTCGGCAGCATAACCCTGCTGTTCTCCAACTGCACGCCCAAATGTGGTGCAGCGGAGAACAACAGGGTTATGCCGCTGAAACTTCTCTCAGACCCCGTGGCTCATCATAAATACCACACTCTATTGGTCACTCTGAGGCTGTCCAAAAAAGGGACAATTCCGGACCAGCCGCATCTCATGTGCGCAACGCACGTGAGACATGCCAGTCCGAAACGGGTGACGTATAGTTTCCGTGACTTACGCTATTAAAGTATATTCTGACTAAAACATTTAATGCATGGCATGAGCATATATACATGTTAAACAGAGCATATAAAAATGATAAGACATAGTATAAGTGCTAACATAACAATCCATGAATCAATACTTAATCAAATAAATTAAGACTAATTGTACTTCTAGCTAATCCTAACTTTCGCCGGCACACCGCCGAAAATGAACTGCAACTATTATAAGAAAGAGAAGATGCTTCTTACTTCGGATGTGCGGCCGGTGCGCTATGAGGTCAGTCCGAAAGGGGAGCGCGGTCGGGCAGGGGTGCCGGCGGGCGACTCCAGGACTCCGGGGCGGGCGACTCTGGGTAGGGCTCGATCAGCGGGTGCCGGGGAGGGCCTCGCCGGGTGCCAGCAGGGGCACTGTGGGCTGGTAGGGCGGTGGCGGCGAGGGGCGGGGCCGCGCGCGCGGGCAGCGGCGGCTGCAACAGCACTTGCGGGCGGGGGGCGGCGCGCGTGCGGGCGGCGGCGCGTGGGCGCTGCCGCGGAGGCGTGTGTGGAGGCGCGTGCGGGCGAGAGCGTGGGACTGTCTGGCGTGGGGCAGGCCCATGGGTTAGGGGCGCCCTAATTTTCGGCGGCCTAGTGTGGCCGCCGAAAATAACACCTCTATTTTCGGTGGCTAGGACGAGCCGCCAAAAATAACTCATCTATTTCGGCGGCTGGGCCTCGCCACCGAAAATAGTGCCTTTATTTTTGGCGGCCAAGCTGGCCGCCGAAAATAGAGGCATTATTTTCTGCGGCCGGCCCTGGCCGCCGAAAATAATCTTTGCCGCCGAAAATTTTTGTGTTTCTTGTAGTGGAACCTCTTGTAAACTCATTTCCACTTCTAGTCCAAGGAAGATTCGGCCCAATTTCGTGCTTATTTGTGCAGCCATCTCGTTCCCCCTTCTCTAGTTGGATTTTGGATGAAACTCAAAGGCTTTAGGTGTTTTGCTTTTCCCACGAGTTAATCCTATTCTTATGGCGCTTTTGGACTTGCTAGGATGTGGAGATTATGACCTAGTTCATCTCAATCCTACAGGATTTCCACAGGCTAGTTCCCTTGAGTTTTCCCCTTTCTTGCCCAAATTTTCCCCTCTTCACGAGATATGAACTTTCCGCTAATCACTTGATCTTTTTGAGTAGATCTTTTGGTAATAGCTTTGAAATAGTGCTAGGATAGCCTTTGCAAAATTTTGTGAAGATCCGAGAAGGTTTGGTCAAGTTTAAGGTTTGCAAACTCAAAATCCGAGGCTGTTTTCTGGGCTCACCGGACAGTCCAGTGCAACATCACTGGATAGTCCGGTAGACCATACAGTCTCCAAATGGGCTGAATTTTTAGTATGTTATTCCCCATGTTTTCCTCAGCTTGTGGTTAAAATTTCATGATTATTGGAGCCCGTTTGACTAGGTTTTAGCAATTTTCTTTGCAGCCATATCTGTTTGAAAATTCCCAATCGGACTATCTGGTAGAGCATGTCGGACAGTCAGGTGGTTGCAGTGGTTTTGCCCCCCCCTCTGATTTGGTTTAAGTTGTTCCTAAGGGTTGTGACTTGTTCTAGGTGGTTTTGGGGGTGCCTAGGATCATTCCTAAGGTCTTTAGCACCTAATTTGCTAAGAGGCCTAGGTGATCGCTAGGTGGTTCCTTTTGTGTTGTTTGGAGTCTTTTGCCTTGAGTGCTTTCCTTCTTCCACTGTGTTTTTGCTTTGGATTTGCATTGCCCACTGTCTGACCATTCTCTTTACTTGTTGTAAGTTAGTGAGTCGCATTTCGGTGCGGTGAGTGTCGTGTGGCGGACTTGCACGTTCCGTTACCTCAGTGTCTTTGTTGTGTTGGCTCGCTGTTTTCTCGCTAGGTGCATATCCTTTCAGTGCACATCACCTTTGTGCTGCTAGGCACGTATCTGTTCTCAAGCACCAGTTTTGGTGGTTGTGATTTTGAGTTTTCAAGTGCTCCTATTCACCCCTCTCTAGTCACACGTCTCGATCCTACAATAATGTGTCACCAATAAGAGATCTATGTTGATTCAAGGTTAAAGGAACGTTAGCACTCAGATGTGTTGGGTTGTTCAAGATCCTTACAAGAAGGGATGGAGATACTTATCAGGTAGAGTTACTGTCCAAATTGTCACTTGTGCATAATGTGTTCCAGGCCTCTCAGTTTAAGAAGTGTCACAGAGAACCAAAGGAACAATTACTACATGATGAGCTGAATGTGCAAGATGATCTTTCCTATATAGAGCATCCAACTCAGATACTTGAGGTTGCAAAAATAGTTGCTAGAAACAAGGTGATCAAAATGTGCAAATTTAAGCACAGGCACCATGCCGATGATGAAGTCACCGAGAAGCTAGAAGAAGAGTTGATGCATCTTAGCCTTATCATCTCCTTGCTAACCAACCCTGAATCTCGGGACGAGATTCTCGTTAAGGGGGATAGAATTGTAACACCATGATTTTCACTATGTAAATTTTTGACAACTTAAATGCAATTTATTAGGGTTTCACATGATTTATGTTGCATGAAATAACTATTTATTGAATTTTTGCAAATTAATTAACTAAAATGAAACAAAGGGAAATAACTTGGTTAATGCATTCATGCTGACATGCATAGTGGTTTTTTAGTGTGGAAACCATTTCTAAAATGCGTTTAGTTATCGTCAAGTTGTTTCTGGGAATTTTCCCATTTTCTCAGAATGAACTTCATTTATTGGAGTCTCTTTTGAATCTTCTATAGAGCTACAAATATTTTATTTGAGTTCATAAAGTGGCAAACATTTTAGGATTTTTCCTAGAATTTCTGGAGCCATCAGAGTATTTTCTTCGGGACACAAATGGTAATTCTAGATTTTGTGGAATTATTTTATTTTCCAGAATTAAATATTCCGAAATTAAGCCCAAATCAAACCGGCTGAAACCCGTGCATATATATACCCATCTTGTTTGTCTCATCGCCCTCTATCCTAATCCAGCCTCTATTTTTCAATCCCAAAATCCTAGCTCCATAGATCTACAAATGTTGTTTCGAGATTGGTTCAACTCTGGTGATCCTCTGTCTAGCAATTCTTATGCGACCTAGAGTCTCTAGCAAAATTTGAGGGTACCATGATGTTTGTCTCGTTGAGCTCTTCGACGTAGTGGTCTTGGATTTTTGTTGGTGTCCCTGGTTCTGCATAGATCGAAGTTTCCTTTTAGTTCCGATGGAGAAACCAAACTCTCATGAGCCCTCCTCCCGTTATTTCTCACCTCCGTTGCCTCGGTCTGAGTGCCCACCTGTGTCACTCTTCTCTCACCTCCCACATCAGCCCCTTTACCCTACCTCCCGTACGGCGTGCCCCCAGAGCCGACTCCGCTGGGCCCCACCTACACCTGTCTGCTCCCCGCCCCGTGCCTAGACCCCGAAATCCAGCTGCGACAGCTGGAGATGCCCACCTGCTCGTCCGTGGGAAGTCACCCCAGTCTCCTGGACACATGACCGAAGTGAAAACGCACCCTATGCCACGCCCATCACCACCTGTCAGCGCCATTGTGGGTAGCCTATTCATCGACCTGCACAGGATTAGCCGTCCGCCACACGGTCCAACCAACCAGCAAGTGCCACATCACCGCCATTGGTTTGTTTTGCGAAACAACCCTTGACGTCCTTAGAAAATAACCCGGAGTCTCTCCAATAGTGGTAGACCCTATTTTTAACGTTTTAAACCCTGAATATTGAAAAGTGTTTATAGATAGGCCATTGCAATCTTCAAAAGCTCATATCTTCCCCGTTTTATATCCGTTTTCAATGATTCTTGGGCTCTCATAATAGTGATGCATATAATAGTTTAGTGAACCTTTTAGCGTCTGTTTTAAATGTATGGTGTACTGTTTTAGCTTATTTGTACTAGTTTGTTTGCAGGTATGTACCTTTGTGCTCTTATGGTGCCCCAATGAACATATAGACGCTCAAGTACAACATCAAGACCAACATCCAGAAGACTCTGAGTAGTGTATATTTTGAGGAAGGAAAGTATAACATGGACAACACCTAATGACCTTTAATAATTGCATATGCATGTGTTAATCTTGTATGCCGATAATGACTATACTGTTGGGGGACTAATGCAGCGACTCAATTTTTCCTGGGTCCTAGAAGAAAATGATGACACTCTTGAAGATGCTGAAAGACAATGGTGTCTTCGGCCAGGGTTCGAAGACGAATCTAGGAGGCGCCGATTTGTGGCAGAACCATTGATTTAATCCGAGCTAAGCACACCTGTCACCCCATGACTTGCAGTGCACTTATACCAAACTATACTAGGTCGTCCATCGAGCTACCCAGAAGGGCACTCGATGTAACCATCGCCCAACGATACTGACATCATACACATCCAACCCTCGATGGAACCACAATAGTTACATCATCACATGCAATTAATAGTAGAAAATAAGTTAAAGTTCTTACAAACCATGTTGAATGCAAATACAAGTTCAAATACAAGTTCAAATCAAATAGCAGAAGCGATTTCAAAAACATCTCATAACAGAATCAAAGTACTTAAGTAGTCTACATACAATGATGAGCAAGGTGAGCAGCACCAAGCCCACTGGTACTTCCTACCTCCAAGCAACTGTCTAGATGTCATCAATACCTACGCTCAAAATGTGGGGGCAAACCCTGAGTACTAATTACTCAGATAGGTCTTAGTGGAATGGCTTACACCTGACGCAAAGCTTGCTTACTACCATTTGGATCCTTAGCCATTGATTTTAAATAGTGATATATTGGTATAAAGTAAACAGTTTCATCATAAGCATATATCATCATCATAATAACTTGCAAGAATGTAAGCATACAAGTACAGATAGGTGGAATTTGAAACATGAATTTTGATGTAACATATTTAGATAGTTACTATATTGCTCGTGTGCGATATTTGGCATTCTCACACCTGGTGAGCTTCAGCGATTCGAATCAATTTTAATTCCCGGGAATATGCTATCATGCCAAGGGTATATGCTTACTAGCTATCGTGTTCCCAAATATATTCCCCATCACCAGTTGTTCCATCCCAAGTTTGATTCTAACCCGCAATTCTCTTGGTTTGGCCCCCACAGGAGTGATACCATGGTGTATCGGGTCAGCTCTCTCAAGAGTCAAGCGCCCCTATGGCCCATAGTAGGGCCAAGTATCTGTTCTTCAGATTGTTCAAGTAAGACTTTCACTAGTCCCATGTCCTAGATAAACACTCTAGTCATGTTATGCCGATCAGCAGGCGAACAGCAAACAAGCCTTATACGATTCAGGTGGCATCCATTGCACAATAACATAAACAATAAATAACTCAAAAAATCTCTGCTCGGTCTCCATTTAAATCACCAGCATATATAGACATATCCACTTTAACAATTTGATATTTTGAAAATCACCTATACGACGAATGACTCCATTTCACTTGTGTTTACTCGCACCTAGCATTACTAGGCATACACGTCCTACATACTCTATTGTAGGTGCTAGGGCCAGGGCAGCCAGGAAGCCTAATGCAATTGGTTTCAATCAACTCCTAATGCAGATGCGTAATCATCAATCAATCAGGAGCATATTAGCTGGGCAAATCATAGTCCTGCCTATTATGTTAGTTTGCTGATTTGTGGGGCTTTACCCTAGGCAACCCCTTGATCACATGGACTACTCCTCCTTCCAAACAGGATTGATGGGCCCTTCAGGTCGTGAGTGGGTCTTAGTTGGTATTTTGGACACCGTTGCTTGATGCAGCTCCTTGTGGAAACTCCTCGACCACGTTGCTACAATAAGCGTCACTATATGAATGATCAAGTGTGAAATGGAAGCAACGAATGCACATGACGCTTGTATGGTATGACAGTTGAATGTTGGACCATCGCCTAGTCGCCTAAGAGGGGTGAATTAGGATTTCTAAAAACTAAGGCTCTTAAAAACTACAACTACAAAGCAAAACCTATGCAAGATAAATCTAGGTATGTGCACTAAGGTTTTGCTTAGTGTCGCTAAATCTACCGTGGCCAAGTCTTGCAACCTAGTTCCACCTAGAAACTAACGTATCAAGCTAGTCTAGGAATGTAAGCACATAATTGCAAGAATATAAATGCAGAAGCTAAAGAGATAGGTAGAGAGAATGCAAACTTCCGATGACGATGTCGGCGATTTCACAATGAGGAGACACGGAGATTTTTCCTGAGGTTCAGGGAGGCTCGTGGTCTCCACCCCCTACTCCTCGTTGGTGCTCCACAAACGGCTTTGCTCACACGTAGTCCTCAAAGGAATACAGCCTTGCCCTCACAAGGGTGGACGATGGCAAAGTGACTTCCTCGGAAGTCAAGCAACCTGGTCGGGTCTCCGGATATTCATGGTACACACCCACCCACGCCTTTCTCATGCGTAGTTCTCAACGAACTATGGCCTCGCCCACACAAGGGTAGAGGATGGATAAGGCCGTTGGGGTCTTCCGAGTCCTTCTTGCGGAGCTACCCCGCCGTCTCCACTAGGGGAAGCTTTGGCCAACTAGCCGAAGGGTTTCCTTCCTCTCACAAGTAAGGTGGCAGCCACTCCACACTCCGAAACGTCTCGTAAGACTTACAAGCCCCACTCTTACAAAGGATAGACTTGCATGCTGGCACGGATACTAGACAAATAGGCCTAAGCAAAGATGCTATGGAAGCTCTCGCTATGCCGTGATGTGTCTGTTTGCTCATATGGTGGTTGGGCATACAAATGAGTTTATGCGGCTCTTTGGATAGATCAAATGGGTGCCTCAACACTTGTGTTAGCTTAGGAGTCTCCAACCACCAAGTGGAGGCCGGCCATGGGGGTATATATAGCCCAAACCTCAAAACTAGCTGTTAGGAGCCTTCTTTTTTTTTCTGCATGGCCACCGGACCATCCGATGGTGGGATCATCGGACCATCCGATGCATACTCCCAACTAGCCATTGGAGTTGACCGTTGAGTCTCCTGCCGACAGTTTAAACCATCGGACCATCCGATGGTGACACCATCGGGCCATTCGATGCCTGTATTTGGCTCGCGGTCTTGAATTTGAGTCTGCTGTCTAACTGGTCCGATGGTATCGTCCGATGGTACCGTCCGATGGTCCTTTTTCTTCCTGATTTTGGGCATTTCTCCATCTTTTTGCTTTCTTCTTTGAAGTGTTTGTTCCCCACACCTTCTACTTGCACCCTGGGACTTTAGACAAGTATTCTCACACACAAATTAGTCCAATGGCACGTGTTGTCACTTGAACCACCAAAATCACATTAGGGAACTAAGCACAAGGGTTAGGGCCCATTTTCCTTACAATCTCCCCTTTTTTGGTTATTGATGACAACATGACCAAGCAAGCAATAAATAATACCAATTGAAAAAATTTGAACATACTAGTTGCTAGGATGCAATCCAAAGGCAAGATCAAGGGATGGTAATTGAAATATGTAATGATACCAATTGAAGCAAATGAAGTTTTATTCCAAAAATGATTGGAAGAATTTGCTCATGCCTTGCCCTTGCCATGATCTTGTCTCATCTTGTGGTCAATGGACATAAGACTCCCCCTTACTCCAATGCCACTCCCCTTCTTTTTCTTGGACCATTGCCTTGATCTTGATCTTCATTTCTCCCCCATTGTTCTTAATCATGCGGCAACCCCCTTTGGTCCTCTTTGATCTTCCCTTCCTGGTTCATGTTCAATTCCTTGCATGCTTGCTTGGGTCCACAATTTCTCCCCCTTTGGAATCAAACACCGAAAAGGAAAGCATTAAAAGCACAAGGGAGATTCCCATATACTATGATCCTTAGGATATGGAAGTCAAATGGATCACATTACATGAGACTCACTTAACATAGGCTAAGCTCCCCCTAAAAGTGTGCATACATATGATGGTAGACAAATCATATGCACATTTAGCCAATTAAGACAAGAAGAAGCTTAAACTATTCACGGAGGTAGCAATATATGATACTTATTGAAAATATACACCGAGGAAGGTGTTACCAATTTGAAGCCCATTTTCCTTAACTTCATGCGTACCTCCGGGGGCATGGGTGAGACTACACACATGCTAAACTCGAAAGCATTGTTAGTCTCAAAGTAACACAAACCATAGGATAGGCTCCCCCTAAAAATATGCATACAAGATTTGAATTGCTTGTGAGAGCAATGCACTAGACATTCAAGTCCAATGGAGGAGCTCACACTATGATTTGGACCTAAACTAAAAAATCTTGTAGGTTGCTCATGGGTTAGCATGATACACCATCAACCTACCATAAAATAGCCGAGGCATGCATTACTTGAAATTAAATATGCTCATGCAAACCTAGGCAAGTATAGCAACTAGATGCTAAAGGAAATACAAAAGGAAA
Source organism: Paspalum vaginatum (assembly GCA_030272315.1). Lineage (NCBI taxonomy): Eukaryota > Viridiplantae > Streptophyta > Magnoliopsida > Poales > Poaceae > Paspalum > Paspalum vaginatum. The sequence goes on along the minus strand of CM059019.1, from coordinate 22,721,197 downwards.
ACAAATCTAGTTACCACACACGTGGAGGACTTGGGTATGAGATGGGCTTCATCACTTGGCTATCTATCTTGTGACCTTATCCCATTGTAGCCAAGTCTCCGAGTCCTCTTTAGCCCTTGTGGCTCTACGGTGCTTTGGGAGTGACATTGTTCTTTTGTTTTCCCTCTCCCTTCTTAGCCTATCCTTTTTTCTTGGACCTACACATGTAGGACTTGTGGCCTTCTTTATTGCAAAGGAAGCACACCACGGTTTGACTCTCCTCAAGCTTCTTCACCACCTAGGTTTGCTCCCTTTGACCTTGTAGCCTTGCCACATCCTTCATGAGCCAATCCACCTCTTGCTTAAGTACCTCGTTTTCAATGGCAACCTCCTTTCTACAAGTTTCTTCATACCAACTAACAAACGTCTTGCAAAGGGGTGAGTGAAGCACAAGAGGTGGAAGCATCCATTTTAGATTTTTCAACAGAGAGTGTGGATGCAATACTTGAAGTAGCTTTTAGTTCCAGAGCATCAATTTTCTTTGTTAGCTCATCATTATGGTCTAAAACCATATCAAACTTAATCACTAATTCTTCATAATTGGTTGATGGGCTAGCCAATTGAGCTTTAAGACTCTTATTTTCGCAATTTAATTTAGCTACCTATTTTTCAAGCTCATTATAAGAGGGGGCACCATCATCACTTACATCGCTTTCATTTTTACCATTGGCCATGAGTCACTTGTGTGATGTAGAGGATGACTTGTGCGAAGTAGACTTGTGGGAGTGCTTTTTATGATGATCTTCATCGCTTGACTCATCTACCCACTTGCCGATGCTTGTAAGCGCCCTATGCTATCTCTTATCTCTTTTTCCTTCTTCTTGAGCTTGTGCCTCTTTTTCTTTTCCTCCTTGGCAATGATAGGATATGAGTCCATGTAATGCCCTTTCTCACCACATCCAAAGCAACCACCTTTTCTTTCCTTCTTCTTTTGGCGGTTGTGTTCAATTTCCTCAATGGTGATCGGGATGCCCTTGGAGTTGAGCTTCTTTAATGCCTTTTCCATCCTCTTGATCAACACTGCAATTTCTTCTTCTTCATCATTAGAGGAGGAGCATTGGGCTTGATCATCTTCATCACTATTTTCTTCCTCTTCTTCACTTGAGCTTGAGCTTGTCTCTTTCTTGCTTTTGCCCTTCTTCATCCTCTTCTTTTCACCATGAATGGTGAGTGTATGTGACTTGGATGAAGAGGTATCTTGGCCGATCCCTTTGTAGTGCTCAAATGCAATGATCTTGCCAAGAACCTTGGAGGGCATCATGTTGCTCATGTCTTGATTGAGAAGGTAGGCGATGATGATTGCATATTTTTCTTATGGAAGCACTTCGCTGTTCTTCCTTGAAACATCGGCATCGCTTAACTTGGTGTCACCTATTGAATAGAACTCATTGACAATAACATTAAGGCGTGGGTACATGTCATTAGCCAATTCATTAGGAAGCATAGTAAAAGAATTTAAAGCTCTTCTAACCAAGCCAAGCTTTTCCTCCTTGATGTCACTAGTGCCGTCATGGAGTGCTTGAAGTGTTTGCCAAATCTCATGAGCACTTGAGAGGCTATATACTCTATTAAATACATCAATGCTCAAAGACCCGAACAAAATGTCATGAGCAATGGCATTGAGGTATATTTCTTTCTCATCGGCTTTTGTCAGTATTTCCGGCCGAGAGAGGGGTTTCGTTCCTTCCTTCGTCACTCGCCAAACATCAAACCCTACGGCCTCTAGATAACTAGCCATTCTAGCACTCCAATAGGGATAGTTTGTGCTGTCAAAGTGAGGAGCGCTACCAGTACTCATTCTCCCACTCTAAGACATCTCTAGTACTCAATTTGGCGATGAAGCCAAAAGTCCAAATATGAGTGGTGAGCTCTAATGACAATGAAATGGACTAGATTGAGTGGCCCGGCTCTAATACTAATTGAATGTTGGACCACTACCTAGTCGCCTAAGAGGAGGGTGAATTAGAATTTCTAAAACCTAAGGCTCTTAAAAACTACAACTACTAAGCAAAACCTAAGCAAGATAAATCTAGCTATGTGTAGTAAGGTTTTGCTAAGTGTCGCTAAATCTACCATGGCCAAGTCTTGCACAACCTAGTTCCACCTAGAAGCTAACCTATCAAGCTAGTCTAGGAATGTAAGCACATAATTGCAAGAATATAAATGTGGAAGCTAAAGAGATAGGTAGAGAGAATGCAAACTCCCAATGACGATGTTGGCGATGGCACATCGAGGAGACGTGGAGATTTTTCCTGAGGTTCAGGGAGACTTGCGGACTCTACCCCCTACTCCTAGGGCTTTGCTCATACATAGTCCTCAAAGGAATACGACCTCGCCCTCACAAGGGTGGAGGATGGCAAAGTGACTTCCTTAGAAGTCAAGCAACCCGGTCGGGTGTCAGAATATCCTCGGTACACACCCACCCATGCCTTTCTCATGTGTAGTTCTCCATGAACTATGGCCTCGCCCACGCAAGAGTAGAGGATGGATAAGGCTGTTGGGGTCTTCCGAGTCCTTCTCGCAAAGCTACCCCGCCATCTCCACTAGGGGAAGCTTTGGCCAACTAGCCGAGAGCCTTTCTCCCTCTCACAAGTAAGGTGGCGGCCACTCCACACCCCAGAGGGTCTCACAAGACTTACAAGCCCCACTGTTACAAAGGATAGACGTGCACGCTGGCATGAATACTAGACAAATAGGCCTAAGCCAAGATGCTATGGAAGCTCTAGCTATGCCGGGATTTGTCTATTTGCTCATTTGGTGGTTGGGATCACAAATGAGTTTATGTGGCTCTTTGGATAGATCAAATGGGTGCTCAACACTTGTGTTAGCTCAGGAGTCTGCAACCACTAGGTGGTGGCCAGACATGGGGGTATATATAGCCCAATCCTCAAAACTAGCCGTTGGGAGCCTTCTTTTTTTTTTCTACGTGACCATCGGACCGTCCAATGGTGGGACCATCGGACCATCGGATGCGTACTCCCAACTTGCCATTGTAGTTGACCATTGAGTCTCTTGTTGACCGTTTAAACCATTGGACCGTCCGATGGTGACACCATCGGATCGTTTGATGTGTGTATTTGGCTCGCGGTCTTGAATTTGAGTCTGCTGTCTAACTAGTCTGATGGTATCGTCCGATGGTACCGTCTGATGGTACCGTCCGATGCATTGAAACATGGGACTTGCTCTTCTTCTCTTCCGCCTAATTGATCCGATGGTGCCGTCCGATGGTGTCATCCGATGGTACCGTCCGATGGTCCTTTTTCTTCCTGATTTCAGGCTTTTCTCCATCTTTTTGCTTTCTTCTTTGAAGTGTTTGTTCCCCACACCTTTTACTTGCACCCTGGGACTTTAGAGAAGTATTCTCACACACATATTAGTCCAATAGCACGTGTTGTCACTTCAGCCACCAAAATCACATTAGGGAACTAAGCACAAGGCTTAGGGCCCATTTTCCTTACAATAGTCACAAGGCAGCAAGTAACAAGTTTAAAACATGCAAACTTCACTTAGTCTTAGGAGACACATGATAGTTTCACTATGCGATAGGTCAACACCCAGTTTGACTTCATGTTGTAGATAGTACCAATTGGCTTGAAACTTTGATGACATGTAGATATATGATGTAAAATGTTATCATCTAAACTCCAGCAACGAAAGAGATATAAATTAATTACAGAAAATCTAGCTTGTTATTTAACATTAAAATTCACAGATTTATCCTAATTCAAAGAAATGGTTTCTGGACTTGAAATGTCTACAACGAACATTTCTTGAAATAAACATCAGGTACACAAATCAGGAAAACAAATAAACTTTGTTTGGTACCACTTTTATTTTCCATTATTTATTACACATTACTTTGGATGCAAATAATAACAGCGACAATAAAATACTTAAAATACTTTTTGGAACCTAGACTCAACTAGCACGCTCCCAGATAATTCATGGAATTTATTTTTGCACATTAAGGTCACCTTCTCCTATTATTTTGTTTACCTTGTAATATCTTGTCATTCTCAAGTAACTAGTCAACATTTACATGCAAAGCCTCAAACTTTGCATATACAACAGAGAGCGTCCACAAATTAGGGTAGAATATTTGGAGTATTTTTCACGTGGCAAGTATTTTCATTCTTATAAAATGCACAAAATACATGCATAAGGGCAAAACAGTAATTTAACAGTATGTACTATGGTCACAAAAATCCTCATAGAGACGAAACACCCTATACATGCTACTGTCAAGGTTTCATAATTTTTGAACTCCACTTTCATCACTTTTCACATTTCTTTTGTTTTAACATCACATGCATTATGTAGATATACTCACAATGAACACAATGCAATTTAGTTTGTATTTTTATCATTTTTCTATGATTTACTATGGATTTTCAAAGTTTCAGATCTAGAAAACTGCATTTAATTCGGAATATGACAGTTTAGGGACCTATATGCAATCAATCAGAGACTTCAGGGGCTAAAACGCAAGATCTACAAGACTCTATGAACAACGCTTGTGTTGAAATGTAAAAACACCAAAACTCAGGGGCTAGATCGCAAGAACATGTTCTTCTTCCTTATACCTTCTTCCTCGTTGAGCAGAAATGGGAAGACGAACGGTGGCGCGCCGGAATCCGGTCTAGCGTGGCATAGGAGCCCACCTGCGGCAGCCGAGGAGGGAGTGAGAAGGATGAGGAACCTCACCCTCACTACCTGCAGCAGTGGAGACGGTGATGGAGGGCTGGCGACGGAGCTGCAGGGGTGCGGAAGTTCATGAGCTTGGCGCACAGCGGTGGAGGGGTTCCGGCGGCCAAGACCTGTGGGAGATGGTGGAGTCAGGGCTGGGGATGAGCGGTGCGGTGACGGGGAGGCATGGGGATGGTAGCAGGGGCACTGTGCTTGAGCTTCGAGCTCCTCTAATGGCGGCGTCGGTGGAAGAAGAGAGAAAAATGGAGAAACGTTCAGGGGAGGAGGCGAGTGAGGAAGGAAAATGAAGAGAGCGCTCCCCGCTTTTCTTAACTCCCAAGGGAAAGCCGGTCGGGGAAGGGTGCGCTGAGGTCAGCTAGTGCCAGGAGGCCATGGCTTTGTGGCTTTCATTCCCTCTGCGTGGTCGGCCGGGCCCCACATGTCAGAGACTCAAGGAGTGAAAAATAAAAATGAAAAAGAAAAAAACACCCTATTGACTACTGAAATACTTGTGTTAAATCCATGTTTTTTGATAAATTAGAGGCCGAATTTGAATAAACACAAAATATAAGAAGAGTAGTAAATTTGTAGCTCTACGACATTGTTATAAAATTTGTTGCAAGATTCTATTAAAATTCGAGTCCACTAGTTTAGAAATTGTGACCAAGGTTTGACTAGCAGAGCCCACCATTTTAGAAATTTTGAAAGTCCATTTTATGGCAATTTTCATACTAAGAGTATTATATCAAAGTTGTTCCACATTTCATGATCTACAACTTTCATTTATAAAGTTTTACATGATAAGGATTTTGTTTCACAGAAATTTGAATTTATTAGACGGACCTATATTTGCCAGATTTGACAAGTTGACAGAAATTGACTCAAAACACTATGCAAACCTTTATGCATGTGAAAGCACAAAATACCAAAGTTGTTCATCATGAAAGTATCTACAAGTTTGCTATAGAAAGTTTCATCTAATTCATGACAGTATTGAAGTACAGTAGCAATCACAAAGGCAATTTCAGTAAAAGTAGGTTTAATTGATCCAAATGACTTAGTCCACTCATGCACTCAATATGAAATGCTCATAAAACGATGCAATTGAGTAAATGATGCCAATGTAATGCACTTGAAATGTCAAGGGCATCATAGCCCAGCCCCTTAAATAAATCTCATCCTGAGATTTTGATGTGATGTGGGTGGTTAAGTTTGAACAAGAAGGAAAGTGCATATGTGTGTAAGTTCATAGTGTTTTCCAAAGTAAAGGTAGTTTGAGTTCATACATGATCTTTGCTGTAATGAGAGAAAATCTAGGAATTTATTTTGAAGGTACTCTTCTTGTTCCCATGTTTCCTCTTCTTCGTAGTGATTACTCCATTGAACTTTATAAAAGTTGATAGCCCTTTGGCGTGTTGCCCTTTGCTTTTGTTCAAGTATATCTTTATGGGGTGTTCTTGATATGTGAGGTCAGGTTCAATCTGAATTTGGGATGTATCAATCACTTTCTCTGGCACTCGAAGGCATTTCTTGAGTTGTAAAACATGGAAGACATCATGTACCGCGGCAAGGTGTGGTGGCAACAGTAACCGATAAGCCACTGGCCCACACTATTCTGTGATTTGAAATGGGTCGACATAACGCAGTGCTAACTTCCCTTTGACACCAAATCGATGTACACCTTTCATTGGTGATACTCGAAGATACACTTGATTGCCCTTCTCAAAGACTAACGGTCTCCTCTTATTAGACTAACTCTTCTGTCTAGATCGTGCTCTTTTTAGACTACTGTGTTTGAATTTTACTTGCTCTTCAGCTTGTGTTACTAAGTTAAGACCGAATGTGACACATTCTCTAGGTTTGGACTAGTTGAGTGGGGTTCTGCACCGTCTACTATAGAGAGACTAGAAAGGAGCCATTTCTAAACTCTTTTGGTAGTTGTTGTTGTAAGCAAACTCTTCCAAGGGAAGACATTTATCCCACTTGGTGTAATAAGTCAAAGCACACGCTCTGAGCATGTCTTCTAGGATTTGATTTACTCTCTCTACTTGACCACTGGTTTGGGGATGGTATGATGAACTTTGAATTAAATTGGCCCCAAGAGCAGTTTGTAGTTGCTCCTAGAAGCAGGACACAAATAGCGAGCCTCTATCTGAGGTGATGGTCTGTGGAACGCCATGCAAGGACACAATCCGAGAAATGTATGATTCAGCATACTGCTTTGCTCGATAGGTGGTCTTGACAGGAGTGAAGTCAGCAGATTTTATGAGTCAATCAATAATGACCCATATGGAATCATAGCCCTTCTGTGTGTGAGGCAAACCCACAATGAAATCCATATGCACATCCTCCCATTTCCATGCCAGAACCTTCAGTGGTTGAAGCATACCAGCAAGCTTTAGGTGATCAGCTTTCACTCTCTAACACATGTCACACTCAGACACATATTTGGCGATCTCTTGTTTCATATGAGTCCACCATAATTTTTGTTTCAGGTATTGGTACATTTTATTGCTGCCTGGGTGCATAGTGAACATGGAGGTGTGAGCCACATTAAGTATCTTCTTTCGTAGCCCCATGTCCTTTGGTACCACTAAGCGATTCTTGAACCACAGGACTCCTTCATCAAGCTTGAAATAGGCCTTCTTCCTCTCGTTGATCCCATCTGTAATATGTGCCATACCCTTATCTTTCTTTTGTGTTGCAATGATTTGATCTTTTATGGTTGGTTCAACAATAATGTTGAAAAGTTCAGCATGTTGCATTGCTAGTGTTTCTATTTCCCTAATCACACAACATAGCACTCACACTATTGGACGAGATTGAATGAAGTTCCAATGAGCTTTACGGCTTACTACCACATTTGCTTTCCCAAGGTGATAGTAGACCTCCATATCATAGTCCTTGATCAATTCTAACCAATGTCGTTGCCTCATATTTATTTCTGGTTGTGTGAAAATGTATTTCAGGATCTTGTGATCGGTGTATATGTAGCAACTGTTGCCCAACAAGTAATGCCTCCACTTCTTCAGTGCATGAACATCTGCAAGTAGCTCAAGATCATGAGTTGGATAATTCACCTCATGTTTCCTCAGTTGGTAGGATGCATAGGCTATCACTCTTCCTTCTTGCATTAGAACACAACCGAGGGCACTATCGGAGGCATCACAATACACATCAAATGGCTTGGTGATGTCCGATTGAGCAAGCACAGGTGCTGAAGTTAGGAGTTTCTTCAACGTTTGAAATACCTCTTTGCATTTTGGGCTCCACACAAACTTTGCATTTTTCTCGGTCAACGCTGTCATTGGCTTTGCAATTTTGGAGAAGTCCTTGATGAAGCGGCGGTAGTAACCCGCTAAACCAAGAAAACTCCATATACCTATCACAGTTTGTGGCTACTTCCAATTCAGCACATCTTCCACCTTGGTAGGATCAACAGCCACACCCTTTGCAAACAAGATATAGCGTAGGAATGCCACTTCCTTTAGCCAAAAAGTGCACTTGCTGAACTTGGCATAGAGCTTATGTTCTCCAAGGCGAGACAACACTATTCACAAGTGTTCTTCATGCTCCTTCTCATTCTTGGAATAAACCAAGATGACATTAATGAATACTATCACAAATTTGTTAAGCTCATTCATGTACACCAAGTTCATCATTTACATGAAGAAAGCTAGTGCATTGGTCAACCCGAAAGACATGACAAGATACTCATAAAGCCCGTACCGCGTTGAGAAAGCGGTCTTTGGTTTGTCTTCCTCTCGGATTTTGATTTGATGGTACCTAGATCTAAGATCAATCTTGGAGAAAACTGAGGCACACCAAGCTAATCAAATAAGATATCAATGTGTGGCGGTGGATACATGTTCTTGATGGTGACAACATTCAAGGGTCAGTAGTCCACGCACAACCTCTTACCACCATGGTCTTTCTTCTCAACAAAGAGGGCTAGGCAACCCCATGGTGATGAGCTTGGGTGAATGAACCCTTTATCAAGCTATTCTTGACGTTGTACTTTCAATTCTTTCAACTCATTGGGTGCCATTCTGTATGGCCTTCGAGAGACAGGTGTTGTGCCAGGCATAAGCTCAATGGAAAACTCAACATCTCTATCTGGTGGAAGTCTGGGAAGCTCTTCTAGAAACACGTGTGGATAGTCACAAGCTACTGGGATCTTTGCAAGTGCTTGTGCTTCCCCTTGAGCTTCTGCGACATTGACTGCGCGAGACATATGTTTATGAAGTGGCACCTGGATAACCACATTCATCCCACTATTGGAGCATAGCTGAACCATTCTACTCCCAATATCTAGAATGGAGTTGTGTTGCTTCAGCCATTCCATCCCAAGAACAATATCAATCCCTAGTTGTGCGAGTATGAGAGGACTGAGGAATAAACTTTCCTTTCCTACTTGCAAATCGTGTGCAATAGGCTCATCTTTAGGGCTGATCTTTTCTCTCCGCATGTAGGCACTGACACCTGAGTCTTTTGGTACTTACGACAGTTACGACTGAGATGTCCGTCTTTTCCCCATTTGAGGAAGGGTGGCTGACAATTGGTTTGACGGGTGGCACTACAGCAGGTGGATGGGGAGGTGCCCTGCAGGATGACGGGTGTTGTTGTCCCTCATTGTGTTGGTCCTATCGTTCGGGTGCAACAATGTAATATGGTTGCAGCTGTGGGTGATGCACAACCCATTGCCATTGAGATGAACTCGATAGAGGTGTGCTTGCAAGTCTTTTCCTCCGCTGGTCCTCCTAGGACTCACAGAGACACTACTCCATGTCGATGGCAACATCCATCAACTCGGTGAAGCTGTCGTAGCGGTGCCCCAATTGAGTCAGTAGAGTGGGATCGAACCCACCCAATAGACGAGTAGCCTTACGCGGATCGATGTCGACATCTTCAGGGGAGTACTGGGACAGGCGGACGAAGGCCTGTTTGTACTCGAGGACCAACATATTACCTTGTCGAAGTGCATGGAACTCTCGATGCTTGAGCTCGATGTGGCTAGGCGGGAGATAGTGAGCTTGGAAAGCCGCATGGAACTCGTCCCAAGTGACCTGATGCCCGGCGGGTTGCATAACTAGGAAAGAAGCATACCAAGCCCCTAAGGGACCATGTAGACACTACACCGCGAAGCGAGCCTTTTGTTGCCCGGTGAGGTGGGGCATGAGACTGACCTTGGACTCAATAATTTGAAGCCAATCAGCTGCATCCAAGGGATCCGTGGCGGTTGTGAAGATAGGTGGTTGTAGTGCTGCAAAGTCAGTGTAACTGATCTCTTGCTGACGTCGTTGTTGCTCTTGAGCTAGCAGGTTGATGAGCTACTGAGTGACCCGAGTGGTCAACTCAGAAGGAGGTGGTGCATCGTGAGCAACCCCTTGTGCTGACGTCTCGGGTGGAGTGACCATCTGCAGGAGTGAAGCCAATCATGTTTAGTCCAACAACTTTAGTGCAATACATGCGGTGATAAAAAAGATCATAGCATCTAAGTATCATATAAGTACATGGAAAATGTAAAACAAAATCATATAATTAGGTAAAGTGTTAGTCCACTTCTTGAAATTTTTGACAGCCATATGACATGACTGTATAGCAAGCTGCTGTTACAATGTGCAGGCAGCACCTCTGAGTTTTGAAAATCTGGGTGTCAAGACGACTGATCTAGATGGAACTCAGAATACAAAAGTTGTTCAAAATTTAATTTACTACAACTTCCATATATATCCTTTTTATCAATCTGGTTGGGACACTGGTGCAAAGTTCAGTTTACTGACTGCACATAGGTTTTCCGCTTTATCTGCGACAACCACCAGTTTAAAAACTGAACTGTTCACACTCTGTGCATTTTTGTGCCATAACATCTATAACAAAGTTGTTCCAAGTCTTGTGTAGTATAAATTTTCTATAGAAAGTTTTGGTTAAATCTTTCTGAAAATTGGACGAATTCACCGTTTATCAGTATACGTCAGTTATGTCCAGATTTACAGATATAAATGTTTTCAACTATAACTCACAAATAGATCACTTTCAGTAGAAACTTTACATAGAAAGGTTGTTCTACACCATGCACACTACAAGTTTGTTATACAAATCCCAGATCAAATCCTTCACTAACTAGGTGAAATTTGAATTTCTCCTTCAAGTGCCGCTTCAAATCAGAATTCTGGTGCAAAGGAAGCTGACCGTAACTCTGAAACAAAGCACCTTCAGAAGAGACTTTATATAGCAAAGTTTTCTGCCTAAAAATGCTAAGTTTGGTATACAAAGTTCAACCCGAATCCTTCCAGATTTCAAGTTACACTCAGTTTTAGCTGCTACTGTATAGAATTTCAGACCGCTAGCTAAATACGAGTTTGAAGTGCAGTTTCAAATTTGATGCCGATGTCATTCATTTCAGATTTTCACCTAAACATGGAATACACTTCAGATGCACATTAGAGGGTTCTATTCATACCAAGAATCTCTCATTACATTGGCCCACTAGCCACCATTGCCAACTTACATGAAGCTTTGTTGAATCACTTTAAGTGAACATAGATGCACTGATAAAAAGATCAAGGCACCATAGATGACCTCAAAAATACATGAAAGCATGTAGTAAAATGAAACCATCAAGTTACACCTAAAGCGTTGATGCTATTTCGTCATGAAATTTGTACTTGTCTAGACTTATAGAGCTTTATAGTGTAAGCAATTCTGCTAAGTGCGATCATTCCCTCACATGTATGGCAGCATATTATGTCTCATATCCTTTCGTCCTCACTAGATATTTGTGCATTAGTACGTGGGGAGACGTGACTTCATATACTTTAAGTTAATGAGAGTGAAAGTTTCAAATTTGGTTGGTACAACGTGAGGAGAGAAATTTTCATTCTTATTCGATTTCTCTTGTGACTTTTAAAGAACATAATTGATGGAAAATCAAACTTAAGACATAGAATGAGAAAAGCATGAATGCCATGATGCATGCTTCGCCATATTCGGTCTCACGTCACACATCCTATATATATGTATATAACGATATTTCGGTGACATATATGCACGTCTCTCCCTAATGCAACTAGTCGTTCTCTGTTCATTCTTACATTCACACGTAGTTAGTGTACCTGCAGAAAAATGCATGCCCACATCATCCTCATCATTACGACCATCATACATTACCACTTTAATCCTAAAAGTGGCATGCACGGATTTCATTAAGCTATGCTTGGTGGATGACGTAGTGACGCCATTCTCCCAAACACACCCAACGTTTCTCTAGTACTAGGCAATTGCTCAATAAGATCTAATTCTAAGCATGTAGGGTTCTTTGCTAGCCTGAGCCGACCCCAAGACAGCAAATGAAAGTTGCTTCCTCGAAAGAAGAGTGGTCACGAAACACTCCAAATGTGTGACCACCCCCTTAAATAGAATTGTCCTACCAGCATGAATCCAGGGTTCGCAACAGTTCACAAATCCCAATAGTATTCCACTAGTACTGGGGATAGCTACGGCTGAAATGTTGCTTCCCAAAGCGTCGAACATATATACGAGTTCTATCTAGGTTAGAATGTTAGTGATGTCACTTGATGTACACTAACATCCTTAATATGGGCATACGCATAGTCCCATTTTTCAATTACTTGAATAGGGGTTTTCGAAAATAGGTTTGTAAATCAAAACCCAATGATATCACTATTGTTTGTGTATGATAGGCTCTGATACCAGCTGTGGTGGAATTACTTATTTAATCCGAGCTAAGCACACCTATCAACCCATGACTCGCAGCGCACTTAGACCGAACTAAACCCGGTTGTCCGTCGAGCTGCCCGAAAGGGCATTCGATGTAACCATCGCCCAAGGATACCGACATTATACACATCCAGCCCTCGATGGAGCCACAACAGTTACACCATCATAGGCAATTAATAGTAGAAAATAAGTTAAAGTTCTTACAAACCACGTTGAATTCAAATACTAGATCAAATCAGATAGCGGAAGCGATTTCAAAAACATCTAGCAGCGAAATAAAAATACTTAAATAATCTTCATGCAATGATGAACAAGGCGAGCAGCACCGAGACCACCGGTACTACCCTCCTCCAAGCAACTATCCAGATGTCATCAATAGCTGTGCTCAAAATGTCGGGGCAAACCCTGAGAACTAATTACTCAGATAGATTTTAATGGAACGGCTTACAGCTGACGCAAAGCTTGCTTACTAGCGTTTGGATCCTTAACCATTGATTTTAAATAGTGATATATTGACATAAAGTAAACAATTTTATCATGAGCATATATTATAATAATAATAATAATAATAATAATAATAATAATAATAATAATAACAACAACAACAACAACAACAACAACAACAACAACAACTTACAGAAATGTGAGCATACAAGTAAAGACAGGTGGAATTTGAAAACATGAATTTTAATGTAACATATTTAGATAGTTACTACGTTGCTCGTGTGCGATATCTAGCATTCTCACACCTAGTGAGCATCAGCGATTCGAATCAATTTTAATTGCTGAGAATATCCTATCATGCCAGGGGTATATACTTACTGGCCATCGCGTTCCCACATATATCCCCCATCTACACTTATTCCATCCCAACTTCGATTCTAACCCACCATTCCATAGGTTGAGCCCCCACAGGAGCGATACCACAGCGTACCGAGTCAGCTCTCCCATGAGTCAAGCACCCATAGGCCAAATAGTAGGACCAAGTCTCTGTTCTTCGGATGGTTCAAGTAAGACTTTCACCAGTCCCATGTCTCGGATAAAAACTCTGTCATGTTATGCCGATCAACAGGCGAACAACGAACGAACCTTAAAAGACTCTGGTGGAGTCCATTGCACAATAACATAAACCGTAAGTAACTCATAAAATAATCTCTGTCCAGTCTCCTTTTAAATCACCAGCATATATAAGCATATCCACTTTAAACATTTGATATTTTGAAAATAACCTATACGACGAGTGACTCTATTTCACTCGTATCTACTCGCACCTAGCATTACTAGGCATACACGTCCTATGTACTCTATTGTAGGTGCTATGGCTAGGGCGGCCAGGAAGTCTAATGCAATTGGTTTCAATCAACCCCTAATGTGGATGCATAATCATCAATCAATCAGGATCATATTAGCTGGGAAAATTATGGTCCTGCCAACTTTGCTTATTTTAGTTTTCCAGGTTGCGGGGCTTTGTCCCATGCAACCCTTTGATCACTTGGACCGCTTCTTCTTCCAAACATTGACTAATGGACCATCCAGGTTCTTGAGTGGGTCTTAGTTGGTCTTTTGGACACCGTTGCTTGATGCAGCTCCTTGCGGTAACTCCTCGATCACGTTGCTACAATAAGCAAAACGGAAGCAAGTGCAAAATGGAAGTAATGAATGCACATAACGCTTTTATGGTATGATAGTCACAAGGAAGCAAGTAACAAATTTAAACATGCAAACATCACTTAGTTTTAGGGGACACATGATAGTTTCACTACGCGATATGTTTATTTAATAATTTCAACACCCACTTTGACTTCATGTTGTTAGACAATACCAATTGGCTTGAAACTTTTATGACATGTAGATATATAATATACAATGTTATCATCCAAACTTCAGCAACGAAAGAGTTATAAATTAATCACAAAAAATCCAGCTTGTTATTTAACATTCAATTTCTCAGATTTATCGTAATTCAAAGTTTATGGACATGATATGTCTACATCAAACATTTCTTGACATAAACATCAGGTACAAAAATCAGGAAGACAAAAAACTTTGTTTGGTAGCACTTTTATTTTCCATGATTTATTACACATTACTTTAGATGCAAGTTATAACAGCAACAATCAATTACTTAAAAATACTTTCTAGAACCCAGACTCAACTAGCACGCTCTAAGAAAATTCATGGAATTTATTTTTGCACATTAACGTCACCTTCTCCTATTATTTAGTTTAACATGTAATATCTTGTCATTTTCAAATGACTAGCCAACATTTACATGTAGAGCCACAAACTTTAACAGCGAGCTACATATACAACAGAGATAATCTACAAATTAGGGTGGAATATTTGGAGTATTTTTCATGTGGCAAGTATTTTCATTCTTATAAATGCACAAAATACATGCATAAGGGAAAAACAGTAATTTAACTGTATGTACTATGGTCACGAAAATCCTCACAGAGCCGAAATACTCTATAGATGCTACTATCAAGGTTTCATAATTTTCGAACTCCATTTACATCACTTTTGACATTTGTTTTGTTTTAACATTCATGCAATAATCTGAGGGTAAAACAGTCATTTCACACATCCATATCACGTGCATTCCATAGATATTCTCACAAGGAACATAATGCAATTGAGTTTGTATTTTTATCGTTTTTCTCTTATTTACTATGGATTTTCAAAGTTTCAAATCTAGAAAATTGCATTTAATTTGGAATACGACAGATTCGGGACCTATATGCAATCAATCATAGACTTCAGGGGTTAAAATACTAGATCTACAAGACTCTATGAACAGTGCTCGTGTTGAAACATAAAAACACCAAAACTCAGGGGCTAGATCACAAGAACATCATCTTCTTCCTTAGACCTTCCACCTCGTGCTGGGAGGGGAAGACAGACGGCGGCATGCCGGAATCCGGCCTACAGGGCACAGGAGCCCAGCTGCGGTGGCCAAGGAGGAAGAGGAGGATGGGAAACCTCATCCTCGCTACCTGAAGCAGCGAGGACGGCGGTGGATGCCGGTGATGGAGCTACAGGGGCGCGGAAGTTCGGCGGCATGGTGCGTAGCGGTGGAGGGGTTCTGGCGGCCTAGACCTGTGAGAGGTGATGGAGTCAGGGCTGGGGATGAGTGGCGTGGTGATGGGGAGGCATGGGGATGGCCACAAGGGCACCGTGCTCAAGCTCCGGCCTTTTCTAATGGTGGCGTCGGTGGAAAAACAGAGAAAAATGGAGAAACCTTTAGGGGAGGAGGTGAGTCAGAGAGGAAAATGAATAGAGCGCTCTCCATTTTTCTTAACTCCGAAGGGAAAGCCTGTCGGGGCAGGGCATGTCGAGGCCAGCTGGTGGCAGGCGGCCATGGCTGCGTGGGAGTCATTCCTTGCGTGCGGTCGTCTGGGCCCCAGACGTCAGAGACTCAAGGAGTGAAAAATAAAGACAAAAAAGAAAAACACCCTGTTGGCTGCTGAAACGTTTGTTTTAAATCCATGTTTTTACATAAATTAGAGGCTAAATTTCAATAAACACAAAAGACAAGAAGTGTAGTAAATTTGTAGCTCCACAACTATGTTATAAAAATTGTTACAAGATTCTATTGAAATTCGAGTGAGATTTTGAAAATTATGACCAAGGTTTGACTAGCGGAGCCCACCAGTTTAGAAAATTGGAAAGTCCATTTAATGTCCATTTTCAAACTAAGAGTATTATATCAAAGTTGTTCCACATTTCATGATCTACAACTTTCATATATAAAGTTTTACATGATATGGACTTTTGTTTAACAGAAATTTGAATTTATTAGATAGACCTATATTTGGCAGATTTGATAGGTTGATAGAAATTGACTCAAAGCATTATGCAAACCTTTTTGCATGTCAATGTACAAAATTTACAAAATACCAAAGTTGTTCATCATGAAATTGTCTATAAGTTTTCTATAGAAAATTTCATGTAATTCACAACAATATTGACGTTACAGTAGCAATGACAGGCAATTTCGGTAAAACTAGGTTTAATTGATCCAAATGACTTAGTCCACTCATGCACTCAATATGAAATGCTCATGAAACAATGCAATGTAATGCACTTGAGATGCCAGGGGCATGACATGATCCTGATGGCCAAGGCCATGCTCTGCGGTCTTCGGGACGAAGCGGAGGCGTGACCGAGCCAAAGATGTAGGACGGATGATTCCGTGGGAGGCGCCACTTTGGGGGAAACAAAGGCGGCTTCAGAACAGAGAAAGCCTATTCCTAAAGTGAGCAAAGTGCTAGTGGTATGGATGGGCTCCATGTTCCGTACACTAAGGGAGAAGGACTAATGTACCCTAGAAGATTCCAAGGATCAAGTAGTTAACAAGGTGCTAATGTAAATTTGCTTCTGGTAGGGGATTGATCCTATAAATACCCCCGAGGGTGCACGTGTATATGAGAGGGTTTTTTCTCTAAAGAGAGATACTATCAATCTACTGATTACTCACATTGTTGAGAGCTCACCGGAGTGACCTTCGGGTTTTTCTCCCCAACAGTTTGGCGCCCACCATGTCGGAACCCATGGCAATAACGAAGAGGACGACAGCAGGAGCAGCGGTAGCCACGGCTATTGGAAGCATTCCGACAAATTAAGACCTCCATTAGACGAGCCACAAGATCCCCTAGGGAGATCGTACAGGGGTACTTTCCAGCTCGGTGGAGGCGAGCGAACCACCAAAGACTACAGACCAAACGGAGATAAAGTTCCATGCATTATTTACCTTGCACTAATGAATTCCATGAGTTTTGGTAGACTTCATGTGTCATAGGGAGATGCTCAAATACCAAGCAATATGACATCATTTGGAGCAAGAAAGAATTTGTACACAAAAGGGCTTGAGAATGAATGACAGACATCACTATTTCAAAGTATCTCAAATGCCCTCAAGGACCAAACCATTCCAAAGAGCTAGTTGAGATAATCAAAATGGAGTTTTGGTTCACTGAATTTAGAGTCCAAACAGAAATGTTCTGGCTATCACAATAATTGACAATGCTGAGGACATTGTCGCTTGGCCATATACATGGTTGCCCGACCATAATACATGGCTGCCCGACCACCCATTTTCTTCGCTCGGCCAAGTCCAACAACCAGGAGGCCCAGGGAGTCTTTCAGCCCAAACTTGATGGTCACCCAGCCATGTTACATGGTTGCCCAACCATATCATGGAAAAGTTTGGCCTATGGCCTTGTGAGGAATCTAAAACCACTTCAGTGATTGAGGGTACCATTTGAGGAACTTAATGCTTCCATTTCAAAATTTCCAAAACCCTCCGAGCATGAAACAAGTAAAGAGATAGAGCTCGGTGACACTCTACCGAGATTGTTCCATCTCTCAACCACGGAAGACATGGTAAGAAAAGCCAGAAGCCCCACAGGTATGGATAAAAAGGTTGGGGTACACATATGCCAGTTTGTTCATTCATAATGGTAGAATGTTGGGTTGTGCACTTAATACTTGCAAAACATTGACATTGATGCAACTCTTGATCCACCAAGCCTAAGCCTTAGCATTGCTCAAGGATGAGCAAAAGTTCAAGCTTGAGGGGTGTTGATGGTCGTTGTTTCACCATTTCGACCACCAATTCCTCGGTGAATAAATGAGGTATAGATAAAGCTCTATCAATTATTTGCCTAACACTAATGAATTCCATGAGTTTTGGTAGTTTTCATGTATCACAGGGAGATGCTCAAATACCAAGAAAGATGACATCATTTGGAGCAAGAGAGAATTTGCACACAAAAGGGCTTGAGAATGAATGGCAAACATCACTATTACAAAGTATCACAAATGCCCTCAACGACCAAACCATTGCAATGAGCTCATCGAGATAATCAAAATGGAGTCTTGGTTCACTCAATTTGGAGTCCAAACAGAAAAGTTATGGCCGTCACAAAAATTGACATTCATAGCCTGCCCTTAAAAAGGGTGTATCCCGACGTGTAGGTCGTTTGCCGAGGGTTCTTCCCCATTTTATTTTAAAAACACATCCACACCCACTTTCCCCATACCCAACAAGTTCCATAACCATAATCCAACATAACGTCAAACCATGACAGATAATATAAGTGAGCGACCCCACCTATGCGCGCTACATCTACATAGGTTTGGGTAACTAACTTACCATGGTTTTCCTTAGCAAGCGAAAACATGCAATTTTTTATTGGTTGAAATGGCCAAGGTGAATTTTGTAAAGCTAGGAATTTTATGTATCGAGTGAGGATTCCAGTGGACTTGCCATCATCTTGGTCCTCATTGCAGTGGAGGTCGGTACTAAGTTCGTCGGCCTCTTTTTCTGCAATGCTCGCCCCCAGCTCCTGGGATTCTTCCGGAATGGCGTCTAGTGTACACAAACAAAAACATGCAATAAATACAATCATTCATGCTCAAAACACTTTGAAATGGGTAGGTGGCAAGAAGGGAGTGGCACCACTGATTAACAGGAGAGAAAGGATGTGGGAGTAGAGGAAAGCAGGCTGGGTGAGAAGAGGAGGACGAGAACAGGTGGCCAGTTCAAACTTTGGTTGGCTGCTGGGCTGAAAGAGAGCAGGGAGAGAGAGGAAAAAGGCAGTAGGCCGAGCCCATGAAGCGAAGAGGGCTAGGTCAAAAGTGCATGTGAAGAGAGGAGGGGGAATGTCTTCCTTTTCTTTTGAAAACTTTTCAAACTCTTAATTTCTATGTTTACACACACTATAAATTCAAATTGAATTTGAATTTGAGTCCTTAGGCAATCACTCAACATAAAACCAATTCAACGGCATGAATGCAAGAACTTGTTGTCCTAAATTTATTTTATTTTCTTTAAACTTTCTTTTATAAAATCATTTAAATGCTCATTCTAAACAGGAAACCCTTAGCAATTAAAAAAATTAATTGTTTTAATTACTAAACCAAACCTAATTTTGGTTGTGGGCGTCGCGTGGAGGTGGAAAATCGGTTCGGTGGTGATGGAGGTGGTATGTGGTTGCGGTGTGGCACCATGCCGGAGTTACCTCCGGGGTGGATTCAGGCTGGTGCAGTGGGTGTGGTGTGGTATAACGCCCTAAAAAAATTAAAATTTAAAACCCCAAAACTCTTTCCTAATTTCACCATTAGCCCAAGATCAAAAATATGAATCATGTACTCAATCGAAATAAGAACCTCTCAAAAACACCCTTACTTTTGCTCTACCAGAAATTTCTACAAAACCCCCCACCCCACCCAAATTCTAATCAAAATTTCGTAAAGCCCAAGTGCTTTTCTGAAAAAGAAAAAGGAATACAAGAAAAAGGGGCTAAAACACCTCACCCCTCCGGCCCGGCCCACCAGACCCCTCGCCTAGGCCACTCGGGCCGATCTGGCTGGCCCACTTCGTCTCCCCCCCTGCACACCTCGCCCTTTCGTGCTCCTTGACAGGTGGACCCCACCTGTCAGGGGCTTCCCCTACCTCGCACCGCGCCCGTCCCCCACCCCGGGGGAGGGCCGCGCACGCGCTCGCGCCACCCTAGTGCGCAGCTCGCCCAACCCCCACCCAGGCGCGCAACTCGGCCGACCACCCTGGTGCGCTGCTCGCCTGTCCCCCACCCCTGCGTGCGGCTCGCTCGACCCATACCCCCGGCGCGCGGCTCGCCCGACCCCCACCCCAGCGCGCAGCTCGCCCGTCCCCCAACCCGGCGCGCAGCTTGCCCGACCCCCCACCCCAGCGCGTGGCTCGCTCGACCCCTACCCCAGTGCGCAGCTCGCCCAGCCCCCACCCCGGTGCACTGTGGCCTGAGCCGCGCCACCTATAAAGCCCCCGCCCATCACCGCCGAGCTCCCCGCCACTGTCAGCTCACCCCGCTCAAGGCGACCGCCCCTCCCCCCTTAGCACCCCGCACCCTGCCCTCCTCCTTCCTCCCCTATGACCCTCCCCCGTCCCTTGTGGCCGTCGGGGCCATCCCGGCTGCGGGCGGCGCCGCCGCTACGCCATGCCCCCAAGCGGCACCCGCCACAGAGCAGAATGCCCCCCACCCGCCACGATCGGAGCACTGGTTGAACTGGTCCGCCATGCCCCCCCCTGCCGTGGCATCCGCCCCCGCCCCGCACCACCCGCCTCGCCGCTAAACCCCCCTCCCCCGCTGGTGGAGAACCCCGGCGAAGCTGCCATTTCCCCCTGCCTCGACCGGCCCAACTGGTCTGCCGCTTGCCCCTCCCCCACGACGTCATCTCCCGTCTCACCCTGACAACCGGGCCCAGCATCGCGCGTCGTTATGCCCCCCCACCCCGACGCGCGGGTAGGCGAGTGGGCCAGCCCATTCGCCACGCCGCACCATACATGGGCTAGTAGCATGCCGCAGCACCCCCTGAAGCTTGGGCCTCACCCAGTTTCGGCCCATCAAGCACTGAGACCTTTTTTTTAATTATCCAAATCTTTTCTTTAAATAAAAATCCATAGCTCTTCCACCCTAGCTCCGTTGTAGGTGATTCTTGTGTCCAAATTCTCCTTAAAAAATTCCCTCTACACAACCCACCTCCGTTTAAGGTAATTTGAGCTTGAATGATTTCATGAATTGCTTGTTTATTGTTTGTGCACGATAGACACCGAACCGGAGGATCTCCAGGAGCTAGAGCCGACCGTTGCGAACCAGGAAGGCGACAACCCTAGCGTCGACCTCCACTGCAATGAGGACCTAGACGACAGCAAGTCCACTGGAACCCTTTCTTGATGCATAAAATACCAAGTTTTGCAAAACAAATATTTTGGCCAGTGCAACCAAGTAAAAACTTGCATGATTTTGCTTGCTAAGGAAAAACCCTGGTAGGATAGCCATCACAACCAATTTCGAAGTAGTGCGCATAGGAGGGATCACTCACTTCAACTATATGGATTAAAATATGCAAGGAAGACAGGGTATAGTGGGATGAGGTTGAGGTTGATTGGGTTGATTTTCAAAATAAAATGGGGAAGAACCCTAGCAACCGACTTGGTCGGAATACGGCTACACGCCGAAACAGCCATAAGAGTAGGGTTGAACGTGTAACTTAGCTACTTGCGGCTACACCATGTCCCGAGATTCATGGGGGAAGACTGGGTAGGTGGATGCTCGCGGTTTCGAGTAAAAGAAAGGTGGTATAGTGGTGGGTTCAACCTGAGCTCTCCTTAAGGACCGCTATGATTTTCATCTTGCCTAACTCTTCTAGTACAACCACTCGCTCTGTATGAGGTAGTGGCCAGGCCCAAGCTGGATTGGATAGCCTAGTAGCTTCCGTGTTGGCGCACAAGGGGCTAGGGGATGGGTGGTGTGCCAACGGGAGTACCGCGGGGTACTGGAATGGCTCGGATGCCCGAACCCCTAAGGTTCTGCTAGGCAATGAAGCAAAGGCAAAAGGTTTGGCTTGGAATTCAGGCGCTTATTTGGCCGTAAGTGTCACTGAGTCCAACTTGTGGGAATTAGTACAACCTCTGATCAAAGTAAAAATCCATTCGAATAGTCCGCGTCCACTGGTATGGATGGGTTACGGCTTGGTTCTTCATCTAGTGTGATTTTCTTAAAAAGTAGATGGTTTGAACACAAGGTGGAATTGGGCAGTTGGGAAAACCAAGGTTGTGGATAAGATAAGTTTGGGCCGCTCGGACCGGCAAGTCCAGTGGCACCTCCCCCTTCAATAATAAAGATGTTTTCTTAAATTAATAATTTGACCACTAAAACGAACCATGCATTGTTTTTCCGCAAACATAAACCCTAGATATAGCCTTGCATCTAGGGATAGGTAATCTCCCCACTCAACAGGTGGAAAGTGGGCTTCCGGAGTACCTAGAGTACTCACCCTTGTTTTGTTGATAATTTTACAGATAGCTCCGACGAACTGTTCGAGGCTCTCTTCAGCTAGGTCATGATCCTACTTCCCAACTAGCCTATGGCATTGGGCCCCAAAAGATTTGCTTCTGCTGTATCTTATATTCTTGCAACTATCTTGTAATGGTTTGTAATCGTTAAGTTTGACTCTATGCTATCTGAAATAAATGTGTTGCTAGACCCTAGGACTAGCATTTGTCTCACACTTAAGCTCTCATGAACTTGGGGGCGCTTCATATAGCGAGGTGTTTAGGTTGGCGGACTGGGGAGGTACTTATAGGCAGTTGGATGGGTGTTGTCGGTGGCACGGTGTATTCCGCCACTGGTGTAGCACGCCGTCTGCTTGTGCGATGCACCCGCACGATGGGGGGTCAGTGGCGTCGGTGCGGGGCTATGTTAAATTGCGTGTCATGATCAGCACCAGGTGCCTAGGCTTGGCGACGGTTGGGAAGGCTGGTGGGGGCAGCAGCACTAGCACTGGTGTGAGTTTTCCCATCGCTAGAGGTGGGGGACGGAGTTGGCTGGTGGGGCCGGCCCCTCAGCGGGGAAGGAGGGAGCAGGAGTGAGGGCGGAAAGTGAAGGGGTTGGGCCATTGTTGATCCAGTGGCGGCCCAAGGTAGGGTGGTGGAGCAGGCTGAGGGGATAACCGGTGGAAGGGAGAGGCTGGTCCAGTGGCTTGGCGGCAGCCCAAGGAGGGGCGTGTGGCCCGTGAGACAGGAGGGGGCGGTTGCGCCGAGCTAGAGAGGGGAATCGGTCCATTTGTACCCTTCACTATTTTGAATTTCCTGGTCTTAGGATTTTGGAATTTTGGAAAGGCTATTTGGAAAAATTTGGAGAGGTTTTCTGGAACAAAGAATTCCTAGGAAAAATCTTGGAGCGTTTGGGTAGACGAGCGGCGAAGAACTGTTCAGGCCAGGAATTAGGTTTTGAAAATGACCTATTTGAAAACCAAGTGATTTATTCAGATGGTTTAATTATGTGATTTTCAGTTTGCTGATTTTTGAGATGTTACAAACCTACCCCACTTAGAAGGAATCTCATCCTTGAGATTCGACTGGGCTCCAAAAAGATGGGGGTGTTCCTTTCTCCAGGCATCTTCTCTCTCCCAGGTTGACTCTTCCTTATCATGACGGCTCCATAAAACCTGACAGATCTTAATGGTTGAATTGCGGGTTTTCCTAACGTCGGTATCCAAAATTTTTATAGGTACTTCTTGGTATCTCAAATCAGGCTGTAGATCCAAGTCCCCTAGTTCTACTTGCCTTTCTGGCTCCTTCAAGCACTTCTTAAGGTGAGACACATGGAAGACATTATGGATGTCTGACATTGACTCTGGTAGTTGTAGCCTATAGGCTACCTTTCCGATTCGTTCCTCAATCTTGTAGGGTCCGTCCTAGCGGGGGGTAGTTTCCCTTTTACTTGAAACCTCTGGGTGCCTCTAATCAGGGATACCATCAGATATAATGAGTTTCCAACCTCAAAACTAAGCTCACGCCTTCTTTTGTCCGCG
The DNA here is from genome assembly GCA_030272315.1 of Paspalum vaginatum. Taxonomy (NCBI): domain Eukaryota; kingdom Viridiplantae; phylum Streptophyta; class Magnoliopsida; order Poales; family Poaceae; genus Paspalum; species Paspalum vaginatum. The sequence goes on along the minus strand of CM059019.1, from coordinate 22,697,374 downwards.
TAGCTCTTTTGTCTGGTTTGGGCTATTTTGAGCTTTCCCCTAATCTCTTCTATCTTTTCCTTGGCTTCTTTGAGGAGAGCCGGCCTAGTGGGGGCCTGCTCTTTATCCTCTGCCCAAACCAATAGGGTTATGCAATTCCTCCCATATAGGGCTTCAAAGGGCGCCATTCCTAGACTAGCCTAGTATCCATTGTTATATGATAATTATGCACAAGGTAAGCTGGATTCCCAATCCTTGCCATAGGTGAGCACACATGCTGTCAACATGTCTTCCATGACTTGGTTTACCCTTTCGGTCTGGCCATCGATCTGGGGGTGGTAGGCTGAGCTAAAATCTAGGTTGGTGCTTAGGGCTTCGTGCAGGCTTTTCTAGAACTGGGAAGTGAATTGGGTACCTCTATCTGATACAATCTGGCTAGGCACTCCATGCAACCTTACTACGTTCTCCATATATAGCTGGGCCAACTTGGCTGCACCGTAGGAGGTTTTGATTGGTATGAAATGGGTAGTTTTAGTGAGTCTATCCACTATGACCCATATGGCATCATTGCCCCTCTTAGTCCTAGGTAGGCCAGTTACAAAGTCCATTCCTATCTCATTCCACTTCCAGGCTAGAATAGGCAGTGGTTGCAGCAACCCAACGGGCTCTTGATCTTCGGCCTTAACTCGCTGGCACACATCACACTGTGCTACGTGGTTAGCCGCTTCCGTCTTCATTCCTTTCCACCAGAAATTTTGGTTTAAATCTTGGTACATCTTGTTGGCCCCAGGGTGGATGGAGTAATCTGCGTTATGAACTTCCCTTAAAATAACCTCTCTGAATGTCCCTTCCTTCGGTACATACAGTCGGTCCTTATACTTCAAGATGCCATCCTTGCTGATCCTGAAGGCTGTGGTTCCATATTTTCTGACGTGTTGGACAATTTTTTGGGTCTCCTCATCACTTGTTTGGTCTTTCTTAATCTGTTCAACTAGGGTGGGTTGCACAATCAGAACTTTTCCCTAGGTTCGTGCACAATGTGCATGTTGAGTTTGGCAATCTCTTTTTGCAGGTGCTCATTGGTCAGAATCAAGACCTTGTTGTATGCCTTTCTACTGAGGGCATCAGCTATGACATTGGCCTTACCTGGGTGGTAATGTATGTCCAAGTTGTAATCTTTGATTAATTCTAACCATCTCCTTTGCCTCAAATTTATGCCTGGCTGAGTGAAAATGTACTTGAGGCTTTTATGGTCTGAGTTGCCTATCATTTAATGTCTCCAAACCTTCAAGGCATGTACTACTGCAGCCAACTCTAGATCATGGGTAGGGTAGTTCCATTCATGAGTCTGGAGTTGCCAAGAGGCGTAGGCAATAACCTTGTTCTTCCATGAGCACACACCGCAATCCTTGTCGAGATGCGTCATAGTATATGATGAAATCCCGATGGATATCTGGCAGTACCAACACTGCGGTGGTTGTCAAACTTTCCTTTAACCCTCAGAAACTCTTCTCACAGGCCTCCATCCATTCAAACTTGTTCTTTTGGAGTAGCGCTGACATGGGTCTGGCTATCTTGGCGAACCCTTCAATGAACCGGCGGTAGTATCCCGCCAACCCGATAAAACTCCTGACTTCACTAACATTGGTGGGTTGCTACCATTCCATTACAGCTCTCACCTTCTCAGGATTTACTGCTACTCCTTCGACCGTGATGATGTGCCCAAGGAAGGCAATCTTTTCCAGCCAAAACTCGCACTTGCTGAACTTCGCATACAACTTCTGGCTTCTTAATCTCTCTAGCACAATCTGGAGGTGATGCTCATGTTCTTCCTTAGGTTTGGAGTAGATAAGTATGTCATCAATGAAAACAACGGCATACTTATCCAATCCATCCATAAACACCTTATTCATCAAGTTCATGAAGTATGCCGGAGCATTGGTCAATCCAAAGGACATGTCTGTAAATTCGTACTGTCCATATCAGGTGACAAAAAAGATTTTGTAGATGTTGATGGTGCCCTGATCTCAAGTCTATCTTGGAAAAGAACTTTGCTCCCTTGAGCTGGTCAAAGAGATCATCGATCCTTGGGAGAGGGTACTTATTTTTTATGGTTACTTCATTTAGGGATCAGTAATCCACGCACATCCTTAAGCTGCCATCCCTCTTGGTTACAAATAGTACCGGTGCTCCCCATGATGATGAGCTAGGCCTAATGAACCCCTTTTGTTGCAGTTCTCTGAGTTGTTCCTTTAATTTTGCCAGTTCTGCGGGTGCCATCCGATAGGGCCTCTTGGCTATTCGGGCCGTTCCCGGGTAAAGGTCGATAATGAACTCGATGTCTTGATCAGGGGGCATCCCAGATATCTCTTCTGGGAAAACTTCTGGGTACTCACAAGCTATGGGCATCTCATATGGAAGTTCATAGGGATATGCGTGGTCTTATGGGCTTTATGTACCACCTTGGCTCCATTTTGGCTGGTCAAACTAACTGTTTTGCCTACATAGTTTATAATGACATGATGACTGCCTAACCAGTCCATCCCTAGGATAACATCTATTCCTTGAGATGCTAATACTATTAGGTCTGCCTAAAGGCTAGCCTACTTAGAATAATTTGGACCCTCATGCACCCAAGTTGGCAGGTAATGTCTGCACCTGGTGTCCGAGTTAAAAGTGGCCTCCCTAGAGGTGTGGTGGGGATATTGTTCTTTTTTACAAAGGATGCCAATATAAAGGTGAGTGATGCACTTGAATCAAATAGTGTTGTGGCCATAGATGAGTGCACTAGGACCTCACTAAGCACCACTGCTGTAGTTTGATGAGCCTCCTATGCATCATTGTGATTGACGCGAGCCTTGTTAAAATACTTTTGGACACCAGATGGTATCCAGTGGAGGTGGGCTATCTGGGCCCATTCACTGAGTTGGGGTAAGTTGATGCTGTTGGCTTGCCACGGTTGGGGTAGGGGCAATGGGCGACGAAGTGGCTTGGGTCACCACAGTTGTAGCAGGTTTGACCATTGCCATGGGGGTTGTTTTGCTGGGAATAACTCTGGGCCAGACTAAGGCGGGATGGGGCTAAGGCAATGCTTTTAGTGAATGCACCATATCAGCCCTGGGATGCTTGTCCGCCAAAGTTCCTCTCTCGGTGCTCCTGGAGCTGAGACTTGAACTCCATAAATTTCTTCTTGAGGTGGCTCCTCTCCTCTTGTTTGAGCTTCTCAATCTTGATGGTGTGGCTGATTAGAGAAGCAAAGTTAGGAGTGCCACAATCATAGGCCAGACCCCTTATAAAGGCTTTGCATTTCTTCCCATCAGAATCCACTTCTCCTGGTGCATAGCAGGATAGTTGGGTGAACTTTTTGATGTATTTTGTGATAGTGGAGCTTCCTTGAGTTAAATGCCAGAATTCTTCCACTTTAAGATCCTTGGTTGCCTCTGGTACGTGATGCTGTTGGAAGGCCTCAGAAAACTCCTTCCAAGTGATCCCATCCTTATGGGCTACCTTGATGATCTCCCACTAGGCCAACTCAGCGCCACTGAGCTAATGAGTGGCGAGTGCAATATTGGTCTGCCAATCACAGTTGAGCAACTCGAGTTTCCTCTCAATGGTCCATATCCAATCCTCGGCTTCCATGGGATCTTGGGATCCAGAGAAGGATGGTGGTTTGAGCCTGAGGAATTCCCCCATCTTGGCCAGTGGCTTGACATGCAAGGGTCATTGTGCTACATTCTCCATGAATTGTGTGTTGGCCATTAGGGCTTGTGCTATTTCCAGGTAGGGGTTTGGTGGTGGAGGTAGGGGTGGAGGTGGATGGGAGGTGGTGGAGGTGGGGGGAAGCCGCCTCCGTTGCTATGGCTACTCTCATCCTGCTCTTCTGGCAGGGCAGGCAACCCATTGCTGGAGTTGCGGGAGGCCATCTGAAAGAAGTGGAAAACTTTTCTTTGAGGCATCATTGCATTTAATTCTCTTTGTTTCTAGCAAATAGGATTTTCCACACAACATACTTTTATTCTAACAACCGTCTACACGATACATAGAAAGCTTGGACAACTTTTACATAGGGGTGACCACTACTCTAGAGCGACTACTACTCTAAGCCTGCTAACATGTCATCTAGGAGGCCAGTGTGATCAGTCCTTGGTGACATCACAAGAGGGAAGAGAAGGTTTGGGTCATCTGGGGCAGTGCTGCTGAAGGCATCACTAATGGGTGGAAAGTTGCTCCAGTCACACATGTCGATGATGTCTGTCTGGTAGTTCTTATTCTCTTGAGTCACTTTCTCCTTCTTTGCTGCTTCATGAGCCTTCTTAGCCTGACGAGCAAACTTAGCCCATGTACTTTTCACAGTGTTCCAAGCCACACGCTCATGATCCTTGAGGGCCGCTTAAGGATGGCGAGCTACTTCTATAATGCCACATTCTCCTTTTTCAGTTTTCTTACATGAGATGCACTTGACAACATCTGGCGGTGGCTAAAGAAAAGCTTAGAGTTGATTCTAGAAAAGTGGTTGTCTAGGGTGAGGAGGTAGCTGGTCATGCGGATGACTATGGGGGTTCTCTTGTACATCAGTGCTTCGTTTAGGTTGTGGAGGTGTTGTTGCCATATGGGGGAGGTCTTGTCATTTGGTGGGAAGAAACGGAGGCAGGTGCGGTGAATTTCTTTTGCGTAAATAGAAACAGAGACCTGCGGTCATCTGGTGGGAAGAAACGAAGACCGTGTTCAATTGCATGTCGTGATCAGCATTGGGTGTCAGGGCCTGGCGACGGCTGGGAAGGCTCGTGGGCAGCGGCAGCACTGGCGCCAGTGCGAGCTCTGCCCAATGCTAGAGGTGGGAACGAAGCTGGTTGGTGGGGTCGGCCCATCAGCGGGGGTGGGGAGGAGCGGGAGCAGGGGCGGAAGTGAAGGGGCTGGGCCGCTGGTGATCCGGTGGCATCCCAAGGTGAGGTGGTGAAGGGGACTGAGGGGGGATAACGAGTTGAAGGGAGAGGCTAGGTCGGTGGCCTGGCGGCTGCCCAAGGAGGGGTGTGTGGCCCACGAGAGAGCACCCTTCGCTATTTTGAATTTCCTAGTCTTAGGATTTTGGAATTTTGGAAAGGCTACTTCGAAAGATTTGGTGAGGTTTTCTATAACAAAGGATTCTTGGGTGAAATCTTGGAGCGTTTGGGTAGATTAGAGGCGAATAATTGGTCAGGCCGGGAATTAGGTTTTGAAAATGATCTTTTTGAAAACCGGGTGATTTATTTGGATGGTTTAATTATGCGATTTTCAGTTTGCCGATTTTGAGATGTTACATTGGGCCTCTAGTCTTGAGTGATTCTACAGCTCGTGACACCGTCCTACACCTAATTTCACACTTATGGGTCAAGCCTAACTTGGACTACAGCCAAAGCCACCTGCCAGTCCGCTCGGCAGGGATTTTGTCACGCCATGGTAGCACTCGGGCGCCGCCACCAAGTCATGCTTAGGTGGACTTTCCTCCAGGTCACCCTGACGAGGTGCTTGCTCATCCTTTAGCAAGACTTCGGTGTTGACAAGCACTCATCACAGCGAGAACAAAAGATCAGTGTTGGTACACTTGAGTCCCTTAGAGGCAAGTAGTACGGTAGGGAGACAATATCACCTATCAAAACTGTGATATCCCCCCTTAGGAGCATCTCACAGTCTGACCCCAAAAATAGGTATAACCTAACAATTGAAGGAATTAGGAGAATCTCACAATCTAAAGGATCTAACGAAGCATAACTCAGGCAAGCTATGCGAATCAAAGCTTTGCTCATTGTGAACTTCATGGTTCTAAACGGAAAATGGGAGGTGTTGGGCCGAAGGCCTTGAGCCTCATGCTTTGAGCAGCTATTCAATGTTGATGAGTTGCAGGTCATAAAGGAGAAGACCGAAGGTTCCACCACTACAGTCTAAAGGTATGGGGAGCTAGCTTTGGGCGTGGCTTCGAAGTTCGAGGTCTCAACGCGCGGCGGGTCCGAAGAGGTTGTACTTCAAAGCGTGGAGCTAAGAACCATTCGAAGTGCCACATCGGGGACACTAAGCCGAAGCATGAAGGGTTGCGTGTTTGAGTTGGCTTTGGATGTAAAAGTACTGAATAGACATGTGCTTTGTATAGGAGGGGAGTAGTGTAAAGGTTATGCGTGAGGGCAGTTATGTAAAATCACTATAAAGTAGGCTATCAGTTGACCCTTATAAATACCGAGAAGTCCAACCAACAAAGGGGACAGGCTTTACGGCTGTGACACTTGTACGCTTCGGATGTAACGTGACATAAGCTCTAACTTCTAAAAGAAAAGGTATTTTAGATAACTTTCCTCACGTGTTCGTCTTCTGGAGTCTTTGTGTTGCTCATATTTTCTGCATCACTCGTATTTTCTCTCTTGAGCATCCATTTCCTTCGAACTAGGCAAAGCGTACCCATGTCGATCGTTATTTAAGCTCCGTGTTATTGCATCTATGGACTCCGATGTGGGAGGTCCTTCGTATTTGATGTTGCCCTATTGTCATTGTGTAGCTCGACAATAGACCCCGACATTTGGCGCCCACCCACGGTGGATCCTCACCACTAAATGATTAAGCAGCCTCATCCGAAGCCCATGAGAGTCCCTAGGGGGGAAGTCTCACCTTTAGAGCACCCAAATGTCGAAGACCCGCCAAGAAACAGAGAAGCACTCAGGGAAAACGAAGCTGAGGCAGAAATGCGAGTAGGTATAGAGGCCGTGAAACAGCAGATTGCAGAGTAGAAGTGAAAAGCAATTCAAGAGCTAGAGGCCTTGCCTGATATTGATGAAGATGAGCTTGCAGAGGTTGAGCAAATTAATGAAGAGTTACAACTCAGGAGGCAGAAATTGGAAAGGCTGAAGTTGCTGAGGTCTCAGGTAGAGGAAGCTTCGGCTTATATCCAGAGTAATCAAAGCAAACATCAGCACCAGAGTGGCCAGGAAAAGCAGTATGTCAATTGAGGACCAGAAGTAGGTTATATCTTCGATGCTACTTCGCCACTGTCACAAGAGTTGCAGGCTGTCCCTTGGCCGAATGGTTATAGGCTGATCATGTTGCCGAGTTATGATGGGCAATCGAGCCCGAAGCAGTTTTTGTTGAGCTACGAGGCAACGGTGGCCTCGTTTGGGGGTAACACTGCTGTACTAGCAAAATCGCTGGTGATGACATTGCAAGGGATTGCTCAGCTGTGGTACTTTTCACTTAGACCCAGATCCATTTGTTCATGGCAGCAGCTAAAAGAAGCACTATTGGCAAATTTCTAGGGTTTCTATTCTTAGGCTGTCACCTCTCAAACTCTGTTTGCATGCAAGCAAGAACCTAGAGAAGCCTTGCAGAGTTATTTCTGAAGGTTTTTGAATATCAGAGCTCATGCACTAGGCATATCAGATGAAGTTGTGATTGATGCTGCTATCAACGGACTTAGAATAGGTCAATGTGCACAGTATTTCGCATGAAAGCCTCTAAAGACAGTTGCCGAGCTCCATGAGAAGATGAACGAGTTTTGTAGGACAGACAATGACCTTCGGCTTAGGCAACAAGACTAGCAGAAGTTGAAAGAAACAGGTCAGCAGTTTGGCAAGCGAAACTGAGCAAGCTCCAGGGGGGACGATCATGTCAGGGCCTAGAACGTGTTTAATATTGAAGAGGAGAAATTTGACCACAAGCAGGAGTCCAAGTCTTCCAGAGGAGGTCATGGCTACAGAGGTGGCCGTGGCTTCGGAGGAAGAAGTAACAGTGGAAGGTGCCAAAAGAAGCTCTTCTGCGTGTTTTGTGGAGAAGATAAGGGCCATAACACAAAGTATTGTGAAATAACAGTTCAGAAGAAGAAGCAATTAAGTGAGTCTTCATCGCAGTCTGTTTCGAAGGAAGCATGTCAAGTTCAGCAATATTGCCCAATCAATTATGCAATGCCAAGCATCAACGCGTTGACGTACACTCAGAGATAGGCTCTTCTACCGCCGCCTTCAGCCACGTCAACATCTTCGGCGTACAGCCATTTGCAAGCTTCGCCACCCCCGCCTTTGGGTCATTTTCCTGCGCTAACTTATACTCAACAGCAAGCATTGCCTCCACCACCACCAGGTCCGCCGCCACAGCAACAGTGGGTATCTTCGAATCAGTATCAGTCACAAGCTTCCCCACACAGCTACTCAGTGATGCCTTTGCAACCGCAACAGCTTTTAGAAAAGTGAAAAGAAGAGGAAACATCTGAAGTACAAATAGTGAACACCATAGTGCCTGCTTTGAAGCATATATTCCCCGTAATGGGAGGCTCAAGTTATGAACCACAGTCGAAGAAACAAAAGAAGGAGTACCAGAGAAGAGTCCATCATATTGGAGTTTAGGGTCTGCATATAAGAACAAAGTGGTCACATGTGCCGATCACATTCGACCAGAGTGACCTTCGGCTGAAGGATTATCCACACAATGATGCAATGGTGATAAATTGCAATATTGAGGGCTATGTCATACACAATGTTTTAGTGGATAATGGCAGCTCAGCCGATATTCTAATGGCAAAAGCTTTCAGGCAAATGAAGATAGGTGATCTAGTATTGGAACCTGCATCGAACCCGTTATGTGGCTTCAGAGGACGAAAGGTTGAAGCTTTAGGAAAATATCGTTGCAAGTGTCCTTTGGAGAAATCACAAATCCACGAATAGAATTTATTACTTTTGATGTTGTTGATGTCAATTACCCATATAATGCAATTCTGGGCAAAGGAACACTCAATGCATTCGAAGCTGCTTTGCATTCAGCATATCTAGCAATGAAAATACTAGCCTAAAGGGGGTAATCACCGTGTATGCTAATCAAGAAGATGCTCAAAGGGCCGAAGGCAACTAGTGTCCAGGAGATAGAAAAGTTCATAGCATAAAAGAAGAAAAGGCCCAAGTTTAGGAAAACCTGATGGTAAAAGAAAAGGCAGGGGCTGCAGAGCAGCCGAAGCAGGTTATCCTTGATGAGCACAGGCCAGACCAGATAGACCAAGTGGGTTCTCAGTTGTTAGAAGCAGATGAAACTGAGTTGAAATTATTTCTTGCATCCAACAAAGATGTGTTCACCTGGTCAGCCAGAGACTTGTGTGGCATAGACCGAGGTATCATAGAGCATGCTCTGAATGTTGATCCATCAGTAAAACCCAGGAAGCAAAAGTTAAGAAAATGTCAGAAGATAGGGACGAAGGTGCAAGGTTTGAAGTAAACAGATTGCTTAGAGCTGGTGTCATTAGGACCATAGAGTACCCGGAATGGTTAGCAAATGTAGTCATGGTAAAAAAGCCAAGTGGAAAATGGTGAATGTGCATCGATTTCACAGATCTCAACAAAGCATGTCCAAAGGACGAATTCCCGTACCTCGCATTGATAGCCTGGTTGATGCGGCAGCAAACTCAAAAATGATGAGCCTCCTAGATGGGTACTCAGGGTATCATCAGATTTGGCTCAAGAAGGAGAATTAACCCAAAACAAGCTTCGTAACCCTGTTTGAAACATACTGCTTCGTTCGGATGCCTGAAGGTCTTAAGAACGCTGTGGGAAGTTTTAACAGAATGACCGCAATGGTTGTTGGAGATCAGCTAGGCGGAAATGTATTGACATATGTTGATGACATCATCGTTCAAAGCATCAAAAGAGATGAGCATATCGCTGATTTGAGGGAAACATTCGTAAACTTCAGAAAAGCAGGATTGAAGCTAAACCCTAAGAAAAGCATTTTTGGAATCTCCAAAGGAAAATTTTTGGGTTGACTAGTATCAGCAAAGGGTATCGAAGCAAACCCAACTAAAATTGAAACTATACTTCGGATGGAACCTCCGAAGTCAAGAAAATCCATCCAAAAGTTGACAGGGAGATTGGCATCTTTAGATAGGTTCATTTCCAGATTGGCAGAATGAAGCTTGCCGTTCTTCGAAGTCCTGCGTGGAACCAATCCATTTACTTGGGGAGAGAAGGAGCAAAAAGCGTTTGAAGAACTTAAGCAGTATCTAGTGCATCTCATGATATTATCTTCACCTGAGCAAGGATCCCCGCTGCTGTTGTATGTCGCCGCAGCCCCGGCAGTAGTCAAAGTCGCTCTAATGCAAGAAAGGGAGGTTGATGGACAGAAAAAGCAAAGACCTGTATATTATGTCTCTGAAGCTCTAACTCCAACTAAAATAAACTATTCTGAAGTCGAGAAAGTAATATATGTTGTTGTAATGGCCTCAAGAAAACTTCGGCATTATTTCCAGGCTCATAACATCATAGTACCTTCGGCCATGCCCCTCAGGGATGTGCTTCGAAATAAAGAAGATAGTGGCAGAGTCGGGAAATAGGCAGCAGAGCTGAACGAGTATGTTATAGATTTTGTGCACAGAAACACAATCCAGTCCCAGGCCTTGGCCGATTTTGTCACTGAATGGACTCTAGCAAAGAAAGAAGTTGAACTCCCGTCTGAAGAAGAGATATGGCAAGTACACTATGATGGGTCTTACACAGCAACAGGGGCTGGTGCAACAGCCATATTGCGGTCACCTTCGGGAGTAAGATCATCGTTCGTGGTACGGCTGGAGTTCCCGAGTACAAATAATGTTGCAGAGTACGAAGCAGTGTTGTTGGGGCTGAGGAAACTGAAATCCTTAGGTGTACAAAGAGCTGTCTTGATGTCGGATTCTCAAGTTATTTTGGAGCATATTGAGAAATCTTCAAAGGCAAAAGAAGAGAGGCTACAAAAGTACTTGCAGACGATCAGAAGAATGGAAACCTATTTCGAAGGGTTCATAGTAAAAAAGATAAGTCGAAGAGAAAATGATGAGGCCGATGCATTGGCTAGAGCAGCTTCGCAAGGAACACCGTTGCCGCTCGATGTGTTCTTTGAGGTACTTAAGGCACCGTCAGTTGAGTTGCAAGAGAGAGCAGTGCTATCCATTTCGCCGGCAGCGAGTGATGATTGGAGGTTAGAAATCATATCTTACCTCAATAATCCACATCAAAACGATGACGAAGCTTGGATTACAAGGATGAGTTAGAGGGCAAGGCAGTACAAGTTGGTAAACGGTGAACTATACAAAGAAGGAGTATGTGCACCCCTTTTGAAATGTATTGCAAGGGAAGAAGGCAAAGAGCTCATGAAGGAAATACACTCTGGGATATGTGGAGCACATATCGGCTCAAGGAAGCTGTTGGGAAAGGTATACAGGATGGGATTCTACTGGCCGAAGGTGCCAGCTGATGCCCAAGACTTAGTTCGAACATGTGACAATTGCCAAAAAATGTCAAAGCATCAAAATCAGCCTGCATCATACATTCAGTTGATTGAACCAACATGGTCGTTAAAGAGATGGGGCATGGATTTAGTCGGCCCGATGCCAAGTGCTCAAGGAAATTTAAGGTATGTTGTAGTGGCTATAGAATATTTCACCAAGTGGATCAAAGCAAAGGCTCTCACGATGATAACTTCGGTGACAGTCCAAAGGTTCTTACGGAAAAATATAGTCTGTCGCTTCGACGTACCAAGGGCGTTAATAGTAGACAATGGAACTCAATTCGATGTAGAGTCGTTCAAAAAGTTTTGTAATCAAATCTGCACAGGTCTTAATTATGCTTCGGTTAGGCACCCGGAGTCCAATGGTGTTCTTGAAAGAGCAAATGGTGTCATATTTTCTGGTATATCGAAGAAGCTAATGGGGCTTCCGAAGGGTAAATGGGTCGTAGAGTTGACAAGTGTGGTTTGGAGCCATAACACTACAGTTTCTAGAGCCACAGGCTTTACGCCATTCAAGTTGCTGTATGGAGAAGAGGCGATGATGCCCGAAGAAATCAAGCATAGGTCATTAAGGGCAACAAAATCCAAAGATGAGCAAGAAGAATAGTTTGTTACAAATGAGTCAGTGGAATCAGTCAGGTTGGAAGCGGTTGACAATATCCAAAGCTATCAAGAGGAAACCAAGAAATGGAGAGACAAGAAGGTTAAACTTAAGTCTATTGAGCCCGGCAACTTCGTGCTTCGAAGAATAGCAAATGCAGATTCAACGAGCAAGTTGCACACAAGTGGGATGGTTCTTTTCTTGTAAAAAAGTCCAATAGGCCAAGTACCTTCAGACTCGAAGGTATGTTTGGCAACGAAGTTCCGAGGTCGTGGAATATAAACGACCTTCGGCGGTATTACCCATAGGAATAGATTTTTTGTTTGTCATTTTGTACAAAAAAAGCGCTACACCCTTTTTCCTTATAGGGGAAACCCTAGAGTCAATGCGGGGTGTAAGGTTTTTTAATGGGGCAGTTGCATGTAACATAACTTCAGATCATTGAGAAGCGAAATTCCCCATATTGTGTTGTGTTAATGTGGCGAAACTTCGAATTGAATTTTCATCTCAACACGAAGGATATTGCTGAAGTTGCATGTGATCAAGTAAGAAAATCACGCACGCCAAAGATAGTGTTGCATTCTCACAACTAGGCAAAAAGGAGCGCTCTGATTAAAGTGACTCTTGTCATGCAAAAATGCAACAGAGGACATCCACAGAAGTCGACCAAGGTCGCAGTGGGTAAATAAAAAAAATGTTATAAGAAGCAGCATTGGATTGCCCTTGGTGTGGGGTCTAGCAAATTTCTGTCACCATCTAAGAGCTCTGAATTATATAATATATACCTAGCATTGGATTCGTTAAGCGAGCTATATGCCAGTCAAAAGTAATAGTGATAATCCTGTTCTCGCATGATTGCATTGCATCGGATTCACTCGGTGCCTCACTCGCCTTGGGCTATAAATAGGACCCCAATAACCTCCTTGAGCTTCAAAGCGTAGGTCGATACCCACAAAATTCACAGAAGCAAGAAACATTGCTTAGGCAGACACCAAAATCACTTCGTATCTTAGCATATACGGTTAGAATCAACGGAAGAGGAGATATAGGATGATGTCCTCTGCGGACAAGGCCTACCTTCGTATTGGCATCAGCTCAACTCGTTACGAAGAAGCTCAGGCCATGAGATTCTCCTAATTTCTCCCCTTTGTCAGGACAATCCTAGCAACAGATCATGGCATGAGATGCTCCTAATGGGGCGATTCACGCACTGAAGAGGTCGCGCCATCACCCCTCCAAGTTTACCAGCCTTGGTTTGCTCTGAAGGTAGGTGGCAAAGGTTTTGGCGGTGACCTTGTTTAGGTGCACTAGCAGTAACGTGTCAGTGCATGACCCTCTAGCAGCCGCACGTGGGGCTTTTAAGCCACTAGCGTGCGAGTGTTATAAGGGTTTCGGTGTCACAAGGCTGGCTGTGCATTAAAACTTAAAGTTGTAGTGCTATTGTATGGCAGGCATGGCCACTTTGGGCCATTGTACCCGAAGCTTCCTTGAATCCATGTATAAATCTTGTTTGCACATTTCCTTGGTATCGTATGAAATGGAGTGTTCTAGAGATTGTGTCTGTGAAGAAGTATCCTTAGGCACGAAGTGTGTGTGAGATTTGTAGTTTTGAAAATTAAGAAAGGTCATAAATACTAAGAAACCACACTTCGAATGAATATAAGCCAAAACAAAATGCCTGGGAACGGAAATGTTAGCACGAAACAGTTACAATTGTTTTAATAGTTGGCCAACATCATGTCTGAGGCAAGTTCATCTAGAATGTTGTCGACAATAGAATCCAAAATATAGTCGGCATGAAACCAACTAAGAACGTTCAGGGCAAATCTAGAGGGGCTTTGACATACATAAAAAGACAGAGTTCCATAACAACTGAAGGTAGAATCTGCGAATAGCACCTGTTGCCCATCAAAAGAACAACAATAAGTGTACTTTCTAAAGCGAACTAGTGTAGCAAGTTCGAAGGTTAGACCTCCGAAGCATCGGGCTGAGTCTTTGGAGGCTCATCCGCTGAAGGCTTCGACGTTTGGGGATGTTTTGCTTCAGAAGGCTCGGTCAGCTTCAAAGCATCACTGGGGGCTAGAGCTTCGTCAGCACTTGGAGCGCCATCTTTAGGCTCGGGTTCTTGCTGAAGCGCAAGAGTTGGGTGTCGCTTCTCGGCACGTTTAGCAGCCGCTTCTTCAGCCTAAAACGAGAAAATTGTTATATGCGTACAGGGCAAACTTAGAAAAGAATAGCATGGAGAGTAATGAAATGCGTACCTCTCTTCGCATTCACGGATCTATTCCAAGACCCTTGCCTCAAGACCATGCTTCCATAATAGGCTATATACGCGGCGTCTGGTGTTTTCGCAAGCTCGAGTGCACTTGAAAACGTCATCCATAGAGCAGAGGCCAAAGCTAGGTGTGGAGGCTCTTTCAATGTGGGTACAACCTTTGGATTCAAGAGATGACGGAATGGCCTTAGCACCGGCCATGCTGCAATATCATCCGCATGAAGTCGTCAGTTCCGGTATCGCGGATATTTCTTTCTTGTGGCGGAACCGCCGATTTAATCCGAACTAAACACACCTGCCACCTCTGGCTTGCAGTGTGGTTAGGCCGAACTAAACCCGGTCGTCCGTCGAGATACCCAAAAAGGGCACTCGATGCAACCATCACCCAGGGATACCGACATCACGCACGTTAAGCCCTCGAAAGAGCCACAACAATTACAACAACCCATCATTTCATACAAACATAGATTGATTCGTTTGAGAATATTTACTCAAAATGGGGTACAATCATACTGAAATAGAATTCCAAAATAACCTCGCAGCGGAAACCGTAACGTAATACTGATATACTCTTGCAGCGGAAAAATAAAACATCGAGCCATGACATTGAGCCCACCATTGTCATTCTCGATCATGAAGCTCCTGAAATAAAAACATCAACAACGTAGGGGTGAGTACGTGAGGTACTCGTAGGACTTACCCGTGGGCGGTTTCAACCCGACACATTTGAGAGTATGCAAGGCTTTTTGTGGACTGGACTGTAACCCTCGCAAGCTTACTAGAAATGAGTCCTTACTTTCAAGTATCATTTATTTCTAAAGTATAAGCCTCATTAGGTTCATTATAGTTATTATCATCATCCATAGCTCATATATACCATCATAAAGGAGCTTGCGGAAATGTAACATACAAGTACAAACATGTAATATAAAAACATGATTAAATGATCACGATATTAAAGTTATTACTACGTTGCCCGACAATGATATTGGCATTCCCACACCTGGTGGGCATCAGCGATTCGAATCGATTTTTAATTCCCGGGAATAACTATCATGCCAGGGGTATATGCTTACTAGCCATCGCGTTCCCACATATAGCCCCGATCTTAACCTGCCTCGTCCCAAGTTCGATTCACTCCCGCCTAGCCCCCGGGTTGTGCCCCCATGACGAGCCTGCCGACATCTCGGTCTCCCCGTCATGAGTACCAAGCTCCCCCGGGCCACCTTCCTCTCAACCAGCGGGTAGGAACGTGTCTCTGTGCTTCGGACGAGCCCAGGAAAGACTTTTACCGGTCCCATTTCCCGGTTAAGCACTTTAGCAATATTATGCCGATCAGCAGGCGAACAGCGAATCGGGCCTTAAACGACTCGGGCGGAGTCCACCAAACCATCCTCATCATTTTTCATCGTAATATGCCCATATCTCCGCCCGGTCTCATCTTTTCAACACATCATATCATATTTCTCTCGTATTAAATTTTTGTAAAGTATTTTGAGTCCTATCATCTCGCGAGTGAATATCTTCACTCGACTTCTACCGTCTAAGCATGGCTAAGCATAGACTTCGGCCTAATCATTCTAATTCGGGTGTCAGGTATTTATGCAGGTGGGGTTTCAAACAACTCCTGAACGTAAATGCACTATCAAATAAAGGGTGGTGAGATTCCCTAGGTAGGTATATATGCCTAAGGGGCCTACCTTTTGTTGTTGATAACTTGAACAAACTAAACTAAAGTTAGTTTGCCGGGTTGTGAGGCTTTGCCCCAGGCAACCCCTTGATCACTTGGACAGCTCCTCCTTCCAAATAACACTTCAGGGGCCTCCAGGTGGTATTTGGGTCTTAGTTGGTCTTCTGGACACTGTTGCTCGAAGTACCTCCACGCACTTGCTTCTCGATCACGTATCTGCAGTGAGCGTCGCTATATGAATGATATGCATGATGTAACAATTGAGATGCCTAAATGTCAAGCACCCGTATGAATAACCATATTTCACATTGCTAACTTAGAATTCCTAGCGTGCATATCTCAATAGTAGTGAAGACCTATATTGCATTCCAGAAACTTCTACCATTTTCAAATCAGGGCCAAAGCCTTACATGCACCACCTCCTATGCTAGCAGTGAGTTATGGTCATATCCTAGAGCTCATATCAAGCCCCTAAAGTCACTTGGAACATTTTTCATCATAGCAAACTTTTCTTAAATTAAATGCATGCTTAAATATAAGACAAGGGCAAAATAGTAATTAAACAGTAAATGCTAGGGCTACTAAAATTTATACAGAGCCTACACCTGTTCACAAGGCCTCTGCCCAAATTTCATAGTTTTTGAAGCTCATTTTACCCATATTTTCCATTTATGTTGGTTTAATATGCATATACAAAATCAGGGGCAAAAAGGTCTTTTCATACCCAACCATCATATCCATTCTGTAGATCTACTTAATAGGAGTATATTGCAACAAAGTTTGTATTTTTCTGATTTTTATTTGATTTATTACGAATTTCCAAAGTTTAAACCGAGAGAAATGAATTTAAAAAGAAAAGCCCACTGGTGGGGACTAGATCGGAAATATCCGTAGCTTCCAGGGTCCTGCGTGGAATATGTCTAAGACTCAGTGCACAGTAATCAAACAGGGCGCATAAAAATGAAATATGACAGGGGGATTTTTGTAAAATCACCATCTTCTTCCTCCCGACAGGGCAGGGGGCGCGCGGCGGCCGGCTTTCCGCGTATGGCGCGTCGCGTGGGGGCGCGCTTGGAGCCGAGCGGGTCCGGGAAGGTGTTCCTGGCGACGGGGCTTCTTTCCCCCAAGACGGTGTCGCGCGAGGTCGCGACGGTGGCCGAGGAACGCCGGTGAACGGGACGGCGGTGGCGCACGGCGCTTGGGGCGGCGCGGGGCGATTCCGGCCGGAGGGGAGGCGGATTCGAGGAAGTGAAGAGCGCTTGAGGTGCGCAGGGTGGTGGTGGTTCTGTTGGTGGGGTCGTGGAGGCGCGGGGATGGCCCGAGGTGGGACGTCCACGGTGAGGCGCGGCGCATCGGGGCGGCGTGCGGTGGCGCCCGTGGAACAGGGGGAAGGAGGTAGGTGGGGAAGTCAAGAACGCGCGGAACCGAACGAGGGGAAGGAAGCGGTGGTGGAGCGCACATCGGTAGGGCTGGAGGAGCACCGGAGGAGGCAGGCGCGAGCTCGCGGCGTCGGCCGGTAATGGCGGCCCGGCGCTCGGTGCGCGAGAGCAGAGAGCAAGAGGGAGGGAGAGGAGAGCGGAGGGGCGAGTGGGAGGTGGCTTCGACCTCAAGGAAGCGGGTGGGATGGAGGCAGGAGCAGGGCGCAGAGCGGGCGGCGCGTGGCCGCGGCGTGGCGAGCAGGGCAGCCATGGCGTGGCGCGTTGGCGTCCTTCGCCCGCCGCGTGGGCGCAGGGGAGGGGAGAAGGAAGAAGGCGTCGCGCGGGTGGACGCGGTCCATGGACCGGGCGAGACCGACAGGTGGGGTCGGGGTGAGGAGGAGGGTGAGAGGTCTACGGACCGGGTGCACGGAGCAAGGGAGTCGGTGGAATGCGCTGGCGCGGGCAGCCCGACAGGTGGGGCCCGCTCGTCAGTGACTCGAAGGAAAATAAATTCGGGAAAAAGAAAAATGCTGTTTGACTGCTGAGACATGTTTTAGAAATTGTTCTTTTTGAACATCCTAGGAGCCGAATTTGACAAAACCCAAAATACAAAAGTTGTTCTAATATTCTAGATCTACAACTTTGTCAAAAGGAGTAATATCAGATTCTAAGTTGAAATATGATTAAATTTGAATTTAACCTGCTGTCTCCAGTTTGACCAAGGTTTAGTACAAACTTAGAAATTCCTAAAGTCTATTTTATGCTCATTTTCAGAGAAAGAGTATTATACCAATGTTGTGTGGTTTTTAATTATCTACAACTTTCTTATATGAGGTTTTGCATGATAGGGACTTTTGATTGCTCAAAATTTGAATTTTCCATTCAGGTCTATTTGGAGAGAATTCACTAGAAGATAGAAAATGAGCTAAAACATCTTGCAAACCTTTATGCATGTCACCACACCCAATAACAAAGTTGATCTACCTAAAATTGTCTACAAGTTTGTTATAGAGAGTTTGGTCCAAAACACATCATATTTTAAACTATAGTCACAAATGCACTCAGGGGTTTTTCATATTTTACTGAAAATTTTTGACTTCGTGATTTACTAACCTAGTTGTTGCTCTTCTCTAAACATTATTAAGCCAGATCCTTGACTACCACTAATCTAATCGCGTGTTAAGACTTTCGAGATGCCGGGGGCATCACATTTCTCAATCCGCCTTAAAGCTCCAAGGGAGTCGCCTTCTTCGTACCTTTGAGTTCGTGGACGAGAACCAGTGTGAGAAACGACAGACTTAACAGTGGAAGCACAAGACGAAACCTTGTTAAAGATAGTCCTCTCTTCTTCTGCCTTCTTCAATTTGAGAGTTTCAAGCTTGGCACGAAGCCTTGCGAGTTCTTCTTCTTTAGAGGAATGATTGGCTCGAAGTTCTGTCAGCTCATGTGATTGTAGTTCAGCACTTTTCTTCAAAATCTCTATCATGCCTTCGGATGTTCGCGGAGCCTTCTTCTCTTGCCCTAAAAGATCATTTGCCTTTGAGATAGCAGAAAATTGTTTCTCTAGCTCTGCTATCAGTTCCAAATTCTTATCCTCAAGATTCTTGGTGTTGGTTCATCGAAGAACAACCTCATCGGTGAGCCCCTAAACAATCTTGTTGTGAGATTCTCATTCTGCCTTCTTGTTCGCTTCGTGTTCAATGGCAATCTCACCAATACAGGTCCGAAGGTCATCAATCTGGGCAGTCTGCGACATGGTCTCCAAAAGTTGCCTCTTCGATAACGCCTTCGAAAGAAGAAGTCCGTGTAAATGTAAGGAAAACTTTAGAGGCATTGAAAGCAAGCTGAGAAGGGGTGTCGCAAAAGAAGTAACACGAAGCGCACCTTTAGGCAAATGGCATAAAGTTGCCTGGCTAGTGTTTCGATGGGCAGCGAAATTAGCTCTTTCTCAACGTCTGAAAGGCCGAACGATCAACCCAGCCCATTTGCAACAATCATCTCACTTTCGGACCCCAAGCATTGCACATATTTCAAGTGCTCACCGCCAAAAACAGTGCTGTCTTTGTCGTAAGAAAGCTCCTCGGTGAGACTTCAGAGACTAAGCACCTCTTCGTTGTTAATATCTTCAGGACCAGAAACACGAACAAAGTCGATGTCCACCACCTCCGAAGCAATCCCAGTTTCAGGATTTTTGCCTCTATCAGAATCGGCACAGTGCACAGGAACATTTCGGAGGTCTGATAGCGTTTGGGCAATCCCCCTAGAAGCAGACGCCTCGGTGTTTGACTTCTGGTCATGAGGTGGGATGGGAATCTTTGCTTCTGTTGTTGTTGCTTGGGCCGCCATCTTGTGCTCGAGAGGTGGAGTTTCAGCATCAGCAGTTTTCTTCTCGCCATGTTCAGGCACTTCGTATCTGGGCGATGCACCAGTGAAGTCCGCGTCGACTATAATATCAAATGGATTGGGGATTTTGGGTATACCTTCAGATTCCAAAGTAGAAGCGGCAGGGGATGAAGCCTTGCGGACAATCTTCATGACCTGAGAGCCAGGGGGGCTCAGGGTACGGGAAGGACCAAAGCTGCCAATCATTGAAGTTATCATTTTGTTGGCCTTAGAAGTAACCCCTCAGGACGAAGGGGCGGCCTCTGAAGCATTGGGGTCTTGTTCCCCTATTGTTCCAATGCCTTCAGTGTAGGACACCTTTGGAGGGCTAGTCTCCGGCTCAAACACAGCCGGCTTCTTATAAGATCGGCACTTTGGTTTCTTGAAGCAAATCTTTACTCGCTTTTTGGCACCAACATCTTCGGCGCCAATCGTCTCTGCGGTATCTTTGGTTTTCCGCTTGAGGGTGTTGGGCTTCGGAGCAGAAACATCAACATCAAAATGCTCATAATCGGGGTAGGTCACCCCGAAAGCGTCGAAAAATCAATTTAGGCGAAGCTTGGGCCTGTCGCCAAATGCGCGTTGCAGGCACTTGTATTCGGCAACAGTATAGTTACTAAGCATAGCACACACAACTTTCTTAACTCCAGCCCTCCAAAATTCATCCGGAGTCTTATATTTTTTGAAGGGCTTGAACTTGAACGGCAGCCGGACAAGTTGGGCAGGATCGATCAGACTATCGGGGACCGGCATAGTAAATTTTCTTCAAAGTGAGAGCACACCGTTAGCTGCGAACTCTTGGGATAGGCATTGCATATGAATTTGTGAACATACAACCCTGCAGGCGATTATCGCCGAGATGGTCTTGTCGGACTGGGCACACAGAGGCCTCTTAAAACCAAAAGAAACCTTCAAAGGATCCATCAAGCAGGGACCAAATTTAGGTTTCTTGTCAGTGTTGACACTGTAGTAAAACCACTTCTGTTTCCAGCTGCTGGACCACTTGCTTCAGTAGGCCAACACGGGACGCGGCGAGTCGGAGCGGCTTCGGAAGTTGTAGCATCCGAAGTTTGGATGGAGTCTAGTCACCTTGTCGGCCTTAGTCTGGTAGTGTAGCTCATGTGAACGGCAGAAATGCTCGACATCTGGCTCCAAACCGTGGCTGGCCAGCATCCATACATAAATGCCCAACTGCACAAAGGCATTGGGGGTCAACTGGTGAAAATATCTCTCATAGCGCTCAAGAACTTTAGGCACAAACAAGTTCATCGGCAGCCGAAACCCAGCGTCAAAGAAGTTTTCAAATAAAACAATCTTGCCTGGCTTGGGAGTAGGGGTTTCTTCATCCCCTAGGCTTCGGCAGCGACTGGGATTCTTGATGAAGTCTAACTTCTAAAATACCTTAAAGTCCTTGTTTGTAATGCAGGATGTCCCAAAGACTATGTGACTTCGTTTTTGGGGGCGAAGTGTCAACTTATCTTCGTCTTTTTCAGCTCCTTTGAGATCTTTGTCCTCGTCATCCTTTTCAGCTTCCTTGAAATCTTTGTCCTCATCATCCTCTTCGTCAGAGGCTTTGGCGATGTCTTCTATGTCCTTGTCGGCATGAATGGGAGATAAGTTAATCGGAGTCTCCTCTCCACCACCACTATGGGTCTCTCCAGTGGATTCGGCTTCGGAGTCCGTCCCCGCACGGGCTGTGGTACGGATACGCGCCATTGAAGATCTAAGGTAACCATGTTGAGGTCAGAACATGCACACAAGCTTATGTTTGCATGAAATAACAATGGAAAAATGTCCCGACTTACGAAGTTGGTCAAGCAAGTTCTAGTTAATAGAACTTCAGACTGACGATGACGGCGGCAGGCGCGTGGCAGGATATCATGACAGAGCTTCGGAGTAGGCATGGAAAGGAGCAGCAGCTACGCATCAGCTGGAAGGTGGGGGGGTCCGCGGCTAGTCCCCCATAGCTTATATAATACTTTGGGCGCGAGAATCAAAGAGACAGGCGATGAACAGTTGCAAATCAATAGGACACCGATGTGTGTTTTTTGCTTCGCGTGACCTTTTCCATTCTTTTCATGTGTTTTTATTTCCTCTGATCCTTTTTCCAAAATAATCTCAAATCAGGGGGAAGCTACCTGGACACCAGAAGCATGAGGTCATGCATTCGGTGCGTTCGGCCGGTCGCGGTTTGAGCTCATCTTGGAAAAATGAACTAACCCACGAGGGGCTATTGTTGGGCCGGAGGCCCTGAGCCTCACGCTTCAAGCAGATATTCGATGTTGATGAGTTCAGGTCATAAAGGAGAAGACCGAAGGTTCCACCACTGCAGTCTAAAGGTACTGGGAGCTAGCTTAAGGCGTGGCTTCGAAGTTCGTGGTCTCAACGCGTGGCAGGTCTGAAGAGGTTGTACTTCGAAGCTTGGAGCTAAGAACCATTCGAAGTGCCGCGTCGGGGACACTAAGCCGAAGCACGAAGTGTTGCGTGTTTGAGTTGGCTTCGGATGTAAAAGTACTGAATAGACATGTGCTTTGTATAGGATGGGAGAAGTGTAAAGGGTATGCGTGAGGGCAGTTATGTAAAATCACTATAAAGTAGGCTATTGGTTGACCCCTATAAATACCGGGAAGTCCAACCGACAAACGGGACAGGCTTTACGGCTGTGACACTTGTACGCTTTGGATGTAACATGACGTAAGCCCTAACTTCTAAAAGCAAAGGTATTTCAGATAACTTTCCTCACGTGTTCGTCTTCTAGAGTCTTTGTGTCGCTCGTATTTTCTGCAACACTCGTATTTTCTCTCTTGATCATCCATTTCCTTCGAACTGGGCAAAGAGTACCCATGTCGATCGTTATTTAAGCTCTGTGTTATTGCATCTGTGGACTCCGATGTGGGAGGTGCTTCGTATTTGATGTTGCCCTGTTGTCATTGTGTAGCTCAACAACAGACCCCAACAGGAGGAATGAAGAAGAAGGAGAATGCCTCTATTTATAGTAGCTCAGAGGAAAAAAAAAGCGATCAACAGGCAAATTCTAAATAGTGCAATAGCCTCCGCCATAAAAAGCACCAAAAGGGACTACAGTCATGCCCGCAATGGCACATGGCTTAAAAAGCATCAAAAGATACTACAATCACACCTACAAAGGCACACACCATAGAAAATATCAAAAGGCAGCGCAATCATGCCAAAGACAAAGAAACAAAGCCTGCAAAGGTGCTGGCCAAGAAAAAAACAATGCATACACGACTGCAAAAGTGGAGGACCAACCCAAAGAACCCAAAGGAGGAGAGATTGAGTATAACACTACTTTATTCATATCAAATTCACATTTGTACAATCTACTCCCCGCTAGCATAAATCTCGCGGAAGACTACTTCGGACATCTCGTCAAGAATAATGTTGACATTATTGTCTACAATTACATCAACAAATCCGAAAAACTCATCAAAGGACATAACTCTGCCCTCTTTGCTATATGTGTTTATAACATCTCTCCAACATTTAGTCATAACCTCAATGAATCGTGCAGGAAAGCGTGAGCTAATGAACTTTGACTTTAAAAACTCCTTGAAGCAAAACATGTCAGTAGAATCTTCTTCGACGATAACAAGTTCCTTTCCGGTCGATAAGGAACACGATTTTCGAAAAGAATATTCCAAAGGCCCAATCTAGGCCTCCGCAACCGGCTCTGGCTTCGGCTCAAGGAATTCGTGAGGAGGATCAAAAACTCCACGCTGCATTAGGCTCAAGTCGCAACAAGTGCTCCTCTCGGTGAGAATCCGGTGATGTTCTACCAGATTTTCACAAAAGCCTCTGAAAATTCCCGTGCTGTGGAATTGCGAAGATCATAACGCTTAAGTTTCCAAAACCAAAATTCGAAGAAATTGCAAGTAGGATTTTTCTCACGATAAAGCTGCCAAATAGAACCAGAAACATGGAAATCCTTGTAATTCATCATAATAGGTACAACATCTTCGATCACCCGTGCAGGCTCCAACTCCGGAACCTGCACAGGGATCACAAAATTAGTATTGTCTCCCACTCAGCCATATTACAAATCTAACTGCCAACTTTTAGATTACAAGACGTTATACACTATCCTACACCTGCTCCTCATGGGGACCTCTGGCATCACTAGGCTCGCCGCAGCCGCTGCCATCCTTGCCGGACCCCTAGGGAGCGGACATGCTAGGCCTAGAAGTGTTTCTCGCCTACATAGAACAAAGAGAGTCATCAAAATGACGACAAAACTCTTTGCGGCGCTGTCGAAGCAAGAACGTTAGTTTCAAGTCAACGGTAGCGAAGTAAAAAACAAAATGCAAATAAGATCAAACCTTGAGGGTAAGGCGTTGTGCCTCCGGGAAGGCGAGCTGATCACCACGGATCTTCCAAAACGTCTCGAAGGCCATGAACGCTAGGAATTGCGCAAGGGCTGAAGTTTGTCCCTCTGGTCACCCAGCAATCGAATAACCTCGGTCATAGCAACAAGAAGAGCAACCCCACACTAATTCTGCCGAAGGCCCTCCTCGGATCTCCCAAATCAACAGCATGACCGGATAGCCAGCTGAATATTTCTAAAGCATGAGCTTTGTGAAATTCAAACTAGCGCGGTAAGCTACCCAGTGAGCGTGGTGATACAGAAAGAGCTTCATTGGCATTCTTGGCGCCATCCCTTACAACAACAACAACTTCCTCATTCTCCATATTAAATTCTGCGATCTGCTACTCCACCACTCACTTGGCTTCCTAAAGCTCCATAACATTCTTTTCCAAGGAAGATTTTTCCTTCCAAAGCATTTCAAGTCGACCTTTTCCACCTCGGAGCAGCGGGCCTTCGTACTCTGGCCCTCCGATAGCAATGTATCCTAACAGCTAGCGAAGCTTTGAGCTTCTCATTTTCTTCAATATGGTCTTCGTTGCACATACGGCTAGCTTCATATAGCTCTTGAGTTTTTCTCTTATCAGCCTCACTCATCTCCACACATTCCTTGTGGAAACAAACCTTAGACTCCTCCACTTCCAAACCATGTAAGGCCGAGATGCGGCAAGCATGAGTAGCAAGCAGTGCCTGCAAAACAGTTTAAATAAACACAAACAAAATACCGTGTCAAGCTTTGTTACTAAAGCGCTTATGTTTTCTTGCTCCTTTCTATACTGAAATTAATAAAATAATATACATATTAAACAAAAGTTACCTTTAGGGCAAGGTCTTCACTGGCTTCAAAGAGGTCTTCGGCCTTGCCGTGAGAAAAGAGCTTCTCTATAAGAGGAAAACAGAAAGACCTCTTTGCTTGCAATAACAGCTTCTTTTCATGACCATGACTATATAACACAATCCCACTCTTCTTATTTCCCCCAAGGACCTTAGCATCAATAGAGAAGCCTAGCTCCTGGGCCACAGCATTCGAATCTTCGCTGCTCACAAGATAACTATTGCTATCTTCGCCATCGGACCTGGAGCTAGAGCTACCGTTGGGGGATGACGACCTTTCTTCCTCCTGCGCGACGCAAAGTTTTGGGGGAGAAGAGTCAGCGACTTCCTTATGTACATGCTCTGCGTCAATCATCTTGGCCTCTTCGGCCTCATCTTCACCATCGCTGAACTCGAAGTTTGGTACAGCAACGCGAAGATATATCCCTTCCTTCGCAGCTTCAACATCAGCCTCTAAGACAATGGCTTGGGGAGGGCTACTGCCTGACATCCCAGAGGAACAACCAGCTCATCAATGGGGCCATGCTCACTGGCATGTCCCCCGCGGTCCCAAAGGTACCACCATCAGAACCAATCTCTCCTTCGCCAATACCGAGGATGTGTGTCCCAGTCTTCTCTTGTGCTCTAGCACTAGAGGCCTCAGCCAGAACGTTCAGATCAATTGAGGGTTTTTCACTAGAAATAATGTTAACTCAAGGAGAAGAATTTACCTCCATCTCGGCCTCATCACCTGACCCCTCGACCACATCTACGGAGGCCTCAGTAGTGGCGTCTCGCACCATCTTCTTCTTTGAAGCAACCTTCTTCCTCTAAACCTTCTTAGATGAAGACCTACCCACATCTTCCTCCAGCTTCTCCTCGGCACATGACCTCTTTTTAAGTTCCTTAGCAGGCTCATGAAGACCAGCGTTGATTCCAAAGAACATGAACAAGTGATAGCTTCGGCGACCTTTAAGAATTTCCTCTATTTTCTACCGTTCCGCCAAAGTCCCCTTGTCTAAAATGGAATTGGCAGCCCTCTCTATCTTCTTCACATCAACATCCCCCTTCGACAACCTAAAGCACTTGGCAAAGTCAGGAACCTAAATCTCCTCCCTAGGATCAGTGACCCAGTACTCTATACTCAACCCCCGTGGATGGGAAATAGGCTACAGCCGCAATGCTCTTCCACCAGGTCTCGAGTACCGTAGATCTCAGAAATCCACTCTTAAGGCCATCGAAAAGGCCTTGCAAACATTCAGCCTCTTCGGTTTCAGCGTAAGCTGGCTGGGAAGAGATCCTATCTCTAGGGTGTGAAGAGGGTGGACTTTGCTAGTAACAAGACCATCCAATTTCATACAAAGCCAGAACTCATGACAATCAGCATCCTACCTATTGCAGTAAGCGACAACGGGGCTACTTACTGTGTTATGATACTTAAAGTTCATGCACACAAACAAGAACTCATTCTCATAGTCGCCCTCCTTAACAATCTTCGGTTGATGGTGAATGTTGTGAGTACCAACAAAGCCATCAACCGTGGGACATAGCCTCATCGTCTTCGCCACCCACGTACATAGACTCAGCCACACGACAGCGTTCGACGTGAGATGATGCATCCGAAGACCACACTCCCAAAGAATGTTGCACACTGCCTAGTCAATCGATAAACGAAGACCCGCCTCAAAGAAGTCCCAAAAAACTATCACTTCGTCTTCTTCTGGTGCCAGAGTTGTCCCAATGGCACTCAAGCAACCCCTTTAGCAAACCACCCATTCTTGGCCCACTTCGCCAAACTAGCCGAAGTAACTCTGCTCAGAGGGAATTGAATCATCCTCACATACACGTGGTCTGAAACATTCACACGCGACATACCAGCTTCGAGGAAATGAAAAACTACGAGGGCACGAGGGGCTCGCAGGCAGTCGGTAGGGTTAAAAGCAACCGCGGTAAAAGACAATAACCATGCCCCATCAACTTATATAGCCACCCAAGGGTAGGAAAATAGTCACACCATAGCATGAGGACATACGATGCATGTCCCTTGAGCGAGTCGTCATGCAATGCACAGAAGATGCATGTAAAAAATGGGGGGGAGAGGAAACAGCTGAGTCTAAATTCCTCCCCCCCTCTTCGATAGCGAAGAGATAAGAAAGGGCTCAACCCTCATGCCTCGTCTCTCACCCATGAGGGGCTAATGTTGGGGGGCCTAATGCAGTGAATCCATTTTTCCTAGGTCCTAGAAGAAGACGATGATGGTCTTAAAGATGCCGGTAGACAACAGCGTCTTCGGCAGGGGTTCGAAGACGAAGCCAGGGGGTGCCGACCTCGAAGGCCAAGGCCACACTCTATAGTCTTTGGGATGAAGAGGCGGCGTGACTGAGCCAAAGATGCAGGACGGATCATTCCACAGGAGGGGCCACTTCGGGGGAATCAAAGGCGACTTCGGCATGGAGAAGGCCAATTCCAAAAGTCAGCACGGTGCTAGTGGTATGGACGGGCTCCATGTTTCTTCCACCAAGGGAGAAAGACTGATGTACCCTAGAATATTCCAAGGATCAAGTAGTTCACAAGGTGCTAATGTAAATTTGCCTCCGGTAGGGGATTGATCCTATAAATACCCCTGGGGGTGCTTGTGTATACGAGAGGGTATTTCTCACTGTAGAGAAATACTATCACTCTACTGATTACTCACACTGTTGAGAGCTCACCGAAGTGACCTTCGGGTTTTTCTCCCCAACATATACCGTAGCTACCCTTCTCCGAGAAATACCTTTGGGATGCATGTTGGTTATGTTATGCTAGGTGCTGTGTTAACTCATGTCTCTTTTGTTAAAAATGATTAATGGTTTTCTACAACTATTCTTGTTGAGCTTGGCCCTCTGTGTTGTGTGCTTGAGTGGTCGATGCCTCATTAAAACTTGTTCTTTTAGCAACATGGTTTAGGGGACATGAGCATTCTTCTGTGCTATGTGCTTGAAATGCTCTGGCCCATTTATAATCTTGGTTTAAAGGGCATGAGCAATGTGTTGTGCACTTTTTCTATGATCGCTCTCCATAAGGACCTATTCTTGAGGCGATCATCTAGGACTCTAGTACAACCATGTGGGACAGAGACATCCTTTGGCTACTTATTTAGATTTCTCTGGTTTGGAGCAGCGTGTCAACCGCAAGAGGGGGAAGGGTAGGTACTTGTGTTACAAGACCACTAAGGGTGGTGTATTCTTTGAAGGGTACTCACACCTTGGGGAAGGGTAAACTCCCTAACCATGAATCATGTAGTGCTTTGCTTCTTATGGGAGAGTATTCGTAAAGGCCTAGTAGTGAAACCTTGCTGATTCACCAAATGTAGTGAATATAAAAGGGATTTGGCCACCACTGTTATGTGGGAATCACGACAGGTGGGTAAAGTGTACAACCTCTCAAGTGTGTTTAAACCTAGTATATCAGCCATGCTCATGGTCATGAGAAATTTAGACCACTTTTTGATTAGTGGATCTTGGGAATGGTTTGGAAAGGTGGATCTTGTATCAATAATGATGGTTTATGTTTTATGCAATATCTTTTGGGCCAGCGGTTTATATACTCACATAGTAAACATGTGTTAATAAAACTTTACCAACTAAAGGCAAATGCAGTTGAATCAGCCAACCTTAGGGCCTAATGGTTTGCTTCTTGAGTATGAGTTGGTGTACTCATGCTTGTTCCTTTAATTTTTTTTCCTTGTTGGGGGAATATCCAAACGCTCCTCAGAAAGATGAAGCCTTGAAGGATTACAAATGAAGGTTTGTGAAGTTCTAGGCGTGTGACACTGAGTTGGTTTCCCTAAGATATAGTTACGCTTCCGCTACTCTGTGTTAAA
Source organism: Paspalum vaginatum (assembly GCA_030272315.1). Classification (NCBI taxonomy): domain Eukaryota; kingdom Viridiplantae; phylum Streptophyta; class Magnoliopsida; order Poales; family Poaceae; genus Paspalum; species Paspalum vaginatum. The sequence goes on along the minus strand of CM059019.1, from coordinate 22,668,717 downwards.
GACATAATGTCTTAATGTAAATGTTGCATAACGGTATGTAATAAAGCACTATATGTGATATCACTATTTATTGTCTCTATATATGTGAGATTAGATCCTAGAACACATATGGATTTTCTTTGGTTTAGTTTGTTCAAAACCAGGGTGTGACACCCCTCCAAAATGTACCACTCACCATGTGAACACTCACTCCCTCTCTAGGAGGTGCCCTATGGGTGGTGCCGCCACTCTGAAAGTAGCATTTGGTTAGGAGTTAGAGGTGAGGTTCTGTTGTTCTAGAGCCATCTTCAGGAGTTTGGTACTAAGTTCTGGAGCCATCTTTGCCTATAGATTCCTTGTATGCTCTTTATAGCATTTGACTATACTGTTGTGTATACCTCTACCTGATAGCTTTAGTAGAAGCAGTGCCTGCAAACATAGACGTGGTGTGTACAATTGCGGTCACCTTGGTTTCGCAGTCAAACATCAAGTATATTTGGGTTGCTCTTTCATTTTATTTGGAAATAAAAAAATATATAAAATAGGAAAATACCATTTCTTCAATGATGCTCTATCCATTGTGTAATTCTTGATCATGTGTGATTCTTGAACATCTTATTCGTGCTATCCAAAGTAATGGGATGCCAAAACTATGAGTCTCTTTATATTGGAACATAACTTGGCCAGATCCTAGCGCGTGCCCAGAGGCTATGTTTCAAATTAAGCGTAGTTCTTAGGTTAGAATTAGTCACTCTCTATGAAATTAGATGTAATGTCAAGTTTGAAAGATGAGCTATGGGTGGTCTTTAGTAGTGATGTTCTGTTGCTAGTTCATAAACCACAATTCCTGAGCTAGCTGGATCTCTCAAGTTTCGTGGAGATACAAAATCCTAGTGATGTTCCAAAAATGTAACCTGTTCTTTTTTTACCGTGGATTTGAGCAAAAGTTGAGGAGATGGAAGTCATGGTTTAGCAAAATGGTTTGTGCTATGTTTTGATTGAAAATATTTTGCAAGGACTCTATGAACAATGGTACCGGTGATTGATACTCTCTACACAGTTTGGACCCTTGTATACGTTGTACACTAACCTATTGCAGGAGGCAATCATTCCCACACGAGAGGAGAGGCCCTGTGGCTGACATTCTCGTGATCAACCTTTTGTGATCAATTCAGCCCCTCTAGGAAAATGATAGCATCGTGATATGGATATCAAAGTAAATGGTGGCGATGAACAATGGCGAAATCTTGAATATCTTCCACACCACAAAAACACACCATACCAAGGTGACATGCAAATGTATATCAAATTATGCTATCTTTCGTGCTTGAATTTGCACATCTAGTAGGCCATAGGTCTACTACCACATAGGAAAGTTGCGTACCAGATGGAGTTGTGGTGTAGATCCTGACAGCAGCAAGCATAGATGTCTCTCATTGCAGGAGAGCTCCGTCTTAAGCACCACAAAGGCAGACACGAATAAATTTTCACAAGCATGGTGAGAACGTCGATGTCATGGCGTGTAGTCGATGACTATGTGTCACATGGCAAACAACGACTGGCGGCACATTGTGGGGTTATGGGTTAAGCTACTACACCTTGCAAACATTTTTCATCTACTGTGCAAAACAAAGGAACACGAACAAGGAAGGGATCATAGATCGTTATCACTTGGCACGCAGTGCAGCGGAAGATGTGTTGAAGCAGCCGAGTGCTTGATGTCACGTGTTGAGTGGTTGTAGTGAGAAGAGCCGATGCTGATTCCTTCTTGTCGATCTCTTTCAAGAACCACTTAGCCGGCTTCGCAACCAATCGGTTAATGAGTGTAGCAGTCATAGCAACGCCTCTACGGTATCCACACATACGGGAAGGTGACGCTGAGTTCTGACATGCTAGCACCATGAATATGGCAGCATATCTTGAGAGATTGAACTAGGGCATAGCTAGGGTTTTGCAGAAACCTTTTCTATGATGGCTCTCATGCGCACGCAACCAGTGCCCTAAGCCGTGCCCCTCATGCATATATATAGTCTACACTAATGGGCTTTAGCCACGTAGAGGCCCATCAAGATTCTAATTGCATGCAGATCAAGTATTCAAGTCCCAATCAGACTCTGCATGGGCTCATGCCAGACTAGATCAGACTCAGAGTTGAACCTAAAAATTGCCACGCAAGCACATCTCCACCAATCTCCCACTTGCCTAGAGGAAATATCCTGGTGTCCCAGTCCCTTAAGTCTATGATCCATAGTGAAAAACCTTTTCTCAAGCCAATCGGTCAACAACGACACCTAGTAGCAGATGTTGACCCCCGAAAGCACATTGATCATATCAACCGAACCTTGACATACAACACGCCCTAATTCCTTTTGTCACGCAATGCTAGTCAGACCCGAGGCAAGATTTGTGCCACCATTGTTTAATAGTCTGACTAATTTCACTCGTCAATGGTGGATTACTGGACTAACCATTAGTCCAAAATGAGATTAACCTTTAATCACATAGCACGGCCATGCATTTTCTAATCCAGCCACCTCGCCTAGAAGCAGCCTGTCCCATTATGTAGGAGGGGCCAATTCCATCTTGATCGACTCACATCCCAATCCATGTATTGTAATGCACCCGAGAGTTACTTTTATGATGGACAAGAAGTCGGATTCCACTTCACCACCAAAAGAATCTTCATCATAAAAGAAGTGAAAGTGATCAAGCAACAAGAAATTCACTCAAATTCCTTTTCATTACTTGAGTTTGTCCAATGCCTCCTCCAATTTTACTTCCGTACCCATTGGCAAGGCACCTATTCTAGATAGGTTAAACTATGCCGATTGGGCTTCCGATATGAAGCTGTATTTAATATCGTTGCACCCAAGTCTTTGGGAGATCGTGAATGTAGGTGTACGTGTTCCTAAGGAGGGTGAAGTGATCACTCTCGAGTGGATGAAAGACCTTCATCGCAACGCTGAAACAACTTGTGTTCTGAACAACGGGTTGAGTGAGGTGGAACCTCGTAAAGTCAAAGGCATGGAAATTGCAAAGGAGATTTGGGACAAGCTCCAATTGGCTCATGAAGGTGACCGCAAGGCAAAGTTTGGGAAAATTGAGCTAGTGCAAGGTGAATTGGAGATCTTTGTCATGCTTCAAAAGGAAACACTTCAAGAGTTGTTTGATCGATTCATGACACTCATTAACAAGATAAGAGCTCTTGGATGTGAAGAATGGGATGATGAGAACAAGGTTGCAAGAAGATTCCTTAGAGCTTATCAAGTGAAGAATATGACCATTGCAACAATCAGTAGAGAATGTGATGACTTTGAAGCCATGGATGCTCATACACTTCTTGGAAAGCTCCAACAACATGAGATGATTGATCAAGCGGCAATTGTGGCCGCCGAAAGAATCCCGAATGCAATTGTGCCAAATGAAGGTGAAAGCAAGGGAGTGGCTCTCCAAGCCACAAATGAAGTGGAAGCTAGCAAAGCAAGCAAGAGCAAGAAAAAGATTGAAGAGTCATCAAGTGATGATAGCTCGGATGATGAAGATCAAGAAATGGCCATGTTCATCAAGAACTTCAAGAGAATGATGAGAGGTGGAAGCAAGTACAAGAGAAGATATGGTGATAAGTACAAGAAGGACAAATACAAGAAGAGAAGGTGCGATGAGTGTGGTGAGTTTGGTCACTACATAGCCGATTGTCCTAAGAAGAAGAAGGATAAATACAAGGAAGACAAGAGCAAGAGCTAAAAGAAGAAGCAACAAGGCTACGCTCACATTGGTGAAGAATGGGACTCGAATTATGAGAGTTCAAGTTCCGATGAACAAAGAATAGCAAGCATAGCTATCCACAAGCCATCATCAACTCCACGTCTCTTCACCAACCTCTAGGATGATGAAGATGAAAACACCATCACTTTCTTAATGGCAAGAACTAAGAAGGTACAATCTGATGACTCATCCTCTAGTGATAGTGATGATGAACATAGTGCTGAGCAAAACATGATAAAGGTGTTTGGATTAAATGGCTATAAGATAATCAAGAAGCTAATGAAGAAATTAGAGAAAAGGAAAATGACTCTTGACAAGCAAGAGGACTTGCTTTTCCTTGAGAAGGAAAGAAACCTTGCTTTAGAGAGATCATTAGCCAAAGGTAAAGAGAAGATGGAAGAATTGATTAGGGAACTCTCCCTAGCCAAGTCTACCATGGAGGAGAAAGATGAAACTCTTGCTAAGGCAAACTCCTCCATGGACAACCTAAAGAATGCTAACATTGAACTTCAAGAGAGCTTATCAAGCTTAAGTGTCCGGTTTAAGGACCAGTGTTTTGATAATGATATGGATACTTGCATGGCTAACCTTGATAAGGTAGGGAAGTTGGAAGAGAAAGTGAAGTTGCTCAAGTTCATGGTGACAAAAGAGATGCACACAAACCAAGAGGGTTACAAAAAGGAACTCACCAAGCGTCAACCTCCCATACCCAATCGGAGAAAGAATCGGATTAGCCTCAAGGACGTGGTGAACCCAAGACAGATCATCAATGGGAAGGAATGCCCCAAATGGAACAAGGGAACAACCTTGTTTGATGTGATGAACAACATCCACTCACCTTCCTCCACAACCTCCACATCACAAGAGAAGGTGAACAAGGGCAAGCATGCAAGAAGAAGCTCAAGTTCCTATTTATAGATCGTATGCTTGTGATTATATGTTGACTTAGGACCATCGTGGTAAAATGGTCATCAAGTATGTGGGTGCCTACACAAAGAAAACATTGATCAAACGGAGTGTGTGGGTGCCCAAATCTCTTGTGACTAACTCTCAAGGACCCAAATCTTTTTGGGTACCTAAATCTAGAGCATGATTTGTTTTGTAGGATTACTCCTCCAGTGGATCAAGTTGGGTGCTTGATAGCGGATGCACAAATCGCATGACCGGAGAGAGAAGCATGTTCAACTCCTTACAACTAACACATGATTCACAAGAAATTGTTTTTGGTGATAGTGACAAGGGGGAAGTTCTAGGTCTTGGTAACATTCCTATCTCAAATGATCAATCCATTTCTAATGTTCTATTGGTTAATTCATTGAGTTACAATTTGTTATCTATATCGCAACTTTGTGAGATGGGTTACAATTGTCTCTTTACAGATGTGGGTGTGCAAATCCTTAGAAGGGAGGATTCCTCTATTGCTTTTACGGGTTGTTTGAAGGGCAAACTTTATCTTGTTGATTTTACAACAACTAAGGTGACGCTCGAGACTTGTTTGGTGACAAAATCCGATATGGGTTGGCTTTGGCATCGCCAACTAGCCCATGTTGGCATGAGGAACTTGGCCAAACTTCTAAAGGGTGAGCACATCCTTGGAGTAACAAATGTTGTTTTCGAGAAAGATAGGATTTGTGGAGCATTCCAAGCGGGAAATCAAGATGGAGTATTACATCCCGCAAAGAACAGCATGTCAACTACAAGACCATTGGAGTTGCTACACATGGACCTCTTTGGACCTGTTGCCTACATTAGCATCGGCGGTAACAAATATGGTTTGGTCATTGTTGATGACTTTTCTTGTTTCACTTGGGTGTTCTTTTTGCACGATAAGGTTGAGGTACAAGAAACACTCAAGAAATTCAAGAAGAGAGCTCAAAATGAATTTGATGTGAAGATCAAGAAAATAAGAAGCGACAATGGTTGAGAATTCAAGAACAACGGAGTTGAAGAATTTCTAGATGAAGAAGGACTCAAGCACGAGTTTTCGGCTCCCTACTCTCCTGAACAAAATGGTGTTGTGGAGAAGAAGAACTGAATGCTCATTGACATGGCAAGGTCTATGCTTGATGAGTACAAGATTTCAGATCAATTTTGGGCTGAAGCCATCAACACCGCGTGTCATGCAATCAACCGTCTATATCTCCACAAGATTATGAAGAGGACTTCCTATGAGCTTCTAACCGGTAACAAGCCTAACTTGTTTTACTTTATAGTATTTGGGAGTAAGTGTTTCATACTTAATAAGAAACCCAAAAGCTCTATGTTTGCACCTAAGGTTGATGAAGGATTCTTATTGGGTTATTGCTCGAATGCTCACGCCTACCATGTCTTCAACAAAACCACCGGTTGTGTTGAAGTAGCAAGAGACGTGACATTTGATGAAACTAATGGCTCTCAAAAGGAGCAAGTTGACTCATGTGTGCTAGAAAATGAAGAGCCTCCTTGTGAAGCCATCAAGAAACTAACACTAGGTGAAATCAAGCCTCAAGCAAACCAAGTGCAAGAAAATGAAGACGAACCATCCTTGTCAATAAGGGTAGACCCTCACAAGCAACATGGTGAGGAAGATCAAGGAAGAGCTCTTAGTGACATTCAAGAGCAAAGCCAAGATCAAGATCACAACAATGGAGGGCCACATGTCGATCAAGCAAATGATGAGGATGGACCAATTCAATGACAAGATCAAAGACCACACCCAAGAGTGCACCAACCTATTCAACAGGACCATCCCGTTGACAATATCCTTGGGAGTATTCAAAGAGGGGTAACTACTCATTCTCGTTTAGCAACCTTTTGTGAATTTTACTCGTTTGTCTCCTCCTTGGAAGCTCTTAAGGTAGAACAAGCACTTGAAGATCCAGATTTGGTGTTGGCAATGCAAGAAGAGCTAAATAACTTCAAGCAGAATGAAGTCTGGTCCTTGGTGGAAAGACCAAATCAAAACATGATTGGAACCAAATGGGTCTTCCGCAACAAGCAAGATGAGCATGGCGTGGTGACAAGAAATAAAGCACGGTTGGTAGCTCAAGGCTTTACTCAAGTGGAAGGCTTGGACTTTTGAGAGACGTATGCACCTGTGGCAAGCCTTGAGTCAATTCGGATCCTTATAGCCTTTGCCACACACCACAACTTCAAGTTGTACCAAATGGACGTCAAGAGTGCCTTCCTCAATGGGCCAATCCAAGAAGAAGTATATGTGAAGCAACCACTGGGCTTTGAAGACCCCAAGTATCCTCACCACGTCTGCAAGCCCCATAAGGCGCTCTATGGGCTCAAACAATCTCCTAGAGCATGGTATGAATGCCTTAAGGATTTTCTCTTGAAAAATGGCTTTGAAATAGGGAAAGCTAATTCTACTCTCTTTACTCGTAAATTCGATGATGACTTATTCGTGTGCCAAATATATGTCAATGACATAATATTTGGTAGTACTAATAAAACCTTTTGTGATGAGTTTAGTAAGATCATGACCAAGAGGTTTGAGATGTCCATGATGGGTGAGCTCAAGTTCTTCCTAGGATTCCAAATCAAGCAACTCAAGGAAGGCACTTTTCTTTGTCAGACCAAGTACATACAAGATATGCTCAAGAAATTTGACATGGAGAATGCAAATCCTGTCAAAACATCCATGGCATCCAACGGACACCTCGACTTAAATAATGAAAAAGGTTAAAGCATCGACCAAAAGCTCTATAGGTCTATGATAGGTTCTTTGCTTTACTTGTGTGCATCTAGGCCCGATATTATGCTTAGTGTGTGCACGTGTGCAAGATTTCAAGCTAACCCGAAAGACTGCCACTTGGTGGCCGTTAAAAGAATCTTGAGATACTTAGTTCACACACCAAACCTTGGCTTGTGGCATCACAAGTTCTCCCCTTTTGATCTTCTCGGTGACTCCGATTTGGACTATGCCAGTTGCAAGGTTGATCGAAAGAGTACAACAGGGACTTGCCAATTCCTTGGTCGGTCCTTGGTGTCTTGGAGCTCCAAAAAAACAAAATAGTGTTGCACTATCCACCGCCGAGGCCAAGTATGTTGGAGCCGGCGCTTGTTGTGCTCAACTACTTTGGATTAGGCAAACCTTGAGAGACTTTGGTTGTGAGTTTAGCAAGATCCCTCTCTTGTGTGACAATGAGAGTGTGATCAAGCTAGCTAACAACCCCATGCAACACGCACGCACCAAACACATAGATATCCGCCACCACTTTTTGAGAGACCACGAAGCCAAAGGAGATATCGCCATTCGTCATGTGAGCACCGAAAATCAACTAGCCAATGTCTTCACCAAACCCCTTGATGAGGAACGGTTTTATGCTTTAAGGAGTGAACTAAATATTTTGGATTCTCGTAACGTGGTTTGATCCATTGCACACACACTTGATTATTTCTATTTGTAGAATTCTAGTGAACCAATGTTTAACCAACTTAAATTGTTGGTTCTTTGGATCATGGGATCCCAACTTGTGGAAAGTGACTATTGTTATGTGATGATGTTTGTGGCCAGTCACCTGTACACAAGTTTCTCTCAATCTCTTTTAAAAATTATTTACAAAAAGTCTTTCAAAATCCCCATCCAAAATGTTTTTCTCCTTGTTTCTTCTGTGTCTCATCGGTTCAACCGGTCAGACCGGGAGGAAGCTCCAACCGGTGGGCAAGTTCTGCTGGTGGACCAATGCAACCGGTCCTAACCGGTTGGAACCGATGGGCAGGCTAAAACAAAAAAACGCTCTCTCTCCTTCTCTCTGTCACCCGCCTCACCCCCCCAACCCCTGCGCCCCCACTCTATGTCCCCGGTCTCCCAACCTCGCCCCGCTCCTGTGTGCTCCCGAGAACCACCGCCCCATCTCCGACCCCTACGCCCTACCCTCCAACCCCTACGCTGCCCTCAACCCTGACCCCTGCACGCCCGACCTCCGGCCCCTGACCCCATCTTGCGCGCCCTCCATCCTCTCCCTGCCTACTCGACGCGGCTAGGTGCTGCTCCTCCCGTGCATCAGACCCCTGCTGCTCTCATTGGAGTAGGGTGTGCAAGTTTGAAGGAACCCAGAGTGTGCACTGCGTGAGGCCCTCCTCCTACTTCTATTCCTCCCCGCTGTGAATCCTCTCTGCGCGGGAAACTCTCTCCATTCGAAGGTATAATCTTCCCGAGTTCCGATCTATACATCTACTTAGTTCTAGCTCTTTTCCCTTGGTAGAAAGGCTGCATTGTGGCACATTCTTATGGAACTACAAGGGTTTGATCAATGGATGGAGAAATCTTGCACATTGTCATAAACAGTGAGGCATGGGCATGACCGACCAGTTGGACCTATCCAAACCGGTCCAACCGATTGGCTCGGTCATACGCACTCCTATCTATTTCTTTTCTCAATTCATTTATCTCCATTTTACAAAAAAAAATTTGGCCTTAACACTCCATTCTAAATCGCTTGTCGCATTATCTTAGGCTCTCTCCACCATGCCTCGACGCCGCTCAACTTCCATGGATGATGAGTCATTTGAGAGTTATCATGAGGTACAAGAAGAAATCCTCTCTCCACCTCATCAGAACCCTCCCTACCGATCCATTTTGAAGGGCCAAGCTACTGCTACTACCGCCGTCGCTACTTCCTCCTCTCGTCATCCACGGACAAAAGCAACCTCAAGGAAGAAGAAGGGTCCGGCTTATCGCAGTGATGATGACCTTGATTCCCCTTCCTCTGATGCCAAGTCGATCATGGATCTCACCTTGACCAAGATGAATTATTCTAGTACTTATGTTCCTCCATATGGTCTCTCCAATAAATGGAAATTTGAGAAGATGAGAGCTCTCTAATATGAAAACCCTTTGGAGTATGAGAGAGATAGCTCTATTCTTCATTTACGGTTTCACAATACCCTTCACATGCACTTCTATTGCTATGTTTTTAAGAAGAAGCAAAGGGTTCTTGTGCATCACTACATTAATTGGGAAGGGTGCAAGCAGATGAAAGATGCTGATCTTAATAGGGCTCTTGATGTTTTGGAACACAAAGGCCTTCGCCCCATTATGGAGTTTAGATATAATTGGAATGATGAAGTGATTGTTCAGTTCTTTTCTACTCTTTGGATTACTCCTGCTAACTTAGATGAAGGCACTCCCTCTTACATTCACTTTCTTATCAACGTGCAGCCATATCATTGCACTTACAAGAGGTTTGCAAAAATTCTTGGTTTTGATGATACTAACTTGAACAGAGAATTTCTTCATGATCTTGCTTTCCCAATCGATGAAGAAGCTGCAGTCTTTCATCTTGATCCTTCGCAACATTTATGGGAGACATCAAATATGAAGCCATATTATCGCTATCTCAATTCTCTCTTTCGGCAAACTATTCTACCCAAGGGAGGTAAGGAACCTAATGTGCTTTCTTACAATCAGATTATCCTTGCCTATTTCATTCCTGGAGAAGCATCTATTTTTAGCATCTTTGACTGGATTTGGAAAGAAACTCTCACAAATTCATGGGATACTAAGAGGAGCTTAGCATATGCACCCTTTGTGATCAGAATGGTTGAAGTGGTCACCAAATGCCATTTTGACAAACCTAAGATTCATACATCCTACAAGCCTAAGAAAATTCAGAGGCCTCACATTCCTCATGCTCCTACTCCTCAGTCTCCACAGTGCTCTGATGAGCCCACTCCACTTCCTCCTTGCTATCGGTCTTCATCTCGTGCTGCCACAGCGGGTCGCCTTCTTCATTCCAGTTTTGCAGCCTAGTCAAGATCATCCTAGGGTGGCTTGCTCAATAGGTTAAATGCTATATTCAAAATCTGCAGGGACAATCGTAATGACGCAATTGACAATGCCATCCATATGCATGAGGTCCGTGAGCATCTCAAGAGACAAGCAAGTGGTCAGCCTTCAGCACCGATGTCTCCTTCTCATCCTCTCAAGGTGCCTGCTCGTCCGGCGGATACTCTTGATGAGTATCATTTTTAGCACTTTGGTTTCTATCCAGATCAGGCTGGCAGTTCTCCTCAGATGCCTCCTGTTTCATAGTGGTTTGGAGTGACCTCGTCATTCTTCTCCTTTTGGTGACTTGTTGCCAAAAGGGGGAGTGTGAGTTGTGAGAAGTGTTGAGAGCTATCCATCTATCTATCTTATCCTATTTGATGTTGTGATGTAATGAACCATGTTTGTAGTATGTGATGGAACTTAATTTGAACTTGTAATAATCTTTAGTTAGTACATTATAATGGTATCTTGTGAGCTATGAACTAGTTTGCTTAATCTCTATGGATGTTGGTTGTTGTTTATGGTGTATTGTTATTTTCCTCTTTTCTTGTAATGTATAACATGTCATATGCATCACGTTTATTTCATGACACTTGTGTGTACACCCTCAAGTAAAAGTATATGGTGTGACTTTCACTTTCTCTTTATTTGTGCATAAATTGGCTTGTTAGGCCAATTGTATGTGAATTGTTACATGCACAAATTTAGGGGGAGTCACATATATGCTCTTACTTAAAAGCTTATGTCTATTATCTTGTCTCAACACTTTTAATGGTTTGTCAACAATCACCAAAAAGGGGGAGATTGTAAGTGCAATCAACCTCTATGAGGGTTTTAGTGAATGTTGACAAAACATTAAAAGACACTAATGATTTTCATGAGCATTGATATAGTGATAAAATGAAGTGAAAGTGCTACTCACCCATATATCCGGCAATAGAAGATGGTCTAAACTCATTATCAAGCAAACAACTGCTAAAGTGTCATTGCAAGAAAAGGAGAGGCCCCTCATTTATCTGAAGACAATTGAAAGTGGTTCGCACTCAAGTTCAAGGGTATTAGATTTATTTGCATCTTGAGTATAGGAACTGCCGTACTATTAAGGGGGGTCCAACTTGTAGTGCTCCTAGTGTCATCGAGCTCACAAAGGTCAAATCTTCCATCCAAATTCAAGTCCAAAATCTCATATTCAAAATTGCCTTTTTCTCAGTGCCCATCGGTTGGACCGATCGGTGCAACCGTTCTGGCCGTTGGCACCGATGAGCAGCCTCTGATGTGCCCATCGGTTGGACTGATCGGTGCAACTGATCTGGTTGTTGGCACCAAAGGGTAGGCTCTGATGTACCCATCGGTTCCACCGATCCATACTGGTTCAACCGATCTGCCACGTGTCCAAGTGCAACAGTTCAATAAACAGGTAGTTGGTGGCTATGGGTATTTATACCTCTTCACTCCCTTCTTCTTCTCTCGCTTGGCAATCCACCAACTCTGAGACAAAAGCTCTGTGAGCACTCATTCCTGCTTCTCCCTCTCCACTCCCAAAAGCTCAAATCCTTCAACGATTGTGAGTGTGAGCGAGTGGGATTTCGAGAGAGCATTTAAGACTCTGTGCTCATCCTCCTCTCTCTCTCTTATTTTTTGCGAGCTGTGGTGACCCTTCAAGCAAATTTGGTGGACTTGTTACTCTTGGAGCCTCATGCTCCTAGACGGCTAGGCATCGCACGTAGAAGCATCTGTCTCGTGTGTATTGCTCTGGGAAGTTTGTATTACCCCTCATAGTAAGTATCTCTCCGCCAGTCTTTGTGATTGGGGAGAAGAGGATAAGGTCACGAGCCTAAACCCTTTGTGGGTTCCTCAACAATGAGGACGTAGGGACGCCTTTGTTGTGTGCCCGAATCTCGGGATAAATCCTTTGTCTAGTGTCCTTACCTTGTGTTCTTGTTGTTCTGGTCACTCCCACCTTGTGTTGGAGAGTTTTGCTTGGATCTCCCTCTTGTGCAGGTATTGAGGCTAGGCCTTCTCAGATCTACAAGAGCTAGTCCTAAGAAAGCTCTAGGAACTTACGGTATCAAATTTGACCTAGTAGATTTAGAGATCAATTCATTTCTTTCCGCTGCTGTATAGTTCTTCTGGTGAGCATTGGTTCAACCGATCCGCACCGGTTGGAACCGGTCTGTCACTGATATTTCAGTTTGAGTTTGTGTAAGTTTGCAGATTTGTCTATTCACCCCCCTCTAGGCAACTTTCAATAATTATATGTTATGCACTTTTCTTAGTTTAGTGTTGTGTAAATATATCTTGGACTTGCGTGTTGTCTTGATGGTGTTTTGAAATAGACTATGTATTGCATGTTAAATTAAATAATAGGAAAATTTGACCCTAATTCGCGAAATAAATTCCATGAAATATCTAGGATCTTGCTAGTTGAGTCTAGGTTCCAGAAAGTAGTTTTAGGTATTTTATTGTTGCTATTATGACTTGCACCTAAAGTGATGTGAAATAAATAATTGAAAATAAAAGTTCTACCAAACAAGCTTACTTGACTTCCTGATTTTTGTACCTGATGTTTATGTCAAGATATTATTGCTGTAAATATTTCATGTCCAGAAACCATTTTGTGGATTATGATAAATCTGAGAAATTTAGTGTTAAATAACTTGCTGGATTTTCTGTAATTAGATTATAACTCTTTTGTTGATGTTGTTTGGGTGATAACATCATACATCATATATCTACATGTCATAAATAGTTTGGCTCATTTGGCATTGTCTAACACCTTACAGTCAAAAATGAGTGTCTATATCATTAAACAAATATATTGTGTAGTGAAATTATTGTATGTCTCCTAGGAATGAATGAAGTTTGCATGGTTGCAATTTGTTAACTTGCTGCATGTTTAAACGTATATCAGACCAACATATCTATGCATTCTCACTCATTTTCAACTTCTTATCATACTACATGTTAACCTTATATCACACTAGCATCACATGCATCCAATTGCACTTATTTTATAGCATGTCATTCATATAGTGATGCTCATTAGAATAGAGTACATAGGACGAGTATGCCTAGTAATGATAGGTGTGAGTAGACACGAGTGAATTGGAGTCACTCATCGTATAGGTCTTCTCAAAAGGAAAAGGTTTCAAATATGGAAAAGTTAAACATGATTGTTGATGGAAGTAAATGGATGTCGGGTGGAGATTTGGGTATACTTTGATGTAAAATGATGTGGATGGTTTGGTGGACTCTACCCGAGCCATTTAAGGCAAGATTCATTGTTCATCTGTTGATCGGCGTAACATTGCAAGAGCGCTTATCCGGGAAGTGGGACCAGTGAAAGTCTTACTCGTGCCATCCGAAGAACAAAGACAGGTTCCTACCATACTTGTCGGAGGGAGTTAGGCCTGGGGGAGCTTGTACTCAGGCGAGGGCTGACCTGGTACACCGTGCTCTCACTCCTAAGGGGGCAAAACCAAAGGGAATGGTGGGACTGAATCAAATTTGGGATGGGACAAGTGGAGATGGGGAGTATATATGGGAACGCGATGGCTAGTAAGCATATAATCCTAGCATGATAGTTATTCCTGGGAATTACAAATCAATTCGAATCGCTAATGCTCTCCAAGTGTGAGAATGCCAATGTCACTGTCAAGCAACGTAGTAACAATATAAATGTATTTATGTTTATATATGTTTTGTTTTCAATACCACATGCTTGTATTTGTATATTTACATTCCTGCAAGTTATATTATGATGATCTACATTTATGATGATGACAATAACTACATGTTAACTTCTAATTTATATAAAAAAATGGCTAAGGATCAACTATTAGTTGCAAGCCTTGGATCAACCGTAAGCCATCCCATTCATACATATCTGAGTAATTAGTACTCAGGGTTTACCCCCAACATTTTGAGCACAGGTACTGATGAAATTTGGACAATGGCATGGAGGAGAGTAGTACCAGTGGGTTCAGTGCTTCTCGCCTCATTCGTCATTGCATGAAGACTACTTCCTCATATGTTATATTTCTGCTGCGAGATATTTTGAACATGCTTCGGCTTTTGATTTGAACATGTATTTGACTACATGTATTTGGTTTGTAAGCACTTTAACTTATTTTATATTATTAACTGTCTGTGATGATGTAACTGTTGTGGCTCCATCAAGAGCTGGGTGTGTATGATGTCGGTATCCTTGGGTGATGGTTACATAGAGTGCCCATAGGGTAACTTGATGTACGAATGGGTTTGATTCGGTCTAAGTGCACTGTGAGTCATGTGGTGACAGTTGCGCTTAGCTCTGATTAAATCGGTGGTTCCACCGCAATATCTGCTCTTAACACTTAGAGCAAAGGAGACACCTAGCCGAGTACATATCATGGCATACATGATGGATCCGATGGCAGAGGCATACGGGATCTCACTCATCCTCTATTGCTCATCAGTTGTCGATAGACACTGAGTCTTGCTCAAGATTGTGCTAGGTGACATGGGCAAGAAACCTTTCTTGGAATCATGCATTTGAACTGTTTGAACATCTTGTCTATATATGTACTTTGGCATAATCCAATTAAGCGCTTAAATCTATCTATATAGATCTTTATGCTCAAGATGTAAGCTACTTCTCCCATGTCCTTCATCAAGAAAATCTTTCTTAACCAATCCTTCACAACTTCCAACATAGGAATGTCATTTTCGATTAACAATTTGTCATCTACATATAACACCAGAAAGATGAGTGCACTCCCACTAACCTTCTTGTATACACAAGGTTCTTCTTCATTCTTGCTGAAACCAAACCCTTTGACCACTTTATCAAAATGTAGGTTCCAACTCCGAGATGCTTGCTTGAGTCCATAAATGGACTTCAAAAGCTTGCGCACCTTCCCAACATTCTTTGGATCGACAAAACCTTCAAGTTGTGTCATGTATACATACCCACCTAGGTTTCCATTAAGGAAAGCCGTTTTGACATCCAATTGCCACACCTCATAGTCATGATATGTGACAATTGCTAGGAGGATCCTGATAGACTTTAGCACAACTATGGGCAAAAACGTTTCATCATAATCAACACCTTGAATCTGATGAATCCTTTTTCCACAAGCTGTGTTTTATAGATGTGAACATTTCCATCAGCGTCTATATTTTTCTTGAAAACCCATTTGCACTCGATATGTCGTACCTCGTCAAGTGGCTTGACCGAGTTCCAAACATGATTATTAGCCATGGATTTCAACTTGGATCTCATGGCCTCCAGCCATTTCTCAAAGTTGGGTCGTATGATTGCTTCTTTGTAAATCGTAGGATCATCGTTGTCCAATAATAATCCATCATGCCGACCCATGGTGAATAACATGTAGCAGTTGCGTGCACGATATGCCCTCCGTGATCTATGTGGGGCTAATGGTGTTTCAACATGGTGCTCAATCTCTTGTTCATCCTATTGGAAATCAGTCGGATTAGAACCATTCTCCAATGTTACTTGAGACTCTTTCAGTTGCACTTGGTTACGGTGTTCCATCTTTCAAGAGAAACTCTTTCTCCAAAAAGACACCATTCTAGACAACAAACACTTTTGCTTCCTCTTGGTTATAGAAATAATATCCTTTGGTTTTCCTAGGATAGCCCACAAAGTAGCATTTGTCCGACTTAGGTGTAGCTTATTAGACATCAAATGTTTGACATAAGCCTCGGAACCCCAAATCTTATGGAAAGACAACCTAGGACTCTTCCCAGTCCAAATATCATATGGTGTATTCTCCACAAACTTAGATCGAATTTCGTTTAGTGTGAATGCAACCGTTTATAGAGTGTAACCCCAAAAGGGCAACAGAAGATCTGTCTAATTCATCATCAACCTCACCATGTCCAACAAGGTTCGGTTCACACCATTCCACTAAGGCATTCCAGGTGGAGTTAGCTGTGGAACAATTACGCAACTCTTGAGATGGTCATTGAAGTCTTGGCTCAGATATTCTCCACCTCGATCCGATCGTAGGAATTTTATCGTCTTGCCCGAGTGGTTCGGTACTTCATTCAGATACTATTTGAACCTTTCAAACGAGTCAGACTTATGTCGCATTAAGTAGATATAGCAATACCTACTAACGTCATCCATAAAAGTAATGTTGGAGCACATGCATCAGTATGTTCAAGGGCCAACAACTTGGATGCCCTGTCACCTTGACTAGTGATGGGTGCCTTTGTCATCTTGCCAAGTAGACAAGATTCAATTGTCTCAAATGATTCATAATCAAATGAGTTGAGTAGTCCATCTCAATGGAGCTTCTCCACATGTTTCATGTTAATATGACCCAAGCGACAATGCCAGATAAAAGCGGGATTCAAACCACTTAGCTTGAGCCATTTATCATTAATGTTAAGAATCAGCTCATCCTGAAGATCAAGAACATTGCACACATCATGTTATTCAAATCAATAGAGCAACACTTGTTCTTTATTATTATCTCATAACCACCATCCTCTTCCAAACATGAAGAAGAGATAATGTTTTTGCTCAATGCTGTAATAAAATAACAATTATTTAACTCCATCACATGTGATATGTGCCGACTTCCAACACAGCAACCTTTGCACCAATTCCAACTCGCATGTCTAACTCGCCCTTCGCAAAACTTCTAGTCTGTTTTAGTCCCTACAATGATTTGCATGCATGAATCATCGACCCGATATCAAATACCCATGATTCACTACATGTTGTAAAATTAATTTCAATATCATTAGTACATGAAGCAAAAGTCTCACTTCCCTTCTTTTTCTTCTCTTCCAAGTACTTCTGGCAGTTCCTTGACCAATGTCCACTGTCACCACAGTCGAAGCACTTGTTTGAGGGAGAAGGACTAGCCTTAGGCTTAGCATTAGGCCTTGGCTTTTTTATCCTGTCCTCAACCTTGCCTTTGCCTTTTCCCTTGCGCTTCCTCTTTGTGCTATTCCTTTGGACCATCATCACATGAGTTGAGGTTTTCTTGATGCTAACCTCAGCAGTTTTGAGCATGCTGTGCAACTCGATAAGATCTGTATTCAAGCTATTCAGATGATATTTCATAATGAATGGCTCAAAACTAGGAGGTAGAGATTAGAGGATCACTTCTGTTGCAAGCTCTGGCTCAATCTCAAAACCAAGTCTATCGAGTGCCTTGATGTGGCCAATCACCTTGATCACATGAGGGCTAACTGGACTCCCTTCTGCTAGCTTGCTAAAAAAAGACCTTTGAGGTGTTATCCCTCTCAACCCTTGCTTGGTTCTCAAACATACCACGGAGCCCTTCAATAATATTGTAGGCATCTGAGTCCTCATATTGCTTCTGAAGCTTAGGGTACATGGTGGCAAGCATGAAATAACCAACATCAAGTGAGTCATTGAAGTGCTTCTCACAAGTGATGTGCTCTGCTGCAGTAGCACCATCATCATGTTCCCCATGATAGGGCTGCTCCAGAACATATTCCTTTTTCTCTTGCTTGAGAACAATTCTCAAGTCTTGATACCAATTAGTAAAGTTTGTTCCAAACAACTTCTCTTTATCAAGAAGATATTGAAAATTAAAACCATAACTCAAAGTGGGATTACCGACCATGAACAACTACAACATGATGTAAATTGGCAAAGTTTCAGCGCAATATTTTATATATATCTTTCATTAAAATAATTTTAATAAAAGATACTCTGACTATATGTTCCGTTCTATGACACATAGTGGACAAGATCTGTGTTTATTTAAGCTTCTAGTGAGCTTTGGCATCACTGCTAGAAACTTAGCGAAACCGGTAGGTAACAATTGTTGATCACATCCTACGTGACTGTCGTTTATTGGGCGACATCACAAGTCAAGATGTCCAACGTCATGCCCAAGGCCCAAATCCAATTTTATAGCCTCGTCAAGTAAACCAACCGCGTATGAGCAGATGTTCGACATCCACCCAATTTGATAAAGAAAGCTGAAGGTACCCTGCTTTTGCAAAGCCACCCAGCACGATCGAAATCCTTATAGGTGTAGCGATTGGAAGGGCATAAAAAACTCTTGATTTTTCTAAGGGAATCAATTCTAACACATCAAACGCAAGAAGTAATAGGTAGTGATAACAACAACTATGGACTGTAGATCAAATCTATGATAACTCATTCGGTTAATCCAATCATACCGTGTGCAAGTTACATCCATGTTTACCACATCAGCTCATCTAATAAACCAATGCTCCGAGCCTGTAAGAGATCCAATATGTTACCATCAATCCATCCAATGAATCAATGCATAGAGCCTATAATAGATCCAATCTCCTATCATGAAGCCACAATAGATCCAATCTACTATGGTAATAGATCCAATCTATTGCATCGATCTAGTTCAAAAAAACTACGTACGATCGTCTTTGATACCACTAAAGGTTACGGGGTAGGCAACCATAGCATGAAAATGTGTTTCATATACCGCATAAAATACAGGAACATGTATAAGCAAGGGATAATAGATCATTACCACTTGACATGCAGTGCTGCAGAAGATGTGTTGAAGCAGCCAACTGCTTGATGTCATGTGCTGAGTGGTCGCAGTGAGAAGAGCCGATGCTGATTCTGTCTAGTCGATCTCGATCAAGAACCACTCAGCCAGCTTCGCAACCAATCGGTTGATGAGCATAACAGTCATAGCAATGCCTCTATGGTATCCACAAGCATGGGATGGTGACACCGAGTTCTAGCATGCTAGCACCACAAACTTAGCGGTGGATCTTGAGAGATTAGACTAGGGCATAGCTAGGGTTTCATAGAAACCTTTTCTGCAATGGCTCTCATGCACACACAACCGGTGCCCTAAGTCATGCCCCTCATACATATATGTAGTCTCCACTAATGGGCTTTAACCATGCAAAGGCCCATCAGGATAATAATTGCTTGCGAATCAAGTATTCGAGTGTCGTTGGAGGTCCAACTGCGTAGGCCATCTACGTTCTTTCGAGCCAGATCAGATTGGTCCAGTCCCAATCGAACTTTGCATCGGCTCATGCCAGAGCTGATCAAGCTCGGAGTCAAACCTCAAAATTGCCACATGGGCACATCTCCATCATACATGTCATGTCCGACAAGTATCAAGCACAAGAAGACAAATTAAACATGATAGGGATTCTGGAATCAGCATTAAGTGCAGAATCCAAGCTTGGGGGAGACAATTGTCTGGCATTTGACAAGCAAACTTGTGGCGATGAGAAACAACCTAAACTTCTGAGCCAAGGAAGGAAGGCTCAAGCATATCCGCTACTATAACGTTGCATTGACCAACCATGGATGAAAGGAGGAATGGAGTTCTATTGAACAATATACCTTGTGATGACCAACCTTGATGTATCTCTCGTGCTTAGTTGAGAAGGAAACTTCCATCACAAAACTTCTGTGAGTAGCATCAATGATGGAAGAAGTTCCAAAGATCATGAAGAAAAACACAAAGAGGCCTCATGAAGAAATCCATTCTCAATGCCATTCATATTAAGGATCGGAGGATTACTTCACACCATGATTATATAATGTCTTCCATTGAAAACAAAATAAAATTCAAAGCAGAACAAAGGAAAGCTTCATCAACATGGATGGAGATTGCTCTCAATCATAGAAGGTTGTTTCATGACACCACAACAATCAAGTCTGGGGAAGGATATGCCGAGAGGCACCTATCCTCTAACCCAACTCATGGGAGGAAAGACCTCGATATTCAACCTACGACAACAGTTGATTGTTGCAGGACATTGAACATGATTTGGACATCATGAAAAACGAATGTTAGTCAATCTATTCTACCCGGCAGACATTGAAGTCAACTCCAATAGACATCCATCAACTGAAGATTGGTGGCAAACTTAAAGGACATGCAAGAGTAGAGAGATGAGTCATTCACATAAGTGAGCAACATGAGCAGCATCGTCCTCACCGACGGAGCAAGCAAGCTTGGGGAGGCAATGCTACGTAATATTGAAGCTCAGGTTCTTGGCAATCACTTGCAAGAACTAAGCTTGGGGGAAGTTCACCAGGTGAGTACCCCGAATGCTCAGCATTTCATTGAATATTGTAAATCCTAAACATTGCTATGGAACCAAAAATATTTACTTCTTGTTTCCCCAAACAAAAGAAAAACTTCACGAGCTCCGTAAGGCAAACGCGGGCCTGTGACTCACACGACCCCTGACCGATGACCCATGGGTTGAGGGGTCCATTTCCCTTTTCTTTCCTTTCACTCCTAAGCAGTCCACAAAAGGAAAGACTGACTAAGGGGCTCAGGGGTCGGGAACTCCCTGACGATCCCTCGGCCACCACATGGTTCCTTAGAAGGAATTGGCAGAAGAGGACAAACACAGAGAATAAGGTCATATCTAGAGCAGCAAAGAGATAGCGGGCGCATGGGCCGCATCTCTGCCCGCATGATTGATGCATGGAGGCACGGCGCCTGATGGAGCGGGGCGCACTATAGCATGCCGCCCGCCATCATTACACCATGCAGTGGATAGGCATGGCTCGTCACGTCCCCATCGCTTATGTGATTAAGGCAAAAGGATGGGAAGACTGTGGCGCCCCTAACCAACCTTAGTCGGGGAAGGCCATCAAGGCCTAGACAACCCTTGACCGACCACTGTCAAGCCCTCCTTATCTGGTTCGAACCTTACCACCGTAGTGACGAGTGGTCACATGTCATTCTCATGGATGATGTAACCCCCTTCTTTTTCTACTATTTCTCTCTTTGTGTGTAACTTCCAAGGGGCACCATCCTGAGATATATAAGGTAGGACAGGGTCAATGAGGAGGAGGACAGACAATAGACATAACACACTGTTTGCGTTCCTTATCCTGTTAGATGTAACTCCGCAAGTGCATGGAAAACACGTTGTAGCCTTCAACCAAGACTATTCCAGGGTATCGAATCCACGAGGAACGAGGAGTGTAATAACACACAACATGACCAACCGAACTAGTGAAGCTAGCAATGTAGAGAGTAAAAGTAAAGAAGCAGGTTCTCGACATATGTTAAATTGCCTTACTATACTAAGCATGCAAAGTGCTATACTTGTCATGCAAAACTAGACACCAAAGTTGTAGCACCACTGCCAAGCACCAGAGTGATTACCCGAGAAAGGCGGGTACTATAGGATTCAGTTTAATCGTCAGCGAGTCTATGTGAACGTACGAGATTGGAATATTGAGAACACAAAAGCTGTCACCAAATGTGCCTACCAACCAAAGCTGCGTGGGATAGCCGACCAACCAACATAAACTCTAAGTATAAACACTGTCGTGTCTACTTGATGAGTTCACTACTAAACTAATAATGAGTCAGAAGAGCAAGCAACACTATATAGCCAACACTATAAGCATGCACAAAGTTCCCATAAATAGACAAGCATAAGACTAAGTTTGAAAGTTAAGTACTAATGAAATAACAAAGGTGGAGTACAAGGAACTTTACTCAATCCTAGAATCGAATATCCTTCCTCTGAGATTACAAGCCTGGGACCAAAGATAAATCCCACTCCCTCACTCTTCACCTCACTACTCTTCATGATACAAGAGGCACTCTCTCTACATGCTCAGGGAAAACATCAGTTTTCCAACACTATACACTTCACACTCCCCAAAGCTACTCTACCACTAACCACACCTCATACCATGACCACAAGGGTATTTATAGCTATCCTAAGGCGGTTATGGAGGTTAAGTCGGTGGTTTTAGGGAAAGGTGGAAGGCCGGGCAGCCACCACTTGGCCGGATGGCCAAGCTTGTTGGTCCGGTGGCCTGGGTCAAGGCCGGGCGACCCTCCGATGCACTGACCTTGTGCATCCAATGCTCTAGGGCCGTTAGTTGAGGCGGTTGATGGTTAAAACGGTGTGCTTTTGGATGTATCATTGGATTTGTCTTGTGTTTCTTCCTTAGCCATTGGATCACACCCTCCTAGATTGTTGACCTCACCAATCCATGGGTTGGATCGGTGAGATGGAGGTGTTCTAGGGTGTTGGTGCTTTCTCTCTCGGTTTCTACTGTGGAGTTGTACTTGACACATTGTATGTTGCATGAGGTCGATTGGTGTGGCATTTGGTGCAAATCATGGGCTGGGCAGCCAAGGAGGTAGGCTGGGCAGGCTTGGACTTAGCCCTGGTGGCTAGTCCTTGGTGCTGAGAGGTGGAGGAGACTGGGCGGCCTACCCAACTGGCTAGGCGGCCAAGGGATTTTGCCGGGCGGCCAGGGTTTTGTCACCTTAGTCCAACCTTCCATTGTTTCACCATGTAACTTGTGGAACCAGTTAGAATGTATGAACTTTGCATAAAAATCACCCTTGGAACATGAAATATTGGTTGTCAAAATAGGTTATAAGGACCGCCAACACCTGCCCACACACTTAGATCTTTGCTCGTCCTCGAGCAAATGAGAATTAAGCATGGTGTAGAGGGCGTATAGCAACCATAGTCATAGCAAGCTCAAACATTACTCCCAAGTTAGTTCATCTTACGTAGGATTTTAATGGTAGCAACACTTTAATTTTGGGATGTTGAGACAAAAAACAAGTCCAAGTATCACAACAGTTTTCTCCCAACTTTGAGCACAAGAGGTTTTCAAATTTTCAAAAAGCATGGTGCTCCTTTCCTTTGTTATCAAGATCACCTCTCGATCGCTCAAAGGATGGGAATCATTGTTTTTCTTTGTCTCCTAATCTATGTTTGGTGGAGTTGAGAAGGAACATGACTATCTCATAATGTTTGTATCACAAAGTCAAATCAGGTGTCAAAGCAAAGAGTATGAACAAACTTGAAGATTTTGGCTATGTGCAAGTGTGGCAGAAAGTTATTGGTGCGTGTGCTTTTGTATTCCCCTTTTTGATGCGAGAGAAGGCATGGTACTTTCCTTGTTTTCTCTCTCTTTTCTCTTTCTTTCTTTCTTTCTTTCTTACTTCTTCTTATTTTCAATTCCATGCCTCTTTTCCTCTCTTTTTGCATAACTGATGAGGGGTATTTGGAATGTTTGCATTGCTCAATTTGGTGGAACTTTGTGGTATGAATGTGCACATGATAGCCAAAAACCTTGAACTATTCTAACTCATTTGATGGCACAAAATTTGACAAGGTTCAAAACATTTAGGGAAGCCTTTTTGCTGCATACAGATTTTCATTTGCGGCACTAGTAGGACATGTTCTTGAGAACATTGGAGAAGAACACATATTGATATTTTTGCAAAACAAAAACTCTTTGCCTAAGTGGGAGATTATTGAAGTGTATGCATGTTACTCATGTCTCATGAATCAACATCTTAAATCAAAGTGTGTTCCTAATCAAACATGTCCATAGGCAAGTTTCCTTTTAACATAGGGAGTAAAGTTTGTGTAGGCACAAACACAAGTTGACAATATGATCATGTAGAGCAGATTTTTGTCCAGGTTTCATATTTGTAATGGAATGCATTGAACCATATTTGAAATATTGACAATTATACCTGGTTCACGGTGCAAGGCAAAGTGATAATGATGGGCCAACTGACCCTAGGGGTTGGGTGGGTGGCCAAGGTAGGGGCCAGGCGCCCTACATGTTGAGCCTTCCAACCTTCGCGTTGATCAACTTGTGTGGAGAAGTGCTCTGGGACATTTATTTTTGTGTGTGGTACATGTTCCACGAACGTGACAGGCCGGATGGCCAAGGTGTCAGGCCGAGCGTCCAGAGGCAGGGTTAGTATTCCCGTTCATTCCAGCAGGGTTAGTGATAGGACATTGGGGTGGCCGAGTGCCATTCCCCCACACTTGATCTCAAAGCAGGGACAAATGAAAATTTTTTGGATCTAAGCATTAATGAACAAGGTAAACAAACTAAAACAAAGATAGGCACTATCCATACAATGAAATAAATGAAACAAAACACTATGCACTATGAAATAAAAGGGCACCTATACTAAAATTTATTATGAAGCATGGGGCGTCTATGACATGGGTGGATCATAGGCTTCGGGATGCCCTATGACATCAGCAATGCGATAAACTTTGGAAGATATACCCTTCATAAGGATTTCTATCTTCTCGTTGATTTCCCACTTCTAAAACTTACCTTCTATGCAACGTTCTTCCAAGCACTGCAATGCATGCTTCACCGCCGTTAGCTCCAACATGAGAGACTCCACCATCTCTTTTTCTTCTTCTTCTTCTTCTAATTCTTCAAATGTGCTAGGTTCACCCTTGATCAGAGGGGGCTTGTTGACCCTCTTGATGGTCCTCCTAGGGGGAGTGGAGTCAATGGATGCATCCCCCCGAATGTTGGCTACATTGTGGCTTAGGACCAACACTTCCCCCATCATTAGGGGTAGAACCCCCACCAGACGATGTTGGAGGGTGAATCTAGGCTCTTGGAGATCCAATTGCCACATCCTTCACGAAATCATCTGAGAAGAGCTTCCGCATAGGCATCTTAGGACCGATCATCCTGACCTTAGGTCGAGGCGAATCTGCCCTAAACACCTTCTTGGCGATGGTCCTCATAGGGGAAAGGCCACGTGCAGGCCTTCCCGCACTGCGAGAGCGTGCGGGAGAGGCTGGGCGGCCTCGCTCTATGCCAGGCAACCTAGCACCAGGCCGGGTAGCCTGGGGAGGTGACCGGGTGGCCAAGGGTGAGCCAACATGTGATGCTTGTGGCATTTCAAGTGCATTACATTGGCATCATATGGTTAATCACATCATTTCATGAGCATTTCATATTGGTGGATGAATGGACTAATTCATTTGAATCAATTAAACCTAGTTTTACTGAAATGGCCTTTGTAAATGCTACTTTAACATCAATACTATTGTGATCTAGATTAAACTTTCTATACCAAACCTGTATATAATTTCATGCTTTACAACTTTGGTATTTTGTGTGTTGACATGAATAATGGTTTGCATAATGTTTTGGAGCATTTTCTGTCATTGTCTAAAATCTGTCAAATATAGACCTATCTGATAAATTCAAATTTTTGTGAAACAAAAGTCTTAATCATGCAAAACATTATGTATTAAAGTTGTACTTCATGAAATTGTAAACAACATTGGTTTAGTACACTTCCCATGAAAATGACCACAATATGCTTAACTGAATTTTTAAACTATAGGGTTTGGTCGGTCAAACTTGCACCATGAACTTAAATCCATTCAAATTTCCAAATTTGAACATAACCTAGTATTAAGGCCTTTAACAAAGTTGTAGATCATCAAGATTACAATATTTCTTGTATTTTGTGTTTTTCGAAATTCGGCCACCAGCCACCATATTGGTCAAATTGGAGAAGTTCAAAAGGGTAGAAAATGAGTCAAAATATGTTTCTTATTTTTTGTCTATCCCCCCCTCTGTACTCACTAACATGCAGGCCCAAGGATCCAGCCGCTGACGCCATGCCGAACCGGTGCACATCGCGTGGCTGCTGGCGTATGGGCGGGGTGTCCCACGCTTGGATCACTCCCCTGACTGCCGCGTTAAGTGGAGCTCGAATCCCTCCCTTCCTCCCTTCCTCATCTTCCCCCTGCATCCCAGCCACCCGAGGCTCCCTCCCTCGCCTCACTAGTTGCCTCGCCGCCCAAGCTCTGCTCGATCTCTGCCATCATTGTCCCTCCGCCCAACTCCACCAGACCCCCACTGCCCACCTCGCCGTAAGCTCGCGCATCCGACGCGCGTGGTGCGGCCATCGTTCCCCTCTTTGTTCGCCGGATCAAGCCGTCGCGCCACCGAGTTGACACGCAGGTTCGCGCTTGGTTCACAGCTTCTGCAACCCTCGTCCACACCCCCTTCGCTGCCACCAACACCCTAAGGTAGTTTGCTGGGGTGGGGAACACCTTCCTCGACCCGCGTCGTAACCGTGGTGAGCTCCGGCTCACTAGCGCGCGTTCCCGCGTGGCCACCGACCAGCGCGAGGTGGAAGAATGGGCCAACAATCTTTAGATCCGGGCCCTGTGAGTTTTGTTTCACGATTTAGTCTTGCGCACTATTGAATGTGTCGATGTATTCTTGCATGCTAACCCCTGAGGTCTACAGTTAATCACGTAGAGGTCCTCGGAGCTATGGGTTTTTTCTATTTATTTTCTTTTTTCGGCTGAAACTTTGAAAATACATGATAAACAACACAAAAATCTTAAAAATCAAAACTTAGTTTGAATGTACTCCTCTTGAGTAGATATCCAGAATGTATATGATGTAGATGTGTGAAATGACCATTTTGCCCTTGGATCTTGCATGAATGATAAAACACATAAATGCCAAAAGTAGTTGGAAAGGAATCCAAAAATTATGAAACCTGTACAGTAGCTTTATTGTCACATTTTGGCACTGTGGTAATTTTGGTAGCTATAGCACTATGGTCAAAATGCAAGATCTACCCCTATACTTGATTTTTGAGCTAAAAATGAGTGGGAAAATACTTGCGACATGAAAAGTGCTCCAAATAATCTACCATAAACTGTACTTGCTCTTTGACACATATGTACCATACTGTGAAAATGGGGCGCTCTTCATGACATGTTTTGTAGGTGATATGAAATAGATAAATACTTATGTGATAAAACGAATAATAGGAAAAGTGACTTTATATTGCAAAATAAATTTTGAGAAAAATCATGGTGCTTCATAGTTAAGTCTTGGTCATGACACAAATTTTTGTGGATTTTATTGTTGCTATTTTGAGCTACATGTGAAATAAGCTAAAATAAATAAGTGGAAAACAGATGTGTTAGGCTGGCAAAATCGGCGTAGCTCGATGGTTTGCCCGAGGAGCGACAGAACACCAGGGTTTGTATAGGTTCGGGCCGCGAGATGCGTAATACCCTGTGTCCTGTTTGTGGCTGTTTGTACTGATCTGAGGTCGTGATTACAATGAAAGCTAGGGCTTTGGTGCACTAGAGCGTGGTTTGGTGGTATGAGATGAGTTAGAGTTCTACGTAGGGGCCCGTCACCCGCCTTATATAGGCCGACGATTTCTTAGGTTACAAGTCATGTTCCATCTATATCTCCTAGTCGGTTTAGATTACAAGAGATCAAACAGAATCTTCGTCCCTATTGTTCCTCCTTTGAATCTCGCAAATCTCAGACCTTGAGTTCGAGTCAAGCATCCTTTCGTACTTCCCCGAATCATGACATCACTGCCTTGATCTCCAAGCTTGCTCGACCATCTTGAGGCTTGAGCTGGGCAGCTGGCCCATGAAATTAGCCGACCGCCCTTCTCAGGACCTCCAATGGCCCACGTCTTGAGTTCCCGCCATGAGAAACCAGAGGATATCTATCCCCCACAATTATGATGACATGTTAAGCTGGCTATTAAAATTTCATAGTCAGAACATTTTCTGTTATTTATAATAAATCTGAGAACTTATTTGCTAATTTGCTAGAATTACTATAATTATTTTATAGCTCCTTTGCTCCTCAAATGTGGGTGGTAGCATTATAAAGTACTTATCTTCATGTCATAAATATTTAAGCTCATTTGGAACTGTATAACAATTTGAACTCAACAAGAGTGGTTTAATGCAACAAATAAACATATTGGATAATGTGAATTGGATGTATTTGCTATGAATACATAATGTTGCATATTACAACTTATTTATGTGATGTCCCCGGCATCTCGAAAGTTTTAACACGTGATTAGATTAGCGGTAGTCAAAGATTTGGCTTAATGATGTTTAGAGAAGAGCAACAACTAGGCTAGTAAATCACAAAGTCAAAAATTTTCCAGTGAAATATGCAAAACCCCTGAGTTTACTTGTGACTATAGTTCAAAATATAATGTGATTGGGACCAAACTCTCTATAACAAACTTGTAGAAAATTTTATGTAGATCAAATTTGTTATTGAGTGTGGTAACATGCACAAAGGTTTAGGTAGAGTTTTGAGTCGATTAATGAAAAAGACAGAAATCTGCCTAAACTTGATCGGTAAGGAAAATTCAAATTTCAAAGGAACAAAAGTCCCTATCATGCAAAACATCATATAAGAAAGTTGTAGATAATTAAAAACTACACAACATTGGTATAATACTCTTTCTCTGAAAACGAGCATAAAATAGACTTTAGGAATTTCTAAGTTTGCATTAAACCTTGGTCAAACTGGAGTCAGCAGGTTAAATTCAAATTTAATCATATTTAAACTTGGAATCTGATATTACTCCTTTTGAAAAAGATGTAGATCCTAAAAGGTACAACGTTTCATTCAATTGGGTCCTTTTCAAATTCGGAATTTAGAATACTCAAAAACTCAAGTTTCAAACAGGTCTTCCTGCAGACAACAGGGGATTTCCTATTTTTTCAAATTTTGTTTTCTCCATGAGTCGCTGACGAGCGGGCCCCACCTGTCGGGTCGCCTGCGCCGGTACTCGGGTGGGCCCCACTGCCCTCCTCACCTCATGCACCCCGTCCGTAGACCTCTCACCCTCCTCCTCACCCCGACCCCACCTGTCGGCCTCACCCGATCCATGGACCGAGTCCACCGCGCGCCTTCTCTCTTCCTCCTCTCCTCCCGCTCGCCCACACGGCTGGCGAAGGGCGCCTGCACGCCGACGCCATGGGCGCCCGCGCGCCACGCCGCGGCCACGCGCCACCCGGCCTGCCCTCACCCCTGCCGCGCTGCCCCGTACCCCGGACAAGAGCGGAGACCTCGACCCTCCATCATCCTCACCTCACTCGCTCCCTCCCTGTCTCTCTCCCTCTCGTGTGCACGCCCAGAGCGCATCTGCCATGGGAGCTCGCGGCGAGCTCACGCCACCTCGCCTCTCCGTAGCCCCTCCGCCCCGCCCGTCACGCGTCCCGCGCTCGCCTCCATCTCCTCCACCGGTCCCCCCACCTCAGTGGCCGCTTCCATAGCCCCGGACCCTCCCTACCGTGCCGCCCGCCATGGCCACCATGGCGAGCTCGAACACACCGTGGACAGCCCCTTCGGACCATCCCCGCATCTCCCTTCTACTTCCCCCATGCTCCCCATGCTCCGGCGCTACTCTAGGGCCTGACCATGGCCATCCCCTTCGCCCGCACCAACAGATCGAGCGCGCCACCGATGGGGGCTGCGTGTACGGTTCACCTCCGGTTCACGCGCGTTCCCCGTCGATTCGGGCCACCCCGCACGATGAGATCAGGGGGAAATGGAAGCCCGCGACCGGGGACACCTTCCCAGACCCGCTCGGCTCCAAGTCGGCGCCCCCATGCGACGCGCCGCGCGCGAGATCCCCGGCGGCCGCGCGCCTCTCTCTGACTACCAAAGGTAGAAGAAGGAGAGGCCGGTTTTGCCAAAAACCCCCTGAGTCTTCTTATTTTTACGCTCCCTGTTTGTGTACTATTCACTGAGTCTTGAAAATCTTGCATGCAGGTCCCTGAAGTCCATGATTAATTGAGTTCAGGTCCCTGGTCATTAGGATTTTCGATTTAATGCATTTATTTAAGCTGAAACTTTGGAAATTCATAATAAATCGAATAAAAATCCAAAAATTGCAAACTTTGTTGCATTGTACTCCTATTAAGTAGATCTACAGAATGGATATGATGGTTGAGTAGGAAAATACATTTTTGCCCTTGCTTTTGTATATGCATATTAAACCAACATAAATGGAAAATATGGGTAAAGTGAGCTTCAAAAACTATGAAATTTGGGCAGAGGCCATGTTAACATGTGTAGGCTCTATATAAATTTTAGTAGCCCTAGCATTAACTGTTTAATTACTATTCTACCCTTGTCTTATATTTAAGCATGTATTTAATTTAAGAAAAGTTTGCTATGGTGAAAAATGTTCCAAGTGACTTTAGGGGCTTGATATGAGCTCTAGGTTATGACCATAACTCACTGCTAGCATAGGAGGTGGTGCATGTAAGGCTTTGGCTCTGATTTGAAAATGGTAGAAATAGTGCATAGTTACGTAAATAATAGAAAATGTGAGACTAGTATATCCAATAAATGCCACAATGAACCATATTTGAAACATAAGAATATGTAAGACTTAGCTACTGTTTCTGGAATGCAATATAGGTCTTCACTACTGTTGAGATATGCACGCTAGCAATTCTAAGTTAGCTATGTGAAATAGGGTTATTCATACGGGTGCTTGACATTCAAGCATCTCATTCGCTGCATCATGCATATCATTCATATAGCGACGCTCATTGCAGATATGTGATCGAGAAGCAAGTGCGTGGAGATACTTCGAGCAACGGTGTCCAAAAGACCAACTAAGGCCCAAATACCACCTGGAGGCCCCTGAAGTGGTATTTGGAAGGAGGAGCTGCCCAAGTGATCAAGGGGTTGCCTGGGGCAGAGCCTCACAACCCGGCAAACTAACTTTAGTTTAGTTTGTTCAAGTTATCAACAACAAAGGTAGGCCCCTTAGGCATATACACCTACCTAGGGAATCTCACCACCCTTTATTTGATTGTGCATTTACGTTCAGGAGTTGTTTGAAACCCCACCTGCATAAATACCTGATATCCTAATTAGAATGGATAGGCCGAAGTCTATGCTTAGCCATGCTTAGACGGTAGAAGTCGAGTGAAGATATTCACTCGCGAGATGATAGGACTCAAAATGTTTTACAAAAATTTAATACGAGAGAAATATGATATGATGTGATGAAAAGATGAGACCGGGCGGAGATATGGGCATATTACGATGAAAAATGATGAGGATAGTTTGGTGGACTCCGCCCGAGTCATTTAAGGCCCGATTCGCTGTTCGCCTGCTGATCGGCATAATATTGCTAGAGTGCTTATCCGGGATAATGGACCGGTGAAAGTCTTACTCGTGCCATCCGAAGAACAGAGACAGGTTCCTACCATTCTTGTTGGAGGCAGTTAGGCCTGGGGGAGCTTGTACTCGAGGGAGGGCTGACCCGGAGCGGCCGTGGTATCGCTCCTAAGGGAGGGCTGACCCGGTGCGGCCGTGGTATCGCTCCTGAGAGGGCAAAACCTGGGGGAATGGCGGGATTGAATCGAACTTGGGATGGGACGAGTGGAGATGGGGGCTATATGTGGAAACGCGATGGCTAGTAAGCATATACCCCTGGCATGATAGTTATTCCCGGGAATTAAAAATCGATTCGAATCGCTGATGCTCACCAGGTGTGAGAATGCCGGTATCGCACACGGGCGACGTAGTAATAACTTTAATATCTTGTTCATTTAATCATGCTTTTTATATTACATGTTTGTACTTGTATGTTACATTTCCGCAAGCTCCTTTATGATGACATATGTGTTGGGAGGATGATATATATGAGCTATGGATGATGATAATAACTATAATGAACCAAATGAGGCTTATACTTTAGAAATAAATGATACTTGAAAGTAAGGACTCACTTCTAGTAAGCTTGCGCGGGTTAGAGTCTAGTCCACAAAAAGCCTTGCATACTCTCAAATGTGTCGGGTTGAAACCGCCCACGGGTAAGTCCTACGAGTACCTCACGTACTCACCCCTACGTTGTTGATGTTTTTATTTCAGGAGTATCTTGATCGAGAATGACAATGGTGGGCTCAATGTCATGGCTCGATGTTTAATTTTCCGCTGCAAGAGTATATCAGTATTACGTTACGGTTTCCGCTGCGAGGTTAATTTGGAATTCTATTTCAGTATGATTGTACCCCATTTTGAGTAAATATTCTTAAACAAATCAATCTATGTTTGTATGAAATGATGGGTTGTTGTAATTGTTGTGGCTCTTTCGAGAGGTTAACGTGTGTGATGTCGGTATCCCTGGGTGATGGTTGCGTCGAGTGCCCTTTTGGGTAGCTCGACGGACGACCGGGTTTAGTTCGGCCTAACCACACCGCAAGCCAGAGGTGGCAAGTGTGCTTAGTTCGAATTAAATCGGCGGTTCCGCCACAGCTGGTATCAGAGCCGATCATACACGAACAACAATTATAACAACTTGATTTTGATTTCGAAAGCCTATTTTAAAAAAATCTTTTCAAAGTATTTGCGAAAACGAGAGTATCGCGTATATGCCCATTATAAGGATGTTAGCTTATATATACAGGTGGCATCACTGACTTGACTAACTAAGATAGCAACTCATGTGCATATTCGGCATTTTGGGAAACAATGTTTCGGCCATAGCTATCCCTAGGACTGGTGGAACGCTATCGGGATTTGCGATTCATTGTGAACCTTGCATTCATGCTGCCTAGGTAAATCTTTTAAGGGGGGTGGGCATGCTTGAAGCTTTCATGCCCACCACACTTACATTTGGTTTTGGGATCCATCTTCTTCTCGGCAATCCCCAGTACTGGTGGAAAGTCAGGTTTTGGGAAGAAGGTCCAGCAGCCCACTCAACGTTGTCCACGCAGCGTGAGAATTCGCGTGGATACCACACTAGGTGGTAATGTATGAGCATGCATTTTTCTTGCAGGTACACTAACCACGAAATGCGTAGCATGGATGACTAGAATTCGGCTAGTTGCATGTAGGGAGAGCACGTGCATATATGCCACCGGAATATCGTTAGTTATAAAAGTAAGGATTTGTGAGGACGGATAGGACGATCATGCATCATTTCATCTCATCTCATGTGCTTTGCTATGTGTGTTTGATTGAAAGTAACTAGATTCATATCATGTTTATACACGTAATTGTTTGAAAGTAACAAATTTCACATGAAATTTGTATGAGTGTTGCTACCATTTTGAAGTAGATCGAACTGCAAATATAACCATCAGAAACTTTAAATACGATAATAATAGAGTATGTAAATTGTGATCACTTCGTTATAGAACTCTAACTCTAAAAGTGCTTATAACGTCAAATAAATACAGAATTGTGACCAAGCTAAAAGTTTGCACCACAATGACCCACTGATAGAAATCTGAAATCTGTGGCTAATCTAAATGGTTTTAGTAAGACTTTTTATATCAAATCTGTAATTCATAACGAAACAACAACCTCTGTATATTGATCTTACTACAGAAATGCTGTCAAAGATGACCTATAAACTCGTAAATATAACATAAACCCAAGTCTTTCAAGGGTGGAAGCCAAATTGCCGTTGGCTTAGGCCTTTTTAGCCTCATCAAAGCTACCACAAGAAGAGAATTCGAAGAAAGACAAAGCTGAAGAGCATTCCAACGACACGACCTCCGTTCAACGTCTGCAGTCCGGGATCAATCTGCTGAAGGGATTCGCCAAGCCCGAAGATCAAGTCAAGATAGTTTGAACATGTTAACGTCTAGGTGCTAGTTGATGGAACTTAATAGGCATGCCTACAACTACAAAGACAATGTACAAATTCCCCTACTATCTCAAAGCGGTCGAATAAAGATTTCTCAACACCACACCGCTGAAACAGAAAGAGTTCAGAAGATACCTCAGTCGAAAGTTAACCCTCGCTTGCATATCCCTAACGATGCTGGTTGGCCATGTGTTTCTAATTCTCGTGGTTCTGATGCTCCAAACCATCAAAGTCAATGTGTTTTCAGCCCTTTGGTTCATATCCTCCATACATTGAGATTCATGTGCTCCAATCTCCTTGTTCATTTCTTGTCATGACCTTGTAATATTCATGATCCTACAACTAAAATGATTGAACCACTCTTGTTGTGATGTCTCCTTAGGCAGTCTTGGATGCCTCGACGGGACCTAGAGTCCTATGTGTACGGCTGTCACATGGTTGTGCTACTTGGTTCGCGCTGGCATTAGGACATGCGAAGGCATGACATCACTTCAATCGTGGAACGTTCATAATTGGTTTTTATCTTTAATTGATCTCGCTACTCTTGATTCGTGGGGATGATCGATTTCATTTTCCACTATCCTGTATGTATCATTTCATTGCCTTGTTTCACCTTACCTTTCCTGAGTGTGGGAGTAGCCAATCTCCACCCACTGCTTGTCCACACATTTTCATTGTTTCTGTGGAAGTGATCAGCCTCATTTCCACCATCTCATGACATCCTTTTATTGCCTTGTTTCACCTTACCTCCTTGACCAGTGGGGATGATCCGCCTCAACCCCACGGCTTGTTCATAATAATTCATATCCATGTTTGACCTTGCCTCCGAAGGTTGGTGGGGACAGTCAACTTCGTTCTCACCGTCTTCGTCAGTACTTTCTATCCATTTGTTGAACCTTAATTCCCGAGGGTGTACTTTACGAACATCCTCCACACTAGCTTTTGTCCTCGGCTAGTGCTCTTGTCTTATCGTCATTTATCTATGAGTGGTTTTCTTCCTCTTAGAAGGGAACTTACTAGCATTTTGTTTCGCTAGTAAGAACACATCAGCTACTGCCATATTCTTGATCACTCATGACCAACGCTAAGAACTCATACAGATCATCACTTTGTTTAGGCGAATACGGCCTATCTTCTCCCTCTTGTGCCTTTCTTGTCCTAATGAGTAGGATGTGCTACGTTTCACCACATCTTACTCTTTGAAAACATGTTAACTTGGAATTTTATATGTGGACACAGTCCTTGTCAAATAAAATGAATGTGTCTCTCAAAAACGCATCCGATGATACTCCTTTCAATCAAAAGACCCGGCCTTATTCAATTTCCGACTGTGTACACTTTGCTTTCATTATTTGGATAAATCAGGGACTTACCATGTTTCAAATATTAGTATCAAAGTCAGGAAATGACTCCATTCCTTTGCTTCAATCACAGTCACTTGCTCGCTGACCACATTCTCTTCATGGTTTGTTCATTCGCTCTCTTATATGGCACGACTCGTCCAGTATCTTAGAGAGACCACCCTAGCCTAATAGATAACGCTCTGTGACTACTTGTGTAAAAGAGGCACTAACCATTCACAAGCTAGTTGACAAAGCCAACAAGTGAAAAATTGGGATATTACCATGTGCATTTGAAAAGGCACGAACCACGATGCCATACTCTTTACAATACGCGATAGGTAACACACCCGTACCTCACACAAATCTCGGGACGAGATTTCTTTAAGGGGGGTGGGTTGTGATGCCCCCGGCATCTCGAAAGTTTTAACACGTGATTAGATTAGCGGTAGTCAAAGATTTGGCTTAATGATGTTTAGAGAAGAGCAACAACTAGGCTAGTAAATCACAAAGTCAAAAATTTTCCAGTGAAATATGCAAAACCCCTGAGTTTACTTGTGACTATAGTTCAAAATATAATGTGATTGGGACCAAACTCTCTATAACAAACTTGTAGACAATTTTATGTAGATCAACTTTGTTATTGAGTGTGGTAACATGCACAAAGGTTTAGGTGGAGTTTTGAGTAGATTAATGAAAAAGACAGAAATCTGCCTAAACTTGATCGGTAAGGAAAATTCAAATTTCAAAGGAACAAAAGTCCCTATCATGCAAAACATCATATAAGAAAGTTGTAGATAATTAAAAACTACACAACATTGGTATAATACTCTTTCTCTGAAAACGAGCATAAAATATACTTTAGGAATTTCTAAGTTTGCATTAAACCTTGGTCAAACTGGAGTTAGCAGGTTAAATTCAAATTTAATCATATTTAAACTTGGAATCTGATATTACTCCTTTTGACAAAGTTGTAGATCCTAAAAGTTACAACGTTTCATTCAATTGGGTCCTTTTCAAATTCGGACTCTAGGATACTCAAAAACTCAAGTTTCAAACAGGTCTTCCTGCAGTCAACAGGGGATTTCCTATTTTTTCGAATTTTGTTTTCTCCATGAGTCGATGACGAGCGGGCCCCACCCGTCGGGTCGCCTGCGCCGGTACTCGGGTGGGCCCCACTGCCCTCCTCACCTCATGCACCCGGTCCGTAGACCTCTCACCCTCCTCCTCACCCTGACCCCACCTGTCGGCCTCGCTCGGTCCATGGACCGAGTCCACCGCGCGCCTTCTCTCTTCCTCCTCTCCTCCCGCTCGCCCACGCGGCGGGCGAAGGGCGCCAGCACGCCGACGCCATGGGCGCCAGCGCGCCACGCCACGGCCACGCGCCGCCCGGCCTGCCCTCACCCCTGCCGCGCTGCCCCGTACCCCGGACAAGAGCGGAGACCTCGACCCTCCATCATCCTCACCTCACTCGCTCCCTCCCTGTCTCTCTCCCTCTCGTGTGCACGCCCAGAGCGCATCCACCATGGGAGCTCGCGGCGAGCTCACTCCACCTCGCCTCTCCGTAGCCCCTCCGCCCCGCCCGTCACGCGTCCCGCGCTCACCTCCATCTCCTCCACCCGGCCCCCCACCTCAGTGGCCGCTTCCATAGCCCCTGGACCCTCCCTAATGTGCCGCCCGCCATGGCCACCATGGCGAGCTCGAACACACCGTGGACAGCCCCTTCGGACCATCCCCGCATCTCCCTTCTACTTCCCCCCATGCTCCCCATGCTCCGGCGCTGCTCTAGGGCCCGACCATGGCCTTCCCCTTCGCCCGCACCAACAGATCGAGCGCGCCACCGATGGGGGCTGCGTATACGGTTCACTTCCGGTTCACGCGCGTTCCCCGTCGATTCGGGCCACCCCGCACGATGAGATCAGGGGGAAATGGAAGCCCGCGACCGGGGACACCTTCCCAGACCCGCTCGGCTCCAAGTCGGCGCCCCCACGCGACGCGCCGCGCGCGAGATCCCCGGCGGCCGCGCGCCTCTCTCTGACTACCAAAGGTAGAAGAAGGAGAGGCCGGTTTTGCCGAAAACCCCCTGAGTCTTCTTATTTTTACGCTCCCTGTTTGTGTACTATTCACTGAGTCTTGAAAATCTTGCATGCAGGTCCCTGAAGTCCATGATTAATCGAGTTCAGGTCCCTGGTCATTAGGATTTTCGATTTAATGCATTTATTTAAGCTGAAACTTTGGAAATTCATAATAAATCGAATAAAAATCCAAAAATTGCAAACTTTGTTGCATTGTACTCCTATTAAGTAGATCTACAGAATGGATATGATGGTTGAGTAGGAAAAGACATTTTTGCCCTTGCTTTTGTATATGCATATTAAACCAACATAAATGGAAAATATGGGTAAAGTGAGCTTCAAAAACTATGAAATTTGGGCAAAGGCCATGTTAACATGTGTAGGCTCTATATAAATTTTAGTAGCCCTAGCATTAACTGTTTAATTACTATTCTACCCTTGTCTTATATTTAAGCATGTATTTAATTTAAGAAAAGTTTGCTATGGTGAAAAATGTTCCAAGTGACTTTAGGGGCTTGATATGAGCTCTAGGTTATGACCATAACTCACTGCTAGCATAGGAGGTGGTGCATGTAAGGCTTTGGCTCTGATTTGAAAATGGTAGAAATAGTGCATAGTTACGTAAATAATAGAAAATGTGAGACTAGTATATCCAATAAATGCCACAATGAACCATATTTGAAACATAAGAATATGTAAGACTTAGCTACTGTTTCTGGAATGCAATATAGGTCTTCACTACTGTTGAGATATGCACGCTAGCAATTCTAAGTTAGCTATGTGAAATAGGGTTATTCATACGGGTGCTTGACATTCAAGCATCTCATTCGCTGCATCATGCATATCATTCATATAGCGACGCTCATTGCAGATATGTGATCGAGAAGCAAGTGCGTGGAGATACTTCGAGCAACGGTGTCCAAAAGACCAACTAAGGCCCAAATACCACCTGGAGGCCCCTGAAGTGGTATTTGGAAGGAGGAGCTGCCCAAGTGATCAAGGGGTTGCCTGGGGCAGAGCCTCACAACCCGGCAAACTAACTTTAGTTTAGTTTGTTCAAGTTATCAACAACAAAGGTAGGCCCCTTAGGCATATACACCTACCTAGGGAATCTCACCACCCTTTATTTGATTGTGCATTTACGTTCAGGAGTTGTTTGAAACCCCACCTGCATAAATA
The DNA here is from genome assembly GCA_030272315.1 of Paspalum vaginatum. NCBI lineage: Eukaryota > Viridiplantae > Streptophyta > Magnoliopsida > Poales > Poaceae > Paspalum > Paspalum vaginatum. Next base: position 22,630,412 of record CM059019.1, on the reverse strand, counting down.
CCTGATATCCTAATTAGAATGGATAGGCCGAAGTCTATGCTTAGCCATGCTTAGACGGTAGAAGTCGAGTGAAGATATTCACTCGCGAGATGATAGGACTCAAAATGTTTTACAAAAATTTAATACGAGAGAAATATGATATGATGTGATGAAAAGATGAGACCAGGCGGAGATATGGGCATATTACGATGAAAAATGATGAGGATGGTTTGGTGGACTCCGCCCGAGTCGTTTAAGGCCCGATTCGCTGTTCGCCTGCTGATCGGCATAATATTGCTAGAGTGCTTATCCGGGATAATGGACCGGTGAAAGTCTTCCTCGTGCCATCCGAAGAACAGAGACAGGTTCCTACCATTCTTGTTGGAGGGAGTTAGGCCTGGGGGAGCTTGTACTCGAGGGAGGGCTGACCCGGAGCGGCCGTGGTATCGCTCCTAAGGGAGGGCTGACCCGGTGCGGCCGTGGTATCGCTCCTGAGAGGGCAAAACCCGGGGGAATGGCGGGATTGAATCAAACTTGGGATGGGACGAGTGGAGATGGGGGCTATATGTGGAAACGCGATGGCTAGTAAGCATATACCCCTGGCATGATAGTTATTCCCGAGAATTAAAAATCGATTCGAATCGCTGATGCTCACCAGGTGTGAGAATGCCGGTATCGCACACGGGCAACGTAGTAATAACTTTAATATCTTGTTCATTTAATCATGCTTTTTATATTACATGTTTGTACTTGTGTGTTACATTTCCGCAAGCTCCTTTATGATGACATATGTGTTGGGAGGATGATATATATGAGCTATGGATGATGATAATAACTATAATGAACCAAATGAGGCTTAGACTTTAGAAATAAATGATACTTGAAAGTAAGGACTCACTTCTAGTAAGCTTGCGCGGGTTAGAGTCCAGTCCACAAAAAGCCTTGCATACTCTCAAATGTGTCGGGTTGAAACCGCCCACGGGTAAGTCCTACGAGTACCTCACGTACTCACCCCTACGTTGTTGATGTTTTTATTTCAGGAGTATCATGATCGAGAATGACAATGGTGGGCTCAATGTCATGGCTCGATGTTTAATTTTCCGCTGCAAGAGTATATCAGTATTACGTTACGGTTTCCGCTGCGAGGTTAATTTGGAATTCTATTTCAGTATGATTGTACCCCATTTTGAGTAAATATTCTTAAACAAATCAATCTATGTTTGTATGAAATGATGGGTTGCTGTAATTGTTGTGGCTCTTTCGAGAGCTTAACGTGTGTGATGTCGGTATCCCTGGGTGATGGTTGCATCGAGTGCCCTTTTGGGTAGCTCGACGGACGACCGGGATTAGTTCGGCCTAACCACACTGCAAGCCAGAGGTGGCAGGTGTGCTTAGTTCGAATTAAATCGGCGGTTCCGCCACAATTTACTTGCTGCATACTTTTCCATACTCTGCGCCAACACCATATACATTCATTTGCACTCATCGGCATTGTATCATGCATATAGACCTCACGAATGAGGAGCCACCGCAAGAGCCATTGATCGATGAGCCGGACGATAAGTCCCTGCACCCGGAGCCGGTGAATCGGTAGCAGGAGTACCAATAGCCAGCACCTGACTTCGCACCAAAGGCACCCACTGAACCTAGCGAGGAAGGTAGGTAAGAACATAATATAATCCTGATTGATTGATGACTGCACATCCACATTAGGAGTTGATTGAAAACCAATGCATTAGACTCCTTGGCCGCCCTTGCCCTAGCACCTATACATAGAGTACATAGGACGAGTATGCCTAAAATTTGCTAGGTATGAGTAGATACGAGTGAATGGAGTCACTCATTACGTAGGTGACTTCAAAATCACAGCAATCTTACTATTATGGAAGTTGTATTTATGATTATGATTTAAATGGAGACTAGGTGGATATTTTAATTTAGTATTTAGTTTTTATGATGTTGCACATTGGACTCCACCCAAGTCGCATAAGGCCCGTCCACTATCCACCTACTGGTCAACACAACATTTCTAGGATGCTTGTCCGAGATGTGGGACTGGTAAAGTCTTTCTTAGGCTTGTCCAAAGTTTTTGAGGTGCCGCCCATCCACTTGTAGGAGGCCGATGGGCCCGAGGGCACTTGGATTCAAGGGAGGGCTGACCTGATATGTCGTGGTATCGCTCTTGAGAGGGCACTACCAGGGGGTTAGGTGGGATGCTTTGAATCTTGGGACAGGACAAGTTAAGATTGGGAGTATATGTGAGAACGTGATGGCTAGTAAGCTTATACCGCTAGGATTATAGTTCCTAAGAATTAAAAATCAATTCGAACCGCTGATGCTCACCAGGTGTGAGAATGCTGATATTGCATGTGGGCAACATAGTAGTACTTGAATATGTTGTATTATTACTCATGTTTTCAAGTTCCACATGCTTTTACTTGTATGTTGCATTCCTGCAATTTATTATTATGATAATATATGCAACTTTTTTACCTTGGTCTTTATGCAAATATGTCACTGTTTAAGATCAATGGCTAAGAATCCACTTGTCAGTAAGCAAGCTTTGCATCAACCTTAAGCCACTCTATTAAGTCCTACTGAGTAATTAGTACTCAGGGTTTGCCTCCATATTTTGAGCGCAGGTATGGAGTTCTTCGTATGCACCTGTGTTGGTGGGGGTGCATGTCTCCACTAGGGGTGAGTGTCATTATGTGTGGCACAGGAGCAACATCTGTGGGCTTGATGTTGTTTCCTTTGAGGCAAGTATTTTGAATGGTCATGAACTTTGAACTTTGAATTCCGCAACGAGATACTTTTAAACTTGCTTATCGTATGGTACAATGTTGGAATTGTATTTTATTTGAAACTGGTTTGTAAAACTAAGTCTACCTAGTTTCTATCTCCACTACCTGTGATGATGTAAATGTTGTGGCTCCATCAAGGGCTGGATGTGTATGATGTCGGTTTCTTACGATTTTGGTGTTATTGGGAGCCGAAAGACTCTCAATGGACTACCGGGTTTAGTTCGGTCTAAGTGCACTACGAGCCATGTGGTAGGAGGTGTTCTTAGCTCAGATTAAATTGGCAGTTCTGCCACACAATGTGTCATCTTTGATCTGGGAGACACCTATTGCAATGAGCTCATCGTCGGATGCCGGCGAGTAGGTCACCGTGGTTCATGACGTCATGGATAGGCTCATGGGAGTGGTGTTATTGGAGGCCATGGCTAAGTTTTTCACAAGAGATATGAGATGGGATTGCTGAGAGTGCCAAGAAGGGGGTGAACCCTCATCCTTGAGTTGATGGCAGCTTGATCTCATCTACTCAACCAAGTTCCCGAGGTATTGGGGATCAGATCACTTCCAAATTCGAAGTGAGGTGGCCGGGCGGCAAAGTGGAAGGCCGGTCGGCCACTCAAGGGGCCAGGCGGCCTAGCCCTTTTGGCTAGACGGCCACACCAGGGGCTAGGCGGCCTAGGTTATTGAGCCAGCCAGCCTCGCCAACCTTTGTTTGGTAGACTAGAGGTCAGTTTTACCCCTTTGGTGTACTGAAAACCCTCTTCAATGTCAATACTTTGGGATTTGGCTGAGATTTTGGTGAAGTGGAAGCAAAAGGTAAGATGAGATAGAAAAGTAAAGAAAGCATGGTAGTGTTCATGGCTCATTTTAGGCCAGATCTAGAGCATGGCTACGTGATCATGCCTGTTCTTCTAGCTCGTAGACATCTACTTCTTCGATCTCTGGCATTTCGGGCTCCAGGAAAACTTTTAGGTGTTGTCCGTTCACCTTAAAAACTTTCCTGTAATCAACCTAGAGGGTGATGGTACCATGATCAGTGGCATCAAGGACCATAAAGGGTCCTTCCCACTTACTTCTATGCTTACCATGACCTAACAAATGAACGCGAGAATTAAAGGATAATACCTTATCTCCTGGTTTGAATTTCTTGATCTTGATGTGCTTATGTTCTTTGTAGAGCTTGGCACTGTGGTAATCCTTTTCCCTCCATTCCTCCAATTCAGTGAGTTGAATCTGTCATCGAACTCCTGATGATTAGAGATCCATGTTCTACTTCTTTATCGCCCAGTGGGACTTGAACTCAATTTCTACTGGTAGATTACAAGTCTTGCCATACACCATCTGATATGGTGTCATGCCAATGGGAGTCTTGTACGCTGTGTGATATGCCCAAAGAGTGTCGAGTAGCTTGGATACCCAGTCTTTTCCATAGCTATGATAGTTTTCTGCATGATGTTCTTAATTTGCTTGTTTGATGTCTCAGCTTGGCCACTTGTCTGTGGATGATAAGGAGTGGCAACACAGTGTTCCACACCAAGTTCTGCGAGGCACCTTTTGAATATTTTATTTGTGAAGTGTGGTCCTTCATCGCTGATGATGACCCTTGGTGTACCGAATCGAGGAAAGATGGTATCATAGAACATTCGGATTGAATGTCTTGAATCAGCTGCGGAACACAGCATCGCCTCTACCCATTTTGATACATTGTCCACTGCGATCAGAATGTACTCTTTGTCTCCACACTTGCGAAAGGGCCCCATAAAGTCTATGCCCTACACATCGAATATATCAAGTTGAAGGTTAATACTGAGTGACATAGCATCCCTTGGATTAATGTTTCCTTGGCGTTGGCACCTCGGACACCTTTGTACGAACTCCTTGGCATCATCGTACATATTTGGCCAGTAGAATCCACTTTGCCAAATCTTTGCATGAGTCCGATAGGCTCCATAGTGACCTCTATCAAGGATCAGGGGTACTTTGTAGCTAGGAATGCAGCAACACATGAGTTCGTATACGCAGAGCTTATATAAGTAGGGGTCATCCAGAGATAGAACCAATTGTCGTGAATCAGTTTCCTCTGATCAACGTCCTTAGGCACATATCCAGTGACCAGGTAGTTGACAAGATATGCATACCATGGTTGGGATGTTGTGACCTTAAGGAGGGTATCATCTCTCATGTAATCATCAATTGGCAAGAATGATGTTTGTTCAAACTGCATTCGTGAGAGATAATCTACAACTGAATTTTCAACTCTCTTTTTGTCTCTGATTTCTATGTCAAATTCTTGGAGCAACAGGACCCACCATATTAGTTGTGGCTTTGCACCATTCTTGGTGAGGAGATATTTGAGAGATGCATGGTCTGTGGATATGATAACTTTGGCTCCCACCAACTATGATTTGAATTTATCAATGGCAAAGACAACGGCCAAAAGTTCTTTTTTGGTGGTGGAGTGATTCAGTTGCGGGTCAGTAAGCATCTTGCTTGCATAGGATATGGCATGATGTTTTCTATCCTTGCTCCGACCCAAGACTACTCCTATAGCATAGTCACTGGCATCGCACATGATTTCAAATGGAGCATTCCAGTCAGGTTGTTGGATGATGGGTGCTGTGACGAGAGCCTTCTTGAGTGTGTGAAAGACTTCAAGGCAAGCTTCATCAAACATGAAGGGTGTATCTTTGGCTAGCAGATTGGTCAGTGGTTGGGCTATAAAGTAGAAATTTTTAATGAATCTCCTATAGAACCCTGCATGACCAAGGAAGCTTTGGAGTGCCTTGATGTTTGATGGAGGTGGTATTTGCTCAACAACTTCAATTTTTGCACAGTCCACCTCTATGCCTCTCTCCGATACTCTGTGTCCTAGCACAATCCCTTCACTAACCATAAAGTGACATTTCTCCTAGTTTAGGACAAGGTCGACCTCCTTGCACCTCTGGAGAACCTTTTCTGAGTTTTCCAGACACCCATCGAAGGTTTTTGCCGTACACAGAGAAATCGTCCATGAAGACTTCCATTATGTTCTCTATCAGGCTGGAGAATATGGCCATCATACATCGCTAGAATGATGCTGGAGCATTGCATAGCCCAAATGACATTCCCCGATAAGCGAAAGTGCCAAGGGATAAGTGAATGTGGTCTAACTCTAGTCATTTGGGTGAATTGGGATCTGGTGATAACCGGAGTAGCCATCGAGATATCGAAAGAATGAATGGTTGGCCAGTCTTTCAAACATTTCATCAATGAAGGGCAATAGAAAGTGATCCTTCTTGGTGGCGGAGTTGAGCTTTCTATAGTCAATGCACATTCGCTATCCGGTGATAGTACGTTGTGGGATTAACTCATTGTTTTGGTTTTTGACAACTGTCATTCCTCTCTTCTTGGGTACGACTTGGACTGGACTGACCCATTCACTATCTTGTACAAGGTAGATGATACCCGCGTGTAGGAGTTTGAGCACCTCCTTCTTGACTACTTCTCTCATCGCATTGTTAAGTCTTCGTTGAGGTTCCCATGTAGGCCGGTGTTCGGTCTCCATGGGGATGCGATGTGTGCACCTGTTAGGACTAATTCCCTTCGGATCTTGAAGCGAGTACCCAAGCACCGATCTGTACTTCTATAAGATTGACATCAATCGCCGGCCTTCATTCTAGGTCAGCTTGTAACTGATGATCACTGGGGTGTGCAGATTCCTATTGAGGAAGGCATACTTCAGACCAGGCGGTAGCAGTTTAAGCTCTATTTTCGGGGAGGTCAGGCCACAGAGATTCACTCAGTTCTTCAAACTCAAGCGGCTCTTCTACCACACTGAAGTCACTAGCCTCTTCCTCGAGGCTGTGTTGATCCTCCTCTTCATCAAGTGGAATACCCATCACTTCTTTTAGGGAGTCAACCTCTGGCTTAGACTCTGTTTTGGTATTCAGTGCTTGACTCAAGCCAATTTCTAGCACCTCTTTACCAAACTAAAGCTATAGCTACCTTGGACTTGTAGTCGCATAGAATAGGAAAGTGACAGGGAGCCCAATTTATATGAATGGTATAGTCCCATGGGTATGTCCAAGATGTGGAAATCTAAGAACATCCGCTTGTCCCGCAAGGTAACTGCTACGACCCGAATGACTCCATGATTTTCCAATGATTCGTTCTTGTTCCACTTCAAGCGAATATTGGATTTTTATCGTAGTTGTGTGGGGAAGTAGGTGTTGACAACATATTTAGGAATGATGTTTACCCTGACTCGAGGGTCATAGAGAATATCTTGTGGGAGCATTTCAAATACATGGCTATTGGCAGTCGTTATAACCTATTTCAACCACCAACATTTCATGTTTCAAGGGTGATTTTTATGCAAGGTTCATACATTCTAACCGGTTCCACGAGTTGTGTACAAAGATCAAGCAGGAACACAGGGAACGATTCAAATAAACACAAAACATGGTGAAACAAGGTGCAACAATGGAGGAGTGGACAAGGGGTGACCAAACCCTTCCCGCCCGACCAACTTCCCAGGCCGCATGGCCTATGGGTTAGGCCACCTGACCTCCCTCCAACTCTCAGCACTATAGACTGGCCACCAGGACTAAGTCCCAGGCCGCCCGGCCCACCTCATTGGCCGCCCGGGTTGAGATTTGCTACGATTGCCACATCCTTCGACCTGCATGCAAGAGAGAACATGTTAAACACAACTCCATGTTGGAATCTAAGAGATCAATACAAAACACCCTGGAAGGCTGCCACCTCACTGATCAAGCCCACGTATAGGCTAAGTCAGTGATCCAGGAGAGTGTCATCCAATGGCTAAGGAAGAAACACAAGGCAAATCCAACGATACATGCAAATGCACACTGTTTTAACTGTCAACCGCCTTACCCAAGTGACTAGAAGCATTGAATGGACTAAGTCAGCAGCTCCAAGGGTCGCCTGGACTACAAGCTAGGCCGCCCGGCCATGTGGAGGTTGCCCAGCCTACCAAGTGTCCTCCTAGAACCAACTTAATCTCCAAAGCCGACCTTTGGACAGCTATAAATACCCCCAACGTGTTTACTTGTAATTGTGATGGTGTGTAATGGTAAAGTAGCACTTGAGAGTGTGAAGTGTATAGTGTTAGAGAAGTGAAGTTATCCCTTAGCTTGTAGAGAGAGAGTGCCTCTTGTATCAAGGAGAGTAGTAAGGTAAAGAGTGAGGGAGTGGGTATTCTCTTGCTCCCCCCACGGACTTGTATTCTTAGAGGAAGGATATTCAATTCCAGGATTGAGTAAAGTTCCATGTCCTCTACCTTTGTTATTTCATTCTTACTTTACTTTCATACTTCGTTTTATGCTTGTCTGTTTACGGGAACGTTGTGCATGCTTATAGTGTTGGCTATATAGTGTTGCTTATTTTTCTGGCTCATTACCAATTAGTAGTGAACTCATCAAGCAGACACGATGGTGTTGTACTTAGAGTTTACCTTGGTTGGTCGGCTATCCCACGTGGCTCTGGTTGGTAGACACACTATGTGATAGCTTTTGTGTTCTCAGTATTTCAATCCCGTTTGTTCGGATAGACTTGCTGATGATATAGCCAAATCCTACAGTACCCGCTTTCTCAGCTGGGTATTCAGCACTCTGGTGCCAGGCAGTGGTGCTACAGCTTTGGTGTCTATGTTTACATGACAAGTATAGTTCTATGCATGCTTAGTATAGTAAAGTGGTCTAACATCTGTTGAGAACCTGCATATCTGTCATTTATCCTCTACATTGCTAGCTTCACTAGTTTGGTTAGTTGTGTTGTGTGTTATCATACTCCTCGTTCCTCATGGATTCAATATTGTAACTGCAGTCAACCTTTATGAGGGTTTAAGTGAATGTTGACAATACATTAAAAGTAACTAATGAGTTTACATGCGCATGACAATAATGACAAATCAAGTGAAAGTGCTAACACACACACATATCGAGCAAGATAAAGTGAGCTCCATGTATACAATCAAGCAAACAAGTGCTAAGGTGCATTGCAAGCAAGAAAAGGGGCCCCTCATTTATTTCAAGCAAAAGAAAAGCGGTCCAAGCTCAAATTTGAAGATCAAATAGATTTGCTAATTTATCTCTTAAGTATACGAAAAACCGTACTATCTAGGGGGGGTCCAACATAAAGTGCTACTAGAATCATAAAGCTCACAAAGTTCATTCATCTCCACACATACAAAAGCCCTAGGCACAAAAAGTTCATTCCTATTCTCTGTATCCCATCGGTGCTCCCCACTGGCTCAGCCGGTTGGGTGCCCTGGAGCTAGTCTGCCGGCTCTGCAGGCTAACCGATGGTTCGACCAGCTCAGCCGGTTAGGCACCATGGAGCCGGTTTGCCGGCTCTGCTGACCAACCAGCTCAGCCGGTGGGTCACTTTCCTGCACTATAATGGTTCAAAAACGGCTAGTTCGAAAGGAGGAGTATATATAGCCATTCACTCCCCTCTTTCTCTCTCTCTTGGCCACTTCACCAACCTAAGACAAAGCTTGCTTGTTCATTCACTCCTTCCCCTCACTCTCCACTCTCTTGAGCTCAAATGCTCCATAGATTTTGAGTGCGAGTTTGTTAGTTCTTGAGAGAGCATCGAAGACTTTGTGTTCATCTCCTCCTCTCTCTTGTTCTTCGTGAGCTTTGGTGAATCTTGAAGCAAACTTGGTGGACTCATTACTCTTGGAGTCTTGTACTCCTAGATGGCTAGGTGTCGCCCATCGAAGCATTCGTCTCGTGTGGATTGCCTCGAGAAGTTTTTATTACCCCTCATAGTAAGTATCTCTCTGCCGGTCTTGGTGATTGGGGAGAAAAGGATAGGGTTGCGAGCCCAAACCCTTTGTGGGTTCCTCAACAATGAGGACATAGGGATGCCTTTGTGGTGTGCCCGAACCTCGGGATAAATCCTTGTCTCGTGTGCTTTCTTGTGGTGCTTGTGTTCCTCAAGTTCATTGTGTTCTTGTGCATACTCACCTTGTTTTGGGAAGTTTGGTGTGGAACTATCTTGTGTGTAGGTTTCAAGGCTTGCCCCTCTCAGATCTGCAAGAACAACCTCCAAAGAACCTCTAGAAAGTATCGGTATGAAATTTACTTGCATAGATTTAGAGATCAATTCAAGATTCCCTTTTCCCACCAGCTGAGTTGGTGAGCATTGGTTCAGCCGGTCCGAGCAGCTGAACCGGTCCGCACTAGTACAGCCGGTCGGTCACTGACTTCCGCCTTTTAGCTTGTATAATTTTTCAGATTAGCCTATTCACCCCCCTATAGGCTACTTTCAATTGGTCTTAGAGCCTAATCCTTGTGATTAGCGCTTAACCGCGTGAGGAATGTTGACCGTAGCCGAAACGTCCCACGCTAAGGGTGAGAAAGATGTCCCCATTGAAGAGGATGATCTTGTCTCCATCGATCTCAGCTAGACCTGATCAAACGTTGGGTCGGGTCTGGCTCGGGTCGAGTTGAGGTTGGGCCAAGGGTCATGTATGATGGCCCATACCCGACCCGCGCCTAACGCCGTGTCGGGTTGGGTTGGCCCGTGTACGTTCCCCGAAGGCATCGGGTTGGGTTTTTTCTGGGTTGGGTCGGGTATTTTGGCCTTGGGTCGGGTTTTGGGTCAAAAATCATGGCCCGTGCCCGGCCCGTCGATTGTTGCGGGTCAAAAAATACGGCCCACGCCCGCCCGTCGTGTTTCTCGGGTCGGGTTTTTTTTGGGCAGGTTGGGTCGGGTGACCCATGCCCAGGTCTAATCTCAGCTCCGACTCGGAAGAGGAAGATGAAAGCAAAGGTGAAGCCCAAAAAGAGATGAAGAAGATGGCTAAGGAGATGGCCAAGAAAGCTCTAAAGAAGATGACTAAGAAGCTCATGGCCAAGATGGAAAAGAAGATTGAAAAGAAGTCGGAGTCCACATCTTCACAAAAGAAGTCAAGATCCTCCAACAACAAGAAGTTCACTCAAATTCCATTTGATTACTCGAGTTTGTCCAATGGCTCCTCCAATTTTACTTCTGTACCCATTGGCAAGGCACCTATTCTAGATAGATTAAACTATGTCGATTGGGCTTTCAATATGAAGATGCATTTAATCTCTTTGTACCCAAGTCATTGGGAGATTGTGAATGTAGGTATATGTGTTCCCAAGGAGGGTGAAGTGATCACTCCCGAGTGGATGCAAGATCTTCATTGCAATGCACAAGCAGCCCGTGTTCTTAACAACGGGTTGAGTGAAGAGGAACGTCGTAAGGTCAAAGGCATAGAAATTGCAAAGGAGATTTGGGACAAGCTCCTATTGGTTCATGATGGTGACCGCAAGGCAAAGCTTGGGAAAATTGAGTTAGTGCTAGGTGAATTAGAGAACTTTGTCATGCTTCAAAAGGAAACACTTCAAGAGTTGTTTGATCGATTCATGACACTCATCAACAGGACAAGAGCTCTTGGATGAGAAGAATGGGATGATGAGAACAAAGTTGCAAGAAGATTTCTTAGAGCTTATCAAGTGAAGAACCTAACTCTAGCTGCAATCATTAGAGAACATGATGACTTTGAAGCCATGGATGCTCATACACTTCTTGGAAAGCTCCAACAACATGAGATGATGGACTAAGCGGCAATTGCGGTTGCCGGAAGAATCCAAAATGCAATTGTGCCAAATGAAGGTGAAAGCAAGCGAGTGGCTCTCCAAGCCACAAATGATGTGGAAGCTAGCAAGGCAAGCAAGCCAAGCAAGAGCAAGAAAAGGATTGAAGAGTCATCAAGTGAAGATAGTTCGGATGATGAAGATCAAGAAATGGCCATGTTCATCAAGAACTTTAAGAGAATGATGAGAGATGGAAGAAAGTACAAGAGAAGTTATGGTGACATGTATAAGAAGGACACGCACAAGAAGAGAAGGTTCTATGAGTGTGGTGAGTTTGGACACTACATAGCCGATTGTCCCAAGAAGAAGGAAGATACAAGGAGAAGAAGAAAGACAAGTACAAGGAAGACAAGAGCAAGAGCTACAAGAAGAAGCATAGAGGCCATGCTCATGTGGGTGAAGAGTGGGACTCGGATGATGAGAGCTCAAGCTCCGATGATGAAGGGATAGCAAGCATTGCTATCCACAAGGCTTCACCGACTCCACGACTCTTCACCAACCTCTCCCACGACGACGAGGATGACTGTACTCTCACTTGCCTCATGGCAAAAGGGAGGAAGGTACAATGCTGAACACAGTGCTGAGCAAAACATGATAAAGGAGTTTGGATTAAATGGCTATAACATAATCAAGAAGCTAATGAAGAAATTAGAGAAAAGGAAAATGACTCTCGACAAGCAAGAGGACTTGCTTATCCCTGAGAAGGAAAGAAACCTTGCTTTAGAGAGATCATTAGCTGGATGTAAGGAGAAGATGGAAGAATTGACTAGGGAACTCTCTCTCTAGCCTAGAGGAGAAATATGAAAATCTTGCTAAGGCAAACTCCTCCATGGACAACCTAAAAAATGCTAAACTTGAACTTCAAGAGAGCGTATCAAGCTTAAGTGCCCAGTTTAAGGACCTTGAAGTGCAATATAGCACTCTTTGGGAGACCACTTCTTCTACTTCACTGACTATCCTTGATTCTAATGCCTCCCCTAGCAAAGGATGGAACCAGTGTTTTGATCATGATATGGATGCTTGCACGACTAACCTTGATAAGGTAGGAAAGTTAGTAGAGCAAGTGAAGTTGCTCAAGTTCATGGTGACAAAAGATATGCACACCAACCAAGATGGGTACAAGACGGAACTCACCAAGTGTCAACCTCCCATACCAAACCGAGGAAAGAATGGGATTAGCCTCAAAGATGTGGTGAACCCAAGAGAGATTATCAACAGAAAGGAATGCCCTAAGTGGAGCAAGGGAACAACCTTGTTTGATGTGATGAACAAGATCCACTCACCTTCCTCCACAACCTCCACATCACAAGGGAAGGGCAAGAAAGTGATTGAGCAAGCCAAGTCAACCAAGAAAGAAGAAGTTCAAGTTCCTATCTCTAGATCTTGTGCTTGTGATTATATGTTGACTTGGGACCATTGTGGTAAAATGGTTGTCAAGTATGTGGGTGCCAACACAAAGAAAACATTGACCAACCGGAGTGTGTGCGCGCCCAAATCTCTTGTGACTAACTCTCAAGGACCCAAATCTTTTTGGGTACCTAAATCTAGAGCATGATTTGTTTTGTAGGATTACTCCTCCAGTGGATCAAGTTGGGTGCTTGATAGCGGATGCACAGATCACATGACCGGAGACAGAAGCATGTTCAACCCCTTGCAACTAACACATGATTCACAACAAATTGTTTTTGGTGATAGTGGCAAGGGGGAAGATCTAGGTCTTGGTAACATTCCTATCTCAAATAATCAATCCATTTCTAATATTCTATTAGTTGATTCGTTGAGTCACAATTTGTTATCTGCATCGCAACTTTGTGAGATGGGTTACAATTGTCTCTTTACGGATGTGGGTGTTCAAATCCTTAGAAGGGAGGATTCCACTATTGCTTTTACGGGTCGTTTGAAGGGCAAACTCTATCTTATTGATTTTACAACAACTAAGGTGACGCCCGAGACTTGTTTAGTAGCAAAATCCGAGATGGGTTGGCTTTGGCACCGCCGACTAGCCCATGTTGGCATGAGAAACTTGGCCAAACTTCTAAAGGGTGAGCACATCCTTGGATGAGGAAAGGTTTTGTGCTTTAAGGAGTGAACTAAATATTTTGGATTCTCGTAACGTTGTTTGATCCCTTGCACACACACTTGATTATTTGTATTTGTATTCGTAGAATTCTAGTCAATACATGTTAAATCAAATAAATAATTTGTTGACTCTTTTTGGATCGTTGGATCCTAACATGGGGAAAGTGACTATAGTTATGTATTGTTGTTTGTGGCTAGTCACCTGTACACAAGTCTCTCTAAACATTCTTTGTAAAAATATCCTTGAAAATCCCTTCAAAATTCCCTTTAAAAGTAAATTTCATTTAAGTTTTTCTCTGTCCCACCGGTGGACTGCTCGGACCGGCTCAAGTCAGTCTGACGGTTCTGCTGTCCTATCGACTGGACCATCGGCTGAGCCGGTAGGACAGTCTCTAGCCAGTCTCTCGGGTATGCTAGCCTACCAGCTAGAACGGTGGGCGCTCGTCTACCTTGCTCCGCGTGCGTGGTTTATATATAAAAAACCCTCAATCCCTGCCCGATCGGCTCCTCTATTCGACCGCCCCTGAGCCTACTGTGTCGCCGCTTGGCCCCTGCCCCTATCGCACCTATGCCGCCCTTGGCCGGCGCTCGTGCTGCCCTGGCCTGCACCCGCGCTCGCCCGCGCAAGCCTCCCTGCCGCGCTGGCCCCCGCACCCCTGTCCTTGCTCAGCGCCAGCGCCAGCGTCGCAGCCCTTCCTGCCCCAAGCTCTGCGCTGTCCACTGCCACCCCATCCTCTCCTCTACTTGCGCACGACCCCCACAACTTCTGCCAGCAGGCACCAAGTCCCTCCTCATGGTCCAGCCCTCTCTTTGCGCGGGAAACGCTCGTTTTGAAGGTATATCACCGTTCTTGCCTGATCTTTCTCTAGTGCATTCTAGTCAAATCCCCTTAGAAGAATGGTCACATTGTATCATCTATGCATGGACCTACAAGGGTGTGAAGTTTGGATGGTTGAATCTCACATTTCACATATTTGATTGTGAGCACCTTGCCCGACTGGCGTGACTGGTTCCCCACTGGTGCCACCGGTGGGGCATTCTGTTTGCCCATCTAATTCTTCTCCTCTACTTCTATATAGCTATCTTGTTCATCCTTCCATGGTCTATCTTTTTACAAACATGTTTTTACTTCAAATCCATCCTAAACCTAGTGTTCTCTCCTTATCCTAGGGTTTGTTCACCTTGCCTCATCGTGATGATGATGATTGAAGTGAGAGTAATGATGCGATTCATTAAGAATACCATCCCTAACCACCTCGTCGCAATCCTCCACACCGATCAGTCTCCAAAGGCAAAAAACTAGCTCAGTCCTCTCAACAACCTCACAAGAAAAAGGTATCCGGCAGGAGGAAGAGGGGGGGTCTAGTATATGAAAGTGAAGATGATGTTGGATCCCCTTCTTCAGATGCCAAAATCATTTCTAATCTGATCTGAACTGACCCACAATGCTCAAATCATGAGATCTAGTTCTTTGGTCACCAACCCAAAGGGAAGGCTGAGAGAATCAGGGAAGCAAGGTACACTAACCCGCTTCTTCATCAGAAGGCTCGATTCATCAATGATCATCACTTTCACACTGCATTGCATGTGGAGTTCTATCAAAATGTGAGGGCCAAAACCCAAACAGTGATTGGGTAGCGCTATATAGATTGGGAAGGTTGTCACAAGATGAATGATGTTCATCTCAACCAAGCTCTTGATCCTTTGGAATAGCATGGCTTGCGGCACATCATGGAGTTCAAATGTGATTGGAATGAAGGAGTGATTGCCCAATTTTATTCCACTCTTTGGATTACTGAACCAGATGAGGAAGCCGGCACTCCTCTTTATGTGAACTTCCTTATCCAAGGTATTCATTACCGTTAGAGCTATGGCAAGTTTGCACGAATCCTTGGCTGTGATAAGACTGACCTTGACAAATGCTCACTACATGCCTTTCGGTTCCCATCCTCAAATTATGTGAGTAGCATTCACTATGATCCAGTCAATCATCTTTGGGAGACCTCCAACATGAAGCCGTTCTATCGCTACCTCAATTCACTTTTCAGGCAGACTCTTCTTCCAAAGGGAGGTAATAATTTCAAGGTGCTCTCATATAATCAGAACATTCTCCTGTACTTCAATTCCCCGACCCGATATACTTTCAGTTGCTTTGATCTTATTTGGAAAGAGATCCTCAATGTCTCTTGGGATTCGAAGAAGAGCCTGACTCATGAACCCTACATTATGAAGATGCTTGAGGTAGTCACCAAGTACCGCTTTGATCCGATAGTCAAGCATACATCTTACAAGCCCAAGCCTATTCTAGATGCTCCTCCCACCGCTCCACAGGCTCATCGTGCTCCGCCTTCACCTCAGTCGTCTGGTGAGCCTGCTCTATCCCCTCCTTGCCATTAGTCCTCCTCTCGTGCTACTACTGCTACTCGTCCGCATGTCCCCTCTCATGATGCGCGACCAAGGTCTCATGAGGGTGGCTTGTTTCGGAGGTTAAATGCTATATTCAATATTTGCCATGATACTCGCAACGATGTGATTGACAACAACATTTACTTGAAGAGATTAGAGAGCAAATGAAAAGACAAGCTACAGGATAGCCATTAGCTCCTATGTTGCCTCCTCGTACCTATGAGTAGCCAGCTCGTCCTGAAGAAAATGTGGAGGATCAACACTTTCAGCAGTTTTGTTATCATCCGGATCACGCCCCAATCTAGTAGTTTTTCTCACTATGATTATGCTCAGGCTCAAAGCTCCTCTCAGCCTCCTACTCAGCAATCTCAGTATATTTTTTATCAGGCTAGGTCCAGCATTCATCAGGCATCTTTGGGGGTCATATCTATCTAGGTCCCTTTCCTTACCATAGATACATGCATCCGTACGCGTAGCGGCAACCTCAGTAGCCTCTAGCTCCTATAGACACCTCCTCGTCCTCTCCTCCTCCTACTACCTCAGGTTGGCCCGATTGGAATGCACTGCCTCCTTTTTCTCTGGGTCGTGATGGTTGGGAGTAAGGTGTTGGATGTCCTTCACTTTTGGTGTTTGTTGCCAAAAAGGGGGAGGATGAGTGTTGCCTCTTGAGAGATGAGTGTTCCTCACTAGTTATCATGTATTTGTATCCTTGGTGTTGTATTGAACTACGTATGATGTGTGTGTGAGAACCTAATTTGAACTTGTAATAATCCTCTAGTTGGTACTTTGTTCTTGCTACTTATTTGGTTGTGAACTCTTTTGTGTAATTGTTATGGTTGTTGGTTATTGTTAATGGTGTATTGTTGTTTTATCTCTCTTCTTGAAGTGTATATCATGTCATATGCATCACGAATTTTCTTATGACACTTGTTTATGCACCCCTCGAGTAAAATTACATTGTGTGGCTTTCACTTTTCCTTTACTTGTGCATACATTGGTATTTGAGGCCATATGATGAAATATGTTACATGCACAAATTTAGGGGGAGTCACATATGCATTCTTACTCAAAAGCTCATGCGTTAATCATATTTACATGCAACACTTTTAATGGTTTGTCAACAATCACCAAAAATGGGGAGATTGTAAGTGCAATCAACATTTATGAGGGTTTTAGTGAATGTTGATAATACATTAAAAGTAACTAATGAGTTTATATAAGCATGACCATAGTGACAAATCAAGTGAAAATGCTAACACACACTCATATCGAGCAAGGTAAAGTGAGCTCCATGTATACAAATCAAGGTGCATTGCAAGCAAGAAAAGAGGCCCCCATTTATTTGAAGCAAAAGAAAAGCAGTACATGCTCAAATTTGAAGATCAAATAGATTAGCTAATTTATCTCTTGAGTATTGGAACCACCGTACTATCATGGGGGGTCCAACATGAAGTGCTACTAGAATCATAAAGCTCACAAAGTTCATTCATCTCCACACATACAAAATCTCTAGCCACAAAATGTTCATTCCTATTCTCTGTGTCCCATCAGTGCTCCCCACCGGCTCAGCTGGTCGGGCACCCTGGAGCTGGTCTGTCGGCTCTGCTGGCTGACCGATGCTCCAACCAGCTCAACTGGTCAGGCACCCTGGAGCTGGTCTGCCAGCTTTGCTGACCTATCAGTTCAGCCGGTGCCCCACCATCTCAGCTGGTGGGTCACTTTCCTGCACTATGACGGTTCAAAAATGGCTAGTTCATAAGGGGGAGTATATGTACCCATTCACTTCCCTCTTTCTCTCTCTCTTGGCCACTTCACCAACCTGAGACAAAGCTTGCTTGTTCATTCACAACTCTCTCTCACTCTCCACTCTCTTGAGCTCAAATCCTCCATAGATTTTGAGTGCGAGTTTGTGAGTTCTTGAGAGAGCATCAAAGACTCCGTGTTCATCTCCTCCTCTCTCTTGTTCTTTGTGAGCTTTGGTGAATCTTGAAGGAAACTTGGTGGACTCATTAATCTTGGAGTCTTGTACCTCTAGACGGCTAGGCATCACCCGTCAAAGCATCGGTCTCGTGTGGATTGCTCCGGGAAGTTTGTATTACCCCTCATAGTAAGTATCTCTCCGCCGGTCTTGGTGATTGCGGAGAAAAGGACAGGGTTGTGAGCCCAAACCCTTTGTGGGTTCCTCAACAACAAGGACGTAGGGACGCCTTTGTGGTGTGCCCGAACCTCGGGATAAAGCCTTGTCTCGTGTGCTTTCTTGTGGTGCTTGTGTTCCTCAAGTTCATTGTGTTCATGTGCATACTCACATTGTTTTGTGAAGTTTGGTGTGGATCTATCTTGTGTGTAGGTTTCAAGGCTAGCCACTCTCAGATCTACAAGAACAACCTCCAAGGAACCTCTAGAAAGTATCGGTATCAAATTTACTTGCATAGATTTAGAGATCAATTCAAGATTCCCTTTTACCACCAGCTGAGCTGGTGAGCATCGGTTCAGCCGGTCGAACGAGCTGAACCGATCCACACCAGTCCAGCCGATCAGTCACTGACTTCCGCCTTTGAGCTTGTATAATTTTTAAGATTACCTATTCAACCCCCTCTAGGCTACTTTCAATTGGTATCAGAGCCAAATTCTCATGATTAGCCCTTAACCGCGTGAGGAATGTCGACCGTAGCTGAAACGTCCCATGCTAAGGGTGACAAAGATGTCCCCATCGAAAAGGATGATCTTGTCTCCATCGATCTCAGCTCTAACTCGGAAGAGGAAGATGAAAGCGAAAGTGAAGCCCAAAAAGAGATGAAGAAGATGGCTAAGGAGATGGCCAAGAAAGCTCTAAAGAAGATGACCAAGAAGCTCATGGCCAAGATGGAAAAAAGATTAAAAAGAAGTCGGAGTCCACATCTTCACAAAAGAAGTCAAGATCTCCAACAACAAGAAGTTCACTCAAATTCCATTTGATTACTCGAGTTTGTCCAATGGCTCCTCCAATTTTAATTCCGTACCCATTGGCAAGGCACCTATTCTAGATAGATTAAACTATGTTGATTGGGCTTCCGATATGAAGATGCATTTAATCTCTTTGCACCCAAGTCATTTGGAGATCGTGATTGTAGGTATACGTGTTCCCTAGGAGGGTGAAGTGATCACTCCCGAGTGGACGCAAGATCTTCACCCCCCTCTTGGCTACATTCAGATACCCTAGAATACTCTTGGGTGAAAGGCTACAACGTGTTTTCTGTGCGCTTGCGGAGTTATATCTAGTAGGCTAAGAAATGGCAACAAGCTTTTCTGGCGCCATTGCCGGGGAACGGTAGCTATTTTAACACAGAACCAAGGTCATCCTATCTTCTACTATACCACCTCCACCACCATCATCACCAATACACCATACCATCAAATGGATCTCACGCCTATCTGCGAATTATCTGCTCTAAAGGGCGATTTTCTGGAGCCTCCACCACCATCCACACCCATCATCATAGATGGCTATCAGCTACGTCTCGGCTTGATATTCATGGTCGCATCACAATTTTCAGCAAGCTTGGACAAACCCAGCGATGGTTGCTCTTTTTGTTTTCACTTACGGGAGCAGCAAAAACCAGGTACAGCAGAGCAGTTGGTGTGGAGAGGGGAGTTGGGAAAGACTAAAAATCAATTTCTGTCTACACTTCTTCCCACAACATCGAGTCGTTGACCTCCAATGTGAAGTTCTCAACTTTCGATAAGGAAGCAATGAGGACTTAGCCACAGCCTGGGCACAGTTCACCAATCTGGTCGCACCCGGTCCAGACTTGGTGATACAGGAGTCCATGCTCTTGCAGCACTTTGTCCAAGGCCTTTCACCAGGCGTAGGACATTCTCTAGACTTAGCTTTAGGAGGATCATTCTCTCACTTAACTGCCCTAGAAGGATGAAGAGTTCTTAACAAGATACTTAAAAAAATCTTCAGATGGTAGTAAGATTGAGAAGCCACGCTCACAACCACAAGATCCACCTGAGCCCAACTGCTCTAAAGAAGGCCAGAACGCTCAACCACCAACTCCACTATCCCGTCAAACCCTCAGAATTGAGGACATCCCTGAACCAAACATGTCGCAAGACACTTAGAGGGTCAGTGCCTCTGTGACAAATCCTCCGTCAGTCCCTCCATTCTCATTCGATGATGAGTTGTTCACGGGCTTTGGAAATGTATCATGGCTACCCAAAGAGACTTGACGCTTTGAAAGGACCTCTCAACTAGCAAACATCTTCCCACAACAGATACATCAAATGAGAGAGGACCTACTCTAGCTTGCAGCTGTAATAAATTGGGAATAGCTAGAAGAGAGATGACTTGACACAAAATTCAGTAGGTTCTACACAGGACCAACTCTCGTCCTTGGCCATGTATCCGACATGCTCCCACAAGACATTCTTTATGACCCATGCGTCAGGGTGAATATCATTCCTAATTATGTTGTAGACACCTATTTCCCCACTCAACCATGATCAAAATCTGACATTCGTTTCAAGTGTAACAAGAATGAATCATTGGAAAATCATGGAGTTATTCGGGTCATACCAGTTACCTTGAGGGACAAACGGGTGTTCTTGGATTTCCATATCTTCAACATACCCGAGGGGCCCATGCCACTCATTTTGATTGGGCTCCCAATTGCTTCTGTCATCAACACGATCAATCCAGGGAAACTATAGCTTCAGTTTGGTAAAGAGGTGCTCAAGGTTGGCATTAGTCGAGCATTGAACATCAAAACAAAGTCTAAGCAAGAGGTTGACCCCTTTGAAGAAGTGATGGGTATTTCACTTGAGGAAAAGGAGGATCAACACAGCCTAGAGGGAGAGGCTAGCGACTTCAGTGTGGTAGAAGAGCTGCTCAAGTTCAAAGAACTGGGTGAATCTTTGCGGCCTGACCCCCCCCCCCGAAATAGAGCTTAAACAACTATCGCCTCGCCTGAAGTACGCCTTCCTCGACAGGAATCCTGACACACAGGTGATCATCAGCGACAAGCTGACCGAGGATGAAAGCCAGCGATTGATCTCAGTCTTGGAGAAGTACATATCAGTGCTTGGGTACTCACTCTAAGATCTAAAGGGAATCAGTCCTAACATGTGCACACATCGCGTCCCCATGGAGACCGAACATCGGCCTACAAGGGAACCACAATGAAGACTCAACAATGCGGTGAGAGAGGTAGTCAAGAAGGAGGTACTAGAACTCCTACACGTGGGTATCATTTATCCCGTACAAGATAGTGAATGGGTCAGTCCAGTGCAAGTTGTACAAAAGAAGGGTGGGATGACAGTCGTCAAAAATAAAAACAATGAGTTAATCCCTCAGCGTACTTTCACCAAATGGCGAATGTGCATCGATTACAGAAAGCTCAACTCCGCCACCCAGAAAAATCATTTCCCCTCCCTTTCATTGATGAGATGCTCAAAAGACTGGCCAACCACTCTTTCTTCTGCCATCTTAATGGCTACTCATGTTATCACCAGATCCCCATTCACCCAGAGGACCAGAGTAAGACCACATTCACTTGTCCCTATGGCACTTTCGCTTATCGGCGGATGTTGTTCGGGCTATGCAATGCTCCAGCATCGTTCCAGCGATGTATGATGGCCATATTCTCTAACCTGATCGAGAACATAATAGAAGAATTCATGGATGACTTCTCAGTTTATGGCAAGACCTTTGATGGATGTCTAGAGAATTTGGAAAAGGTTCTCCAAAGATGCAAAGAAGTTGACCTTGTCCTAAACTAGGAGAAATGTTACTTTATGGTCACAGAAGAGATTGTGCTAGGACACAGAGTATCAGAGAGAGGCATAGAGGTGGATCGTGCAAAAATTGAAGTCATTGAGCAGCTACCGCCTCCATCAAACATCAAGACACTCCGAAGCTTTCTTGGTCATGCTGGGTTCTATAGGAGATTGATAAAAAATTTCTCCTTTATAGCCCGGCCACTGACCAACCTTCTATCCAAAGACAAACCCTTTGTGTTTGATGATGCATGCCTAGAAGCCTTTCATACACTCAAGAAGGCACTTGTCACAGCACCCATCATCCAACCACCTAACTGGAATGCTCCATTTGGAATCATGTGTGATGCCAGCGATTACACTGTGGGAGCAGTCTTAGGCCAGTGCAAGGATAGAAACCATCATGCCATATCCTACGCAAGCAAGATGCTTACTATCCCACAACTGAATTCTTCCACCACTGAAAAAGAACTTTTGGCCATTGTCTTTGCCATTGAAAAATTCAGATCATACTTGGTGGGAGCCAAAGTTATCATATACATAGACCATGTAGCTCCAAAATATCTCCAAACCAAGAAAGATGCAAAGCCATGACTGATACGGCGGGTCCTGTTGCTCTAGGAATTCGATATAGAGATCAGAGACAAGAAGGGAGGTGAAAATTCAATTGCAGATCATCTCTCACGAATGCAGTTTGAAGAAACGTCATCCTTGTCGATTGATGATTACATGACAAATCACACCCTCCTAAAGGTCACAACATCCCAACCATGGTATGCAAATCTGGTCAACTACGTGGTCACAGGATACGTACCCAAAGGAGTTGATACGAGGAAACTGATCCACGATAGCCGATTTATCTCTGGGATGACCTCTACTTATATAAACTCTGCGCAGACGGGCTCTTATGTCACTGCATTCCTGCTTGCAAAGACCCCAAAATCCTTGACAGATATCACTCATCTTCCTATGAGGGTCACTATGGAGCCTACTGAACTCAAGTAAAAATTTGGCAAAGTGGATTCTACTGGCCAAATATGTACGATAATGCTAAGGAATTCGTACGAAGGTGTCCGAGGTGCCAACGCCAAGGAAACACTAATCCATGGGCACTCACCAGCAACCTTCAACTTGATGTATTTGATGTGTGGGGCATAGACTTCATGGGGCCCTTCCGCAAGTGTGGAGACAAAGAGTACATCCTGATCGCAGTGGACTATGTATCAAAATGGGTAGAGGCGCTGCCGTGTTCCGCGGCAGATTCAAGACATCCGATCAGAATATTTTATGACATCATCTTTCCTTGATTTGGTACACCAAGGGTCATCATCAGCGATGGAGGACCTCACTTGATAGATAAAAGATTTAAGAGGCGCCTCGCTGAACTCAGTGTGGATCACCGTGTTGCCACTCCATATCACCGGCAGACAAGTGGCCAAGCTGAGACATCAAACAAGTAGATCAAGAACATCCTACATAAAACTGTCGAAGCTATGGGAAAAGACTAGATATCCAAGCTACCCGATGCTCTCTGGGTGTACCACACGGCATATAAACCTCCCATTGGCATGACATCATATCAAATGGTGTACAGCAAGACTTGTCATCTACCAGAAGAACTTGAGTTCAAGTCTCACTGGGTGATAAGGAAGTAGAATATGGATCACCAAGCATCAGGAGTTCGAAGATAGATTCAACTCACTGAATTGGAGGAATGGAGGGAGAAGGCCTACCACAATGCGAAGCTTTACAAGGAGCGAACAAAAAGATGGCACAATAAGTGCATCAACATCAAGACATTCAGACCAGGAGACAAGGTACTACTCTTTAATTCTCACGTTAGTTTGTTTGGTCATGGTAAGCTTACAAGTAAGTGGGAAGGACCCTTTTTGATCCTCGATGCCGCCGATCACAGTGCCATCACCCTCTACAACGATGACGGGGAAATCTTTAAGGCGAATGGGCAACACCTAAAAGTTTTCCTAGAGCCAGAAATGCCACAACTCGAAGAAGTGGATGTCTACGAGCTGGAAGAAGTGGCATGATCACAAGGCCACGGTCTAGCTCTGACCTAAACTGAAGCCATGTGCACTACCATGCTCCTCACTTTTCTATCATATCTCAACTTCTGCTTCCATTTCGCCAAAATCTCAGCCAAAGTTCAATGTTTTCACGATGAAGAGGGTTTTCAGTACACCAAAAAGGGCCAAAACCGAACTCTAGTATGCCAAACCAAGGTTAGCGAGGTTGCTTGCTCAAGAGCCAAGACACTGGGCCCCTGGTGTGGCTGTCTAGCCCCTTACTGGCCACTCGACCTTTCCACTTTGCTGCCCGGCTGCCTTACTTTGAATTTCAGGGTGATCTGATCCCCAATAGCTCAGAAACTTGGTTGAGTACATGAGATCGAACCGCCATTGATTTAAAGGCGAGAGTGCACCCCCTTCCTGCACTCTCACCATTCACATCTCATCTCCACCTCGAAAACCTAAGTCATGGCCTTCGACAACACACCCTCCAAGAGCTTAGCCCACACATCCGGCACCACGGTGACCTACTCACTGGCATCCAAAGATGAACTCATCCCAAGAGGAGTGATCCCCATCACGGATGACATGGTGGTGCTAGACATCACGTCGTTGGCCGCCCGACCATCCTTTCATGCCGCCTAGCCACCCCCTCAGGCCGCTCGACCCTAGGGCAGGCTGCTCGGCCAAGAGCGAGGCCGCCCGGCCTCCCTTACACACTCTCGCAGTGTAGGGAGGACTACACATGGCCTATGTCTTGCGCCCACCATCGCCAAGAAGTTGTTTTAGGCAGATTTTCCTTTGCCTAAGGTCGGGAAGATCAGCCCCAAGGTGCCAGTGCGAAGGCTCTTCTCGGATGATTCTGTGGGGGGCAATGGATCGCCCAAGAGCCCAGAATCACTGGCCTACACCATTTGAGGTGGAGTTACTCCCTCCGGGAAGTGGGGGAAGGTGCTGCTCCCAAAGCACACGGAGGACATCCTTCGGGGGGATGCATCTATTGAAGAATCCATTGACTCCACTCCCCCTAGGAGGACCGTCCACCGGATTGCAAAACCCCCTCCGATTAGGACTCTACCAGGACACTTTGAAGAATCAGAGGAGGAGAAGGAGAAAGAGACCATCGAGTCTCTTAAGGTGGAGATAAAAGCGCTGAAGCATGCACTCCATAGGCTTGAAGAGCGCTACGCGAAAGGTGAACATTGGAAGTGGAAGATCAATGGCAAGTTAGAAGTCATTAGGAAGGGCTTCTGCTTCAAGTTCCGCCATCTCGCCGAAGCCATGGGGCACCCAGAAGCCTATGATCCACCTATGCCATAGATGCCCCGGGCTCCATAATAATTTTTTTATAGGCGCCGTTTTGTTTTCTTAGTGCTTAGGTTTTGTTTATTTTATTTCTTTGTATGAACAGAGCCTATCTTTGTTTTAGTCATTTGCATTCATCATTAATGCTTAAGATCAATAAAGTTTTGTTTACCTTTACTTTAAGTTCAAGTGTCGGGAGGATAGAACTTGGCCACCCCATCTTCTTGTCACTAACCCAGCAGAAACGAACCAGAAACATGATGTACAGGGCTCCACCACACTACTCACAAAAACCTGGGATGATCCGAGCCAAAAGTTGGCCACCCGGCTTGGCACCCTGGCCGCCTGGCTTGTCACGCTCGCGAAAAATGTACAATACGCAGAAACATTCATCCCAGAGCACTTCTCCACACAACAAAAGTCGAAAGGGCACACATGAGAGGCCGCCCGGCCTACCCCCCTAGCTGCCCAGCTTGGCAGACATGGCTGGCCCATCCTCACTTCACCCTACACCATGAACCAGGTATTATTGTCAACATTTCAAGTATGGTTCATTGTATTTCATTCCAAACATGAAACTTGGATAAAAAATCCACTCTACATGATCATATTTTCAACTTGTGTCTATGCTTGCACAAATTTTACTCCTTATGTTGAAGTAAAATTGACATGGATACCTTTTTATTAGGGACCCACTTTGAGTTAAGATGTTGATTCATAAGATATGAGTAACATGGATAAATAGCAGTGATCTCCCGCTATGGCAAAGTGTTGCATGAGCATAGACTATTGTATCACCAGGTTTGGACCAGATGCAACCAGACTAATGAAACGTGGCCAAGCGGCTGCCAAGGTTTCATTGATTCCTTGTTGAATGTTGAGAACTTCACATCGGAGGACAACGACTCGATTTTATGGGAAGAAATGTAGACAGAACATGATTTTGAGGCTCTCCCAAGTCCCCTCTACTGCACCAACTACTTTGCTATACCAAGATTTTGGTGCTCCCATTAGTGAGATCATAAAGAGCAAACCATCGAAGAGTTTCTACAGGCATGCCCGAGATTGCGATACAGCTGCAAAGCTGCTCAAATTCATAGAGGTGTGTGTAGGGACTCTTTGATTCTAATCCTGCAAAGGATTGATCCCGGACCATGGCTATCAAGCCGGGACGTAGCTGATAACCATCGGTGATGATGGATGTGGATGGTGGTGGAGGCTCCAGAAAATCACCCGTCGGAGCAGATAATTCGCAGATAGGCATGAGATCCATTGGATGATATGGTGGAATGGTGGTGGTGGTATAGTGAGAAATAGGACAGCATAGGTTTTGTGTTAAAATAGCTACCATTCCCGGCAACGGTGCCATAAAAGCTTGTTGGCATTGCTTAGCCTGTTAGATGTAACACCATAAGTGCAACAAAAACATGTTGTAGCCTTTCATCCAAGAGTAATCTAGGGTATCGGATCCATGAGGTACGAGGAGTATAATAACATACAACACAACCAATCGAACTAGTGAAGCTAGCAATGTAGAGAATAAAATGCAGAGAAGCAGGTTATCGACAGATGTTAAAACAACTTACAATGCTAAGCATGCAAAGTGCTATACTTGTCATGTAAACATAAACACCAAAGCTGTAGCACCACTGCCAGCCACCA
Organism: Paspalum vaginatum; assembly: GCA_030272315.1. Taxonomy (NCBI): domain Eukaryota; kingdom Viridiplantae; phylum Streptophyta; class Magnoliopsida; order Poales; family Poaceae; genus Paspalum; species Paspalum vaginatum. The sequence goes on along the minus strand of CM059019.1, from coordinate 22,603,772 downwards.
GAGTGCTGATTACCCAGCCGAGAAAGGCAGGTACAACATGATTTGGCTATATCATCAGTGAGTCTATCCGAACATACGTGATTGGAATACTGAGAACACAAAAGTTGTCACCAAATGTGCCTACCACCAGAGTTGCGTGGGATAGCCAGCCAACCAAGGTAAACTCTAAGTATAAACACCGTCGTGTCTACTTGGTGAGTACACTACTAAACTGGTAATGAGCCAGAAGAGCAAGCAACACTATATAGCCAACACTATAAGCATGCACAAGGTTCCCGTAAATAGACAAGCATAAGAATAAGTATGAAAGTAAAGTAGGAAAGAAATAACAAAGGTGGAGGACAAGGAACTTTACTCAATCTTGGAATCGAATATCCTTCCTATGAGATTACAAGCCTCGGAGCAAAGAGAAATGCCACTCCCTCACTCTTCACCTCACTACTCTCCTTGATACAAGAGGCACTCTCTCTACAAGCTAAGGGAAAACTTCACTTCTCCAACACTATACACTTCACACACTCGAGGGCTACTCTACCACTACACCACACCTCATACCATGACCACAAGGGTATTTATATCTGTCCTAAGATGGTTATGGAGGTTAAGTCGGTGGCTGCAGGGACAAGTGGCTGGCTAGGCAGCCACCACTTGGCCGGGCTGCCTGGGCCATGGCTGGGTGACCTTCCAATGCACCAACCTTGTGCATCCAACGTTCTAGGGCCATTGTTTGAGGTGGTTGATGGTTAAAACGGTGTGCTTTTGCATATATCATTGGATTTGTCTTGTGTTTCTTCCTTAGCCATTGGATCGCACTCTCCTGGATTGCTGACTTCACCAATCCGTTGGCTGGATAGGTGAAGTGGAGGCCTTCTAGGGTGTTTGTGCTTTCTCTCTCAGTTTCCACAGTGGAATTGGACTTGACACATTGTATGTTGCATGCAGGTTGATTGGCACGGCATTTGGTGCAAACCATTGGCCGGGCGGCCAAGGAGGTGGGTCGAGCAGCCTGAGACTTAGTCTTAGTGGCCAATCCTTAGTGCTGAGAAATGGCGGAGGCTGAGCGGCTTGCCCAACTAGTCAGGCGGTCAGGGGACTTGGCTGGGCAGCCAGGGTTTGGTCACCTTAGTCCTACCTTCCATTGTTGCACCTTATTTCACCATGTTTTGCATGTGTTTGCACTTTACCTGTGTTCCTGCATGATCTTTGTACACAACTCGATGAATCGGTTAGAATGTATGAACTTTGCATAAAAATCACCCTTGGAACATGAAGTATTGGTGGTCAAAATAGGTTATAATGACTTCCAACACACACACACGCACCAAGCGCTCAAAGCTCTTGCATGTAACACCAAGAACAAGTAATATGAACTCAACACTCATAGTGGACGTAGAGATTTCATCCCAAACCACTCTCGATCCTTGCGTCCATCGCCCTTCTGTTTGAATCTGAGCCCTCTAGGCTAGTCCATTGTGATGGAAGCCCGTGAATTCCCAGTTCTAATCTCAGATTCACTTGTCGTGGGCTTGAAACCATGACAGTTGGTGTGCTAGGTACGGGGTTTGTATGCTACATTTCATTCTCTGATGGCTCCAGTCACCCGCGGTGACATCATGATGTTCGGAATGACAGAGGGTGACCTTGGACTTCATTGCCACGGCAGAGGGTGAAGTACATCTCATCACCAACCCTCCAGCACCAGAAGAAGCAGCCGCCACTGCTCTAAGCGATGCCGTTCGTGGCGTCATGTTAGCGGATAGTATATCGTATGGCCTCCCAAATGTGGCCACCACCATCCAGTGCTCTCAGCACACGGCGCACGTGCCCAGTGACTCTGCACCATCTGGCGTGAGCACGTCCTTAGCCATCTCAGGACTCGATGTCAACGTCCTCGTTCGGTGAATCCAAACCTATCTGTGACCATGCCCCACCGGCGAAGATGCCCACCTTGTGCTCCATGTACTCACCAATGTAATCACCCAAATGATGGTCGCGACACCGGCTTGCCTAGATGAGCTGGTCAAGGAACTCAGCAGAATAGTTGCAGATGACCATAGGCCGAAGTTCATCGCCATGATGGGCCACCTGTTGCACCCAAATACCAGTGGAGATGGTCAGGCGCAGAGCACAAGAGAGCTGGGGATCGCGCTGCTGCTGCACTCGTCTCCCTTTCATGCGGCTCCGATCATCTGTTAGCAGGGAAGCCAATCCTGGTTCTGCATGGTGATGTGGGCGTGCCACTTGGCTTGACCTTACAGCTAGGAAGGTGGTGTGGTCATGGTTCTTGGCTCCTGTTCTCCCTGTAAAGCGTACAAAACATATGCAAATGTCAAGTTCCTGTCTGATCGCTAGGATCGGCAACCACGAGATGTCATGTACTCCAGTTGGTCGATATGGAAACATCAGATGGTCCATCGAGCGTGCATGGATAGATATAGTGAAAGCCAAAACCATGTCCAAAGATGAGTAAATATGAAGCCCTAACTAAAAACATGATGTAATAGATCTGCATAATCAAATCGGCTTCAAACTAGGACCTCCAAAGAAGTCCATCTAACTAGACAGATACAAATTACGACATGTATAGCTAGGGTGCTCGAGCTATGCTGATCCACCGGCAGGTCACGTGCACACGCTGTAGTGGCATGTCGTGGGCTGTAACAAGCAATTAAGTAGCGTAACACAAGCTAGATGAAGATCGATCTACTACATGAAGCATAGGTACATAAACAGATCGATAAACATGCGGAAGTGAAGACAGATATCGCGCTAAGCAAGGCTTGCCGTGAGATTCGTCGAGATAACTAATGAGTCTCGTGATCGAGCTAGGCTCGACACGAGATCCATTGAGGTAACTAGCAAACCGTGCCATTAAAAATGCTTCAGTCCACGGTTCACCTTATGGTTCACGCCTTAATGCCCTAACGGATCTAAGAAACATTAGAGCAGCATGACGATTACCTTGAAAAACCCAAGTTGTTAGGGGTGGCGATGTGCCAAGAGAGATTGGAGACATAAGTTGCTGGGAACGTATGTCGTCAATTCATTATGTAGAACATGGGTACATATTTATCCGTAGACTTGAACAACAAGTCAACTCTTTCTTTAACTCTTTCAATAACTAAAAAAATTCTATTTCTGATGGGCTAGTCCCAATTTGACTCAAACAAGGATAGATACATAGACTTAAAATAAAGATATATGTCCCTCCGGCCCTTCGGATCGCCTCTTCCTTGGACGACCATTCTAAGCCCATCAGCTGATCCGACCCAAGTATCCATCGTCCAAATTTTGGTGATAACACATGCCCCCTAGCTTTGGCAATAATAAATATTGCAAAGCTAAGTTAATGCGAATATGGAGAGCCACATGATTCCGCTATGCCCATCACGTCCACCTGTACTCTTTCCTCGAAACTCACTCCTGGCACTCCTTCGTCTTCCTTCTAGAGTAACATTTAGCCATCACCTTGGCTATAGTCTTTAAGCCGATGGAATCACCTGCAGAGAGCAGCACTACCCGCCACTGTCACCAAGCCCTCCTTGTTTAGGCTGGATAGCTTTGCCGATGATGATGACACTCGGCATATATACACAACCATGATTTGTCCTTGCCTACTTCCTGTAAGCATGAGTACTAGCAACAGAATCACCAAGCCCGGCTATGAATCATATCATCCGGTTATACCTGCTCGACAATTTGGTCTGAACCAAACTTCCCCTTGCTTCATTTTTCATCAAAAATTCCAAAGCCGAGCCGATCTCACCGAACGGCTCCCGACTCTTTGTGCATATAGCCTTTTCTCTGAATTTCCCCTTCCTATCCCATGCGACATGAAATTTGTGTACACCGTGGGTGGTTTTGACAATTGGTGGGGAGCTTGGAAGCCGCATCTATTCAGAGGTCCTCGGGCACCATGCTTCATTGCATCGACTCCTCTTATAAACCTTCGTCAACGGAGGTAAGTCAATTTTCTAACAGTAGTCTTTACCATAATCCCTGTACCACTGTTGACTTTCTTTTATACAGCATGAGGAAAGACCAATGCCGAGCAAAGAAATAGGAGAGCCTTTCAGTTATTCTCCCATGACTCTAATACCATTGTTTGGGAAATCAGCACTTCCATTTGACAAGATAATATTTTTTGGTGACCATTCAAAACGCCGGCGTGATGAGGCAAACCGATCGCCGACCAAAAGTTCTAGCTATAAGAAATCAAAATTTCTAGGATACGGTACCCTACTCTGTCCATCTCTAGCCATGCTGATTCTGCTGTAAATTTCCTAATGAGTGCAATTTGTTCTTTACCTGGCCAATGTACCTATACTGCCTCTAGTCTGGAAATTCAACTAATAAAAGCAATGCTTCATCGATTCGAGAAAAACAAGTACCAAAACTCTCTGCAATCAATCTTTATTCGAATGGTAGTAGTGCTTCCCATCAGCAGAATAACCCTGATCTGGAGATGTATCATAGTGTTGATGAAGGAACTTCCAAAAATGCTGAGGCAAATTCATTGTTTGACAAGATTGCCTGTACTCGCCTTTTTTTATATGACTCTTTTATCTTTTGTAGTTTATCAATTTGTCAGCGTTGCTTGACTTTGATCCTTCAACTCTGGACATTGGATTTGGAAGAGAGCAAGAGAGAATTCCATTGCCTCCCAAGTCTGTGCTAGCCGATGTAGCCAGTCAACTTCAAGAGATGGCCAGGTTGCTCGGTACCCTGGTTGTGCAACTGATCAAAAATAGTGGCCAGGTTGCTCGGTACCCCGGTTGTGCAACTGGTCAAAAATAGTGAAGTACTTCGTGCAACCTTGGAACCATAGTAGATCAACTGTCAGCTGACCTGAGACAAGTATTACATCCAGTGGCATACCTGGATTTCTTTAGAGAAGAAGTGGAAACAGCAGCAGCCCGTATTGCGGCCCGAGACTCCTAATTCTCTTTAAGAAAGGAAATTACTAACAAGTGTCTCGTCCTGAACCAATAGAAAGTTGCTTTTGATAATGATAAAGCCTCGTCAGTTTTATATTTGAAGGTAACAGATCTGCAGAAGTCAAGGACTAAAATTGCCAAGGAGATCCAATGTCTTCAACAAAAGCTTGCAACAATTGACGAAAACATCAATACTACATCATCTGAACTTGAAGAAATCAATGCTACCAAGAAAAATTGAAAGAGAACATATCATCTGGCCTAACTGAAGTCAAAAAACTAACAGCTCGTCTAATGCTGGGCACCAATGAGCCAGACAATGCAATTATTTCTTCTATTGATTCTATCCGCCTTAAGGCCATTACGGCTATTCAATAATTCCTCCGGTAGTTTGAGGACGACACCTTGGAACAATCATACTTTTGCATATGCCTATATATGCACTCCAGGCATAACATTATCTAAGACTAGAAGACGGTGTACCTCTTTGCTTTTGGTACGGAGGTTTCTAAAGTCGATTGCGAAGCATTGGCTAAAAAATTTTTTTGTATGGGGTACCTAAAGTCGATGTCAACGCATCGGCTTTTATATTTTTTGGGCTGATGGTGAAACATTGGCCAACTATCCTATATGCATGTGTCAACCATGTAACATGTCTTGCCCCCCAAGCCGGAGCCTTCAAGTAATTGAGGAGATTAGCTTTCAAACCTCCAACATATTAAAGATCCTCATATCTTTTTATACAATTTTTCCTTTGGGGGCCGATCATCTAGATCATCCATTCGACATATATTAATGGAATAATTTATTACGAATGCAGTCGATCATTTAGATTGGCCTCACCCACCAATTTTTGTCATCACAGATCAACTCCGGTTGCTAGGTTGCTGGAACTGGCACAAGTCTTTTTTCTGAACCCTCCACAAAATCCCAATCAAGCTGCTTCCGTCCAGTAAGGCACTCTACTCCTTCTACCCCCTAGAATGAAGATTTTGTGACAGTGACATCTGTGGTGTGATTAGCAAGTATAATTTCAACCTCATCACCATCTCATTGTATGAGGCATGGGTGCATGGTTGATGGTATGCAACAGTTTGCATGAATCCAGTCTCGACCAAGGAGGGCCGAGTAAGGTCCTTTGGTATCGACAACAAAAAAGGAAGTATGGATCGACTTGTTCCCAATGGTTAGGTCCACGTTCAATACACCTTTTTCTCCAGTTGGATCACCCTTGAAATCATTGAGAACAATATTGGTCTTGATAAGCTCATCATCGTTCCTGTCGAATTTCTTGAACACTGCGTACAACATCAAGTTTACTGCTGCACCTGCGTCCACCATCATCTTGCTTACAGGCATCCCATTGATGTAACCCTTGAGGTACAATGGCTTCAAATGATGATATTTTTTGTCGGTCGGCTTTTCAAACACAATAGCCATCGGCCCTAAACTGAGTTGAGCCACTCATTCCTGTATCGCACAAGGATTCTGAAATTCATCAGGTAAGAAGAATACCATGTTGATATCGGCCGATGGATTGGCCGTTCCATCCTTCATCAGATCGTCTTCTCCATCATCTTCCATTGGATCCCCTAGTTGTTCTTGGTCTTGTTGCTTCCTCTTCCAAACAGCAGGTCGCTTAGGTAACACAAGTGGAAGCTTGTGCTTGTACGACGGTATAGCAATTGTGCCTAAATTGACTTGTTTTAACAGCCGAAGGTAGTTTGCTTCCGCTTCTTCCAAACTACGCAGACGTTGTACTCTGCATTTTTGGGAGTGAGATAGACTGTTTGGACACCACCTGGGTTTGTGACATTCCTCGTGCTTTGTGTTTGACTCTCCTAACTCATGCAAATAGCATGCTTCTGATTGCTCTGGCTCCGGTTTGCTCGAAAGGTCAAGCATATGTTTGTCTGGAGATAATTGCAAGTAGCACCGTGGTGATGAACGCGGACGGCCTAGACGCTGGAACATAGACACATTCTCCTTTGGGTGGCGAGGAACTGAACATTCAGGGCAATCCTCCAAAGTTGGCAAGTGCCTCATTCCTTCGCTCCAGCAGTATTGGAAGAACAGACAGCCCCAATGCCCCCCTGTTTGCCGACCGGGATGACGCCGTTTTTCATCACGGTGGTGTTTGCCATAGTGATGTTCTTCATCTTGCCATTGGTTAAGATGATGATGTTGTTCTCATTCATAGCAATATCCATGTGAACCATAACTTGATTGGTTGTAACCTTCTTGCCGCCAGTACCGTTCCTCGCCTAGATGATTCTTCTCTCGTTCTTGCTTGCGGTGTTGCTCATGTTTCTCGTGATGTTGAGCAAACATGCCAATCTAGACTCCAGACTCGGGTCGTGACCTACAGTTTCTCGCTATATCTTCTGCAGATAAATGCTCTTCTGGCCAAAACTCTAATGGTCGATCACCATCCGCATCGGCCTTGGCTTTACCCTTGTCCCTCGAGTTAGAAGAAACATCCACCATGTTGATTGCTAAATGAAAAGGACTTGGTTGCTTCTTGGTGATAACTCTGCCATTCTCAATGGCATTTTGGATCTGCTGTATAAACTTAGATGATTCTGTCGATGTGGCAATCTTAATCCTGTCCTGGTTCGGGTCCATCGGCTCTTCTTGCCGATGAAAGGTAGATGTTGTACTGACCATATAAACGTTAGGGAATGGGGTATTGCCTATCTTCATTTAACTCTTAGGGTAGACTAATCTCCCTTACTCGATCGCGGCCTCAATCTGCTGACCCAACACTTTGCAGTCATTTGTGTTGTGGGAATCAGAAGTGTTATGCTACTTACAGTATTTGCGACCCTTCACTTCATCTACTGACACAATCCTATGACCCGGCGTCAATACCAAACACTTTTCCTTGAGTAAGAGGTCAAACATCTGCTCAGTCTTAGATATGTCAAAGTCATAACCGGCCGGTGCCTCTGAACGCTTGAGCCATTGACAGGGCAACGACTGCTTTGATCTGCCCCACTGCACAAATGCCACATCGGTTTCTTCATCAGCCGATTCTTCATCTTGCAAGAAGTTGATGGCCCTACATGGCTTCTCTTGGTACTACTCTGTGTGACTACGCTCATAAATAGCTTCCTTCGATAATAAGTGGTCGATGGAATTAAAATCAGTTGGCCCATAAGTAGATGTTGTACGTCGTAGTAGTCCATTGTATGCTAATTCAACCAAGTATTTTTCTAACAGATGGACAGAGTAGTATATGTTCTTGATTTCTCTGAACCATTGAATATATTGATTAACGAGCTCCCCTGGATGTTGACTAATTGCCATCATATCTGAAATGGTAGCCTCCTCTGAACGTGAGAAGAATTGTGCATGAAACAGTTCTTCCAGCCGCTTCCATGTCGTGATGGATCTTGGTGCCAATGAGGCATACCATCCAAAAGCTGGGCCTGTGAGAGATAGAGAGAAGAGCCGAATATTCATATGTTCGGCCAATGCTACAATTCCCAGTTGTGCCAAGTATCGGCGGATGTGCTCCACTGTACTAGTGTTGTCATTGCCACTGAATTGTGAAAATTCTGGAACTTTGAACTTCGGTGGAGGTGGCAATTGATCATACACTTCGGGATATGGCTTGGCATAGGTGATAGTTCCCTTCACTGGCATTAACCCAAATCAGTTCTTGAAGTATTCATCTAGATCGGCTTGATTAGCCGATCCATTGGGAATAGAAAAACGGGCCTGGTTGTTAAAAACCGGCCCTAATCTGAACAAAGCCTACCAATCAGCAACTTCATTGTCGTTGACATTGCCTTTGCCACCACCACCGTAGCCTATGTGGTGATATTGCTTGCATGGCTATGGCTTGTGTGGAGGTTCCTCTCCTTCATGTAATAGCCTGTGTACGAGCTGGCAGAAGAACCCTTCTGGTATGAATGCTGGTCGTTCATCATAGCATGTAGGCTGATCTCCATAATGTCTCGGTGCATGCATAATGAACTTGGCCTTGGTATTTTCTGGCACCTAGATTGGAGGTACTTAGATCGACCGAGTGTGGAACTTGGTTTATCCAAAGAAAGAGCCAATCTTTAGTCCGATTTCTTGGTATTCACAGGCTAAGACATCCCTGATGGCTCGTGCTACCAAGCCTTCCATGGAATTCAACACAGCTTCAGACTGACGAAGCATGGCTTTGGTTATCATCTCATTCATCTCTGCTCGCAGTGCTCTGGTGCGCTATTCAGATGGCATTAAGATATCCATGCCATCCAACAAATTTTCTGGATGCCCTATGCACTTGACGTGACTGCTTCGAGTCTAGGTGAAGTGGTCAAGAACTTCTTTGACTAATCCAGCAAGTATGCGATCATAAACTTCTTTGTGTTCAGCCAGAAGTTGATCAAGTCTAGGTGGTGCATCTTTGTCTTTCGGCCACATGCTTGGATCATGTCTGGCCGAAATCTTCAGCGAACCCTTGTTGGAAGTTTCTGGTGCCATTGGTCGACAGTGATGTTGACGTAGGTGAGGTCGCACTGGGCGTGCCAAAAGTGTGTTGTACCCAAATACCGGTGGAGAGCCTCAGGCGCAAAGCACATGGGAACCGGGGATCTTGCGGCTCCGATCGACTCTCAACGGGGAACACGATCCTGGTTGTGCGTAGTGATGTGAGCATGCCACTAGGCTTGACCTTACAGCCAGGAAGGTGGTGTGTTCATAGTTGTTGGCTCCTGTTCTCCCTATAAAGTGTACACAACAGATGCAAACGTCAAGTTCCTGCCTGATCATTAGGATCGGCAACCACGAGATGTCGTGTACTCCAGTCGGCCGATGTGGAAACATCGGATGGTCCATCGAGCATGCATGGATAGATATAGTGAAAGCCAAAACCTTGTCCAAAGATGAGTAAATATGAAGCTCTAATTAAAAAACATGATGTAACAGATCTGCATAATGAAATTGGCTTCAAACAGGACGTCCAAAGAAGTCCATCTAACTAGACAGATACAAATTACAACATGTATAGCTAGGGTGCTCAAGCTATGCTGATCTACCGGCAGGTTGCGTGCACACACTACATGTCGTGGGTTGTAACAAGTGATTAGGTAGCATAACACAAGCTACATGAAGATCAATCTACTACATGAAGCATAGGTACATAAACAGATCGATAAACATGTGGAAGTTGAGACAGATCTCGTACCAAGCAAGGATTGCCACGAGATTCATCGAGATAAGTAATGCGTGTCGTGATCGAGCTAGGTTCGACACGAGATCCGTCAAGGTAACTAGCAAACTGTGCCATCAAAAATGCTTCAGTACATGGTTCACCATGTGGCTTATGCCCTAATTCCCTAACGGATCCAAGAACCATTAGAGCAACATGACGATTACCTTGAAAAACCCTAGTTGTTAGGGGTGGCGATGCCCCGATAGAAATTGTAGCCACGAGTTGCTGGGAACGTATGCCGTCAATTCATTACATAGAACATGGGTACATATTTATAGTCCGTAGACTTGGACAACAAGTCTGACTCTTTCTATAACTCTTTCTATAACTAAAAAATTCTATTTCTGACTGGCTAATCCCAATTTGTCTCAAACTAGGCCAGATACATAGACTTAAAATAAAGATACGTGGCCCACTGGCCCTTGGGATCGCCTCTTCCTTGGACGACCATTCTTAGCCCATCAGCCGATCTAGCCCAAGTATGCATTGGCTAGATTGTGGTGACAACACCACCTCCCTGCCTCCTTCCACAACTTACTGGGAGATGACTCCAGCGATGACTCCACTGAACACGATGACGCGACCAACGACCTCGCTTTTTTCCCTTGCCATGCTGTCTTGGACCTGCCAAGCAACTCCATGCTGCCACCACGTCCAAGGGAACAGCATACCCCAGAGCAAGAGGTGGAATAACAGCGCATCTATGCCAAGCAGGCGCAACAACGGCGTGTTGAGCTTGAAGCCAAGAGAGCTAGCGACTGATGAAGCGGCATGAATCGAGGTGCTATAGTTAGAGCTAGATCTCCGATGTAATGGGCCTAGGGTGTTTAGCAGTTAAAGGACTAGCACCAGCAGTGGCCCATGTTTCTTCGCCAGAGCAAGTTAGAACATCGGGACAGCCACTGTGATGTTGTGCTCTATCCTCGAGCTCGACAACCCTTAGGACCAAGTGTGGTATAATGAACTTTGCGAGCTCATTGAGCATGCTGCCAAGCAACATTCTAGTGAGGAACACTGCTCCTTGACGTCGGCTTCGTGAGATAACACCCATCAAATGGCCCGCGATGGGTAGCCTCATGGCTAGGTCAACACGGTTGGGGGCCCCAGGGGGCGATGAGTAACCTAGGAGTGCAACTGTAGGCATCGTGCACGCCAGTGCAACAATGTTCGGGGGATGTATAGGATGCTCGCGTGATTCTTAGTGCCCGCCACACGGCTGACAAGCAAGCTGGGTGGGCTGACCGTGTGAGAGGCCCTCATGGCAACGGTGGGTCATACAATGGCAGGGGACCGTGCGCCTTCAGTGGTGGGATCCACAACACAGAAGTTCCCTGGTGCTTTTGATCTCCGAACAACATCACCTAGTACGAAGGGTCCAGGGACTCATCTGTTTTTGCTCAAAGACGATGACATAGTCATCTTCAAGTACCCTGTGATTTACCTCGCTATGTCAGCCTAGTCTTGGCGTGAGTGCCTCCCTGATGGGTGCATCCAGTGGTAGGCTGACCTCGAGAGGATCTTCGTTGGGAACTTTAAGAGGACATGCAAGTGGCCCAACAACTTTTGGGATCTCAAGAGTTGCAAGCAATGCTAGGACGAAGCACTTTGTGACTACCTCTAGCATTTCTCGATGTAGTGCAACGAACTCCCTAACATCAGAGATGTCGATGTCTCGGGCTCTTTCATCCATGACATGAGAAACAAAGCACTAGTCCACAAGCTCGGTTTCTCCAAATCGAGAACCATCAAAAAGTTGATGGAAATCGCTAGCAACCATGCCTCTAGGGAGGAGGGGTGGGGGCCATCTTCAATGACTGAGGGAAAGACCCTCACGGCTCAGGCGACCGCACTAAGGAACCACAACCCTCGCACAACCATGGGATAGCAAGGCGGGATCGCGAAGATCGATGTTGCAACAACTAGCCTTATGGATGGGTGGAGGAAGTGGTCGCTACAGCTGACCAGCAGCCACGACAACACTAACCCCTCCCCCCTGCCCCCCATGCGTGCTCTGTGTGAACAAAACAATCGGCCATCGTAGCTAGCGGGTGAATGATTCAAGAAGCTCATGGATGAGCCGTGTACGCACCACGACTACCCCGTAAGGCACAAGTTTGCGGACTATGAGGTCATCATGTGCTTCCTTGCGTGGTGACAGTTGGAGGCGAAGGCTGGGCATGCGACACTCGCAAACGCCACGGAGAATGGCACTGATCAGTTCCAGGCAATGGACGGGTGCCTCATTATCTTTAGGGGACCCAAGCTATACGCGGAGAAATGGTTTCACACCCAGTTTCCAACGAACCAAACCGTGATATATATATATATATATGGGCCAGGAACTAGTCTCGCATATACATGACAAATTACAAAGGTATCACATACACATGCCAAAGACAAAAGTATTGTTTTGACCAAGTCTAGTTGGGCTAAAATGCCAGCAGAAGACCATGATGAAGGAAATCACTTGGCCAGTATTATATCTTATGTTTGGCCAAATATAATGATAAGTGTGTGCCCAAGTCCCAAGCCAAGACCGATGGAAGGAAGAGTCCAGATCACGTTATCTTATAATTGTGTCCTAGAATTATTATTGGTTTGTTTAGTCTATCTCTAGGAAAAGGTTTACCTTGAGGGCCAAGTCTTTGGACTATAAATATGTAACCCTTTGTTCATAATAAAGCACACAAACATTGTTCCCTAATAGTGGTGTTTCGTTACCACAACTCTCGGCGCATCGCCACCCCTGGCTCCTAGGGTTAATTTCTCTAGTTAAGCGCCATGCTGCCCTAGCAGAGTCTCCTAGGTTAGCTAGGGCAGCGAAGCACTAACTAGAACTATGGCGGACCTTGTACTGAAGCGTTTTTTATGGCAAGGTCAGCTAGTTACCCCGGTGAATCTCCTACCATGCCTCGCGGTTGGTGAGATTCGCTAGTTATCCCGCATGCTACTGATTTGTCTTAATATTTTTTCTAGTAGATTGCGTTAGGGGTGCTTGGTGTCTTGCGTTTATCAGCATGCTATCAACTTACTATCTTATTTATGCTTCACGCCACAGATCGGTAACATGCAGCTAAGCGTACCAAGCTTGTTCGATCACTAGATTCCATGACATACGCCGCAACATGTGCATGCGGCAACTCGAGAGATTGATGTACGCTTGGTACCCTACTTAACATGCTTTAGATGTATCTTCTATCCTAGATAAACCCCCTTGGGGGTTTGGATCTATCTTCATGAATGTGACTGATGTTTTTCGTTAAGGATGAGAGCCAATGGACCGGCTCCATTGCCTTTGGAGTGATGAGTGATTGTCAATAGTAGCAAGACCCAGAAGGACTTGGGCACAAGACCTTTAATGGACAGGAGGCCCTCTGATGGACTGGAGGTAGAGGAAAGTCTTCTGAAGGACTGGAGGCATGCTCGGCATCTGTCTGCCACGGGAGTTCGATACACGGAGGAGCGGCATGGCGACGGCAGGAGTAAGTCCTCCGAAGGACTGCGAGGCAGCCCCGATGGACAGGGGATGCCAAGCGCCACCGCGGTGTTCCAACCCGAATGCGTGGCGCGAAGGCGTGCGAGGGAGGCTTGGCGGCTTCGGCTCAAAACCGCCACCCAAGCTACCCAAGCCTTGGTGAGTTGGGCCACGACTCGCCAAGATAGAGAAGATGGGCCAAATCCAGCCCAGGCGGACACTTCCTAAAGTTTCCCGGTTTCTGACTTCAAAACCAGGGGCGAATCGCGGATTGGACTACTGGCCACATGGAGAACATCCGAGGATTGCGTGGAACTTACAAAGATCAAGACTTCATCGTGGTCGTCCGTCCTGAAATATCCTGTAATCTTTCGTTTGAGTCCTTAGGGTTTGTCTAGTTGTAGGGACCTAAGTGCAAAATTGTCTAAACAGCACTCGGGTATAAATAGGTCCAAGGCAGGTCATTAGAAACTCTCTTGGCTGCTAGGATTAGTCTTTACTTGGTGATTTTCGTCCTTAAGCCTTGAGCTCCATTGTTAGGTAGGTTAGAGTAGGATTTAGCCTCCTAATCATGAGGGAAGGTGAGGGTGGTTGCTTGGGACAAATTTTTGCTTGTATGCTGAACCTTTAGACCCATCTTGGGCACTTAATCGAAGCAATTTCGTGCAGCAACCTTGTGTTCTTCTCCTCCCCCTCTCTCTTTGGTTTTTGGGTTCAATCCTTGGCTTTTGGGTGTTTGTGTTGGCCAAGCTTGAATCCCTTCTCTTGCTGATGTTCTGGACTTGCTAGGACATGGAGATCATGACTTAGTTCATCTCAATCCTACTGGATTGCCACGAGGAAGCCTCCTTTGTGTTTTCCCTTTCTTGCCCAAAGATTGCCATCTTACGAGATCTGAAATTTTTGCTGATCCCATGATCATTTTGTGTTGATCTTTTGGGAAAAACTTTGGAATAGGGTCCAGATAGCCTGTGCAAAATTTCATGAAGATTGGACAATATTTGGTCTGGTTTGGGTTGCAAGACCCCCTGTCTGCGACTCCATCGGATAGTCCGGCAGAGGCCTTCCACTGGATAGTCTGGCAGCGCCCACCAGACAGTCCGGTGTGAGGCGCTATCTGGGCCGTCCCACCGGATAGTCCGGCAGCAGGCACCGGATAGTCCGGTTCCACCGGACAATCCGGTGTTGGCCACCGGACAGTCCGGTCCTACCAGGGAGCTATTGTATTTTTCCCATTTTGGTTTTTCCACTCTGTTTCTGCTCTGGATTTTTGCATTCTCCACTGTAAGACCATTCTCTTTGCTTGCTGTGAGTCAGTGAGATGTACCTTGGTGCGGTGAGTGTCGTGTGGAGGTTTTGCAAGGTTTCGTTGCCTCGGTGCCATTCTTGGTTGGATCTTAAGTTTTCCTGCATTGGTGCGTATCCTTTCAGTGTACGGCACCCTTGTGCTGCTAGGCACGTATCTGTTCAGTGGACGGTGCCTAGTCCTATTTCTATTGAGCTTTGCATAGCACTTTCTTGGGGGTTGTGACTTTGAGTTTTCAAGTGCTCCTATTCACCCCCCCTCTAGTCGCACGTCTCGGTCCTATAAAGGATCTTTCTTGATTAGATTCATATGGTTGTATTCATATCACGTCAATATAGGGGAATCGCATCGTCTAGATCATGATTTAAGTAGGGTTTATATTCTTACTGCTTTATTGATATACTAACCCAATCAACGGCAAGAAGGCAATTGGCTCATCTGAGCCGATCCACTCGGAGGACTTAAGCCGATCCACGCAATCGGCTAGGATTTTACGCCCGTTTGCTTGTCTGTGTATCTGCAGGGCGATCCTCCGACAGCACCAACCTCCCCGACTGGAAGGTCAAGCTGGGTGGCACACCCGGTATCATCTCAGAACCGCCTGGAGGGTCGACTGCAGTGACAGCATATTTCCCGGTCCCCTCATGTGTTCTTCGCCCGAACCTCGACGGTTTTAGGCGACAACACATTTTCGGCACGCCTAGTGGGACCCCACCTTCGTAAACTTCATCAACTTCTTCACCAAGCAATGACGTCTGACACATCTAAGAAGAGTCTTTGTCCCGCCATGACCCTACTACATGGCCAAAGACAAAGATGTACCTCCCAAGCTCGATGAACACTCTCTTGAGCATAGGGGTGTCTTCGTCCGTATCCTGGCCAAACTATCTGAGGAACTTCTCGACCACGTCACCTGGACTCAGACCCACGGTGTCAAGGCCATCAAGCATCTAGATGCTCTACTCGAAGGCATTGACATCTCCGTACCCTCGTAGGAACATACCCGTGCTCTACGCCAGGAAATCAACTACATGATTCACTACACGTTGGTACGTAAGTCTGTAGTTCTTGTCAATCCCCTCAATGATATTTCTTGTGAAGGTTGCCAGGTCTATCCTAGCCGACAATACCAAATGGCATGCCCTATCTTTGGATCCTACAAGGGAGAGAAGGCACTCTACGATCAGCCATTGTAGCCGATTTAGTGTGAGGCACCAGAGGGCATGAAAGAAGAGTTCATCCTATACTACCCCAAAGCACACATAATGTTCTAACAATGCTTAGCAACCCTCCGGTGTATATACCTGAGCTACCAATACAAAGTGCAGTAAAGGCTATTGCAAAAAGGCAAACAACCATATCGGCGGATACCAAGCTCATCCCATGAGAAGACCAAGGTTACTAATTCAAATGTACACTAGTCACGAGCTATGTATGGTGGCAGGCCAGCTTCTAGCAGTCAGGCCAGTATTTTCAGAGCACAAGCCCAACATGTGTTGAAGGCCGATTTATTCGCGAAGCCAGTTCGGTAGTAGGAATAGGATACACGAAAACGGACACCCAGGCCACGTACGGACTCCATTTTGGATGTTCTACATATGGATGGAATGCTAAGGAGATAAGCTTTCCAACCCAATAAGAATCATATTCAAATACTTTCGGAGTCTATAGGAATTGCTAAAACAGTGGAGCATCCAGAACTTGCTACGTCGGGCATCGGCTAATATTTATTGTGTCAGCACGTCCTCACCTCACATGCATTCAATGCTCAAGCATCGACAAGATGGACGATCGAGACCATCAGCTCCTAATAGGTACAAGGTGAGGCAGCATTTGTACGGGAGATGCTGAGGCCAGTCCACGTGGTCGGCCAACAGTGGAGCACATACTTTTTCGGCATATCTAGAGAAGTGCTTTGGCTCGGGCGGCAAGTAACCTACCTCAGCATTGTGGCATTGGTGATGCTATTCCATCGACTATGCTAGGAGAGTAGGAAAGGCAGTCTCAAGACAATAAAGCATGGCTGACATGATATCATCGGCCATAGACGGAGCATTAGAAGGATATGAGCATGAAGACGGCACAGTACTTACATCAATGTTGATGCTAACCATCAGTTCTAGGAAGCTGGATTACGAAGCAGAAGACCTTGAAGCCATCATGTCTCTAGCACCGTCATTACACCTAGACGGACCGGTCATCGGTGCTCTCACAGCGCCATCGACATCAGCTACTTTAGTTCCCATGCTAGAGCGTCCGTCACCTCAGCCGTTTGATTCAGCCACCGGTGTTCCGATGACATGATAACCATCGACTGCTTCGACTCCTGCACCAGGGCATCCATCACTTTAGCCAGACGATCAGGTCACTGGTGTTCCTACGACACCATTGACACCAGCTGCTTCACCTCTTGTGCCAGAGTGTTCGTTGTCTAGGCTAGTCATTCAGCCACTATGTGCCTATGTCGCCATCATCATCGGCTACTCCGGCTCCTGCAGCAAAGTTTTCAAGAATTCCTAGGGACTACAAACTGCTGATTGGATTTTGGATTGACTTCATCCTAAGGTCAACATGTATTGTTTCCATTTTTATAATTCATTGGTCTAACTCAAGTTATGGATGTTCGGCTAGCCAATAGCCAATATCTGGGATGAGATTGTATTGAGGCAAGTACATATCAGATGCGATGTCAGCATTGGCTCGTCACTAGCCAATTCTATCACTCATTGGTGACATATAGAATATGTGACGATGTACGTCTTTGCAAGATAACAAGGAAATCGGCTTGTCTCAAATATTTTGTTCTACTTGGGGAAGGAAGAGCTGATTTATTGTCTACAGCAACCGATGGTGCAACACCTACGTCAAGATCTTCATCAACAATGGCCACGTCAAATGCCAAGAACGGATCCAGACCGATGGAAGGAAGAGTCCAAATCATATTATCTTATAATTGAGTCCTAGAATTACTATTCAATTGTAATCTATTAGTTTAGGAAAGAGTTCGAATCTATCTCTAGAAAAGGGTTTACCTTGAGGGCCAAGTCTTCGGACTATAAATATGTAAACCTTTGTTCATAATAAAGCACGCAAACAATGTTCCCTAACAACGGTGTTTCGTCACCTCAACTCTCGGCGCATCACCACCCCTAGCTGCTAGGGTTAATCTCTCCAGTTAAGGGCCATGCTGCCCTAGCAGAGTCGCAAGGGTCGGCTATGGCAGGGAAGCACTTACTAGAACTATGGCAGACCTTGTACTGAAGCATTTTTTATGGCAAGGTCAGCTAGTTACCCCAGTGAATCTCCTACCAAGCTTTGCGGTTGGTGAGATTCGCTAGTTATCCCGCATGCTACCGATTTGTCTTAATGTTTTCTCTACTATCTTATTTATGCTTCACGTCATAGATCAGTAACATGGAGCTAAGCGTACATAGCTTATTCGGTTGCTACATTCCACGATATGAGGCACAATATGTGCACATGGCAACTCGAGAGATCGATGTATGCTTGGCACCATGCTTTATATGCTTTAGATGTATCTCTATCTATTATCACCAAAATTTGACCAGTACTAGTCAGGCCAAAATGTCAGAAGAATCCCCTGTTGAAGGAGTCTACTTGGCTAGGCTTACATCATAAATTTGGCCAAATATAATGTTAAACGTGTGCCCAAGGCCCAAGTCAATGTGAAGTCGTAGGCCTAATCCATGTTGAAGCCCAATTTATTTGTGAGACTGGTTCGGACTGCAGGAGTAGGCTACACGAAAACAAGCAATCAGGTCACATAGGGACTTCATTTTGGATGTTCTACATATGGATGGAAAGCTAATGAGATAAGCTTTCTAAATCAATAAGAATCACGTCCAGATATGTTTGGAGTTGACGGGAATTGCCAAAACAATAGGACGACCAGAATCTACCAAGATTATATGGTATGTTTCGGCTGATGTTTGGAAGCTTCACGAGGATTTGGATCGATAAGAGGAAGAGTCTAGATCATTTTATCACATCATAGAGTCCTAGTTGAGTTGTAATCTGTTAGTTTGGAAAGAGTTTGGGTCTATCTAGAAAAAGATTTGCCTTGAGGACTAAGTCTTCAGACTATAAATTTGTATAGAAAGGCTAAGTTTCTAGACTATAAATATGTATCTTTTATAAACGACGGTATTACGCTCCAAGCAGCTCGTACTTCGTTCATCAACTCTTGGCGCATAACCACCCCGGCTCCCAAGTTTATTCTCTCCATGTAAGCGTCATGCTGCCCTAGCGAGTTCATCCAGGTCGGCTAGGGCATCGAAGCGCTTACCTGAAACCATGGAGAACCTTGTACTGTTTTTTGATGGCAAAGGTTTGCTAGTTATTCCGCATGACATCGATATGCTTTAATGTTTTCTCTGGTAGATTGTGTTATGGCTGTTTGGTATCTTACGTTTATACCGATGAATTTCGTACTAAGCTTCGTAGTTGACGTGATTCACTGGTTATCTGGCATGTTTATCGATCTGTTTATTTATTTGCGCCCCATGTAGTAGATCGATCTTCATGTAGCTTATTGTACGCTACCTAATCGCTCGTTACAATCCACAACATGCCACTGCAGCTTGTGCACGCGGCCTGCCAATAGACTAGCGTACTTCGAGCACCCTATCTATACATGTCGTAATTTATATCTGTTTAGTCAGATGGACTTTTTGGAGGTCTTGGTTTGAAGCCGATTTAACTTTGCAGATCTGTTATATCATGCTTTTAGATAGAGTTTTACATCTATTCTACCTTGGATGAAATTTTGGCTACTTTTATGCTATATGTTTATATCTCACTGACTATCCGATGTCACTACATCGGCGGACTGAAGTACACGAGCCATCGTGTTTGCCGATCCTAGTGATCAGGCAAGAATTTTACAATTAGATCTGTTGTGTACGCTTTTCAGGGAGAACCGGAGCCAACCGTCACATCTATCCAACCTTCTTGGCTGCAAGGTCAAACCAGGTGTCACGCCCACACTACCACGCACAATTAGGATCGGCTTTCCCGCAAAAGCCGATCGGAGCCGCACGATAGGGAGACGAGTGCAGTAGTAGCGCGATCCCCGGCTCCCGTGTGCTCTGCGCCTGAACCTCACTACCCGTTGGTATTTGGGTACCCCCACCTTCTGCCTAATGAGAAGTCAAGACGGCGTACATCTTTGCAAGTCGACAGAGAAATCGGTTTGGTTTATTATTCCCTGTGGCAGATAAAAGCCGATTTATTATCCACGACAGCTAGCACCAAGGTATGAAGATTCTAGCAACGACTGCAGTATCGGGTTATAAAGGAGTAATTATCGAAGAAAGAACATACCACAATCAGCCTGATTAGACATCAAAACTGAGTGCATCTTTGCGAATCAACAAAAAATTCGGCTTGCTGAAAAATATTTTATTTTGCTCAGGAACAAAAAGAACCGATTTATTATCTAAAATAGCGAATCCGTTGGGCTTTTCGGGCTTTTCTATGAAGTGGCAATTAGGGATCAGAGCCATTTTTGTTAGTCGTGCCGATCACACATCGGCTGAAGCTCCCCATGGAATAAATCAACTTGCTCGCATCTTGTGGAATTAGTTCAGTTTAGTGCAAGGCTATTGGATCTACGAAGCCGTATCAAGATATTCACGGCCTCATGGCCAGTGCCAAGTTAGCATCAGCTCATGAAAGACGATGTCCTGATCGTATCAAGATAGGTTCGGAAAGCTGCTGAAGATGGAGTTGCAGAGCAAGCTCGGGGGCACAGCCTATGTGCCTCATCGATAGTTGAAGACTCAGGGGCCACCAAATGACTATGCTTTGAATCTTCTACCAGTCGAGTATCGGCTCCCATAGTTTACCAAAATCAATGGTTCAGATAAGCGTTCGAGCCGATATTTTAGAATTAAATTTGGAGGCTGGGGCTTCTAGGTGCACCAAGGAGGCATGGCCGGGTTGACCTACAGGCTACAGTTGCACGAGACAAATCCAGAGGCCTACACTGCCTAGAACTACTACAAGCTCGCGTTCGAACCCAATATCAAGGATCCCTGTCAGTAAGCTTTCAGAAGTTTCTCGTGTCGTATATTGATCTGAATTCTAGTTGGACTTTAGGGACGCTTTAGCCCGTTATCTTATGGTCCAAGTAGATTACATGTTCTATTCTATATATACATCTCGTAAGCCGTCGGGGAGAGGTAACGCCTCGTTGTATTCCCTCACGTTCTGTAAACACTTTCTGATACAGCGAAGTTCGTCGGCTGGCGCTTGTGGTTTTTTCCCGCAAAGGTTTTTCACGAAAAATCATGTCTTGTGTTCCATCTTGTCTGTTGCATTATTTGCTAACATCTCGAACACAAATTATCGATCGACATGCTACGTTGGTTCTGATTACTTAGGCTAGCAATTAAGACTTATCTAAAGTGTATGACTTAGAGTTGGTCTGTGTCGGAGCGGGAGTGCTCCTGGTCAGGTGGCGGAGCGCACCCGGCCAAGATCCTAAGTACTGGGAGTAGTTAGGGGGAGCAATCGTTGTTAGCTAAGTTGGTGGCGGCACGATGGTGGCGAGAGGATTTAGAGTGGTTCGGGCCGCCGGAGCGTAATACCCTACGTCCACTGTGGGTGTGTTCTTGTATTTCGTGGGCTAGTTCGAGCTTGTCTGAGTCTGTCTTTTGTGTTGCGTATGCCTCCCCTTTTATAGCCCAAGGGGGGCATGTACATGGTGGCCGGGCCCCGACAGGTGGTCCCGGCCATTTCCTCTATGCTACAGTTCTATTCTGTGACTGATGTCCAATGCTTCCATGCTTCGCGCCTGTACCACCGTCGTGACCGGGTATGGCCTGGAGGTCCGCCATACCGTCTTGTCGCCCGGATACGGCGCCGCACCGTCCTGTCTCACGCCGTTCTGTCCCATCGGCTGCTAAACCTGCTGAGAGGCTTCAGAGGCCGAGGGGCAGGGGACGCGCACGCGCGACAGGACAGGGCGCCCGTAGCAGCGTTGTAGCGCCGCTGCCTAGTATTAGGCTGAGCGCGGCCGCCGCGCGAGGCGCGGCTTATGATGAGTACAGCGTACTTGTTTACTCAATATAGACCGCAGTGTAGCTGGGGAAATTAACTGTAGTGCTCTGTCATCGTCGCCGCGCCTTGGTAAGGTGCGCCCTTTTCCCTTGCCGCCGCCGCCTGCCAGCGGCGGTGCCAGCGGCGATGGGGGCACATCCGTCTGACAGCGGCGGCGTCGGCGGGCGACGGGGGCACGCCTGCCTGACAACGGCGGCGGGCTACGGGGGCACGCCTGTCTGACACTCGTGGTGTCAGCGGCATTGGGGCGTGCCAGCCTGTCAGCGGCGGTGTCAGCGGCATCGGGCACGCCCGCCTGCCCGCAATAAATGCGGCAGGTGGGCGAGGCGCCCGCCTGAAGGCCCCTGCCACGCGCCTTGTGGGCACGTGGCAACGCGAGACCTTTCCGTGCCCTGTGGTCACGTGGCGGCTCCGGACCTCCACGCGTTCTGGGGGCACGTGGTGGCCCCGGACCACTGGGGGCGCCGGCTCCGGACCTCCCCGTGCTCTGTGGGCACGAGGCGCCCCTGAACCACCGAAGGTACGGGCCCCGGGCTCCGGCCCGAGAGGTCCGGACCTCCCCTCGCGTGGCTGGGGGAGGCTCGGTCCTCAAGGAGGTCCGGGGCCTCCCCTGTGGGCCGGGTGCGTGGCCCTAGCTTCCCCAAGGAGTGGGCCGGGCCCATCTGTATGCGGCCTTAGGCCCTCCTTGTACTGCAGTAGTTACCTCCCTAGTGATCTTCGTCCAGTGTAAGCGGGTACCTGGTTAGCTGGGTACCGACAGTGGCCCCTGGGCTCGCCTTTGGTGAGTTCTTCGAACCTGAGGTGAGCCCACCGTCGCTTACTACACAAGCCGCCGGGAGCCGTGTGTGGCTACTGGCGCTTAGCCGTTAAGCTCATAGTTGGGCAGCCACCTGACCCCGCGGGGTGGCCCCGTGGGTTCCCATGATCTGGAGGCGCGCGATCGTGGGAATCTCTCGGGGAACGTGGGGGCAGGCCCGCGTCGGAAACCGCGCAGCGGTTCACCAACTTCTTCTCCTGCCATTAAGGCGGGGCAGGCGGCTACGTGGGCAGCCGTGCGTAAAGTGGAAAAGGCAGGGGCCCCGCACTTCGCGCCGGGACGCGCGTCCGCGAGCTGCGCCGGTTCGCCTTCCTGCCTTGCTTGCTCTTCTACCCGCCTGCCATGACTGCCTCCTCGGGCCCCTGCTGTCATAGACTCGGTGGCCCGTGGGTGCGCCCGAGCGTGCGTACACTTGTCGTCCGCGGCTTGCGGAGGATTGGGGGCAACCGTCAAATAGGGTTCTCGGCCATCGGCCGAGCACGTCCTTCTGCCATTTGCCTTTGCATCCCTTGCTTCCGCCGCGGCGCTTCATCTTCTTCGCAGCAGAGCTTTCGCTCCTTGCCCGCTGCGTGCTCCTCGCCTTCTCCATCGCCATCTTCCTCAGCGATGGGTCCGAGCCACCAATCCCCCCGGGAGACTGAGGAGAACCTCACCCGCGTCCGTCGCCTGCTCGGCTGGACGGACGCGGAGCGCCGCGATAATGTTCGCACGGGCTCCTCCCACCACCGCAACTTGCAGCTGGGGGAGTTCGTCCTCTTCGTCCCCTACCTCTACTGCGGGTTGGGGATTCCAATTTCTTCTTTCTTCATGCTGGTGCTGGAGACGTTTGGGCTGCAGCTTCAGCACCTCACCCCCCACTCCATCCTCTATGCGGCTATCTTTGCCCATTTCTGCGAGATGTTCGTGGGGGTTCCTCCCTGCGTGACGCTCTTCCGCCACTTCTTCTCAGTGAGGTGTTCCGGGCGGAGCTCGACGGAGATCGGCCGGTACTACTTCCTGCTGAAGGGGTCCGGGGGAAGATCGACCTACCTTCCCACCTTCGCCAGCGCCAAGTGGGAGCACTGGCGTAATGACTGGGTGATCATCAAGGCGGAGCCGAACGACCGGTTGGCGCTCCCGGACAGCAGCCCCGACGCACCCCTCCCGGAGGGTGCCTCGACGGATCTGCCACCCGAGCTTTCCCCCGTGCTGGCCAGGATCGCCGAGCTCGTCAGCGGCGGCCTGACCTCGCTGCACGTGCTCGCGGACTTCCTCAGGCGGAGGCTCGCTCCCTTGCAGATGCGGCCAAGGTTGGCGTGGAACTACACCGGCCCCAACGACTGCAGCCGGGTAGTACGTGGCGAAGAGCACGACCTGACGCCGCTCCTGCTGGAGGAATGGGTGCGGTGCGTCACGGACGTGAACTTCCCTCCGGAGCAGCTGCGCCTGCCGTCCGCTATCGTGCCGCTCTGCCGCGACCAGGCCTTGCGGACGGCGGTGCTCCGGGAGATGCCCACGCTCGACGACGGCGGCCTCGCGGCGCGGCAGCTTGGAGGCGATCCCAACCGGGGGATCCACATCGCCGACGCCCCGGTTGGGGGTTCTGGTGCCATAGGCACCGCCCCTGCTGACAAGGGCAAGGAGCCGGTGGCAGTGTCCCCCGCCGCTCCGCCGGCGGGTGGTGAGGGGACGCGGCGAAGGCTGGCCCGCGGCGACGGGACCTTTGTCTCGGAGCCCGACCCGAAGCGTCAGCGGACCTCAGGGGAAGGCAGCTCCTCTGGGCAAGGGGAGCGAGTGCCACCGCCGCCTCCGGGCCAGTGGCACCCTCAGCGCCGGGCGCCTCCTCCGACGCCGGACCAGCAGCGGTGACCCTCTCCGGCAGCGCCGGCCTCGGCCCCGCGGCAACAGCAGCCATCGGCAGCGTCGACCGCAGATCGGCAGTCGCGGCGAGGCTCCGGCCTTCGTGGCCGCTGGTCGGCGCCTACCTCGAGGTAAGCCCTTTGGATTAGCTTCGCATACTTCGTGGTACTACGGCTAGCTTTTTCCAGGCTCCTCAGCCTTTCGCCGTGCATTCTTGTTTAGGCCGTCACGCCCGGGCGGCGTTCCTCCCCCCAGCGGCTCTGGTGGCCGGGCGACCACGGCGGAGAAGCGCGCCCCTGGTGGTCCGACGGCGGAAGACGCCACGCGGGCCCGGGCTACGACCGAGGGGCCTGCACCGGAGGCCACCCCGTCTGTCCGGCCCCAGGCCCCAGGTGGACCGACGCCGGGGGGCGCCTCGGGGGTCGAGACCGTACCCGGAGTGCCTGCTGAGGGGGCAGCTCCGGGCGCGCAGCCCTGGGCACTAGGCCACCCGGTGCCGGAGGGCGTCGCGACCCAAGGGCCTGCGCCGGGGGCGGCTCCTGACTGCCGGACCTCGGAGCCTTCGTCGCCCGCCGCCCAGACGACCAGCCCCAGATCCCCGCCTCCTACCGAGGGGGAACTGGAGGAGGTTCTGGGTAGGCCGCTCCTGCCCCTGCCCCAGCCGGGTGGAGCCCCTCTCCCTCGCGTGCTTCGTCGGGCGCACCAAGCCTTGGATGACGCCCAGGAGGCGCTCCAGCTGGAGTGGGCCCGGCTGCAACAGGAGCGCGAGGGCCTGGACGGCTGGCGGGTCCGTCTGGGGGAGCAGATCGAAGCCGCCACCGTCCAGCACTCACGGACCCGTGCGGAGCTTTCCACTGCCCGCACCGAGCTCGATGCTGACCGCGCAGCCTTGCAAGAGGACCTGCAGAGGTTCGCTAGCCGGGAGCGCGCGGTTGGGCTCCGCGAGAAGCAGACCGAGGTGGCCGAGGCACGGCTGAAGCTCGAGCAGGCGAAGCTGGAGTCTGCGTGTAAGGGCGTGGAGCAGCGCCGGCAAGAGCTGGTGGAGGTGTCTGAGCGGCAAGCTGCCGTCAACTCCGAGCTCGACAAGATGAGGTCGAGGCTTGTCGAGCGCGAGGCAGCGGTTGCGGCTCGCGAGGACTCCGTCGCTCAGCGGGAGGCGTCGGCCAAGGCTCTGAGGGACTCTGCCGCTCGCCAGGCTGCCACGCTCAAGGTCCGCGAGGATTGGGTGAAGTCCCGTGAAGCGGGGCTGGCGGAGCAGGAGAAGCAGCTGCTGGCTGAGCGGGCCGCTCTGGAGCAGCTGAAGCGGGGTGCTGCTCAGCAGGCGGCGGTGGAGGACCGGGAGCAGATGCGCGCCGGCCTCCAACGCATCGCCGACTGGGCCGGGGAGGCGAGTTCGGCTCTGGTACCGCTCGGACTGAGTCCGATCCGGGTGACAGAGTCGCCGTCCACTATTGCGGACGCCCTCCCTGTCCTTGACTCGGCGGTGGAGCGACTCCGGCGCCTAGACTCCACGCTCGGAGAGCGCCTTGAAGCTGAGGGCCGCGAGTTGTGCCGCCTTGTGGTGGAGCACCTCCTGGTCTGCTTCCGGAGCCACGACCCCGCCATCTCCTTGGACCCGGTCATCGCAGGTCCGGTGGCTTCGGAGGCCGCCGCTCGGGTCAGCGTGCAGGAGGTGGTGGAGGTCGTCGCCGCCCGGTTCCAGCGGACCCCTGCAGACGAGGACCCGGATGTACCGGGGACAGGGGCCTCTCCAGCGCCGTAGGGCAACAGCTTTTGCTGTTTTGTTTTTTCTCTTTTTTTTATGTAAAACGTTAGTATGCCAAGTAATATAAGAATGGTAGTTGCGACTTATCTCCATTTGCTCCCTGCTGCATGTTGATGCGTTGTTACCTGACCCCCTGGCCCCCTGGTAGGTAGGCTCTAAGTTTTGAGGCTGGCTACCACTAAGTCAGAGGCCAGACCTGCATGCAACTCACGGCAAACGTCAATGTCGCACCTACGGGACCCACTCTGAGTTGACCTTTTCCGCTACTCGAGGTCCGGAGCGTTTGCTGTCCGGGCCAGGGGCTAGGATGTTTGTTCGCGGGATAGTAGGGTGTGTGAGTTAAGGGTACAGAACCAGGCAAAACTGCGACACAGCCCTGGACTATCCTTAGACCAAAACACCTTAGCTCTGGCCCGGTCCTGCAGTCGTTCGGACCTCTCCTAGCGAAATAAAAAGGTAACCGCGCTGCCTCGAAGTCCTCGGAGTCGCAGCCGGACCTCGCTGCTGAGGTTAGGGGGTGTGCCATTAGCTTAGGGGGTGGTCCGGAGCGCTAGACGCACTGTTCCTGATACTGGGGGAACTCACGGCGTGGTAGGGAGTGTTCAGTGCCTAGGGTATGAGACCAGGCTAAGCAGCTGACAGCTCCGTGCTACCAAGGCGAGCCCCTTTTCTCTGGACCTGGCACCTAGTATTCCGGACCTCCTTCCCAGCCTCTGTGCTAACCGCTTCACACTCAAGCTGCTAAGTCCTGCTGGTTCCGAGGAGATTTTCGGCAAGAGTAGGATTCCACATAGGGGTTAGGAAAAATTGAAACAAGTAGTAATAACGGAGACAAGAACTTCGGGGCTAAACTTTTTCTTTAATCAAGCGGTACAGGGTGTCATGTGATGTCAGCCAGAGGTCGGGATTACAAGGGCGGACCTTCACCGCTCTGGTCCACATGGTGGTCCTATTTAGCTTACAAAAAGAAAAAAGGAGTTGCCCTGAATTCCTTGTCTACGGATAAAACTTACGGAGGTGCTCTATATTCCAAGGGTTCGGTAGCGGAACTCCTTCCTCCGTGGCGAGGCGAACGCAACCGGGGCGACTAACTCCTGTCACCTTGAAGGGGCCTTCCCAGCTGGGGGAGAGCTTGTTGCGCCCTTCTCGGTTCAAGATGCGCCTCAGGACCAGGTCTCCAGGTTGGAGCACCCTGCCCCGCACGGTTCGCTCATGATAGCGTTTGAGCGATTGGTTGTACCGTGCGTTCCGGATTGCAGCCTGCCATCTTTGCTCCTCGACGAGGTCGACGTCGTCGCACCTCGCTTGTTCCTGCAAAGATTCATCGAAAGCTTGGACCCGTGGGGAGCCCAAGAGTATTTCTGGTGGGAGGCATGCCTCGGCCCCGTATACCAGGAAGAATGGGGTTTCCCCGGTTGCTCGGCTGGGTGTGGTCCGGATCCCCCATAGCACGCAGGGGAGCTCATCAACCCACTTCGCACCGTGCTTTCCCAAGCAGTTGAAGGTGCGGGTTCTGAGCCCCTTGAGGATTTCTGCGTTAGCTCTCTCGACCTGTCCATTGCTCCTAGGATGTGCTACAGAGGCGAAGCATAACTGGATGCCAACGCCGTCGCAATAGTCCTGGAAGACCTGGCTCGTGAACTGGGTCCCATTGTCCGTTATAATACGGCTAGGGACGCCGAACCGGCACACAATGGACTTAAGGAAAGCTGTTGCAGTTCCTTGGGTGATGCTTACTACTGGGGTTACCTCAGGCCATTTTGTGAATTTGTCAATGGCGACGTAGAGGTACCGGTACCCACCGACAGCTCTAGGGAAAGGTCCCAGGATGTCCACACCCCATACCGCGAAGGGCCAAGAGGGTGGAATCATCTGCAGAGACTGAGCCGGTGTGTGTATCTGCTTTGCGTGGAACTGACACGCCTTGCAGGACCTTACTAGCTCAGCTGCATCCTGGAGCACTGTCGGCCAGTAAAAGCCATGCCGAAAGGCTTTACCGACCAGCGTACGGGACCCTGAATGATTCCCGCACTCGCCTCCATGGATCTCCGCGAGTAAATCGCGGCCCTCCTCCCGGGTTATGCATCGCATGAGGATGCCATTGGCGCCACGCCTGTAGAGATCCCCTTCTACTAGCGTGTAGCGTTTAGCCAACCGCACTATGCGCTCAGCGGACACACGTTCTTCGGGAAGGATTTTGTCCTTCAGGTAGTCCCGGATCTCTGAGATCCGTGCATCGGGACTGCCCTGAGCCATTGGATGTGTCCCTGATGACATGCCGGGGTCATCAGTCCACACGATCCTTGGTGGGCTCCAGAGATGGAGGACCACTGGGACTGCTAGCTTCGAGGTGCTAGTTCTGCCCCCTTCGCCCAGTTCGGCTGGCTGGGCGGTTGGTCTCAGCAGCTGTCTTTTGAAGACGCCCTCGGGTACTGAGCCCCGAGTCGATGCCCTCGCGGAGAGGTCATCTGCCACTGAGTTGAGGTTCCTGGGAACGTGCTGCAGTTCCAGGACCTCGAAGTCCTTCTCGAGCTCCCTCACTCGCGTGAGGTATGCTGCGAGCTGGGGGTTATTGCAGCAGCACTCCCCTCGGACCTGTCGGATCACCAACTGGGAATCCCCCTTAACCAGGAGCTGCTTGATTCCCAGTGAATGAGCGATCATGAGCCCAAAGATCAAGCCTTCGTATTCCGCCATGTTGTTAGTGGCTTTGAATTCGAAGCATACTATGTACTTTACTTGATCCCCGTTTGGGTCCACGAGGGCCACTCCTGCTCCGGACCCTTTTTCGCGGGCGGACCCGTCGAAGAAGAGAGTCCAGTGCGGCTCGGTGAAAACCCGGATGGTCCTGTCCGGCTGGGAAGGTTCCGCCTCGGCTTGCGGACCTCCAAATTCCGAGGCGGTGGGAGTCCATTCTGCGATGAAGTCGGCTAAGACTTGGCTCTTGGCAGCATTTCGGGGCTGGAAGTCGAGTTGGAATTCTGCCAGCTCCGCAGCCCATTTGGCGATATTCCCAGTAGCGTTAGAATTGCGCAGGATTGCTCTTAATGGGTAAGAGGTCACCACGACAACCTTATGCGCCTGGAAATAGTGGCGCAACTTTCTGGAAGCAATAAGTAATGCGTAGGCGAACTTGTGAGCTTCCAGATACCTGGCCTTCGCCCCGTGGAGGACTTCACTGACGTAATAGACTGGCTTCTGGGTGGTCCGGACCCTAGTGGCAGGTCCGAGACCATCTCCCCCTGCCAGGCTGGCCCCCTGGGCGGCTTGGCCTCCAGCTTCTGGTGGCCTATCGCCTTGGCAGGGCAACGTGCCAACCGGACCTCCGATATCGGGGCCGGCTGCAGCTCCCGTGGTGGGCGGACCACCACCTTCCACTTGGGGGACCCCGGTGTCCCCTTTGTGGGGATGGGCTGGTCGCTCGGCGACCAAGACCATGCTTACTACCTCGGATGTCGCCGCGAGGTAGAGAAACAGGGTCTCACCAGACTCTGGCGCCACTAAAACGGGCAGAGTAGTGAGATGCTGCTTCAACTCCTGGAAGGCTTGCTCAGCCTCTTCGGTCCATATGAA
Source organism: Paspalum vaginatum (assembly GCA_030272315.1). Classification (NCBI taxonomy): domain Eukaryota; kingdom Viridiplantae; phylum Streptophyta; class Magnoliopsida; order Poales; family Poaceae; genus Paspalum; species Paspalum vaginatum. The sequence continues at coordinate 22,573,768 of CM059019.1, read as the reverse complement.
TGGTCCGGACTTCCTCAAAAGCTTGAAGAAGGGCAGGGCTCTCTCAGCTAGCTTTGAGATAAAACGGCTGAGGGCTGCCAAGGACCCAGTGAGTTTCTGGAGGTCCTTAATGCAGGCCGGCGGCCGCATAGCCTCGATCGCCCTGATCTTGGTTGGGTTTGCCTCAATGCCGCGATGTGACACTAGGAACCCTAACAGTTTACCGGCCGAGACGCCAAAGACGCATTTCTCGGGGTTCAGTTTCGTGCGCGTTGTGCGCAACCTATCGAAAACGAGGGCTAGGTCTTCTATCAAGGTGGACCCTACCCTGGTCTTGACAACAATGTCATCGACATAGACCTCTACTATGTTTCTGATCAGGTCGTGGAACGTGAAGTTCATGGCACGCAGAAACGTAGGTAAAGCATTCCTCAGACCATATGGCATTACAACGTAACAATATAAACCATCTACTGTTACGAAAGCTGTATGCCTCTTATCCTCCTCATCCATCTGGATCTGATGAAACCTAGAGTACGCATCTAAAAAAGACAAGAGTTCACACCCGGAGGTGGAATCTACTATCTGGTCTATGCGCGGGAGGGGATAAGGGTCTGGAGGACATACTTTGTTGAGGCTGGTGTAGTCGATACACATCCGAAGCTTCCCGTTCGCCTTGGGGACGACCACCGGGTTGGCCAGCCACTCGGGGTGATGGACCTCCTCGATGAAGCCCGCGTCCAGGAGCTTCCGGACCTCCTGACGGATGAAATCCTGGCGCTCCACGGACTGCCTCCGCGGCTTTTGCCGCACCGGCTTGGCGTCTGGGTTGATCTTCAGACGGTGCTCAATCACTTCCCTAGGGATCCCAGGCATCTGTGACGGTTCCCAGGCGAACACGTCGACATTTGCCCGGAGGAAAGCAACGAGCGCGTCTCCCTATTTCTCTCCCAGATTCCCTGCGATGCGGGTGGTCTGGGAGGACTCCGCCCCGATCGGGACGGTCTTGACCGGCACGTCCTCGGGGTCGGAAGGGCGTACCTTGGGCACCTTTGGTTCCTTAACAGGAACCTTGGCCCGAAAGGCCGAGGGGTTGTCCCTCGCCGGGTTCGCTGCGTCAGTAGCGAGAGCATGGAGCTTCTCTACTGCGGCGACGGCTGCGTGGCGGTCTCCCGGCACGGTGAGAACACCCGCCGGGGACGGCATCTTCACGACCAAGTACCCGTAATGGGCAACGGCCATGAAGCGGTACAGTGCCGGTCTGCCAATGATGGCGTTGAACGGCAGGTTGACTTCCGCGACATCGAACTGGACGTTCTCTGTGCGGAACTTCTCCGGGGTCCCGAAGGTGACCGGCAGGTCGATCTTCCCTTTCGGGAAGATTGGCACCGGACCCACGCCGGAGAATGGGCGCGTCGGAGCCAGGCGCGACTCCGGAATCTGCAGCTGCTTGAAGGCTGCATGGCTGATGATGTTGAGGGCGGCCCCTCCGTCGATCAACACGTGGTGGAGCCGTATGTTGGCGACCACTGGAGATGTGATGATCGGCAGCACGCCAGCCCCAGCCATGTTTTCTGGGCAGTCGGCCGGTCCGAAGGTAATGGTGGTGTCCTTCCACTTGTGGTGTGGAGCCATCCCAGGGACACTCGGCCTGACCGAGAGGACTTCTCGGCGCAGGGCCTTCACGTCCCGCCGGGAAGAGACTGCCCAGCTTCCGCCATACATGACGTACAGCCTCTTGCGACGTTCGTTGTCGCTAGATTCGGAGCTGGAGTGGCCTAGAGCGTAGACGCTCTTGAGTTCCCGCTCCGGGGACTGGTAGCCCATCTCCTTGCCCCCAGCGGCGGGCCCACCGTCGCTGGTAGCCTTCCCCTTGCCAGGACGCTGGCGTGGGGGCGAGTCATCCTTGGTCGGACGCTCTCGGCGCTCACTGAGACGCCGCTGCACGAGCTTTTGTATCTCGCGGCAGTCAGCGGCGCTGTGACCGCTGTTGGGATGAACAGGACATGAGCCGCCACCGTTCCGCGCCTGTTGCCTCGGGCGCTTGCCACTGGTGTCGCGGCCTCCAGGTCCTGCCGCAGCGACAGGGGCCCCTTCCAGGAACCTCTCAGGGCGTCGGCCCTTCTTCTTTTTCTTGCCGCCCTCTCGGGCAGCACCGGCAGAGGCGCCTGGCTGGGCAGTCCTGTCCTGCTGTGGAGAGTGCCATGCACGCCCCTCGGCAGCTCTAGCGCACTTGTCCGCTAGCGCGTACAGGGTGGCGACGTCCTGTACTTGGCGGGTCGCCAGTTTCTCCAGCATCTTCTCATCACGGACGCCTTGCCGGAAGGCTGTGATGATGGACGCGTCGGAGATGCGAGGGATTGTCCCCCGCACCTTGGTGAAACGAGCGATGAACGCTCGGAGGGATTCGCCAGGCTCTTGGCGTACTGCATGGAGGTGGGCCTCCACGCCGTACTGCTGGCATGCACTCGCGAAATTCGCCTGGAACAGAGTGCAGAGCTCCTCCCAGGACCGGATTGACCCGGGGGAGAGGTTCATGAGCCAAGTCCGGGCCAGCCCAGACAAGGCGACATGGAAGTATGACGCCACAACGGCGTCGTCTCCGCCAGCCGCTGTGATAGCGGTGACGTACACCTGCAGGAATTCCGACGGGTTGGTATTCCCGTCGTACTTTTCCGGTAGGTGCGGCCGGAACTTCTGCGGCCAGCGCGCGGAGCGGAGACTGTCCGCGAGTGCAGCGCAGCCAACTCCAGCCGATACGACCCCTGGTGGCGTTTGCACGCCAACCGGGGGTGGCGCGTAAGCCGGGGGCTTAGGTGCTGCAGCGGCGAACGCCGCGTCAAGGTTCTTGCCCTTGGCTGCGCTTGGCTGCATCCGTGGTTGCTCCACGGTGGTGGGGGTGCCTGCTCGCCGGCGGTTGAGCTCGGCTCGCAGGTCTTCCGTCTGCGCGCTCCTTACTGAGGGGGAGCGCGCGGATGTTGCCGCATCGTGCTGCCTGCGGCGGTTCGACCTTCCCCCGCTGCTGGGAGGGAGTCGCGACCCAGTCCTAGCCGGGCCAGGGGTGACCTCGGCTAAGTGGATCAGGCGATCTACATCGCTTCGCCACTGCGCCAGGGCGCTAGGTGAAGCTGTCGGCCCCGGAGGGTTACGCAGCAACTCCCTGGCTGCGGCGAGCGGGCCGCTAGCAGCAGCGGGGTTCGCTGTGGCGGCGTTTGCCGCTACAGCACTTGTTACTGCAGTGTTTGCAGCAGCGGCGCCCCCCGCGGGGCGTCGAGGGAGCCGCGGCGTCCGCGCCGCGCCCTCAGAACGGTGGGGGGAGGCCTGCGACCCAGTCGAGGCCACCTCCTCTGATGCGGCTGCATCCTCATGGAAATCGTGGATGCGCACCATCATGCGGTGAGGAATGAAGCTAACTGATGCTGCCCCCTACCTGGCGCGCCAAATGTCGGAGCGGGAGTGCTCCTGGTCAGGTGGCGGAGCGCACCCGGCCAAGATCCTAAGTACTGGGAGTAGTTAGGGGGAGCAATCGTTGTTAGCTAAGTTGGTGGCGGCACGATGGTGGCGAGAGGATTTAGAGTGGTTCGGGCCGCCGAAGCGTAATACCCTACATCCACTGTGGGTGTGTTCTTGTATTTCGTGGGCTAGTTCGAGCTTGTCTGAGTCTGTCTTTTGTGTTGCGTATGCCTCCCCTTTTATAGCCCAAGGGGGGCATGTACATGGTGGCCGGGCCCCGACAGGTGGTCCCGGCCATTTCCTCTATGCTACAGTTCTATTCTGTGACTGATGTCCAATGCTTCCATGCTTCGCGCCTGTACCACCGTCGTGACCGGGTATGGCCTGGAGGTCCGCCATACCGTCTTGTCGCCCGGATACGGCGCCGCACCGTCCTGTCTCACGCCGTTCTGTCCCATCGGCTGCTAAACCTGCTGAGAGGCTTCAGAGGCCGAGGGGCAGGGGACGCGCACGCGCGACAGGACAGGGCGCCCGTAGCAGCGTTGTAGCGCCGCTGCCTAGTATTAGGCTGAGCGCGGCCGCCGCGCGAGGCGCGGCTTATGATGAGTACAGCGTACTTGTTTACTCAATATAGACCGCAGTGTAGCTGGGGAAATTAACTGTAGTGCTCTGTCATCGTCGCCGCGCCTTGGTAAGGTGCGCCCTTTTCCCTTGCCGCCGCCGCCTGCCAGCGGCGGTGCCAGCGGCGATGGGGGCACATCCGTCTGACAGCGGCGGCGTCGGCGGGCGACGGGGGCACGCCTGCCTGACAACGGCGGCGGGCTACGGGGGCACGCCTGTCTGACACTCGTGGTGTCAGCGGCATTGGGGCGTGCCAGCCTGTCAGCGGCGGTGTCAGCGGCATCGGGCACGCCCGCCTGCCCGCAATAAATGCGGCAGGTGGGCGAGGCGCCCGCCTGAAGGCCCCTGCCACGCGCCTTGTGGGCACGTGGCAACGCGAGACCTTTCCGTGCCCTGTGGTCACGTGGCGGCTCCGGACCTCCACGCGTTCTGGGGGCACGTGGCGGCCCCGGACCACTGGGGGCGCCGGCTCCGGACCTCCCCGTGCTCTGTGGGCACGAGGCGCCCCTGAACCACCGAAGGTACGGGCCCCGGGCTCCGGCCCGAGAGGTCCGGACCTCCCCTCGCGTGGCTGGGGGAGGCTCGGTCCTCAAGGAGGTCCGGGGCCTCCCCTGTGGGCCGGGTGCGTGGCCCTAGCTTCCCCAAGGAGTGGGCCGGGCCCATCTGTATGCGGCCTTAGGCCCTCCTTGTACTGCAGTAGTTACCTCCCTAGTGATCTTCGTCCAGTGTAAGCGGGTACCTGGTTAGCTAGGTACCGACAGTCTGTAAACCAATTTGACAAGCGAAGGTGCAAAATGCAACAATTAATGCCTGTGCATGCCTCAAGAGAAACAGTTTGCAAGGTTATCTCTCCGGCCGCCGCACTACGAACATAAAGAGCGTGTTCCTCCTAGCTGGATGGTAGGACTGACTGCTCAGGCGGCGGTCTGATCGCAACTATCTGATAGTACGCAAGGCTAGAGCAGCCTGATAGTGCGATGCTCCCCGGCGGCTCCGGCACGTATTATTCTATTGGAAACTTGCCATCGCCCGATGAGCCGATGAGGCGGCCGATGAAGAGTCGAGCCGCACCAAGGAAGCTGGACCAGGGAGCGCGTGGGAGCCGAGGTTCCTGGTGAAAGCCGAGGTTGCCGAGCTGCGAGTCTCCTCGCAGCGCACGTCCGATCTGGAGTCCGTCCACGCGTCGCCAATCAAGATGGAGGATGTATTCTATACTCACTTTGGTTCGAGCGAGATGGAGATTGCAGTCTTGATAGCTGTTTGGCAAAATAGGGGTGAATTAGGTCTGACTACATCCACTACTTCCGATGCTACTCCCTTTTCCTCTATAAACATGATCACGATCGACAGACCAAGTGGATCTGCGAAGGGCAAAGACGAGGCTGGTCCAAGCGATCGGCCTAAATAATGTTTGTATAGAAAATAAGGCTGAAGACATGATAGAGAAGGAAGTGTATCGGCTCAGGCCGTCATCTCGGGAGTTGCGTTACCAACACACATGGCCGCGACTGAAGGAAGAAAACAAAACCTAGCAGAATGGCCACCACAATATGATCGGCCTGATCGATATGGAGTCGTGAACCCAACTTACGTTGAAAATCAATCTATTTGCGAAGCCGGTTTGGACCGCAGGAATGAGCTACATGAAAACGGATGCCCAGGCTACATATGGACTCCATTTTGGACGTTCTACATATGGATGGAAAGATAAGGAGATAAGCTTTCCAACTCAACAAGAATCACATCCCAATACGCCTGTAATCGACGGGAATTGCTAAAACAGTGGGGTGTCCAGAACCTACTACGATTGGCGTCGGCTAATATTTGGATATTATTTTCTCAATTCATCCTCGCAAGGTATGCAGGCAATTCTCAAGTGTCGAAGAGGTTGCCGATCAAGACCATCGACTCCTAAAAGATGCAAGGTCAAACAACGCTTGTACAGGAGAGGCCGAAGTTGGTCCGCGCGGCCGGCCGACAGTGGATCACATGCTTTTTCAGCATACTAGGAGAAGTGATCTCGCTCAGGGAGAATGGTGATCTGCCTCAAGATTACAAAGCTACTAGTATCATGCCGTCAACTGTGCTCAGGGGGCAGGGAAGGCTGCCTCAAGAAAATATAGCATGGAAGAACGGCCGATGCAATACCATCGGCTATGCATGGAACATTAGATGGACATTAGTAATATGAAGAGGGTGCAGCACATACAATAGTGCCGATGTTTAGTCATCGTCTTCAAGAAATAGGACCACAAAGCAAAAGACTATGGAGCCATCATGTCTCTAGTGCCATTACTACAGCCAGTTGACCTAGCCACCGATGCTCTTACGGTGGCATCGCCATCGGCTATTTCGGCTCCAGCACTGGAGCGTTCATCACGTTAACTGATCTGGTTACTAGTATTCCTACAACGTCATCGAACTCGATGGCTTCGGCTACTGCAACAAGCACCAGTCATCTCAACCGGTCAATCCGGCCACCTGTGCTCCCATGATGCCATCAACATCGGCTGCTTCATCTTCCACGCCGGTGCATCTATGGCATCATCAACATCGACTGCTTCTACTGCTGCGGCACAGTGTCCACGGTGCCATCGACATCGACTACTCAGTGCTCACGCCGGAGCCTACGGCGCTAGTGCCATCTGCTGTTCAGACCCCTACGTCGGAGCACCCGTCCCAGCCGCGTCGCAAACATTGGTTGCTTCAACATTGATGCCGGAGCTTCCGTTCCTACGGCGCCAGTGCCGTCGGCTGTTCTGGCCGCTATGCTGGAGCATCTGTTCGTACAATGCCATCATCATCGGCCACTCCGGAACCATCAACAAAGCGTTCAAAGAACTCCTCGGGCTACAATCTACTAATTTCATTTCAGGCCAACTTCATCCTAAGGTTAGCATGTGTTGTTTCTATTATATGCTTCACTTGTTTACTGCAGGCTACGGATGTTCGGCTTCGAGACAGCCGACAGTTGTGATGAGATTGCATTATGGCAAGCGCGAGCCAAATGGGATATCAACCATCGGCTTATAAATAGTCATTCAATCGGTAACATTCAAACTCACCATTGCATTGTCATACGATATATGCACTTGTCACTTGCACTAACTTCCTTGTATGGTTAGTAGATTTTACTTGTGCTTGATATATATATATGGGGTTTGAGGTGTGGATGCCTTGGACCATGTGTAGTTAAGCTCTTTTGAATATGTTGAATATCCGATGCTAAGCATGGCTTTTATTCTTTGAAAATCCGAAACATGGTCACTGCTTTACCTGGCTAATGATATGTGTAAGCTTATTTGCTTTTGCTTTCTTGTATATGCATGGTAGCTATGTCCTTTACTTTGGAATCAATTAAGCGGCTCAAGTCTCATTGCTTACATGGTAATCTTGTGCTAGTTTGAATTATAGTTAAAAAGATGTCCATGTTGTCCTTAAATGGAAAAGATCCTGGTGGGTTTGTTTGTCTCACTGATTTAGTTCGAGACTGCTTGCTTTTGCACTTTGGCAAGAACTTGGACTAGGCCGTGAATGATCAAAACCTTGCTTTAAGCTTCTGATGGTTCTATCGACCTAGGCTTAGCATTGGTTGGTAAGAAGTGGCTCGACAAGCAAATAACCCCTAGCATTAATGAAAGGCTTGCTTAATGTTCAAATCTAGTATATTTAATCTGCAAGACTTGCGTACATGTCTTGCTAAAGATTCTTGTTTTGGAAAGCTCACTTGTGTAGGTAATTGCTAGCTTTTTCTTATCATGCTTTTATCGTGCTAGTTGGCTAGGCTAAGTGGTGATGCTTTTATTTTGCAAATCCTAAAACTGCTTGCTCATGTTATATAGATATATTCTCCTGAGCTTTTCTATGCGGTGTCTTTGTGCTAAATCCTTATTCTATATATATGTTGGCACTTGCAAATGCTTTTAGACATACCTGGAAGCTTTCACTTACACGCTTTCCATAACATAGCATATTTTGTGGGGGAGATGTTTTTTATATTTGTTGTTGGTTCAACTTGATCTTTTTGCCAAACCAAATATGATCCATCGGCTTTTAGCCGATTCACAGTTTTTTCAGTAGTGTCGGTCCCGGCAACCAAATGTTTTGCAGGTGATCCACAGAGTTCATGTTCTTATTCAGTCCAAGTAGGGTCGATGAGCTATCCTGCCAACTAATGGGTGTCTTCGTCAACTTTTATGAGTCAGCAAGGGAGGCCAGTATACATGTTTAGCCAATCACCCGATCCTGGACAACTGATACCTATCAGAAGAACTGCCATTGGCTAAATAGCTGAAGAGTAGGAAGTACTGTAATCAGCTTGACAGTCTACAATCGTCAGCAGTTTAGGGCTGATCCAAACGACCAGTTAGCAGATCAGCGAAGGCGTAAGGCCGGTTTCAACAATAGGCCACAAAAAAATCATGATGCCTCAGGATTCAAGTTGAGGATCAACAATGTTGGCTAATGAAGAACCGATGCATGGGCTCGGGGGGAAAGATAACAAGTGTAAGGATACCAGATGAAAAGCAGATCATTTTTGAGTGATTCGTAGCTGACACATGGAGGAGATTCTGATGTATTTGGCTAAACTTGGGGGCATGTGTTATCACCAAAATTTGACCAGGACTAGTCAGGCCAAAATGTCAGAAGAAGCCCATGTTGAAGGAGTCTACTTGGCTAGGCTTAAATCATAAGTTTGGCCAAATATAATGTTAAGCGTGTGCCCAAGGCCCAATTCAAGGTGAAGTCACATGCCTAATCCATGTTGAAGCTCAATTTATTTGTGAGACTAGTTCGGACTGTAGGAGTAGGCTACACAAAAACAGGCACCCAGGTCACACATGGACTCCGTTTTGTATGTTCTACATATGGGTGGAAAGCCAAGGAGATAAGATTTCCAATGCAATTAGAATCATGTCCAAACATGTGTTGACATGTTTTAGCGCCAATCACCAATGATATGACCTAGACCAATCTTCTCGGGAGGGACCCATCAGGGAGGATCAGCGCTAGGGGTTGCTCTAGCATCAGCAGGACACCTAGAGCTCTTCAAGTCGGTGTAGAGTCAAAGAGAGGCAAAAATTAGGGTTGGAGAGGAGAATTAGGGTTTGGGAATAGAGATATGCATAAAAGTAGACAAAATAATAGATTGGTTAGATTGTGGATGCATCAATCGGACTGGCCCCTTTATATTTATAGGGGAGGATGGTCTTAACCCTTGTACAAGTCAAATCTCAAAAGATCTCGCTCAAATTTGGTAATTTGTCTCGGACTCGACTACACCGGATAGTCCGGTGCGCCCTGCCAAACAGTCCGGTACGTACCACCCGACTGTCCGGCGGTGCTGGCCAGCACGGCCCTGCCCAATTAGGTGCTTAATACATGCCCCCCTGCCTTTTAGTGAAGGTCATGAACTAAATGCACCAGAAACACTTATGCCTTCGAGAAGAAATATATACCTTCGATGCAACGCATCGGTTTTCTCAAGCATCTTGCCACATGCTTGGGTAGTATTTCTTCAAGAAGTGGCCATTCAATGCTTTGGGCAGTTCATTACCTTGCAGATCTTCTAGCATGTATGCATTACCAGGAACTACCTATTTCACTTTATAGGGACCCTCCCGGCTTGGAGACCAGTTGCAGAATCTTCTATCCTTTGTCTTCAATGGCAACACCGTCTTCCACACGAGCTCTCCAACCTAGACGTTCTTGGCCTTTACCTTCTTGTTGTATGCTTTGGCAACCATAAGCTTGTCCTTCTCAATCTCCTTCAAAGCCACTAATCGTTTGTCGGTGACTTCGTCAATATTACCCATCATCAAATCATGATATTCACCGACATCCAAGTCATTTTTCCTTCCAAACCTGTATGCATCCAAATTTACCTCTACAGGTATATACAAGTTCAAAAGGAGAAACTTTAGTAGCACGATGTTTAGATATTCTATGAGCCCATAGAGCTTCAGACAAGACTTCATGCCAACGCAAGGATGATCGTCGATCTTTTTCTTGACGAGATTAACAATCACCTTATTACTAGACTCAACTTGACCATTAGCCTAAGCATAATATGGAGAGGAATTGAGCAATTTAGTCTTATATGATTTGGTAAATTCATGTACCTCCTTAGACATGAAAGAAGCACCCTGATCTATAGTTAAAGTTTGAGGAATACCGAATCTATGAATAATATGCTCAGTAACAAACTCAATTACCTCATTATGCGTCATATTCTTCAAAGCAACAGCTTCGGTCCATTTAGTAAAGTAATCAGTAGCCATTAACACGTACCAATGTCCTTTGGAAGATGACGGATGAATCTCTCCAATAAAATCTAGACTCCAACCTCTGAACGGCCAAGGCTTGATAATAGAATGTAACTCAGTAGCAGTTACTATCTGAATATGTCCAAATTTTTGACTTACCTGACACCCTTTATAGTACTTGAAGCAATCGGCAATTATTATGGGCCAATAAAATCCAGCCCTTCTCAAGAGCCGCTTCATCTTCAAAGCCGATTGATGAGTGCCACAAATACCCTCTTGCACCTTAGCCATGGCCAACACAACATCATCAGGACCTAAACATCTGAGCACAACACCACTAGCGGTTCGACGATATAAGTCATCATTAATCAAAGTATACTTAAAAGCAGCCCACCAAAATTTTTTCTCTGTTCTAACATTTGGATCTCGTAGTTATGCAACAAAAGGTTTCCTCCAATCATCAAGATCGGCTACGCCACTTGCCGAATCATCCAAAGCTGAAATAAACCCTTTTACCATCCCACCAGATAGTTCGGTGTCCATCACTGGACAGTCCGATACCCTACCGGACAGTCCAGTGCCCCCTACCGGACAGTCCAGTATGCGCTGTCTCAGCAGACATCCTCCTTCGAGCATCGGCTTCTCAGCAATATAAAATTTCCCTTATGAACCACGATAACCAGATGCTTCCCATGCAACTTATTAGCCCTGGAGTTGTCAGATCCAAATATATGAGAGATGCCAAATTCATCAAAAGAACGAATAATATCCCAACATCCCTCTAAATAAGAGTTTAAAATCCCATCATAACATTGGCTTTCTCCCGAGACCTGCGGAACCACTAACTGGGAATCCCCAAAGCCTTGACACACTTCACCCCCATGGATCGCAATAATTGTAAACCGAACAGCAACGCTTCATACTCAGCTTGGTTATTAGTACAATGAAATTCCAATCGGCTAGAAAAATCAAATGTAGAACCTTGAGGTGAAATCAGCACTACACCTATGCCATGACCCTCATTGCAAACCGATCCGTCAAAATAAAGCATCCATGGAGTGAAAGTGACATAATGTAAATCTAGCTCATAAGAATCATTATTCCGATGTTCAACTATAAAATCAGCTACAATTTGGCCTTTCATACACTTTAAAGGTTCAAAAGCCAAATCATATTCTATCAAAGCATAAACCCACTTACCAATTCTACCACCCATGATAGGATTATGCAACATGTATTTAATCACATCGGCTTGACAAGCAAGTACACAAGAGCTAGATAACAAATAATATCTTAACTTGGTACATGCATAAAACAAACATAAACATAACTTTTCAATAAAAGTGTACCTTGTCTCGACGTCAATCAATCTCCTACTTAGGTATGTAACCACATGCTCTTTTCCTTCGGTTACTTGAGTCAAAATAGCCCCAATTACCTTGTCTTCAACAACAACATATAATCTGAAAGGAACTCCATTTTTTGGCGCCTTAAGCACCGGTGCCAAAGACAAATATTGCTTGATCTGCTCAAATGCCTTTTTTTGCTTTGCCCCCAAGTGAAATCAGCATCATTCTTTAACCGAAGAATAGGAACAAACACACCAACCTTCCCGGCAAGATTAGATATAAACCGTCGTAGATAATTCACCTTGCCGAGAAACTTCTGCATATCAAGCTTGCACATCGGAGCTGCTACTTTCTGAATAGCTTCTATACGATTAGGATCAATTTCTATGCCATTTTCATAAATAATAAATCCTAAGAACTTCCCAGTGAACACAACAAAAGCACATTTGCGTGGCTTCATCTTCAAACCATACTTGCGAATCTTTTCAAAGGCTTTACATAAATCGGCTAAGTGAGATTCAAACGCTGTCGATTTAACGACTATATCGTCAATACAAACTTCTAAAATGATTCCTAGCAATACATGAAAGATGAAATTCATAGCCCTTTGATAAGTTGCACCGGCATTCTTTAAACCAAACATCATAGCAACCCACTCAAACAAACTAATAAAACCAGGACATATAAAGGCTGTTTTAGAGGTATCTTCTTCGGCCATAAAAAATTGATTATATCCAGCATTGCCATCAAGAAAGTTATTAACTTTGTTACCAGATGCACTATTGATTAATATGTCGGCTACAGCCATAGAATACTCATCTTTGGGCGTAGCCTTGTTCAAGTTACGAAAGTCGATGCACACCCGAAGCTTGTTGGAATCTTTCTTCTCCACCGGCACAATGTTGGACACCCAATCTGCATATCTGCAAGTTCTGATAAAATTGGCTTCTAAAAGCCAGTGAATCTCATCTTTGATACGAGGATAAATATCAGAACCAAAATGCCTATGTTTTTGCTTAAAAGGTCGAAATCCAGATTTAATAGGTAGCCGATGCTCAACAATGTTACGACTTAATCCAGGCATTTTAGTATAACTCCAAGTAAAACAATCAGAATATTCTTTTAATAAGCCGATCGATTTATTTCTAGAATCGGATTTTAGGGTCTTGTTTACAAATGTCGGCCTCGGACTAGTTCCATCACCTATGTCTACATCTTCTAAAGGATCAGCTGATGTAAACCTTGTCCTAACTTGTCTAAATCCCTAAACTCTTCTATTACAAAAGAATCAGAAATAAAATTATAAACAGAATTAAAAATAAAATTACATCCAGAGTTCTGGCGAATACCGGACCATCCGGTAGACTCTGCCGGACTATCCGGCACATCACTAGATAGTCCAGTAGATGATACCGGACTGTCCAGCGTCGCTGCAGGGGCTGCCTGCTGCTTGGACTTCGTTGTTCATTGCTCCTTGTGGTCTTTACTCCCCGCTGATGTAGACAATGGACTCACATGACATGATTTAGCCGATTTTCGACCGACTCTAGCATTACGGGAATAAAACCTTCCTTGGACACACTTAAAAATTGGTAATCGGACAAATCAACTCCCGTCAAGCACTTACCATTATCATTAGCCCAGATTATCGGAGCATCGGCCGTAGCAATACAAGCTGATGAATCAGCATACACCACTTCAATCTCGTCACCAACCCATTGAATTAGAAATTGATGTAAAGTAGAAGGTATGCATTTATTGGCATGAATCCAATCTCTCCCAAGAATTAAATTGAAGTTACCTTCTACCTCAGCGACGAAGAATGCAGCGGCGATCGTCTTGCTCTGAATGGTGAGTTCCATAGAAGCAACTCCCTTAGTCTCAATGGGGTTCTTGCCCCCCACGCCGCTGAGTGTCATGTTGCTTTTGACCAGCTTACCATCTAATTTGCCAAGCTTCTTGTATAGATCATATGGCATTAGATTCACCACAGTACCACCATCAACCAACATCTGAGACACAAGTACCCCATCAATGTGAACACGAACATATAGAGGCTTCAAATGATTAACAGTTTCTGTCGGTTTTGTAAAAATAGCTTCTCGAGGTCCAAAATTAAACTGAGCCATCACCTCTTCATCTTCACCGATAATATTGTAATCGGTGGAACAAGAAATCATATTAACATCCATACCTTGATGTTCAGGATAAGCCTCATAATCCACCATCTCCTCTTCTGGTGCCTTCTCCTCTGGAATAGTAGGTGATGTAGAAACTTCCATCAACATTGGCGCCACTTTAGGTTTTGGTACTGCTGCTAACTCCTGGGCACTGGACAGTCCGGTGGAAGGCACCAGACAGTCTGCCACACGAGACAGTCCGGTAATTGAGGCCTGCTGCTTAATAGCCGCTGGATCTAGGGTTTCAATGGCTTTTGGCTTCCACTATTTTGGAGGAAAGATGGGATGTGTCTTGTTGAATATGGCTTCAACTTCCTTTTCCCTTCTTCCTTAGCTTGCAAGCGCTGCAATGTCCTCTTCTGAGTATGAGTCAAACCCGAAGGACACCATCGAGACATGGAATACTTCGGATCTAGTGGTGGCTTGCTGATAATTTTACTAGAGTTTGCTTTATGATCTTTAGTCGAAGCAACTTCAAGTAAAGCTTCCTTCGGCACAGCATTAATCGATTTCCCAAAAATCATCGACATCTTGTGAACGTTATTGAACACCACATTGTTTGTACCAACATTAACAATACCAGTTGTTACTTGAGGTACTGACTGAACCAATGCTGCTGCTGGTTGAACCAGTTTTGGTTGAAAATTTTGAACAGTAGGGGGTTGCGACTGTGGTTGCCCCCCATGCCCCCTACCAGATTTCTCGGCATTGGACGCCGATAATTCTGGCATTGCTGCTAATTTTGTGCCCATGGACCAGATTGAGGAACACACACTTGGTCATGTGTAGAAGGAGCCAACCTGTCAAAAACAGAGCCTTGTGGTGTCCCCCACCCCTGATAGCAATAAGGATTATAAGCATACGGTGAATACATGGCTATATTACCCTATGCTGGATTTTGCTGAAATTCTTGCGGACGACCCCACATCATTAGCGGTACCACAGGTGCTGGTGGTACTAACTGAGCTACCTGAGGAGCCATTTCTATCAGCTTCTTGTTTTGCATGAGCTTGGCTTCCCATGGCGGTGACCTAGGTCGCTTGTATGGCCGATTGCAAGGAGCGGCCTTTTGCTTGTTAACATACTTGGAAAGCAACTGATCGAACGTAGGACCAGAACGATACAACTTACCAGAGGTCCTTGCTTGATGCTTCTTCCATGTACCCACCTCCGGTTGCCTTGGTTTGAAAGTCCTCGAACGCTACTGAGGGGCACTGGACTATCCGATAGGCGTTACCAGACTGTCCGATGTACCGGACTGTCCGGTAGATGGCGCCGGACTGTCCGGTGGCACTGTCCTAGTAGCCCCCTTCTGGTTCTGTTGCCCCCTGAGGCCAAGAGACCTGCTGGTGGTCTTCAGTGTATCCTTGCCATCTGCAGTCTTCTGCTTGATCACCTCCCTAGCCAAAACTTTAGTATTTTCATCGATTACCCTTAAAGAACCGATGACCACGGCTTTGCCTTTGCTTGCATCGGCCACCTCCGGCCAAATTAAGAGTTTCTTGCCGCTCATGTCCAGAGTGTTCATAAGGAACATCTGCTTGTCAATTTGCATCTCTGGAAAACTCATACGGCATTCATTCACGGCCGATGGTATTTCTCGACGGAAAACATTACAATCATTAGTTGCATGAGAAAAAGAGTTTTGCCATTTGCAATATGCTTTCCTTTTTAACTCATCAGCAGCAAGAATAGTATGTGACAATGTAATGTTTCCACTTTTGAGAAGTTCATCAAATATCTTATCACATTTAGCAACATCAAAAGTAAATTTTACTTCTTATTGACGATTTTTATTAATCTGTTTCAAGGAAAGACAAGTAATAGATTTGTTCTTGTTAGACCAAGTAAATTGTGCTGCATAAATTTCCTTAGAATCATCATTAGAACTAGCCAAATCATACTCTACAAGATTTACATTATGACGTGTAGCCTTTTGGCTCTCTCTAATTCGGCTTTCTACAGCCAAAGCCTGCTGATGTAATAAGGATAGAGAATAAAATCGAGTGCCGACTAGGTTTCCCTTAATATAAAATCAAGAGCTAATCCAGCTAATTCCCTATCTAACACAGTCAATCAGAAGCATCAGTTTCTAGTATCCCTAAATCGCTTAAGATAATCATGAACCGATTCTTCACGACCTTGCCAAACTTTGGATAGATCGGCCAATTCTAGCTCATACTCTTTTGAGAAAAAGCGATCATGAAATTTGGCCTCCATCTCATCACAAGTGCTAATTGAATTGGGAGGGAAGAAGAGTACCAAGCAAAAGCATTTTCTGTAAGAGATAAAGAAAAACAGCCGAATTCGAAAAGCTTCCCTTTCGGCTAGATCCCCCAACTATGCTAAAAATTGACTGATGTGTTCTCTGGTACTCTTATTGTCCTTATCGGAAAATTTCACAAAATCCAGTATTCTAAATCCTTGAGGAAAAGCATGAGCATCAAATCTATAGTCATAGGGTTTCTGATATGAGCCAATAGAACCCGATACATCAATCCCCGCTTTTTTCTTAAGAATGGCCACTAATTCTTGCCATATTTCTTCTTTAACCTCCGATGGGGAAGCACCAGATTTTTGGCCGTAAGGTTTAGAAGTCGTAGGGTTCTGTGTAGACCAGATCTGGTTGTAAGTGGGATTAGGAACGGGACCGCTAGGCACTCGATCCAGTTTGTGGAACCAATCCCGTACCATAAGAGACCATAGTGAAAGCTGGCACAAACCACTCTAATTCTTGCGGCGGTGTGAAGTATTCTACTCCTGCCGTATTTAATACAATCCTTCGGTTAGGATCTACCAAAGTTTGGAGAACTGTTGTGCGCGGTGGGGCCATAGCAGCCCCTGCACTGGGCACACTGGATAGTCTAGTGGGGAGCACCAGACTGTCCAGTAGGCACGGCTGGCTGAGCTGGTTTACCCAACAGCGATGATGGAGGTTTCGGTTGCCCTGGGTAAAAATTTGTAGGCATGCCATACATCGGCTGGATCTGCTAAGACCCGTTCGGTGCCGATGGGCTTAGTGCAACCAATTCCACACTTGGTTCATGTGAGGGGAACATAGGAGCAATAGATTTACCTTGAGCCTTAACTAACCCATCTATAGAGCAATGTAAAGTGCCCAATCGATCGGCTAACTGATTATGATCATGACCAATGTAAATCTTCATGGATTCAAATGCTTGAAGGGTTCCCAAGTCACTTACATTAGCGGTTGATGAAGAGATCGATGGTAGTAGGGTGTCGAGGGTGACTTCCTTCTCCTTGGTCACCTTCGGGTGGCGATCCATGGGGAACGTCCCTAGGAACCTCTTCATCATGCCCTCCATGGCTTCCTTCATCATGTCGTCGAAGTGCTTTTGCTCTTCAGCCGACAAATTTCAAAAGCCGGCCTTATGATGTTGCCCTGTGTGACTTCAGATGCATCCACAAGCTCAACCATGGTTGCTAGATTCGAATCTACCTCTGATTTCCCCAGCGGAGTCGCCAAAAAGTGTGTTGACACATTTTAGCACCAATCACCAACGATATGACCTACACCAATCCACCCGGGAGGGACCCCATCAAGGAGGATCAGCCCTAGGGGTTGCTCTAGTGTCAGCAGGCGACCTAGAGCTCCTCAAGTCAGTGTAGAGTCGAAGAGAGGCGAAAATTAGAGTTGGAGAGGAGAATTGGGGTTTGGGAATAGAGATATGCATAAAAGTAGATAAAATAATAGATTGGTTCGATTGTGGAGGCATCAATTGGCCTGGCCCCTTTATATTTATCTAGGAGGGTGGTCTTAACCCTTGTACAAGTCGAATCCTGAAAGATCTTGCTCAAATCTAGTAATTTGTCTCGGACTCGACTACACCGCATAGTCCGGTGCGCCTTGCCGGACAGTCTGGTGATACCAAACAGTCTAGAACGCGCCACTAGACTGTCCGACGGCGCTGGCCAGCATGGCCCTGCCGAATTTGGTGCTCAACATTATGCATGGAGATGATGGGAATGGCCAAAACAATAGGGTGACCAGAATCTGCCAAGATTATACAGCATGTTTCAGCTGATGTTTGGAAACTTCACACGGATCTGGATCGATAAGAGGAAGAGTCCAGATCATGTTATCAAGTCATAGAGTCCTAGTTGAGTTGTAATATGTTAGTTAGGAAAGAGTTTCAGTCTATCTAGGAAAGGGTTTGCCTTTAGGGCTAAGTCTGCAGACTATAAATATGTATCTTTTATTCATGAATGAATAAATGATGGTATTACGCTCCCAAGCAGCTCATACTTCATTCCTCAACTCTTGGCACATCACCACCCTAGCTCCCATGTTAGCGTCATGCTACCCTAGCGGGTTCATCTAGGTTGGCTAGGGCATCGAAGCACTTAACTAGAACCATGGCGAACCTTGTACTGAAGCATTTTTTATGGCAAAGTTTGCTAGTTATCCCGCATGACATGGATATGCTTTAATGTTTTCTCTAGTACATTATCTTATGGCTACATGGTGTCTTGCATTTATACTGGTCAATCTCGTACTAAGCTTCGCAGTTGACGTGATTCACTAGTTATCTTGCATGTTTATCGATCTATTTCTGCATCTGTGCCTCATGTAGTAGATCGATCTTCATGTAGCTCATTGTATGCTACCTAATCGCTTGTTACAATCCACGACATGCCGCTGCAGCGTGTGAACACGACCTACCGATAGACTAGCATACCTCGAGCACCCTATCTATACATGTCGTAATTTGTATCTATTTAGTTAGATGGACTTTTTTTGGAGGTCCTGGTTTGAAGGCGATTTAACTTTGCAGATCTATTATATCATGCTTTTAGATTGGGTTTTACATCTATTCTACCTTGGATGCGGTTTTGGCTACTTTTATGCTATATTTTTATATCTCACTGACTATCCGATGTCGCTACATCGGCCGACTAAAGTACACGAACCCTCGTTTTTGGTGATCCTAGCGATCAGGCAAGAATTTTATGTTTAGATCTGTTGTGTACGCTTTTCAAGGAGAATCGGAGCCAACCGCCCCATCCATCCAACCTTCCTGGCTATAAGGTCAAGCCAGGTGGCACGCCCGCACCACCACACACAACCAAGATCGGCTTTCCCGCAAAAGCCGATTGGAACCGCATGACAGGGAGACGAGTGCAGCAGCAGCGCAATCCTAGACTCTGGTGTGCTCTATGCCCAAACCTCACAACCACTGGTATTTGGGTGCAACACAATCCTAGTTAAACCCCCTTGGGGGTTTGGATCTATGTTCATGCATGTGAATGTTGTTTTTGGTTAAGGTTCTTTCTTGATTAGATTCATATGGTTGTATGCATAGCACATCAATCTAGGGGAGTCGTATCGTCTAGATCATCATTTATGTAGGGTTTATCTTCTTGTTGCTTTATTGTAATCCAATCAGTGACAAGAAGGCAATCAGGTTGTTTGAGTCGATCCACTCGGAGGCCTTAAGTCGATCCACGCGATCGGCTAGGATTTTACGCCCGTTTGCGTGTCTGTGTATCTGCAAGGCGATCCTTCAACAGCGCCAACCTCCCTGGCTGGAAGGTGAAGCCGGGTGGCACGCCTGATATCATCTCAGAATTGCTTGGAGGGTCGACTGTAGTGGCAGCGTACTTCCCATTTCCCTCATGTGTTCTTTGCCCGAACAACGGCGATTTTAGGCGACAACAAGCGTACACAACGTTAACCTCATTATTACATAGAGACATAAGTCATAAACTCTTAGTTATCATGTAGTGAAAAGCATAAAACAAAAGATAACTAGAGCTACCACAGGGACGTCAACTGGGAAAGTGAAGTGCCTAGAACTCGTCGTTGTCTTGCACTAAGTCTTCAACTCTTCCATCAACTAAGCAGCGGTCGGAATTTTCCCCCAAACAAGGAATAAATGTAAAGCCATAAAGGAACAAGAGTGAGTACATCAACACATATACAACAAGCATAACGCAAACTATGAGGCTCTATGGTTGGCTTACATGACCGCATGAGCTTTTAATTGGTAAAACTTTATTACAACTAATTACTATGTTGAGTGTACAAACGATTAACCCAAGAGATATTGCATAAAGAGTTAAGCATCATCAATGATTCATAAACCATTGTCTGAAACCACATCCAAGGACTAATCAAAAGGACAATCTGAGTGGCTCATAACCATGAGCATGGCTGGTATATTAGTTTTACACTCTCGAGAGGTTGCACTTCTTAACCTACAAGTCGTGAGACACGCTAGGAGTTTATCACATTGCCTTAGATGAGATGACTAGCAAGCACACTACGAAGCCTTTACAATGATCATGTTAGTAAGATGTAACCGCTAAGGATTCACGGTCTGCATCGATTGCAACTACCTGAAGAGGAGAAGATCACATCACACTCAACCTAAGTATTATAGATACCACATAAGCTCACCTCCCCTCTTGCCCCGCAGGTAAGTTACAATCAAATTAAAACAATCTAATTAGTTAGCTAAAACCGCCCCATCCCATTCTTGTGGTTGCACGATTGTCCTAGGTTGTTGCTCTATAAATAGGTCCTTATGGAGAGTAGCTGGCAAAGCACTAAGCACCATGCACAAGCCCCCTAAACCATGTTGCTAAAAAGCCATATTTTAAAGAGATAGGAACCACTCAAGCACATAGCACAGAGGGTGAAGCTCAACAATTATATTGCATAGAACCTTTAATCGTAATTAATTAACAAGGATGTATGAGTTAGCGGTGCACAACTTAACCCAACATGCATCCCAAAAGGTTAAATATTGGATAAAATTAGCTAAGGTGTTATCCTTAAGGGCATACAAGATCAACAATGCACATGCTGTGAATAAATAGTTGTTAGGTGTTGTTTATGTTATACTTGCCTTCCTCAAAGTTCCCTTGGGGTTGCTACTCAAAATCTTCAGGAGGTGTCTCTTCAAACTCCATGGGCTGCTCAACGTCTACTCATGACCATAGCACCATACAAGCATCCATATACACAGAGACATGCAAGCGAGGGTAAAAAGGTAAGAAATCGTACATCATTGCATGAAAACAGAATGTAGACCTAGTATAGGACTAATCTGTGTACTTCTACGATCACATGGGCACAAGCATCACTTGAATCGGAGCTAAAACGTGAAAATTATGCATAAAACAAGGTTGCAGGGGCATAACTGCGAATAAAAACATAGATCTAGGGTTTATCTTGCAAAACCAAGGGCCTATGCCCGATAAAATAAACATCCCAAGGGCTTAGACCATCCCTAATGGGATCTGTAAAGTAGATATCTATCCACTATTCATCCACCATTCCAACTACCTCTCTCTGTCTACAGTAGCGCTATAACGTTATTTGTACTATAGACATCCACTTTACACATCCCATTGGGGATAGTCTTATGGGCAAAAACCAGTAGCCCTAGATTGTGGGTCCTATTATTAAAAAGCGTAGGGACTAAACTAGAAAGAACAAGACCTAGATCTAGATATGTTGGAAGTACTCTAGAATGCGTGTTGACTAACGGAAAATGCATGGGCTTTTGTGCAAAAGGAGCAGCACAGACCAGTGCTGACCAGTCGCTGGCATGCCTGGATCGTTGGATCCCGATCCTACAACTAGCGTTAGAAGGGACAGGATCGCCGGTGGCAGCCATAGGCGGCGACGGCGGTGCGTCACCGGCGCACACGCGACATTGCGAACATGGGTGCAGCTCAGGGCAATGCCAAGCTGGGGAGGGAGAGCAGGATGCAGCAGTTCTCACCGAGGCTTCAGGACAGAGGGAGATGCCCTGAGATGGCCGGTGATAAACAGGAGGCAGCGAGATCGTCTGGTGCTTGCAGAACAACATCGGGGAGCGGCTCTGTGGCTTCCGAAACTGGCGGAGCAAACTGCGGGCGGTCCTGTGAACACGTAGCTAGGATTGGGGAGGCTAGAGGAGCTCTGTGGCAATGGAAAAGAAACAACGGCCGATGAGCTCACCTTGCTGCTCCAGCGGCAAAATTGATGGCGGAGTGGCATGCTAGAGTTGGGGCTATGGCTTGGCTGTGGTGAGAGAGCGGCGGAGGAGGTTGGGGCGCCTTTTATATGGGCTAGTCTAGGGCGATAGTACTAGAACGTCCTCTGATTCTTGTGGGAGGAGGTGACGGTGTGAGACTATCAAGAGTCTGAGGCTACCAAGCTCAGACTCTGCAGGTGTTGTGGGCGCAAGAGGTGCTTGCAAGGCGGGTCGGGGGTGCAGAGCGGCGAGACAAGTGGCAATGAACGGGCAGAGCTAAAGTAGTGGGCGAGGCTGGCTAGAGGTGGGAGACGACACTGATAAGCCTACCCCATCTGTCAGTGAAAGGGAGGGCACGTGTTTGCCTGTCAGAGAGAGAAAGAGAGAGAGAGGGGAGAGGGAGGCGGCGGCTGGGCCGTCGGCCTGGTTGGCGAGCTGGGCTGTCAGTTGGCGGGCTCAGCCAGGGAGAATAGAGGTAGGCTGGGTTGGGCTGCTGGGCTAGTTCCCTTCACCTTTCTCTCTATTTTTCTTTTCTTTTTGAACATTCATTTGAATAAGGAAGCAAAAGCTCTAACAATTCAAATAATTTTGAATTTGGATCTTTAATCATACAAGAAAAAAGATAATGCATCAGCATGAATGCACAAACATGTTTGCCCTATGAAAATTTTAATTACTTGTGATATGTAAACAATGAAATGTAATGCAAAGCATATAAAACCTTGGGAAATTAAACAAAGCATATTAAATTTATTATAACAAGCAAAAATTAAAATTAGGGTGTTACAAATGATAGCTTAAGCTCGACCAATAGGAGGGTCAACCTAGCACGAGCAGCAACAACCCCGCACTACCTCCGCTGGTCGGAGATGACAATCACGTTTGATCGCACGGACCATCCGGACTACATCTCACAACCGGGTGTTGGCGGCCATTATTTCACTATTTCGACCGCCAATTCCTCGGTGAATAAATAGGGTATAGATAAAGTTCTATGCATTATTTATGTAACACTGATGAATTCCACGAGTTTTGGTGATTTTTGATGCATCACAAGGAGATGCTTAAATTCCATGCAAGACAACGTCATTCATCATTTGGAGCAAGAGAGAATTCAAGTACAAAAGGGTTTCAGAATGAACTAGAAATATCATCTCCAAAAAGTATCTCAAATTCCCACAAGGACCACACCATTGCGAAGAGCTCATCAAGATGATTCCAACAAACATATTATTTGTCGCATTTGGAGCTCATGTACAAAAGATATTGAAAATACAAAAAAGGGGATGCTGACGTCATCACTGAGGTCAGCACGCCTTCTATCCTTCATCGTGGGCAGGAACCAGCCAGGAGACACGTTGTGGCAGGCGGCCATTGCTGGCGCGCCAACACCGCAGATCTCCATCCATGTTGCGGCGGTAGGGACAACCAGGCGCAATCAACAGCCGGCACGTGGCGGCACCAGGGCAAGGTGGGAGTAGCTCACCCGCCCAGCGCCAACTCGGCTGGCCCGCTTGGACACGTGGCATGCCAGGATGCACTGCCACCCGGTCAAGTCTCCCGTTTAGCTGGTTTTGACCCAGAAAACACTACTAATGGCCGGTTCTTCACTACATCGCCTGGTTCACCCCCTAACAGCTGGTTCTTAACTGGTTTCTTGCACCATCACGTGGAGGAAATAGTTACTGACCTTCCTAGGTTGGTTGGGGGGGACGAGTGGCACCCAAGGAGCAGTTGGAGGAGGAGTCTTGCATGTAGGCACCAAGAATATTACCCTCTCCTTCACCTATAAATAGAGGGGCACACCCCCTCTCATACATGCACTATTCACCATGTGAAATCTCTCTCTTCTTCTTTAGAAGGTGCACCACGAGAGGTGCCTCCACTCAAAAAGTTGTGTTTGGTTTGGAGTTGGAGGTAGGGCTCTGTCGTTTTGGAGCCGTCTTCAGCAGTTCAGTATGAATTCTTTTATATCTTTACTTTCCTGTAAGACTTGAGCCATTTAATGCATTATGCTTCTTTACTTATGTGAGCATTTACATTCTTGCTTTTGGTATTAATCATGCCGTAGCATAGTAATGTATTTTAGACAATAGTTAGAGTTGCTCTAAGAGGTAATGAATGTTTAGTTTGTCGTTCTTAAAGAATCCTCATACACTTTTTATAGCAATTGATTATATGGTTGCGTATGCTTCTGTTTGTGAATCTATGTAGAAGTAGTGCCTGCAAGCATAGACGTGGTGTCTACAATTGCCGTCACCTTGGTTTCGCACTCATACCCCACGCAGATTTGGGTAGCCTGTGTCCATGTATAGATTTGGCGCACTTGGCTTTGGTAGGTCTATCTCAATGCTTCCCTGTTGAAATAAATAAGATACCTTGGAATACTCCCGGTTGAAAGTCTTCAACGATCTATATGTGCTTGCAGAGTAAAATCCAGTAGGCTAAGAGTTGCCAACAAGCTTTTTTGGCACCGTAGTCGGGGAACCGCCGAGTTAGAACGTTATTCTATTGTTCATCATTTGTTGTTCCTCTTTTGAAGGTTGGACCGACGCCTAAGAGAGAGGGTAAATTAGGATTTCTAAAACTATGGCTCTCTAAAAATAACAACTACTAAGCAAGACCTACGGAATATAAATCTAGCTATGTGTAACACCCTTTTTTTTATTTCTGTAATTTATAATAAATTTAATATGCTTTATTTATCTGTCTAGGATTTTATATGCTTAGCTCTGCATTTAATGATTTATTTTATTACAAGTAATTAAAATGAATCCTAGGGCTACCATGTTTGTGCATTCATGCTGGTGCATGTTTTCTTTGTTTGTATGATCTAAGGACATGAATTCAAATTTATTTGAAATTCATAGATTGGCTTTGGTTTCAAATTAGAGAAAAATAGAAAAAAGAGAGGAGGAGGCAAAGCAGCCTAGCCGGCCCAGCCCGTCCCCTTCCCGCCCTTTCCTTGGCCCATCTCGTAGCCTAGCCAAGCCAAGTGGGCGAGCTAGCCCAGCAGCTGGCCGCGGCCCACCCGTGCTCACCCCTCTTCCTCTCTCTGACTGGTGGCCACGCGCCCACGAGCCACCGATGGGTCGGGCCACTCCATCAGACCCATCCCCTACTTCACGTCGCTGCCAGTGGACGGCCGTCCCTCACACACCGTCGCTCCCCCTAGGCATGGACCCACCACCATGGGCCGTGTTGCTAGCTCCTACGGCCCATGCGACGCGTATGCGACGCGGACTCCGGATAGGCCCGAGTCCAAGCCAACGCGGACTCTAGTCCGGATAAGCCACGCACCGCCATTCCCCTCCCGCAAGCTTTCGAGTTCGGTTCCGAGCCACCGTCCTACCGCTGCACCTATAAAAGGTGCCCTAACCTCCACCGCCAACACCCATAGGCCTACGCGCTCTCTACCCTAGATCTAGCGCACCACTGCTGTCAAATTTTGCCACCGAAGCTTGCCATGGCAAGGTTCTTCCACCGCCGAATTTGTCATCGTCGGTGCCTTCCCAGATCCCCTGACCCCCTCACCATGTTCGCAGATCCCTCGCGCACTGTCCCTGCAGAGTCTAGATGCTCGGAGCCACCCCTGTCCCACCGTCCCGCGAGCTCGCCCTCCGCCGTTCGCGCCCGACCACCGCAGGTTCATCTCCGGCCGTCTACTGCTGACCCCAAGTCCTCGGTGAGCTTCCCCTGGCTCTGCTCTCCCTCCCCGACCTATCCTAGCCCCGAGCCGCGCCTCCGTTTGCGGTGTAGCACGAGCTCCGGCGACGCGTCACCGCCCCGATGGTCGCCGCCGGCCACTCCCATCCCCTTCAACCCTGGCTGCTAGATTCAATCCGGACAGGCCAGATCAAAAGCCGACCCGATCTAATCCTAGCCGCTGAAGTTAGATCCGATGGCCCTCATGCGCTGGTGACCGGTGTTGACGATTCAATCCGGACAGGCCAGATCAAAAGCCGACCCGATCTAATCCTAGCCGCTGAAGTTAGATCCGATGGCCCTCATGCGCTGGTGACCGGTGTTGACCGGTCAACACCGGTTAGCGCAGCCTCTTTTGCTAAAGAGCCCCTATGCTTTACCGGAATCAACCCACAGTCATATCCAGTTCTAAAGTAATTAGATTTATGTCCTAATCTTTGCAGTTTAGCCCCTGATCTTTTGAAGAATAGAACCCACCGTCCTCGCTCGGGAATTTTGGCTCTCGAACCCTCGGCATTTTTATTTATTTTGCGCATAGGTCCTCGGTTTGGTCAGATAATCCCCTGATCCATGTTTTTATTCACTGTTATGCCCATGGAACCCTTGTTTTATGCATAACTTTTACGTTTTAGCTCCGGTTAAAGTGATTCTTGCACTCATGTTATTGTAGAAGTGCGTAGATTAGTTTTGTACCAGTTTTAGGCTCTGTTTTTATGTAATGATGTATTGTTTCTTATTGTTTGCCCTTGCTTGCTTGTATGCATGTACATGAATGCTTGTATGGTGTTATGGTAATGTTTAGACATTGAGCAATCTGAGGAGTTTGAAGAGCCACCTCCTGAATCTTTTGAGCAATAGCCCTAGGGGAACTTTGAGAATGGCAAGCATAACATGAACAATGCCTAATCATTGTTTAATTTCCTGCATGTTCATTTAATTTTGATTTCCCTAAGGTTACACCTAACTACCTTTATCCTTATACCTACCTTTTGGGATGCATTCAGTTAAGTTGTGCTAGGTGCAACGCTAACCTATATACCTTTGATAATTAATTCTGATTAATGGTTCTATGAGATTTATCTCCTTTAAAACTTGTTTTTTTAGCAACATGGTTTAGGAAATCTGAGCAATGTGCTCATCTGCTTTTGCGGTTCTCTCCGTAAGTACCTATTCATAGAGCAACATTTTGGGACAACTGCGCTACCACAAGACTGGGATGGGGCGGTCTTAGCTCACTAATTAGTTTGTTTTAGTTTGTTGTAACTTACCTGCAGGGCAAGAGGGGAGGTTAGCTTCTGTGGTCGCTGCACTACCTTAGGGTAAGTGTTCTTTACGTGATGTATGTGCTTCTCCCTTTGTGAGGTGGACACCACCGTTGCGACCCTGAATGCTTAGCGGTTACAACTTACTAAAGTAATCTTTGTAAAGGCTTTGTAGTGAGTCATCTAACATAAGGTGTGTGATGAACCCCTAGCGTACCTCACGACTCATCGGTAAAGATGTGAAACCTCTCAAGAGTGTAAAACTGACATATCAGCCGTGCTCATGATTATGAACGGCCCGAATCCTCCTTTTGATTAGTCGTTACCTTGGTTATGTTTTCGGATGTTGGTTCTATATCATTAATGTTGTTTAATTCTCTATGTTAAAACTTTGGGTTAATGGTTTTGATGAGGACATCTCTCCTATTCATACACTTGATGATACTCCTCCAGCGGTGATGCAAGGACCTATCACAAGAGCACGTGCACGGCAATTGGATCAACAGGTGAGCTCGTTTCTTTGTGCACGTGCATATACTTGTGAGGATAGTATGGTACCTAATGTTTCTATTGATTATATTGAACTTAGGAACTTTGGAGAGGAACATGAAGGCCTTGGGAACCAGCAAGGTTGAGGGAGGAAGCAAGAGGGGCGTCCAAGTCAAGTTAGAGGCCCAATTCATCTCGAAGTAGGCCACCTTGGCCTCCAGGGATAGTCTGCACCAAAATCGTTGCCTAGGCCACAAACGGGATCCGTTTTCGGTGATCAACATATGCCTGGAAAGATAAAAACATAAGCTTTCTAATGCCACCAGTTTTAGGTCTATTGGACTTCAGAGTCGTCAGGAAATCATGTTAGAAGTTGATGGACAGAATCTATCCAAGGTGTTGCTCCGCCCCTTTGGGCCATTGGGCCATGTATCGTGTGAGAGTCTTTTGAGTTCATGTCTAGGAGTCCTTGGATGACCCTAAGGTCCATAAAACCTTAGCCGCCACCCAAGTTAGGGTTTTGGGATTTGTTTAGAGATATTCTGTCTTAGAACAGTTTCACCGTAGAGAACACTCGGGTTTGTGACTCCCCAACTTTGTGAGATTAATCATTCATCTACAAGTTTAGTTGCAATCTTCCTTGTTCTTCCTTGTGTTCTCGATTCACTAGCAGGGATTAGCCTTTGCGGTGAGGTCAACCGGGCTGCGCATGGTTGATAACCCGAGGACGCGTGGTGCTGCGATTGCAAGGGTTTGATCGTGTTGATCGAGAGCCGGATCATGAGTGTCTCGTGCTGCAAATCGACTTACCCTCCACCTGACGGAAGATTGGGACCCCCTGGTCCCTATCAGGTTTATCTACTAAATCTCTAGTCATTAGTTTTGAATAAAACTTGGTCGACTAAAAGCAAATGCAGTCGTGTCAACTAAACTTAGAGCCTCATAGTTTGTGTTATGCTTGTTGAGTATGGGTTGATGTACTGACGCTTGTTCCTTTATTTTTATCCTTGTTGGGGGGTTTCCAACCGCTGCTCAGTTGATGGAGGTGTTGAAGACTACGTGCAAGATTATGACAAGTACTAGGAGTTTCGTTCACCAGCCGATGTCCCTGTGGCGGCCCTAGTTATCTTTTTATGCTTCCGCTATGTTATGACTCTGAGTTTAAGACTTTTGTCTTTATGGTAATAATGATGTTAATGTTATGTAATGCAGCTATCTTTGGCATGTGTCTGTGATACCTTTTGTAATTTGTCATATATATGTGAGACGTGATCCTGGCCCATATATATTTTGCACGGTTTTGTTCATTGGAAACCGGGTGTGACACTATGTGCACTAAGGTTTTGCTAAGTGTTGATAATTCTACCGTGGCCAAGTTTCGCAACCTAGTTCCACCTAGAAACTAACCTATCATGCTAGTCTAGGAATGTAAGCACACAATTGCAAGAGTGTAAATGCGGACGCTAAAGAGATAGGTAGAGACAATGCAAACTCCCGATGACAATGACGATGACGATGACGGTAGAGTTTTTTCCCGAGGTACGAGGAGGCCAACGTGCCTCTACCCTAACTCCTTGTTTGGCACCCCCTGAAGGGCTTTGCTCTCGTGTAGTCTTTAAAGGAATATGGCCTCACCCACGTAAGGGTGGAGGATGGCAAAGTGACCTTTGCAAAGATCAAGCAATCCGGTCAGGTCTCCAGATATCCCTAGTACACACCCACATGAGCCCTTCTCTCATGTAGTCTTGGACTATGGCCTGGCCCACGCAAGGGTAAAGGATTGTCTGGGTTTTCTACGGGCCTTCTCATGGAGCCACTCCGCTGTCTCCACTAAGGAATCTTCTAACGACCGCACCTGTACACCATTGACGTGCACGCTGGCATGTAGGATAGACAAATAGGCCTAAGCAAAGATGCAACTAAGCACTAGCTATGTCGGGATGTGTATAGTAAGCTCTTGTGGTGGTTAGGCTCTCAAATGTGTCTATGAGGCTCTATGGATGCATCAAGATGGTGCCTCAATACTTGTGTTAGCTCAGGAGTCTCCAACCACAATGTGGAGGCTGGCCAAGGGGTATATATAGGCCACACCTCCAAACTAGACATTGGGAGCAACCTGATCTGCGTTTCTTGTGACCATCAGACCGTTCAATGGTGGGACCATAAGACCATCTGATGCGTACTCCCGACTATCCATTGGAGTACCGTTGAGTCTTCAGCCGACCATTGAGACCAACATACTCTCCGATGGTGGCACCATCGGACTGTCCGTTGCTGGTTTCGCCCGCGGTCTGGACTTGTTGATTCTTCAGTCCAGCTTGTCCGATGGACCATCAGTCCATCCAATGGTGGCTCCATCGGACCATTTGATGCGTTGAAGCACAAGGACCTGTTCTTCTCCTCCTTCAATGCCTAGATCAACCGATGTACCATCAAACCATCTGATGGTGGCACTATCGGACCGTCCGTTTCGTGTAATTTGCACCGGGTATTGAATCTTCAATCCTGGCCGTCTTCTTCTCTCTGGACCTTTCAATGGGGCTTCTCCAGACCTTCTGATGGGCCAAAAATCGGCACGCCGTGTCGTGCATACCGCTTGCATCTTGATGGATTATTGGGTGTTCTCTTGTGCTCTTTAATCCCCCCTTTGAGGTGTTTGTACCCCAAGTCCATCTCTTGCACCTTGGGACTTAAACAAAAGTACTTGCACACATATTAGTCCCAAACGATACATGTTGTCACCTCAACCACCAAAATCATGTAAGGGAACTAAGCACAAGGCTTATGGCCCATTTTTCTTACAATTTCCACCTTTTGGTGATTGATGACAACACGACCAATCAAGCAATAACAATACCAATTGAAAGAATTTTTAGAACATACTACTTGCTAGGATGAAATGGAAGGGCAAGATCAAATGGTGCTAATTGAAATATACAATTAAACCAATTGAAGAAAATGAAGTTTCATTCCAAAATGATTGGAAGAATTTGCTCATTGCCCTTGCCATGATCTTGTCCCCTTCTTTTGGCCAATGGACATAAAGCTCCCCCTTACTCCAATGCCACTTTCCTCTTTTTCTTGGACCATTGCCTAGAACTTTATCTTCATTTCTCCCCTATTTTCTTGATCACGCGGCAACCCCCTTTTTGGTCCACTTTGATCTTCCCTTCCGGTTTGTGTTCCACTCCTTGCTAGCTTGCTTGGGTCCACAATTAGAACCCCTTTGGAATCAAATTTAGGATCGAGACGTGCGACTAGAGGGGGGTGAATAGGAGCACTTGAAAACTCAAAATCACAACCCCCAAACTAGTGCTAAGAGAAGCTTTCGAGAGCTGATGCTAGACAGCATCCACTGAACATATACGTGTTTAGCAGGCACAAGGTCTCATCCACTGAAAGGATACACACCAGGCACAGAAGAGCAAGCAACTCAACGATCACTAAGATCACAAGTCACCCCGAACACCGGAACTTGCAAAATCGCCACTCGACACTCACCGCACTGAAATGTGACTCACTAGATCACAGCGAGCAAAGAGTATGGTCATACAGTGGGACAAGCAAAACTGATGCAAAACACGGCGGAAAAACCAAACATCGGAAAAAGGACTGCAACCCTAGCCGGTGGGGTCACAGGAAAAGAGTTTTCCAACCCCAAATCTGACCAAATCTTGTCCAAACTTTACGAGATTTTGCACAGGCTATTTGGACCCCATTCCAAAGCTATTCCCAAAAGATCAACTCAAAATGACTTAAGGGATTAGCGAGAATTTTAGATCTCGTCAGAAGGCAATCTTTGGGCAAGAGAGGGGAAAACTCAAGAACAACATGCTCGTGGCAATCCTGCAGGATTGAGATGAACAAAGTCATAATCTCCACGTCCTAGCAAGTCCAAAAGAGCCAAAAGAACAAGATTAACTCATGGGCAAAGCAAATCACCAAAAGCCTTTGAGTTTCATCCAAAAACCAAACTAGAGAAGGGGGAAGGAGATGGCTGCACACATGAACATGAATTGGGGATGAATCTTCCTTGTATTAGAAGTGGAAATCAGTTCTTACAAGGTTTGTCATAGCCTACCACCCTTCATCCTTACACTAATGCAAAGTACTAGCTCTAGGGGACTCCAAATCCTAGATTAGCACCCGATTTTCACTCTAAGCACTTGGCTTGTTGGGAATCTAAGCCTAGGGTTTCTAGAGGTGGAAGAGTCAACTAAATGACCAGACACTTAGGTATATATAGCCCAGCCGTAACTGACCCAGTTTACACTAAGACCCCTATATTACAGAAATGCCCATAGGGGCTAAACTGGAAAAGACCCAACTTTCTAGGGGACAGACGACCACGATGGAGTCTTGATCTTCTTCGGTTGCACGCTAACTTCCAGATGATGTCCACGTGGCTAGTAGTAAAAATCTGTCGATCGACCCTCGGTTTTGAAGTCAGAAACCGGCAAACTTTAGGATTTCCTTACTAGGCCTGGAACAGCCCACTCCACTCTATCTTGGCGAGAATTGAGCCCATTCACTGAGTCTTGGTAACTTGGTGGTAGGGTGGCAGATTTGAGCGAATCCGCCATCACCCTCGCACATCTTCACGGCATGCACTTGGGTTGCAGCACCGTGGTGGCACCCGACATCCCCTGTCCATCGGGGTCACCTCACAATCCTTTGGAGGTCTTACACTTGCCGTCGCCGTACCGCTCCTCCGTGTAACAAACTCCCATGGCCGACCGATGCCGAGCATGCCTTCTGTCCTTCTGAGGACTTTCTTCTCCATCTACCTCCAGTCCTTCAGAGGGCCTCCTGTCCATCGGAGGTCTTATGCCCAAGTCCTTCTGGGTCTTGTCTTCCGTTGACAATCACTCATAACTCCAGGGGCAATGGAGCCGGTCCATTGGCTCTCAATATCCCCCTTGATGAGTGCATTGTCAACACCTTCAACCTGTAACCTAAAATAGAACAAAGACAAGAAGAAAAGCGTAAAACCGAAAAGAAAGAAGAAAAGAAGAAGTTGCCCAAGATGCCCAAAAACCAAACACAAGCAAAGAAGGGCAAAATGAAGCAACAAAAACAAAGCCAAAGATCGAACCCCTAAGCTAAGGGAAACCGTTCAACGCATTCGATCAAACTAAACTATGACTCGTCAAGAACAAGGCAAACCGGCTCAACATAGTCATGCTTAGGCAAAGCATCGGCTCCTCTAGAAGGAGGCAAAAGGCTCAACGCACTGATGCAGGAGCATGCGAAGCTCAAACTCCCCCTGATGCATCCATCCTCACAAATGCAAGATGAATGCACAGCTTCCCTCAACTAGGTCTCTCCAAAATTCTCCCCATTGGGAGCAACAATCTCTCCCATAAGTCAACATCTCTCCCCCTTGTTGACAATGGACACATCAAGGGTTCATAGAATCCAACTCCCCCTGAACTAGACAAGTCCCCCTCAAAATATGCCATGAAATGCAGGAAGTGTACCATGAAGAGCTCAGCAGGGATGAAAAGCTAGTAAATACGAGTTCTATCATACAAAGGAAGTGAGGGCAAGGAAGCATGCAAACAAGCTCAATTGAATCTATCTTATATAGATCAAGAGCATGTTGTTCAGGGTTGTTGAAAAGAAAGCATCACCAACATGAATAGCATCTAGCAAGATAGGCATGAACAACAAGATGCTAGCAAAACATACAAGGTGTGCTACTCTCAACCAAAGCATATACAACAGGCCATAAGCAATTTAGAGGCTTACAGATTTTAGATTTGAGCAACTTGGAGCTTCATGCAAGTTAGATCATGTGCCACGGATTATTGTCTTAGCCACTTCTTACCAACCAATGCCAAGCCTAGGTTCAGAGAACCGTCAGAAGCTTAAGACAAGGTTTTGGTCATACACAACCTAGTTCAAGTTCATGCCAAAGTGGAAAGGCAAGCTATCTCAAACTAGATCAGTGTGACAAGTGAACCCACCTGGATCTTTTCAATTTAGCTCATAAGACACAACTTGTATACAGTTTTAGTCCATATTTCATATTTCGGCAAGTTGTCATAAATGCTTAGGCATAAATTTAACAAAGGCATATGACTAGCATATCCAGGCATGAGAAGATAGCACAGCATCCAACATTCCTACACATGCTAGATAGCCAAGTCAACTGGAGATCATGGTTTTTGATTTTCAAGAAATAAAAGTAACTTAGC
Source organism: Paspalum vaginatum (assembly GCA_030272315.1). Classification (NCBI taxonomy): domain Eukaryota; kingdom Viridiplantae; phylum Streptophyta; class Magnoliopsida; order Poales; family Poaceae; genus Paspalum; species Paspalum vaginatum. The sequence continues at coordinate 22,540,276 of CM059019.1, read as the reverse complement.
TCACACATGATATTAGACAGATTCAAGGAGCTTAGCCAACCATGATCATGCAAGCAACTGTACAATCTAGCACAAGCAAGTACTAACTAGTCATTCTAGAAGAGCTCTAGTGCTAGTGAAGTGAAAATGCATATGATACAATGCGATGTATGATATGATACAAAATGCAAGGAAAACAAAGAAAAGCAAAGAAGAAGCAAATAAAAAACCTATACTATAGCAAAGCTACCCCAAACTAAAAAGGGTAACAAACACTAAGCTCCCCACGCAAGTGAGCAAACACACTAAGTTCTAAGGGCTTGGTAAAGATATCGGCCAACTAGTTCTCGGTTTCCACATGGATCAAGTCTATATCTCCCTTCTCATAGTGATCTTTCAGGAAGTGAAACCTCACATCTATGTGTTTGGTTCTGGAGTGCAAGACGGGGTTCTTAGCTATAGAAATAGCAGAAGTAGAGTCTACTAGGAGAGGGATCTTCCTAAAGCTCAGGCCAAATTCACTTAGTGTAGCTTTCATCCAAAGTAGCTCGGAGTAGCAACACTAGCAACAGCAACATATTTGGCTTCTGTGGTGGAAGTGGCAACACTAGATTGCTTGCGTGAGGACCAAGAGACAAGAGAGAAACTAAGAAACTGGCAAGTGCCGGAAGTAGACTTGCGCTCTAGCCGACAACCTGCAAAATCTGGATCCGAAAACCCTCTAAGAGAGAGTGACGAAGCTGAAGAGAACCAAAGACCAAGCTCAGGAGTGTATTTGAGGTACCTGAAGATGTGCTTCACCGTTTGACGGTGTGATGTCCTCGATGAGGCCTGAAATCGCACACAAAGGCAAACTATAAACTGAATGTCTGGCCTGGTCACCGTCAGGTACAGAAGTGAGCCGATCATCCCTCGGTACTCCCTTTTGTCCACCACCTCCCCTTCTTCATCTGCATCAAGCGCCGTTTGTGTTGACATGGGAGTTGATATAGGCTTGCAGTCTCCCATATGAAACTTTTTCAGAATGTCCTTTGTGTACTTGGCTTGATGGATGAAGGTTCCTTCATGGCCTTGCTTGATTTGCAGTCCAAGGAAAAACTACAACTCTCCCATAATTCTCATCTCAAACTCCTTCGACATCTGCTTAGAAAACTTGGTAACAAGAGAGTGAGACGAGCCACCAAAGATGATATCATCCACGTATATCTGGACAATAAGAAGATCACTACCAAGCTTTTGGAGAAACAAGGTCTTATCAACACTCCCCATTTTGAAACCCTAGTTTAGCAAAAAGGTTTTCCATCTATCATACCAGGCTTTAGGGTCTTGTTTCAAACCATACAAGACTTTTTGCAATTTGTAAACATGGTTAGGTTGTTTAGCATTTTCAAATCTAGGGGGTTGCTTGACATAAACTTCTTCTTGAATGAAACCATTTAGAAAAGCAGACTTCACATCCATTTGAAAAAGCTTAAAACCCATGGATGCTGCAAAGGCCAAGAGAATATGTATAGCTTCCAGGCGTGCAACTGGAGCAAACATTTCCTCATAGTCTGTCCCCTCTTTTTGACAAAAACCCTTAGCCACAAGTCTATCCTTGTTCCGCACAACAATGCCATCCTCCCCTTGCTTATTTTTAAAAACCCATTTTGTACCAATAGGATTGCATTGTGGCGGTAGCTCTACTAACACCCAAACCTCATTCCTCACAAAGTTTTCTAACTCCTCATGCGCGGCATTAACCCAATTACCATCAGAAAGAGCATGTCCAACATCCTTAGGCTCAAAGGAGGCAACAAATGCAGCATGAGCAAAGAAAGCGATAGAACCTTTCTGGGACCTCAAGGTCCTCGCATGCAAATCACCAATGATCCCATGTGGAGGGTGATCCCGCTGGACCTGCTGAGATGGAACAATATCGGAGGTCACCTCCCCTGCGTCCTCAGCGGGGCCAGCCTCTCCTCGAGCTTGTAGTTGGGGGAGCAAGAAGGAAGCCATCGGCAAGGGTCCTCTTTTGTCTTCAAAGCTCGTAGCAGAGGGGGCAGGAGCTGCAGCCGGTGCAGTGGCTCCTACATCACCAGCATCTAATTGACCTTCCTCATGTTCAAAGATGGGAGTTCCTTCTTTATCATCACCTGAAAGCTCAAATGCAGGGGTTGTGCAAGGCATAGATTCATCAAAGAAAACCTCGCAGGTCTCTACCACTTGTTTGGTATCAAGGATCCACACTCTATATGCTCATGGTGTACCCAAGGAAAATACCATCCAAGCAGTGAGATTCAAATTTATCCAAATGCCCCCGTTTTTTAGCACAAAGCATCTGCAGCCAAACGCGCGCAGGTGCTTGACGCTGGGTTGCCTACCAAACCATAGCTCATACGAAGTCTTCCCTTTGAAAACTTGTAGGAAGATGCGGTTGGCAATGTAACAGGCCGTATTCATAGCCTCAGCCCAAAAGCGTCGCGAAGTCCTATACTCATCGAGCATCGTCGACGCCATCTCAACAAGTGTGCGGTTCTTTCGTTCCACGACATCGTTCTAAGGTGGGGTATAAGGAGATAAGAATTGATGTTTGAGACCTAGGTCACGACAGAAGGTTTCGAATCGAGAGTTCTGAAATTCTCTGCCATTGTCAGTGTGGATAGCCCTCATGGCCTTATGACTCTCATTTCTTAACCTCAAGACCAAATCCTGAACAAAGCCAAAAGCCTCATCTTTGAACTCCTTGAAGAACACCCACGAAAAGCGAGAAAAGTCATCTACAACAACAAGCACATACCACTTCCCACTGACCTACTGTACCCAAGTAGGACCAACCGTGTCCATATGCAACAACTCACCCAGGTAAGAGGTCATAACCTGATTAACAAGAGCATGAGAAGGAGGAACCATCTTGCCATGACGATAAGGGTGGCACACTAAGTCCTTCTCTGCTTTCAAATTGGGCAATCCTCAAATTAGACCCATCGAGCTCAACCTGGCTAGCAGATCAAACCTCAAATGAACTTGCCTCCTATGCCACTTCCAGATATCCACAGAAGGACCAGCTACCAAACACCGAGGAGTGCCAAAAACAAATGCAAGGTCAACCTTAAAAACCTCCCCATAGGGAAAAATCCGACAAACAAGGTTTTCCTTAGCATCAAGCACACAAGAAGAACCCTCCTTAAGGTGAACCTCGAACCCTTCCTTGAGAAGTTGTGAGACAAAAACCAAATTGAACCCCAAACTCCTCACCAAAGGAACTTCTCTCAGGGAAAGCTTGGTAGAAAGCGAAACACCACCAACACCCAACACTTTACCTTGACCATTATCCCCGAATGTGATGCACTCCTTGGTGCTCACGAGGTTGAGGCTAGTGAAACATCTGCGGTGCCCCGTCATGTGCCTAGAGCAGCCAGAGTCCATGATCCATATGTCCTCCATGCCTTAATCTTGCAAAATGAAGGAAAGCAAGAGTGAGCAAATGGTCCAGCACTAGGGTTAGCAAAACTGTTGTACCAGTGTCGAGCCATCTGCTCAAAGGTGGGGTAAGCACAGTCAAAGTAAGCATCACGACGATCTGGGTAACCACGACATCCAAAGCGTAAACATGGAAGCTCTCTACCAAAGCCTCAGTCACGAGGTCCATAGCCACGCTAAAAATGACTAGGAGCACAGCCAGCAAAGAATCTCTCACCACCAGGAGCACGGGCTTGAAAGCCGTCTCCTCTCTCACCACCAGTAAAGCGGTCTCTCATCTCACTGCAATGGGGAAGATCCTGCTTACCACTGTGGTAGAACTGATCCTAGTTCCCCCAAGCTCTCTCCTGCCTCTCAACCCGCTTCCTCCTGAAGCAAAACTCCTCCAGGTGACCATTCCGCTAGCAAAATTCATAGTGGTAGACAGGTCTCTTGGGCATAGGCTGGGGCTAAACCTTAGACTCCTGGTGTGGTGGTGAAGCCTTAGGTGGTGCTGGTTGTTGGACTTGCTTCTTGCCTGAAGTCTTAAGCACTTCTTCTACAATCTTGTCCAGCTTGGCTTGTGGTGGCTTGGGTGTCTAGTATGACTTCCTTGGGGCAGCCTTTGCAGCCTCATGGTAAACGCCATCAATAGTAGAACCAGGCTGAAGAGAGGTAGTGTTAAGGTTTATTGGGGCACTCTTCTTCTCACCCAATGTACTAGACTCTCCTAACCCAAGCCCACTATTATCACCTCCACCATGCTTGCTTGCCCCTATGACCATCATAAGCTAAGGTTCCCTGGCATACATCCAGCTCAGCACCTCTCTCAACCTACAGTTGTCCTCTTCAAGGATCAACTTCTCCTCTCTCAAATCCTCTAGAACCAAAGTTTGGGCAGCACAAGTGTGACAATCTAGAGAGGGAATCATGGGAGCATACTTCTCAAGCTTCCTAATGGTGGCATCCTTCTCCACCAACTGTAACCTCAAAGTGAAATAGTTCTCACACATGTCAGGAGGTGCAAGAAGCACCTCAAGGTTAGCTCTCACCTACTCAAGCTCACTCCTTAAAGTAGGACAGACCATGCACGCACCCAAAAGCGTGAGTCTAGCCCTAAGGTCTTCTAACACCTTAAGCTACCCCTCGTACTTCACCTTCAGCTCAGCTATGTCAACAGCTAGGTAGGGGCAAGACTCACACTCAGGCTCCTTACTCAAAGTAGGCTTATCCAGTTTTGATTAGAGCTTGCCTATCTCTACCTTCATCCTATCTATCTCCTCTACCTGATGAGCATACTTGCTCTTCTGCTCACAAGGGTCACTCATCAATGACTCACAGGTAGGGTACTCAAACTCACTAGGCTGGGCTTGCACACTCTTCAACCTCTCAATCTCAGCCAAAGCATCAGCAAGCTTGGCTTTCTGCTTCTGCAGCTTCTTGGCTGCCTTCTCCAACATCTTATCCTAGGCCTTCAACTCATGACTATTCTTTTCCAACATCTCAAGGATCTCAGCTTGCTCAGGAGTTACCTCTTCATCAGAGGAGTCATTGTTGTTGCCCTTGTTTTCCTTGTCCTCAAGCGCCATAGAGCAGAACGATCTCCGGTTCACCTTGTGCATGCACTTGGACTTGTAGAGATGAAGCAGAGTCTAGCTGGACCGCCTTGATCCCTCCTTTTGTCCCGCTTGGTGAAGATATCCTCATCGCTTGAGCTTGACGAGGACGAGGAGGTAGAGGACGATCCGCTGCAAAGACCACCAAGCTCGGTGAAGAAGGCCTTGTCCTGCTTCCGGTTGTCCTTCTGGTAGCTATTGAAAGCGTTCCTGAAGTTCTTGATCTTGCCAGAGCGGTGCTTGGTGTGGTCGCACTTGCCGTAGTCTTGCTTGCTAGAGTGGTACTTGTTGAAGTCGCGGGAGTGGCTCTTGCCCTTCTGGTAGTAGTCGTTCTGCATGTTCGGGCACTCGGCAATGAAGTGGCCGACCTCTGCGCACTCGAAGCATTTGGGCCTCTCATTCCTCTTCTTGCTCATTCGGTTGTCCTAGATGCACTGAAAGCGACTAGACACCAGGTAAAGCTCATCATCCCCAAGTGACGCCAATTGCTCCTCTGTCACAGACATCAAAGCAGAGAATGAAAAAACCGTGAAGTGGGGGGTTAGTCCAATCTTCCTTGGAGCTAGAAGCCAAGGCCATGCTCTTAGAGCTAGTACCATCGAGAATATCTGTCATCTAGTAATCCACCTCAGTGGCCTTGAGCTTGCTATAAAGCTCCTCTACACCTAAGGTGTCGTACCCTACCGACTCAAGAATGAGGTTCTTCTTGATCTCCCATACTTTTCTATCCAAAGAATACATCAACTTGATAGACTACTGAGGTTCAATGTATGGGAGAGCAACAGGGGCAGAGTTTGACACAGAGCTTGTTAATGATCGACTCAAAACAACCAAACAAGGCATTCATAGACTCTCCTAGCTTTTGGGAAAAATTCTCATATTCGCACCAATAAGTCTCCACAAGATGACCCTTGACTATCACCGTCCCCTCATGGTGTGCGCTGAGCAGGGACCACATCTCACGGGTGGTATCAAGGTGGCTCACTCTCTCATTGTCCCCCGGACCAAGTCCAGAGAAGAGAAAGTTCATCGCCTTGTAGTTTGCCTCGTGCTGAGCAACGAGCACCGGTGTGGTACGCTCGGCAATGGGGAGCACCACAACAATCATACTCTAAGTAGCATTCCATATGTCCTCGCTTTGGCTAAGCAAGAAATCTCTCATCCTACCCTTCCAGTATGGATAGCCATCCAAGCCGAGAACCGGAACCTTCCCAGAGTGTGCCACAGTCACTATTGGTTTCTCACTGGTAAAGGTATGAAGAAACCTAACCGGCTCTGATACCACTTGTAGGACTGAGATGTGCGACTAGAGGGGGATGAATAGGAGCACTTGAAAACTCAAAATCATGACCCCCAAACTGGTGCTAAGAGAAGCTTTTGAGAGCTGATGCTACACCCCGTCCACTGAACAAATACATGTCTAGCAGGCGCAAGGTGTCATCCACTGAAAGGATACACACCAGGCACAAAAGAGCAAGCAACGCAACGATCACCATGATCGCAATTCACTCCGAACATCGGAACTTGCAAAATCACCACTCGACACTCACCGCACCGAAATGCGACTTACTGGATAGCAGTGAGCAAAAAGTATGGTCAGACAGTGGGACAAGCAAAACCGATGCAAACACGGCAGAAAAACCAAACATCGGAAATAGAACTGCAACCCTAGCAGCGCCGGACTGTCCGGTGGTAGGAGCCGGAATGTGCGGTGGCACCAGATAGTTTGGTGGCCTTTGTCAGACTGTCCAGTGGAATGCCCCGGGTTGGTCCAACGCCAGACTGTTAGGTAGGTTCTGCCGGACTATCCGCTAGAATCGGAGAGTCTGGTGGCCCTATCGGATAGTCTGGTGGGGTCGCAGGAAAAGAGTTTTCCAACCCCAAATATGAACAAATCTTGTCCAAACTTCCGAGATTTTGCACAGGCTATCTGGACCCTATTCCAAAGCTTTTCCCAAGACATCAACTCAAAATGACCAAGGGATTAGCGAGAATTTCAAATCTCGTGAGAACGCAATCTTTGGGCAAGAGAGGGGAAAACTCAAGAACAACTTGCTCGTGGCAATGCTGCAGGATTGAGATGAACTAAGTCATAATCTCCATGTCCTAGCAAGTCCAAAAGAGCCAGGATTAACTCACAGGGAAAGCAAATCACAAAAAGCCTTTGAGTTTCATCCAAAAACCAAACTAGAGAAGGGGGAAGGAGATGGCTGCACACATAAACATGAATTGGGGGATGAATCTTCCTTGTATTAGAAGTGAAAATCAATTCTTACAAGGTTTGTCACAGCCTACCACCCTTCATCCTCCCCCTAATGCAAGGTACTAGCTCTAGGGGACTCCAAATCCTAGATTAGCACCTAGTTTTCACTCTAAGCACTTGGCTAGTTGGAAAGCTAAGCCTAGGGTTTCTAGAGGTGGAAGAGTGATGAGGATGGGGGTTCCCAATCTTCCGTCAAGTGTAGGTAACTATCAATTTGGCGGAGGCACGACACACACGATCCGGCTTCCAATCAACACAATTCAAACCGTGCAATCGCAGCACCACGTCTCCTTTGGTTATCAACCATGCACACATGATTGACCTTGCCACGAAGGCTTATCCTTGCCTGCAAATTGAAGAACACAAGTAAGAACATGGTAGATGCAAACTGAATTTGCGAATAGAAAGATTAATCACACGAATTGGGGTCTCACAAACCGAAGTATTCTCCACGGCGAAACTGTTCAACGACAGATTAATCTAAGCAAAACCCTAAACCTAACCTAATCATGGCTATCGAATATATACAAGAGATAGGGCTGGGGGCGGCCAAGCGGGTGGCCGACCAACCCTAGGGTGTACAAGGCCAGCGGGCCCAAAAATAGACGTCGCAGCGCCCTGACATATTCTGGACGTCATGTTGTTTTGACGATTCCCTTTGACTCTTAGAAAATTTTGATGTGAGACCAGTTGGGTTGGAAAGCTTATCTCCTTACCTTTCTATCCATATGTAGAACGTCCCAAACGGAGCCCGTATGTGACCTAGGCGTCCGTTTTCGTGAGGCCTCCTCCTGCAGTCCGAACCGGCCTCGAGATTGAGTTGGACTCTAACACCAATCGGGCTTGTGAGTTTACCTTTTGTTGGGCCTTGATAATATCTTTGCTGGTCATGTTCTCATCATTCTCCCCTTCTTGGTTTTAAGTCGTTCCCCGACTCAAAGTCGTTGATGCATGTATAAGTAGTAGCTGCTATTTTTTACATTGTCCAACCATGTTTCTCTTCTTGAAATTGAACCCGTTGAGACAATGCAAACAAAAAAGAACACAACAAACTTGACGTGATAAGGTTAGTTTCAAAACAGCCCATCAATTGATTATCATGTTTACCAACAAGAAGGGAGTCCAAATTTAATGAAATATAAACACAATGGACCATATATTCTCTTTTGTGGTTATATTGCCCAATAACATGATATGTATATGTAGACACAACAAAATGAACCCCCTATAGCAATACATATATACGTTGCTATATGTCATTTTAAGCGTTGGTAGGGCCTATACCAACGTATAATTATGCGTTGCTTATGCTGCCGTTGCTGCAGTCTATTGCAACGCATCAATGCGTTGGTAACCTCTATTAATAAGCATTGCTATATAGCAACAGTTACTTATGGCTACTACAACGGTTACATATGTTTCTGCCATTCCTAGGCTAGTTCTTCTCTAGAGCTGTTGCAACATTTAGAATGTATTTATGGCAATACTTATATACGTTGGTAAGGAAATTGAAGTTTATTTATTTATTTTTATTTGGGACTAATTAATTTTATAGAACGCATATAATGCTCTTGAGAAATTATGAGATCACAAATCACATAGAAACATATTTGTCAAGTAAGGTAGAGAGTACTATATTAAAATCAAATAGTCATTGCATTACACAGTACCATTCATAGCCAAGTTTCATCACATAATATTTTCAGAATACTTTTCTATGATACTGCAATATATACACATGACTGCTCTCCTCCTAAGTGCCTACTTATCAGTGTTCTTGATGAAAATAAGATAAGAACCAAAGCAATCCTCAATCCAATGCAAGCTCCCGCATCCAGTATAGTCATGCTTGATAGAAACCGTAAACAAGTAGAGAGACAATGTTCAGCTAAGTTAGTTTAACATCAACAAATACTATTTTTAGGTTGGTAGGAAAATATAAAGAAATTATTTATCGTGCAAGCATCTGGGTTTATGGATGATCTAGAAATAAATTAAAGAACCTGCTATATTAATTTTTGGAAGTGATTCGGATTAAAATCACTTCCTACTTCTGGTTCTTTTCGTGGGTAGCTTAAATTTTCCCAGTGTGCACACAATTATATATTTAATCTGCAAGTTGCGTAGTCTTAAAAATTTTTCTAGACTACATTGATGTATATCATCCTATTTATTGTCTTGGCTGTACTGTGTTGCTTTATTAATTCTCTATTATACAGTAAACATATTGTTACTTGAGAACCTCAAGTATGGCTCAATCAAACCTAAAGTGGTCAGGCCATACATATTCAGTTGAGCACAAGTGAAGACAATGCAAACACAACATAAGTATACCTCAAGTGAACCCAAAGGTAGCAGCGGGTTGCTTGAGTATTTGCTTTGGGTTCAATTGAACACAGTTGTTGGCCTTGTACATGCAAAAAAATATAGGAAGTGGTTGGGAGAAAAAATGTAATTAACATGCAAGGAAAGTCAAGAAAGCATCACCTTGCTGTTGTACTGGTGGTTGCATATTTTACGCCTTTTCAACCTGTAAAAGAAATTGAAATACTTAAATACAGTGCAATATTTAGAAGAAGCAATAGGATTAAGTGGATTGTAATGCACAGCTTGAAGGCCATGCAATAGGATTGCAGCCAACATCTCCAATAACCTCGAATTTGTCATATGGTCTCATCAGTGGTTCTTTAGGCACTACTATGATACCGAACCTTAGCATCCAAAACTCGTTGCCTAACCTAGAACCTCCAACTTTTGTATTTGGGTCACGAGCTAGTACCCTGCGTAAGGCAACGGTCTTGTTAGGATTTCTCCAACTCTTTATGCGTACTTCGCTGCTAGTCTGATCCACATGTGACAAGAGTAGGAGTAAAAATATACATAATATAGACATAGTAATGGGAAATTAAGATTGAAGTATACCAAAATATCATTTTGAGTTGGCCGCTCCGTTATACTTGACTGGTGATTGACCAAAACAATTTAGTTAGTATAATCCTTGCATACAAACCTTGGACATGGACGCATAACATTATATATAACATTTTTGAAGTGTTTGTTGTTTATAGAATAAAAGCATCATTGTTTTCACCTCGGCTACTTTTGCAAAGTAGCTTGTATCAAAGCTATTGTCAATAGGAGGCTGCATTGTTTTGGCCTATTATTATATCATAATGAGAAGAATAAGTGAGAAGCAAATTTACATATAATTGATATCTATACTAGTAGAAGCATAAATAATGACCTTCAGTGATGTAGAAACTATTGTAGCTTGTGGTGTTTCTCGTGGAATTTGTGTCTTGATTTGCATTGAAAACAAAACACAATTACAAGAGTGCAATACTGAGAAATCAGATTCGTTATGGTCGTGTCCTTCTATTGCAGTAGCAGGTACTGATGCAACAGGGACTGACCAACCCATTAGCAATGATATATGTAGTGGAAGTAGCAACAATATTAATCTTTTGGACAGCAGAGACTGTTTTGCCCTATATTACTTCTCCTTGTTAGGTATTTGTTTCTTGTCTCTGCAGCTAAACAATATGTAGTTACAATGTGCATCGTGTTCCAACTAAACTATGTTGAGTATAGTGTACGAATCTTATTTTGAGTTTTGTTTAATTTGCTGCGTTCCTGTCTATCCTCACTCCGTTCATCTTCAATTTGATCCATTTGTGGTCATAAAGGAAAATTGGTAGCTCCACAAACTGGTATTAGGAAAACCATGGTATTGAAATGATACCATTGTGTCATTTACATCCTAAAGCAAACTAAATTCTTCAATATGAAGTTCACCATATACTCGCCGTTGTTAGGGAAAAAATTTAAACTTGAATCGGATATGTATACATAAAATACATGTTAGAGGGACATGGAGGTCAACAAGAATGGAATTGCAACTACTGATCCAACATGGAGCTGATGAGTCCATTAGCAATGATATATGTATTGAAAGTGGGGACAATATTGACCTTTTGGATAGCGGAGACAGTTTTGCGTTGTATTACTTTTCCTTGTTGGGCATTTGATGTCTTTCTCTACAGCTAAACAATATAGGTAGAAGTCATGTTCCAACTAAACAATGTTCATTACAGTATACAAACCTTATTTTGAGTTGAGTTTAATTTGTTGCGTCCCTGTTGATCCTCGCCCCCTTCATCTTCAATTTGATCCATCTGTGCTCATAAAAGAAAATCGGTAGCTTCATAAACTGATAGTAAACCTTGCTATTGAAATCATACAATTGTGTCATTCCCATCCTGAAGCAAACTAAATGCTGCACTATGAAATTTAGAATATACTCGCTGTTGATAGAGAAAAGAAATTACTTTGGAATCAGATATGTATATTACAAATTTTCCATCACATATCTGAACTATTATTCTGTATGAAACATATATTCTATAGAGATGAACATACTTTCCGTTTCGAAGTGGGCTGAACATCATTTGGTTCTGACAAAGGTTCATCTAAATAGATGTAGAGATTTGCAGGCTGTCTTTGGTTTTATTCCAAAGTTATAGTCTTCTGCTGCAGTTTTTGTATAGTAGCATCTTGAGCCTGGACATGATTCACAAGTTTTTCCATCTGAAGTCTAAGTGATATTACATATTCACTTGATGTTGCATCCACAGAGGTTAAATTCAACCGCTTTAGCTTGCTAAATGTTGAGCACTCTAACACTTTATCTGGATTTGGTACAAGTCCCATGCCATGGACATGGCCAGGCTTCTCTTATCCTAATATTCTAGTTAGCGCATCTCTTTTCTACGCAATCTTACCTTCACTATTGTTAGCTCAATTCGAAGAAGATACTTCTGCAGATAACCATTGTGAAGAGCATGACTACTTGCTTATCTCTAGGGGTGGCGTAGCACCATGTGTACAACCCACTCAACACAACCAAATCCGTCCTACGAGTGCGAAAACATCAACCCGGCCAAGAAATGTTGCTTCCACTTGCTTTTCACATGATGCACTAGTAATATTCTCAACTATTCTACAAGTTTGTACTTGTGATTTAATAGCAGTTATATTCATTGACTATATTCCCACAAATGTGCTATCTGCTTTAGGTTGGAGAAGGTGTGATACTTAGGGATGCAAGCAGGTCAACCTGCAGGCTACCTGCAGGGCGCTGCATGGGGCTGCCAGTACAACTGGCTTGTTCGGTGGGAGCCCACTCGCACTTCCTGGGCTGCCTACCAGATCCCGCAGGGTACTGCAGGAAAATGCGCAGGCGCCTGCAGGTACCTGCCGAAGCCCATTGTCACATGCAAGGAGACCAATTGGTACATTTACCGAATAATTGAACTTCCAGGCTTCCACAGCATGTACATCAACCAGATGATCGATTTAAGCACACCGAAGCACAAGAATAATCCTTATAAGCTTTCCTCAACCACTATCTGTATTTTGAAAAAAATACAATTGAATCCATATCTTATCCAACATAATTTAAGCGGAGGAACCGACAATCTAACAATTTGTCACTTGTCAATTTTACGTGCTGAATGGGAAAACGAAATGACAACTTTTGCCAATGCTTCTGCACTTTTCACATCCGCTTGACCATGTCATCTGACTCTAGATAAATTGCTGCATATAGGTGCTGAACATCTCACGCTTCTGTACCACTTCTTGCACTTCCTGAGTAAGAAATGTTGTAGCAAATATAGTAAAAGCAACTCTGGTTTTATCGGCGGTGAACAAGATAGATCCAAAGTGGATCATCTCGCCGGGAGCGAACTTGACAATGTCAGTGGTAAAGTTGGCCATGGAGCTAACTTGATGTCGATGTCGCCGGCCCCCTACCTGGCACGCCAACTATCGGGGTTTTACACTAGCAGTGCACCACGGGATATGTCACGAGGTGCTTTTGAGGGTCGGCGAGGTCGACGTAGCTCGATGGTTCGCCGAAAAAGCAACAGAACACAGAGATTTATACAGGTTCGGGCTGCAAGATGCGTAACACCCTACGTCCTGTTTATGGCGAGATGTATTGCTCTGAGTACTCGAGATTACAATGAGGGCTAGGGCTTCGTGCGAGAGCATGGTTTGATGGCTTGCGATGGGTTGAGATATGTTACGTAGGGGTCTCTCATCCGCCTTATATAGTCTGATGGATTCTTGGGTTACAAGTCAGGTTTCTTCTATATCACCTAGTCGGTTTAGATTACAAGAGATCAAACAGAATCTCAGTTTCCATCGTATCTCCTCTGATCTTCCGTAAATCTCAGACCCTTAGTCTGAGTCAAGCTTCCTTCTATGCTTCCCTGAATTATGATGTCCTTGTCTTGATCTCCAAGCTTTCCCGACCATATTTGGGCCTGAGCTAGGCAACCAGCCAACGAGATCAGCTGTTCGCCCTTCTTAGGCCCACCAACGGCCTATGTCCTAGATCCACGTCATGAGGAGCCAGGGGATATTCATCCGCCACATGATGCAATTATTTTGTCAATATAGCTCCAACACATTGCAGCCACTATTCAAAGTTGTCTCTAGAAACACAATTAGGAATGATATTCTGGATATGTATGAAGTGGAAAATCAATATATGGCTATGTGCTTTAGGAAATTGAGTTCTCGTGTTCCTGTTACTACGGATTTGTGGATATCAAACCACCAAAGGAAAGGGCACCTAGCAGTGACAACCCATTTTCTAGATGATGAATGGAAGCTAAAAAGTTTCCTCCTTAGGTACAAATCAGGCATATATCTCACGTTAGTATCCTGTCATTAATGATCCTAGTAATGATATCTTGTTTTATTTTGTAGGTTCATTTATATTCCAGCTCCACATACAATAGAGGTTATAACTATTGTTTTGCATGAAGTTCTTCTAGATTGGCATATTGAAAGAAACCTCTCCCCTGTCACCCTTGACAATTGTAGCACCATTGACAATCTCATGAAGAATATGATTAGCACCAACAATGATCAACTCATGAAGACTGACTACTATGGAAGGCAAGTTACCACTCTCATCTTGTATGTTGAATGGTAAGCTAATACACATGCGATGTGTTGCACATATTCCAAATTGGACAGTGAAAGTTGGTATAAGTGGCATGGAGAAAAGAATTGGTATGTACTTGGTAGTGTTGCATTTTGGTCGGTCACTCCTAAGAGACATGAAAAGTTTGAGAAAATGGCAATACAAATGAAAAACAAATATGAAAAAAAGGATAGCACTACCCTATTATACCAAGATGTTTCTGAACGCCTTTCTGCTCGTGTTCCATGTGCTCCAACTAGTGATTGGCAGTTTGCTAGAGATATTTGTGAGAGATTAAAAATGTTTTATGATGTAATAGAGCTACTATCATGCACTAGCTATGTCATAGCCAATCTTTTATTACCAAAAATCACCAAAAATCACTTGGCTATCAGGAAGTGGCAAACTAGTGTTATCCCTAAGGTAGAAGAAATGTCTGCTAAAATGAAAGAGAAGTTCAACAAATATTGGTCAGATGTACATGGTTTGATGGTTATTACTGTTGTCCTAGATCCTAGGTATAAGTTATAGTTGTTGAATGCTCTCTTTCTTAAGATTCATGTATCTGAAAGTACAAAACAAGGTAAAAGACTTGTTGTATAACTTGGTTTTGGAATACCAAGATTCCATGGAGGTTGTAGCCACAACAGATGGTGTTGAACCTAGGACAAGTAGTGCTCCTAGTGAGATGTTAGATGAGGATTGGGTTGACACTTTTTTATGATTACATGTCGAAGCAAGCTATCGCCTCCACTTATGTGCATACAGAGTTGGATTCGTATTTGGACGAACCATTATTGCCTAGGACACAAGATTTAGATATCATTCATTGGTGGTAATATGTAGGGCTCAAATGTCCCACTCTAAGAAAGTTTGTACGTAAATTCATGCGACAACAGTGGCATATGAGTCAATGCTTAGTACTAGAGGAAGAATAGTTAGTACACATCATAGCAGGCTTGCACCGTCAATGGTTGAAGAACTTATGTGCATGCAAGCTTGGTCTCATGCAGACAGTTTAGGTATATGTTCTCATTTATAATTGCAACTCTATATTCTTTCTTGAAAGTTACACAACTAATATATGTTTTTCTCAAAGCATTACAGGGCCAAAATCCACCTTTGTGAGTGCTTTGATGACTTGTCTCGATGAAGAAGATGAAGACATTGTAATATTTGGGTATATCTATTATTTGTTAATAGGTGATTAATTCAACAATCAATGATTGCATTATGTTGTATTCTTGTTGTTACTTTGTAGGATGATCCTACCTCGACAATTGTTGATTGATGACTGATGAAGTGATCAACAATTGTTGGTTGATGATGGTTGAAGTTATGAGAAGATCAAGAGAACATGACAGTCTCAGGCTTCAAGTTTTTTATCATATGTTTGTCTATTTGCTCCAAAACTCTTGTTTGTAATAATGTGCTTACTGTTTGGTGCTTGCTTTGGAACTTGGACTTGTAATCCTATTGCTTATGCTTGCTTTGGAACTTGGACTTGTAATCATATTGCTTATGCTTGCTTCGTGAACATGAAGTAATAATTAATGTTGCTTAATCTTGCTACTTGCATGTGTCGGCTTGTGTATGTTGGTTACTTGTTTTTCTGTTACTCGGCATGTGATATGAGATCTGTAATCTGAATGGTGACATGTTTGCACCTGGCTTGGTGTTACTCCGGGTTGCAGGGGACCTGTTGGGTTTCTAGTCCCCACCAGGTTCAAAGGTAGGTCTGGCATTTCACCCACAGCAAGGTTTGAGGGTGGGGCGGGTTTCGCCTGGGGATTTTGGGGGCAGGTGCGCGGATGCTCCACCCACCCGAACTCACCTTGTTGCCATCCCTAGAGTAGACATCATTATAAACGTGAGCAAAGTGTGCACCAATCGATCCAAACAACCTGTTTGAACATTATATGTCATGGGATACACAACCAATGGCCATGCAACACAGAAAACACTAAACAACTCATGAGTACGATAGTTCATGACTCATCACATCCTTCGGAGAGCCGGGGACCGGGGATAAGGCGATGCAGGCCGCTAGAGAACGGTGCACTGGGGCCGAGGCGGCCTAGGTCAGCGGAGAGCATGGCACCAGGATGGCACAATGCCTCAAAGAGTGTTGAGCTAGGGTTGTGGAGGGGCGGCGTAGGTCGCCGAAAAGTGTGGAATTGGACGGCGGGGTGGCACAGGATTGTTTAGGATTGTTTAGTTTGTTGTCACGGGCTCAGGGCTCAGTAGCCCGGCACCTTCACCCAATTCTATTTCCGTATATGAAAAAGTCTGTATTTCCATTGCCGCCATTTGCAGTGGATAGTATATTTTATGAGTGGTCGGCAATCTTTTATAGGAGTAGTCACTAGCAAAAAGGAGGAAGAATAAAAAATGTGTCATGTTATATTGGTTTGTTTAAGCCACACATGCCCACAGCAACTGCCTCGATCAGCTGGCCCTGTTGGGCGTTGGCCCATGCGTTGGTGGCTAGCCCGGTCAAATTGCTCGCATGCGGTTCTTAACTTTAGTACCATCTTGGCTAGCTAAAGCAGAGTTGGAGCACCTTGGCTCTATAAATGGACAAGAGGGTGACTGGGTGAGGCTTTCTCTTCAAGGCTTCAAGCTTTGGCCTCAAATTCACCTTGGCTGGCCCGAAGGAAATAAAATAATTTTGACGGATGCTATATTGGATATGCACAATGCAGTTATCGGATATTAACCTGGATAACAATTCGGATATATACAGACAAGCATTTGGATATCCGGTATTTGACAACCAGTGTTCTTACATTTGTATTCGAACATCCAAATTTGTATTTGATATTCAAATATTCAGCGGATATTAAATGTTTAGCCGGATAATTGACTTCTTTGGATGGTTAGGTGATTGGATAATATACACACTATTTACACCCCTATTGGTCATCATGGGTGCCTAATATACACACCATTTACACCCCAGTTGGTCACCATGTGTGCCTCGTGAGGCTGGGTTGGGTGCAACCAACTTATGTAGGCTACCTAGTTGCCGATATCACAAGCAAGGCTGAGTTGGATGCAACTAACTTATGTAGGCCAGTTGTCTAGGAGCGTCGATGTCATAGGCATTGGTGGAAGTCATGGGTTGCATAGACCGCACAATGCGTACCAAGATGTGCAATAAGGAGATCTAATTCTTTTATTTTTTTTAGTTAACACAGTTAGTCTTCTAATTGATGGTGTCGAACAAGGTATCGAAAATAAAGTTGGTGTCAAATAGGAAAGTTTAAAAAATTTTGGGTCAAAAAAGGAAGCAAGATTTGTTTTAAGACCTAGAAGGGAATTTTCTTCTCATCCAAGGGCAATGAGCATATATATGCCCATTCCATTGCGCCTCTCACAAATGAGAAATTTCAGTTATTGACACTGAATCCACAAGCCGCACTGTATGTGACACCCAAGACTCACTGTATTTGACACCCAATTCGCAAGCCTTTTAATATTTAACACCCGGAATGCGAATTATTTCATTCCTAGGGATTCTCACCCTTTTCCCATTTAAAATTTTCTTTTCACATACCAGATCAAGTGAATTTCCCATTTTACTCTGAATTCTTCTCTCTCATCTATGACGCATGGGCCCATGCGTCATCCCCTCCCTCAATCTCCTCCTAGGTTCAAGGCTTCAAGCTCCGTCACTGGTGATCGAGGCAAATGGGTGCATGGACCAGACAAATGCAGAGGCGAGGGAGGAGGTGGCGGCGATGATGTGGACCGAGGTGGAGATGGGGGAGAAGGTGACGACGCCTACGAGGACTGAGGCGGAGCAAGAGGTGGTGGCAGTGGCGTGAATACAGGTGGGTGTCGACCTAGGCGGGCAGAGGAGGCGGCGACCACGGTGGCGATGGACCGAGGTGGCGATGGACCGAGGCGAAGGTGGCGAGGAGGTTGAAGTAGTGGTGTAGCGTTGATTGAGGCCGGGGTGGTGGTGGCAGGACAGACCGAGGTGATGACAACGCAGATCGATATAGTTGGCGGCGGCGAGGTGGTGGCTGTCAGCCATGGGACAAGGTGGCCAACGACAATGGGCACAAGGTGAAGGATGTGCAAGTAGGGGAGGGGAAATATTGTCCAAAAACATATGCTAGTAGGTGAAAATAGAAGAAAAAATAAGAAAAAGCGTGAGAACCGAGAACCCCTCGAAGTGAATAAATACATTCTTTAACTCATTCGGTCAGAGGGAATTGGTGAGAGGGCATGTGAGTTTTAAGAGATAATTTTAGAAATGTTTTGTTTGTTTAGTGGGAAGGGTGTTTTGGTGGAGGGAGAATGTAAGTATGAACAACTCCCACGAATTAATTTCTAAGGCAAGGAGTTAGACTTGTGCTCGTGTACAAGATTAATACTCCTACATCTCAACCATTCTTCGTGACATAAAAATAACTCCAGCTAAGGGCCTTTTCGGCAGCTATTCACATCACCAAATTCAGCTTTAGTGTAGATTCATCCGGCCAAATACGTCAACTCTGAAAATTTAGATCACAAAATTCGTGAATTCAGGAGGTAGGATCATGGAGCTCTTCAAAAGGTTCTTCACGAATTTCTCAAATTCACGAGGTAGATCCACGAAATCGAATTTGCATGCCAAACACCTTTATTTCTAGCTTCAACTTTACGGTAGAGCTACTCCATAATCGAGTTGGAGTGGATCTACATTAAAGAAAGAGTGAATTGGTGCCAAACAGGCTCCGCACCTCTCAATTCTTTACGCAAACCAAACAAAAGATTGAGACTAAAAACCATTTTCCATCTTAATTCCTTCCTTGAACTCCCACCGCTGATTCGTCCCTAAGGCCTCATTTGGAAGCCACAGCCCCCGGCCTTTTCCCAGCCTTTTCCCCGGGCAGCCCTCCCCTGGGGGACTCAGCCCCGGCCCAAGCTGTCCGGCCATTTGGAAGCCCACCCACACGGGGAGACCCACCCAACCCCGGCCTTTTCCACGGGCACCGCTCCCCCACCCATCGGGTCCGGGCGCATCTTCCCGAAGGCGACGTGAGGGCTACGCGAGGGCGAGGGCGACGCGGCCGCCTCCATCGTCGCCGCCACCATCCTCTGCCGCAGTCAGCAGCCGCCACCTCCGTCGTTCTCCAGGCTCATCCGCGCCGCCTCCGTCGTCCTCAACGCTCGGCCGCGCCGCCTCCAAGTCCTGCACGCTCGGCCGCGCTGCCTCCTCGTGCTCCAAGCTTGGCCACCGCTGCTCGCACGAGCTCCGCCATCGCCGCCTCTCCTCTACCGACGGCAAGGTTAGTCCTTCCCCTCTTCCTTCCCTTCTTCTATTATCTAGGGTCTGTAGATCTTGGTCAAGAATCACAGTAGATCTTAAGTAGATCTTGCAGAGAGCTAGATCTTTGATTTGCTCAAGCCTGCACTGATCTACTGACAGCGTGTGTCTTGCCCTTTTTGTTTGGCAGAGAGCTAGATCTTCGATTTGCTCAAGTCTGCATTAGTAGCTCCTATGCCAAAAGCATACTGTGTCGTCGAGCTTTATCTTGGTAGTTGTCACCAGATCGATAGCAGCTAGCTAGCACTCGTAGTGGTGTCGCTTTCCGCAGTGTTTGTTAGCTGCTGCACCAGATGCATGTGACACTAGTATATGTAAGCTCAATCCTCTTAGCCATGCATGCTATGGCATCACTGGTCCTCTAGTTTATGATCATGTGCCACAGTGTTTATGATCCTCTAGTTTATGGCATCACTGGTCCTCTAGTATATGTAAGCTCAATCCTCTAGTTTATGGCATCACTGCCATGCATGTTAGTCCGGCTGCCTTGAACTTCCCTCTCTACCTGCAGGCAATGGTTCCGTAGAGACCTTAGATTTTTTCCGATAAATCTCTTGAACTAAACCAAATGTAATCCAAGAATGCATATATCGGTTCGCTCCTCCTGGGCAGAGCTGCCTGGGCGGCAGCGTTCTTTGGCTGGGTTCGCTGCATTGCTTGGCCGGTGAGCGGCCTGCCAAGGCGTAATCCAAACACACCCTCTGCTAAACTGAACATGGCACTGATTTTTCAGTCTTATCTTTGCGATGGCGCGTAAGTTCTTGCTGCTATATGGTTCAGTACTTGTAGTAGATGTATTTGAAATATTATTTCTATATTTCTTGTTTATTCTTATTGCTGTGTTACTTACAGAGTGATTGCTGGAACCATCTGATGTAGAATGCAGCAATGAAGAGGGAAATAAGCAAACTATGGTATGAATTCTTACTGATTTTTTATTTCTTACTAATCATGTGGCTGTCAAAATATAATATGTAATCTCATTTATGTCGTGCTTAAGAATCTGTACTGAATTTCTCAAAGGGTTGTTTAGGCTGCATGATTCTGCCATGTACAACAACCTGTGTGTACTAGTTCAGTGCAATGTTTTTTTAATACAACAACATGTGTGTACTGAATTTCTCAAAAGCTCGTTTTTTATCTTCTTCCTGATCTGAATGTCCTGACATCATCTCTAATCTATCAGTATCATCAGTGTGTAACATAATTTGAAGTCTAATTTAAAAAAATAGACAACATAGCTTAGGCGTTCTGATTCATCCAGCTCCATGCTATAATTTGTTCTGTTTAGGGCCTGTTTGTGGAAGACAGCTCTGGGATCAAATTTGCTCAGATTTAGTTATATTCAACATGAGTTTATTCCATTATGATGTTAGTCGAGATCGGTTCAGTTAGAATTAGGTGTGCCTTATTGCAGTAGACATGAACCGATTGCTGATATGAGTTGATCTTTGGAGGGTTTTCATGAAGGTTTAAGCATGCTAGGCAAGGGTACGGACCGTCATTTATGTTATGTTGATGTCTTGCTCTTGCATGATAATAGACAATATTGATCCTTTTGGTTTACAGTTGATCTAGAAACGCCATGCCATTTAGTAGTCACCATTTGGCTGTTCCACACATTTATGTTCTTGTTAGAATTGAAAGAGGTGGTTGTTGAATCCTTTATAGCCACTTCCAATGTCGGATCTCTTTACCATACGTTTGTGCATGAACCTGTTAGAAACCTTGCATTGGTGGCCTGATCTCATGAGTCATGACTCTCACTGAATGCATGCGTAAGTACAGAACACACTCTTTCTAATGTTGCTTGGTCAGTGTGCTCAAACAATGTATTGGGTGACTTGCAATGAAATGAGGAGTGTGTATATGTTTACACGGTTGGAGTTTCATTATCCAGTAGCTAGCTGGCTATGTTTCTATATTTGGAGAACAGCCTATGTTTTTTCTAAAGTGACCATAATATTTTGGTCTACATTTTCTTTACAGCTTGCAGCATACTAACACCTCATTCCCATTTTTTGCAGCTCCTAGGGCTGGTCCTGAAGCTCTTGGAATTGGCGAGGGGATACAACTTGGATTGATAGTTAATTATTTACTATAGTAAACTTTGTTTCTCTTAATTTTATGTGCTTATATGGAAGTTGTGCCGTTAGATGTTACATTTGCAAGATTTTGTTATTAATTTATTTTCTATTTTTAGGCCATATTTTACAAGGTTGTATGGATAGACCATATATTTCTTTGTGACCATATTTTACAAGCTGTGTTGTGTGTGTTGCTCTAGACTCTAGTAGCTTTTGATTATTATATATATATATATGCTGTGTAAGCATGCTTGATGGCCTCTGTTGGGCATAATTTTGAGTTGTATGCATGTTTGTAGTTTTGTTGAAATAATATGTTGCAATATGTTTTTCATTTTTATTGTATTTTTCAGAATTTCCATTGATTTTTTGAGGTTTTGAGCATATTTTTTTACCAACAAAGATTTGGTACATCTCAAAATAGTGAGATTTGTGTCTACACTGTGAGAAAGAGGCAGGACAGACGGCCCACGATGGCCCAGGCGCGCGGGTGAGGCCTCTTGGGCTGCAGGGGCGTGCAGGGAGGCCTCCCGGGCTGCAATTTCCAAATAGCAGCAGGGAAAGGGGAGGGGGAGAAGAAGGAAATATCCTAGGGAAATGAAGGTCCACTAAAATCCCCTTCCGGGCTTTCTTTCCTTGGGCTGCATTTTCTGTGCTCCCAAAGGGGCCCTAAGACTATCCACACTCGTTCTGCTAGCGTCTTCGGCATGCACGATAGCGGAACGATTTGCTGTAAAAACCCCTGCAGCCGCTTCCGCTAGGCTTTCGCTACGCGAGGAGGAAACCTCCGATTCCGGCATTTGTGGAGTAAGAGAAAGGCTTCCGCTACGGCTCTGCCATGGGTGCCCAACAACCGCCGCTTGCTCGCGGGCTCGGACGGAGAGGAGAGATGCAGAGAGATGTCGGTGAGGATGACGAGGGAGCTCTAGCGCGCGGATGTCGGGGCGGGCCGGTGATGGATCCGGCCGGTCGGAGGCGAAGGACGGCGCGTAGCGCGGATCCCGGTCCGGCGGCGAGGTGGCAACGCGGAGAGGCTAGGCGCAATGGATCCATGGAGGAGGCCGCCGGCGTGGGATGGGTAGCCGGAGGTGGACGCGTGGCCGGAGCTCAAGCACGGAAGATGCAACCCCTCACCCCGGCAGCCTTGGTGGCGCCACATCCAGCCGGACGAGGCAAGAGCAGAAGCGAGGAGGAGGAGGCCCGCGGGGAGAGGGATACCTGCGGGGAGAGGTGGGCGGGGAGGAGACCCGCGGCGGTGGAGGCGAGCGGGGCGAATCCGGCGGCGCTGGAGGTGAGCGGGGAGGCCGGCGGTGGTGGGGAAGAATGAAGGGTGCCGGTGGTGGGGAAAACTGGAGGGCGGCGGCGGTGGGGAAGAGGCCGGCGGGGCGGAGCAGGAGGCGGCGAATCCGGCGGGGAGAAGGGAGGAGTCCGGTCGCCGGTGCTCGGGCGGGGCCGCGGCGGCCGAGGCGTGGCGACAGAGGTAGGTGGCGGTGGGAGGGAGAGGAAGCGGGGCGGCACTGCGGCAGGGGCAGGCCGCGAGAGGTTGGAGAGGCTGGGGAGAGATTGGTGAGGCGGTGGAATTGGGGTTTTTATTTTCTTTTTCATATATTAGAAACGATTTGTAATTTTTATATTGTATGAATATTCTTTTTCCATATTTATAATGCTCATAATATTTTTCTAGGGCTTTAATACTATTTATTAGCATTATTATATAGATTTAGTGTAAAGATAGAAGGAGATGGTAGTTGGAGGTTAGTGAATAAAATATTAGATAGTTGGACGTGGAGTAAATATATAGAGGAATAGGAGCGCGGCGAAAGTTGATTTGGAAAAAAAAATCTGGCTGACTAGACGAGAATATTCCTTTTGAAGCAAAAATTCGGAGGAACGGCAGACGGTCTAAATGTAATTCTGGGCTGGATTAATTCATTTTGCGTATATTATTAAAATACGGGTCTACATCGGTCTGCGAATTGAATGTGAAATACGATCCGGCGAGGCCTGCCAATTCGGTGTTGCCGCCGCCACCGCCGCCGCCGCCGCCCCCGCCCCCGCCCCCGCCGATGCTCTCAGCCGTTGGATCTGGTGCTGCGGGCGGGTGGCGCCCGCCGCCGCATCTCTTCCAGCGCCTCCTCTCCTCTTGCTCTGGCGTTTTGCCCGCGCGGCCGCAGGCAGCGGAACTGCTGGAGCTCGCGGAGGTGGAGAAGGTGCTGAGTGACGTGCGGGCGGGCGACGTGCGCGTCTTCCCCGTCGGCGAAGGCGGGCTTCACGGAGGCGCTTGCGCGGACTACATGGTTGTTGCCACCGGTCGCTCCGACTGGCACGTCCGCAACATCGCGCAGGCACTCCTCTACAAAGCATGTGCTGCCCTGAGTTCTCCTTTCCTTCGGGTTCCTGGATTTTGCGTGGTACACCGCAGCTAGCTTGATTATTGGTGATTTATTCTGCCTTGGACTATAAATGTAGCAGCCTGCTAGGTTCTTGATTAATTTGATGCCGTTCAACATTTCAAGGATAAGTAACATCTCCGATTAAGGGTTCATTCCGTCGATAGATTGGGATAGGTGTAGTTGAGTAGTCGAATTGATTGCTTCACATTCATGAATCATAGGTAAAAGCTAACAGAAGATTCCCCAGGACACTTGGGGTCCTCGGGTGTTCTTTGTGTCGATTTAAGAAGTTTCATGTTTGTTGATCTGATCTTCTTGACGTCATTCAGAAACTATACTGCTATCCTAAGCAGTCAAAATCTTGGTCTTGGTCATCCTTTTACCCTTGGAGTTATAATATTTAGGTTCTGCTAGGTTCTTATTTTTTTTGCGGGATAAGTTCACTGTTTCCTGCACCAGTAACATATGGGGTTTGAAGATGGGAGTTTATTCTGTAGTTGGATTGGGATTGGTATAATTCAAATTGATTGATGAGCATTGATGGGTAAGTTAGAAGTGTTTGCCACTTAGAAATTGGAGTCAGCTCTTGAATCACCAGTGCATCACAGGATTCTTTTTTGTTGATTTAAGATATTCATGTTTATGATTACAAAACATATTATTACCTCAGACCCTATAATTGAGAAGTATATTTTTAATGGGCAATAGGATATGCCTATCAGGCTGGGTTTGGCAATATGTGCCCCTAGGATTAGGATCAATTGGGGATAAGATTACACATGTCTTAGGCCCTGCTTATCTAGCTTATTTATGGTGGATTATATAAGCTAGCTTATAATAAGCTGTATGGTAAATGTCTCGAAATCCCATGTGTGTTGTGATAAGTTGGTTAGAAGTAAGCTGAAATAAGCTTCTGTAGAGTAGCTTATAGATTATGATAATCTGGGGTGTATAGATTAAATATGTTATACTTCATGGTCAGTTGTTTGTTGTCCACTTAAGCTTATTTAAGCTGCATTATATAATCTATAGGGCAAAGCCTTAGTTAGGGATAAGGTTGGATATACCATAGGGGCCAAGGGAACCTCTCCATATAATGAGAGGGGTTGCATCTTGAAAGGAACTAAGCAATATACTAAGTTCCTCCCTTTGTTCTCTATCACCATTGCTGACATCCAACCTGGACCTTGCAGTCAGTTATATCCCTATGAAATAAGGTTCATGACATCTGGTATCAGGTTAGCTTTGGTTTCAATCCGGTTCCATGGCTTCTGCCGTCGACTACCTATCAATCGGTGACATGTTTGCGATACTCGAT
The DNA here is from genome assembly GCA_030272315.1 of Paspalum vaginatum. Classification (NCBI taxonomy): domain Eukaryota; kingdom Viridiplantae; phylum Streptophyta; class Magnoliopsida; order Poales; family Poaceae; genus Paspalum; species Paspalum vaginatum. Next base: position 22,514,862 of record CM059019.1, on the reverse strand, counting down.
GAAGGGTTTGCAAGTTTCCAAGTCTTGAGGACCAAATTTTTGGTTGATTGTGCGAGCTCAAAGCTGGGCTGCTCTAGCTTGTGGCGGTGTAGAAGCACCAAGCGGTGGTGGCAATAAAGATACAAGCAGCTGCACGCAGATTCCTCACGTGGCGGATAATTCGTGCGCTGCGTGACATGACATGGAGCAACATCACCCGATGACTGTTGCTCTGACGGCGAAAGGTAGTTGCTGTGCAAGAAAGGGGCGACCGTGGGGTCTGACCAGGAGGCATCGCTGGTGCCCCTACTGACTGTTGAAGTATCAACATTGGAGAAGGCCCCGCCAGAAACTTGCCGCAGATGGGACCAATAATTCCATAGCACTCTGTTGCTCTCCAGTCTCCATGGCATGGTGCGCCGCATCACGATGCGGCTCGCCCTCCATTCCAAGTCAGGTGGGTGCCACAACTGCAGATCGCCAATGACCTCCCTGGGCCCCTATCCGCTGACTGCTGCGCGGCAAGTTTCACTGGTTGCCATGGCTAGGTTGGGGACATAGTGCTCGATGCAGATATAGTCCTTCCGCTCTGCCCAGCCTTCCGCGACAACTGATCACCTCAGCATCGCCTGCACATGCTTTTCATGGTGGGAAATCGGTTGTCCACTTTGGGTGAATCCTCTGCAGGTGGCATATAGCTCGGCGCGCACAACAGGTGGGTTCATCCCTTGCTTACATGGATCGGCAGGAATTGTAGATGGCTTCCTTTCCAGCTGGTCCTCGCAGTTGTGGTGGGCAAAGAGCATCTGCAAGCAATGGACCAAATTAAAAGAGGGGATCTGGACTGATGGGCCAATGTTCTATGATGTCCTAGACTCTTTCCCACATACATCCTTCCCGTGAATAGCACTTGTTTTAGTTTGGGCCACAACAAGACAGCCTCACGTGGGTCCAACGGAAGTAATTTCGGTGCTTTATCACTTTGTGCTTTAGGATGGAGACGCCCTTAATTTGGATATGCCAGTCACATGAGAATTTGGGATTTAGTTTGCAAAAAGAAATAGGCCGAGTTGTAAAAAATGGAGCCTTGGCGCTGTGGGCTGCTGCCTTGTCGCCAGGAGGTCATGGGATCAAGTTGTGGAAACAGCCTCTTGCAGAATGCAAGGAAAGGCTACATACAATAGACCCCAAAGTGGGTCCGGCCCTTTCCTTGGATCCCACGCAAGCAGGACCTAATGCACCCGGGCTTCCCTGCCCTGTTTATGCCCAGTTGTAAAAAGGCCTATTTTTAGGTGATAGGTTTAAATCACATCCAGCCGTGTCATCTTGCAACGGTTATCTGCAGCTCGAGGATGATTTGCTCGAAAAGGAGGAAGTACTGTTAACTGTAATGGGCGATAGGTTAAGGCCTATCGGGCTGGGTTTGGCAATATGTGCCGCTAGGATTTGGATCAATTGGGGATAATTAGATATGTCTTTGTTAGGAGAAATATTTATATGGACATGGCATTGAATTATTCATATCTTGTTACAGATAAAGCAGAAGCAGAAGGGCTCTGATAGAATATTGATGCCAAGAGTAGAAGGCCAGCAAGCTGGAAAGTGGGTTGTCATTGATTCAGGTTACATCAACATTTCATATAATATTTTCATCCTTCCCATTGTCATACCAATTTTCAAATTTGTGTTAAAGCTATGCAGCATTGAAAAAAAATGTTACTATTACCATTTGAGGACGCAAAGGATGACTTTTGTCCCAATTTATTGTGTCATGCTGCTATGACTGCTGCATTTCTTAGGATTTTGGTAGAGCTGAAAACCAGAGTACAGTTAGTCAGCTATGACGAAAGGCTCCACCCTAAACTTTTTTCTCTCATCATAAACCTTGTAATTGTGAGTGATTGTGTCCACTAATTCGGGTTTGATAATTATTTTCCTTATTTAACAAGTGAACTCAACTTACCTTCTATTTTTTCTTTTTTTTATTGAACACGCAAGAGAGCTACGTATCATTTATATTAAGAAGAAAAGAGGGTACAAAGAAAACCCGAACACCCCAACACACACACTCTCTCTAGTACAGCGACAAACGCGCCTGGGACAAAAATTCGACCAAAGGAATGACCAGTACATCAAGTACCTAACTCTAGAGCCCGGGCAGCTAGGTGCGAGACACCCTTTGCCCCTGTACTTAATCGGATTTGACTTTCACATTAAACTTCATGCTGGCATCGGCCCGCCAGGAATAGCGGCGCCCGACAGCCCCCAGATCGGCGCCACGTCCGGGGCCAGATCCATGTGCCTCACCCCCGCGTTGGAGGTGCAGGTCTTGACGATTGCGGTGATGGCGGCCCTGTCCAACGCCGCCTCCGAGATGCGCATCGGGTCGGACGACACCTTGGTGTAGAGCCACATTGGCCCTGTGTGCTCTTGCAGTGTACTGTGAAGTGTGCCAGCAGCGCCGTCGTGTGAAGACCCGCGAGACGCAGGGCCTCAATGCGGATTCCAAGCCTCATCAATGTCCGGGGTCAACTTCCACTCGTTCGCACAAGTAGGCGAACATCGCCATCATCAGCACCGAGTTCGGGGTGAGGCCCCCCAGCCGGATCTTGTAAAAGTCCAGCACCTCCTTGGCGAACCGGCTGAGCGGGAAGTTCGCCCCCGCCTTCACGTGCGCTAGGAAGACAATGTATTCCCCCTTGTCTTGAAGGGGGACCCGTGGCGGCATTGATCCTGCCTTGACCCTGTCGCCGCCTGCGCTCGCCGACACCCCGAGCGCCTCGACGATCTCGCTCAGATGATGCTTCGAGGCGAAAAGCAACGATTCGAACAAGGTTTTGGTCGATCCGGCCATCATGAACGCTGGGTGGTTGGCAAGCGGCGGCGGCAGGAAGAAGATGAACAGTGGGCAAGAGCAGTGCGTTGGAAGATTGGAAAGCGTAAAGAGCAGAAGGGGGCTCGGGCCGGCGATTTTATACGCGGCCTCCTCGCTACTCAGGCACACGCGCGGTTCGTCGTGCCTAACCCTATCGGAAACCGCTACCGAGATTCTTGCCGCGTGCCCTTAATGGGAGCGTGCGGGAGGCCAAGGGCCGCACCGCCCTCGGGCGACGTGGCGATGATGGGACAGGCGCGTGCCCGCCCGCGTCCATCTCAGGGGCGTGGCGGTTCGTCCCCCAAAGCTGAGATTTGACTTCGGTTGCTTGAGGAGTGATGTGGGCCCACAGTGCAGTACCCGGGGGCCTCTGTTGGCGCCACGGGGGACCCATACCCTAGAGACGCACATGAAGCGCCTCGTCAAGTAGAAGAAGACCACCAGAGGAAGACAGTCGTCGCACGTGGCCAAGGGCACCGGGGAACGCCAGCAGCGGCAGGGACATGTGGCGAGCCCCGGGACCCTTGGCGGACCCGCCTAGCGAGCCCTGGGAGGGACTCTTCCGGGGGAAGGAACCTTCACCTGCCGCATTAAATGCGGTAGGAGCGCTCGGACCGACCGTACCCCTGCACGGTCACATCGCCGTACCGTCAGATGCAGCAAGGCAGCCGCTTGCTGCACGTTCTCCGTCTGACCCGGTGACGGAGAAGGGAAAAGCACATCCCACGCCTCCGCACAGCGGGGGTGGGACGTGCCACTCAACTAGCTGTACCTAGGCCATGCTGTTCATTGTAGCGTTGTGCTATCAACTCTGTACCAGCCACTCACGCCCTTGGGTTATAAAAGGGCGTAGCGGAGCACCTAGAAGATGGACACTCTTTCGCAGACTCTCACTCCCTCTCTCTCACATACTCTCCATACCACTCAACCCTAGAACTCACCTCACACGTCCGGGTGCTTAGGCTCCCGGTCTCGATTGTATTTATAGTTCTTCATCTATACAAGGAGTAGCCCAAAGAGGACGTACGGTGTTACACCTGCGGGTGGCGCGAACCTCTCTAAACCTTCTTCTCCAGCTCCTCGTAGCCCATCTGGTTCAGCGGCAGCATCCACGTCCCTACGCAACTCTACACTTGTTTGGTATCTATACGGTACCTTGGTGTCGTCCACGACGACAGGTGTTGTTCCTGAAAGGAGATGCGAACACATCCTTTTTTCATCAACAGGCACGTTATATATAGGAAGAAGAAGAGCTTCATTTCAAAGCTGCAAGTTGATGACAGTTTATATGGCAAGCAGGAGGTGGTTGCTGATTTCTTAGGGAATCTTTTGGGCTCATCTGAGGAGAGGGATTTCTCTTTTGATCTAAAAGCCTTCCAATCGCAGCAGCAGCAGCAGGACCTTTCTCCCCTGGAAGATCCTTCTACAGCTGAAGAAGTTTGGGCAACAATTAGAGAGCTGCCAATGGATAAAGCTCCTGGCCCTGATGGATTCACCGGGAGATTCTATAAATCTTGTTGGAATATTATCCACAGCGATGTTCTTGATGCCTTGGCTGCAATTTATGGGGGCCATGTCTTTAAATTCCGGCTCTTAAACTCAGCATTCATCACTTTGATTCCTAAGCATTGATGAACTTAATTACCCAAGCACTTACATTGATCATGTATCCTAGTAGTAGTTGGGGCTAGAGCCCTATAGAGATAGACAGCCATGGCTGTCCTGAAGAGTAGACTTTTGCCCTGCTGATTTCAGCATGGGAGTAGGAGTACTTGAGTAGATTGTACAAGAGTAGATGTACTAAGTAGAGTAGAACCATACCTGTAGTTGGTAGTGGTTGGGAGTAGATGTACTAGTATGTATTTCCCCTCTCTATAAATAGAAGCAGCAGCAAGCTGCAAATCAGTTCAGCAGCAACACTTCTAGTCAGTGTTACATGGACAAGGGTGTGGGTGTCGGAATCGGACTCGGGTGCGGGTGTCTGATTCGGCAAGTCCTAAAAATCAGGATTCGGGGACTCGGCTAATATATTTTTGCCAAAAAATTATATATATGCATGCTTATACTATATATGGATTGTAAAATAATAAATGATAGAAAACAGTCAATCTTTCCTGCAATTCGGCCCAAAATATCACCCACAAGCCTTACCTATTCGTCCCTACGCGGCCCAAAATTACGGCCCACCCAAATTATCACCACCGAGAGGCCCAAAAGTGGCCCACTGCGGCATCCTAACCCTAGTCCAGCACTCCAGTCTCCAGTTCGAGACCTCAACTCCGCGGCCGCCAAGCCTCCTCCAGGCTCCGCCGCCCTGCCTCCTCCCGGCTCCCACGAGTCCACGACCGCAGCCACCGCTCGCGAGGCCACCGGGTCCCGCGACCGCCTCCTCCCCGGCTCCCAGCGACGGATCGACGGAAGGCAGCGGGCCGGCGGCGCAGCGCGACACTGCGGCAGTGGCTCAACGTGCGCGCGGCGTCTTCTGCCTCTCGGCCGCCGCCTTCCGAGCCGGCGGCGGCTTCTCTTCTCCCACGCCGCCGCTGTCTCCTCTACCGTCGGCGGCTTCTCTTCTCCCTCGACGCGGCTCCGCCGCGTCAGATACGCGTCGAACCGCGTCCGACACGAGTCGACTCGGCGATACGCGTCGACGCGGCGAAAAAATATTGGACGCGCGTGTCCTGGTAACACTGCTTCTAGTGTTCTATTGTTCACTATTTCCCTCCCAGGAAAGTGTGTGCGTGTGTGGAGTGTCTAGCAGCTGAAGAAGCTGCTCTTTTGATCCTAGAGTGGGCTAACAAGCATGCGGATGTTTCTTCAGTAAAAGATTATCAACCTATAAGTCTGATCCACAGCTTTGCTAAGCTGGTTACTAAGGTTCTTGCTAATTGTTTGGCACCTCTTTTGCCCAAGCTGGTCTCCAATAATCAAAGTGCTTTCATAAGAGGGAGAAATATCCATGACAACTTTCTGTGCAGCAGCTTGCCTGAACTCTCCATAGAAGTAAAGAGCCGCATATCCTTCTGAAGCTGGATATTTCGAAAGCATTTGATACGGTACCCTGGTCCTTCCTAATTGAGGTTCTGCAACACCTAGGTCAACACCTAGCACAAGATGGTGTAACCTTATATGCATGCTGCTTTCTACATCCACTACACAAGTGTTAGTCAATGGCACCCCTGGCCGCCTCATTTGCCATCTCCGGGGTCTTAGACAGGGGGACCCCCTCTCCCCCATGCCCTTTATTTTGGTCATGGACGAACTAAATTCCCTGATCCAAGTGGCTGCTTCTGACAGTCTGCTTCGGCCCATTGCTGGCCAACTGAATTGGCCACGAATTTCTCTTTATGCGGATGATGTGGTCATTTTCTTAAAGCCGCAGCACGCGGATTTATCAGTTGTGAGGGATCTGCTACAGTGTTTTGGGACTGTCTCTGGGCTCAAAACAAACCTGCTTAAGAGCTCTGCCATCCCCATCCAGTGCACTGAGGAAGGCATTGAGGGTACTTCTAGCATCCTTTCATGCCCAGTTGGCAGCTTCCCTTGCTTTTATCTTGGGATACCCCTCACAATTTTCAAACCTACTAGATCTGATCTGCTACCTTTGGTTGACAAAGTTGCAAACATGTTGCCAGGGTGGAAGGCCCCCTCCTTGACGAAAGCTGGTCGCTTGGTGGTTGTTAAATCTGTTTTTTTCAGCAACCCCCATCCACTTGATTGCGTTGGACCTCCCCAAATGGGTCTGTTGGGGGAGCTGCCGCCGAACTACACAATGACAACAGGCCAACATCAAATACGAAGGGTCTCTCCTGAGGGAGTTCTCTAATGAAACAACCTTAAACCTAAAAGAAATTGGACCGGCCAGGGAACTCTTTGCCCAAACCGAAGGTTCAATAATGCATGAAGAAAGGACACAGAACCTCAAGCATGAATGTCATTCTAATCCTTCAAGCAAACTATACAAGAGTACAGATATCGGAAAATACCTTTTGCCGTTTGAACCTAAGGGTATAAGTCACGTTCCATCTCGTGCGCACAAGTGTCAGAGTCGTAAAGCCTGTCCCCCCTGTCGGTTGGACTTTCCGGTATTTATAGGGGTCAACCGACAGTCAGCTTTATTGCGATATTACATGTTTGCCCTTGCACATACCCTTTTCACTTCTCCCTTTGCATACACCTCATATACCCATACAGTATTTTCACACCCGAAGTCAATTGGGACACGCAACCTCCTCGAGCTTCGGCTTGTCGCCCCATCCATATTGCTTCAAACTGTTTTTGGGCTCCCTTTCTTCGGACTCGACGTGTCTTCGGATCCGCTGCTCGCCGGGACAGCAAACTTCGAAGCCACGCCTGCGTTCAGATCTCTCTACCTTCGGACATTGGCACTAGAACCTTCGGTCTTATCCTCGTCCTGCAACTTAACGACAACAAACAGTATGTCCGAAGCGTGAGGCTCCGGGCCTTCGGCCCAACAGTAGCCCCTCGCGGGTTTGTTCATTTTTTCAAGATGAGCTCAAACCGTGAACAACCGAACATGCCGAAGGTACGGACTCACGCTTCGGGTGCCCGAGCCGCTGGCGCCTGCGTTCAGATCTCTCTACCTTCGGACATTGGCACTAGAACCTTCGGTCTTATCCTCCTTGTCCTGCAACTTAACGACAACAAACAGCATGTCCGAAGCGTGAGGCTCCGGCCCTTCGGCCCAACAGGGTCATTAAAGCAATTTATAAAAGAAGACGGGGTTTTCTCTGGAAAGGCCAAGAACAAGCCAATGGTGGTAACTGCCTGGTTTCCTGGGCCAAGGTTCAACGGCCATTTCTGTATGGTGGCCTTGGCGTTCATGATCTGGAAAGGATGGGGTGGGCTTTACACTTACGGTGGCTTTGGTTCCTAAATACTGATAGCTCGAAGCCTTGGTTGGACTCCTGATTCAAATCCCCAAACAAGCGGAGGCTTTCTACGAAATGGCAGTTGAAGTCACAGTTGGCAATGGCGAGAATGCGAAATTCTGGAAGGACAAGTGGTTACAGGGTAAGAGCGTGGCTGATTTAGCCCCTAACCTCTTCCGTGTAATCCCCAAGAGAGTGATCAAAAGGCGTACAGTGAGCCAGGCTCTCTTAAACAGAACTTGGGTCTCAGATATCAAGGGGGCCCTCACAGTTCAGGTTCTGACTCAATACCTATGCATTTGGGAACTGGTGGAGGGCTTTGTGCTTCAGCCTGATACTCCGGATAAGCATGTCTGGAGACTTGCATCTTCTGGTTGCTATAGCAGCAAGTCTGCTTATAATGCAATGTTCATTGGCACCATCAGATTCTCCCCTTGGAAGCGGATTTGGAAGACTTGGGCTCCGGCAAATCGCAAACTCTTTACTTGGCTGGCCATCAATAACAGGTGCTGGACTTCAGATAGATTATCCAAGCGGGGACTGCCCCATCAGTCAGCCTGCCCATTCTGTGACCAAGCTCCTGAAACGATCAATCACGTGCTCTCTTCCTGTGTTTTGGCTAGGGAGGCCTGGACCGTTGTGCTGCAGAGGCTGAACCAGGTTGTGTGACCACCTGACTCTGATAGTTGGCTCAATTCTTGGTGGTGTCAGACAATAGGCTCGCTGCCTAAGGAGCTGCGGAAGGGATTCAATTCCCTGGTGATACTCAGTGGCTGCCGAAGGGCACTTGTGGTGTCTAGCGGGGGCGAGGGCTCTACAGGATTTAGTTGTGAGGGCTGCCCCCTAGAGGTCGTGTTCGTGTGTCCCCTTGACTCTGTAAGTCTATAAGTGTGTCCTTGTACTGTACACCCTTGGGGGAGCCTATTCTCCCGGGGGTTATTTCTCCACTTTCTTAATGAAATGACGCGCTGTTCTCCTGCATGGTTCGAGAAAAAAAAGACCTGATATTGCTCTTGCAGTTAACATTTTAAGTCAATTTGTCAGTCCTCCTACCTCTGTTCATTACAGCCATTTGCTTCGTGTATTGCGGTACTTGCGAGGGACAACGGCTCTGTGTCTTTGTCATGATAGTCCATTTCAGCTTCATGCTTACTCAGACTCCACTTGGGCGAGTGATCCCTCATATCGTCGTTCTATTATAGGATTGTATTCTTCTTGGTTCTTCCACTATAGCTGTTGTGGACGCGTTCATTGGGCGAGCCTACAGGCGGCGTGGCAAGCAGGAACCGGCTCAACCAGGTGACTAGCAGGTTGGCGCTAGCACATGAGGAAAAGTAGGAGAATTAGTTAGCTATTAGTTTGGTTTGTTAGTTGGTTTGTTAGGCACCAAGATATAAGGTGCAGTCGCTTTGTAACAAACTCATCGAAGAATAAATCTCCTACCGTTCTACGGCCGGGGGGACTTCTTCGACGCTGGCTTCCTCAGCCAGCGACGACGACTGTCCACGGCCTCGCTATCCCTTGCGTTCGATTCCTGTGTCTCGGCGCCTGCTCTTCTCTCCCCTGCGCTCTCCTACTCGCCGGCGCCGTACCAATTTGGTATCAGAGACCACTCACCGGGCATCGCCATCCATGGCCGGCCCGGGCGACGGCAAGCCGGAGGATGATTCGGCCAAGCTTGATCGGATCCTGGCACAGCTCACCACCATCAATTCCCGCCTCGACTCCCATGACACCAGAATCGCCCGTACTGAGAAGTTCCAGATTGGAGAGGATGATGATGGCTCTGCTTCCTTCGTGGAACAACCCAATCCACACCGTGGCGGCGCTGGAGGCGGCTGCGGCGGCGACCCGTGGCGCGCTGGAGGTGACGACCCAGGGCGTGGCGGCGGCGGCGATCCCTGGCGCGGCGGGCGCGGCGGCGGCGACCCCTGGCGCGGGGGTGGCAGCGGCGGCGGTGACCCGTGGCGCGGCGGCGACCCCTGGCGAGGGGGCGGCGGCGGAGGAGGAGATCCGTGGCGCGGCGGGCGCGGCGGCGGCGACCCCTGGCGCGGCCGTAATCCCCAGGATGGACCACGTCGCCCGAAGCTCTCGCTGCCACGGTTCGACGGCGAATCTGATCCCCTGCCATGGCTTAATACTTGCGACAATTTCTTCCGTGGTCACCAGACGCTGGAAGAGGAGAAGGTGTGGCTGGCCTCACTACACTTGGAGGGGGCAGCGGCGCAGTGGTACTACCAGATGGAGCGGGAATTCGGCGTGCCGTCCTGGCCTCGTTTTGAAGAATTCGTCAACATGCTCTTTGGACCGCCGATCCGCTCCAACTCTCTTGGCGAGCTGAAGGCGCTGGTGCTCACGGGCTCGGTCGAGGACTATCAGCGCCAGTTCTTGGCTCTGCTCAGCCGCTGCGACAACCTGACGCCCCAACATCAGGTTGATCTGTTCACGGCGGGTTTGGGACAGCCGTTGGCGTCCGATGTGGAGCTGCAGCGCCCGACCAATCTACAGACCGCCATGAGCCTCGCGCGGGCCTTCGAACGCCGGCACATGGCGGCAACCGCAGTGGCGACCACGGCGTCCAGTCGGGCGTACGGGAAGATGCGGGCTCCACCACCGGCACCTGATTCTGGGGTGGCCACAGCTGCTGCGCCGGCGCCAATCCCGCGGCTGGAGGCGCCGCCACGTTCCCGCTTCCGGCGGCTCTCTCCAGATGAGATGGCGGACAAGCGGCGCAAGGGCGAATGCTATTTCTGCTCCGAAAAGTTCACTGCCGATCATAAGTGCGCGTCCAAGGGAGTCTTCCTCCTACAGCTCGACGAGGACACAACGGAGGAAGACGCCGCCGAAGAATTGGGTATCTCATTGCACACCCTGACCGGCATCGACACCGGCCACACTATGCAGCTCCAGGTCCAGATTGGCGGCATCGACCTCCTGGCACTCGTGGACTCGGGCTCCACGCACTCGTTCATCAACCGCGACACCGCCCGCCGTTTGTAGCTGCACGTCACTGAGTGACCTGGCCTGACGGTCAAGGTGGCCAACGGCGACCGCATCACTAGCGCAGGGCTCTGCGCAGCCACCGCCGTCGGCGTCCAGAAGGAGTTGTTCGCCATCGACTGCTTTGTCCTTCCGCTCGATGGCTTCGATGTTGTGCTGGGAGTACAGTGGCTCAAGACGCTCGGGCCCATCGTTTGGGATTTCACCGCACTCACCATGGTGTTCTATTACGATGGGCGCGCCGTCTGCTGGCAAGGGCTCGGCAAGCAACATCTCCACTTGCGTGCCATTCACGCTGACGAGGACCTCATGGCTGCACTACTGACGTCACACGCGCACCTCTTCGACAAGCCGCAACAGCTGCCTCCAGCGCGTTGCCACGACCACCGGATTCACCTGCTGCCCGAGACACCGCCGGTGGCCGTCCGACCGTATCGCTACCCTCAGCTGCTCAAAGATGAGATCGAGCGGCAGTGTGAGGACATGCTACGCCAGGGCATCATCCGGGAGTCGACGTCACCATTTTCCTCCCCGGTGCTGCTGGTCAAGAAGCACGACGGCAGCTGGCGGTTCTGCGTCGACTACCGTGGGCTCAATGAGCGCACGGTGAAAGACAAATTTCCGATCCCGGTGGTGGAAGAATTACTGGATGAACTCAAGGGCGCGCGGTACTTCACCAAGCTGGATCTCCGCAGCGGCTATCATCAAGTTCGCATGCACGCCGAGGACGTCGCCAAGACGGCGTTCCGCATGCATCATGGCCACTTCGAGTTCCTCGTCATGCCGTTCGGCCTCACGAACGCTCCAGCAACATTCCAAGCATTGATGAATGACATTCTTAAGCCCTACATTCGTCGCTTTGTTCTTGTGTTCTTTGATGATATTCTTATCTATAGTCCGTCATGGCCTGAGCACTTACAACATGTCAAAGCTGTCTTCCAGTTGTTGGGCGAGCATCAGCTCTTCATCAAGCAGTCGAAGTGTTTCTTCGGCAAGCAATCAGTGGCCTACCTCGGTCACATCGTCTCAGCCGAGGGGGTAGCCATGGATCCAGCCAAGGTCGCCGCAGTTGCCGAGTGGCCACGTCCGCGCACAGCACATGCGCTGAGGGGCTTCCTGGGCTTAACCGGTTACTACCGCAAGTTCATGGCGGGCTATGGCGCGGTGGCGGCGCCGCTCCATGCCATCACCAAGGGCGAGGCGTTCGTCTGGACACCAGCAGCAGACCAAGCATTCAACACCCTCAAGCGCGCGCTCATGTCGGCACCGCTGCTCCAGCTCCAGGATTTCAACGCTCGCTTCTTGGTGGACTGTGACGCCTCCGGGACGGGGTTTGGCGCAGTCTTGCATCAGGGCGATGGCGCCATCGCATTCTTCAGCCGGGCCGTGGCTCCACAACATGCGAAGCTGCCAGCCTATGAGAGGGAGCTCATTGGGCTCGTTAAAGTAGTCCGCCATTGGTGTCCTTACCTGTGGGGTCGTCCTTTCACGGTGCTGACGGACCACTGGAGCTTGAAGTTCATTCTTGACCAACGTCTCAACTATTCCTCAGCATACATGGGTCAGCAAGCTGTTCGGTTATGGTTTTGCAGTGGAGTATAGGCCCGGCAAGCAGAACACAGTCGCTGACGCCCTGTCTCGCCGCGATGAGGACGTGTCGCTAGCGGTCAGAGCTCTGTCCGTTCCATCCTTTGACATCTTTGCGCAGCTGCGACAGGAACACGCCACGAATGCATCGGCTGTGGAACTACGGGAGGCTCTGGCAAGGGAGCAAGCTCCTGCGGGATGGACAGAAGTGGACGGCCTGCTTTTGTTCAAGGGCCGAGCTTTCGTCCCAGATGATTCTGACCTGTGGCCTCAGATTCTAGCAGCAGCTCATGACATAGGCCATGAGGGGTCAGAGAAGACACTTCATCGACTACGCGCCTCCTTCTTCAACGCCGGCGCTCATCGCCGTGTCCGGGATTTCGTCCGCAGTTGCACGGTCTGCCAGAGGAATAAAACGGAGCACCTCCATCCAGCCGGCCTCCTTCAGCCACTGCCAGTTCCGTCTGCTGTATGGAGTGACATCTCCATGGATTTTGTTGAGGGCTTTCCGAAGGTGGGCGGCAAATCCGTCATCCTCACCGTCATTGACAGATTTTCTAAATATGGGCACTTCATTCCCCTTGGTCATCCCTATTCAGCCAGTTCAGTGGCTCGGGCGTTCTTTGATTGCATCGTCAAGTTACACGGCCTTCCCTGTTCGATTGTGTCTGACCGTGATCCTGTGTTTACAAGCAATTTCTGGACGGAGCTGCTACACTTGTCCGGGGTTTGGTTGAAGATGAGCTCGGCATTTCATCCACAGACTGATGGGCAGTCCGAGGTGACTAACCGGACTATTGTTATGTATCTGCGTTGCTTGGCAATGGATCGACCACGATCATGGCTTCAGTGGCTACCTTGGGCTGAATATTGCTATAATACTTCCTATCAGACAGCGCTGCGTACTACACCGTTCGAAGTGGTCTATGGTCGGCCTCCTCCTGCCTTGCTGGAGTATGTGCCGGGACGAGCTCGTGTGTCGGCGGTGGACCAGCAGCTTCGTGATCGTGACCGTTTCCTGGCAGAGATTCGTGAGCGTTTACTGCTGGCCCAGGATACTATGAAGCTTCACGCTGACAGGAAACGCAGAGATATATCCTTCCAAGTGGGGGATTGGGTCTGGTTACGGTTGCATCATCGTTCGGCAAGTGGTATTACGCTCACTGGCCCCAGTAAATTGGCTCCCAAATTCTATGGGCCGTATCAAGTTCTGGAACGTGTGGGCGAGGTTGCCTATCGTCTGCAGCTACCTCCCGCTGCGAGAATTCACAATGTTTTTCATGTGGCTCTTCTGAAGAAGCATGAGGGCGAGCAGCCAGCGGCGGTCGTGCCTCTTCCTCCACTTCAGCATGGCCGTGTCCTTCCACAACCTCAGCGTATCGTGAAAGCTCGTCTCAATCGTGGTGTTTGGGAATTGTTGGTGCAGTGGGTCGGCCGGGCAGCGTCCGATGCAACTTGGGAGCAGCTGGAGGATTTCAGCAGCACATATCCAGAGGTGCAGCTCGCGGACGAGCTGTTTGCTGGGGAGGGGGGAAGTGTTGTGGACGCGTTCATTGGGCGAGCCTATAGGCGGCGTGGCAAGCAGGAACCGGCTCAACCAGGTGGCTAGCAGGTTGGCGCTAGCACATGAGGAAAAGTAGGAGAATTAGTTAGCTATTAGTTTGGTTTGTTAGTTGGTTTGTTAGGCACCAGTAACAAACTCATCGAAGAATAAATCTCCTACCGTTCTACAGCCGGGGGGACTTCTTCGACGCTGGCTTCCTCGGCCAGCGACGACGACTGTCCACGGCCTCGCTATCCCTTGCGTTCGATTCCTGTGTCTCGGCGCCTGCTCTTCTCTCCCCTGCGCTCTCCTACTCGCCGGCGCCGTACCAATAGCATGGAAGTCCAAGAAGCAGGCAGCTGTATCTCGTTCAAGTACAGAGGCCGAACTTCGAGCACTTGCCACTACCACTTCAGAAATTATATGGCTAGGGTGGTTGCTAGCTGTTTTGGTATCTCTTGTGATGATCCTACACCTGTTTTATGTGATAATACAGGAGCCATCCAAATTGCAAATGATCCTGTGAAGCACGAACCCACCAATCACATTGGTGTTGATGCCTCTTTTACTCAGTCTCACTGTTATCAGAAGACAATTGATCTCCAGTATGTGCCCTGTGAACTTCAGTTGGCAGATTTCTTCACCAAAGCACAAACTAGAGAGAAACATCAGTTTCACTCGATCAAACTCAATGCGTCAGACCCCCCATTTCCACCTTGAGTTGGAACGGGGCTGTTAAGGCTGTTAAGCCCATGTTAGTGTTGGCCCAGGTGGCCCATCCTAGACTCTATATATTGGTATCTCCCCTAATGGGATGACTGTTCAGCGAGTTCCCCAAGCTTAGTAACAAGGAGCCAATCTTTATGCTAGTAACACTATCTAAAAATAGAGTACCTTGGACTCCGAGCTGTAGTTTCATGTCTTGTAGACCTAGTTTACCTTCCACACTAGGAAGTTGTTTGGGATGTTTGATTAATTGCAAGATTTTATGCCTTGTGTGTGTAGTTTAACATTTGGTTATGTCAGGAAGCATAATCATCCATGCACTAGAAGAAAGGGCAAGAGAGTACTATGATTTAGAAAGCATTTGGTCAAAAGAGGTGTCTCCTAACACTTCAGCTCGGGTTAGTGTACTTACGCTTGTCTTTTGTTGTTGTTTTTCATTGGTAACTATTATCTTATTTTTCTAATCATTGATAATTGGTAATATTATGTTTCTCATCATTGATTATCAAACTTGGTCCCTAACTGCAGCAAGTACAGTACTGCATTGAATATTTCTCCAATTTGTTCCATGCAATGAAAAGTGAAACATGACGCTAGTTTGTCATTCTCTAACTTGTACTGTTTTAGGCTTTTAACACTAGTGATCTTAACCTTCCTTTCTCTAGTATGATTTAAATATAATATCTCACCATAACGATGTTGTTGGATGTTCCAATCTACCTATAGCTAGGGTGCATGAATCTATGTAAATTTTGTTTTTGTTCATGTCCATTTTTCTTTGTACAGTGCTTCACTAATGTGAAGACATGATGTTTTGTTGCATGGTCTTGAAAAAGTAATGCAGCAACAAAGGTGAATACAGAAATATATTGCTTAAGCCAACAATTTGATATGAGGAACTGCTACATTCTTTTCCAACATATCTGGTTATCAAAACAGTACTCAGGTCTTCTTGCTCAGGAGCCAAATTTTCTGTATTGATTCGCATGAGGGCGCTTGGTTGCCCAGCTAAACCCCTAGACAGTCCAGGCAGGGCCACCCACCACGCATTTGGATACCTGACCAGGGGTCCTAGCTGTGCTCGTTCATGATGGCCACCAGGCTGTAATGCTGAATCTGGACTCCGCGCAGGGACCCAAATTGAGTGGCCTGCAGGAACCAGGCTATGGCCCGCCATGTGTCCTGCTCCTCTCGCCTGCTATGCACTGCTGCTTTGTCTGCTTGCTCATGCTTGCTGCTGCGTTGGTCCATGACATCCATGATGGCATCAATGTTTCAAGTATCGTTTACACCGTACATGTGTAAATAGGGATGTAAGCGGGCTGGCTAGAAGGCTTAGAGGCAAGTCATTTTTTTGCGGACATTGCGGACCTCCGCAAAAAATGACTTGCCGCTAGGCCTTCCAGCCAGCCCCGCTTACATCCCTACGTGTAAATGCTACACTATGGCCAATGGTATGCGTGTGTAGGTTAGGCCATAAACTATGAATTAAACCAAAAAACATTGAAATGGTTAAATCCATTTAAATCATGTGTTTAGATGTGAGTTTCATTTAAACAACCTTCTGAGATGGAGGATGAAGGTTGGTCGCAGGGGGATTTTGGAGGGAGTAATCGTGGAAGGTCCCGGGCCGCAAGATCGGAGTTTGGGAGCCAGTGATGGCTACCGAGAGGGGATAAATATTGATCTATTACTTGAGTTTCCCAAGTTACACATGGCATATATTTAGGCCTCTGATTACAGCATATCTCAAGCCATTCCTAAGCGACTTCAATCTACTAAGCAAATCCTAACCAAACTCCTAATGATAACAAAAGACCTGATAACCAGAGTGGGCCTATTTCTCAGCCCTGCGGCTTTGCCCTGCGAGCTAGAGACTTGAGTTCTGCAGCGCCTGCTATACTGGCGCCCGTAAATGACACCTTCATTCCTTTTGAATTGACATTGTTTGATGTTTAAGGCTAATTAATGTATATTATATTGTATAATTTCATGTACTCGTGTGACAATGTGAGAAATATGTGTTTGCTATCTGTGTCAGTTGTTAGTATATCTAATCTAGTTGTCTATGTATAATTGTGTAACTCTATACATTCTCAAATCAGATATTAAAAATGGTGAAATCATGAGATTTCTATGTCTATTTATTGCCACCCTTTAATTTATCATCTAAACTGTCTAAACTCTAAATGGAGGGTGACCAATTATCTAGCATTTAGATTTAGGAAAACAATGGCCGCAGTAGCCTAGCTGGTGCTGGTGCTGCCTGCGGTGGTTACTGGTCAGTAGGCACAACAATGACTCGAGTTCATTAGGGATGCGAATGAGCACATGGATTGCACTTTGCTCGTCAGCTTCTGCTAAGTGAGTAGGGTTCCAAAACTTATCCTGGATTGTGGGTTTGACATGCAGCCAAACTTCCAATGTAGAGGCCTCTTATTTTGTTTTCGCCATTTCCCATGCGTGGCAGTAATTCTTATTCCTGACTCGTGAGACATGGGAAACCCCAGAAGAAGTCTGGTTTTTGCGCATTCCTCCAAAGCGCACTGACCGTTCCATTGGGAATTTAATGTGGCAATAAATTAGATTTTCGCAATCTTTCCAGGTATAGGCATCGTGTGTTTCTTCATCTTCATGGATCAAAGTTGTACTGTTTGAATCCATTGTTGGTCAATGTACTAGTCCTGCCTTTTCTGAACTTTGAGATGGATTTGAACAGTTATTTGGCACGCGACAGCTATTAGGATTTTCTTTTTGGCTATATCATTTTAAATTTGGTTCATCTCCCGCCTATTGAGTCAATCCTCTGCAGGAGTTGGAGACCTCCCTAGTGAAGACACGTCACAGGAACCTGTCACAGAAACCCATGAAGAGCATCTGAACTCGGTGATCTGGTACCATGGTCGTGATACATGTGAGGTCGAGCTTTTTTCCCCTTCTTGTAACATCTTTTACCTGCCAAAAACTCATTAGTCTTGTTTTGGTGGTGTGTAATGGTTTAAAATAGTGTCGGCATAAGATCATTTGCCGATGGTATTGGGACTGAAACCACTTAATAGTCCTCCATTGCATCGTTACCCATAAAACTCATGCAACACATTTTCTGAAATATCGAGGTTATATTTCTTACCTGAGTGTTTATTAACCTTTCTTACACACCGATCTTTCTCTGCGCTCTTGGCTTGCATTTTTTTTAATCTCTAGTGAGCTGTGATCTATACCTAGTCTTCTCCATATCTGATATATCATCACAGGTGAGGCATCTTTGACGAGCCGTGGGTTTCTGGGGTTAGGACATGGAGTTAACATGTCCTTGGGTTTAAAGGAAGGACTGGAGAGGCTGGGTGGCCTGCTATTTGTGGTAGACCGTAGACAATGACTTTATTAGGACAATGTTATATAGCAACTCATAAACAGAGTAGAATGATGTAAAGGGGTCTCACTGAAAAGATTGCAGGTCTTGCTGCATTTCACAAATTGCATTGCAACCAAGCAGGCAATGGCTAGAGAATTCAGCTTGCCTTGCTTTGCTAATCTATCTGTGAACTTATTTGTCATTCTCAGAATCTTTATCTTGAAGTGGATGCGAACATATAGGGCTTGCCATTGATGCAACAAAGGCATATCTTGCTGATATACTGACAGGTGCTTGGAAGACATTGTAGCCACAAGCCACGTATGAGACACTTTTTGTGTTGGGAAGATGTGGAGCACAATGAAACAAAAACCAAACTGATCTAGCCAATATACACACAAAAAAGGTGATACATTGTCTCAAACATTATGGCAAAACACAAGATTTATTTTCTTGCCAATTGTGCTTAGCTAAATTATCTTCAGTGAGAAGAATGCACTCGCTGGGTACCAAAGAAATATTTGAACTTGTAAGGAAAGATTTTAACTTCCATATTTTTTCTGAGATTAGGATATTTGCCTCTTCCGCCTAAATAAGAGCTTGATTTGAATAGGAGCTTTGATATAGTCATTTCATTGAGAATACACCATTTGAGGTTAAGTTGAAGCGGAAAGAATCTAGCTCTTGAAGCAGGGTAGAGTTGGCAATGCGGGGAAGTAGATTGTTCCGAGTGATTAGCTTGGGGCCTACTAGGTCTCTTCACAAGATAGACTGGGTGGGGGAAGAGCAAGACTTCTATGATCCTAACACGCTATGTTATACAAACATTGATATTGAGTCTGTAATGGTGTTAGGCCTAGCGAGATGTCTTCCTAAAAGTGCACATGTGATCCATTTCTAACCTTGAACCTAATGAATTAAATCTTAATTGGCCTTCAAAAGTTTAGACCAATAGTGTGAGTCTCCCTATCTCCATTTCATTTGGGGAAGTGGTGTTGAACCTAGGTATTTGTTGTGTATTAGTTGTTGCCACATCCCATTATAGGTGAGAAATTTATACAACCATTTACTTAGTAAAGCAATATTCTTCGTACCTAGCTCATGAGTCCCGAGCCTCCTTAATCCCTATGCTGACTGATGATGCTCCATTTAGCAAGGTGATACTTTCTTGTAAGATGGTCACCCTGCTAGAAAAAGCAAGATCGAAAATAGTCCAATTTTCGCAACACCCCATCGAAGAAAGACATCATATACATCATTAAGTTGCTGAGTATCAAATTAATCAATTTCAATTGGCCCCATATGGAGAGGTGTTTGCCTTTTTAGCTGCTAAGGTCTTTCTCAAACAGTTCCTCAACTCTTTTTCAATCCGTATTTCTAATGATACCAAGATAGTTAAAAAAAACTCTCTAGCCTTGCATCCGAAGATCTTTATGTAATTGTGTAAGGAAAATGGCATCTCATACCACTTTTCCATATATTTGTTTTGATCATTGATTGGCAAACAACTCTTGAACTGGTGAACTTGTCTTACATCAACATTCTTTGGTGTTTAGATCTAAGGGATGAAAAGAAGTGACGAAGGTAACCCCTCACTGTTGATGGTCATTATTCACCATTTCGACCATCAACTTTCTATCATCTTGAAGGGAAACATATCAATATGTGGACTGACTATTGCTACTAATGAGTTCCACTAGTTGTGCTTGAGTATTTGTATGTAGGAAGTGAAATCGATCGAAAACATATAAAAAATGGCTGAGTCTGTGAGAGGCCTAGTCGCCTGGTCCCACAACCTGTCTAGGCGGCCTGCTCCTGGCCACTCGACTGTATTGCTAGACCGGTCAGCTTGCCCTGGCCGCTCGGCCGTCTCCAACGTCCAATGCCACTCCACTTCGACCTGCTTGCACAAGAAAACGTGTCAAGCACACCCCATAAAGTATGCCACTTATACAACATGCAAAGCATTGAAAGGCCACAACCTCATAAATCCAACCCATGGATTGGTGATGTCAGTGACCCGAAGGAGCTCCATCCTGTAGCTAAGGAAGAAACACACTCCACATCCTGTGTCTAAGGAAGAAACACAATGAACTTAACTGATAAGCCTTGTAAGAAGAAGTATCTACTGTGGGATCACACGAGGCAGTGGATCGTAGGGTCCATGGACCAATGTGTAGGTTGACTGGCCCCACATCTAGCCACTCGGCCCCTAGGAGGCCACTCGGCTTGCAACCTAGCTGCTCGGCCACCGACTCAACGATTTCACCGACTTACTTCGCAAGTACCCCCCATGCTTGGTGGCTATAAATAGGCCTGAGAGCTCATTTGCAAAGTGTGGAAGAAGAGTTGAAGATCATACCTTAGAAAGCTCCACTCTGGTCTCAGTAGTATTAGCATAGTCTTGGGAGTTAGAGTGAGTTTGAGCTTTGCCTCAGGGATTTTGGAGTTAGCTTCGAGTTCTGTGGTACAACTCTTGTATCTTTTGTACTTTACTACATTCAAGTATAATTCAAAGTAATTTTCCTTACATTAGTTATACTTTACTTTATCTCTACCTCTTGGTTAGTGTGGTGTACCTTTCTTTCCACACTAACTAAAGCTTTGGATTCTGTTATACTTGTTTTATTCGAATCTTGCTAACTTGCTGGTGCTATAAGCCACTCCTAGTTGTAGAGCTAGGTCTGATTAGTTCTCACCCTGTGGGATCAAGGGTGATCGCCTTCCTTGTGTTGTCCTGATCTATCATGAGTATTGCTACATTTTGGGTGAAGCTTTCTCTTTCCAAAATTTGATACATGCTAGCACTGTATCTGTCTAATAGTATTCCTTAGAGCTGATTCTCAAGTGATCCAATACAAGTACGTTCATATGCTCATATTCTCTATAACTTGTACATGCTTTAAAGCTTTGTCATTAGCACTCTGTGCATTGCGTGCATAATTTTTAGGGTGTTGTCGCGGGAAATCGGCCGACGATCATATGATGACCAACACACAATGAGCCAGGAGATGTGCTGTTGCTGTGGTCGTCTCTCCTGTGACGCAGCTCGACTAGCCCTGTGGTTTGGGGGACGGTCTGGCTTGCAGTGGTTGCGGGCATACCACCTAGACTGACTTGCTAGCAAGGGAGGTGCGCGATGACCGCTGTGATTGTCAGGGAATCGCCGTGCGAATGCACGACACAGCCAAACATTAAATTCCAACTAGAGTGCTGGGATCAGCTTTCGACGCCCATGTTGATCGGCTCATCTTGTGGATGAGTATCTTCTTACAGGTCAAAAGATAGAGCAAATAAAAGTAACAAGAAGATCATAAACCTATCTAAGACCATGATCTAGACGATTGACTACTCCAGATTGGCAAAACTCCAAAGAAGTTCATCTAAAATAGAAAACACATCTATGACATTTAAAGACAGGGTGCTAGGTGCACATCAATCTCTTAAGTTGCCGTATGCATATGTTGCAGTGCATATCGTGGATTGTAGCAACCGGGCGAGCTATGCACACCTAGCCGCATAATATCAATCTATTGCATTATGCACAGATAAAATAGTAGATTGAGGAACTTAAGTGTACCGAGCCTGGTCTTTCTTCTTGGCTGTGATGAGCACTCTTCAACCACCGAAGACCTACTGACGGACTAGCGGGCACCTAAGTGTGACCTAGAGGAAAGTCCTCTCGAGTGTACTGAGAGGTGGCGCCACATTGGACTCGGCGTGACAAAATCCCTGCCGAGTAGACTGGCAAGCGGCTGCCCATATGTGTGGCCTTGGGCCTAAGACGGTGTGGTGAGCCGTAAAATCACCCATGAAGAGAAACCCAACAATCGTTTTGCGGTTCGAGCTTCAAAACTGGGGCCCAAGATCATTTCCTGATTCCACCGTCAAAACTAGGGGCTGGATGCCGGTATCATCAAAACCAGAGTTATCCAAAATGGATGGACTATGGACACATGGAGGACATCAGGAGATTTCTTCAAGGCTAAGAAGGTTAAGGACTCCATCGTGTTCGTCGATCCGAGTTACCGGCGGTCTTTTCTAGCCTTTATAGGCATCCTAGTGCAATTGAGTCTGTATCCTAGGGAGCAATTTGTAAAACTGCCTACATCTGAGTCTGTAGTATAAATAAGAGAGAGGGTGGCCATTAGTAACTCTCTTGGTTGGTTGCAGAGTGCTTAGGGCCTAACAAACCCTGGGTTTTCAGTTTCCCATGCTTAGAGCTTCATGCAATTGAGGTTAGGGTGATCTAGTTCACATAGTTAATGGGTAGGAGAGGGTGGCTACTTGGAGAATGAATTTCCCATCTTGTAATCAAATCTTGAGACCATTGTGTGGCAGTAATTGTAAGGAAAATGGCCTCACGTGCCATATTTCTATGGTTGTGTTTTGGTGATTGATTGTCAACCAACACTTGGACTAATGAACTTGTCCTGATGCATATTCTTAGGTATTTAGGTCCAAGGGATGAAGAAGGAGAAAAGCTGAAGGCAAGGCCCAAAGGGCCGAACAAACGGGGGTTCCGACAGATTCAGACGGCTTGGAGAATTATGAAGACCGGATAGTCCGAAGTTAGTGAAAATGAACTAACCAGACAATGTCAGTTATAAAGCCGTATAAGCGACCAAGATCAATTGACCAGACAATCCGCTTATGAAGACCGAACAAAGCATAGGACAAAGAAACCTGAGGCTATGGAATTTCAAGGTGATCAGGCAATGTATGGACCGGACAGTTCAAAGTGCATAGACCGGACAAAGCTCCGGACTATTGGTGTTGTCACTGCAACGGCTAGTTTCGAAGATTCATATATTTACATGGACCGGACTGTCTGCCCTTGAAGACCGAACAAAAGTACTGTAATGGCTAGTTTTGTGACCATTGGAAAAGTGAATGTACCGGATTGTCCGAAGTTAGGAAAAATCTATGGACCGGACAATTCGAAGTACACTACATCAGCAGCCCTTTGGTCCAACAGCTAGTTTGAGTTTGGGGGCTATATAAACCACCCCATCCGGCCATTTCGAGTGTGTTGGAGACCCTGAAGTTCATAGCAAGTGTAGGGTAGTATTCCAAGCACATCTACCACTTCAACCACCATATGTGAGCTTAGTGCATCATCCAAGCTAGTAGCTTAGAGAGAGTGAGCTTGCGAGCTCTTCTTGAGAGTATCTCCTGCGTGAGCTAGAGGAGAAGCCTTGGCTGCGGCCAAACCACTTGTACTCGTTGTTAGACCCTGCTTCTTGGTGTGGAGTGGCGGCGACAACTTGTGTAGGGACGAGGAGACCCTACAAACTCTATAGTGAAGCATCTGACACCTTGTGACCGAGAGATGCGGTGGCGGTGGCTATGCCTTGGTGGCTTGGTGACACTTAGCCTTTGCTTGCTGTGAGCCTTTGGTGGCAAGCGCAAGACATGATCGGAAGATGTCTTGGTGCCCAGCTCGAATATTGCCTTAGGTGGCGAGCCCGTGGACGTAGCTCTTAGTGGTGAACTACGTTAAATCCTCGTGTGTTCTTGGGAGTTTGCATCCCCTTGCCCTTACCTCTTTACTTTCCGCATTTACTCTCTTGTGTGCCTTTAGCTTTCCTAGTTAGTTTGATTAGGTTTGGCTCTAAGTTGCAAGTCTTTTGGGTAAGTTAGAGAGCGCATAGATAAACCTTAGACTTAACTAGTATGTGTAGGGCGAAATAGGTTTATCTTATGCACTAGATAGCCCTAGGTTTTAGTAGAGCGATTAGCGACCCAATTCACCCTTTTCTCTCTTGGGTCCGATACCCCGACACGTTCCTTTCAATAATAGATGGATTTTCGTGCAGCTCTCGTTGTGTGCTTTTCCCCCTCTCTAGATTGGAATTTTGGTGTGTTTTGTGCTTGGCCAAGTTTGAGATATTTATTTTGCTGGTGTTTTGGACTGCTAGGACGTGGAGAGATTGTGGTTTTGATGTGTGTTCACGTCTCTTAGCGTAACAGATTTTACATCGCAGGCGCACAGAGATTCGCTGTAGCTTTTTCACCCAGAGTATTCCGAGCATCGTAAAATCCACATGGAAACAAGGGCAAATAGGTGGAATGATATGTTCGAACTTCAAGCGGTACTGTAAAATAATAACTACCAACTATTCTTACAACGGGGGTAAGGTATACAAGATAGCATAGTTATTAGGACCAGACATCGAACCGACAAAGCTCTCGGTTCACAGTTTAATTGGTTCAACCGGTTAGATCGCCGGTCCAAAACGGTTCAAATAGGTAAAGAAGTTGCCACAAAAACCAAATGCAGTCATGGCGTAGTGGTATGCTTCCACCCTCCCAACCGTCAGGTTCAAGGTTCGAGTCTCGGCCATGCCTCTTTTTAGCGATTTTCCGCATTTTCCCAACCACTGTGTGGTGCGAGTGCTGCCCACAACCGGTCCAGTTTGGTCTGAAGTTTTGGTTTTTTCATCGTTCTTGTAAAAAACCGCCGGTTCAATAGCTTTATACCGGTTCACTTGTAGATCGATCTTTTAAGCGAACCGAACCGGCGAAAGCTCCGGTTCCGGCTTTTCCCGATCGGACTGCCAGTCCAGTCCGGTTCTAATAACTTGGAAACATATTGTATGGTGGATGAGAGAACATGGACCAAAGCTGTCAGCAAAACATAGGAAAGCTATCTGGGAGGACAACGGGTGAGATTAAGATACCCAAACTCTATTTTTTAACTACTGCATAAGAGTATTCGTTGTTGAACTAAGTTAATCGTCTTGCGTCGAGCGAAATTCCATACTTCACTGAGGAGGCACGGTGGTAGATAGTTGGCCACTGAGCGGCAACTGGCAAAAGCCTACGGTCTTACCGAATGACGGGGTCGGATTACAGAGGCTCCATAATGTTGTCACCAATAGGGGCTACCAACCATATCTGTGTGGGTAAGATGGCACGCTAAACTAGTGATCAAGTGGGGACTTGATTACTAAAGCTTGTCCTTGATAAGAGGATGAGAGCTAACTTAACCTTGGATCAGAGCCTAAGGCAAGTTTACAGCACCGGCAAGTCTAGCAAGATTGAAAGAACTTAAAGACAACACAAACCTAAGCCTTGGTCCATTGTGCAATAAGGTGCACCACACTAGGCAAGTGTAAGAAATAAAGGAAAGTATACTCGAAAGATAGAGCAATGAATTGTATTATATTGGAGTAGTAACAGTACAAGAAATAGAAAAGATACAAGAGCTTTACCAAGACTCAAAGCTAACTCTGGAATCCCTGAGACAAAAGCTCAAACTCAACTCTAACTCCGAGGATTGACCTACTGCCACAAGACTAAGACAATGGTGTGTTTCACTCAACTTACACAATTCACAAGTGAGGCCTAGGGACCTATTTATACCCACTCGAGTGGAGGGGGTACTTATAGGTAAGGGAGGTCGGTATGGAGGTTAAGTCGGTTGCCAGGGGGACAAGTGGCAGGCCAGGCAACCTCCTAGGGGCCGGGCGGCCTGGTCCTGAGGTGGTCCTGAGCTCGGGCGGCCAAGTGGAGGGCTGGGCGGCCTCTTGATCCACCGACTTAGCCATCCAACGCTCCTGGTTGCCTCCCAAAGTTGGTTAGACGTCGGTTGACAGTTGTAATGTTTGATTTTCTATAGAATGTTGGATCTTCACTTGTGTTTCTTCCTTAGTCGCAGGATTGAAGTGCCCTGGATCGCTGACTTCACCAATCTAAGTGTTGGATCGATGAAGTGGTGGGTCTTCTAGTGCTTTGCATGTCGATTTCGTGGTTTACACCTTGGAGTTGTGTTGACACATCACTTGTGTGCATTCAGGTGGAAGATGGAGTCAATTGGCCACTTTCACTGGCTGGGCGGCCAAGGAGGGAGGCCAGGTGGCTAGGGCTCTTCCTGACTTAGCCATATTTTGCATGTTTCCAACTATTCTTGTACCTGCACTCAAATATCCAACAAAACTCGTGGAAATATGTCAGTAGCAAGGGCTAGTCTACACTTTGATGTATTTTCCTTCATGTTCATGGATAGTTGGCGGTTGAAGATAGTGCAATAACGACCATCAACAGTGTGCCAAATCCTTGTATAAAGGCGCAACCTCGAAGTCTTTCGTTCTTGCCCTTGTTCTTGACCTCTTGGAGAGTCAAATCCGTGGAGAATCCCTTAGCTTTTGGTGCGATATTTTTGGGAATAGTTTCTCCATGGTCTAGACAAGCTCCACTCAAAGTTTAGTGAGATTTGGAGATCATTGGTGCAAGACTTGGTTTGGATCTTGTGGATTCGTGGGCTGATTTCCTATTCCCAGACTCAGAGTGCACACTTTGTGCACACCGGACCATGCGGTGGTGCTACATCGGATCATCCGGTACATGTGACAGTGAGTGGGCGGAGAAACTGAGTGTAAGCATCTAGGATCCAAGGTGAGTTTTGGTGATTGAATGACAAGCTTAATTGTGGACTAATGATCTAATGAGTGCAGGGTTAACAATTAACATTATATGGTTGCTCCTTGGTAATGGATAATGGCCCCCTAATTTGAATATTTCATTTCTTGGTGACGGACCTAGTTTTCATTCGTATCTCGAAGGCTAAGGACACTTCTAGAGTCAAGGATCAAGGAGTTGAAGGATTCTTGCTTAGATAGGGTTTTATAGCTTTCAAGTGCCTGCACTATTAAGGGGGGGGGTCAAAGGCTAGTAGCTTGATCTAAAGATTTGCCACGAATGGATGCCAACACAAGCCAAAAGATTCAAGTACAGCAAAGGTGCAAGCTACGAAGGCTAAAGGTCCAAGAAAATCAAAGTTCAAATCAAAGTCCTTGAAGAAAATCAAGAATCAGATTCTAGATAAAGGACTGGACACTCTGCTCCGGGGCAAAAGAGCAGACTGGACTAATGGAGGTTTCAAGTAAGTTATTCGGTCTAAAGCCCATGCAAATCAGGTGGTCCAAATTGTCTGCCCTAGTGTAACCGGGCAAAGTGACGGACAAAGAAACCTAAGGCTATTTGGAGTCCAAGTATTACATGGACCAGACTGTCTGAGGTGTACAGAATAGACGAAGCTCCGGACAAAACAACCCCATATAATAACGGCTAGTTTTCATGATTCAAATATTTGAATGGACCAGATTGTTCGCTCTAGAGGACCGGACAAAACCTCGGACAAAAGTACAGTGACGTATTGCACCAGTGACCGTTGGAAAAGTACACGGACCAGATTGTCCGAAGTGATGAAAAAGTAAGGGACCGGACAATCCGAAGTACACTGCGACAATATCCCTCTTTTGCAACGGCTCTACCAGCTTGAGGGCTATATATATGGGTTCCCTCAGTTCATTTTGTGCTCTTTGACACTTCTACTGCTACAGCAACTCAGAGAGCCATTGTGCTTCATCCTTTGCATCAACCACTCATATATTCACACCACTTGAGAGCAGGAAAGGTCTAGAGGCTTGTGTGCATCCATCTTGGTGAGTATCAAGATCAAGTGAAGACCGGAGGCTTGTTACTCTTGGTGTTTGGCAGCACCTACGCAGACTTGGTGACCAGGGTGCATTCTCGGAGCTTGCCAAGGTTTTGTGGAAGCCCAAAGAACAAAGGTTGAGCTCCACCTTGCCAGGATGGTGAACAGACACTCTTAGTGAGCGCCCACAAGCATGGGAGGTGGCAAAACACCTTGCGTGTGCCGCAACGTGGACTTGTGGAGGATGCCAAAACCTTTGATACCACAAGAAAAAAAATCCGGTTGTCTCTTCTCCGAGCTCCTCTACATGATGCTCTTGGTTGATTCCTTACTTTCATGGGTTGCATCTTGCAGTTACCATGCTTAACTTCCTCATGGCTAGTATCTCCCTTGCTATGGTCATTGTGGCGGAACCGCCGATTTAATCCGATCTAAGCACACCTACCACCTCATGGCTTGCAGTGCACTTAGACCGAATCAAACACGGTCGTCCGTTGAGCTACCCAATAGGACACTCAATATAACCATCACCCAGGGATGCCGACGTTATACACGTTAAGCCTTTGAGAAAGAGCCACAAGAATTACAACAACCCAACATTTCATACAAACGTAGCTTGATTTATTATAAATCGATTTCTCAAAATAATATACTGTCATATTGAAATAGAGTTTCAAAATAGCTTGTAGCGAAAAACATAATATTATCTAGGTGTCAATGTGCAGCAAAAATAAAATTGTATCAAGGCACGACATCAAACCCATTGTTGTTATCCTTGATCACAAACTGACAAGTACCAAAAAAAATATTAACAACAAACGATGAGTAAGTGGGGTACTCGTAGGACTTACCCGAGGGCGGTATCAGCTCGACACATTTGAGAGTATGAAAGGATTTCTGTGGACATGACTTCTAACCCACATAAGCTTACTAGGAGTGAGTCCTTACTTTCATATTTCATTCATTATTAAATCATAAGCCTCATATGATTCAACATAATTATCATGATGATCCATGATTCACATATCTCAATATTGTCAACACATATATCATCATATGTAACTTGCAGAAATATAAACATACAAGTACAAACATGTAATATTGAAAAGCATGATTAAATAATTAACATATTAAAGTTGTTACTATGTTGCCCGTGTGTGATATCTGGCATTCTCACACCTGGTGACCATCAGCGATTCGAATTGATTTTAATTCCTAGGAATAACTACAATGCGAGGGGTATATGCTTACTAGCCGTCGCGTTCCCACATATATCCCCTATCTCCACTTTTCCCATCTCAAGTTCGATTCAATCCCGCCATTCCCATACGTTTTGCCCCCTTAGAAGCGATACCACAGTGTGCCGGATCAACCCTCCCTCGAGTACAAGCTCCCCTAGGCCTAACTCCCTCTGACAAGAATAGTAGGAACCTATCTCTATACTTCGGATGGTACAAGTAAGACTTTCACCGGTCCCATACCCCGGATAAGCATTCTAGCAATGTTGTGCCGATCAGCAGGCGAACAGCGAATGGGCCTTAAACGACTCGGGCAGAGTCCACAAAACCATTCACATCATTTTTCATCATAATATACCCATATCTCCGCCTTGTCTCATCTTTTCACCACATCATATCATATTCCTTTCAAATTTAAATTTTTGTAAAACATTTTTGAGCCCTATCATCTCGTGAGTGAATATCTTCACTCGACTTCTACCATCTAAGCATGGCTAAGCATAGACTTCGACCTATTCATTCTACTTTGGATATCAGGGATTTATGCATGTGGGGTTTCATACAACTCCTGAACGTAATGCAAAAATAAATATAGAGTGGTGAGACTTTATAGATTGGTGTAGATGCCTAAGGGGCCTACCTTTGTTGTTGAAAACTTGAACAAACTAATCTAAAGTTAGTTTGCTGGGCTGTGAGGCTTTGCCCCAGGCAACCCCTTGATCACTTGGACAACTCCTCCTTCCAAACACGACTGATGGGCCCTCCAGGTCGTGCTTGGGGCTTAGTTGTTCTTTTGGACTACCATTGTTTGACGTAGATCCACGCGTTTGCTTCTTGATCATGTATCTGCAATAAGCGTCACTATATGAATGATATGCATGATGCAGTGAATGAGATGCATGAATGTCAAACACACATATGAACAATCATTTTAGAGATAGACAGAAAGGTGATTGATAAACTACCTAAATAAGAATTATTTTTGTGCCTAGGACAAGCTTAAGTTAAGCAATTAGGTATTCACAATGCAACATATGGACTTAATACATGAGCAAGTATCATACTATATGCAAGTAAGAAATCAGACAAGTATATATCTACACATGAAGAGGGCTACTAGTTTGAAGCGTCACTCCTAGCATTAATGACTGTAGTGCTTTCGTGCACCCAGAACAAATATACATTTAAACAATTTCCATATGCATAGTCAAGTCGTTGATCATAAAGAAAATGTTTTACGGTCATTTTTAGTTTGGTCTGTGCAAGCATAGTATACAAAACATGGTACTTAGTTCAAACTCCTACAACAACTAAACATGGTACTTAGAGCTATTGTGAAGAGCTTAATTATGACAAGACTACTCGATAAGTCATGAGCCTATCTAAGCACATTAACCTTCCCTCTTTATTTTCTTTACTTCTTAAACTTACCTAATTTTAAATGTTAGACTTGTCATGTAACACAAACCAAAAATTCATGAAAGAGTCACATAAGCATATATATACACAAATATGGCTGCAAGAAACCTGGTGAAATTTTCAGACCCTATAAAATCCTACTTTTCCATTTTATTATGTACAGTAGTATAGAATTTATGATTTTCAAATCAAATAGCAAACAACAACTACAATTTTCCCAAAAATACTTTCTGTAACCTACTCACAACCATCAAGCTACCAGATTTTCATGGAGTTCATTTTGTGTATTAAAGTCACATTTACCTATTATTGAGTTTAATATGCAATACATTGTCCATGTCAAATCATCAAACAAACAGCAAGACATGTGCTTGACACCTTTACAAAGCACATTACTGACCAAAATGTACACCATATAATTCTCGTGGATTTTTCTGGGCACATTTCGTCTAACAAACATTTCCACACTCATAACATGCACTAATACAAGAATAGGGGCATAACATTAATTAAACAATGTATTCTAGGGTTGCAAAAATGACCATCGTGCCCAAATATCATATAAAAGCTAATGTCCTAGTTTCATGATTTTTGGAGGTGTTTAGCTATGGTTGCTAATTATTTAGGAGAACATGGCATGCATTATGTCAGGGGCAAAACACTCATTTCACACAGCAAGACCTAGATCACTAGGTAGATAGCATTTTTCTTAACTCAACAAAACTGGTTTCACATTTTCAGCATTTTTATTTCATTAACTATGGATTTTCAAAGTTTATATAGCAAGAAATGTATTTAAATCTAGAATCACCACTGTCCAGTGGCCTAACTCCAAATAAACCTAAACACCAAGGGCCTGCACAGAAGAGGTACAAGACTTGGTGAACATTAAATAAAGTAGAGTCCGTGAAAACAAAAAGAGGTAGGGGTTTTCTGTGAAAACATTGGGGGCCCTTCTTCTACCTCCAAATAAGGCTAGGTCACCGGTCGTAGCTTTGGGATGGTGTTCCTGGCCGTGGGTCTTCTTTTCCCCTAAGTCTCGTTGCGTGGGGTGGTCGGGATCGACACGAAACGCACGTGAACCGGAGGTGAACTGTGGCGTCCGCAGCTCCAGTCCGCGGCTCTCTCGATCTGCCGGAGAAGGCGAAGGGGAGGCCATGGTTGGGCCCTCGAGCAGCACGGGAACGTGGGGAACTCAGGGAAAGTGGAAGGGAGGCGAGGGGATGTCCCGATGGGGGCAGTCCATGGTGGGGGTTGCAAGTGCTAAGGTTGCTACTCTAGAAGCTGAGCTTGAGACTTTTAAGTCCAAACTTGTATGTGTTTTGAATGATCATGCTATAGATAAGGAATTATGTGATGTGACAAATGAGATAGATTGCACTGACTGTCAGGTTCTAGCTATTGAACTATCTGATTTATGCTCTAAGCATGCTAGTAATGTAGATTTACTTTTCTCTACTTTGCTTAGTGCTTGTTATGTGTGTCCACACTTGAAAGGATTTGGATGAGAGTAGGGCTGCCTTGAGGAAGTCTAGGAAGAGTGCTAGCACTAGCATTGTAGATTGTGCTAAGTGTGAGGGTCTTAGAGGTAGGCTTATGATTTGGCCATTGAGAAGGTCCAGTTAGAAGATGAGAATACCTATCTTAGGACCACTCTCAGATGGATTTCAGCTAAGGAGCCACAACATGGCATGATTGTTTCTGCTTAAAAGTTTGGGGGTTGGTTAGCACTACACCCAGGCTGACTTTGATCAGTTGTATGGGAAGATTGTTGACTTGAGTGGGGTTCCCATGAGTGAGAAGTTTCCTGTCACCCAAAATAAGCCCACCTTTCAGCCTGACAACCCTAAAGATGTTGTGTGGTTAGAGAAGCCTAAGGAGCCGCCAAAGAAAGAAGTATGGACTCCTAAGCCAAACTTTGTGAGGAACCCACTTGACACTCTACCTATGAGGAACCTAACTGACACACCTCCTGAGAGCTCCAAGCAAGGGGCAAAGAGGAATTCTCCTCCAAATTCCACTCTTCAGCCAAAAGGCCAGCCCAAGAAGCCAAACCAACTTAAGGGTGCTCTACCAAAGAGGTACATATGTGACTATTGCTATAGGGAGGGTCACTTGGTGTAATTTTGCTACCATAGGTTGAGGGCTGAGAGGAGAGAGCTGGAGTGGAAGACCAGGACAGGTTCTATCAGGGTGATAGGCTTGATGTTGCTCTCCGACGTGGAGATAGTGTAGACCACTGGCCACATCATGTAGGTGGAGGTAGATTAGATTGTTTTCCTCATGGTGCTCTAGGTAGTGGACGCTTTGCTGGCAAGGCACCAGGTCGTGAGTAGTACGACTTTGGTTCTCCTCGCTTAGTGTTTGAGAGCTACTACGCATCACACTTTCCTAGACATGGTGATCGCCAACTTCAATTTGCACAAAACGGCGGATTTGGATGTTTGATTGTGATTTTGCTAACCCTTCTTTTGATCAAATGCCTCGACACTGGTCTGCTTCTTTTTAGACTAACTCTAGTGTCGGACCATATGCTCACCCCACGAATGTAACATCCAAAAATTTAGCACCGAAAATTTTCTCAATTCAAAATCAATTTTCAAAATCTTGCTTCTTGTTGTGTGTATGTGTATGATCTCAACAAATCTCCAGAAATTTCACAATATTTCTCTACAAAATTCTCCACAAAAGGTTTCCCAAAAGCTCCTCTCAAAATCTCCCTCAAAATGTCTTTCCAAAATTCCTACCCAAAATCCAAAGGAAAATAGAAATCGCGGATGGGCGTGAGAGCCAATGGACCGGCTCCATTGCCTCTGGAGTGATGAGTGATTGTCAACAGTAGCAAGACCCATAAGGACTTGGGCACAAGACCTCCGATGGACAGGAGGCCCTCCGATGGACTGGAGGTAGAGGGAAGTCCTTTGAAGGACTGGAGGCACACTCGGCGTCTGTCGGCTATGGGAGTTCGGTATACGGAGGAGCGGCATGGCGACGGCAGGTGTAAGTCCTCCGAAGGACTGTGAGGCTGCCCCGATGGACAGGGGATGCCGGGCGCCACCGCGGTGCTCCAACCCGAATGCGTGGCGCGAAGGCGTGCGAGGGAGGCTTTGGCGGCTTCGGCTCAAAACCGTCATCCAAGCTACCCAAGCCTTGGTGAGTTGGGCCATGACTCACCAAGATAGAGAAGATGGGCCAAATCCGGCCTAGGCAGAGACTTCCTAAAGTTTCCCGGTTTCTGACTTCAAAACCGGGGGCGGATCGCGGATTGGACTACTGGCCACGTGGAGAGCATCCGAGGATTGCGTGGAACTTACGGAGATCAAGACTTCATCGTGGTCGTCCGTCCCGAAATATTCTGTAATCTTTCGTTTGAGTCCTTAGGGTTTGTCTAGCTATAGGGACCTAAGTGCAAAACTGTCTAAATAGCACTCGGGTATAAATAGGTCTAAGGCATGTCATTAGAAGTACTCTTGGCTGCTAGGATTAGTCTTCACTTGGTGATTTTCGTCCTTAAGCTTTGAGCTCCATTGTTAGGGAGGTTAGAGTTGGATTTAGCCTCCTAATCTTGAGGGAAGGTGAGGGTGGTTGCTTGGGACGAATTTCTGCTTGTATGCTGAATCTTTAGACCCATCTTGGGCACTTAATCAAAGCAAATTCATGCAGCAACCTTGTGTTCTTCTCCTCCCCCTCTCTCTTTTGTTTTTGGGTTCAATCCTTGCCTTTTTGGGTGTTTTTGTTGGGAAAGCTTGAATCCCTTTCCTTGCTGATGTTCTGGACTTGCTAGGACGTGGAAATCATGACTTAGTTCAACTCAATCCTGCTGGATTGCCACAAGAAAGCCTCTTTTGTGTTTTCCCCTTTCTTGCCCAATGATGGCCATTTCACAAGATCTAAAATTCCCGCTGATTGCGCGGTTACCTTGAGTTTGATCTTTTGGGGGTAACTTTGAAGTAGGGTCCAGATAACCTGTGCTAAATTTCGTGAAGTTTGGACAAGGTTTGATCTAGTTTGGATTTGAAAAAGTCTTTTCTGCGACCCTACCGGACCATCCGACAGAGGCCACCGGACAGTCCGGTTCCACCGGATAGTCCGGCAGCGCCCACCGGATAGTTCGGCGTGAGGGGTTGTCCGGACAGTGCCACCGGACAGTCCGGCAACAGGAACCGGATAGTCCGGTCCCACCGGACAATCCGGTGTTGGCCACCGGACAGTCTGGTCCTGCTAAGGAGCTGCTGTGTTCTTCCTAGTTTGGTTTTTCCGCTGTGATTTTGCTACGGATTTTCACATTCCTCCCTTAAGACCATTCTCTTTGCTTACTGTGAGTCAGTGAGATGCACCTAGGTGCGGTGAGTGTCTTGTGGTGGTTATTGCAAAATCCATTGCTTCGCTGTCATTCTTGTTCGGATCTTGAGCTTTCTTGCATTGGTGCGTATCCTCAGAGTGGATGGCACCCTTGCGCTGCTAGGCACGTATCTGTTCAGTGGACGGTGCTTAGTTTCAGTTTCCACTTGGGGGTTTGTGATTTTGTGATTTCAAGTGCTTCTATTCACCCCCCTCTAGTCGCACGTCTCGGTCCTACAATTGGTATCAGAGCCGGTTTGGTTTCTTCATACCTTTACCGGTGAGAAACCAGTAGCGACTACGACTCACTCTGGGAAGATTCCGGTCCTTGGTTCCGATGGCTACTCCTACTGGAAGGGTAGGATGAGAGCTTTCTTGCTTAGCCAAGGCCAGGACATATGGGATGCTACTCAGAGTGCGAACTTTGTTGTGCTTCCAGTTTTCCAGCGCACTACCCCAGCGATTGTGCCTCAGCATGAGGCGAACGCCAAAGCTGTTAACTTTCTCTTCTCAGGACTTGGTCCAGTTGATTATGAGAAAGTGAGCCACTTTGAGACTGCCCGTCAGATCTGGTCCCTGCTGAGTGCACACCATGAGGGCTCTGCTACCATCAAGGGGCGTCTCGTTGAGACTTACAGGCGCGAGTCTGAAAATTTCGTTCAGAAGCCTGGTGAGTCCATCGATGACTTGTTTGGTCGTTTTCAATCGATCATTAACAAGTTGCGCGTTAACTCCAGCCCTGAGAGGATCCCATACACCGACCATCAGCAGGCTATCAAGTTGCTGCATGCGTTGGACATGAAGGTATGGGAGATCAAGGTTAACTCGATCATCTAGTCTGAGGCCTATGACGCAATTGGAGTGGAGACTCTTTACAGCAAGCTCAAGGCCACAGAGGTGGATTACAAGTTGAGAGATTCTCTCGCTTGTACTGGCTCCAATAGCCTGGCCTTGGCTTCTCCCTCCAGTGAGTCCGTTTCTAACCCCCAGCTTCACAACTTTTCATTTTCTGCTCTTATGTCTGTTACAAAGGAGCAGTTGGCGTCATTTGGGGATGATAAGCTTTGTCTGGTGTCTAGCCGCTTTCAGCGCACCTATGACAACCGGATGAGCAAGAAGAGGGGCGAGAGGCCCAAGTGCTTCAAGTGCGGAGAGGTCGTCCACTTCATTGCCGAATGCCCAAACAAGCAGAACGACTACTACAAGAAGGGCAAGAACCACTCCCGCGACTCCAACAAGTACCACTCTGGCAAGCGTGACCACACCAAGCACCGCTCCGGCAAGATCAAGAACTTCTGGAAGGATTTCATGAGCTACCAGAAGGACAACCGGAAGCGGGACAAGGCCTTCTTCGCTGAGCTTGGTGGTCTGTGTGGCGGATCGTCTTCCTGCTCCTCATCTTCGTCGAGCTCAAGCGATGAGGAGATCGTCCCCAAGCGGGACAAGAGGAGGGACCAAGGCAGTCCAGCTGGACTCTGCTTCGTCTCCACCAAGTCCAAGCGCAAGCACAAGATGCACCGGAGATCCTTTTGCTCCATGGCGCTTGAGGACAAGGACGACAAGGGAAACGACAATGACTCCTCCAATGAAGAGGTAACTCCTGAGCAAGCTGAAATTCTTGAGATGTTGGAGTCAAATAGTCGTGAGTTGAAAGCCCAGGATAGGTTGTTGGAGAAGGCAGCCAAGAAGCTGCAGAAGCAGAAAGCCAAGTTGGCTGATGCTTTAGCTGAGATAGAGAGGCTGAAAAGTGTGTCAGCCCAGCCTAGTGAGGCTGAGTGTCCTACCTGTGAGACTTTGATGAAAGATCTCTGTGAGCAGAAGAGCAAGTATGCTCATCAGGTAGAGGAGATGGATAGGCTGAAGGTAGAGTTAGGCAAACTCCAGTCCAAACTGGATGAGCCTATTTTGAGTGATGTGACTGAGTGTGAGATGTGCCCCCACCTAGCTGTTGACATAGCTGAGCTGAAAGTGTGGTGTGAGGGACAACTCAAAGAGTTGGAAGAGCTTAGGGCTAGACCCACGCTTTTGGGTGCGTGCATGGTCTGTCCTACTTTGGAGAGTGAGCTTGTGCAGTTGAGAGCTGACCTTGAGATGCTTTTAGCATCCCCTGACACTTATGAGAACTGTCTCACTCTGTGGTTGATGTTGGTGGATAGGGATGCCACCATTAAGAAGTTAGAGAAGTCTGCTTTCCCTCTGTAGACTGCCCTACTTGTGCTGACCAGACTTTAGTTCTGAAAGATCTGAGAGAGGAGAAACAGACTTTGGTTGATGAGAACAACCGGTTGAGAGAGGTGCTCAGTTGGATGTATGCTAGAGAGCCCCAACTTAGGATGATCTTGGAGAGCACCAAGAGAGCTGAGGGTGATATGAGTGGACTTGGGTTAGGAGAGAGCAGTACTTCGAGTGAGAATAAGAGTTCCCCAATTAAGCTTAAGATTGCCTCTCCTCAGCCTAGCCCTACTGTTGATGGGGTTTACCATGAGCCTCTTAAGGCTGCCCCAAAGAAGCAGTTCTGGACACCCAAGCCCTCACAGGCTAAGCTGGACAGAGTAGTGACCGAGATTCTCAAGCCTCCAGTGAGCAAGGAGAGAGTCCAGCAGCTTGTTCCACCCAAGGCTACTCCACCTAAGCCCAAGGCTCAGCCTAAACCCACTCCTAAGAGGCCTATCTACCACTGTGACTTTTGCTAGCGGAATGACCACTTGGAGGAGTTTTGCTTCAGGAGGAAGCGAGTTGAGAGGCAGGAGAGAGCCTAGGGGAACCAGGATCAGTTCTACCAGGGTGGTAGGCAAGATCCTCCCCGTCGCGGTGAGATGAGAGACCGCTTTGCTGGTGAGAGAGGAGGCGGCTTTCAGGCCCGTGTTCCTAGTGGAGAGAGGCGCTTTCCCGGTCGAGCTCCTAGTAGTTTTCAGCGCGGCCATGGATCTTCTGACCGAGGCTTTGGAGGTAGAGGGTTTGAGAGCTCACGCTTTAGAGGTCGTGGGTACCCAGGTAGGCGTGATGCTTACTTTGACTGTGTTTACCCCACTTTTGAGCAGATGGCTCAGCACTGGTTCAGCAGTTACACTAACCCCAGTGCCGGACCATTTGCTCACTCTCACTTTCCTTGATTTTGCAGGATCGAGGCCTGGAGGACATATGGATCATGGACTCTGGTTGCTCTAGGCACATGACAGGGCACCGCAGATGGTTCTCTAGCCTCAACCCCGTGAGCACCAAGGAGTACATCACATTCGGGGATAATGGTCAAGGTAAAGTGTTGGGTGTTGGTTCTGTTGCTCTTTCTGGCAAGCTTTCCCTGAGAGAAGTTGCTTTGGTGAGAAATTTGGGGTTCAATTTGGTTTCTGTCTCGCAACTTCTCAAGGAAGGGTTTGAGGTTCGTTTTAAGGAGGGTTCCTCTTGTGTGCTTGATGCTAAGGAAAACCTTGTTTGTCGGATTTTGCCCTATGGGCAGGTTTTTAAGGTGACCTTGCATCTGTCTCTAGACCTCCTCAGTGTTTGGTTGCTAGTCCTTCTGCTGATATTTGGAAGTGGCATAGGAGGCTTGGCCATTTGAGTTTTGATCTGCTAGTCAGGTTGAGCTCAATGGATCTGATCCGAGATTGCCCAATTTGAAAGCAGAAAAGGACTTAGTATGCCACCCCTGTTGTCATGGCAAGATGGTTGCCACTTCTCATGCACCTGTCAATCAGGTGATGACCTCTTACTCGGGTGAACTGCTACATATGGACACGGTTGGTCCTGCACAGGTACAGTCGGTCAGTGGGAAGTGGTATGTGCTTGTAGTTGTGGATGACTTTTCTCGCTATTCGTGGGTGTTCTTCATGGAATTCAAAGATGAAGCTTTTGGTTTTGTTCGGGATCTGGTCTTGAGGTTAAGGAATGAGAGTCATAAAGCCATGAGGGCTATCTGCAGCGACAATGGCGGAGAATTTCGTAACTCTCGTTTCGAAACCTTTTGTCGTGACCTTGGTCTTGATCACCAATTCTCATCTCCTTATACCCCACCGCAGAACGGTGTTGTGGAACGAAAGAACCACACACATGTAGAGATGGCGCGGACGATGCTTGATGAGCATAGGACTCCGCGGCGCTTTTGGGCTGAGGCTATGAATACGACCTGTTACATTACCAACCGAATTTTTCTACGGGCTTTCTTGGGAAAGACTTCGTACGAGCTACGGTTTGGTAGGTAGGCTAGCGTCAAGCACCTGCGTGCATTTGGCTGCAGATGCTTTGTGCTAAAAAAGGGGGGCATTTGGACAAATTTGAATCTCGCTGCTTGGATGGTATTTTTCTTGGGTACGCCTCTAGCTCTAGGGCATATAGAGTGTGGATCCTTGATACTAGACAAGTGGTTGAGACCTGTGAAGTTTCCTTTGATGAATCTATGCCTTGCACAACCCCTGCATTTGAGCTTTCAAGTGACGATGAAGAAGGCGCTCCCATCTTTGAAGATGAGGAAGGCGAAGTAGATGCTGGTGATGCAAGAGCCACTGCACCGGCTGCAGCTCTTGCCCCCTCTGCTACGAGCTCTGAAGATGAAGGAGGACCCTTGCCTACGGCTTCCTCTTCACTCCCCCGACCACAAGCTCGAGCAGAGGTTGGCCCCGCTGAGGATGCAGGGGAGGTGACCTCCGAGATTGTTCCATCTCGGCAGGTCCAGCGGGATCACCCTCCAGACAGGATGATTGGAGATCTACACCAGCGTGTCACACGCTCTTCGGTTAACTCTCTAGCCTTTTTCTGTCACTCCGCATTTGTTGCTTCTTTCGAACCCCGGGATGTGTCACATGCATTATCTGATCATAGATGGGTGAACGCCATGCATGAGGAGTTGGAGAACTTTGAGAGAAACCATGTCTGGGATTTAGTTGAACCTCCACCAAATTGCCACCCTATAGGAACCAAGTGGGTTTTCAAGAACAAACAGGGTGAGGATGGGATGGTTGTGAGGAACAAAGCGAGATTGGTAGCCCAGGGTTTCTATCAGAAGGAGGGGATAGATTATGAGGAAACCTTTGCTCCTGTAGCTCCTTTAGAGGCTATTAGGATTTTGCTTGCCTTTGCTGCCTCTAAAGGCTTCAAACTGCAGTAGATGGATGTCAAGTCAGCTTTTCTAACCGGTTACATAGAGGAGGAGGTTTATGTGAGACAACCTCCTGGCTTTGAGAGTGCTAAGTTTCCAGACCGGGTGTATAAGTTGAGAAAAGCCCTATATGGTCTGAAGCAAGCTCCAAGAGCTTGGTATGCTAGGTTGAATGCCTTTCTGCTCAAGTCTGGTTTTGTGATGGGTTCAGAAGACAAGACCTTGTTTCTGTTGAGTCGTGGCGGTGACACCCTTCTAGTTCAGGTATATGTTGATGACATTATCTTTGGTGGTTCATCTCACGCTTTGGTGTCTAAGTTTGCTGAGCAGATGAGTAGTGAATTCGAGATGAGTCTCATGGGTGAGCTTTAGTTCTTTCTCGGGCTTCAGATCAAGCAAGGCCCAGAAGGAACCTTCGTCCATCAAGCCAAGTACACGAAGGACATTCTGAGGAAGTTTGACAAGGGAGATCTCAAGCCCATGGCGACTCCCATGTCAACACAGACGGCTCTTGATGCAGACGAAGAAGGGGAGGTGGTGGACCAAAGAGAGTACCGAGGGATGATCGGCTCACTTCTGTACCTGACGGCGGCCAGGCGGGACATTCAGTTCGCGGTCTGCCTCTGTGCGCGTTTTCAGGGCTCACCAAGGCTATCACATCGTCAAGCGGTGAAGCGCATCTTCAGGTACCTGAAATACACTCCTGAGCTTGGACTTTGGTTCTCTTCAGCTTCGTTGCTCTCTCTTAGAGGGTATTTGGATGCTGACTTTGCGGGTTGTCCGCTGGAGCGCAAGTCTACTTCCGGCACCTGCCAGTTTCTCGGTTCCTCTCTTATCTCTTGGTCCTCACGCAAGCAATCTAGCGTAGCCACTTCCACCACAGAAGCTGAATACATTGCTGCTGCTAGTTGCTGCTCCCAGCTGCTTTGGATGAAGTCCACCTTGAGCGACTTTGGTCTCAGTTTTAGGAAGATCCCTCTCCTAGTAGATTCTACTTCTGCTATTTCTGTAGCTAAGAACCCCGTCCTTCACTCTAGAACCAAACACGTAGACGTGAGGTTTCACTTCTTGAGAGATCACTATGAGAAGGGAGATATAGACTTGATCCATGTAGAGACTGAGAACCAGTTGGCCGATATCTTCACCAAGCCCTTAGACCTGAGCATTTTTGCTCACTTGCGTGGAGAACTTGGTGTTTGTTACCCCTTTTAGGTTGGGGTAACTTTGGTATAGTTTAGGTTTTGCCTTGCTTTTTCTTTCTTTTCTTTCTTTGTTTTTCTTGCATTTTGTCTCATACCATGCATTGCATTGTAACATATGCATTTTCACTTTCACTAGCACTAGAGCTCTTCTGGTATGACAAGTTAGTACTTGCTTGAGCTAGTTTGTACAGTTGCTTGCATGATCATGGTTAGCTAAGCTCCTTGAATCTGTCTAATATCTTTTGTGAGCTCAGTCACTTTTGCTTCTTCAAAATCAAAAACCATGATCACCACTTGACTTGGCTACCTAGCATGTGTAGGAATATTGAATGCTATGCTATCTTTTCATGCTTGGATATGCTAGTCGTATGCCTGTGTTACACTGATGCCTAAGCATTTATGGCACCTTGTTCAAATCTAAAATCTGAATGAATGTGGCTTACAAGTGGTGTCCTATGAGCTAAATTGAAAAGATCCAGGAGGGTTCACTTGTCACACTGATCTAGTTTGAGACAGCTAGCCTTTGCACCTTGGCTTGAACTTGGACTAGGCTGTGTATGACCAAAACCTTGTCTTAAGCTTCTGATGGTTTTCTAAACCTAGGCTTGGCATTGGTTGGTAAGAAGTGGCACTGACAAGTGAATAACCCCTGGCACATGATCTGATTTGCTTAAAGCTCAAATTGCTAAATCTGAAATCTGCAAGTCTCTAAATTGCTTATGGCCTGTTGTAGATGCCTTGGTTGAGAATAGCACACCTTGTATGTTTTGCTAGCATCTTGCTGTTCATGCCTATCTTGCTAGATGCTATTCATGTTGGTGATGCTTTCTTTTCCACAACCCTGGAAAACATGCTCCTAATTTGTATAAGATAGATTCAATTGAGCTTGTTTGCATGCTTCCTTGCCCTCACTTGCTCTGTATGCTAGAACTTGGATTTACTAGCTTTTCATCCCTGCTGAGCTCTTCGTGGTACACTTCCTGCATTTCATGGCATATTTTGAGGGGGAGTTGTCCATTTCAGGGAGTTCTATGAACCCTTTATGTGTCCATTGTCAACAAGGGGGAGAGATGTTGACCCTTGAGGAGAGAAAGATATTGGACCAAGGGGGAGGACTCTGTAGAGATCTAGTTGAGGGGGAGTTTGAGCTTTTAGCATGCTCTTGCATCGGTGCGTTGAGCCTTTTGCCTCTTTCTGGAGGAGCCGATGTTTTGCCTTAGCATGACTGTGTTGAGCCAGTTTGCCTCTTTCTTGAGGGGTCATGCTTTAGTTTGATCGACTGCGTTGAGCGGTTTCCCTTGTCTTAGGGGGTCGATCTTTGACCTTGTTTTTGTTGTCTCAAATTGCCCTTTTCTGCCAGTATTTGGTCTTTGGGCATCTTGAGCAACTTCTTCTTTTTCTTCTTTCTTTTCGGTTTTACGTTTTTTTTCTTTTGTCTTTGTTCTATTTCAGGTTACAGGTTGAAGGTGTTGACAATGCACTCATCAAGGGGGAGATTGAGAGCCAATGGACCTGCTCCATTGCCTCTGGAGTGATGAGTGATTGTCAACAGTAGCAAGACCCAGAAGGACTTGGGCACAAGACCTCTGATGGACTGGAGGTAGAGGGAAGTCCTCCGAAGGACTGGAGGCACACTCGGCGTCTGTCGGCTATGGGAGTTCGGTATACGGAGGAGCGGCATGGCGACGGCAGGAGCAAGTCCTCCAAAGGACTGCGAGGCTGCCCCGATGGATAGGGGATGCCGGGCGCCACCGCGGTGCTCCAACCCGAATGCGTGGCGTGAAGGCGTGTGAGGGAGGCTTGTCGGCTTCGGCTCAAAACCGTCATCCAAGCTACCCAAGCCTTGGTGAGTTGGGCCACGACTCGCCAAGATAGAGAAGATGGGGCAAATCCGGCCTAGGCGGAGACTTCCTAAAGTTTCCCGGTTTCTGACTTCAAAACCGGGGGCGGATCGCGGATTGGACTACTGGCCACGTGGAGAGCATCCGAGGATTGCGTGGAACTTACGAAGATCAAGACTTCATCGTGGTCGTCCGTCCCAAAATATCCTGTAATCTTTCGTTTGAGTCCTTAGGGTTTGTCTAGCTATAGGGACCTAAGTGCAAAACTGTCTAAATAGCACTCGGGTATAAATAGGTCTAAGGCAGGTCATTAGAAGTACTCTTGGCTGCTAGGATTAGTCTTCACTTGGTGATTTTCATCCTTAAGCTTTGAGCTCCATTGTTAGGGAGGTTAGAGTAGGATTTAGCCTCCTAATCTTGAGGGAAGGTGAGGGTGGTTGCTTGGGACGAATTTCTGCTTGTATGCTGAATCTTTAGACCCATCTTGGGCACTTAATCGAAGCAAATTCGTTCAGCAACCTTGTGTTCTCCTCCTCCCCCTCTCTCTTTGGTTTTTGGGTTCAATCCTTGCCTTTTTGGATGTTTTTGTTGGGCAAGCTTGAATCCCTTTCCTTGCTGATGTTCTGGACTTGCTAGGACGTGGAAATCATGACTTAGTTCATCTCAATCCTGCTGGATTGCCACGAGCAAGCTTCTTTTGTGTTTTCCCCTTTCTTGCCCAAGGATGGCCATTTCACAAGATCTGAAATTCCTGCTAATTCCGCGGTTACCTTGAGTTGATCTTTTGGGGATAACTTTGAAGTAGGGTCCAGATAACCTGTGCTAAATTTCGTGAAGTTTGGACATGGTTTGATCTAGTTTGGATTTGAAAAAGTCTTTTTTGCGACCCAACCGGACCATTCGGTAAAGGCCACTGGACAGTCCGGTTCCACCGGATAGTCCGGCAGCGCCCACCGAATAGTCCGGCGTGAGGCGTTGTCCGGGCAGTGCCACCGGGCAGTCCGGCAACAGGAACCGGATAGTCCGGTCCCAGCGGACAATCCGGTGTTGGCCACCGGATAGTCCGGTCCTGCCAGGGAGCTGATGTGTTCTTCCCAGTTTGGTTTTTCCGCTGTGATTTTGCTACGGATTTTCGCATTCCTCCCTTAAGGCCATTCTCTTTGCTTACTGTGAGTCAGTGAGATGCACCTAGGTGCGGTGAGTGTCTTGTGGCGGTTATTGCAAAATCCGTTGCTCCGCTGTCATTCTTGTTCGGATCTTGAGCTTTCTTGGATTGGTGCGTATCCTCACTGTGGATGGTACCCTTGCGCTGGTAGGCTTGTATCTGTTCATTGGACGGTGCTTAGTTTTGGTTTCCACTTGGGGGTTTGTGATTTTGTGATTTCAAGTGCTCCTATTGACCCCCCTCTAGTCGCACGTCTCGGTCCTACAGGGCGAACTCCCTCCTCGCGCCCAGCCCACTCGGCCTCCACTCATCCCCACAGCCCAACCCTCCCCCTCTCCCTTCCCTACCTCGGCCAACCTCCCCAGTCGAACGGCCCATCCGGTCATGGCTTGCTAACCTCCGCCGCACCTACCTCTCTCAGCCAGATGGGCCCCGCTTGTCAGCCCCTCCATCCCCTCGCCCTTCCTCTTCCTCTGTCCCAACACGCACTGCGCGCGTGTCAGCACACCCTACGCCGTGATAGCGCCGCAGGTGCTGATGTCTCTTAGCATAACAGATTTTACTCCGCAAGTGCACGGAGATTCGATGTAGCTTTTTCACTCAGAGTATTCTGAGTATCGTAAAAATCCACAGGGAAGCAAGGGCGAATAGGTGGAATGATTTGTTCGAACTTCAAATAGTACTATACAACTTAGATAAACACCAGCTATTCTTACAATGGG
The DNA here is from genome assembly GCA_030272315.1 of Paspalum vaginatum. Classification (NCBI taxonomy): domain Eukaryota; kingdom Viridiplantae; phylum Streptophyta; class Magnoliopsida; order Poales; family Poaceae; genus Paspalum; species Paspalum vaginatum. The sequence goes on along the minus strand of CM059019.1, from coordinate 22,470,446 downwards.
GGTAACATAAACAAGATAGTGTACGGTGGGAAGAGCAAACAGGGACCAAAGCAGTTAGCAAACTAGATAAAGCTATCTGGGGGGATAACGAGTGAGATTAAGATATCCAAACTCTACTCCTTAACTACTGCATAGGAGTATTCGAGGTTGAACTAAGTTAAACGAACACAGACTAGGGTCTTGCGTCAACGAAATTCCAGACTTCACCGAGGAGGCACGGGGGTAGATAGTTGGCCAACGGAATGGCAACTAGCTAACGCCTACGGGCTTACCGAACGAACGGGGTCAGATTACAGAGGCTCCCTAATGCTGTCACCAATAGAGGCTACCAACTAGATCTGCGTGGGTAAGATGGCACGCTAAACTAGTGATCAAGTGAGAACTTGATCACTAAAACTCTTCCTTGATTAGAGGGTGAGAGTTAACTTAACCTTAGATCAAAGCCTGAGGCAAGTTTATAGCACCGGTAAGTCTAGCAAGATTCAAATAACTCAGGGACAACACAAACATAAGCCTTGATCTAGTGTGCAAAAAAGGTACTCTACACTAGGCAAGTGTAAGAAATAAAGTAAAGTATAATTGAAAGATAGAGCAATGATATATATTATACTGGAGTAGCAAGAGTACAAAAGATAGAAAGGATCCACCGTCTTACTCCATCTTGCGGTCCATCTTCACTCCCCAAATCGGTCGCATGGTGGTTGGCTTTTCAAACGTGTGCTTTTCCCTTGATTGTTGGATCTCACTTGTGCTTCTTCCTTAGCGATAGGATTGAAGTCCCTCGGATTGCTGAGTTCACCAGTCCAGGTGTTGGATCAATGAGGTGGCAAGCCTTTCGGTGCTTAACACGTTGGCCTTGGCATTTTGACTTCAGAACTGTGTTGACACATCTTTTAGGTGCATGTAGGTCGAAGATGAGGCCTTTTGGGCCTAGTGTCAGGCCGGACGCCCTGGGTGGGGCCGAGCGGACTAGCCCTCTGACTTAGCAAAATTTAATGTGTTTTCAGCTAATCTTGCTCCTGCAATCAAATATTCAACACAACTCATGGAACTATGTCAGTAGCAAAGATTTGGCTATACTTTAATATATTTTCCTTCATGTTCATGGATAGTTGATGGTCAAAAGTAGTGCAATAACGACCGTGAACACTGCCCAAGCTTAGACCTTTGCTCGTCCTCGAGTAAAGCCAAGATGGGTTATGGACCAGTAGTTGCTGCGATATCAGTGTTCGAGAATAGAGACTGTACATAACGGACAACCATGCTTTTGTTTCAAACCATAGTGTATGCTACGATCACCTTTTTCTTATACCTGTGGTGCTTCTTTATGACTTACCATGTCTTGGGTGGTTGAGAGGAAGAACGACTTTGTTGTAGGATCTAGCTCAGATGTAACACCCTGATTTTCACAGTGTAAATTTTTGACAACTTAAATGCAATACTAAGGGTTTATGTGACTTAGCATGCATGAAATAACATCTTATTAATTTCTGCAATTACTTAACTAAAATGAAACATAGGGAATAACTTGATTGATGCATTCATGCTGACATGCATTGCGTTTTTTGAGTGTGAAAACTTTTCTAAATGCGTCTAGTTATCATCAGGTTGCCTCTGCGTTTCCCTTTTTCCTAGAGCAAACTCCATTTATTGGAGGCTCATCTTAATCTTTTCATGAGCTCTAAATATTTTATTTGAGTTCATCAGGTGCCAAAACATTTTTGAGAATTTTGTTGGAATTTTCGGAGCCATCGGAGTATTTTTTGGAGCATAAATACTAATTTCAGATTTTCTGGAATTATTTTAACGCCCGAAATTCAATATTTCGAAAATAGTCCAAATCCAACCTGTCCCAAACCAGTGCATATATATACTCATCTTGTTCCTCTCGTCGCCCTCTTTCCAGATCCGGCCTCTATTTTTCAATCCCAAAACCCCAGCTCCATAGATCGAGAAAAGAAGATCAAAAGTTGCTCTAACTCCGGCGAACCTTCGGCGACCAATTCCTCCATCTACAGTCATCTCTGGTGGAATCCGAAGGCATCACCACGTTCCTCTCGTCAAGATCTTTGTTGGGGTGGTCTCAGTTTCGCGAGGGCATCGCCAGTTCTCTGTAGATCTAGGTTTTCCAAAACATCCGGTGAGCAGTTTTCTCGTTTCTCTTTCACCTCTGGTCACCTCAGTTCCCGTACCCGTGTACAGCGTCACCGTCACCTGGCCGTTCCCCGCTCCCTCAACTCGGCCACAGGCCCCACCTACCATCCCGTCCCATCCCGCGTGCGCAACGCGCTCACACTAGCCCTGGGCCCCGCCCGTTACGGCGTTGCTCCGAGAGGCGGAGATGAGAGCGCGCGTGCGCTCCTGTGCCGTGGCCGGCACTGCCTGGGCCCCAGCGGGCCCCTCTGCCCCCGTCCACCTCCTAGGGCGCGAGATGCGCGTCCGCCCTGCGCCTGGGCCCACTGCCGCCTCGGGCCTCGCGCCCTTCCCACCGCGCGTGCGAGACTACGAGCGCACGCAGAGGCACTACGCACAGCCCGCCGTAGCCCCAGCTACCCCTTGCCATGTGCTAGCGCCCCAGTGGCCGACCTCTGATGTTCTGCGTTCCTGCTCCTCGCATGGGATCTAGATATAGCCGCACTGGATCCGACAGGATCTTCTGTGGCCTAAACTCTACATGCAGCCGCGTGTCATCTGTACGAGCCAATCAAACAGCGCCACGTCGCCTCCGCTAGTGTTCCTTTGCAGATAAGCCCCTGCACTCTTCCTGAATTAACCCTCCATCCATCCAAACAGCAGCATGCCCCTGTTTTAATAGTTTAAACCCCGGTTTTTGAAAGTTATTTACAACCAAGTCCTTGCAACCTTCAAAAGCTCGTATCTTCTTTGTTTTGAATTCGTTTTCGACGATTCTTGCGCTCATGAGTTCATAACGACGCATAGAACAGTTTAGTAAACCTTTTAGTTTATATTTTTAATGTATGGTGTACTGTTTTAACTTATTTGTACTTGTTTGCTTGCATGTGTGAACCTGTGTGCATGTGTGGTGCCCCGATGAACGTATAGGCGTTAATCTTCTTCATGCAATCTCAAGTGCAACATCCAGATCAACATCTAGAAGTCCATGAGTAGTAACTTTTTGAGGAAGGCAACTATAACATGAACAGCACCTAATAACCTTTTAATCATTACATATGCATGTGTTTATCTTGCATGCCCATAAGGACTACATCATAGCTACACTTTTATGAGAAATACCTTTTGGGATGCATGTTGGTTAAGTTTTGCTAGGTGCAGTGCTAACTCATGTGTTTTTTGTTAAAAATATGATTAATGGTTCTATGCAACTTATCTTGTTGAGCTGGCCCTCTGTGCTTTGTGCTTGAGTGGTCCAGGTCTCGTTTATAATCTTTGTTTAGGGAGGCATGAGCAATGTGCTGTGTGCTTTTGCTATGTCTACTCTCCATAAGGACCTATTCTTGAAGTGATCATCTGGGACTTTAGTATAACCACGTGGGACGGATACATCCTTTGGCTACTTATTTAGATGTCTCTAGTTTGGAGCAACGTGTCGACCACAAGAGGGGGCAGGGTAGGTACTTGTGTTACTCGACCGCCAAGGGTGGTGTATTCTTTATGAGGTACTCATGCCATGGGGAAAGGTGCACTCCCTAACCACGAATCCTGTAGTGTGTTGCTTCTTATTGGAGAGTCTTTGTAAAGGCCTGGTAGTGAAACCCTGCTGATTCACCAAAGGAGTGAATAAAAAAGGGGTTTTGCCGCCTCTGGCATATGGGAATCACGACTGGTTGGTAAAGTGTACAACCTCTCGAGAGTGTGTTTAAACCTAATATATCATCCGTGCTCACGGTCATGAGCGACCCAGACCTCTTTTTGATTAGTGGATCTTGGTTATGGTTTGGAAAGTGGTTCTCATATCAATAATGTTGATTAATGTTTTATGCAATATCTTTTGGGCTAATGGTTTATATACTCACATTAGTAAATAGCTATTAATTAAATTTGACCAACTAAAAGCAAATGCAGTCGAGTCAGCCAACCTTAGAGCCTCATGGTTCTTGTTATACTTGTTGAGTATGAGTTGGTGTACTCACGCTTGCTTCCTTTACTTTTATTCCTTGTTGGGGGGAAAATTCCAACCGCTGCTCAGAAGATGAAGGCCTGAAGGAGTACAAATGAAGATTCATGGAATTCTTGGCGTGCGACCCCCAGTTGGTTTCCCTGTGAACGGCTTAAAGTTATAGAATCACTTCCACTACTCTGTGTTAAAGACTTGACGTCTTATGTAAATCTTGTTTAACGCTATGTAATAAAGCACTATCTGTGATATCACTATATATTGTCTCTATATGTGTGAGATTAGATCCTGGCACACATGTGGATTGCTTTAGTTTTGTCTTTTGAAAACCAGGGTGTGACATCAGATCATTTATTTTTGGATTCTATCTCAGGCGTTTTGAAGGTAAAAAAAAGTAAAAACAAGTTTCCCCAAAGGTACTCTCGATCGCTCACAAGTGTATCCTCACCAAAAATGCCCAAGAGCACGGCCAAGATTTTTCCTACACTACAGGTTTCATGGAGCTCAGGGTGATGGAAAAACTAAGCTTGCTTAGGTTGTTTATTTTGCAAAGCCAAAGATTGGACCAAAGAAATGTACTACATCAACTTCTCATGTTCATCATTGGAACTTATTTGGTGGCTGGACGGATCTCCATGTTTCCTTTCCTTCTCCTTCTTTTCTATGTTAGGTATGCATGTGAAGCCTTTTTGTATTTCTCTCTTTTTGCCATGCTTGACTAGCATGGTTTTCTCTTTCATACTTTTGCCATGCTTAAACTAGCATGCTTTTATTTTTTTGATGGCTCCACATCCTGCCTCATTTTAATTGGAAGGAGTAAGGTTAAGGGTTTTATTTGGAGATTTATGGATGTACATGCAGGATAGGTAATTGCATATGTAATGGTAGATTTTGCTCCAATGACTCACAAGATAGAGATGATTCCATTCAATGATACTCAAAATTCGACAAAGCTTAAAACAACACTAAGTAGCTTAAATAGGTGGCTCAGATATATCAGTGTATTTGGCTCTGGTAGGTGTTCAAAACTAATGGGGGAATTTTATTTTTTATTTTTCAAAGAAATAGCTTGAGATATTTATCCTACTAAGAGAATGTGAGAGCTAGCCTAGTACTTAGTCATATCATTCCTCAAAACAACTTAGACAAGTTTGTGCAACTGGCATCCACAAAGTAAAAGATCAGGTTCTCACTTTATACGCATAAGCTCAAAATTAAGCTAAGTGTGGTTTTTGCATAGACAACTAAACAGGAACATGATAGAGCAACTATTCATCATTTCAATAATGAAGGTAATATACCAAAGGTGGGAGTTGATTTTATTGACTTAGTTTTTTTGATATATATATAAATATAAGTAAAGGTAAACAAACATTATTATTATTATGCTAGGTACTTACTCTCAGATCGGGTATGGGACTGGACTGCTGCTGCTGGTCGGACGGGTACTGCTGCTGCTATAGAGGGAGGAATGAGGATAGGGATATGAGGGCCTTACTCCGGAGACTGGGACGTGAGGAAGCATGCTCATATTGGTCTACCATCTTCCCCAAGCTTCAATGAAGGTAGGGGTTTTGGCGGTAGTAGTAGTTGTAGAACTCTTGAGCAGTGTTGATGTTGGTAGAACTGGGCTGATGCAGAGTGGCCTAGGTCTCTACTAACCTCATATGACGCACCGCCACCTCTATAGTACTAAGTACCATGTGATGGCTGGTATGAGCTTTGGTCTGCACTACTGCTACTGTACCAAGGCTCGGGCTAGCCGTATTGACGGAACCATGACAGTTCTGGGTTAACACTTTCAGTTGGAGTGGCAGCATGGGAATCCCATGACGGACCTACTTTTGCTTCCTCTCTAGCCTCACGTTGATGAGCTTCTGCTCGTCGCCGTTGGGCTCTAGTCACGACGCCTCCAATGCTTTGGTGTGGTGCTTCCATGTCGAGCTACATTGTTAGGCTCCTAACTTTGTACAAACCATACTGTGGTGTTAGAAGTGGTATTTCTAGATTATGTCCAAAATAGGTCATGACTAGGTTTCCTCTCTCGTCCCTTTTCATGAAGTGTGCCTGGATGAAGTGTTGCTCCGAAATGATGTGTGTCATGTCATCGGGAATGTTTTTGAGTTGGGCATTTTCTACGATGCCCAGTCCGGATGCAATCCTTGGGACTAGAGACATGATGTTTATGGGCGTGTTGGTCTTCAGCATCTCCATACAATGATGGACCATGTCGATGATCGGAGCATAGCGCTTCTTTCTATACATGGCATAGAGGCACTTGAGGTCTTCGTTGGGTGCACATCGTACTTCCCCTCGTGGGAAGACAATGAGTGAAATCCAATGAGCCACAAGTCTCTGGGTAGGGTTGTGAATTTTTGTGGTGATGTGCTTTCCCTTCACATTATCCCCACATATTTCCGTCCAAAAAGTTCTCATGTCGTACCCAGCTAGCTCGTCTGCTAAGGAGCAGTCTGAGTCGAAGCCTAGGAGGTTGCTAAGCCTCCTCGGGGTGACAGAGAATTCGGTGTTGATCATACGGAAATAGATGGTCATACCAGCGGGACATCTCTCCATGTGTAGAGTCAATAGGAACTCCTTTGTAAGGAGGATTGATCCTTCCTCTGTGATGATTGAGAACTCCAACCATCCCGCGTAGTCGAACGGTCATGTAAATTGATCCAACATACCTATACTTACTAGGACGAAGTCATCGAAGTACCTTGTCCGCCCAATGACTTGGAGGCGAGACGTTCCAACTTCTGAGCTTCTTCGTCGCTCTATATGGTGATGTCGTGGATCGTTAGCAGTTGGTGCTGCAGTGGAGGATGTGAAGACGTTCCGTCGTCCTGTTCATGGCTTCGAGCACCATTGACGGACATCCAATCGGATGCAACATGGGTCCTCACTCTAGGAGCGGGAGCGTGACGAGGACAGGAAGCTGAGGTGGATGCCCTTCCCTGTGTTGCTGAGGACTCTCTTGGCTTTCCTGAAAAATGACAACGTCCTACAAAACAAACATGCACAAGAGAATACCCGAGGAAAACAGCAGACTGAGAATTAGCATTAGCGGTTAGCAGTCCAATGTCAGTCATCCAAAGGTTAGTCATTCGTGTGGGGCAGAGCCTCGACAAATCGTCCAATAGATCGAGAGTGTCGCACTAATTTTAGGTGCAGAATTTTTCCTAAGTGCAGAAATTAAACTAAGTGCTTGGATTGGAGAGTGATTAGGGGGAGGAAGAGAAAGCTCGCGTTGCTGAGCGATGCAAGGATTGAACGCTGTGTGCATGCGTATTTATAGGCGAGTGAGTGAGCAGGCAGGGGGCAGCAGGGGCCGAGCGGCCTGACAGGGAGCCGGGTGGCCTAACCTAGAGGCCGGGTGGCCTGAGCTAGATGCCGAGCGGCTTGAGCCTATGCCCCTTAGGCTGGTGGGTGTTGTGCACATGAGATGGGACTGCAGCGGTGCAAAAGAGGTAGCCGGGTGGCTAAGCAAGCGACTGGTTGGCCTTTTGTGCTTAGTACCCCTTGGCACTTTGCGCTTAGGGAATGCACGAGAAGCATGAGAGAACACCAGGGGTCGGGCGACGTGAAGAAGGGGCCGGGCGGCCTGGCACTAGAGGGCAGGGGTTGGCCGGCCCTGGTGGGGCCGGGCGGCCAGCAAAAAATGTTTTTTTTTGAAATATAGGAGATGAAAATAAACTTATGCAAAAAAATTAGAATTTAAACATGCAGTGGTGTAAGAGGAATTCAAAAGTTTGAGTGCAACATAAACATAAACGCGTAAAAAATTTAAATATGCAGTGGAGGATAATGCTAGTTTACCTCCTGGCGATGGCAAGTCATACCTTTTATTCAGAGTCAGCACTTGACGGAGACTTAGCGGTCGTCTGTGCTGCAACTTTTGCTCGCCAGATTTTCTTTGTAGCCATAGCCTTTTGACTTTGAGTGCTCCTCTTCTTTTCTTGCTTGGCTTTTGGCGTTTCTTCCTTCTTCCACCACTCGGTATGTGTGTTCATTGTTTTGGCGGTGACCTTTGTGATAGGAGTCTTTCCTCCTGCTTTCTTCGTCGGCAGCTTGGCCATCGAGGCACATTTTTGTGACTCGGCTCTGCGATCGGCTTTGAGCTTTCGGGCTTCTCCATCCAATAGGAGCTTCACCATTGCTAGTATGAGAGAGTTCACTTTCGACTGACATGGCAAGAGCTCGATCTTCTCTCTTAGCATTTCTTGGGGTGCCTGACACTTGAATTTGAACATTTTTACCTATCGGCACTATTCGTCCTTTGGTTTGAAGGCGAACGTCTCCCTTCTGCCATTGATGTTGAGGTGAACTTCTCCAGCCCGACATCAATGGTGGCCTCGGTGGTGCTCAAGAATGGTCGCCCAAGGATGAGCGGCGTTTTACTGTCAATATCCATGTCTAGCACCACGAAATCCACCGGGATGAGGAAGTTCTAGATTTTGACCGGGATATCCTCGGCGATCTCGACGGGGTAGCGAATAGACTGATTCGCTAGCTGTAGGCACATAGCAGTGGGGGCAAGTGTGGCCTGTGTTAGTTTATTAAAAACTACGTTTGGCATGACGCTGACGCTCACACTTGCTCCCAGGTCACAGAGAGCTTGATCAAAGTGTTGGGTCCCGATTGAGCACGAGATGGTTGGGTTTCCTGGATCCTTTTTCTTTTGTGTGGGCTGGTTGAGTATAGCTGCGCTACACTCTTCCGTGAGGTGCATGACTTCAGTGGACGGTAGCAGCTTCTTGTTGTTCAGGATGTCCTTTAGGTACTTAGCGTATGTAGGCGCCTGCATCGCATCTAGCAATGGGATATTGACATATAATTACTTGATTACCTCAACAAACTTACCGAGCTGATCGTTGACGGAGGTCTTTTTCTGCCTTTGAGGAAAAGGGAGCACGATGGTGTCGTAGAACTTGTGTGGAGCCAACTTTGGTGCTTCCTTAACTGGTTGTGGCTCACTTGCCACTTCCTCCTCTAGTTCTGCTGGCTTTTCCTGCTCTTTCCTTGCATTTCTAGGATGTGTGTGTGTGTGGGGGGGGAGTGTCTTCTGTAGAACTTCCACTCCTAGTGGTTACAGCATTGATATGTTCCTTCGGGGCTGACCCAGGAGCTTCCCCAAAGTTGGACTAGGCAAAGCGGCAGCTAGCTAACATATCTGAGTTTCTAGCATTTTGTTTAAGCTCTGCTCATTCTTCATGGCACTGCTAAGAGTTTCCATTTGAAGCAACAGGTTTTCTTGAATCCTATTGTTCGCAAGGAATTTATTACTTTAGCTATTGTTCACAGCATTTTGATTGAAAGGATTTTTATTAAACTATTGCGAACTGCCAGAAGACGTACCTTGACCTGAAAACGATAGGTGTGGCCGTGAATTCCATCCTGGTTGTGGACGAGGCCCGTTGTTGAAGTTGTTGCTGTTAATGAAGTTGACGTCTTCTGATCCATTTTTGGGGCAGCTGTTCCCTGTGTGGCCAGTATTCCCGCAGTGCTCGCAAGTCATGCGAGAATCCAGTGCCTGGACCGGCACAGCTTCAGGAGCATCCTCCAGCTTCTTCAACAGGAGGTCCATTTTGGCAGCGAGCATGTCGATGCCGTCAATATGGTGGACTCCACATGGCTTATTGCTCACCCTCTCCTGTTTCCATCCTTGGTTGCTTGCCATCTTCTCGTTGAGAGTGCGGGGAGCAGTGACACTGAAGGACAGGAAGGATCCTCCAGCGGCTACATCGAGGTGTTCTTGCACAGACCGGTGTAGTCCGTGGAAGAAGTTCTCTATGATTAGCCACTGTTCCATACAATGGTGGGGGCATGCAGCGATGTACTCTTGAAGTCTTTCCCATGCCTCAGGTGTCTCATATGCGAGTTGTTGGAAGCTCGAGATTCGGTTCCTTAGTGAGCTTGTCTTTCCCAGAGGGAAATACTTTGCAAGGAAGGCATTTGAGCATGCCTCCTAGGTTGCCAAGTTTGTGCGGTTTAGATAGAACCACTGTTTTGCCTTTCCCACTAATGAAAATGGGAAGAGGCGGAGTCGAACAGCATCGGGGGTTGCACCCTTGATTGTGAAAGTGTTGCATATCTGAAGGAACAACTGGAGATGGCTATTAGCATCCTCCGATGCCAATCCATAGAATGGACTTGCTTGGACCTTATAAATGACACCTGGCTTGAGCTCGAAACCTTCTCCAACCTGCACTTCAGGCCCAGTGGGGATGTTGTTGCTAGATGGGACAGAGAACTCGCGATCGGTGTAGTTGTACTCGTGGATCCAAACTCCAATGCTAATGGCACAGGCCTCTGCCCCGTGGATTGTCTTTTGATGGATTCTCCTTCTGAGCAACGACTCCGAATTGTTGTGGAAGTTTGCTGGTAGATCAAAACCAGTCATACACCTCTCTGTCACCCAATAATAAAGTAGACAGAGGCAAATGAGCCCGCTAAGAAATAGCGGTATGTTATCAAGTTTATGGTACCTAGGTTCGAACAGAAAAAAACTTCTATTGCCAATTGCTTCAACGGGAATGGTGCCAAAAAAAGCTTGTTGACGTCTCTTAGCATAACAGATTTTACTCCGCAAGCGCACGGAGATTCGATGTAGCTTTTCACTCGGAGTATTCCGAGTATCGTAAAATCCACAAAGAAACAAGGGCGTATAGGTGGAATGATTTGTTCGAACTTCAAATGGTACTATATAACATAGATAAACACCAGCTATTCTTACAATGGGGGTAAGACAAAGAAAACAGTGTATGGTGGGAAGAGTAAACAGGGACCAAAGCAGTCAGCAAACTTGATATAGCTATCTGGGAGGACAACGGGTGAGATTAAGATATCCAAACTCTATCCCTTAACTACTGCAAAGTAGTATTTGCGGTTGAACTAAGTTAAACGAACACAGACTAGGGTCTTGCATCGAGCGAAATTGCAGACTTCACTGAGGAGGCACGAGGGTAGATAGTTGGCCAACCGAATGGCAACTGGCTAACGCCTACGGGCTTACCGAACGAACAGGGTCGGATTATAGAGGCTCCCTAATGCTGTCACCAATAGAGGCTACCAACCAGATCTGTGTGGGTTAGATGGCATGCTAAACTAGTGATCAAGTGACAACTTGATCTCTAAAACTCTTCCTTGATCAGAGGGTGAGAGTTAACTTAACCTTAGATCAAAGCCTAAGGCAAGTTTATAGCACCGGCAAGTCTAGCAAGATTCAAATAACTCAGGGACGACACAAACCTAAGCCTTGATCTAGCGTGCAAAAGAGGTACACCACACTAGGTAAGTGTAAGTAAAAAAGTAAAGTATAACTAAAAGATATAGCACTGATATATATTATACTGGAGTAGCAAGAGTACAAAAGATAGAAAGAATACAAGAACTTTACCCAAGACTCGAAGGTAACTCCGGAATCCCTAAGGCAAAGACTCAAACTCAACTCTAAGCCCCAAGACTATCCTATTGCTACCAGACTAAGACAATGGTATGTTCTACTCACTTCCACACTTTACAAATGAGCTACCAGGGGGTATTTATAGTCACCAAGTGAGTGGGGGTATTTATATGGTCGGTAAGGCTGTTAAGGGGGCAGGTGGCAAGCCCAGCAGCCAGGTAGGAGGCCGGTCGGCCTGGATAGCCCTTGGATCCACCGCCTTACTCCGTCTTGCAGTTCATCTTCACTCCCCAAATCGGTTGCATGGTGGTTGGTGGTTAAAACATGTGCTTTTCCCTTGATGGTTGGATCTCACTTGTGCTTCTTCCTTAGCCGCAGGATTGAAGTCCCTCAGATTGCTGACTTCACCAGTCCAAGTGTTGGATCAATGAGGTGGCAAGCCTTTCGGTACTTAACACGTTGGCCTTGGCATTTTGACTTCAGAACTGTGTTGACACATCTTTGAGGTGCATGTAGGTCGAAGATGTGGCCTTTTGGGCCCAGTGTCAGGCTGGGCACCCTAGGTGGGGCCAGGCGGCCTGGCCCTCTAGTCAGTGACCCTTCTGACTTAGCCAAATTTAATGTGTTTTCAGCTGATCTTTCTCCTGCAATCAAATATTCAACACAACCCGTGCAACTATGTCAGTATCAAAGGTTTGTCTATACTTTAATATATTTTCCTTCAAGTTCATGGATAGTTGATGGTCAAAAGTACTGCAATATGACCGTAAATAGCAGGCCCCACCGTGCCCACCTGACTGCCACATCGCGCCGCCATGTCACCTCCGCATCGTGCTGCCGCTTGGCACCACCATCTCAACGCCACCAGCACCGCACATTGCCGCGCCACGCACGGCGCATCGCTGCATCGCGACGAGCCTCCACGGCTATAAAGAAGCCTTCACACCACTCGCCGGTCCCCGGCACCACCACTAGCCTCGTCCTTCCCAGTCGCAACTGGCCCCTGAGCTAATCAGGCGTTGCTAGCTGCGGATATCAACCCTCTACACGAGCTCGCCTCGCTGCCGCCCAAATTCCACATACCTAGGCCACTGAAGCTCAATTCCATCCAATCCAAGCTCCACCCTACCTACCTCTATGTCACCGGCACCTCACCGTCCCCTCCCCACATCCACCAGTGCCGCCGCATACGCACTTCTACCCGCTACCCACGTGCACCCACGTTGCCACCTTGGACACCCCTTCCCCAGTCACCAATCAACGACCCTGACGCCATCTCCTGGTTCGCCACCTCGCCCCGGTGCTCTCGCCGGTGACCGCGCGGCCAGAACCATCGCCGACTGCAAGAACTGACGGCGACCTAAGCACCAACCGTCACCATCCGGTTTGACCAAGCCATCCTGGTTCGGCTGACCCGGTGCGCCGTTACCTCTGTGACATCGTCACCCCGCCTGCATCACTGACCCATGGGCCTAGGCCAAATGGTCATCGCCGCGCTGTCCCTACCCTATTGGGTCGGGCCACGTGATGCCCTTGCGTGGGCCAAACTAGGCCGAAAACCCCCTGGCGCCGGTTCCTTTGCTCACAGGCAGAATTCAACAAGTTCACCAGAGAAAGTCCATTTCCACCCCCAACTTCCCAAAAAGTTGATAACTACCCCTACCCACTAACACTTCGTAACTTCTGCATTTGAACTCTGATTTATGTAATTCTTGCACCGAAATTCATCTCAAATCAAGCTCTACCTACTTATACACCTCACGTAGTCTTTTCCTTGGCCAGAAGCTGCAGTCATGCCACCATGAAGCCGTCCTACGCCCAACCAGTGCATTGCACTAGCCCCACGAATATTGAGTGCCTAGTGATTGATGTTATTGCCCTCCTATTCACCATAAATACTCGAGGTTCCTGTCTTGGTCTCTCCAAAACCCGTTCTAGATGATCCCGATCTCCAAAATCATCCCCTCCCATCACATACCATCAAGACCCATTCTTTCATCCTTTCCTTCGAAGGGAACTCTCCACCACGCTTCGATCATGAGATCACCACCTCGGCAGTCTCGCTTCCACCATGGCCACTAGGCCCACTGTCATGGTGATTCCATAATATCCGCTATCATACCCACCAAAGTGCCTGACCGATCGCGACATGATCCCCTACATCCCGCTACTCACTAGAGCCAACCTCTCTAGTAAGCAAACCCTGATCACCTAGATAATCTATATCGCCCGCCAAAGCTCTCTTCTATCCCACCACACCCAAAATCAATGTTGAGCTTATGTTGTGCCTCGATGTGTGTGTTTTTCCCTGTTTGTGCATGCAGGATATACTAGATATTCTAATCGGTATGCCTCTCGCGAGGACCTTCGTGGTGCTTGAAGAAAGCAACCAGCGCTTCTAGCAAATGCTGTACTAGCATGCGTAGTGGATGGTACACCATCGCACCCAGCAGTTGGTACACCAATGTGCTTGGCAGATGATGGTATGCCAGTGTATCTGGCAGATGATGTATCCTTGCCACGAGTAGCCAATGCATCGTCTGTATCAATAAAGCAATAGGCAAGCCCACTGGAATCCCCACTTGATGCATAAATTTCCTCTGTTTTGCAAACACAACCATTGGCATGATAATCACATAAAATTGCATGTTTTGCTTGCTAAGGTAACCCAACAAAATATACAACCACATAAGCCTATTCTAGGTATAGTGTGCATAGGTGGGATCGCTCATTTAATTATATCTATCATAATCTTGATGTTGAGTTGGATTATTGTTGTGGAACTTGGTGGGTATGGAAAAGTGGTTGTGTGGTGCATTTTTGAAACAAAATAGGGAAGGAAGAACCCTGGCAACCGACCTTGTCAGAATACAGCTACGCACTGAAGCAACCACTTTAATGGGCAGTGTTTGAACGGGTAACTTAGCAACTCGCGGTTACCCCAGGTCCCGGACTTCGTGGAGGAGACTAGGTATGTGGATGCTCGCGATGTCGAGCAATGGAAAGGTGGAATGGTTCTACCTGCGCCCTACAAGGACCGCATTGAGTTTCATCTTGTCTAACTCTCTTAGTACAACCAATCATTGTGTATGAGGCATTGGCTAGGTCTGAGCCTGAAAGGATAGTCTAGTGGCTGCTGTGTTGGTGCACAAGGGTGAAAGGAAGGGGTTGTGTGTCACGGGAGTAGCATAGGGTATTGGAGTGACTCGGTGGCCCGGATCCTTAAAGCACTGCTACACGATGAAGTGATGGCAAAGGCTTGGTTTGGAATTCAGACGCTTATTTGGCCGTAAGCAGTCGCTGAGTCCAACTTGTGTGAAATAGTACAACCTTTGATTAGAGTAAAAATCCATTCGAATAGTATGTGTCCATTGGTATGGATGAGTTACGGCTTGGTTCTTCAATTAGCAGATTTCCATAAACTAAATTGATTGAGTTGGTTTGGAACAAGATGGTTTTGGTGGATGTTGGAGCAACGGGGGTAAAACCCTAGTAGCAGAGTGGAAGATGTGTTGGCTAGAGCCATGTGGACTGGCAAGTCCGGTAGCAAAACCCCCTTTTTGAGGAAAACCTTGTATTCAGAAAGGATAAAACTTGATAGCTAGCTCAAACCCTGCATACAAAATGATTTTTATGTAAAACTCTCCCTGAGCTCTAGATATGTCTTGCATATAGATGTAGGTACACCCCTACTCCGTATGGAGGAAGGTTGGCTGCTGAGTACCTATGTACTCACCCTTGCTTTGTTGATGTCTTTCCAGTGGAGATGATGCAGTTACCATATATTCGGACGAGTAAGGGTTACGACCTATGTCCTAACCGTGACGTGTGAAAGTTTGGGCCTACGTTTTATTTTCTGCTGTTTAGTTTTAGGGACGCACCCCTTTGTTGCCCGACCTGTTGGGACAGATCTGTATCACTCTGATGTAAGAATGTGATTACCAAACCCTGGGATGGTAATAAAGCACATTTTAGTCCCATTATGGAATTGTGGGTGCTTCAGGTGGAACCAGAGCCGTAGTTGGCCATAGGACGTAACCCTAGGTTGGAAAAAAACGTTTTCAGACCCAAAACTATTTCGAAAAAGCTCTCTGCTTCACACCTTACTCCGTTTAGCCCTCTCTTACCCCCAATGTCCTTCAACAACCAGTAAAGCTTCTAGCAGAAGGAAGCCAGTGTCTTGTATAGCACACCATAAGAACTAGAATGAGATAGACTGAACGGACGTGATGGGTTGATGTTAATGGAACCAGTGCCCATAGTAGAACACATCACCATCACAAGGACACATGGCTCAATCTTAATATATGGACCACCCTAGTCAAGCACATGACCCTATGGATAGCTAGGAGGTGTGCATCATAAATTAAGGAAAGAAAGGACATGGCCCTGTTGTCTCGCTTAAATTGTCCAAGCGGTCCAACAAAGTTGAAAAGAGGCCCCCCTTGGAATAATGCATTGGTAGCTCTACGCTATCTGGCACCAAGGACGCCAGGCACTATAGTAGAAACCCTAAAGAAGCTATAGGATTATGCCAGCTACCTGCTTAAGAGCTCCCCTTGGAGGACCCTTCAATCCCTAGAGTAAAGCAGCTATGGCAGAAGAAACTCCAATCCTCTCCGGCTGCCCCATGCCTCTTAAAAAGAGAAAGCGCGTAGTTCTCTAAGTGGAAGTCCCAATGTTGGAAGGTATACCAGTCATCTTCCCCAAGACTGAAAGCTAGCCAATCCCTCTGGAGCCCCTCCCAAATCCTTCAGCAGAGCTAGCAGAACCCCTCACCCTAAAGAAGATTCCAACATCCGAGCTAGAGTGCCTAGAATGACTGGAAGAGGAGAAGCTACCTAGAGACTCACCAACAAGTCCTATCTCTTTGAGCAAACCGAAAGCTCCACCAACAACTTCACCAATAGAAGCAAGGCTAGAACCCTTGGGTATTGCTTTGCCCTGGACACTAACCTAAGAAGATGACCCAGTCACCGCAACAGAGCTGCTACCAGAGGACATCATCAACATCAGTTCAGATGACTCAGAATGAGGTCTTCGAGCCTGACAGGGATTGAAGTTGTGTGGTCTAAAGTTAGCTCTGTCTAGTGTCCCTCTTACATCTGGGTAGTGAAGTTTTTCCTTCGCTTTGGTTAGCACCCTTGTAAGAGTGAATCGTGTAGCCACATGCGATGTAGCCGTTTCCTTGTCTGTTGTGTTGTGCGTGATGTTCTAGTGTTAGGCTGAGTCCGACAAGCCTCGTTCAGATGGTAGATGCCAGATGTATCAGCTTCTGTGAGGATGTAAATGGTTTTTCCAAACTCCTAAGAGATACCATAAGGTACCTCCGGATAAACGGATACCCTAAGCACCTAGGAACACAAATCCTCGAGAGTGGAGAACAAAAATGGATGGTCTCGTTGTACATCAAGGAAAATTGCACCCTCGATGGATGGCATTCTACAGCTATCAGTCATCGGTTTGTGGATGCATGTCACGTTACAGTTCATGACACAATAAGAAAATTGTGCTCAACTTATCATCGGGCCATCCAGGACACCCCTATGAGATTCTTTCCACCCCTGAATTAGTTGATGACAAGCTGGGCCAGGAGGATTGAAGTCTTAAAGGAGATGAAGGAAACCGAGGATCCTGTCATAGCCTACCTTGCTTTCATCTACAAGCCCTAGATGATGAGTACGACAAGCTGAGTCTCAAGTATGATAGGTTGGTAACCTGCAATCGGGTAGCAGAAGACCTCCTGTCTAGGTACAAAAGTAGGCCGCTACATCAAAGGCTAGGAATCGACATCAATCTAAGCACCACATTGACAACGAGCTTGTCTAACCCTCACTATCAGTTACCAAGGGGAATACATTACCCTATGATGCGAGGAACAACAACCCCTCCTAGACAACCTAAGCCAAGTCACCAAGCCAGTTTCCAATAGTCCCTACTTGAGCAACGGCAGAACCAGGAGGAAAGCCAAGTAAACTTCCTCAATGTGGAAGATCGAGAAAGCTTGGGCACCCTCTTGACACTCTCGCTTCCAGGAGAAGGATCCAGCTCTCAGCCACCATTACGGAATGAAGCCTTCAATAGCAAGAAGATGAAGTCAGTCCTATTCAAGTAGTTGCACTAGTGTGTTCGTTCTGTGTCATAGTTTTTGTGTGTTTGTTTTTTTCTTGTGTGTAGTTGCTTGTGATTGTCTTTGTTGATTGCTTGTGGTTCGTCTTTTGCTGTGATAAGAAAAAAGAAAAAATTGCCATGTTTGTGTGCTAATAAAATCACCATTAGAACTATCCCTCATCCCTGCTGTCTTTTTCTCACCTTAAAACCCACCAGTTGAAGAAGGTGTGCCTTCTGAAAGAAGCCACCAGAGAAGGCTCCAATCAAAAGAAGGGACGGTCAGCAACTGACAAAGCTGTACCCAAGGAAAGCATAATGCTACAATAGAAACTGGAGTTAAGAGAGCATAACTAAAAGGAACACTGGCCCTAAGAAACTGGATGAGACCAAAGGAATCCCCCAAAATTGTCCCCCATAGTCCGCTTCCACTTTTCTCTCTCCACCAACCCCTCCTTTTTCTCTGCACTCGCCGCAACCGATACCCCGGCCCCTACCACCCACTCACCCATGCCACCGCGTGCGCACATCGCCTGCCACCACCTGCCGCCTTTGGCAGTGCGCCCACGCCCCACTGTCGGCCAAAGCTGGCCCCTACACCCTCATCCACCACCGGCCGCCATGTGTCCCCACTCTGCCTTTAGTGGATGCCCAGCCCCCACTCCACCCTTACCCATGTGCCGCCACATGCACCCACCAATCATTTCACCATGGTGCATAGTCCGCTGCTCCGCAACCACCACCCTGCACGCATCAATAAAACCCTCCTTCCTTGAGCTCAGTTCCTCACTCACCCCATAGAGCAAACCCACCACCGCTCCCCTCCCACCAGCTAAACCCGCAAAAGCTCCTCCCATGTTCTATGATTCTTGGGTAGAACAATTCCTCCTAAGTTTCTACATAGTCACCATCATTGCCTTTCCTCTCTGTTTCCTCTTCCTCAGTGTAATCCATTGCCCTCGTCCCTAGGAAGAAAATCGCCCCAAACCATCCGCCAACTCCACCGCAAGATAATAAACCTAGCAATCTTCCTACTCATTCTTATCCAGTGCGTATTCCTCTCCAAAATCCTAAAAGTCCTCATCCGGCTTCTAAAGCAAGGGGTCATTTGTGAGATCCGCAGACCAAACTAAAAATACAAGCACACACCACCCTATTCCACCCTGGTTATGAACCCAAAAACCAGAGTCTACATCCCACTCCGCTACATACTCTTTTTCGAGATTCTTGTCCTATACCTCCTAGCCTTTCTCCAGTTAATCACCCTCCCCTGAGCTGAGCAGAAACAAGAATAAGATTCCTGCTAGCAAAGTCATGCCAAGATAAAGAGGCCCAAGACGAGCCAAGAAGCAAGCAATAAAATAGAAGAAGAGGTGCTTGGGGAAAAAAGAAAAGTAACTGGAAGAAGGCTATCTAGACAGCTGCTTCTTCTCCAGCCTGCCCTCTGTCTGCTGATGCAACAATAGCAGCCAGAAAATGCAGCACCTTCCTGTTTCTAGAAGAGTGCCTAACCTACTCAAGTGGGGGTATCCGCCCTGTTTAAGTGGGGTAGTCTCCCTTTTGTTAGCATTGGTGCAGGACAATTCGAACCCCTTAGGTTTACGGATCCATCCGTTTTGGACGGATTGCCCAGATTATACCACCATCTAGAGAGCAAAATGTGTCTTGCTAAATTTCTGTCGCTTTCTATAAGGTCCTGCCTAAAGCTGCCAAGCAAGGTAAACCCACCGGATCAACCTTCAAAGTTCATGAAGTGGAAGATCCACGTTGTATGCGGAAGGCTTGTATGAATAGCTCCAATAGAGAAGAAAAGAGAAATGAAAAGAAAAGGAGTCAAGCTGTCTAAGCAGTTTATTATTGAAGTTCCATCTGCCATCCATGCAAAGAATCAAGATTCCGTTGTGATTAAAAGTAGCATAGCTAAAGTAAAGCTATCCCTGAAGAACCCTCTAAGCTGAATCTCGAGGACGAGATTCATTGTAAGTGGGGTAGGTTTGTAACATCCCAAAATTTAGCACCGGAAATTTTCTCAATTCAAAATCAATTTTCAAAATCTTGCTTGTTATTGTGTGTATGCATATGAGCTCAACAAATCTCCAGATACATCTAAATATTTCTCCACTAAATTCTCCATAAAAGGTTTCCCAAAAGCTCTCAACATCCCCCTCAAAATGTCTTTCCAAAATTCCTACCCAAAATTCAAAGGAAAATAGAAATTGTGGATAGGCCAACTCCCTTCTCGCTCCCAGCCCACCCAGCCTCTACTCACCCCCACATCCCAACCCTCCCCCTCTCCCTTCCCTGCCTTAGCCCACCTCCCCAACCGAACGGCCCATCCCGTTGCGACCTGCTAACCCGTCGTCGCGCCTCCCTCTCTCTGATAGATGGGCCCCGCCCGTCAGCACCTCCATTCCCTCCCCCTTCTTCTTCCTCTGTCCCAAAGCACACCTCGCGCGTGTAAACACGCCGCGCGCCGCGATAGCTCCACAGGCCTCACCGTGCCCACCTCACTGCCGCATCGCATGGCCACATTGCCGCCGCATCGCGCAGCCATTTGGCACCCCATCTCTGCGTCACCGGCACCGCGCATCGCCAGCCATGCATGACACATCACTGCACCGCAACGAGCCTCCATCGGCTATAAGAAGCCTCCGCGCCGCTCGCCGCTCCCCGCCGCCACCACTAGCCTCCTCATTCTCCACCGCAACTGGCCCATGAGCTAATTAGGTGCTGCTAGCTGCGGACATCATTTGATGCCCCTGTCATCTCAAGTGCATCACATCGGCATCATTGATTTATTTGCATCATTTCATAAGCATTTCATATTGAGTGCATGAATGGACTAAGTCATTTGTATCAACTAAACTCTGTTTATACTAAAATTGACTTTGTATTGGCTACTGTAACTTCAAATCTGTTGTGAATTATATGAAACTTTACATACAATACTTATAGAAAAGTTCATGATGAACAACTTTGGTATTTTGTGCTTTGACATGCATAAAGGTTTGCATAGAGTTTTGAGTCATTTTCTGTCAACTTGTCGAATATATCAAATATAGGTCAGTTTAGTAAATTCAAATTTCCGTGAAACAAAAATCCTTATCTTACAATACTTTATATATGAAAGTTGTAGATCATGAAAAACTAAAAAATATTGGTATATTTCATTTCTCAAGGAAGTGAACAGAAATAGGCCTAATGGAATATACAAACTTAAGTGTTCAGTTGGTCAAACAGTGGTTAGTCTTTTGAATTCAAATTCCACTAAAACATTCTACAGAACCTGGAAATGGATGACATGGGCAACCAAATTTGAAACTGCACCCCAAGTTTGATTTCAACATGCAGTCTGAAAATCTTTACCACAGCAGCTAAATCCTAGTGCAATGTGAAATCTATAATGATCTAGGTCAAACTTTGTATACCAAACTTGTTGAACATTTCTGGGTGCACAACTTTGACATATAAAGTGATGGGGAATAAGGATCCCGATCTTTTGAGATGTATGGATAAATTGGTTTAGGGGTGGAGACCTCGACGTTGGTGAAGAAAGGCTCCGAGAAATCGATCAAATCCTTGTAATCACTACACCACTGCTCCGATGGTTATAGACCGCGTGATACACGCAATCGACCTCGCCAAGAAGGCTATCATTCCTGCAATGCAACCGAGAGAACACCGGCAAGAATGAGGATAATGCAATCAAGATAATCTTGTGCTCACAAGTTGGGGTTTCACAAACCGATACTCGAACGGAGAATTGTTCACGATAGAATACTCTTAAGAAAAACCCATCTAATCAAATGATGGCTACAGAATATATGCAAGAGAGAGGTCTAGGGGGTGGCCAAGGGGGGTGGCCGAGCAACCCTAGGGTGTACAAGGCTATTGGGCCCAAAAACCAGTCTAGCAGCACCTTGGCAGATTCTGTCTGCTATCTTGTTTTGACGATTCCCATCTACTCCAAGCGAATTCAGAGGTGGGACCACATGGGTTGGAAAGCTTATCTCCTTATCTTTCCAATGAAATGTAGAACGTCCAAAACGGAGCCCGTAAGTGGCCTAGGTGTTCATTTTTATGAGGCCTGCTCCTGCAGTCCGAACTGGCCTCGCGAGTAAATTGGACCTCAACTCGGATTGGGCCTCAAACTCCATCTTCTCTTGGACCTTGATCGTATGCATGTTGTACATGTTCTCATCATTCTCCCCTTCTTGGTTTTGAGTCGTCCCTGACTCAAAGTCGTTGATGCTTGCAGAAGTAGTTGTCATGCTTGACATCTTCCAAGCTTGTTCCCCTTCTTGAAATGGATCATGTTCTGACAAATCAAACAAACAAAAACAAGTGGACCTCGACATGATATGGCCAGTTTTGCAGCAACCCTTTACTTGATTTTGATGTTAATAAATAAAATGAGAGTCAAAATTGGAACATATATAAACACGATGCACCATATATTCTCCTTCATAATTATATCTTCCAATAACATTATATGTATGCTTAGATGACCATGGCAAATCAGCAGCAAAATAAAGTTTCTTCTCTAAATAATTTAGATTGCAAAGAACATCAAATTCAATGTAACCCAAAGTATTTAAAGAATTCAATAATTTTAGCTCATATAACGCATTAGTAATAGGGAGAAAAGGTCTATTTTCAGCACAATCGATTGGTTCCAAAGCATAAGTATCATGTTGATTAGCTTGATGTGGTAAAGGAACGAGCAACGCATTATGGCATATCTCTTCTTTATGATAATAAATATCAAAAAAATCATCTTGTGAGCAAGACAAATTAGAAACAGACTCCATGATTGAATGCTCTATATTAGCTTGACTTGTAGCTAAACTTAGCACATTAAATATTTGCTCACCTTTAGGGATCATAGCATTCATATCACTACTATTGTTTACACGATTGGTGCACTATGGAACACATGGAAAAGAAGCCAACTCATGTTCATTTTCTTTATCAATGTCAGAACGCAACACAGCAAAATGCAAATCATTAGAATATTCATTAACAGAATTACTGCCTTATCAAAACATTGCAATTTCTTCTTCAAATCAGGCTTATAAGTAGGAGGAATAAAATGACTACGCATAAAACGTTTCAGCTTGGACAATGTAGAAGGATCTTTACCATGTTTAACTAAATTATTCTACCAAAACATTGTGTAGCCAGTAAATTCACTAGTAGCATATCGAACACGCTGATTGCCAGAAATCATATGAGAATTAAATTTTTGTTCAACAGTCATCTCCCAATCTAAATAAGTATCAGCGTCATATGAACCATCAAAGGGAGGAATTTCAAATTTGACACTAGCAAAATGGTTATTGTCATCACCTTTTTTACCTTTGTTGGCACAATGTGGAGGTGGTCGCTTACCCTTTTTGCCTGATCGCAAGTCTTGAGAAGCGTCATTGGATGCAGCAACTTTGTTCTCCACAGTTTCAAACTGAGTTGCCAAATTATTTACCGAACCACGCAGATTGTTCATGACTGGAGCAAGTTCTTTCTTGAAATCACCAATAAGCTTGTTCTGTGCATCAATGAGTTCGCTCAGCTCGTCCTTTGAGGCACAGTCATTGAATCCTTGAGGGGAATCATCTCCTGCCATGGTTAGAGAAAACAAGATAGAGAAAACGAAACAAGATTATCCCTATCTAGTAGATAGGTGGAATCTCTCACACTCGAAGCGTGTACCAAGCGCTTGCAAATGTTCTTACCGTACACAGCAAAAAGATGATAACAATCTAGAAGAGGTGACAGCAGCCAAGAGCTGATAACACACCTAGAACGTGGTAAGATTGCAGGACCGACCTATGCTGCTCTAGAGTATATCTGCGGATCTTTGGAAAGGCACAATATGTAGCAAGGTATAGTAAAATTCGAAATCAGATAGCAAAGTTGAATAAATATCCAAAATACTTGTCAAAGTTGCTGGCCTAAACGTGCTCCTAGGCCTAGTTTAAGCAAAGCAAAAGATACATCAAAGTACAAAGGACACAAAGGATGCAAGCACTTTTTTTTTTCTTTTCTGTTTCTCTTTTTTTTGTGTAGCTATTTTTTATGCACTTGCCTTTTTCTTGCTTTTTTTATCTCAAAAGTGCATCAAAACAAGATACAACTCCACACAAACATAAAACTCTTGTCTATAAATCACAGATTTACTACTCTGAGTTGCACAACCGATTAGACAATCTTAATGGCCTCAAATGCAAAAACTTAGAATACCAAAGTTATAGCTCAGCTTTTTCGCTTTCTTTACAGTATATGGAACACCTATTTTGGCTAAGGGAGGACGGAGATATTGACCCCGAAATATAGACTGCTCAAAAAACGTTGGGTCACAAACAGATTTACTCCTAACAGATATTACACCCTGATAACGATGTTTCCTGGAAACTTCCCCATTGACAACATTGTAGATAATTTCACACGCTTTCCAAAAAGTACTAGAACACAAAAATCCAAGTTCGTATGAGGGAGATATAGTGAAAATACCAAACTGGATAGAGAGGATTCCGAACCAGACGTGACGACATGATGAAAACGGACATGGTGACAAGATGCAAAACTTAAACTAAACTAAGAATGCGATCTACACTAGCAACAAGACTATGACCATGGACACAAACTCAAAGGTGCGGACTCTGAAATCAAATTATGCCATGGCTAAACTTGGTGATAGGACAAGATGAACAAGAAACTCTAATTTTTTATGGCTTTTTGTGGACTTTAGGAATATAGAACACTCAATCTAAGGGACACACGATAATATACCACAAGGGAAACTTGAAGCCCTGATTACCAAATGATGGGAAATAGGGTTCCCGATCTTCCGAGAGGTATGGATAAGTCGTTTTAGGGGTGGAGAACTCGACGTTGGTGAAGAAAGGCTCTAAGCAATCGATCGAATCCTTGCAATCACTACACCACTGCTCCCATGGTTCTCGACCGCGTGATGCGTACAATCGACCTTGCTATGAAGGCTATCATTCCTGCAATGCAACCGAGAGAACACTAGCAAGAACGAGGATAACGCAATCAAGATTAATCTTGTGCTCACAAGTTGGGGTTTCACAAACCGATACTCGAACGGAGAACTGTTCACAACAGAATACTCTTAAGGAAAACCCATCTAATGAAATGACGGCTATAGAATATATACAAGAGAGAGGTCTAGGGGGCGGCCAAGTGAGTGACTGAGTAACCCTAGGGCGTACAAAACTATTGGGCCCAAAAACCGGTCCAGCAGCACCCTGACATATTTTGTCTATCGACTCCGAGCGAATTCAGAGGTGGGACCACATGAGTTGGAAAGCTTATCTCCTTATCTTTCCAACGATATGTAGAACGTCCAAAACAGAGCCCGTACGTGGCCTGGGCGTCCGTTTTTGTGGGCCTGCTCCTGCAGTCTGAACCAGCCTCGCGAGTAAATTGGACGTCAACTCGGATTGGGCTTCAAACTCCATCTTCTCTTGGGCCTAGATCATATGCATGTTGTATATGTTCTCATCATAAATTTTCTTCTGAATGTGCTTTGTTTTAGAGTTATGGTAAGGTTTCTTCGAACTTGTGTTCTGAACGGAAACAACACTTGGAGGGAGAATGGGTATTTCACCTAGCTACTACAGCATTTGGTGTGAGGCTTTATAACAAACTTGTTGGATGTGATGTATAGAGAAAA
The DNA here is from genome assembly GCA_030272315.1 of Paspalum vaginatum. Classification (NCBI taxonomy): domain Eukaryota; kingdom Viridiplantae; phylum Streptophyta; class Magnoliopsida; order Poales; family Poaceae; genus Paspalum; species Paspalum vaginatum. The sequence goes on along the minus strand of CM059019.1, from coordinate 22,445,141 downwards.
TTTGCGATAGAGAGTTTCCTATGAAAGTGCTTTAGTTCGAGGATATGGCTGAATATATGTCACTGCACATTCCGGACAGAAATGACCCAAATTGACAAATAGTGGAATTTGACCACATTGCAAAAGGAATTGATCAAAACTTTATATAGCAAAGTTATACAGCATAGGGACATGAAACAACTTTTCTATATATGTTATGGTATGAAAATGCACAAATTTGGAACAGTTCTATTTTCAAAATACTGATGGATGTCTTGGGTGGAACTGAAAACCTGAGAGCAGTTAGTGAATCAAATCTTTCACCTCTGTCCCATCCTGATTCTTCAATATGATCTATGCTGAAGTTGTAGGAAACTAAATTCTGAACAACTTTGATATTTTTACTTTCGTCGAAATCGGCCATCTTGGCACACTAATCTTTGGATTTCAGCAGTTCTGTCACTAGGCACATCGTGAGATAAACGTTCCGGTCATATTACCTGGTGTTAGCAATTGCGAGAAGTGGACTAACACTTTTCCTATAATTATGTGATTTCATTTTACATGCTTCCATGTATTTGTATGTTATCCATATAAGATGCTTTGATCTTTTTATCACCGCATCTATTGCACTAAAGTTGTAGGACTAAAACGTCATTGGCCTCATTCCTGCAGATGGTCACCACACCTGAAACGTCTGCTCAAGGGGCTGCTCATGGAGCACCACCTCCTCTTGAGTTGGCTACTCTAGTCGCTCAGCAGGGTCAGCTCATCAACTTGCTGGCTCAAGAGCAACAAAGGCGTTACCCGCAAGAGATCGGTTACACCGACTTTGCAGCACTACAACTGCCAATCTTCACCACTGCCATAGATCCACTTGACGCAGATGACTGGTTTCGAATCACTGAATCCAAGTTCAGTCTACTGCCCCAACTCATTGAGCAACAGAAAGCTCGCTTCGCAGTGCAGTGTTTACATGGTCCCTCGGGGGCCTGGTATGCTACATTCCTAGCAATGCAACCCACCAGACACCAGGTCACATGGGACGAGTTCTTTGTGGCTTTCCGAGCTCACTATCTCCCGGCTAGCCTCATTGAGCTCAAGCATCGGGAATTCTATGCCCTTCGTCAAGGGAACATGTTGGTACTCGAGTACGTAGGGGCCTTCGTCCGCCTATCCTAGTACTCCCCCGTAGAAATCGACACCGACTCGCGTAGGGCTGCCTGTCTATTGGGTGTGTTCGATCCCACTCTACTGACTCACTTGGGGCATTGCTACGACACCTTCACCCAGTTGGTGGACATCGCCATCGACATGGAACGACGTCTCCGTGAGGCCCAAGAGGACCTACAAAGGAAAAGACTTGCAAGCACACCTCCATCGACTTCTTCGCAGCGGCAACGAGTTGTGCACCACCCGCTGCTGTAGGCATGTCACATCAATGAGCCGTAATAGCTTGAACGGGGCCCTCAATCTCAGCAACCACAATACGGTGGGACATGACCATAGGGTCTAGGCTATTGTGCTCCACTCCAGCTCCCCACAGTACGCGCCACCGCAACTCCTTTTGTGGGTGCTTGCTACAACTGCGGGAAGACAAATCACCTCAGTAGGAACTGTTGTGCCCCTTGGTGAAATCAGGGAGGGCAGTGCTTGTTAGGGGCAGCCAACAACAGAACAAGAAGAAAGGGTCAAAGCCAGAACCAACCCTAAAAAAGTGTCATGTGTGCTATACCCACTTGGATCACACTCCAGAGGTTGAACTAGTGTTGGCAAGCACATTTCATGTCAATGAGCACCCCAAAGTGGTTTTGTTTGACTCAGGAGCATCAAATACATTCATCAGTAGGTCATATGCAACCAAACATAGGTATAACATTGATAATATGAGGGCAAAATATCATATCACCTCCCTGAGATCACAGATGAACACAAATCAGATTGTGAGGCATTTACGCCTACGCATAGGCACAGAGAAATTCTTTGTTGATCCTATGGTGCTTCATAACCAGGGGATTGACATTATCTTAGGGGCACAACATGCACAACATCATGTTGGATATTACTAGCAGGACAGTTCAGATGAAGTCTAGCAAGAGTGGAAAAATCATGCACATTCATTTGCCAACTCACAAGCAGTTGTCACACACACTAAATGCCACAGAAGTTCAGCAAATCAAGGAGATACCTATGGTTTGTGACTATCCAGATGTGTTTTCGGAAGAGCTTCCCGAACTCCCACAGGATAGAGATGTCGAATTTGCCATCAAGCTTGTACCTAGTACAACACCTATCCCAAGGAGACCATATAGGATGGCACTGGATGAGTTCAAAGAATTGAAAGTGCAGCTGCAAGAACAACATGACAAAGTTTTCATTCACCCCAACTCATCACCATGGGGTTGCCCGACGCTCTTTGTTGAGAAGAAAGAACCTGGTGGTAAGAGGTTATGTGTGGACTACCGACCACTGAATGCTGTCACAGTCAAGAACAAGTATCCACTGCCACACATTGATATCCTATTTGATCAACTCACAGGAGCCTCAGTTTTCTCCAAGATTGATCTTAGGTCTAGGTACCATCAAATAAAATCCAAGAGGAAGACATACCAAAGACCGCTTTCTTAATGCAATATAGGCTTTATGAGTATCTTGTCATGCCCTTCCTATTGACTAATGCACAGGCGTTCTTCATGTACATGATGAACTCGGTGTTCATGAATGAGCTTGACAAATCAGTGATAGTATTCATTGATGAGATCTTGGTTTATTCCAAGAATGAGAAAGAGCATGAAGAACACTTGTAAATAGTGCTATCTCGGCTTAGAGAACATAAACTATATTCCAAGTTCAGCAAGTGTGCTTTTTGGCTAAAGGAAGTGGCATTCCTAGGACTTATCTTGTTAGAGAAGGGTGTGGCTATTGATCCTATCAAGGTGAAAGATGTGTTGGATTGGAAACAACCAAAGACAGTGATGGAAATATGGAGTTTTCTTGGTTTAGCTGGTTACTATCACCACTACATCAAGGACTTCTCCAAAATTACAAAACCAATGACAGTGTTAACTTAGAAAAATGCAAAGTTTGTGTGGAACCCAAAATGTGAAGACACATTTCAAATATTGAAGAAACTCCTAACTTCAGTACCTGTTCTTGCTCAACCGGACATCACCAAGCCATTTGGTGTCTATTGTGATGCCTGTGGTATTGGCCTCAGTTGTGTTCTAATTCAACAAGGAAAAGTGATTGCCTATGCATCCCGCCAACTGAGGAAACATGAGGTGAATTATCCAAATCATGATCTTGAGCTACTTGCAGTTGTTCATGCACTGAAGATATGAAAACATTACTTGTTGGGCACCACTAGCTACATATACACTGATCCCAAAAGCCTAAAATACATCTTGACCCAACCAGAAATAAACATAAGGCAACGTCATTGGTTATAATTGATCAAGGACTAAGATTTGGAAGTTCACTATCATCTTGGAAAGGCTAATGTGGTAGAAGATGCATTAAGCCATAAAGCTCATTGCAATTTCATCGAAGCTCATCTGACAGTGAGAGTGCTATGTGTTGGTGGTCATTATTTCCTGATTTCGACTGCCAATTCCTCGGTGAATAAATAGGGTATAAGCCAAACTCTATGCATTATTTACCTTGAACAAATGAATTTCACGAGTTTTGGTGGTTTTTGATGTTTTACAGGGAGATGCTCAAATTCCATGGAAAATAACATCATAAGGAGCAAGCACAAAGTGGCCACAAAAGGGCTTGAGATTGGATTACAAATAACATCATTATGAAGTATCTCAAATGCCCTCAAGAACCAAACCATTGCAATGAGCTCGTTGAAATAATCAAAATGGAGTTTTATATCACTCAATGTGGAGTTTGGATGTGAAAGTTACGGCCATTGCAAGTTCAACAACACCGGCCGCGAGGAAAGTGGCCGTGCGGCTAGCACTTAGGCTGGGCAGCCTAAGGGCAGGCTGGTCGACCATGAACTCCCTCCAAATGCCCCAATCTTCATTGGAAACAACCAAGGAACTCACTAAGGACCCATATACACCTAGGGGATCAAGCCCAAGTGAAAATAATGGTCGAAAGGCCAACATATGGACCAATAAGTGACTAAGTGCTAGAAGGGCTGGCCGCCCGACCTAGAACTCAGGCCGCACGGCCCGTTACTTTGGCCGCCCGGCCTCCCACTTGGTCACCCGACCTTCCCACAACACATGCAAGCAAAGAAGCACGACTAGGACACAAATCAACCATCGATCAAAGGAACAAAGGCATGCATGATGGACGAATCATTGAGACACACTTTCCAACTAATGAGGAACATCCAAGTGGCAGCCAGAGACTAAGTCCCAGGCCACCCGGCCAAGGACTTAGGCCTTCTGGCACGTGCTCTAACCGAAACAACCGCCATCGCCTCAAAGATTGAAGATCAAGCCGTCCAAAACAATGTCAATGCATCGAAGGGTCGAAAGGCCACAATGCCAGGCCTCCCAGCGTAGAGGGTGGGCCGCTCGACCTACAGACTTAGCCATCTCACCGACCTACAACCTCCTACAAATAGAGGGTCACTACCCCACTCCAAAATGCGCACCATTGTAGACTCTCTCCATTCTCTCCCCTGGGGAGGTGCCCCTTCGTGTTGCGCTACCCCTTCTAGTTCAATATTTAGTAGGAGTAAGAGTCAGGCTCTGTCTGTTCTGGAGTGGTCTTCAGGAATTTGGTATGAGTTCCTTATATCTTTCTTTTCCTGTAAGACTTTGAGTTTATTTAATACATTCCTTTATTTAAGTTCAAGCATTTACATTCCTGCCTATGGTTATGATCATAGTGTAGGGATGTCATAAGACTATAGTTAGCGTTGCTCTATGAGGTTATGATTAATCTAGTCTATTTACTTGTGGGTTCCTTGTTCACGCTGTAAGTTAAGTCGTAGCAGTTGTGATGCTTCCACTTGTTTCTAGCTAAGCAGAGGAAGTGAATAACCAGAGTTTACTCTGCAGGTTCACCTTGGTTTGCAACCAGCCCCACGCAGCTCTGGGTGCCTCGTGTGTGCCGTACATGTTTCACGCATAGGCTTTAGGTAGCCCCTTTTGGTGATAGCACTAGGGCGTCTCAGTATTCCACTCCCGTCGTCCGGGCTGGCGCCAGGTTGTGTTCCAACATGTATGTAGACGCATAGTCGGGCTCCCCAGAACCCACCTTTCTCGGCTGGGTAATCAGCACTCTGGTGCCTAGCAGTGGTTCTATAGTCACGATGTCTGATGCAGTAAAGATGACTAGACTAAACCATAACCTCAGTCATGTCATGACCTTAGTAGAGTGACAGTTGGAGCTTGCTTTGTCTTTTGGCTTGCGCTTAGTAAAGGAAGATCTCAACAGGAACCAAATCCATCTCGTTGTCCTCCTAGCTTCTCATCAGGAACCAAATCCATCTCGTTGTCCTCCTAGCTTCACGTTGAGCTATGTATCCTTGTGGAGTGTGTCAGTGTGCCGTTAACTTTTCTTTTATTGTTTAGAATGAAAGAGTAAAGTAACAAGACATTGGATAAGTTAATAACTCTATCTCAATGCTTCCCTGTGGATAAATACGATACCTTGGAATACTCCCGGGTGAAAGCTACAGTGATCTTCGTACGCTTGCGGAGTAAAATCTGTTAGGCTAAGAACTGCCAACACTATGTTGTGAGATTGGAGAAATAGAAACACCAATAGTGCTGCAAGCTGAACTTTACAATCTCATCATTGAACACACATTCGAGAGGGTATCAATGAGAAGAACAAGGCTTGTTTCAAACTTGATGAAGAGGGAGTCCTATGGTTCAAAAATCACTTAGTGGTACCAAAGGACATGGAGCTAACAAAGAAAATACTAGCGGGATAAGTTAATAACTCTATCTCAATGCTTCCCTATGGATAAATACGATACCTTGGAATACTCCCGGGTGAAAGTTACAGTGGTCTCCGTACGCTTGCGGAGTAAAATCTGTTAGGCTAAGAACCGCGAACAAGCTTTCTGGTGCAGTTGCCGGGGAAGCGGTGAGTTAGAATATTAATTTGTTATTCAACTTGTAGTTGTTACCCTTTCTTTCTATCTTATAAAAAACACAAAAAAATGATAAAATTGAAAACCCCATGGTTCGTTTTGCTCTATCCATGTGAGTAAATCTTGACCATGTTTTCATGCATATTTAATCTGCTGCGTTGGCATAGTTTGGGCCAGAATCCAATGTGTGCCCATAGGCCTCTTAAATTAAATTAAACGTGGTGTTTAGGTGGGCTTGCTTTGGTCAATTTGACAACGTTGATCGATGAGCTATGAGTAGATTTTGGTTGTGAAATATCCGCCGTCACTACCGATAGGATCAGGTGCCGGTCGATTTTCTCAAGTTTCCATGGAGACAAAAATCAAGGTCCTAGATAATCCTTTTTCCATATGTTGTGACCTTAGATTTGAGTAAATTCTTGAAGATCGTAATGATCATAGCAACACAACATGGTTTTGTGCTTTGGAGCTTTTAAAAATGCCAAATTTTTTTAGCACATTGTGTACAACTGGTCCAGTGTTAATACTCTATACACATAGACCCTTGTATATGTTGTCCACTAACCTGTTGTAGGAGGCATTCATCCTCTAAACCCCCCTGAGAGGAAGGACTCAATGTCCAACCTATCATGGTTGATCTCTGCGAGACTTCGACCATGCTCTACATTACTTGGGAAGCGAATGTCAGTGGCATGACATAGAAAAGAACGCGTAGACATCTCTCATCTCGAGAGGCTGTCCTCACAAGACTAGGTGTCAGAAGTCATGCAAAGGTATTTTTCGTTAAGTTGAATATACCACGCTATGTTATGAGTTTGCAGCTAGTGGACCATTGGTGCACTACATTGTGGGAGGCAAACAATAACATTGGATCACATGAGATATATGAAGAGACATCACCCAAGTATGGAGGTGTTGGCGCAAGAATTTAGCCAACCTAGGTTAATGGGCCTAGATCAGTTTGGAGCTAAAAGTTGGGCTGTCCAAGGGAGAGATAGTGTGTATCCTACCTTTTGGGCCAAATGTCCGTGTATCTTAGGAAAGATAGTTTCTGTGGTAGAGAGTCCGATCGGGACTCTAGTTTAGTTAAGATTTAGAGTTAAATTAGGAAAGGATAGACTTGCTATCCAAGTCTACGGACTATAAATATGTAACCGTACCTACGAAATAAACAGAGACTACTCACGTTCATCAACAGCAGTTGTCTCCACATTCTCTCGGTGCATCACCAGCCCTAAGTAGTTAGGGTTTCAAGGTATATCGCCATGTTGCTCTATTGACTTGTTTCGTAGATGTTAGTAGGGTATTACATCGTTTTGCCTATGGTAGATCTTGTACTAAGCGTTGTTGTTGGCAAGATCTGCTAGTTATCATGTGCATCGACCCGATCCATTCATTCTCTGAGCTTCATGACATAGATCGGATCATGCACAATTTACCATCATGCTATGCTTTGATGTTATCATCTTCTGCAATATATGCTGCATCAAGCCACCACCATATTTTAATAGATTTGCATGATACAGGAGGCTTGCTTAGGTTGATGTTGTTTATCTGTTTAAATGCCATACTTTCTTGCATCTTGATTGGTTTCTAGCTAGAGATAATACTCTGTTTATTATTTATTACGCTAGCTTCTATTAAAGAGCCGATCTGGGTAAGCAGATCACTTTATTTCTGTGCATCTTTTATACATCGCTTAAGTAGTGTCGGATCGGCTCATGGAGTATCGATGGAGGTTTGCCGATGTCAAGACCCGATGCGGGAGAGCCGATCCGAGCGATCCGGCTAGTATTTAACGTTTACCCAGTTTTGTTTGTTCATGCAGAGAGAACAGGAGCTGACCGCCGTCACCACCACCACCTTCCTGGCTGTAAGGTCAAGCCAGGTGGCACGCCTAACCACCACCGTAGCCCACAGTCGGCTAACCGTTTAGCCAACTGGGAGTCGCAGCAAGGAGGAGCAACCTATACGTCCACATACACCTCTCGGCTCGCATTGTGTTGATCCGTTGGTACACTGCCCACCGGTTTCCCGCGGCAACACATTTTTGGCACGCTCGGTGGGACTCGATCGTCATGGCTGGAGGCAAGAGAGTTGAAAATGATGATGGAGTCACGCCCATCGACAGGGTGGAGAACCTGCCCGAGAATCACCAGAAGCATTATGCTTCGATCATCGAGGATCTCAAGAAAAAGGTGCTTGCCATGTACGGACGCACTCGTCACGACGCCATTAGGATCCAAGGAGTTCTTGAGTCACTCCAGGACAAGGTCGACCTCATGACTCCGTCGCAGCAGCGCACTGAAGCACTCCGTGATGAGATCCAAAGGATCACGGCTCATGCCCTCATATGGCAGTCAGAGGCGACCATAAACCGCATGGACAACATTGTGGTCAAGACTGTCAGAGCTGCCTTGGCCGGTGAACCACTGCATTTCACCGGCCCCAAGCTGAACGGCCATGTCGGAGAAGCCATGTTCTACTCTAGGCTGCTCACCCCCATTCATATTAAGGTTCAGGGGGATAACATCGCCGAATTCGTCATGTACCCTCCACGTGACGGCATTCCCTTGGTGCCTCGTGCTTACTCTGTGCCACCACTGGTCATCCCTGAGGGATACTTCTGCTAGCTAAGGTACTGACAGCTAGAAGAAGGGGAGCGACCTCCCCACCCCTATCCCAATCTAGTAGTTGTCAACAAGCAACCAGCTCAAGCACAAAGTACATCGGAGGCTCAAACACGCCAAAAGCCGACGAAATCGGCCGATCAGGAGATGATTGAGTGGCAGCGCGCTTACGAAACTGGGCCAATCCAACTCGATCATGCCTGTTATACTCCTGCGGGCGATCTCAATGGTGTTGTGCAGGATATCTTGTAGAATCAGTACGGGATGGCGCCCAAACGGGGGGCAATTACCTATGCTAAACCTTACCCGGAGGCGTACGATCTCCTAGAACCCCCTCCGAAATTCAAGATCCCGGATTTCACCAAGTTCAGCGGCAATGATGGCACTAGTACCATTGAGCACGTCAGTTGGTATTTGGCACAGCTAGGCGTCGCCTCCCGAGTGGAGCACATGAAGATTCGGCTCTTCTCCTTGTCGCTTACTGGGCCAGTGTTTGGGTGGTACACCACGTTGGCCCCGGGATCAATTACTACGTGGAAGCAACTGGAAGAAAAGTTCCATGCCCAGTTCTTCTCTGATTCTAACGAAGCAACTTTGACCGACCTGGCCAGCATCTACCAGTATCCAGGAGAATCGGTCCGGTAATACATCCAGCGGTTCCGCCAATTGAGGAACAGGTGTTACTCTCTCCACCTACCGGAGAGGTCATTGGCAGAGCTAGCTTTCAAGGGCATGAACAAGGCCATCAAAGCATTTTACGGGCCAACTGATTTCGAGTCTGTCGGCCACTTGGTGTCTAAAGTTTTGGCCTATGAATGCAGTCATCTCGAGATCCTCCAGGAGAAGCACAGGAGGAACATCGGCTACATTCAAGCCGATGAAGATGACGTGTTGGATGACGTGGATACATACCTCATCCAATGGTCGAGGAAGAACCAGCCACTACAATGTCATTGGGTAAAGCTGCCTGAACCCACTCCTAGCTTCGACTGCGACGTGCCCAATACTGAGCCGATCTTTGACCTACTGCTCAAAGAGAAGCACTTGGTACCACTGGCCGGGCATCAAACACCCTCAGCCAAAGAAGTACATGGCCGCAAGTACTGCAAGTGGCACAACAAGCTCGATGGTCATAATACCAATGACTGCAGGGTCTTGAGGACCAAAATCCAAAGGGCCATCGAGCAGGGAAGGCTGGTTTTTGCCCGTCCTCCAATGAAGATCGAGACAAAGCCTTTCCCGGTCAACTTAGTACATACAGTCCTGCCACCCTGGGAACGGGAAGATTCGCTGATCGGCTCAACTGAATTGGCTTTCGGCGCTCGAGTGTAGGGAGCGATCGCCGCAGGGAGAGGCCTTCGTCGTACCATGGAAGAGCCCAACCCTCTGCCATCCATCTCGATCAACATGGTCCAGACTACTGCGGAAGAGAAGGGGAAGGCCAAGGCCGACCCATGCGATGACCTACCTCTTGAGTTTAGGGCTGAAGAGCACACTTCAGCCAGAACAATCAAAATAAATCGACGATTTCGTCCAAACTCTAGGGTGTTGATGGGGTTGTACTCACCGCATCACCTGCGTAACGAGGAGTGTCATCGCGAGGAAGAAGCGTACTACCACCAGCAGTGCCAGTGTCATGAGGAGCACCATCAGGAGTACCCGTGCTCACCCAGGCGCGACGCATGACGATGGGAGAGCCCACGAGAATGCGACGAGGCCCTCAATCTCGCCAACCACAGGGAGCACTGGAGCTGTCCATACTTCTACTACTACTGGAGCCAAGGCATGAGCAGGCTCCCAACCCCTGATGAATGCCCAGAGTGTTCTGCTCACAGGACCAGGAACGACAGGCCGTCAGTGTACGAGCGCTTGAGGTGCGCACCCTCGCCACCGTATGCCTCCGCTGCGGCGTGGACGTGGCCTCTCTTCACCACCATGATGGCCCGAGTCCCCATCGAAGAGGCGACAAGCATCCCCACATCCAGGGCAGGCGTCACCTCCTCCGTAGCAGTGCGGACCACCGATCCAAGAGGCCAATGACAGTCGACGTCGCAAGGAATGCCACTTGCCAAGGTGGTGTCCGGAGGGCCTGTCCAAGTCACAAAAGTGTAGGGTTCAACGTCTGCGTTGCTTGGAACAAGCCGAAGAAGATTACCTTCGGCAGCTGAAAAAGTTTGGTGGCATCTTTGACATTCCAAGCTTGGGTCCAGAGCGCAGCTTCGTGTGGAAGCGCAAAGTGCAGTCCGAGGTGGCTAAAGCACCAGCCAAACTAGCTGTGGCCAACTCATCAAAGGTGAACGAAAAAGACGAAACCTTGGACATGGACAGCGACAGTCAATCGGACCACGGGGACGACTTTGAAGGGGAAGTCAACGTAGTTTTAAAGAAGGCTGTGGCAGATGTCAACATGGTCTTCTACTTGCCAGACGATTTCCGACCCCCCTAGTGAGGAGCAGATGGCTGAGTCTTTAGCGTAGCTCAGCCTCAGCCCCGCAGCTGCTATTTTTGAGAAGCCGATCGACAAAAAATATCGTCACCTTAAGCCATTACACATAAAGGGGTTTGTCAATGGCAAGCCCATCAGCAAGATGCTCGTTGATACAGGTGCGACTGACATTATGCCATATTCCTTGTGTCTCAAGCTTGGCAGGTCTACGGAGGATCTTGTCGATACCAATGTCACGCTAAAAGATTTCAAAGGGAATCTGTCGAAGGTCAAAGGAGTTCTCAATGCTGAGCTGACGGTTGGCAGCAAGACCATGAACACTTCATTCTTCATCGTCGATGATCATGGCCCTTTCTTCGTCCTGCTTGGCCAAGATTGGATCCATGCCAACTGTTGTGTCCCGTCTTCCATGGACCAATGCCTGATTCAGTGGAACGGCGACGAGATCAAAGTAGTCCCTGCTGATGAGTCCTATGACATCGCAATGTCCGAGGCACAATTTTGGACAGAAGAAACAGAGTGCCTCTCGGGTCGGCAAGATTCGGATTGCAGCTTTGTCGACCAAGCAAAAAAGGGGATCATGCTGGTTCATGCAACCGGCAACCAACCTTAGGTGATGAAATAGCTAGTGTATTCGCTGATCTCTCTGATCGGCTCACTGGTTGGTATAAACTTTCTATGGGTTCACGACCCATAGTGGCCGATCTGCGTGATCGGCCCCAAAAAATTTGTGATCATATTTTGTGTAAGACCCCTGTATTGGTTGAGTTGTTGGATCGACCCCAAAGCATTAATGTAATACATGTTTCTTCCAATAAGGATGTTCTTTCTAGCGATGATCAATCATCCCCTGATGAAGAAAGATCAGAAGCTGTGTGCTCACATCCCCCTCCGACCACATCAGGATCCACCTAGGAATTCGCTGAAGAGGGCAAGCTTGGTTTTGGTTTCACGCCATCTGACGAGCTTGAACAGGTCGACATCGGCTCAGGAGATCAACGAAGGCCGACGTGGATCAGTAAAAAGCTCGACCCAGAATTCAAAGCCAAGTTGATCAAGCTGCTCAGGGAGTTCGCAGATTGCTTTGCTTGGGAGTACCATGAGATGCCAGGTCTTGATCGGTCTATTGTTGAACATCGGCTGCCGATCAAGCCCGGTTTTTGACCATTTGCTCAACATCCTAGGAAAATCGACGCGAAAATCATTGATACAGTCAAAGAAGAGATAGAGAAAATGATTCGCGCTGGGTTTATCCGCCCTTGCCGATACGCCACTTGGATATCGAGCATTGTTCCTGTTTGGAAGAAAAATGGTAAGCTCAGGATATGCATCGACTTCAGGGATCTAAACAGAGCTACCCCAAAGGATGAATACCCGATGCCCATTGTAGAGCCGCTCATTGATGCTGCAGCTGGTCACAAGATGATGAGTTTCCTTGATGGTAATGCCTAGTATAATCAAATCTTTATGGCCGAAGAAGATGTTTACAAGATAGCTTTTCGTTGCCCACAAGGTTTTCTCGAGTTTGTGGTCATGACCTTTGGCTTACGCAATGCCGGAGCAACTTACCAAGGGGCCATGAACTACATCTTCCATGATCTCATCAGCCAGCTCGTGGAAGTATACATTGATGGTGTGGTGGTCAACTCAGTGTTGCAGGAGAACCACTTAGCTGATTTGCGTCAAGTCCTCAAGCGTACTCGTAAACATGGCATGAGGATGAATCCTGATAAATGCGCGTTCGGCGTCACTGCAGGACAATTCCTTGGGTTCATGATCCATGAACGAGGTATAGAGATTGGCTCGAAGAGTAAGGATGCCATTGAGACAATGACACCACCAATGACCAAAAAGGAGCTTCAGCAGCTGATCAGCAAGATCAACTATATCAGGAGGTTCATCCCTAACCTTTCGGCAAAACTTGAAGTGTTTATGCCTTTGGTCAGGACACAGCGTAGCAGCGAGTTCGTGTGGGGCCCTGATCAACAACTGGTGTTCGACAACCTGAAAAGGTACCTAACGGCATCACCAATGATGGCCCCACCTCAACTTGACCTCCCATTCATTGTCTACCTTTTGGCTGATGAAATTTCCATCGGCTCAATCCTGATTCAAGAAGTCGACGGCAAGGAGCGTGTCGTTTACTATCTCAGCCGACGATTACTCAACGCGGAGACCAGGTATTATGAGATGGAACGCTTATGTTTATGCTTATATTTTACATGCACCAAACTGCGGCATTACCTGCTCAACGCCGAGGTGCTGATCGTCTACAAAGCCGATGTCATCAAGCATATGTTGTCAGCCCCGATCCTCAAAGGGAGGCTCGGCAAATGGATGTTCGCTTTGTCAGAATTTGACATCAAGTTCCACCAGCAAAGGCCGTGAAAGGCCAGGCATTAGCCGATCTTATCATAGAGCGATCGGCTCCACAATCCCATTTCATCGGCATATCATCCTGGGCTTTGTTCTTCGACGGGTCTGCGTGCGACGCTGGTTGTGGCATTGGGCTCTTCATCATCTCCCCTCAGGGGGCACAATATGAGTTCGCCTTTCACCTCAAGGAGCATCATACAAACAACCAGACGGAGTATGAAGCTTTGTGCAAAGGCCTCGAGCTGTTACTGGATGTAGGCACCGAAGCAGTTGAAGTTTTTAGTGATTCAAAAGTCACCATTAACCAGTCAACGGATGACTTCAATTATGCAAGTGATTTGCTGTATCCATATCTCCTCCATTGTCAAGAGTTGATGGGAAAGTTCTGTTATGTTCAGCTCAAGTGGATACCAAGGGATGACAATGCCGAAGCTAACAAACTCGTGCAAATAGCTTATGGCTATGCAGAGCAAGTCGAGGACATCTGTGTCGACACCTTGCAACTGACATCAGCCGATTGGAGAGCCGATCTCCTCAATTACTTGAGGGATCTGGCTCGAGGGGCAGATAAGAAGATAAGACAGCGAGCTCTGAAACATGTGATCATTGGTGAAGAACTTTATTTCAGAACCATTGAAGGCTTGTTGTTAAATGCCTAGGCCTAACAGAGGCGCTCAGAATCATGCACAATGTACATGAAGGGACTTGTGGCACTCATCAATCAGCTCACAAGATGAAGTGGTTGATCAGAAGGTTTGGCTATTATTGGCCGACTATGTTGGAGGATTGTTTCAAATATTATAAAGGTTGCTAGGAGTGTCAAAGATTTGGGGCTGTACATATAGCTCCGGTTGGACCATTAAATCCTATTATCAAGCCGTGGCCATTTAGAGGCTGGGGCATGGACATGATTGGACAAATCAACCCTCCAACTAGCAAGGGCCATAAATGGATTTTGGCCACAACCGGTTTGTCTTGAGCGTTGTGGATAGTTGTTGCTTTTCACTTGCAATCTTTTCCATGTTCACATCATTGACTATGATGGCTGCTTCAACCTCGGATAATTCTTGTTGGAGGCATTTGATTTGTTCATTAAGTTTGACCTTCTTCGCGTCAAGCTCCTCCCTGGTTGATAGCAGTTGTTCATTGACACTTTGTTCATCAAGAGCTGCCTTGAGTTGGTTTGCTGCTGCACATTCCCTGGCGATTTCTTCCTTCAAAGCTGGATGTCTGTCACGAGAAGCGATGCTCATGGTGGCCGCCAGAACATCCTCACGGATGAAGCCCAGATGGGCCATAGGCCAAAGCTCCCACTTCAGGTCTGAAGGAAGAGCATCGCCGATTGACTCAAAGACCAATCGGATCTTATCACAGTCAATGACCAGTTGTTCGATTGGGACTTCCAATCGCTTCACAATGTCCTCAAGTTTGGCAACCATGTGTGCAGCATATGAAGGCGACATAGGCGGGCTCGCGGTCATCAATGTTTCACCGATGGTAGAAGGATCAAAGTTTAACAGATTTGCCACATTGAAAGTCTAACAAAGAAGGGGCGGTAAGATTAGGCAGTATTGAGGTAAAAACAGCATGATGAAGGTATGTGGTGGTCTTACCTCAAGCAAATCAGCCTCTACTTCGACTCCTGTGTGGCCGGATGTGTCTTTAGGTGGAGCATCACAACATTCCAACAAAGCTCCTCCTACATCGGCTTCATGCTCCCTACAGCAGGTATGATCATCCTGCATTGTACATGGAGTTTGTTGAATTAATGCAGATGGTGACAGAAAATCCAGGGGAGTAGGAGAAAATTCATTGGAGAATTGGGAGGTAATGGAGCCGAGGGAGCAACTGGCTTCTTGATGGATGCCTTTTTAAATCTCAACTGGCTGGGCCCTTTCCCTTCCCGTTGCTGTTTCAATCCTGGAGCAGCAAAGATGACTTTATCAAGAGAAGGTGCATTGGCTTGATACACTAGCACTGGAGCCATTTGCAGATACTTAAATGGCTAGCCTAATTCATTGGTTGGGCTTGGACCTTCTTGTAACTGAGTAGAACAAAACTCGGTTAGGTTCTGGAATAATAGAAGAAGGAAAAGAATCAACGCGGAAGTGGACATACCTCTTCCGGTGTGGCTTGGTATACTATGTCGATTGCCACAAGAACTGATGCAACTGTGCCCTGAAAGAGGTGGGGTCTCTAGTAATACCACCAAGAGTTGAAGCCATCAGAAGTGTGTACAAACTCTAGATCACCAGGAACTTGTAGCTTCAAGTCAGAAAAGATGGTATGGGCTTTGGAAGCTACCAATGAGTCGGTCAGTTCAGCTCGGCTCTGAATTCTCTCATGGATGATCAGACGTGGGGAAGTCTGATTTAAGCTGAACTGACGAGCAGCTAAGACAGGTTGGTATGATTCATACCCTAGCTTATGGATCCTATTGCTAGTGCTCATACTGACTAGGAGGAGGCACGGAGTGATCATGATGCTGAATATAGCTGGGATTCTTCATCAGTGGAGAAACTGTCCAATCTGAAGAAAGATGGGTTTTCAAAATACTCTAATTCAGCATATGCATCATAAGAGGACGTGATCTGAGAACTGTAGAAGCATTTGTACCACTCGGCCATTTCTGCAGCAGCGGTATTGGTTACTGGTAGCTGATGCAGGGCTTGGCCAAATGAAGTACAGGGAATAGACCTACCAGAAGAATCTGGGAAAGATTAGGATTCTAATCAAGGGAAATCTAGAATTTCAGTGCGAAAGTAGATCTTGCACCAGAGCTGAACAAACCACCAAGGTCCTCCTGTCTTCACATGCTGACTCGATATGATGCATTGGGTGTTCAGACAGAGGTGGCGATATAGAATTCCTAAGAAAAGTTTTCCCAGGGCAAGAGATCGGCCATTGGCTAGGGCATTGGCCAGGTTCAGATAGTTCTTTGTCGGGGCCAAAGAAGGACCATTGAAAAGAAAATGATCAAGCCAAAGGTTCAGAAAGGCGATGTGTTCTTTCACTGAAACTGGACCGGTTTGTTTATTGTGCTGACTGCTGTATTGGCTCCAATTTTGGGTACTGCTCTTCTCCACTATTTTCTTATGAGGGCATTCGGTTAAGGAAAATGGAGAAGGACATGAAGAATGGACATCGAGGCCCAGAATCATGACGAAATCCATCAATGTTGGGGTCATGGGGCCAGAGCCGAACAAAAAACAGTTCAGGCTACCTGACCAGAAATAGCCGATAGATCTAAGCAAGTTGTCATCTTTCTCCATGGGAGAAAGGGACAGAGTTAAGGCATCGGCTATGTGGGTGACTTGACAGGTGGAACCGTGCGCCCGTTTGACATGTTTATACCAATCGACCCAACCTTCCATTGGGAATGGCTAGGCTCGTAGTTGATCTGACCATAGATCTAGGTCTGGGGTGGTATGAACAAACGACGAGCGTTTGGTCTTGGTTCTGACGAGTTCATGCGGAGGTTCATAGGATTTGGGTCCGAGACTGAAAGTTGTGGAATTGGCTGATGAGGGGAGCAAAATTTCATCTGGCTAATCATAAAAAGTTAAAGGGCTCAGAGCGAGAAAGGCTACCACTTGCGCGGAAGTAGTAATCCAAGGAAGTTAGAAATTGTTACCTTTAAATCAAAAACTCGCTCGCAGAGAGTCTTTTCCTCAACCGCGCTGCTGGACGTCGCCATTTCACTAGGTTGGCCAAAGATGGATTGTAATGGTGAAGTATTTTTGCGTCAAGAGGTGGAAGGCAGGTTTTGGAACTGTCCATGCCCAACGGAGTAGCGCGGGATTTTTGGAATTTGGCCAAAGGATTCGTGCCTTTGGTTGGATGGTCAGAGTGTGGGACCACCGTTGGCTACTAGCCGATGCTGATTCAAGTTAGTACTAATCGGCTGAGAACCGTTCTGCATGGTCTGGACCTATGTGAAGATCGGCTCGACTCATCATGTTGTCACTAGGATCCGATTTTTGAGCATAACCTAGTGCGTTGCCACTAAGTCGATGCCACTGAGTTGATCTAATTGTGCCGATCTTCAAAAGTGAATCTTTAAGTTTGGCTCGGTACGTTGCTACTTAAGCTGATGTTGAAGAGTCTTAGAGGGATTTTGGATGAAGGAATCAGTAAAGGAAAGTTCATTAATTTATATATTCTTACTAAGGAATATATACATTGATGACAAAATATAAAAAAAAGGGCTCCCCAGAGCCGATTCCATGACTATCGATTTGCCCAAAATTTGGGATTCTTCCTAAGAGCCGACGCAACGGCGAAAAGATAAAATTAACTGATTAAAAAAACTAAAACTAAAGACGATTTAAGCTTCGCTATCTTCGGACGGCTCGTCGCCGGCGTCCTCACCGTCCTCGTCCACCTCGTCGTCGGCGTCCTCACCATTAGAGAGCTTAAGGTCTAAGGGACCTTCATCTCCTTGGGTGAGGAGGTCCTCATCTTCATCCGGCACTTCCAACGCGGTGTCGTTAGCGTCTTCCTCCTCGGGCTCTTCGGCCTCCTCCATCTCCGTCATCCCAGGAGAAGAGGTCGTCGTTGCTGGAAGGGAGAAGGGGGCCAAGGGTGAGGACGTCGAGGTCCTCGCCACTTGTCATCTCTGAGTCGCTGTACTCGGAGGATGATCGGCGGCGGTGGCTCCATCTGATCGTCGTGGAAATGGAGCGTCGGTGGGGGAGTGCTCGTCCCGCTGCTATGGCCGGCGTCGGGGTCGATGCCGGAGTCGTCGCTTGAGATGATGATGACCTCCGGTGGAGCAGGGGCAACGGACGGAGGAGGCAGTGGCTCCAATGTCGGCGCAGCTGGAGCTGGGAGCACCGGCGCCATACTCTCCAAGTGGGAGAGGACGCGCTCCACCCGAGAGGGAGACCTCGAGGGCCCTGTGATGGAAGGGGAGGAAGGATGCTCTGGGATGTTGCTACCCTTAGAAGACATGGGAGAGGACAGGGGGTCTCGGCTTTCTTTGGCTCAAGAAGGAAGAAGAGGCGGTTGCTGATGTGAAGAAAACAGGGGAACCCTTGTACTTGTGAAGTACTAAATCACAGGAAGATGAAGAGGCGTTGCACGGTTACCAAGGCACCGAACAGTCATCATTACGGGAAGGACCGCGTGGAGTTCCAAGTCCGATGGGACGGGGCGGTCAGCGCTCGTTTCTTATTTGGTAACGTGGCATTTCTGGTTCGACGCGACAGATCGGCAGGAAATCCATCCTCATTTGGTTTTGAAATAATATCTTTATTTGCCAAAACCAGGGGGCATGTGTTGGCTCCAGAATTTAGCCGACCCAGGTTAATGGGCCTGGATCGGTTTGGAGCTAAAAGTTGGGCTATCCAAGGGAGAGATAGCGTGTATCCTGCCTTTTGGGCCAAATGTCCGTGTATCTTAGGAAAGATAGTTTCTGTGGTAGAGAGTCCGATCGGGACTCCAGTTTAGTTAAGATTTAGAGTTAAATTAGGAAATGATAGACTTGCTATCCAAGTCTACGGACTATAAATATGTAACCGTACCTACGAAATAAACAGAGACTACTCACGTTCGTCAACAGCGGTTGTCTCCACATTCTCTCGGCGCATCACCAGCCCTAAGTAGTTAGGGTTTCAAGGTATATCGCCATGCTGTTCTATTGACTTCTTTCGTAGATGTTAGTAGGGTATTACAGCGTTCTGCCTATGGTAGATCTTGTACTAAGCGTTGTTGTTGGGAAGATCTGCTAGTTATCATGTGCATCGACCCGATCCATTCATTCTCTGAGCTTCATGACATAGATCGGATCGTGCACAATTTACCATCATGCTATGCTTTGATGTTATCATCTTCTTCAATATATGCTGCATCAAGCCACCGCCATATTTTGTTAGATTTGCATGATACAAGAGGCTTGCTTAGGTTGATGTT
Organism: Paspalum vaginatum; assembly: GCA_030272315.1. NCBI lineage: Eukaryota > Viridiplantae > Streptophyta > Magnoliopsida > Poales > Poaceae > Paspalum > Paspalum vaginatum. The sequence continues at coordinate 22,425,730 of CM059019.1, read as the reverse complement.
GGTTTATCTGTTTAAATATCGTACTTTCTTGCATCTTGATCGGTTTCTAGCTAGAGATAATACTCTGTTTATTATTTATCACACTAGCTTCTATTAAAGAGCCGATCTGGGTAAGCAGATCACTTTATTTTTGTGCATCTTTTATACATCGCCTAAGTAGCGTCGGATCGGCTCGTGGAGTATTGATGGAGGTTTGCCGATGTCAAGAACCGACACGGGAGAGCCGATCCGAGCGATCAGGCTAGTATTTAACGTTTACCCTGTTTTGTTTGTTCATGCAGAGAGAACAGGAGCTGACCACCGTCACCAACACCACCTTCCTAGATATAAGGTCAAGCCAAGTGGCATACCCTACCACCACCATAGCCAGCAGTCGGCTAACCGTTTAGCCGACTAGGAGCCGCAGCAAGGAGGAGCGACCTATATGTCCACATACACCTCCCGGCTCGCATTGTGTTGATCCGTTGGTACACTGCCCAGCGGTTTCCTGTGGCAACAGGTGGAATGTGAATAGAGAGCCTTCCTTAATTCCTTTCTAGCTGGCCAGTTGAGCAACAAGTCAACGAGATGCCAAACCTGAGCTACTCTACACATCGGATGCGAACACCCATCAACCAGAGGTTGGTGGCTGATGAAAATGACAATGGAGTCAAATCCAACAACATCCACCTTTGTTCTTCCCCACTCAATCTGTTTGGGAAAGAAAATAAGTGGTCTGTGTCATCAGTTGGAAGTCTGCTCAATGTCAGAACAGGATTTAAGATCAACCCTTACTTCAACTACATGGGCCATGTGGGACATCACCATTGGCCATGGAATCGAAGAAAGGTGGAAATGCAACCTGCCATGAGATGAATCCATTCTCGACACTCTTCTTGAGAAGAGAACTTGGTGTTCTTCCATTTCATAGAAGGATGAAACATCGTGACCACACAAGTGTCACTTGGGAAAAAATGTCAACTGAAGGCAAATATGATGTTGGAGCTAGGAGGAAGCTGACATCAACTCCAAGGAGACATTCACCCAAAGGGAGTAGAATACAAGGACTGAGTTGCCTAAAAATCAAAACTCCCAACACCATGTAGAAAGTCCAAGTAGCAGCAACGAAGATATGACGGATAGCCCCTAAAATTTAATTGAAAGAGATGAGGAGGCAAAACAAGAGTAGAGATAGGAATTCGCCTAACATAGGCGAGCATAACAGAAAGTAAGCAACATCATCGTCACCCCAGGGAGCAAGCTAAAGGGTAATGTACAATAGTACAAGCTTGGGGGAGGATTTGTCAGGCACCCCACAAGATGCAATGGACACAGGGGGAGATATGCGAAGCATAAGCTTTAAGTTCACATTCAGTTGCAATAACTAAGCTTGGGGGAACGCCGCCAGGTATGCACCCTGCACCGAATATCATGCATTTCATGATCATATCTTTTATCCTATCTGCCATGATGCCAAAAATATGTTTGTTTCATTCCCTTTTCCAATCCCAATAAAGAAAAACACCATAAAAATTTGCATAGTACAAAATACCAAAAAGATTTGCTTGCAACCATGAATAAACTAACTCCTACCCATAATGCTAGAGTTTTGTTTATGCCCTCTACTTAAAGGAAATGATAAATAGTTGCTCTGCTAATTCCTTGTAAGTATTTTGTATATAACTTGATACTCTCCAACAAAATTTGAACTTATTGGCATAAGTTGTGATCCTTTCTCTAATGTTCAACCTTGTGGGAGCAAGCACTTTCAAACCAAGTCTAGGTTGTTGTGAGAATGTGATATAACCAAAGTTTGAATTACACCCATCTTAATCCTAGTAAGGTGAATTCTCAGAGTTTTCTTTTTGAAAATAAAACTGAAGCAAGTTCCTTAGTGGTTTGAAATACCTATCCAGAGCCAAATGCTTACATGATCATACCTCTACATATGCTACTTATTGTTGTATTGAGTTTTGTCAAACTTTGAGTCCTTATGAAGTAGTGACACTTCAAATCCCGATCAATTACTCCTTCATATCCACTTCACCTGCTAGCCTTCCTATATCTGGTTATGCTTAAATTCACATTGAATTCAAGCATCCACAGTCACTAGATATTCCACCACCATACAAAAACCATATCCATCATCCACATACTCATCCACTATTATGGTCTTCCAAATAAATGCTCCAGACATATTCCTCAAATATCCCCAAGTTCCCTTACAGAGTGAGACATGGAGCTATGAAAAAAAGTGAAAAAAAAAAGATATGAAAAAAAAGAAAAAAGTGATAGCTCCATGTGCTCAAAGGTTTCAAAGTTTCAAACAAGGGGATCCATCAAAATAAGGAGTATCTTAACCAAGACCATATTCCCCCATCAACACAATGTTGAGTATGTTGGACCCATTTCCATATACTCTTCCATATCTGTTCATCTTCTCCACCACCATAAAGACACCATCCATTCTCTATTGATCGGAATGAGGGGTACCACTAACTTTGCTAGGACTAGTTTTTGACTCAGCAACATACACAACATAGGTAAGCATTCTTTATCCCCACCTCGAGCTCCACACAAGCCTATAGTTTGTAGGGAAAAAGAATGGCCTCTAAGGCCCTATGAGGAATTTGATAACCACTTGAGCAATTCGAGAGTACCATTTAAGGAACTTGGTGCTTTAATTGAAATTTTTTCAAAACCTCCGAGAATGAAACATGAAAGGAAATTTCATTGGGTAAGATTCTACTACGGTTGTTCCATCTCTCAACCGCCAAAGACAAGGTGAGAAGTCAAGAAGCCCCACAGGTATGGATAAAAAGGTTGGGATACATTTGTGCCAGTTTGGTCAATTCATAAATGGTAGAGCATTTGGTTGTGCACTTAATACTTGCAGAGTTATTGACATTGATGCAACTCCTGATCCGCCGAGCCTAAGTCTTAGCTTTGCTCGGTTCAAGCTTGGGGGCACGTTGGCGGTCGCTATTTCCTGATTTCGACTGCCAATTCCTCGGTGAATAAATAGGGTATAAGCCAAACTCTATGCATTATTTACCTTGAACTAACGAATTCCACGAGTTTTGGTGGTTTTCGATGTTTTACTAGGGAGATGCTCAAATTCCATGGAAAATAACATCATAAGGAGAAAGCACAGAGTGGGCACAAAAGGGCTTGAGATTGGATTACAAATAACATCATTATGAAGTATCTCAAGTGCCCTCAAGAACCAAACCATTGCAAAGAGCTCATTGAAATAATCAAAATGGAGTTTTGGATCACTCAATGTGGAGTCCAGATGTGAAAGTTACGACCGTTGCAAGTTCAACAACACCGGCCACAAGGAAAGTGGTCGGGCGGCCAGTACTTCGGCCGGGCGGCCTAAGGGCAGGCTGGCCGGCCATGAACTCCCTCCAAATACCTCAATCTTCATTGGAAGCAACCAAGGAACTCACTAAGGACCCATATACACCTAGGGGATCAAGCCCAAGTGAGGATAATGGTTGGAAGGCCAACATATGGACCAATAAGTGACTAAGTGCTAGAAGGGCTGGCCGCCTAGCCTAGTACTCAGGCCGCCCGGCCTGTTACTTTGGCCCCCCGGCCTCCCACTTGGTCACCCGACCTTCCCACAACACATGCATGCAAAGAAGCACAACTAGGACACAAATCAACCATCAATCAAAGGAACAAAGGCATGCATGATGGATGGATCCTTGAGACATACTTTCCAACCAATGAGGAACATCGTAGTGGCAGCCAGAGGCTAAGTCCCAGAACACCAGGCCAAGGACTTAGGCCTTCTAGCACGTGCTCTAACCGAAACAACCGCCACCGCCTCAAAGATTGGAGATTAAGCCATCCAAAACAGCGTCTGTGCATCGAAGGGTCGAAAGGCCACAATGCCAGGCCGCCCGGCCTCCAAATTGTTGTGGATAGGGATGCTGTAAAAACATCTTTTGAGGAATGGGCCAGACTGGGGCATTTCTCAAGAACAATATTTAAGGGCCCCGATACTACCATTTGGATCTTTGGCTCACGATTTCGATAGTCATACCGGTGATTTGGAGGAGATCTCCCGAAAAGTCTTTAGTGCTCATTTCAGTCAACTCTCCATTATCTTTCTTTGGTTGAGTGGCATGTACTTCCACGGTGCCCGTTTTTCCAATTATGAAGCATGGCTAAGCGATCCTACTCACATTGGACCCAGTGCTCAGGTAGTTTGGCCAATAGTAGGGCAAGAGATTTTGAATGGTGATGTAGGTGGATTCCGAGGAATCCAAATAACCTCTGGGTTTGTTCAGATTTGGCGAGCATCCAGAATAGCTAGTGAATTACAACTCTATTGTACCGCAATCGGTGCATTGATTTTTGCATCGTTAATGCTTTTTGCTGGTTGGTTCCATTATCACAAAGCCGCTCCCAAATTAGCCCGGTTCCAAGATGTAGAATCTATGTTGAATCACCACTTAGCGGGGCTATTAGGACTTGGGTCTCTTTCTTGGGCGGGACACCAAATCCATGTATCTTTACCAATTAACCAATTTCTCGACGCTGGGGTTGATCCTAAAGAGATACCGCTTCCTCATGAATTTATCTTGAATCACGACCTTTTGGCTCAACTTTATCCTAGTTTTTCCGAAGGAGCAACCTCCTTTTTCACCTTGAATTCATCCAAATATGCAGAATTTCTTAGTTTTCGCGGAGGACTAGATCCAATAACTGGTGGTCTATGGTTGAGCGATATTGCACACCATCATTTAGCTATTGCTATTCTTTTCCTGATCGCAGGTCATATGTATAGGACCAACTGGGGTATTGGTCCTGGACTTAAAGATATTTTGGAGGCTCATAAGGGCCCTTTTACAGGACAAGGACATAAGGGTCTCTATGAAATCCTAACAACGTCATGGCATTCTCAATTATCTCTTAACCTAGCTATGCTAGGCTCTACAACTATTGTTGTAGCTCATCATATGTACGCCATGCCTCCCTATCCATACCTAGCAACTGACTATGGTACACAATTTTCCTTGTTCACACACCACATGTGGATTGGCGGATTTCTAATAGTCGGTGTTGCTGCACATGCAGCCATTTTTTTGGTAAGAGACTATGATCCAACTACTTGATACAACAATCTATTAGATCGCATCCTTAGACACCACGATGCAATCATATCCCACCTTAACTGTGTATGTATATTTCTGGGTTTTCACAGTTTTGGCTTGTACATTCATATTGATACCATGAGTGCTTTATGCCGCCCCCCAAGATATGTTTTCGGATACCGCCATACAATTACAACCCATCTTTGCTCAATGGATACAAAATATCCATGCCGGCGCGCCTGGTGTAATAGCTCCTGGTGCAACAACAAGTACCAGCTTAATGTGGGGAGGTGGCGAGTTAGTAGCTGTAGGCGGCAAAGTTGCTTTGTTACCTATTCCATTAGGAACCGCAGATTTTTTAGTCCATCACATTCATGCATTTATAATCCATGTGATTGTATTAATACTTTTGAAAGGTGTTTTATTTGCTCGCAGTTCCCGTCTGATACCTGATAAAGAAAATCTTGGGTTTCGCTTGCGGGTTGGAGGGTGGGCCGCTCGGCCTATAGACTTAGCCAGTTCACCGACCTACAGCCTCCTATAAATAGAGGGTCACTCCCCCACTCCAAAATGCGCACCATTGTACACTCTCTCCACTCTCTCCCTTAGGGAGGTGCCCCTTCGGGTGGCGCTACCCCTTCTAGTTCAATGTTTAGTAGGAGTTAGAGTCAGGCTCTGCATATTCCAGAGCGGTCTTTGGGAGTTTGGTATGAGTCCCTTGTATCTTTCTTTTCCTGTAAGACTTTGAGTTTATTTAATATATTCCTTTATTTAAGTTCAAGCATTTACATTCCTGCCTATGGTTATGATCAAAGTGTAGGGATGTCATTAGACTATAGTTAGCATTGCTCTATGATGCTATGATTAATCTAGTCTATTTACTTGCGGGTTCTTTGTTCACACTGTTAGTTAAGTCATAGCAGTTGTGATGCTTCCACTTGTTTCTAGCAAAGTGGAGGAAGTGAATAACCAGAGTTTACTCTGGAAGTTCACCTTGGTTTGCAACCAGCCCCACGCAACTCTGGGTGCCTCGTGTGTACCGTACATATTTCATGCATAGGCTTTGGGTAGCCCCTTTTGGTGACAGCACTAAGGCGTCTCAGTATTCCACTCCCGTCGTCCGGGCTGGCGCCAGGTTATGTTCCAACATGTATGTAGACGCATAGTCGGGCTCCCTAGAACCCACCTTTCTCAGCTGGGTAATCAGCACTTTGGTGCCTGGTAGTGATTCTATAGCCGCGATGTCCGATGCAGTAAAGATGACTAGACTAAACCATAACCTCAGTCATGTCACGACCTTAGTAGAGTGACAGTTGGAGCTTGCTTTGTCTTTTGGCTTGCGCTTAGTAAAGGAAGATCTCATCAGGAACCAGATCCATCTCGTTGTCCTCCTAGCTTCATGTTGAGCTATGTATCCTTGTGGAGTGTGTCAGTGTGCTGTTAACTTTTCTTTTTATTATTTAGAATGAAAGAGTAAAATAACAAGACGTTGGATAAGTTAATAACTCTATCTCAATGCTTCCCTATGGATAAATACGATACCTTGGAATACTCTCGAGTGAAAGCTACAACGGTCTCCGTACGCTTGCGGAGTAAAATCTGTTAGGCTAAGAACTGCCAACACTATGTTGTGAGATTGGGGAAATAGAAACACTAATAGAGTAGCAAGCTGAACTTTACAATCTCATCATTGAACACACCATAAAAGATCAAATCACTGCAGCACAAAAGAAAGTCAAGGGTATGGCGCACATTCGAGAGGGTATCAATGAGGAGAACAAGGCTTGTTTCAAACTTGATGAAGAGGGAGTCCCATGGTTCAAAAATCGCTTAGTGGTACCAAAGGACATAGAGCTAACAAAGAAAATACTAGATGAAGCCCACAACTCCTTGCTTGCTATGCACCCTGGGAGCAATAAAATGTACCATGATTTGAAACAAAAATTTTGGTGGACTCGTATGAAAAGAGAAATCGCCAAGCATGTGTCTGAATGTGATGTATGCCCAAAGGGTGAAGGCTGATCACTTAAAACCTGCTAGCATGCTTCAACCACTAGAAGTCCCGGCCTAAAAGAAAGGGTATGATTCCATGTGGTGATCATCAATAGACTAACCAAGTCAGCTCATTTCATTCCAATAAAAACCACTTATAGAGAAAAGAAGTATGCCGAATACTATATTGACCGCGTTGTCTCATTGCATGGAGTTCCAAGAACCATCACTTCTGATCAGGGTTCTCTGTTTGTATCCCATTTTTGGGAGCACTTACAAGCAGCATTGAGTACAAGCTTGGTTAGTAGTTCAGCATACCATCCACAAACAAGTAGGCAAGTGGAAAGGATAAATCAAGTGCTTGAGGATATGTTGAGGGCGTGTGCGTTGACTTACACTACTAAGTGGGATGAATGGTTACACTTTGCCGAGTTTGCGTACAATAACAGTTACCAGAAGAGCTTGGAAATGGCACCTCTATATGGTAGAAGATGTAGAACACTTTTAAACTGGTCTAAACCAGGAGAGCTTGTGATCTTTGGCCCTGATCTTGTGGAGGATGCAGAAGAGCAAGTGCGATTCATCCAAAGCAACCTGAAAAGGGCACAATCTAGGCAGAAAAGTTACTCAGATAAGAGAAGACCCTTAGCATTTGACAAGGATGACCATGTGTACCTTCAGGTTTCACCCATGAAAGGTGTGCATCGTTTGGTGTGAAAGGGAAGCTAGCACCATGATATGTGGGCCATTCAAAATCATCGAGAAGTGTGGATCAGTTGCTTAAAGATTAGAACTGCCACCTCACCTTGTCGTGATACATGATGTCTTTCATGTTTCACCACTCAAGAAATGTCTTCGTGTGCTGGACCAGATTGTTGATACTTTAAATATTCACATTGAACCTGACCTCACATATCAAGAACACCCCATCAAAATACTTGACCAAAAGCAAAGAGCAACACGCCGAACAACTATCAACTTTTACAAGGTTCAATGGAGTAATCTCTCCAAAGAAGAGGCAACTTGGGAACAAGAAGATTATTTGCGCAGCAAATATCCTGATTTTCTTCCATCTACTTAAAATGGGTATGTCACAACAACTGTACTTTCAAATTAAATTTGAAATTCACAACCATGCACTTTCTTCTCTCTTTAACTTAAACCACCCACATCACATCTCAAATATCAGGACGAAGTTTATTTAAGGGGGGGTGAGCTGTGATGCCCCTGGCATCACAAGTGCATCACATCAGCATCATTGATTTGTTTGCATCATTTCATAAGCATTTCATATAGAGTGCATGAATGGACTAAGTCATTTGAATCAACTAAACTCAGTTTTTACTGAAATTGCCTTTGTATTGGCTACCGTAATTTCAAATCTGTTACGAATTAGATAAAACTTTATATACCAAATTTGTAGACAAGTTCATGATAAACATGTTTGGTATTTTGTACTTTGACATGCATAAAGGTTTGCATAGTGTTTTGAGTCATTTTCTGTCAACTTGTCGAATATGTCAAATATAGGTCAATTTAATAAATTCAAATTTCTGTGAAACAAAATTCCTTATCAGACAATACTTTGTATATGAAAGTTGTTGATCATGAAAAACTAAAAAATATTGGTATATTTAATTTCTCATGAAAATGAACAGAAATAGGCCCAATGGAATTTACAAACTTAAGTGTTCAGTAGGTCAAACAGAGGTTAGTCTTTTGAATTCGAATTCCACTCAACAATTCTACAAAACCTAGTATTAAAGTTCATAGGAAAGTTGTAGAACATCAAATTTAAAACACTTCTTGTTTTTTGAGTTTTTAGTGAATCGGTCTCTAAGTTCACTAAAAATGCGAAATTTAGATAAGGTTTCCTGCAGTCAAACAACATTTTTCCAAATTCTGAATTCCCTTCTTTTCTCTTCTCTGAGTCGCCAATAGGTGGAGCCACCCCAACCATGGGCACAGCTGGCCACCTGCCAAAGCCGGGCAAGCAGTGCCCAGCCCTTGACCTCGCCATGGGCTATCCTTCAGGTGGAAGTCGACTCCGCACTCCATCTCTCGCTCTGCCCCTCCCCACTCACTCTCTTGCTCCCTCGGCCTCGTCTCCCTGCGCACGGATACTGGCCACCATTGCCAGCCAGAGTGTGGGCTCGCACTACTGGCCCTCCGGCCTTCCTCTTGCCCTGCTATAGCAGTGCCTGCGTCGCCTCACATCCGTCCATCGAACCGCAAGAAATCAGTGTCGATTGATCCTTCCTCGCCTTGTTTTCGCACGCCGCCGCAATTGCCGCTCGGTTCAAGCTCTGGGTCGCTGTGGTGGACCATCTCCAAGCCATCCCCACACCACCATAGACGAGTTCCTCATTGGCCAGGGTAGCTCGTGCGCCCCTCAAAGCCGCCGCTCCCGCTCCCCGTCGATGGATCGAGCTCGCGGCCGGCACCACGCGGACGTCGTCGGTCTCTCCATTTCACAACGCATTTCCCGCCCACTCATTCCTCCCTATGCGACGAGTCATTGGGGAAAGGGTAGCCCCTCACAGGGAATACCTACCTAGACTCTCCTCCAGTGACCTCAAGGTCTCCACGTGCCGGCGCACACGCCAAAAGCCTGGGCTGCCGTACGCCCTGCTCCCTGTCTGATGGTAGAAGAAGGAGACAATTTTCCCAAAACCCCCTACATTTATTTATAATTAAGTACACTGTTTCATGAGTCTTGTGGATCTCGCAAACTAGCCCCTAGAGTCTAGGATTAATCACGTTTGGGTCCCTGTCCCATGAGATGATGATTTAAATGCAATTTCTTGGTGTGAACTTTGAAAATCCACTGGAAATCATTGAAAAATGCTAAAAATACAAACTAAGTTGCATTGTTCTCCTTTTGAGTAGATGTACAGAATGGTAAAGATAGGGGGCGGGTCCATGAAATGACCTTTTTGCCCTCGGTTTATTGCATGCAAGCTAAAGCCAAACAAATGCTAAAAGTGGCCTAAATGGGTTCCAAAATTCATGAAACTCGAACATTAGCTTTATAGTGATATGTAGGCTCTGTGATCAATTTTGGTGACCCTAATACATAATGGTAAATTAGTGTTTTGCCTCATGCATGTATTTTGTGCATTTTATAAGAGTGAAAAATACTTGATATATATAATGTGCTTCAAATATTCCATTGAAATTTGTATGAGCTATCCATTGTATTTATAGCTCACTGTAAAAGTTTGAACTCCAGCATCCAGTGTGGTTGGTGATTTGAAATGAAAATATATTGCATGTTAAAACAAACAATTGAAAATGTGACCTTAATTTGTAAAATAAATTCCATGAAAAATCTGGGAGCATGGTAGGTGAGTCTAGGTTCCAGAAAGCTTTATTAGAAATTTTATTGTTGCTATTATGATTTGCATCTAAATTAAGGTGAAATAAATAATGGGAAATAAAAGTGCTATCACACAAAGTTCATTTGACTTGCTAATTTTGTACCTGATATTTATGTCAAGACATAATTGTTGTAAAATTTTTATGTCCAGAAACCATTTATGTGAATTATGATAAATCTGAGCATTTAAAGGTCAAATTTTTTTCCGGAATATCTATAATTAAATTATAACTCCTTTGTTGCTGAAATTTGGAGGATAGCATTGTATAGTATCTAGCTGCATGTCATATAGTTTGGCTCATTTGAAATTGTCTAACACCCTGCACTCAAAATGAGTGTTTATATCATAAAATAAATATATTGCGTAGTGAAACTGTTGTATGTCTCCTAGGAATGAATTAAGTTTGCATGGTTGCAATTTATTAACTTGCTACATGTTTAAATGTATATCACACCAACATAGCCACACATTTATTTCACTCATTTTCAACTTCTTATCGTGCTGCACGTTAAACTTATATCACACTAGCATCACATGCATCCAGTTGCACTCATTCTACATCATGTCATTCATATAGTGACACTTATGGTAGAAACATGATCAAGGAGTTGGCACAAGGATTCGTCAAGAACCGCTGAGGGCCTCAAGTGCTTCCTGAGCTTCTGGCATCCACTAAAACCTGTCCACCTTCTTCAGGAGCTTGTAGAAAGGCATGCCGCGCTCGCCCAGTCGTGAGATGAATCGGCTCAGCACGGCCATGCACCCGGTGAGCTTCTGCACTTTTTTCTGTGACTTGGGGGGCTGCATCCTGAGAATCACATCGATCTTCTTGGAATTAGCCTCGGTCCCCCGCTTACTGACGATGAACCCGAGTAAATATCCGGCTGGAACCCCGAATACACATTTGGTCAGGTTGAGCTTCCAGCGGAACCTTCTTAGGCTGTTGAAGACCTACTGGATGTCGTTGATGAAGTCTTCTGCATTCTTCGTCTTGATCACTACGTCATCGATGTAGGCTTCGATGCGCTTGCCCCAATGCTCGGCCAAGCACATCTGGATCACGCGCTGATACGTGGCCCCAGCGTTCTTCAACTCGAAAGGCATGGAGGTGTAGCAGAATGCCCCGAATGGCGTGATGAAGGTTGTTTTCTCTTGATCCTCCAAAGCCAGGCTGATCTGATGATAGCCCGAGTAGCATTCGAGGAAGCATAAGAGAGAGCATCTAGCCATCGAGTCGACTACTTGATCTATTCTAGGTAGCTCGAAGGGATCTTTCGGGCAATGTTTGTTGAGATCGGTATAATCAACACACATCCGCCAGTCTACTTTATTCTTTTTCAAAACGAGTACAGGGTTTGCAAGCCAGTCGGGATGCATGCCTTCTCTAATAAACCCGGTAGCTTGGAGCCGGGTTAACTCCGCATGAATCGCCTCCCTCTTGTCTGGAGAGAAGCGACGCAGCCTCTGCTTGATTGGCTTGGTGTTGGGGCACACTTTGAGTTTGTGCTCAGCCAATTCTCTTGGGACTCCGGGCATATCAGCGGGCTTCCAGGTGAACATATCCCAATTGTCCCTCAAGAACCGGATGAGCGCGCTTTCCTATTTGGGAGGTAGGATTGCGCTGATGGTCACCGTCTTCGAGGCGTCGGGGAGGTCGAGACTCACTTCCTTGGTCACCAGGGTCGCTTGGATCGCCGTGGTGGGGATCTGCTCATGAGTCGGGATTGCCTGGTTTTCCTTCGGGAGCTTGTTCGCATCGTCGATGAGTCGAGGTTGAGCCGCTGCAGTGGTCGTGGGGTAGGCCGTCTGGAACGCCTCTCGTGCGCAGAGAGCAGAGGCCTTGAAATCTGCCCGCACGGAGAGAACTCCACGTGGGGCTGGCATCTTCAGTACCAGGTACGAGTAATGGGGGACAGCCATGAATTTGGCTAACCCAGGCCGCCCAATGATGGCGTTGTAGGCGGATTCGAAGGTAGCCACCTCGAAGCGCAGGGTCTCGGTGCGGAAGTTTTCCTCCGTTCCGAAGGTGATGGACAGACTGATGTACCCCAGCGGGTACTCCCCCTCGCCAGGCATGATCCCGAAGAAGGGACTATCTGACTCCTCCAGATCGTCGATGGAGAGCCCGAAAGATAGCAAGGTCTTGGTTAACATGACATTTATGCTGCTGCCGCCGTCGATCAGGGTCCTCATGAGTCAGCTCTCGTGGACCATCGCGCTAACTAGCATGGGGTATTTGCCTAGGTGATCGTACTTGAGCCACTGGTCAGCCCAACTGAACGATATCGTCAGGTCCGACCAGCTGTATGGCTCCGGAGGTTCCTTAGTGGCCACTAAGACTTGGCGGTCGTCGAGCTTCTGCAACCGCTTGCTCTCCAGGGAGCCATGCCCCCCAAAGATGACATTGACATGCTGGTTAATGTTGGGGAAGCCGGCGCCACTACCCCTATTCTGCTGAGGCAGGGGCCCCTGATCACGCTGGAGTGGCGGTGGAGGAGGGAGAGCCACGAAAGGCCTGCCATTAGCGATCGAAGCCTTGAAGTCCCTGCAGTCGCACAGGGTGTGATGCATCTCCTTATGGTAGGGACATGGTGCGTCGAGGAGCTAGTCAAGTGACCTCTGCCCCCCTTGCCATGGCAGAACGTGCAACCGCGTGGGCGATGGCCCCACAGTCTGGACTTCCACCCGTGGTCTCTTTTCCCAACGACGATCTTGCCGCGAGGACTCTTCATGCTTCCCACGTTTTTCTCGTTGTGCGTCGACCAAATCCCGAGCTCGCTCATCCACGATGATGTATCCGTCGGCATCGCGGAAGAGCTGCTCGGATGTGACCATGGACTTTTGCAGGAGGGCTTTTACGAAAGTCTCATCCCTGGAACCTCGGAAGAAGTCATCGATTACTGCCGCATCGACGATGTTGGGAATTCTATTCCGCATCAACTAAAACCGCTTGAGGTATGATCGAAGACCTTCGCCATCCTTGCGCTTGATAGACTTGAGGTCCCAAGGCTGTCTTGGCTTGTTTGACAGCGACTGGAAATTGGCGATGAAGCACCGACAGAAGTCATCCCAGTTGTCGATGCAGTCATGCCTGAGGTGTCATAACCACTGCAGTGCATCCTATCCCAGGACAATCAGGACTTAGGCCCTCATCACGTCTTCACTCGCTCCGGCCGCACTAGCTGCTGTCGAGTACACAGCTAGCCAGCTAGCGGGATCGAGCTTTGCCTCGTACTTGTCAACGTTGGATACCTTGAAGTTCTGCGGCCATGCTACTCCACGGAGCCGAGTAGTGAAAGCTTGGATTCCGACCACGCCACGCTGGGCTGGTTCATACCGACCTCCGTCTTGAGCTGCTGGGTCGCGGCTTTGAGGGGACCGAGGGCGATTCATCCCTAACCAGTCGTGGACTGAACGCCATGCCGTCGGGCTGTTGACAGATGCTCCCGGCCGAGTTAGCCCTGCCCTGGTCTTCTTGGTGTGGCGCCCGAAGTCACGGTCGTAGTTGTTATGACGTCGGAGCTCCTCTACATTCCGTTCCACGTGCAATCTTTTGATATTGTTGCACGTGTCGCGCCTCTCGTTGATGGCTTGACGGGCGTCGGGGGCCGCCGGAGGGATGGCCAGAAGGATGTGGTGAGCTACCTACGCGAAGATCTGCCGATACGCTTCCCCCTCCAGAGTCTAAGGGAGAGTGTCTGCTAGCCGCACCAAGACTCCCCCCGATTGACTCGGGGTGCCTATGGCCACGGCAAAGTTGGGCAGTAGGTTGTGCCCTGCCGGCAAAGGTGGTCAGGGTTGTACGTGGTTCCCCGCGTCGTGCGCCGCTTCCCCGTGATCCCGCTGGTACTGCTGATCCTGCATGTGCCGACGGTTGCGCTGCTGATTGTTTCGTTGCCGACGGAATTCAGCTTGTTTCGGCGTCTCGTCTGGGTCAGTCGCCTCATCCTGCGAGACGAGCAGGGTCGGGTTTTGATTTCCCGCATTATGGTGACGGCGGATGTTGCGCTGCCAGTTGCGGCATCGCCGCCGGTCGCGCTGTTGAGGCGTTTCTTCATTGACGGACTGTTCATCGCCAAAGATAGGATCGTCCTCCATCTGCATGCCAACGACGAGGACTTTGGAGAAGTGCGTCGACATCTCCGAGCAAGCCTGATCGTTGAGGAGTGTCAACGACCCCTCCGAGTGAAGCTCGGAGTCGGGAAGCGTGGATCCCGATGCCGTAGTCGTCTGAGGTTGCTCGCTTCTGGACCTGCCGGGAGATTCCAGGTTGCAGACCATCTCAATGCAGGCATGCTCGCCGCCCTCTCGGGAAAGAGGTGGCCGAGTCGACTGCTGTGGAAGTGCTATCTCTGACTTTGCCACCGTGCGCGCGCTGCACCACGCGGCAGTTCTGCCGCTTGGGGTAGAGTTGATGACAAGGCCTAGATGGAATCCAGTCACCAGTTCCTCGACCATGTGATAGATGTAATCATCCACGAGTGGTGTGGACGTTGAACCTGAGGGAGGTCTTGTCGTCTTCTCACTGCCCCCCTCCTTGAGTCGAGGTGGCTGAGGCTTCAGTGGACGGTGATGGCTTGCGGTCTCCCATCGCACATCCTCATCGTGTTTGAGGAGAGCCGTGGCACGACGAACGAATCGTAGATGCGACGAGGTCGACTGACAAGCTGCCGCGGTGTTGCAAGGGCTACAGGGAGGCTTGGTGGGGGCCCGATCTTGCGCGCGATCTGTGGCTTTGCTTCTTTGGCCATCAGTCGGGGTCTTTCGGTGAGGCGGGGTTACCGGTGTAGAAGTCGAGGACGTGCGGCGAGTCATCGGTTGCCACGATTTCGTCTCCCGACTGATCTGAGTCTAGACCCGGGTCGGGGAAGTGGAGAGCGCGGTGGGTCGAGTCGGCGAGGACGGAGCCGCCGATCGCTGTGGAGGAGTGGGAGCAGATCTGCGCCCGACTGTCACCTCGACCTCCCAACGAGGTCCCGACCTAGATTGGATCGGGGTACGACCCGGCACCTCAAGCTGGGGTGGGACAAATCGAGGCTGGGGGGCCTTGGTGATCTGGCGTGTTGACGCCCGAGGATGAGCTGGCTCGGCACCAGAGATGGCTGGTTGCTGGCTGGCCGCGTGCTGAGAGGGCCTAGATGTCGGTGAAGTCGAGGGGAGCTTCGGAGTTGGCGATGGTGCTTTGCAGCCGCGCGCCTCCCCCATGGCACCGATGAGGCGGTGTAGATCGTCAGATTGGTCGGCGATGAACGAGATGGATCCGAAGCAGATCATCTCGCCCGGAGCAAACTTGCTGACGTTGTCGATGAGATTGGCCATGGAGCTAGCTCGATGCCGATGCCGCTGAACCCCTACATGGCACGCCAACTGTCGGGGTTTAGTACCGGCAGTGCACCACAGGACGGGTCATGTGGAGGTTTTGTGGCTCGGCGGGATCGACGTAGCTCGATGGTTTGCCTGAAAAGCGATGAAGACACAAAAGTTTATACAGGTTCGGGCTGCGAGAAGCGTAAAACCCTACGTCCTGTTTGTGGTGGATTGTATTGCTGCGAGTTCTCGAGGTTACAATGAGGGTTCAGGCTGGATTGCGATGGGAGTAACTAACTTTTTTGTAGGGTTCCCTCATCCACCTTATATAAGCCGAAGGAGTCTTGGGTTACAAGTCGAGTTCCTTCAATATCTCCTAATCGGTTCAGATTACATAAAATCAAACAGAATCTAAGTTTCCATCGTATCTTCATCAATCTCCTTAAGTCTCGGAGCCTGAGTCCGAGCCAAGCTTTCTGGTTTATTCTCTGGATCACGTCGCTGCTGCCTTGAACTCCAAGCCATCACGACCGTATTTGGGCCTGAGTCAAGCGTCCGGCCCATGAAACTAGCCGCTTACCTGACTCAGGCCCACTGACAGCCCACATCCTGGATCCACGCCATGAGGAGCCAGTGGATATCTATCCCCCACAGCTGCATCGAGAAACGGTGTCCGAAAGACCAACTAAGACCCACTCATGACATGAAGGGCCCATCTGTCGTGTTTGGAAGGAGGAGCAATCCAAGTGATCAAGGGGTTGCCTGGGGCAAAGCCCCACAACCCGGCAAAGGTATGTAGGACCATGATTTCCCAGCAAATATGATATTGAATTAATGTCTAGGCATCCGCATTAGGAGTTGTTTGAAAACAATTGCATTACACTTCCTGCCGCCCTAGCCCTAGCACCTATAATAGAGTACATAGGACAAGTATGCCTAATAATGCTAGGTGCGAGTAGACATGACTGAATTGGAGTCACTCATCGTATAGGTCTTCTCAAAAAGGAAAAGGTTTCAAAATATGGAAAATTTAAACATGATTGTGGATGGAACTAAATTGAGGCCGACGGAGATTTGGGTATGCTATGACGAAAAATGATGTGGATGTTTTGGTGGACTCCGCCTGAGCCGTTTAAGGCCTAATTCACTGTTCATTTGCTGATTGGCATAACATTGCTAGACTGCTTATCCGGGATGTGGGACTAGTGAAAGTCTTACTTTTGCCATCCGAAGAACAGAGACAGGTTGCTACCATTCTTGTCGGAGGGAGTTAGGCCTAGGGGAGCTTGTACTCGAGGGAAGGCTGACCCAGTATGCCGTGGTATCGCTCTTGAGGGGGCAAAACCCAGGGGAATGGTGGGATTGAATCAAACTTGGGATCGACAATTAGAGATGGGGAGTATATGTAGGAACGTGACGGCTAGTAAGCATATACCCCTGGCATGATAGTTATTTCTGGGAATTAAAAACTGATTCGAATCGCTGATGCTCACCAGGTGTGAGAATGCTAATGTCACACACGGGCAACACATTAACAATCTAATGGTATTTATGTTATATATGTTTTGTTTTCAATACCACATGCTTGTTTTTGCATGTTTATATTTCTGCAAGTTATATATGATGATGTACATTTATGATGATGGTTATGATAACTACATGTTAACTTTGATGTGCTATAAAAAGGAAAGGCTAAGGATAAACTATTAGTTGCAAGCTTTGCATCAGTCGTAAGCCATTCCATTAAGACCTATCTGAGTAATTAGTACTCAGGGTTTGCCCCCACATTTAGAACGTAGGTACTGATGACATTTGGACAATTGCTTGGAGGAGGATAGTACCAGTGGGCTCATTGCTTCTCACCTCATTCATCATTGCATGAAGACTACTTCCTCATATGTTATGTTTCCACTTCGAGATGTTTTGAACAAGCATCCGCTTTTGATTTGAACATGTATTTGACTACCTATATTTGGTTAGTAAGCACCTTAACTTACTTTCTACTATTAACTGCCTATGGTGATGTAACTGTTGTGGCTCCATCGAGGGCTGGATGTGTATGATGTCAGTACCCTTGGGCGATGGTTACATCGAGTGCCCTTTGGGGTAGCTCGACGGATGATCGGGTTTGATTGGGTCTAAATGCATTGCGAGTCATGTGGTGACAGGTGCGCTTAGCTCGGATTAAATAGGCGGTTTCACCACACATCAACCCCCTCCATGAGCTCACCTCACCGACGCCAAAATTCCACCTACCTAGGCCATCGAAGCTCAAATCGATCCAATCCAAGCTTTACCCTACCTACCTCCACCTCACCGGCACCTCGCCGTTCACTCCCCACCTCCACTAGGGCCACCACATACACACCTCTGCCTGCCGCCAATGTGCACCCATGCCACCGCCATGGACAGCCCTTCCCTAGCCACCAATCCATGACCCTGACACCATCTCCCGGTTCGCTACCTCACCCCGGTGCTCCCGCTGGTGACCGTGCCACTGGAACTGCCACCGACGTTGAGGGACTCAAGTGTACCGAGTTCGGTCTTTTGTCTTAGCTGTGATGAGCGCTTGTCAACACCGAAGTTTTGCTAAAGGACGAGTGAGCAGATGCCCACCTAAGTGTGACCTAGTGGTGGCACCAGAGTGGACTTGGTGCGAAAAAATTCCTGCCGAGCGGACTAGTAGGTGGCTTGGATTGTGGCCCAAGTTAGGCTCGGCCCATTAGAGCGACCTTGGGTGCTGGACGATGCCATGAGCCATAAAATCACCTCAAGACTGGAGGCCCACCTATCGTTTCTTGGTTCGAGCGTCAAAACCAGGGGCATGGTTGCCGGTATCCCAAAACCTGAGTTACCCCTAAGGGATGACCTACTGGACATGTGGAGGACATCGGGACAAGGCTGAGAAATCGTGGTTGCAAGGACTCCATCATGGCCATTCATCCGAGTTATTGCGGTCTTTTCTAGCCTTTATAGGCATTTTAGTGTAACGAGTCTGTAATATAGGGGGTTAAGTGCAAACTACCTTATATATAAGGAGAGGGCTGATCATTACTCGGCTCTCTTGGCTGGTTTAGGGTTTGCTTAGACTTAAGTTTAGGCAGCCATTTTCATTTCCAAGCAAGAGCTTCAAGATTAAATGGTTTTAGAGTGATCTAGCCCCATTGTAAGAGGGTAGGAAGTAGGAGGCAGCCTGGAGAATGAGTTCCACCTTGTAATCTATCCTTGTGACCTGTGTTGAATGGCAATAGAGTGGATTTCGTGGCCAAGTCTTGTGTGCAGCAATCTCCTCCCCCCTTCTCCCTTTTGTTTTTAGGTGAAATCTCAAGGGCTTTGGTGATTTGGGTTGCTTACGAGATTTCCCCTTCTATTTTGCTGATTTGGACTTGCAAGGACGTGGAGATTATGTCTTAGAATATCTCAATCCCGCAGGATTGCCACTAGCAATCCGAATTTGAGTTTTTCCCTTTTTTGCCCAAAGACTCTCCTTTTCACGAGATCTAAAATTCTCGCTAATCACGTGATCTGTGTTTGTAGATCTTTTGGGAAAAGCTTTGGAATAGGGTCTAGATAGTCTATGCCAAATTTTGAGAAGTTTGGAGAAGATTTGTTCAAGTTTAGGTTTTGGGAGCTCATTTTCTGTAGCTTTGTCAGACTGTCTGGCGTGCTATCAGACAGTCTGGTACATGCTACTGGAAAGTCTGGTGGGTGACTGCGCAGGAAGCTATACCGAACAGTTTGGCGTGCTACCGGACAGTCTGGTGTTAGCCTGGCTGTAGCCTTCTTTGGCTCTTTTTGCTTGGGTGTTTCGCTGAGACTTTTGGCTGGTGTCCTTCGACGGCAAGCCCATACTCGAACTCATTGGTTGATCCAGAGAGGCACTTGATTGTGTAGAGTGGCTGGTAGAACTCACTAGCCTAGGTTTTGGTCTGTTTCGCTTTCATTCGTTCCATGGGTGTTTGAGCGACCTTCTCTTGCTGTTCCACTGCCTCTTTGATTCCTAGGGTTAGCAGCACTCAGTTGCTACGTGATCTTGCTCAGTAGAGAAGAGAGGGTTTTGGGGTTGCAAGTTTTAGGTGTTGACCTATTCACCGCCTGCTCTAGGTCGCCCTTTTGGTCCTCAATTGGTATCAGAGCCAAGTTAGGGTCTTCTATACCTTAACTGGTTCTAGATCCATAGAGAGGCGACCATGGATTTGTCCGTTGGCAAGATCCAGGGTTCGATGGCTCAGATTTCACATTCTAGAAGCAGCGCATGTCTGTGTTCCTTTAGATCCAACATTCATCCATCTAGGATATTTGTCAGGATGCTGGCTACCAAGTGGTAGAGAACCGTGTTACCCAACAACAACAATGGGAACACGAAGCAAACAACAAGGCAAGGAACTTTCTGCTTACTACCTTGTGCCGCCCTAAGTTTGATAGGGTTTTGCACTTGAAGATGACACATGAGATCTGGACTACCTGCAGTAACTTCCATGAGGGGACTAGTCAGGTCAAGGCTAGGTTGTTTGAGGTGCACAAGAGAGAGTATGAGAACTTCTCCTAGCAACCTGGTGAGAGCATTGACGGAATGTTCAGTCATTTTCAATCGATTGTGAACAAGATCTGTGCGAATGCAAGAAATGGGGTGTTGCCTTACGATGACCTTGAGCAAGCTTGCAAGATTCTCTATGCTCTAGATCAGAGTATTTGGCAACTCAAGAAAGACTCTATAGTCGAGTCAGCTAGCTAGCTATGAGACCCTTTCCACAAATGAGCTTTATAGCAAGTTGAAGGCTTCGGAGGTTGATGCTGTGGTGATGCTGTGGTGATGCTGCTAACCCTAACTCTTTTGTTGGCTATGCTTTGTCTCTGATTTCTGCTACAGAGGAGGAGCTTGAAGGACTAGATGATGAGAAGTTGTGTCTGTTGTCCAACAAGTTCCAATGCCTCTACTCCAACAGGATGAGTCGCAGAAGAGGTGACAAGCTCTAGAGCTACGAGTGCGGGAAGACAGACCACTTCATTGCTGACTGCCCCCGAGGAGAGCTCAAGAGAAGTACTCTGCTGGCAAGCACAAGGGAGAGTTTGTCTCCGTCAAGAAGAAGGGCAAGTACAAGGGTGACAAGAAGAAGCGGCCATTCTTCAACAAGAAGGAGTTCGTCAAGCAGTGCCCAAAGCATTCCTAGGGGCAAGACCATGCTTTCCTCGCTAGCCTTAGTGATTGTGATGGCAGCTCGAGTGACTCCGACTCTGACAATGATGATGATGATGATGAGAAGAAGATCGTTGGGCACGCTGGACTGTGCTTCTTCGGCGATGAGATCGGCTACTGCACCATGGCACTTGTAGGAGATCAAGCTGGCTCCACCGACTCAGACATTTACAACAAGTCCAACACCGAGCCTCAGGTGAGCAATGATGAGGATGATGCCATCTACACTACTTTGAAGAACCAAGATCGCTTGCTTAGAGTGCCTACTAAGGACCTTAGGCTTGCAAATGCTAAGGCTACTAGTTTAGAGGCTGAGCTTGATACTGTTAATTCTAAACTTGCATGTGCTTTGGATGATCTTGCTATGGCTATGCAGGCTTGTGCTATTGCTGATGAGATAGAATGCACCGATTGTCAGGTCTTAGCTATTAAATTGACTGAGTTATGCTCCAAGCATGCTAGTAATGTGGATTTGCTTTTCTCTACTACTGCAGCATTAGAGGAGTTGAAAGCAAGGCTGACTTTGCTTGCTACTTGTGTTGTTTGCCCAACACTTAGGAAGGAGTTGGAAGAGACTAAGGCTCCTTTGAAGAAGTCTGAAAAGACTGGTAGCCCTATTAATGTTGATTGTCCCAAGTGTGAAGGCCTTAGAGGTAGGCTTGATGATTTGGCCATTGAGACGGTCCAGTTGGAAGATGATAATACCTATCTTAGGACCATTCTCAGTTGGATTTTGGCTAAGGAGCCACAGCTTGGCATGATTGTTTCCTCTTTCAAGTTGAGTGACAAGTTAGGGGTTGGCTACCATTACACCCAAGCTGATTTTGATCAGTTGTATGGGAAGTTAGGTGACTTGAGTGGGATTTCCATTAGTGAGAAGTTCCCTGTTACCCATGACAAGCCCTACTTTGAGCATGGAAACCCTATGGATGGTGTATGGTTAGAGAAACCAAGGAAGCCACTAAAGAAACAAGTGTGGATTCCCAAGCCAAACTTTGTTAGGAACCCTCTTGACACTCTACCTGTGAGAAACTTAGTTGGCTCACCTCCTGAGAGCTCTAAGCAAGGGGTTAAGAGGAATGCTCTTTACAAGCTCACTCCATAGCCTAAGGGACAACCCAAGAACCAAAGTCAACCCAAGGCTGCACCACCCAAGAGGTACATGTGTGACTACTACCATAGGGAGGGTCACTTGGTGGAGTTTTGCTATTGCAGGATGAGAGCTAAGCGTAGAGAGGTTGAGTGGAGGAACAACGACAGGTACTACCAAGGTGGTAGGCCTGAGATTACACCTCGGCGTAGGGATAGGCGAGACCACTGGCCACGTCATGTAAGTGGAGGTAGAGGAGACTGTTTTCCTCGCGGTGCTCTAGGTGGTGGACACTTTGCAGGCAGGGCACCGGGTCATGGGCAGTACGACTTTGGTCCTCCTCACTGAGGCTTTGAGAGCTACGACGGACCATGCTTTGCTAGATGTGGTGGCCGACAGTCTCAGTTTGTGTGGGACAAGGGTTTTGGGATGTTTGATTGTGACTTTGCTAACCCTTCTTTTGAGCAAATGACTCAACACTGGTTCGCTTCTTTTCAGACTAACCCTAGTGCCGGACCATATGCTCACCCATGAACTGCTATTGATGGATGACGGAGGCCTGGAGAACATATGGCTCATGGATTCCGGTTGTTCGCGCCACATGATCAGCAATCACAGATGGTTCTCCAGTCTCACCCCAGGGTGAGCTCCAGCAAGCACATCATTCTTTGGGATAAAGGTATAGGTAAGGTGAAAGGTGTGGCGCTGTTCCTGTTTCTAAGAATTTTGTTTGAGGGATGTTTGCTTTGGTTGCTAACCTTGGTTATGACCTTATCTCTATTTCGCAACTTCTCGATGAAGACTTTGAGGTTCATTTCAAGAAAGGTTGTTCACGAGTTTTGGATGCTCGAGAAGATCTTGTTTGCCCTATTTTGCTTTTTGGGAAGGTTTTTCATGTTGATTTCTCAAGCTCCCTTGGTCCTTCTCGTTGTTTATTAGCTAGTCCCTCCTCTAATTTGTGGAAGTGGCATAAGAGGCTAGGCCATTTAAGCTTTGATTTGCTTGCAAAGCTTAGCTCACTTGACCTGATTTGAAGATTGCCCAAGTTGAAGAGTGAGCGTGACCTTGTTTGCCATCCATATCGCCACGGGAAGATAGTTGCTGCTTCTCACACACCTGTGAATTAGGTGATGACGGCTCACCCTAGAGAGTTCCTTCATATGGATACAGTTGGTCCTGCTCGGGTGAGGTCTGTTAGTGGGAAGTGGTACGTTCTTGTGATCATGGACGATTATCCTCACTGTTTTTGGGTGCATTTCATGGAGTCACTGGATGAGGCTTTAGAGTTTGTTCATGACTTGGTTTCGAGGTTGAGAAATGAATCTAATCATGCCATGATAGCTATACGCAGTGACAATGGCTCGGAATTCAATAATGATCGTTTCGAAGCCTTTTGTCATAGCCAAGGTCTTGAACACCAGTTTTCGTCCCCATATGTACCCCAGCAGAATGGTGTGGTAGAATGCAAGAATCAGACCCTTGTTGAGATGGATAGGATGATGCTCGATGAGCATAGGACTCCCAGAAAATTCTGGGCCGAGGAGATTAACACCGCGTGCTACATTTCCATCTGCATCTTTCTCTAAGCTCTTGTTCATAAGACCTCGTATAAGTTGCGGTTTGGGTGGCAGCCAAAATTGAGCCACCTATGAGTGTTTGGCTATAGATGTTTTGTGCTCAAGCAGGGGAACTTGGACAAATTGGAACCTCACAGCTCTGATGGAGTTTTTCTTGGCTATGCCACTCATTCACGTGCATACCGCATCTGGCTCTTGCACTCCAATAGGATTGTTGAGACTTGTGAAGTTACCTTTGATGAAACCATTGTCGACATCTCTTAGCGTAATAGATTTTTACTCCGCAAGCGCACGGAGATTCGATGTAGCTTTTTCACTCAGAGTATTCCAAGTAGGTGGAATCCACAGGGAAGCAAGGGCGAATAGGTGGAATGATTTGTTCGAACTTCAAACGGTACTATATAACTTAGATAAACACCAGCTATTCTTACAATGGGGGTAAGATATACAAGATAGTGTATGGTGGGAAGAGTAAATAGGGACCAAAGCAGTCAGCAAACTAGATATAGCTATCTGGGAGGACAACGAGTGAGATAAAGATATCCAAACTCTATTCCTTAACTACTGCATAGGAGTATTCATGGTTGAACTAAGTTAAACGAACACAGCCAAATTTAACGTGTTTTGAGCTGATCTTGCTCCTGCAATTAAATATTCAACGCAACTCGTGGAACTATGTTAGTAGCAAAGGTTTGTCTATACTTTAATATATTTTCCTTCATGTTCATGGATAGCTGATGGTTGAAAGTAGTGCAATAACGACCTTCAACACCCCGCCAAGCTTAGACCTTTGCTCGTCCTCTGAGTAAAGCCAAGATGGGTTATGGATCAGGAGTTGCTGCGATATCAGTGTTCGAGAATAGAGACTATACATAACTGACACCCATGCTTTTGTTTCAAACCATAGTGTATGCAATGATCATGTTTTTCTTATACCAGTGGTGCATCTTTTTGACTTACCATGTCTTGGTTAGTTGAGAGGAAGAATGACTTTGTTGTACAGCCATTCCTTTCTTTGTCTCATGTGCATAACCTCAAAAACACAACCACTCACAGATCCAACCTTCTTGAACCGTCACACATGTAGATCAGCAACACATGCCTATCCCGAATACAAAACACCATCCCTGTGCGCATACTTGCAGAAGTCAAAGCGGCGCTTTTCCTGCTATATAACCAAGACACGAGCCCTTTCAGCAATCAGACCTTCATTCCCTTACGCATACAACACAACCCATTACCGAGCACTCCCCCTCTTCTGCCCAACACCATGGCCAGCAACTGACATAGGAGCCGCCAAGAGTTCTCCGATGAGGAAGACGAGGTCTTCTCTAGCGGCTTCAGCAACGAAGACCCACCTAGCGATGCCGATCCCCATGGCGACAGCGACGATGACGAGAAGAAGAAGAAAGAGGAGTAAGAAGACAACTCCTCCAACTCCAACTAGTACAACTGGAAGGAGAAGGTGATGCTCTGGGGCCTAAACCACCCCGACCTCGGTGGCCCAGACGACAACGACAGCGACGAGGAGGAGGACACCGACGACGATGAGGATGATGACGACGATTACGGCAATGATGACAATGACGACGATTACGGCAATGATGACAATGACGACGGCAGTGATGATGGCGACAACGGCAGCAGCGATGAGGATGCCGCCCTGCCCCCCAAGAAGCGCTGCCGCGTCAGCAGTTAGATTAGCAGTAGTTATTAGGAGTTTGATGTTCTGTAGTCGAGTCCCATGTATCCTTAGGAGTAATATGTAATGAACTTTATCTTCCAATGATGCTTCATGTTCTCATTTGCAGTCGCCCATTATGTGTGTTCGATAACATTGCTATTCCTATCCCTTGAACAACCGCTGTAGAGTTTGCTATACGATTGATGCTTACTTCACCATCGAGAACGAACCCTGTCTTACAAAACTACCGCCGCCCAAGTACTTAATTAGAATTTCTATCTTCTGAATCAAATAATTTTCTCGTGGGACAATTGCCATTAAATGCCCTTGAACTGAGTGACAACACCCGACTTAACTCATTCGAGCAAACGATACCCTACTAAATTCCAGATAATCCTTATAACTGCAACGCCGACTAAAACTGTGCTGACTTAACATTACGAGAACTGCTGACTTGCCAGACTCACGGCAGATAATACTGACATCATGAACTTCCTTAACGAAAACAAAACTTCCCAACTTAACACCGTTAGGTGTTAAAGAGGACCAATACTCTAACAGTTCTTTCCACTCGAATCCTCATTCCCCAATTTCCGCAACTACTCCGCCACCAGCGCCAACAAATTTGAAGTCCTTGCCCAAAATCCCCTGAAGTCGCACTAGAATCCCCCTCAACCATGGCTCTAAAAAATAAGACAATTAGCGAGCGCGGGAACACCAGTGAAGGACTCCTGCATGACGAGAACTGGCCAATCCTGTCACTATTCCTTGCATTCCGTACGTCCTCCATCTCTGAATCTCACTTAATCCATCTTATAGAAACGGGAGTTCTTCCCCCCAAGGAGTTGGGCAGGTGGAGAAGTTGCGAGGGCGATAAGGTCCCCACAGAAGATACCCACGAGTTTCTAGTTTTTGCCCCTTTCTTTATGCATGGGCTAGGATTGCCTCTCTGTTCATTCGCGCGAGGCCTACTCAATTTTTATTCGATTGACTTGTCACACCTAAACCCTAATTCCATTTTTCAAATCTCGATCTTTATCCATTTATATGAAGCTTTCCTTGGGATTGTTCTGCATTTCGGTCTTTGGAAACACCTTTATCATTGCAAACTTGGTACCTGAGACAGGGTCTTGCAAGTAGTTGGCAGGGCTAGCTTAGAACTGCATAGGGGGCAAAGGTCAGTGTACCTGGACATCCCACTCAAGGACAACATCGGGGGGTGGCACTCCGAGTGGTCCTACATGAGTAATCATGGAAATTCCCTGCCACCCCAGTGGGGCCGATAGCCAAACACTAAGCTGAGCGGTTGGGAAGAAGCACCAACTACAGAGGAAAGTGCCGAAGTAGAAATCTTGCTGAAGGACATTGCTGATTTGAAGGAAAATGGCCTTACTACCCAAGCCATAGCCATTGACTTCATATTCTGAAGCATCCAACCCTTGAAGGATCAAGTCTACCCAGCCTATCTGTATGTTGGAGCAAGTGATCCTACCTGGGAAACCAGTCGAGTTATTACTGCAGAAGAAATCGAAGCTTGCATTGGTTTGATGCTAAGGGGTGATGTTCATAATGAAGGATCTCCACAGCCCTACTCTACGTGGCACCCTACTCCATCTGTAAGTATCTTAGCTTGCCGACCCAAATAATTGTAAGATCTGATAATGCAAACACCACTGAATATACTTCCTGACTCAATCTTGCAGGCACAGACAAAGTGCTGAAACGTGGGTCGGAATTGATGACTGAAGAAATGGAAGCCATTGTTGCTGTGACACAAGGTGAAGGAAACAATGAGGCCGCCACATATATAGCCATTCCCTGCCTAGCTGAAGACCCTGAGGCCGGAGAAGATACTGGGGCCTAGGAAGAGCAAGCCCCCGAGCGTGGAGATGCTAGCGCTGATGGCCCAGGCCCCGAGCATGAAACTGTCACAAAAGAAGGCGGTCCTGCTACAGAGGTGTCCAAGTGCACCCATGCCAACACATCCACCATGAAAGCCGAAGTGCCACGGAAGAAGAGAATAATCAGGGAGCAAGTCAAAACTCAGAAGCCCTCTTCCACCATACTTGACTTAGCATCGCCATCCAAGAGGCGATAATAGTGAAGGCTCTTCTCTAGGCCATATTGACTGGAGTATGCTAATCGACGAAGAGGAGGAAGAAGAAGAAGAAGTTCCTCTTCAGCGTCGTGAAAGGAGGTCAAAGAAAATGTAGGATGTTGAAGCCACCTCCTCTGCTCCAACTCAACAACCGATGCCAATGGAAGGGGAGCTGAACCTCTCAAATGTCGATATGGAGCTAGACCAATTTGTGAAGGTAGTCCCACATCTAACTGAAGACAGTCTCATGCCGCCACGGTATGTCTGATTTCTTTAACGGTTGTTCCTCTACTCCACCTCTGCCATCAATTTCCCAATTGAATGAAATTCTGTATAGGCCTTCCATGGAGCAAGACATAGTGCCTCCCGAGCTTGGGACTAGCCTGACTATAGCCCCCAAGCCTGAAGCCCCAGAACACCCGACTAGAACTATGCCGAAAACTGCAGACCACTAGCAAGACAACATTGACACCAAGCCGCCAGTCGACTGGCAAGACGCACTCAGTAATCCGGGAGAAGGAAACACCCTGAGCAGCCAGGAGCATCCCTTCGATGAGCAGGAGACAACACACGAGGAAGAAACGATAGCCACAGGTGAGCCAGCTGATGCCGAGACCATGCTGGATACATCCATGCTGGTTCTGAGCCTCCAGGACGCAAGCACAGGGCCGTCAGATGACATGGGCACCATCGCCAACACTACTACGCTCGATCCAGCGAACTCAGACTTACAAATTGCCTCGGGTCCTTCTGAATCACAACCGTTTGCAACCTTTGAGGTAAGGCATCACCATCACTGTAACAATCTTTAATGTTGGTAGTTGCAAGCAGCTGAACCCTTTTTTATAGGATTGGCTGGATCAAGCTTCGCGATGGCGTGAAAGACTCACTCCCATACTTGGGAGCGACGTGACCAAGCTACGCCAATAGTTGGCTGATTCCGAGGCAACTCGTGCTGCTGAAGCTGCTGGTAAATGTCTGCCCCCTAAGTCTCCTTTCAGTCTAACATCTGGCATACTTATACTTGTACATGCATTGGCATGCAGTTGCTGCAAAAAAAGATTGCTGATCTAGAGAATGTGTTGCCTCAATGCGATATCTCACACCACAACCTTGTACTCGAGCACGATGAGGCATGAGACACTGCTCTGAATTTGCAACGCAAGCTTGAACAGGAGAGAAAACAGCATGAGGTAACTCGCCAAGAAACCCAACTAGCATATTCTTTACATACAGAAGCCTATAAGCTGCATCGGTCCATAGGATGAGGCACTGCAGTCAAGGAGAGAAATCCAAGAGCTCCGAGAATCACGAGATGGATTCGAGAAATCATTCTAGAATACTTCCAGTGCATTAGCAGTGCTTGAAATGAGCCATAAATTGACTCAGGATGATCTTGAGAAGAAAACTTCCGAGTTAATTGAAGCCGACAGAATCTGAGTCAAAATCTAGAGCAAGAACAAAGACTTGGATAAAGTACTGAAGTCCACAAGGCAAGATCTCAAGGAACCCCAGCAATTATTAGAAAAATACCGTAAAGACCTAGATCTCACGACTCAGAATTACAAAATTTCCAAGAAGAATTGTGAAAAACTGAAGGCAGCTTATGTGGTGGAACCGCCAATTTAATCTAGGCTAAGCACACTTGCCACCTCTGGCTTGCAGTGTAATTAGACCGAACTAAACCCGGTCATCCGTTGAGATACCCCAAAGGGCACTCGATGTAACCATCACCCAAGGATACCGACATCATACACATCCAGCTCTCAATGGAGCCACAACAGTTACATCATCACAGGCAGTTAATAGTAGAAAATAAGTTAAAGCGCTTACAACCAAATATAGGTAGTCAAATACCTATTCAAATACAAAGCGGAAGCGTTGTTCAAAATAAATCTCGCAGCGGAAACATAATACTTAATGAAGTAATCTTCATGCAATGATGAATGAGACGAAAAGCACCGAGCCCACCAGTACTACCCTCCTCCAAGCAAGTGTCCAAAAGTCATGAGTACCTGCTCAAAATGTGGGGGCAAACCCTGAGTACTAATTACTCAGTAGGACTTAATGGAATGGCTTACGGCTGACGCAAAGCTTGCAACTAACAGTTGATGCTTAGCCATTCTTTTTATAGTAATTAAAAGTTAACATGTGGTTATCATCATCATCAAAATGTACATCATCATAATATAACTTGCAGTAATGTAAACATACAAGTACAAACATGTGGAATTGAAAACAAAACAAATATAATCATAAATACAATTAGATTGTTACTACGTTGCCCGTGTGTGACATTGGCATTCTCACACCTGGTGAGCATCAGCGATTCGAATCGATTTTAATTCTCAGGAATAACTATCATGCCAGGGGTATATGCTTACTTGCCATCGCGTTCCCACATATAGCACCCATCTCCACTCGTCCCATCCCAAGTTCGATTCAATCCCCCCATTCCCCCAGGTTTTGCCTCCTCAGGTGCGATACCACGACGTACCGGGTCAGCCCTCCCTCGAGTACAAGCTCCCCCAAGCCTAACTCCCTCTAACAAGAATGGTAGGAACCTGTCTCTATTCTTCGGATGGCACAAGTAAGACTTTCACCAGTCCCACATCCCGGATAAGCACTCTAGCAATATTATGCCGATCAGCAGGCGAACAGCGAATCAGGCCTTAAACGGCTCGGGCGGAGTCCACCAAACCATCCACATCATTTTTCATCATAATATACCCAAATCTCTGCCTGGCCTCAATTTAGTTCCATCACAACCATGTTTAAAGTTTTCCATATAATTTTGAAAACCTTTCTTTTGAAAACACCTATACGACGAGTGACTCCAATTCACTCGTGTCTACTCGCACCTAGCATTACTAGGCATACTCGTCCTACGTACTCTATTGTAGGTGCTAGGGCCAGGGCGGCTAAGAAGTCTAATGCAATTGTTTTCAAACAACTCCTAATGCGGATGTCTAAACATCATTCAATATCATATTTGCTGGGAATTCATGGTTCTGCCTACCTTTGCTTATTTTCAACCAAACCAACAAACTAAGCTAATGTTAGTTTGCCGGGTTGTGGGGCTTTACCCCAGGCAACCCCTTGATCACTTGGACTACTCCTCCTTCCTAACACAACTGATGGGCCCTCCAGATCGTGAGTGGGTCTTAGTTGGTCTTTTGGACACCGTTGCTCGATGTAGCTCTTTGCGGCGTCTCCTCGATCACGTTACTACAATAAGCGTCACTATATGAATGATATGCATGATATAATGAAATGGGTGCAAACGAATGCAAATGAGCGTGTATGGTGTTGGTGCAAGGTAAGTAGTAGCATGCAACAAGCAACTTGAACAATATTATTATACCCAAAATTCAGCAAGGCAACTAACTTAATTTGATGGTATTACCATTTTCCCCTGTTTATTTAAACTCATTTTTAGATGCAAGACACAACAGCAATAATAAAATCACTAAAAATACTTTCTGGAACCTAAACTTAACCATTAAGCACCATGATTTTTCTCAGAATTTATTTTGCTAAATAAAGTCACTTTTTCCTATTATTCATTTTAACATGCAATTATTTGTCTATTTCAAAACAGCAACCAAAACTTACATACAGACCTTGAAACTTTAAAAATGGACTAAATATACAACATAGAGAATCTACAAATTTCAGTGGAATACTTGGAGCACTTTTCGTGTAGCATGTATTTTCACTTTTGTAAAATACCCAAAATTCATGCATGAGGGAAATACAGTAATTTAATAGTATATATTAGTGTCACCAAAAATTTCACATAATCCTAAATAATATGATAATCCTACTGACCAAGTTTCATAATTTTTGGATGTCATTTAGACCACTTTTCGCATTTATTTCGATTTAGCTTGCATACAAAATATCAAGGGCAAAATGGTCATTTCATGCAGCAAGATCTAGCCCACTGTATAGATCTACTTATAAGCCATCTAACAAAACATGTTTCATAATTTTTGCAATTTTTTTACAAATTTTTAGAGCATCGCAACTCATATGCCAAATCCGGAAGATAACTATATAGAAATAACTATATCTTCCAGGGACTAATACATAAGATCTGCAAGACACAGTTTACAGTTCATAGGACCACATCGAAAATATCAAAATGACAAGGGCTAGATCACAAAAGTGCGTCTTCCTCCTCCCTGCCTTCTTCTACCTCGAGCAGGGAGGGGAACCATGGCGACGACGCGCTTCGTCCCCGGCACTGCGAGGCGCGGGAGGTGGCGTAGCGAGCTCAGGGAGCTCGGGCCATAGCGGCAGTGTGCACCCGCGCAAGAGAGGGAGGGCGAGCGTAGGAGGGAGGGAGACGAGTGAGAGGTGAGGGAGAGGGTGAGTGAGGCGAGAGCGCTCACTCAGCTAGGCTTAAGGGCAAAGAGAACAGGGCGCGGTAGGGGCCTCGCCCGGCTGGCGACAGGCGGCGCTCGCCGCGTGGGTGCGGCTGAGCAGGGGAGAGGGAGGCGGTGGGGCCCACGCAGATTTAAAAATAAACGCGAAAATAGAAAATGAATTAGACCATTTGAAGACACCTTACAAATTCGCTATTTTGGACAATTTGGAAGCCGAATTTGGGAATACTCGAAATACAAGAAATGTTCTACACTTTTTGGGTAAAACTTGGTTATAAACTTTTGTGCCATGTTCTATATAAATTTTGAGTGATAATTTGAATTTAAAAATCTGAACAGTGTTTGACCCACTTAATCTCCCAACTTAAAAATTCTAAAACCCCATTTTGTGATTAGTTTCATATAAAATTCATTATACCAATGTTGTTCAGCTGTTCATGAACTACAACTTTGATATACAAAGTTTTGCAAGATAATGATTTTTGTTTCACAAAAATTTGAAATCTCTATTCAGATCAAATTTGGACAGATTTCTCAGTTTTACAGAAAATGACCTAAAATTCTATTCAAACCTTTATGCATGTCATGACACAAAATACCAAAGTTGTTCATTATGAAATTGTCTACGAGTTTGGTATGTGTAGTTTTATCTAATTCACAATAGTATTTAAGTTACAGGGCAAATGTAAATGCAGTTTCAGAAAAACTGGGTTTAATTTGCTTCAAATGACTTAATCCACTCATGCCCTAATATGAAATGTTCATATAATGATGCAATTAAGCTAATGATGCCAGTGTAATGCACTTGAGATGCCTAGGGCATCACAGCTTATGAGAAGACCAAGGAGTTGATGAAGTCTGCAACGTCTGCAATGACAACTATGCTGAATATATGCGCCCCAGATGTTGGATCCTCACGACTAGTGTGATATCAAGTATCAACTCTGGTGGAATACATCAAGAATCACCTCCGCGAAAAGCTGAAATTAGTTCTGCAGCATGTCCTACTGATGTTGAAGATAACTGTGGCGGAACCGCCGATTTAATCCAGACTAAGCACACCTGCCACCTCTGGCTCGCAGTGCACTTAGGCCAAACTAAACCCGGTCGTCTGTCGAGAGTCATTCGACCCCCGATAGTACCGTTTCCCAGAAGAACCGACATCACACACATCTGACCCACGATGGAGCCACAATAGATACATCATCACATGCAGTTGAAATAGCATAATAGTAGACTTAGTTACAAACCGGTTTCAAATAGAGTACAAGTCCAACATAGAGTTATAAAATAGCAAGTTCAAAAGTTTCTCGCAGCGGAATGACAAAGTTCAAATGTCATCATAACATCACAAAAGATTTGCGGTAGAAGTAACAACATCGAGCCCACCGATGTTGCCCTTGTGCCACTCATTGCAGAATCATCCTAGATGGGGGCATGCACCACCTCCAACACAGGTGCAAACCATGAACTCCATACCTGCACTCAAAATATGGGGGCAAACCCTGAGTACTAATTACTCAGTAGGTATTAATGGATTTGGCTTACGACTGACGCAAAGCTGCTTACTAGCAGGTGGGTCCTTAGCTATTGATTTTAAGTAATATCATGATCATCATAAAGTAATAAGTCTTCATCATTTACATATACATCAACAGAATAGTAAATTTCAGTAAAGTAAACAGTTCAATACAAGCATGTGATATTCAAAATCATGAGTATTAGATACAGAGTGTTTAAGTAGTTACTACGTTGCCCGTGTGCGTTATCAGCATTCCCACACCTGGTAGGCATCAACGATTCGAATCGATTTTTAATTCTAGGGAATAACTATCATGCCAGGGGTATATGCTTACTAGCCATGGCATTCCCACATATATTCCAAATCTTAACCTGTCTCGTCCCAAGTTCGATTCACTCCCGCCTAGCCCTCGGTTTGTGCCCCTATGGCGAGCCTGCCGACATCTCGGTCTCCCCGCCATGAGTACCAAGCTCCCCCGGGCCACATTCCTCTCAACCAGCAGGTAGGAACGTGTCTCTGTGCTTCGGACGAGCCCAGGAAAGACTTTTCCCGTCCCATATCCCGGATAAGCACTCTAGCAATGTTATGCCGAACAGCAGGCGAACAGCGGACGGGCCTTATACGACTCGGGCGGAGTCCAAAGTGCAACATTATGAAAAGTAAATACTGAAATAAATCTCCGCCCGGTCTCCATTTAAATCATGAGCAATAGTAATAATTGACATAATAGTAATATACTGTAACTTTGAAAACACCTACACGACGAGTCCACACACTCGTGTCTACTCGTACCTAGCAACTTCTAGGCATACTCGTCGTGCGGACTCTAAGTGTAGGTGCTAGGGCCAGGGCGGCCAAGGAGTCTAATGCAGTAGGTTTCAAGCAACTCCTAATGCATATGCATAGTCATCAAATATAACTTGTTTGCTGGGTTAACCATGGTCCTGCCTACCATCCTCACTAGGGTCAGTAGCTGCCTCCTGAGCGAAGTCGGGCCCCTGCTGCTGGTCTTCCGGCTCTTGGTGCAGCTCCTCCTCGGGCTCCTCTACGATCGGTTGGTCCGGCGGGTGCCCTTCGCTCGCGGGATCTATATGCATGACATAGTGCAATTGGAGCATGTATTAGTGCAATTCTTGCTTCATGATGCTAGTGCGATGCAAGGAATCATGATTTATGAAATAAAGTTATGCATTTTTGTGATGAAACTTGTTTAGTACTAAGAAATCGTACAAGCCATCACCTACGGTAACTTAGCTTACCACATATAACAACGTGGGGGTGTGTGGTGAGGTAGCATCGATTCATGTGAAGCGACCGAAGCTTACTTAAACATCTATTTTCCACATAGCTAAGTTAGCATTCATAGCATGCATTTCTAAAATAGTAGTGAAGACCTATATTGCATTCCAAATCAATGGCTAAGACTTACATACTCCTATGTTTTAAATATGACCTATTGTGGCATTTATTAAATATACTAGTATCACATTATCTATTATTTACTTAAATATGCATTATTTCTATCATTTTCAAATCAGGGCCAAAACCTTACATGCACAGCCTCAAGTTTCAGCAGTGAGCCATTTACATCAGCTAGAATCCATATAAAGACCACAAAGCCATCTATAGCTCATTTTCATATAGAAACCATTTCTTTTGCTAAGTATGTGCTTAATCACTAGGCAAGGGTAAAACAGTAATTAAACAATAAGCATTTGGGCTACCAAAATTTATACCAAGCCTAGATTTGCTAGCAAAGCCACTGCCCAAATTTCAGAATTTTTCGAGCTTATTTAGCCTATATTTCCTATTTATTAGGGTTTTACATGCATGCACAAAATCAAGGGCAAAAATGTCGATGCACACTCGTAGATCATACTCAATAGGTAGATCTGTTCAAGAGGAGTTCATAGCTACCAAGGTTGTCCATTTTGGATTTTTCTTTGATTTAATCTGATTTTCCAAAGTTTTAGCTAAATATGAAAAATAAAATCTCAAAAACACTAGATCCAGGGGCAAACTTGTACTTTCCTACTCAACCACCATATTCATCAGATGGATCTATTAGCAAAGATTAAAATGCAACTTAGTTTGCTATTTTTAGATTTTTGTGTGATTTTTGGTGATTTTCCGAAGTTTCTGCCGAATTAAAAATCCATTTAATGAAAAAGCCGTAGATCCGGGGCCTAGACGCGATTAACCGTAGACTCTAGGGTCTAGCACGTAAGTTTCTTAAGGCACAGCACGCAGCGCGGTGGACCTAAATGAAAATAGAAGAAAGGCAGGGGCCGGATCTAAAGATTGCCAGCCCCCTTCTTCCTCCTCGCGACAGTGGCGGCCGCGCGGAAACGCGCGCGCGCGCTGGCGAGCTCCGGCTCGCCGCGGCCGCGACGCGAGGCGGGGAAGGTGTTCCCGAGCCGAGGCTTCTACCTCACGGTGACAGTGTCGATAGGGATGGCGGTGAACCGTGCGCGAGCTCGCGCGGGTGTCGGCGTGAACCGGCGGCACGGCGACGCTCAATCTCCGCGTCCGAGGGGCAGGCGGCGACCAGATCTTGTGCGCCGAGTGCGCGAGGATGAGACGGTCGTGATGGTGGGGCTCTAGGGCGCAGGGAGGGGCTGGCGTAGCGGGCACGAGGTCGAGCTAGGAGCTCGGCTCTAATGGCGGCATGAACGTCGCGGGCGGTGGAGCGAGCAGGGAGTGGTCGGGGAGGCAAGTGAGGAGGGGAACGGAGTGAGGGTTGCGCTCTCCACCTAAGGCCACCAGTCGGGGCTCGATCTGTGGGCTTGGGCCACTGCCCGTACACCGCCGGCCATGCGGCATTTGCCGGCCGGGCAGCGTGGTCGCCCCGGATTCGTGGCCCCACCTGTCAGCAACTCGTGTGTCCAAAAATGGAAAACTCCCTTTTTCTGTTTTTGTTTACCCTCTGTAAAACGCTGTTTTGACCTATTTCAAAGCCGAATTTGAAGAAGGCCCAATTTAATGAAATGTTTATTTCTTTTATCTCTACAACTTTGTCAAAAGGTTTAAGTTCAAATTCTGAGGGTAAATATGATTTAAATTCAAATTTACCTAGCAGCCCTAAGTTTTGGCAGAGAGCTGTTTTCCTTAGAAAATTCAAAAGTCCTATTTATAGCCATTTTCTCCCAAATGTCTCCTTGAAAATATTGTTTAAAATTGCAAGGCCTACAACTTTCTCAATTGGACCTTTGCATGAAAATGATTGTAGGTTATAGAAAAATGAAGATTTCTAAACATTTTGGGTTTGGATTGTGTTTGTTGGGTGACACTAAAGGACCCTTTACACTATGCTAAGTCCATTTTCCATCCAAGCTCCAATTAATAAAGTTGTTCACCACATCATTGCCTACAGTTTTGGTATAGAAAGCTCCACCTAGTTCTCAACATAACTAGAGTTACAATCAAATTAACAGTGTCACACATGCAGAAAACAGGGTTCAACACTACGCATTGCACTTAAGTTTGATCATGTATTTCAAATGCAAGCATAAGCATGATGAAAATGATACATGCTGAATGTATGATAATTGAAAATGCTCTTGAGATGCTGGAGCATCACAATAACCCGGCCAGATCTGAACTTAACTGAATTGTCAAAAAAGGTTGCGGATGATCCCAATGACTCAACAATGGACAAATATGCTGCAGAGATCCAAACTGTAGCTGAGAAACTCATAGAGGAGTTTGAACCATGAACTAGAATTCTTGGTGCTACATTTGTGTAAATGATACTATATCTTTGTAACTGAATGATATCTGCTATGGATTATTTCAAACTGCAAGAAAACGAGATTAGCATCCTAAGTTAATGTAAAATTCAATTAGCCGTTCTCACACGTATGATGACATGTGAAGCCAGGCCCTTGAGTCGGCCCTACAACCTAGAGTTTCTCATGAAACACAGAGTTAACGCGCGTATTGTCCTGAGATCGAAAACGTAGGTGAACATCCGATTTAAACTTTTACGTTTACTCGAACCGCATACTTTCAAGTGAGCAATGCATAGCGTCGGACTGCACCTTTTTCATAAGAGTAAGCGCAAGCATGTAGCACTGGCTGTCAGTCCATGACCTAGGCCAATTGCCCCGTAACGAGGGTCGGATTGCACCCTATCATGAGTATGCGAAGGCATGTAACACCAGGTGTCGGTCTACGACCTAGGCTGGTTACCCCGTAAGGAGGGTCAGATTGCACCCTTTTATGAGTATGCGAAGGCATGTAACACCAGCTGTCGGTCTATGACATAGGCTGATTGCCCCCTAAGGAGGGCCAGATTGCACCCTTTTATGAGTATGCGAAGGCATGTAACACCAGCTATCGGTCTACGACCTAGGCTGATTGCCCCGTAATTAGGGTCAGACTGCACCCCATCTTGAGTAGGAGTAGGTATGTAACACCAGCCATGAGTTAGGTCAGGACCCATGACTGTTACGCGAGGACGAAACGCTATTACGAGAAGCACCATGTAGTCACGCCAGAAAAAGAGAACATGTGCACATAGTTCATGCATTTATTCATTATCTAGGTACATATGACTGAACACGAGTGAGGATGAGTTAACCCGAAGTCACGACAACCATGACATTAACCATGAGTACAGACGAGGATACGGTGCTCTGAAGTTTGCAAGAGACCTAGGCGTAGAATTTGCGAAGATGCTCGATATTCCAAGAGTTCCCAATTGGAGTGCCATCCATTTCAGACAAGCGATAGGATCCTGGCCGAGTGACTTCTGTGACAATGTAAGGTCCCTCGCAAGGAGGGGATAGCTTGTGACGCCCAGCCCCCTTGAGGACACCACAGAGAACCAATTCCCTGCCTGAAAAGGCACGAGGATGCATAATGCGTGCATGATAACGCCGTAGAGTCTGTTGATAGCACGCCGACTGAATCACTGAATTGAGTCGCTCTTCCTCAAGCAAATCAACTTCCTCAAGCCGAGTGGTTTCTGCCTCTACGACATCTTTAAATGACAACCGCGGTGCTCTATGTGCTAAATTGGCGGGAAGTGTAATGCCCCAGGCATCTCAAGTGCATATCATGCGCCTTATTTGCTTAATCACATCTTATAAGCATCATTTCATCTCATATTGACGTGCATTTGACTCACATGAACAAACTTGGTTGAAATGTTATGTAGTGAACTCAGTTTTTTGCATGCATGACATCGCGAATGTGATCATAACTTTAATTCTATTGAGTTTTAGGTGGAACTTTTTATACCAAACTTGTATATGATCTCATGATGAACAACTTTGGTAATTGGAGCTTTGACATGAACAAAGGTTTGCATAGGTATTTAGGGCTTTTACTGTCAGCATACAAACACAGTCAAAATCTGAACTGTTTAGAAATTCTACTTTTTATTTGACCTAAACTCATTTTCATGCAACACTATATTTGAGAAAGTTGTAGGTCTTGAAATTTTGAACAAAGTTGGTATAAAATATTTTAGGTGAATTTGGTCACAAATAGGACTTTTAGAATTTTCTTTACAAGTGGCTGTGTAGGTCAAATCAGGAACCCTGAGACAAATTCAAATTTAAATAATATTTTGACTTAGAATTTGACCTTGAGCCTTTTGAAAAAATTGTGGATCTAAAAGAGTACTGCATTTCTACCAATTGGGTCTCCTTCAAATTCAGCTTACAAATGGGTCAAAATAGCCATTTTCAGAGGCTAAACAAAAACAGCAAAACCGTGTTTTCTATTTTTGGGACTCTCTCTCTCTCTGACTGGTGGAGCCACCGATCAGACCGGTGGGCGCTGCCGAGCTGGCGAGCGCCACACGGCAGGCGGCGTATGGCCCCAGCCATGCACCGCGGATTGCCCCCCCGGTCGGCTGCGCTCTTAAGAGGACGGCAGCGCCCTCACTCTTCCTTTCGCTCCCTTCACCGTTCGCCAGTCGTTTTCCCCGCCCCGAGTCGGTCGCCATTGTTGGAGCTCGAGCTGAGCTCACACCGATGCCACTCTGCTCGCCTCTGCGCCCCACCATCACCACGCCGGCCTTCCCCTCACCCCACTCCACCGTTTCTCCTAGCTCTAGGCCGCCGGAATCCTCCCCCGCCCCGCATTTCGTAGCCGAACCTCGACGACCTTGCTTCATCGTCGCCGGCCTCATCCGCCGCCGCAGCCATCGAATAGGGTTGGGGGTAAGACTCTCCACCCTCTCCCCTCTCTCCCTAGCCTCCTGCAGTGAGCCGCCGCGCCCTGTGCGAGCGGTTCCGGCCATGCGCCACCTTCGCCCCGCCCCCTTGCCCCCCCCCGGCGTCGCGTGGAAGAAGACGACAGGAGGTGGGGGATGACGATTTTCTAGATCTGCCCCCACGTTCGTGAGTTTTCACACTGCCGTCCACCGCACTATTGTTAGAGTCTTGCAGATCTTGCGATATAGCCCTTGTAGTCTAGGTTTATTTACGCGAAAGTCCCCAGATCTAGGATTTTCCCATTAATTTGTTTAATATTCGGCAGTGAGCTTTGAAAAATTGTAGAAAATCAAAGAAAAATCCAAAAATGGTAAACTCAGTTGAATTGTGATCCTTGCAAATAGATCTATAGAATGAGTATGATATTGAGATGTGTAATGACTAGTTTGCCCTTAGATTTGTGCATGCATGTAAAAAACTAATAAATAGGAAATGTAGGTCAAATGAGCTCCAAAAATGATGAAATTTGGACAGAGACTCTGTTAGCATATCTAGGCACTATGTCAATATTGGTAGCCCTAGCATTGACTGTTTAATTACTGCTTTGCCCTTGCCTAGTATTTAAGCAATTTATTAAAACAAGAAAGGGTTGCTATAAGAAAATATGCTCTAGATGACTTTATGGATTTTATATGAACTCTAGTTGGCATATATGGCTCACTGTTGAGATATGAGGCTGTGCATGCTTGGTTTCGGCACAGTTTTGAAAATGGCAAAATAATGCATATCTAGTTAAGTAGTAGGAAAAGTGGTTCTATCAAGCTTAGTTAGTGCTAAGAAAGGTCGTGGTGAATCGTAGACGTGCTCAAGTCATCCCT
Source organism: Paspalum vaginatum (assembly GCA_030272315.1). Taxonomy (NCBI): domain Eukaryota; kingdom Viridiplantae; phylum Streptophyta; class Magnoliopsida; order Poales; family Poaceae; genus Paspalum; species Paspalum vaginatum. Next base: position 22,385,360 of record CM059019.1, on the reverse strand, counting down.
ACTATTTTGAATTGCATGCTAGGTATGTTGGATTAACTATATGGAAAATAGATGTCTATTTAAGACGTAGGATTAATTCCGCTTCTTGGACTTTATACTTGCGATAGGCCCTCGAGTTGTTATATGTGGTATGTTAAGTTACCTTAGGTGATGGTTTGTACGCTTTCTTAGTGCTAGACAAGTTTTTACACAAAAAATGCATAACTCCATTTAATTATCTTGATTCATTGCATCACGTCTGCACCATAAGCAAGCATTTGCATTTCCACATGCTCATATTGCACTATGTCATGCATATAGATCCCGCGAGCGAAGGACACCCGCCGGAGCAGCCGATAGTGGAGGAGCCTGAGGAAGAGGAGCACCAAAAGCTAGAAGATCAGCTGCAGGGGCCCGACTATGCTCGAGAGGCAGCTACTGACCCTAGCGAAGAATGTAGGCAGGACCATGCTTATCCCAGCAAACAAGTTATATTTGATGATTAAGCATATGCATTAGGAGTTGCTTGAAACCAATTGCATTAGACTCATTGGCTGCCTTGGCCCTAGCACCTATACATAGAGTTTGAAGGACGAGTATGCCTAGAAGTTGCTAGGTACGAGTAGACACGAGTGTGTGGACTCGTCGTGTAGGTGTTTTCAAAGTTACAAAGATCTTACTATTATTTCAGTATTTACTTTTCATGATGTCGCACTTTGGACTCCACCCGAGTCGTGTAAGGCCCATCTGCTGTTCGCCTACTGATCGGCAGAACATTGCTAGAGTGCTTAACCGGGATATGGGACCGGTGAAGTCTTTCTTGGGCTCGTCCGAAGCACAGAAACACGTTCCTACCTGCTGGTTGAGAGGAAGGTGGCCTGGGGAAGCTTTGTACCCACTGCGGGGAGACTGAGATGTCGGCAGGCTCGCTATGGGGGCACAACCGGGGGGCTAGGTGGGAGTGAATCGAACTTAGGACGAGGCAGGTTAAGATTGGGACTATATGTGGGAACGCGATGGCTAGTAAGCATATACCCCTAGCATGATAGTTATTCCTTGGAATTTAAAAATCGATTAGAATCGCTGATGCCTACCAGGTGTGGGAATGCTGATAATGCACACGGGCAACGTAGTAACTACTTAAACACTCTGTATCTAATACTCATGATTTTTGAATATCACATGCTTGTATTGAACTGTTTACTTTACTGAAATTTACTATTATGTTGATGGTTACGCAAATGATGAAAACTTATTAATCAATGGCTAAGGATCCACTTGTTAGTAAGCAGCTTCGCATCAGCCGTAAGCCAATCCATTAAGACCTACTGAGTAATTAGTACTCAGGGTTTGCCCCCCCCATTTTGAGTGCAGGTATGGAGTTCATGGTTTGCGCCTGTGTTAGAGGTGGTGCATGCCCCTAGCTGGGATGAGGTCTGCATGAGTGGCACAAGGGCAACATCGGTGGGCTCGATGTTGTTTCTTTTAATGCAAGTCTTTTGAGATGTTATCTGGACCTTGGAACTTTAATATTCCGCTGCGAGATACTTTGGAACTTGCTATGCTATAACTCTATGCTGGAACTGTACTTTGTTTGGAAACTGGTTTGTAACTAAGTCTATTATTACCCTATTTCAACTGCCTGTGATGATGTAACTGTTGTGGCTCCATCGTGGGCTAGATGTCTATGATGTCGGTTCTTCTAGGATTTGGTATTATCGGGGGTCGAATGACTCTCGACGGACGACCGGGTTTAGTTTGGACTAGTCACACTGCAAGCCAGTGGTGGTAGGTGTGCTTAGCCTAGATTAAATCGGCGGTTCCGCCGCAGCTGGTATCAGAGCCGATCATACACAGACAACAGTCATATCATCCAGTTTTTATTTACAAACCTATTTTTAAAAAACCCCTTTTCAAGTATTTGAAAAATGAGAGTACCGATATGCCCATATTAAGGATGTTTGTGTATTACCAGGTGACATCGTTAACATTCTGACCTAGATAGAATTCATATGCATATTCGGCGCTTTGGGAAGCAACATTTCGGCCATAGCCATCCCCAGTGCTGGAGGAACGCTATCGAGATTTGAGGATAGTTGCGAACCCTGCATTCATGCTACTAGGATAGAGTTTTTCTTTAAGGGGGGTGGTCACGCCATATGGGGGCATGTCATAATAACTCATGATGCAGCAATGCTCAATATTGCCTGTGTAGGTCTCAGCCCAGTCTAGCAGAGGACCCTAAAGATGCATTGTCCACGCGGCGCAAATAGCGTGGATGCCACTTCTAGGTTTAGAATGGTAAAGATGTGAGCATGCATTTTTCTGCAGGTACACTAAACCACGTGCGAAATTAAGACCGAGTAGAAACGATTAGTTGCATTAGAGAGTGCCGTGCATATGTGTCACCGAAATATCTATAGTTATATATATATTGTACATAGGGTGTGTGGTGTGAGACCGAATATGATGAGTCATGCATCATACCATTGTTTTATTCATTCTAGGGTTATAATTAAAAGTCAAACAAGTTAAATCGTGATCTAAGAAGATGTTTCTGCTCGCTCCTTTAATTAAAATTCTTTGAACTAATGCACTCACTGATTAAAAGCCTTTCTTATTTAAAACAGATGGCCAGGACGAAGCAGACCGTACGTAAGGCCATGAGCAGGAGGGGTCTCCATAGGTAGGATGGGCAGAGGGCTATTCCTCTCCCACCAGTGACCCACACTCCTCCCTAGGTTGAGGGTGGGATGCTTCACACCCGTTGCTGTGAGGAGAATGGCCTTGCACAGATCCTCTGCAGGGCTCTGCGTGAGATGAGGTGCCGACCTTGCCCCTTCTACTCCGTGCAGGCGGTGCACGAGGAGGGGAGTTGCTTGGGCCGCATCGTCCTTCCCTGAGGTCCTTTCTCCGCAAGGCACATGATCACCACCTACGGGGCCAATGAGGAGGAGGCCTATGATAAGGTGACTTTGGCAGCTATCACCTCACTGAGCTCTTCGGCTACAGCAGGTGCTTTGGTGCTGCGCTACCTCCCCACGGACGGGTATGATGACGAGTGGGTCCGTCGTCACACGTTGCTGGAGGATCAGATTGACACCATGCCCCATGCTGCGACCATGGAGTTTTCCTGCAGTGTGCACGGTATGTACATCCGCGCTGAGGACCATGCCAAGCACTATCTTGACCAGTACGTGGCATCGCAGGCTCGTGTTCAGGAGTTAGAGGCGGAGTTGGCAGCCCATGCAGCTCAGGAGGCGGGTAGCACGGCGTCCGACGCCCGCGCTGCTGCTTAGAGTGGTGGAGTCGACTTGAGATGGGAAGGCACTTCTTTTGTATATGTAGCATGTTATGAGCGATGTTTTGTACTATGTCGCTCCATGCATTTATTCATGGATGTACCAAACATTGGTGAGGTCGAGAGAACTCATTTGTGTACGCCATGTAACCAATATTTGAACTTTAGGTTGATGTCTCGTTGTGGTGGGCGTGATGACCCCACGTATCTATTAAGTAGACTTTTAGCTCGCTAAGACCTTCTAATATGCATGTAGTAGCTGTTGGATGCTGATGGACAATGTGGAATGGTGTAGTGCCGATGAGCTTGAAAAATGGCACCCAAATCTTGACTTGGTTGCAATCTGAAATTCTGGAGTGCAGCAGCTTAAACTGAGCATGGCATGAAATCTGGTTGGTTTTGGGAAAAATTTTGTATACCAAACTTGTTGGGAACTTCTAGTCGCACAACTTTGTCAATTGAACCTTCTTCTGAATGTGCTTTGTTTCCAAGTTATGGTCAGATTTCTTTGAATCTGAATTCTGAACCGAAACGGCCAACCCAGAACAACTGCATGTTCCAACCGATAGTTGGTGGATTCAAGCTAGAGTTTATATACCAAAGTTGTAGAGTGGGAAGCCTAAAACAACTTTGTTATATAAAGTTTCCTCTAAAACAGTTTAGGTGTAGAGATATAGTCGAAAACGTTTGAGATTAGAATCTGGATAGAATTGGCATACAATGATAAACAATGGAATTCGACCAAGAACCTAAGGGAAGGAATCGAAACGAAACATAACGAAGTCGTAAAGCACAAGATAAGGAAAAACTTTTATAGAGCTGTTATGGTGGAAATTTGCACCAAATTTGCACGTTTATGATTAGCTACCATTTGCGGTTGTCCGACCTCGCGAAATGAGGGCTAACCCTTCATGTGCAATTAAGTGGTTTCGTTGACTTACTTGCTTTGATGTATTTGTAACATATCATTGATGCTATGATACTTTATCGTCGCATCGGTTGCACTGAAGTTGGACTAAACATAGTTGGCCTCATTTTTGCAGATGGTGAACGCTCGCAATAGTCAGTCCTCGGGGCAGTCAGCGCAAGGCGCTCCACCCCCGCCGGAATTGGCCACTCTGGTGGTCCAGCAGGCTAAGCTAATCCGTTTGCTGGCAAAAGATGGCCAAGCCCGTGGTCAGTAGCAGCCGCGGGAGTACCGGCCACGTGGAATCACCTACCAAGACTTTGAGGGACTACGACCCCCAGTCTACACCAACTGTCCTGAGCCAATGGCAGCAGATGACTGGCTTTGCACTATCCAGTCCAAGTTCACTTTTCTACCAGGGATCACTGAGCAAGAGAAGACTTGTTTTGGTGCTCAGCTTCTCCAGGGACCTACAGGGGCGTGGTATGCCACTTTCCTCACCATGCAGGAGGAGGGGCATGAGCCCACATGGGAGGAGTTCCGTCAGGCTTTCCGGGCCCACTACATCCCGGCAAGTTTGATGGAACAGAAACGCCGAGAGTTCCGGGACCTCAAGCAGGGCAACAAGCCTGTCATGCAGTATGTGCAGACTTTCATTCACCTCTCCCAGCATGCTCCGAGGGATGTTGCTACCGAGCCTGAGCGGGCCGAGAGGCTCCTGGAGGGCCTTGACCCCACTCTTGGGACACACTTGGCATGGCGCTACCAAAGCTTCACCGAGCTGGTAGACACTGCTCTCGACATGGAGAACCGTCTCCGTGCCGCCAACGAGGACTAGAAGCGTAAGAGGCTGGCCAACACATCAGCTTCTAGCTCTTTGCAGAAGCAGAAGACCACCTACAAGCCACCACAGTAGTATTATCAGCAGCCTCGCTATGTGGTCCGGCGCAATCAGCCGAGGTGGATCCACAGGACAACACCGCAGCAGCAGTATCCTACCTATCGAGCACCTGCGCAGTTGCCGACCCCCGTGCTCCCACTGTTCTGGGGCCTGGTGCTCCATGCTTCAACTGCGGCAAGATAGGCCGCTTCAGCCGGGACTGCCGGGCACCCCGTAGGATCCAGGGTCCTACCCCTACGGGTGGAAATCAGCAGAGCAAGCAGAAGGGACCCACACCTAAGACGGGTTGTGTGCACTATGTGCATATGGAGCAGATTCCCGCTAGAGAGCCCATACTTGCTGGTACGTTCATGTTCAACGGTCATCTGACCGTTGTATTGTTTGATTCTGGGGCTATGCATACATTCATCAGTAAAGCATATGCATTGAGGCATGGGGTAAAAATGTACAAATTGAAAGAAAACTATCACATCACAGCGCCGGGTTCCCCTATTGAAACCAGTTTGGGGGTTAGACAACTTAAGTTGAACATTGGCACAGAGAGTTTTATTATCAACACCGTAGTGCTGCCACACCAGGGGATTGATATTATTTTGGGTATGAATTGGATGAAAGAGCACAATGCAGTCTTTGATGTTGGTAGCAGGACGATACAACTGAGGTCAAGTATAAGTGGCAAGCTTATGCAGATACATATGCCAAATCAAAAACACATGACACCCACAGTAAATGCAACTGAAGTGCAAGAGATTAAGAAGATACCAGTAGTGTGTGAATTCTCGGATGTGTTTCCAAAAGAACTTCCTGGTCTTCCACCAGACTGGGATGTGGAGTTTGCCATCGAACTCGTTCCAGGCACGGCAGCTGTGTCAAAAAGGCCTTATAGAATGCCGCCTGATGACCTGAAAGAATTGAAAACACAGCTACAAGAAGGATTCATTCGACCTAGCTCGTCACCATGGGGTTGTCCAGGTCTCTTTGTTGAGAAGAAAGATCATTGTGGTAAAAGGCTATGTGTTGATTATCGGCCACTAAATGCAATGACCGTCAAAAACAAATACCCATTGCCACACATCGATATTCTATTTGATCAGTTAGCTGGGGCTAAGGTCTTCTCTAAGATTGACCTAAGGTCTAGCTACTATTAGATAAAGATCAGAGAAGAGGACATAACAAAAACAACATTTTTTACCAGATACGGCTTGTACGAGTATTTAGTTATGTCTTTTGGGTTAACCAATGCACCGGCCTTCTTCCTGTATATGATGAACTCGGTGTTCATGAATGAACTTGACAAGTTCGTGGTGGTATTTATTGATGACATACTAATCTACTCCAAAGATGAGAGAGAACACGAAGAGCACTTAAGGATCGTACTCACCCAGCTTAGAGAACACAAACTCTATGCCAAGTTCAGCATGTGTGCATTCTGGCTGAAAGAAGAAAGTTTCTTGGTTCACATACTATCTGAGAAGGGAGTCGCAGTTGACCCTAGCAAAGTAAAAGATGTACTAAATTGGAAGCAACCCAAGACTGTGACTGAGATCTAGAATTTTCTTGGTTTAGCAGGCTACTACCGCCGCTTTATCAAGGATTTCTCCAAGATTGCGAAGCCGATGACATCGTTGAGTAGGAAAAATTCAAAGTTCATTTGGAGTCTGAAATGTGAGGAAGCTTTCCAAACACTGAAGAAATTGTTAACCTCTACACCAGTGTTAGCTCAACCAGACATCACTAAGCCATTTGATGTGTACTGTGATGCCTCCGGGAATGGGCTCAGCTGTGTCTTAATGCAAGAAGGGAGAGTAATTGCTTACGCCTCCCGCCAACTGAGAAAACATGAAGCAAATTATCCAACACATGACCTTGAGCTAGCAGCAGTTGTTCATGCACTGAAGATATGGAACCACTATCTGCTAGGCAACACGTGTCACATCTACATTGACCACAAGAGTCTCAAGTACATCTTCACACAACCTGAAATCAACATGAGGCAGAGGCGGTGGTTAGAGTTGATAAAAGATTATGATTTGGAGATCCACTACCACCCAAGCAAGGCCAATGTGGTAGCAGATGCATTGAGCCGTAAGGCTCATTGCAACGTCATTGAAGCCCGTCTGACAGCAAGAGTGATCTGTTGTGAGATGAATGACCTCGAAACACCTCCTGAGCAGCAAGTAGAACTTTATAATATCATCCTTGAACCCTCGATCAAAGCACAAATCATAGAAGCACAAAAGCAAGATAAGGGTATGGCATATATTCGTGAAGGTATTAGTGAAGAGAAGAAGGCATGTTTCACACTTGATGACCAAGGCATTCTGTGGTTCAAGAATCATCTAGTGGTGCCTAAGAATATGGAGTTGAGGAAGAAAATATTCAATGAGGCACACACTTCAATGTTCACAATACACCCATGCAGCAATAAAATGTACCAAGACCTAAAACAAAAGTTTTGGTGGACTCGTATGAAATGAGAAATTGCCAAGTATGTATCTGAGTGTGACGTGTGTCAAAGGGTGAAAGCTGATCACCTAAGGCCTGCTGGTATGCTTCAGCCACTTAAATTGCCAATTTGGAAATGGGAGGATATACACATGGATTTCATTGTGGGTCTGCCTCATACATAGAAAGGGTATGACTCCATATGGGTGATCATTGACAGGCTCACAAAATCTGCTCATTTCATTCTTGTCAAGACCACCTATCAAGCAAAGCAGTATGCTGAATTGTACATTTCTCAGATCATGTCTTTACATGGGGTTCCTCGAACCATCACTTCAGATAGGGTTCTCTGTTTGTCTCGCTTTTGGGAGCAACTACAAACTACTCTGGGGACTACTGTAGTACACAGTTCTGTCTACCATCCTCAAACTAGTGGTCAAGTAGAAAGGGTAAATCAGATCCTAGAAGACATGTTAAGGGCTTGTGCACTAACCTATTCCACCAAGTGGGATGAATGCCTACCCTTGGCAGAGTTTGCTTATAACAACAGCTACCAAAAGAGCTTAGAAATGGCTCCTTTCGAGGCTCTCTATGGTAAAAGGTGCAGAACACCACTCAACTGGTTTGAGCTAGGGGAGCGTGTTACATTTGGCCCTGACTTGGTGACAAAAGCCGAAGAACAAGTGAAACTCATACACCACCATCTCCAATGAGCACAGTCCCAACAGAAAAGTTACTCCGATAGGAGGAGAAGGCCATTAGTCTTTGATGAGGGTGATCATGTGTATCTTAAGGTATTAGCAATGAAGGGGGTACAATGGTTTGGAGTAAAAGGGAAGTTAACACCAAGGTACGTCGTCCCGTTCAAAATCATTGAAAGATGTGGAGCCGTCGCTTACCGCTTAGAATTGCCACCACGCCTAGCAGCGGTTCATGACGTGTTTCATGTCTCGCAAGTGAAGAAATGCTTAAGGGTATCGGAGAAAGTGGTAGATACGTCTCAAATTCAGATTGAACTGGATCTCACATATGAAGAACATCCCATACAAATCCTCAACCAAAAGCAAAGATCAACACGCAGAAAAACAATCAACTTTTAAAAAGTACAATGGAGTAATCACTTCGAAGAAGAAGCAACTTGGGAACAAGAGGAGTATCTACACACTAAATACCTTGGTTTTCTACCATCCACTGCAACTCGGTATGTTACAGTAGTTTAATTTCAGGTTTTAAACTTAATACATGCACATAGCACTATCTATAATCGACTTAACCACCCACATCACATCAAAAATCACGAGACGAGATTTCTTTAAGGGGCGTGGGTTGTGATGCCCCAGGCATCTCAAGTGCATATCATGTGCCTCATTTGCTTAATCACATCTCATAAGCATCATTTCATCTCATATTGATGAGCATTTGACTCACATGAACAAACTTGGTTGAAATGCTATGTAGTGAACTCAGTTTTCTGCATGTATGACATCAGTGAATGTGATCATAACTTTAATTCTATTGAGTTTTAGGTGGAACTTTTTATACCAAACATGTAGATGATCTCATTATGAACAACTTTGGTAATTGGAGCTTTGACATGCACAAAGGTTTGCTTAGGGATTTAGGGCTTTTACTGTCAGCATACGAACACAGTCAAAATCTGAACTGTTTAGAAATTCTACTTTTTCTTTCACCTAGATTCATTTTCATGCAAAACTATAATTGAGAAAGTTGTAGGTCTTGAAATTTTGAACAAAGTTGGTATAAAATATTTTAGGTTAATTTTGCCACAAATAAGACTTTTAGAATTTTCTTTACAAGTGGCTGTGTAGGTCAAATCAGGAACCCTGATACAAATTCAAATTTAAATCATATTTTCACTTAGAATTTGGCCTTGAGCCTTTTCACAAACTTGTAGATCTAAAAGAGTACTACATTTCTCCCAATTGGGTCTCCTTCAAATTTGGCTTAGAAATGGGTCAAAATAGCCATTTATAGATTCTAAACAAAAACAGCAAAATAGTGTTTTCTATTTTTGGAAGTCTCTCTCTCTGACCGGTGGGGCCACCGATCCGACTGGGTGAGCGTTGCCGAGCCAGCGAGCGCCACATGGCCGATGGCATATGGCCACCCTCGCACACCGTGGATCGCCCCCCTCCCCCGGTCGGCCGCGCTCTTAAGAGGAGGGTAGCACCCTCGCTCTTCCTTTCGCTCCCTTCCCCGTTCGCCTGCCGCTTTCCCCACCCCGAGCTAGTTGCCATTGTTGGAGCTCGAGTCGAGCTCGCGCTGGCGCCGCGCCGCTCACCTCCATGCCTCACCATCACCGATTCGGCCTTCCCCTCACCCCACTCCACCGTTTCCCCAAGCTCTAGGCCGCCGGAATCCTCCGACCGCCCCGCATTTCGTCGCCGAACCTCGACGACCTTGCTTCATCGTCGCCGGCGTCCTCTGCCGCCGCAGCCGTTGAATAGGGTTAGGGGTAAGACTCTCCACCCTCTCCCCTCTCTCCCCGGCCTCCCATGGCGAGCCGCCACACCATGTGGGGGCGGTTTCGGCCGCGCGCCGCCGTCAGTCCCCCCTCCCCGTCGCGAGGAAGAAGACGACGGGAGGTGGGGGATGACGATTTTGCAGATCTGCCCTATGTTCATGAGTTTTCACACTGCCGTCCACCGCACTGTTGTTAGAGTCTTGCAGATGTTGCAAGATAACCCTTGTAGTCTAGGTTTGTTTACGAGAAAGTCCCCAGATCTAGGATTTTCCCATTAATTTCTTTAATATTCGGCAGTGAGCTTTTAAAAATTGTAGAAAATCAAAAAAAAATCCAAAAATGGTAAACTCAGTTGCATTGTGATCCTTGCAAATAGATCTACAGAATGAGTATGATGTTGAGATGTGAAATGACCAGTCTACCCTTAGATTTCTGCATGCATGTAAAAAACTAATAAATAGGAAATGTAGGTCAAATGAGCTCCAAAAATGATGAAATTTGGACAGAGACTCTGTTAGCATATCTAGGCACTATGTGAATATTGGTAGCCCTAGCATTGACTGTTTAATTACTGTTTTGCCCTTGCCTAGTATTTAAGCAATTTATTAAACCAAGAAAGGGTTGCTATAAGAAAATATGCTCTAGATGACTTTATGGATTTTATATGAACTCTAGTTGGTATATATGGCTCACTGTTGAGATATGAGGCTGTGCATGCTTGGTTTCGGCACAGTTTTGAAAATGGCAAAATAATGCATATCTAGTTAAGTAGTAGGAAAAGTGGTTCTATCAAGCTTAGTTAGTGCTAAGAAAGGTCGTGGTGAATCGTAGACGTGCTCAAGTCATCCCTACTATTTTGAATTGCATGCTAGGTATGTTGGATTAAGTATATGGAAAATAGATGTCTATTTAAGACGTAGGATTAATTCCGCTTCTTGGACTTTATACTTGCGATAGGCCCTCGAGTTGTTATATGTGGTATGTTAAGTTACCTTAGGTGATGGTTTGTACGCTTTCTTAGTGCTAGACAAGTTTTTACACAAAAAATGCATAACTCCATTTAATTATCTTGATTCATTGCATCACGTCTGCACCATAAGCAAGCATTTGCATTTCCACATGCTCATATTGCACTATGTCATGCATATAGATCCCGCGAGCGAAGGACACCCGCCGGAGCAGCCGATAGTGGAGGAGCCAGAGGAAGTGCAGCACCAGGAGCCAGAAGATTAGCTGCAGGGGACCGACTACGCTCCGGAGGCAGCTACTGACCCTAGCGAAGAAGGTAGGCTGGACCATGCTTATCCCAGCAAACAAGTTATATTTGATGATTAAGCATATGCATTAGGAGTTGCTTGAAACCAATTGCATTAGGCTCCTTGGCCGCCTTAGCCCTAGCACCTATACGTAGAGTTCGCAGGACGAGTATGCCTAGAAGTTGCTAGGTAGGAGTAGACACGAGTGTGTGGACTCGTCGTGTAGGTGTTTTCAAAGTTACAAAGAGCTTACTATTATGTCAATTATTACTTATGCTCATGATTTAAATGGAGACCGGGCGGAGATTTTATTTCAGTATTTACTTTTCATGATGTCGCACTTTGGACTCCGCCCGAGTCATGTAAGGCCCATCCGCTGTTCGCCTGCTGATCAGCATAACATTGCTAGAGTGTTTAACTGGGATATGGGACCGGTGAAGTCTTTCCTGGGCTCGTCCGAAGCACAGAGACACGTTCCTACCCGTTGGTCGAGAGGAAGGTGGCCTGGAGGAGCTTTGTACCCACTGTGGGGAGATCGAGATGTCGGCAGGCTCGCTATGGGGCCACAACCCGGGGGCTAGGCGGGAGTGAATCGAACTTGGGACGAGGCAGGTTAAGATTGGGACTATATGTTGGAACGCGATGGTTAGTAAGCATATACCCCTAGCATGATAGTTATTCCTGGGAATTTAAAAATCGATTTGAATTGCTGATGCCTACCAGGTGTGGGAATGCTGATAATGCACACGGGCAACGTAGTAACTACTTAAACACTCTGTATCTAATATTCATGATTTTTGAATATCACATGCTTGTATTGAACTGTTTACTTTACTGAAATTTGCTATTATGTTGATGGTCACGCAAATGATGAAAACTTATTACTTTATGTTGTTCATGACACTGCTTAAAATCAATGGCTAAGGATCCACTTGTTAGTAAGCAGCTTCGCGTCAGCCGTAAGCCAATCCATTAAGACCTACTGAGTAATTAGTACTCAGGGTTTGCCCCCCCCCATTTTGAGCACAGGTATGGAGTTCATGGTTTGCACCTATGTTGGAGGTGGTGCATGCCCCCATCTGGGATGAGGTCTGCATGAGTGGCACAAGGGGAACATCGGTGGGCTCGATGTTGTTTCTTTTAATGCAAGTATTTTGAGATGTTATCTAGACCTTTGAACTTTTATATTCCGCTGCGAGATACTTTGGAACTTGCTATGCTATAACACTATGTTGGAACTGTACTTTATTTGGAAACTGGTTTGTAACTAAGTCTATTATTACCCTATTTCAACTGCCTGTGATCATGTAACTGTTGTTGCTCCATCGTGGGCTAGATGTGTATGATGTCAGTTCTTCTGGGATTTGGTATTATCTAGGGTCGAATGACTCTCGACGGACGACTGGGTTTAGTTTGGACTAATCACACTGCAAGCTAGAGGTGGCAAGTGTGATTAGCCCAGATGAAATTGGCGATTCTGCCACAGGAAGCACTGCCTCTGAACCGTACACCATGAAGAAGGGCGTGCTACTATTGAGAGCTTTACTTGGCTGCGTTCTTAGACTCCAGACTATGTATGGGAGTTCCCTGATCCATTTGCCTGCTAGCTTTTCATCTTTGTCGAAGACCCGTTTCCTCAAAGCATCAAGGATCGTGCCATTTGCGCGCTCGACCCGACTATTAGCGCGAGGGTGCGCTACTGAGACATACTTGATAAGTATAGACTTTTTGCTGCAAAAATTGAAGAACTCCGAGCCTGTAAAGTTGGAGCCCAGATCTGTGATAATGCTGTTCGGGATCCCAAAGCGTAATATAATCTCTTGAATGAATTCTGCCACCTTTGTTGAAGTTAGAGATGCGATCGGTTTGACCTCAATCCACTTGGTAAACTTGTCGATGGCCACCAAGATGTGAGTATACCCACCTTGAGCTCTTTTGAGCGGCCTGATCATGTCGAGCCCCCAGCATGCAAAAGGCCACGAGACAGCTATTGAGCCGGGTGATGATGTTGATTTGTGAAGAACTGACAGGCTTCACAACGCTTGACCAATTTTACAGCATCCTGCTTGGCTGTCGGCCAATAAAATCCAGCCCTGAATGCCTTTTCCCCCAGTGTCCTAGAGACAGCGTGATTACGGCACTGCCCAGCGTGGATTTACATCAACTGACTCTTACCCCGAGATATGTCGATGCACTTCAAGAGAACTCCGGCCGCACCGCACTTGAACAGATCATTGCCGATCAACGTGTAGCTGGCCGTGTGCCGAATGAGTCACTCGGCTTCTACTCTGTCATTAGGCTCATCACCATCTCTGATGTACTTGATGATTGGGATCCGCCAGTCAGCCGGGGCTTCCTCCAAGCTTAGGACATGCTATTTTGGGATTCTAACTCTCAATCCATGGACGGACGACATAGTTCCTAGATGAACACACCTGGACATAGTAGGTTAGCATCTGTGTGATGAAATTCTAGCCCATCAAACTTATCCGCTAATTTGCGAACTTCCGCGTAGTATTTGTCCATCACTTCCATGGAGCAGTCCCAATCTTTGTTGACTTGACTAATCGAGACCAGGGAGTCCCCATAGACCATGAGGCGTCTGATGCCGAGCATGGGTTCATACTCTGCTGCATTGTTGGACACCGTGAAAAGGATCTGCAGCACATACTTGAGTTTTTCGCCTTTCAGGGAGGTTAAGATGACTCCTATCCTAGCTCCTTCTATTTTGAGCGACCCATCGAAGTATATCTTCGAGAATTCCAGAGCCTCTGGGTTCTCTGGTACCTGGTTCTCTGCCCACTCGGAGACGAAGTCAACCAGTGCTTGAGTCTTGATGGTGGTGCGTGGGCAGAATTCGATGTCATGTGCTCCCAACTCACACGCCCACTTGGCAATTCTTCAGTAGCTTCTCTATTTGGCAAAATCTCGCCGATGGGTAACGAGGTGACCACCACGACTTTATGCTCCTCGAAGTAATGCCATATCTTGCGAGCTATGATGAGGACCGCATACAATAACTTCTGAACCTAAGGGTACCTTATCTTAGATGGGCTGGGTACTTCACTGATGAAATAGACCAGGTGTTGAGTCGGCTGAAAGTGTCCTTCCTCTAGCCTCTTGACCACCAAAGCAGTGCTGACCACATGAGTTGTGCAGGAGAGGTACAATAGTAGATCTTCAGCTGCATGGTCTGACGTGGCTCAGTTTAGTGATTTCAGTACCAGAGGGGTTGTCAAGAACTTTTTGAGGGCTTCAAGTTCTTCCTGAGCCTTTGGTGTCCACTGGAATCTGTCCACCCTCTTCAGTAGCTTATAAAATGGCATGCCATGCTCTCCTAGCCACGAGATGAATCGGCTTAGAGCAGCCATGCACCCAGTGAGCTTCTAGACCTTCTTCTGCGACTTAGGGGGCTTCATCCAGAGAATTGCGTTGATCTTCTCTGGGTTGGCTTAGATCCCCCTCTTGCTGACAACGAACCCAAGTAACTGCCCAGCTGGGACCTCAAATACACATTTAGCGGGGTTGAGCTTCCAGCAAAACATCCTGAGACTGATGAAGACTTGCTGTATGTCATTAATGAAGTCTTCTGGATCCTTCGTCTTGGTCACCACATCATCAACGTAAGCCTTGACACGCTTACCCCAGTTTTCGGCCAAACATGTCTAGATTGTGCGTTGATACATCGCTCCGGCGTTTTTCAGCCCGAACGACATAGAGGTATAACAAAACACCCTAAAGGGCGTGATGAACGTGGTCTTCTCCTGATCCTTCACTGCCAGGCAAATCTGATGGTAGCCTGAGTAACTATCTAAGAAGCAGAGGAGGGAGCAACCTGCCGTAGAATCGACGACTTGATCTATCCTAGGCAGCCCGAAAGGGTCCTTCGGGCAGTGCTTGTTGAGATCGGTATAATCAACACACATCCGCCAGTCTACTTTATTCTTTTTGAGTACTAGTACAGGATTTGCCAGCCACTCAGGATACATGACTTCTCTAATAAACCTAGAAGCTTGGAGCCAGTCTAACTCTGCACGGATCACTTCCCTCTTGTCCAGGGTGAATCGGCGCAGCCTTTGCTTGATAGACTTCACATTGGGGAACACTTTGAGTTTGTGCTGAGCCAGTTCCCTTAGGACTCCAGGCATATCTGCAGGCTTCCATACGAACATGTCCCAATTGCCCCTCAAGAACCGGACGAGCGTGTCTTCTTATTTGGGAGGGAGAATTGCACTGATGGTCACCGTCTTCAAAGCATCAGGGAGGTCGAGGCTCACTTCCTTGGTCACCACGGTTGCCTGTATGGCCGAGCTAGGGACCGACCCATGAGTCGGGATCGACAGATTATCCTTTGAGAGTTGAGCCACGTCATCGATGAGTTGGCACTGAGCTACTGCAGTAGTTGCTACGAAGGCTGTCTGGAAAGCCTCCCAAGCACAAAGGGCAGAACCCTTGAAATTTGCCCACACAGAGAGGACTCCACGTGAGGCTGGCATCTTCAGGACTAGGTACGAGTAGTGGGGGATGGCCATGAACTTGGCTGACCCGGGCTTCCTAATGATGGTGTTGTAGGAGGAGTCAAAGGTTGCCACCTCAAATCGGAGGGTCTTTGTATGGAAGTTGTCCTCCATTCTAAAGCTGACGGGCAAGCTGATGTGCCCCAGCGGATATTCTCCTTCACCAGGCATGATCCAAAAGAATGGGCTGTCTGACTCTTGCATATCGTTGATAGAGAGCCTGAGGGATAGTAGAGTCTTGGGGAACATCACATTGATGCTGCTTCCTCCATCGATCAACGTCCTCATGAATCGGCTCTCATGGACCACCAGGATTACCAGCACAGGGTATTTGCTCGGGTGGTCGAAGTTAAGCCAATGATCCTCCCGACTAAAAGAGACGGGCATGTCTGACCAGTTGTACGGCATTGGAGGCTCTTGAGTAGCTGCGATGACTCAGCGGTCAACTAGATTCTACTGCATTTTGCTCTCTAGGGAGCTGTGTCCCCTGATGATGATGTTGATGTGCTTGTTGACGTTGGGCAAGCTGAGGCCGTTGGCCCTGTTCTGCTGGGGCAGCGGTCCTTGGTCACGCGGCAGAGGTGGCAGTGCAGCCAAAGGTATAAAGGGCCTGCCATGAGCAATTGAAGCCATGAAGTCTCTACAGTCACGCAGGGTGTGATGCATCTCTTTGTGATAGGGGCACAGCGTGCCGAGGAGTTGGTCGAGTGATCGCTCACCCCCTTGACGTGGAGGAACGCATGGGCACATGGGCGGCTGCCCCACTGCCAGGACTTCCTCCCGAGGTCTATTGTCCCAGCGGCGATCCTATCGCGTGGGGTCCTCACGCTTCTCCCTTCCCCGATCTTCTCGACGTGCATCGACAAAGTCCCGAGCTAGCTCATCTGTAGTAATGTATCGATCGGCATCCCGAAAGAGCTGCTCAGACGTGACTAGGGCCTTGTGCAAGAGGGCCTTCACAAAGGCCTCGTCATTGGAGCCACGGAAGAAGTCTTCGATCACTGCTGCGCCGATGATGTTGGGGATGCGGTTTCGCATCGACTAGAAATGCTTCAAGTACAAGCGGAGACCCTTACTGTCTTTGCACTTGGACTTGAGATCCCATGGTTGTGCCGGCTTATCTGACAACGGCTAAAAATGGGCAATAAAGTGGCAGCAGAAGTCATCTCAGTTGTTAATGCAGTCATGCCAGGGATGGCACAGCCACTGAAGCGTGTCCTATCCCAGCACGATGGGGACATAAGCAGTCATCACATCCTCTCTTGCCCCGGTGGCACTGGCTGCGGTGGAGTACACAGCCAGCCAGCCGCTAGGGTCATGCTTTGCCTCGTACTTGTCGACGTTAGAAAGTTTGAAATTCTGAGGCCACGCTACCCCACGAAGCCGCCTAGTGAATGCCGGGATGCTGACCACGCCTCGATGGGCTGGTTCACCCCATCCTTTGGTTTGAACACCTCCTTCGCAGCGTCGTGGAGACCGGGGTTGAGCTCCCCCCCAGTCGGTCATAGATTGAGCGTCGGGGTGTTGGGCTGTTGACAGAAGCTTCGCCTGAGTGTGCCCTGCCTCCGTCATCTTGGTGAGGGGCCCCGTAGTCCCGATCGCAATCATTGTGATGATGGATCTCTTCCGTGTGCCGGTCTACACATGATCTCTCGATGTTGCGGCGTGCATCGTGCCCCGCGTTGATGGCGTGATGGGCGTCAGTGGCCGTAGGAGCGTCGGCAGGAAGGAGATGGTTAGCTGCCTGAGTGAAGATCTGACGGCAAAGTTCCCCGTGCAGAGTGCAAGGGAAGACATCCGCCAACTGTACCAGTACTACCCTCGCTTGACTTAGGGTCCCCATGGTGGCGGCGAACTCGGGCAACAGATTACGCCCCAGAACCGGCACTGCGTATTCTCCCCATCGCGCGCTCTTCCATGTTTGCATTCGTGCTACTAGGCTTGCATGCGCCAGTGTTCTTGTTGTCGATCATTCCTTTGACGACGAAACTCAGCCTCTTCTGGTGCCTCCCCAGGTTCGGACGCATCATACTGGGAGATGGGAAGGGTCAAATCATGATTTCCCACTTGATGATGGCGGCGGATATTGCGGTGCCAGTTGTGACGGTGTCTCCTATCACGCTGTTGCTGGGTTTCTCCATTCACAGAGGGCTCATTGTCAAAGACAGGGTCATCCTTCGGCTGGTCGTTGATGATGAGGATCTCCAAAAAGTAGGTGGGTGAGCTTGCTTGATCATCAAGGAGCATCGACGATCCCCTGAATGAAGCCTAGGGTCAGAAGGTGCGGAGCCTGTTGCCGTGGTCGTGGTTGGCCCATCCTCAGATGTAGCGAGGGACTCTAGACTACAGATCATGTGCAGACAAGAAGTCTTGCCGCCCTCTCAAGGGAGAGGTGGCTGAGACAACTGTTGGGGTGGATGCTACTGTGAAGAAGTTGGAGGAGAAACTCCCGACACAACCGCTGGACGCGAGCTGCGCCAAGTCGCAGTTCTGCCGCTCGGGGAGGAGCTGATGACGAGCCCCAAGTGAAGACCAGTCAACGGTTCTTTGACTGCGTGGTAGACTTCATCGTCCACAAGTGACATGGACGTTGACCCCAAGGCAGGGCCTCCCGATGCTTCCCCGCCTCCCTCTTGAGAACAAGGTGGCTGAGGTGGTTGTTGGCGGTGAGGGCCTGCGGCCTCCCATCATGCATCCTCATTGTTTTTTAGGAGAGCCGTGGTGCAAGGGATGAACCACATGTGCGTCAAGCTTGTCTGGTAAGTGGCCGCGGCATTGTGAAGGCCATGAGGGAATTTGGATGGAGGCCGATCTCTCGTGTGGCCCGAGGTCCTCTGATTTCGGCCCTCGGTCGGAGATGGGATCGAGACAGTCCGACGCGGACTGGCCGCTAGTGTGGGAACTAGAGATGTGCAACGAGCCTCTGGCTGCCACGGTTTCCTCCCCCAACTGATCTGGGTCTAGACCCTGGTCGGGGAGGTGGAGAGTGCAGTGCTCTGAGTTGGTGAGGATGTGGCAGTCTGTCGAGGCAAAGAAGCAAATGCAGGCTCTGACCCAACCGATGCCAAGACTGCCTATCGTGGTCCCGATCCATGTTGAATCAGGGCATGCCTCGATGATCCGCCTCGAGATGAGGTGGACGGAGCTAGAGTGGTCCTGATGATGAATCGGTGTGTCGGCGCACGAGGACGATCTAGCCCAACCTTGGTCACCGTGATGGCCGACCGTTGTGTAACCGCCTGCTGAATAGATCTAGGAGCTGGTGAGGTTGAAGGAAGCTTCGGAGTTGGCGACAGAGCCTTGCGGCTGTGCGCCTCCTTCACAGCACCAATGAGTGGGGGCAGATCACCGGTTTTGTTGGTGATGAATGAGATAGACCCAAAATGGATCATCTCGCCGGGAGCGAACTTGACTACGTCAGTGGATAAGTTGGCCATGGAGCTAACTTGATGTCGATGTCGCCGAGCCCCTACCTGGTGCGCCAACTATCGGGGTTTTGCACTAGCAGTGCACCATATGATGTACCACAGGATGCTTTTGAGGGCCGGCAATATCGATGTAGCTCGATGGTTCATCGGAAAAGCGACAGAACATGAAGGTTTATACAGGTTCGGGCCGCAAGATGCGTAATACCCTACGTCCTGTTTGTGGTGAGATGTATTCCTTTGAGTACTCGAGATTACAATAAAGGCTAGTGTTTTTGTACGAGAGCGTGGTTTGGTTGCTTGCGATTTTTGACGGTCGTTATTGCACTATCTACGACCATCAACTATCCATGAATATGAAGGGAAATGCATCAAAGTATGGACAAACCTTTGCTACTAACATATCTCCACGAGTTGTGCTGGAATATTTGAATGCAGGTGACAAAACGTACTCAAACATGGTAAAATCGAGCTAGACCAGGAGGTGACTGGCCACATGGCTAAGTCCCCAGGCGGCCCGGTCACACCAGAGGCTGCCTGGCCTCACCAGAGGCCGCCTAGCCCCACCTCCAGGCCTCCTGACCTGTGCCTAGGCCCAATTGGCACCAACTTCGACCTGCATGCACACATATGCCATGTCAACACATCTCCAAGGTGGAATCCACGAAAGTCGCATGCAATCAACCGGAAGGCCTTGCCACATCATCAATCTAGCCCCTGGATTGGTGAAGTCAGCAATCCTCAGCACTTCAATCCTGCGGCTAAGGAAGTAACACAAGTGAGATCCAATGGTTCGGAAGAAAACACAAAGATAACCGCCATAACCACCATGCAACCGACTTGGGGAGTGAAGATGGACCACAAGATGTAGTATGGCGGTGGATCCGATGCCTGGCAGGGTCGCCTAGCCTGAGGTGGGGCCGCCAGGCCTCCCTCTAGGCCACCTGGCCTGCCACCAGTTCCATAACCGCCTTACCTACCCTATAAATACCCCCCACTCACTTGGTGACTATAAATACCCCCGAGCTCTCATTTGTAAAGTGTGGAAGTTGAGTGAAACACACCATTGTCTAGTTAGTAGCACTAGGATAGTCCTGGGAGTTAGAGTTGAGTCTGAATCTTTGCCTCAGGGATTCCGAAGTTAGCTTCGAGTCTGGTAAAGCTCTTGTATCTTTCTATCTTTGTACTCTTGCTACTTCATTACAATATACTTTGTTGCTCTATCTTTCAGTTATACTTTACTTTATTTCTTACACTTGCCTAGTGTGGTGTACCTTATTGCATACTAGACCAAGGCTTAGGTTTGTGTTGTTCTTGAGTTATCTAAATCTTGCGAGACTTGCTGGTGCTATAGGCTTTCCTTAGGCTCTGATCTAAGGCTAAGTCAGTCCGAACCCATTGATCAAGGATGGACTTTAGTGATCAAGTTCTCACTTGGTCCCTAGTTTAGCGTGCCATCTTACCCATGCAGATCTAGTTGGTAGCCCCTCTTGGTGACAGCATTAGGGAGCCTCTGTAATTCAGCCCTGTCGTTCGGTAAGCCCGTAGGAATTAGCCAGTTGCCGTTCGGTTGGCCAACTATCTACCCCTGCGCCTCCTCGGTGTAGTCTTAAATTTCGCTCGATGCAAGATCCTAGTTCATGTTTGTTTAACTCTGTTCAACCGCGAATGCTCCTATGCAGTAGTTAAGGAATAGAGTTTGGATATCTTAATCTCACTCATTGTCCTCCTAGGCAACTACCTAGTTGTTTACAGCTTTGGTCCCTGTTTACTCTTGCCACCATACACTATCTTGTTTATCTTACCCCCATTGTAAGAATAGCTGGTGTTTATCTAAGTTATAGTACTATTTGAAGTTCAAACATATCATTCCACTGCCCTTACTTCCCTGTGGATTTTTACGATACCTGGAATACTCTCGGTGAAAAAGCTACAGCGAATCTCCGTGCGCTTGCGGAGTAAAATCTGTTACGCTAAGAGATGTCAACAAGCTTTTTTTTAGCGCCGTTGCTGGGGAAGTAATTGGCAATATAAGTTTGATTTGTTTGAACCTAGGTACTTATAACTTGATAACATACCGCTATCTCTTAGCGGGCTCATTTGCCTCTGTCTACTTTATTGTTGGGTTGACAGAGAGGTGTACAACCGGTTTTGACCTACCGGCAAACTTCCACAACAATCCAGAGTCGCTGCTCCGAAGGAGAGTCCATCAAAAGACAATCCATGGGCAGAGGCCTGTGCCATCAACATTGGAGTTTGGATCCACAAGCACAAAGCAACCGACCCCAACAATGGCTGTGCCCGAGAAGATCATCCGTGACTTTTCTGTTGCATCCAGCAATAGCATTCCCACTGGGCCTGAGGTTGCCGTTGGAGAAGGTTTTGAGCTCAAGCCAAGTGTCATTCATATGGTCCAAGCTAGTCCACTCTACGGATTGGTGTCAGAGGATGCAAACAGCCATCTCCAGCAATTCCTGGAGATATGCAGTACATTCACTATTAAGGGTACAACCGCCGATGCTGTTCGACTGCGCCTTTTCCCGTTCTCACTGATCAGGAAGGAAAAACAGTGGTTCTATCTGAACTGCATCAACTTGGCAACTTGGGAAGCATGCTCAAATGCTTTCCTTGGAAAATACTTTTCCTTGGGGAAGACAAGCTCACTGAGGAACCGAATCTCGAGCTTTCAACAGCTCGCTGATGTGACGGTGGCGGAGGCATAGGAAAGACTTCAAGAGTACATCGCTGCCTGCCCCCACCACGGTATGGAAGAGTGGCTGATCATCCAGAACTTCTTCCACAATCTACACCGGACTGCGCAAGAACACCTCCATGCAGCCGCTGGAGGATCCTTTTTATCCTTGAGCGTTGCCGCTGCACGCACTCTCATAGAGAAGATGGCAAGCAACTAAGGATGGAGACAGGAGAGGGTGAACAATAAGCCCCGCGGAGTCCACCATATTGATAGTACCGACATGTTGGCTGCCAAGATGGACCTCTTGCTAAAGAAGCCAGAGGATACTCCTGAAGCTGTGCCGGTCTAGGCACTGGATTCTCGAATGACTTGCGAGAATTGCGGGAATACCGGCCACACGGGGAACAGCTGCCCCAGAAGTGGATCGAAGGACGTTAACTTCATCAACAACAATAGCTTCAACAACGGGCCTCGTCTTCAACCAGGTTGGAACTCGTGACCACACCTACCTTTCTCTGGTCAAGGTATGTCTTTTGGGAGTTCTCAGCAGTTCAATAAAAATCCTTTCGATCAAAAAGCGGTGAACGATAGTATAAGTAAGAAATTCCATGCGAATGATAGAATTCTAGAAAACCTGTCGCTTCAAATGGAAACTCTTAATAGCACCATGAAGAACCAGCTGAGTTTTAATAAAATGCTAGAAACTCAGATAGCTCAGCTTGCTGCCGCTTTGCCTAGCCCAACTTCGGGTAAGCTCCCGGGTCAGCCTGAGGCACCCCCGAAGGAACATATCAATGCTTTAATAACTAGGGGTGGAAGGTCTACACAAGACCCCCCCACATACTAGGAATGCAGGGAAGGAACAAGAGAAGCCAGCCGAACTAGAAAAGGAAGACCAAGTGGCTGAACCACAATCGGTTAAGGAAGCACCAAAGTCGGCTCCGCACGAGTTCTACGACACCACTGTGCTCCCTTTTCCTCAAAGGCAGAAAAAGACCACTGTTGATGACCAGTTTAGCAAGTTTGTGGAGGTAATCAAGAAATTATATGTCAACATCCCATTGCTAGATGCGATGCAGGTACCCACGTACGCTAAGTACCTGAAGGACATCCACAACAACAAAAAGCCGCTGCCGTCCACACAGGTCGTGCACCTCACAGAAGAGTGTAGCGCCACTATACTCAACTAGCCGCCCCAGAAGAAGAAGGATCCAGGGAATCCAACCATATCATGCTCAATCGGAACCCAGCATTTTGATAAAGCTCTCTGCGATTTGGGAGCAAGTGTGAGCGTCATGCCAAAGGTAGTCTTTGATAAACTCACACATGCTACACTCGCCCCTACTGCTATGGGCCTGCAGCTAGCAGATTAGTCGATTCACTACCCCAACGGAATCGCTGAAGACATTCCGGTCAAAATCCAGAACTTCATCGTCCCGGTGGATTTTGTGGTACTCGATATGGAGATTGATAGCAAAACGCCGCTCATCCTTGGGCGACCGTTCTTAAGCACCACTGAGGCCACTATTGACGTTGGAGCTGGACAAGTCTACCTCAACATCAATGGCAGACAGGAAATGTTCGCCTTCAAGCCGAAGGTAGAACAGTGCCGGCAGGTTAAAACATTTAAACTTAAGTGTCAAGCACCCCGGGAGATGCCTAGAGAGAAGATCGAGCTTTCGCAAAGTCAGTCGAAAGTGGACTCCCTCATCCTAACAATGGAAAAGATCCTATTGGATGGAGAAGCCCGAAAGCTCAAAGCCGAGTTACAAAGACGTGCCTCAATGGCCAAGCCGCCGACAAAGGAAGCAGGAGGCAAGATTCCTATCACGAAGGTCACCACCACAACAATGAACACACCCAAAGAGTGGCGAAAGAAAGAAGATGAATTGCCAAAAGCCAAGCCAGAAAAGACCCAGAATAAAACTCAGAAACAAAAGGCTGTGGCAACCAAGAAGGTATGGCGAGCAAAAGTTGCAGCACAGATGGCAGCTAAGTCTCCGTCAAGTGCTGACTCCAAGCAAAAGGTATGACTTGCCCTCTCCAAGAGGTAAACTGGCATTACCCTTCACTGCATATTTAATTTCCGCGCAAGAATTTTTCATTATACCACTGTATGCTTGAATTTAAAAGTTCTGCATTAGTTTAAATTTTTCTTTTGCATAAGTATTGATTTTCATCTCTTATATCTCAAAAAAAAATTCTGCCCAAATAAAATAAGTGCTACACCCTCGCTTTTTGAACGGTTTGTGGAGGCTCTGCCCCGCAAGGACGACTAACTTTCTGGACGACTAACCGCTAATGCTAATATTTTTAGTTGCTGTTCTTTGTGTGTCCTTGTGTCTCTTAGTATTTTTTGCAGGATGTCTTCATTCTTCAAGAAAGCCAATAGAGCCCTGAGCAACACAGGGAAGGGGCTGTACCTCAAGTTCCCATCCTCATCAGGATCGCGCTCTCACTCGCAGAGCAGGAGTTCTAGGACTCCAGCGCCATCCGACAGGATGTCGGTCAGTGGTGCCAGAAGCCACCAGGAGCAGGAGCATGATGAAGGAACGTCATCACAGCCACCGCAACGTCTTCTCACCTTGCAGGACATTAACGTCCAAAGCGACAAGGAAGCACAGAAGTTGCAGGTCCTCACCACCAAGATTTTTGGGTGGACGAGGTACTTCGGCGCCTTCTTCCTCGTCGCCATAGGTATGGTGGAATCATTCACGCAGGCGTTCGACAATGTGGGATGGCTGGAATTCTCAAACATCACAGAAGAAGGATCTATCCTTCTCACACAAGAATTCCTGATGACTCTCCGCTTGGATAGACGCGCAACAGGTATGACCATTTCCTTCCGTCTATTCAATATTGAGTTCGCTATTCGTCCAAGGAGGTTCGCTGACCTCCTACGTTTCGCCTCCAACTGCTCAGTAGGAGACGAGCCCACGGGCTACAGCATGAAAACTTTTTGGACGGAAATATGCGGAGAGCATGTTAAGGGGAAACATAGCACTACTAAAATCCACAACCCTACTCTGAGACTTCTGGCTCACTGGGTCTCACTCGTGGTCTTTCCACGCAGTGAAGTTCGTTGTGCACCCAACGAAGACCTTAAGTGCCTGTATGCCATGTGCAAGAAGAAACCTTATGCACTAGTCCTAGACATGGTCCATCACTGGGCGGATATGCCAAGGACCAACACCCCCATAAACATCACTTCTTTTGTCACGCGGATTGCATCCAACCCGGGCCTTCTAGAGAACGCCCAGATTGAATACATTCTGAGTGACTCATCACACATCATTGGGAAACAACACTTTATCCAGGCACATTTTATGAAAAGGGATGGCCATAACTTAGTCATGACATGGTTTGGGCATAATCTCAAGCTGTCGCTTCCCGTGCCGCAGTTCGATATGTATCAAGTGAGAAAACTAACCATGCAGCTTAAAGTGGAGGCACCCCACCAAAGCATTAGCGGTGTCATGACTAGGGTCCAGTGATGACAAGCAGAACAGCGCCGAAGGGCACAACAGGAAGCTGAAGAAGAAGAAGCAGACCACTCGTGGGCACCCCATACGGCAACCCCGTCGGGCACAGACTCGGAGTTATCACGACTCCAACGCTATGCCCAACCGGAGCCGTGGTACAACAGCAGCATGGATGGAGGTGGTTCATACCACCAACCACCATATGCTCCTGAGTACTATGGGACAGGT
This sequence comes from Paspalum vaginatum, assembly GCA_030272315.1. NCBI lineage: Eukaryota > Viridiplantae > Streptophyta > Magnoliopsida > Poales > Poaceae > Paspalum > Paspalum vaginatum. The sequence continues at coordinate 22,359,739 of CM059019.1, read as the reverse complement.
ACATCACATGGCCTTGACAGGAGTGCAGGTCCATCTGCATCAGCCCGGTTCAACACCGACAACATGGCTGGCCTCAACGCCGCCATGGAAGGGATGAACATAGGCAGGTACAAACAGAGGCTGCACCAGCAGGTGGACGACATCCACCGACGTACTAGGGCGATGAGCCAACAGCTCCTGAGAACAGTACCATGCTTCAGAACTGAACAAAATGGTGGAAGCCAGCTTCATCAATGCTCAGGACTTCCACAGCTATTACTTAGAGTTGGGAACGGGTCGGATCGACCCATTGGGTAGTTGACCCGACCCACTCAAGCAAAGCTAATGGGCCACAAGGGCCGACCCAAAATAGAAAATGGGTCACTAGAGCCAAGACCTTTTGACCCAATGGGTAATGTGGGGGTAATGTGGGTCGACCCAATTATTATCTCAACACATAACTAAGAAGTAGAGGCGGAAATATATTGTAATCTACTCTCTTCATAAAAAATAAAGCGTATAATAATTTTAGTAACATCAAAAAAATCAAGGCGCCTAATTTTTTTTGTTATTTTGACGCATGTGTCCTACCACACTATTGATTGTGGCATGCAAATAAGCAAATAAATCTAGATAACTAATGACTAGGGCCGACCCATATTATCCATTGGGCCAGCAAGGCCATGGCTAAAGTTTAGATTGGGTCGACCCATGGCCCTTAAAATTGGCATCGGGGCCGGGCTGACCCATTCCCATCTTGACTATTACTACCAAAACTCCTAGCTTCATTGAAGCTTGGGGGGGATGGTAGTACAACATGAGCATGCTTCTTCGTGCCCAGCCCTCAGAGTAAGGCCCCCATTCGTCGTCCTTGTCCTCTCCTGTGCAGCAGCACCCGTCAGCAGCAGTACCCGTCAGCAGTAGTACCCGTACAGCAGTACCCGTCTCACTAGCAGCAGCAGCAACACCCGTCCAACCGAGAGTAAGCATTAATAACTCCTTATTTTGTTTCTTTATCTAAAAAATGAAAAAAAATAATAAATATGAGTCAAATAAAATAAACTCCCAACCTTGATATATTACCTTCATATATGGAAATCATGAATAGTTGCTCTCTCATGTTCTTGCTTAATATTCTATGCACAAACCATGCTTAGCTTAATTTCGAGCTTGTGTGTATAAAGTGAAAGCCTGACCTATTACTTTGTGGATGCCATTGCATAAACTTTGTCTAAGTTGTTGTGAGAAGTGATATGACTAAGTACCAGGCTAGCTCTACATTTACTTAGTAAGATGAACATCTCAGGTTATTTTCTTGAAAAATGAAAATAAAGTTCCCCCGTTGGTTTTAAAACACCTACCAGAGCCAAATACGGTGAAATATCTGAGCCTAGCTTGTTTAAAGCTACTTAGTGTTGTTTTGAGCTTTGTCAAATTTTGAGTCTCATTAAGTGGAATCATCACTATCTTGTGAATTGTTGGAGCAGAATACCACCACCACATATGCATTTACCTACCCTGGGTATGCATCCATTATCTCCAAATCAACACCTTTGACCTGACTCCTTCCAAGCAAAATGAGGTAGGATGTGGAGCCATCAAAAAGAAAATAAAGCATGCGAGTTAAGCATAGCAAAAATATGAAAAAGAAAAGCATGCTAGTCAAGCATGGCAAAAAGAGAGAAAAATACAAAAAGGCCCCACATTCATACCTATCTTACAAAAGAAGGAGAAGGAAAGGAAACAAGGAGATCCATCCATCCACAACCACCAAATAAGCTCCAATGATCAACATGGTTAGCTGATGTAGTACATTTCTTTGGTCCAATCTTTGGCTTTGCAAAATAAACAACCTAGGTAAGCTAAGTTCTCCCACACCCTGAGCTCCACATAAGCTTTAGTATAGGAAGTTCTTGGCCGTCATCTTGGCCTTAAAAAGGTGAGGATACACTTATGAGCGATCAAGAGTACCTCTGGGGAAACTTGTTTTATTTTGAAAATCTGCAAAAACACCTAAGATGGGAGTCCCAAAAGAAGTGTTTTGAGCTAAGCCTGCAACTGAGTCGTTCCTTCTCTCAACCACCCAAGACATGGTAAGTCAAAAGATGCACCACAGGTATAGAAAGGGTAATCATTGCATACACTATGGTTTGAAAACAGAGCATGAGCGTCGGTTATGCATAGTTTCTATTCTCGAACACTGATATTTGCAGCAACTCCTGATCCATAACCCATCTTGGCTTTACTCAAGGACGAGCAAAGGTCTAAGCTTGGGGGGGTGTTGACGGTCGTTATTGCACTATCTACAACCCTCAACTATCCATGAATATGAAGGGAAATGCATCAAAGTATGGACAAACCTTTGCTACTAACATATCTCCACGAGTTGTGTTGGAATATTTGAATGCAGGTGACAAAACATACTCAAACATGGTAAAATGGAGCCAAACCAGGAGGTGACTGGCCACATGGCTAAGTCCCCAGGTGGCCCGGCCTCACCAGAGGCCGCCCGGCCTATGCCGGGGCCCAATTGGCACCAACTGCGACCTACATGCACAAACATGCCATGTCAACACATCCCCAAGGTGGAATCCATGAAAGTTGCATGCAATCAACCGGAAGGCCTTGCCACATCATCAATCCAGCCCCTGGATTGGTGAAGTCAGCAATCCTCAGCACTTCAATCCTACGGCTAAGGAAGAAACACAAGTGAGATCCAATGGTTCGGGAGAAAACACAAAGATAACTGCCTTAACCACCATGCAACCGACTTGGGGAGTGAAGATGGACCACAAGATGCAGTATGGCAGTGGATCCGATGGCTGGCCAGGCCGCCCGGCCTGAGGTGGGGCAGCCCGGCCTCCCTCTAGGCCATCCGGCCTCTCTACCAGGCCGCCCGGCCTGCCACCTGTCCCATAACAGCCTTACCTACCCTATAAATACCCCCCACTCACTTGGTGACTATAAATACCCCCGAGCTCTCATTTGTAAACTGTGGAAGTTGAGTGAAACACACCATTGTCTAGTTAGTAGCACTAGGATAGTCCTAGGAGTTAGAGTTGAGTCTGAGTCTTTGCCTCAGGGATTCCAAAGTTAGCTTCAAGTCTGGTAAAGCTCTTGTATCTTTCTATCTTTGTACTCTTGCTACTTCAATATAATATACTTTGTTGCTCTATCTTTCAGTTATACTTTACTTTAATTCTTACAGTTGCCTAGTGTGGTGTACCTTATTGCATACTAGACCAAGGCTTAGGTTTGTGTTGTTCTTGAGTTATCTAAATCTTGCTAGACTTGCCGATGCTATATGCTTTCCTTTGGCTCTGATCTAAGGCTAAGTCAGTCCGAACCCTTTGATCAAGGATGGACTTTAGTGATCAAGTTCTCACTTGATCACTAGTCTAGCGTGCCATCTTACCCACACAAATCTGGTTGGTAGCCCCTCTTGGTGATAGCATTAGGGAGCCTCTGTAATCTGACCCCGTCATTCGGTAAGCCCGTAGGCATTTGCCAGTTGCGGTTCGGTTGGCCAACTATCTACCCCCGCGCCTCCTCGGTGTAGTCTGGAATTTCGCTCAACGCAAGATCCTAGTTCGTGTTTGTTTAACTCAGTTCAACCGTGAATACTCCTATGCAGTAGTTAAGGAATAGAGTTTGGATATCTTAATCTCACTCGTTGTCCTCCCAGGCAACTACCTAGTTGTTTACAGCTTTGGTCCCTGTTTACTCTTCCCACCATACACTATCTTGTTTATCTTACCGCCGTTGTAAGAATAGCTGGTGTTTATCTAAGTTATAGTACTGTTTGAAGTTCGAACATATCATTCCACTTATTAGCCCTTGCTTCCCTATGGATTTTTACGATACCTGGAATACTCTTGGTGAAAAAGCTACAGCGAATCTCCGTGTGCTTGCGGAGTAAAATCTGTTACGCTAAGAGACGTCAACAGCGATGGGTTGAGATATCCTATGTAGGGGTCCCTCATCTGCCTTATATAGTCTGATGGATTCTTGGGTTACAAGTTAGGTTCTTCCTATATCTTCTAATCGGTTTAGATTACAAGAGATCGAACAGAATCCCAATTTCCATCGTATCTGCTTTGATCTCCGCAAATCTCGGTCCTTGAGTCTGAGTCAAGTTTCCTTCCATGCTTCTTTGAATTGCGACATCCTTGCCTTGATCTCCAAGCTTGCGCGACCATTTGGGGCCTGAGCTAGGCAACCGGCCCATGAGATCAGTCGTTCGCCCTTCTCAGGATCTCCAACGGCCCATGTTCTGAATCCACGCCATGAGGAGCCAGGGGATATCCATTCCCCACAGGTCGGTATTCCCGCAGTGCTTGCAAGTCTTGCGACAATCTAGTGCCTGGACCGGCATAGCTTCAGGAGCATCCTCTAGCTTCTTCAGCAGGAGGTCCATTTTGGTGGACAGCCTGTCGGTGCCATCAATATGGTGGACTCTATGATGCCCTCGGCATCTCCAGAGCATATCATGCGCATCATTTGCTTAATTACATTTCATAAGCATCATTTCATCTCATGTTGATGTTCATTTGACTCACATGAGCAAGCTTGGTAGAAAAGCTAAGTGGTGCACTCAGTTTTTGCATAAATGACAGTGTGAATGTGATCATAACTTTTATGCTATTGAGTTTTAGATGGAACTTTTTATACCAAACTTGTAGATGACCTCATGATGAACAACTTTGGTAATTGGAGCTTTGACATGCACAAAGGTTTGCATAGGGATTTAGGGCTTTTACTATCAGCATACAAACACAGTCATAATCTGAATTGTTTAGAAATTGCACTTTTTCTATGACCTACATTCATTTTCATGCAAAACTCCAATTGAGAAAGTTGTAGAATTTTAAATTTTGATCAAATTTGGTATAAAACATTTCAGGTTAGTTTGGCCACAAATAGGACTTTTAAAATTTTCTTTACAATGGCTGTGTTCGTCAAAACTAAAGCCTTGAGTCAAATTCAAATTTAAATCATATTTCGACTCAGAATTTCAACTTGAGCCTTTTGAAAAACCTGTAGATAAAAAAGAGTACAACATTTCTCTCTATTGGGTCTTCTTCAAATTCAGCCTTGAAATGAGCCAAAATTGCGATTTACAGAGCTTAAACAAAAACAGCAAAACAGTGTTTTCCTTTTTCGGCAGTGTGTCTCGCTGACAGGTGGGGCCGCGATCCGGCCGCACCCATGCTGCCCGACCTGGTGAATGCCGTGTGGCCGCCAGCGTACGGTCGTCACTTCTCAGCCACGGATCGTGCCCCTGCCTGCGCCGTTAAGTGGAGGAGCTTCTTCTCTCTCTGTTCCTTTCGTCCACGCGCCCTCCCGAGCTCTCTCACGGCCTCCCCGCACCCGACAGTTTGCGCCCGCCACTGGAACCAAGCTCGGAGGTCGAGCTCATGCCGCCCACTCCTGGCTGCCCCACGCCTCCACACCACCACCACTGAGACCGCCTCGCTCCCGCGCACCCGTGGGGGTCGATGTCGTCGCCGTACCCCTCCTCCTTCGCCGGATCGAGCGGCGCGTGCCTCAAGTTCACGCCGACGCCGCCGTCGGTTCACCACCGCCGTTCGCCTCATCATCGCCTCCTCCATCGACACCGTCACCGCGAGGTAGAAGCCTTGACCCAAGAACACTTTCCCACCCTGCGTCACGGCCGCGGTGAGCCCCAGCTCGCCGTCGCGCGCGCGTCCCCGCGCTCGGGCTCGGCCAGCCCAAGGAAGAAGAAGGGGGCCGACAATCTTTCGATCCGGTCCCGGCCTTTCTTCTATTTGCATTTAGGTCTACCGCACTGTGTATTGTGGCTTGTAGATCTCACGTTTTAGACCCTACAGTCTACAGTTATTTGTGTTTGGGTCCCTGGATCTACGATTTTCCATTCATTCATTTAATATTCGGCGGTAAACTTTGAAAAATCATAGTAAATCAAAGAAAAATCTAAAAATTGCAAACTAAGTTGCATTGTCACCCTTATTAATAGACCTATCTGTTGTGTATGATGGTTGAGCAGGAAAAGACAGTTTTACCCCTAGTCTTGTGCATGCATGTAAAGACCTAATAAATAGGAAATGTAGGTTAGATGAGCTCCAAAAATTATGAAATTTGGACAGAGGCGTTGCTAGCATATCTAGGCTCTGTATAAATTTTGGTAGCACTAGCATTCACCGTTTAATTACTGTTTTACCCTTGCCAAGTAATAAAGCGTATTTTTAGAATAAGAAAAGGTGGCTACAAGAAAATGTGCTCTAGGTGACTTCATGGACTTGGTTTGAGCTCTAGGTTACGAAAATGACTCACTGTGGGAGTAGGAAGTGGTGCGTGTTAAGTATGGGTACCGATTTGAAAATGCCAAAATAATGCATGTTTAATGGAGTAATAGAAAAAGTGAGTCTAGTATAGTTAGTATGTGCTAAGATCAAGATGAAACATAGGAGTACTTAGGTCATAGTTGCTGTTTTGGAATGCATGTTAGGAATGCTAAGTTGGCTATATGAAAAATAGATGCCTAAATAAGCTTTGGTCATCTTACAAGAATGGAAGATAAATCACTACACACCCCCATGTTGTTATATGTGGTAGGCTAAGATAACCTTAGGTGATGGTTTGTACGATTTCTTAGTACTAAACAAGTTTCAACACAAAAATGTAGAACTCCATTTCATAATCACGATTTATTGCATCGCATCTGCACCATAAGCAAGCATTTGCACTTACACATGCTCATATTGCACTATGTCATGCATATAGATCCTGCGAGCAAAGGACATCCGCCAGAGCAGCCGATAGTAGAGAAGCCTGAGGAAGAGCAGCACCTGGAACCAGAAGACCAGCAGCAGGGGCCCGACTACATTTCGGAGGAAGCTACTGACCCTAGCGAAGAAGGTAGGCAGGACCATGCTTATCCCAGCAAACAAGTTATATATGATGATGACGCATATGCATTAGGAGTTGCTTGAAACCATTTGAATTAGACTCCTTGGCCGCCCTGGCCCTAGCACCTACACTTAGAGTTCACAGGATGAGTATGCCTAGAAGTTGCTAGGTACAAGTAGACACGAGTGTGTGGACTCGTCTCGTAGGTGTTTTCATAGTTATAAGATATTACTATTATGTCAATTATCACTTATGTTCATAAATTAAATGGAGACCGGGCGGAGATTATATTTTAGTATTTACTTTTCATGATATCACACTTTGGACTCTGCCTGAGTTGTGTAAGGTCCGTCTATTGTTCACCTACTGGTCGGCATAACATTGCTAGAGTGCTTAACCGAGGTATGGGACTGGTGAAGTCTTACCTGGGTTTGTCCAAAGTTTTTGAGGTGCTGCCCATCCACTTGCTGGAGGCCGATGGGCCTGGGGGCGCTTGTACTTGAGGGAGGGCTGGCCCAGGGCACTGTGGTATCGCTCCTGAGAGGGCACAACCCAGGGGTTAGGTGTGGGCACTTTGAATCTTAGGACAAGATAGGTGGAGATGGGGACTATATATGGGAACGTGATGGTTAGTAAGCATATACCCCTGGCATGATAGTTATTCCTGGGAATGAAAAACCGATTGGAATTGCTGATGCCTACCAGGTGTGGGAATGCCAATACCTTTGACGTTCATCGTAGTAACTACTTAAACCCTTTGTATCTATTACTCATGATTTCAAATATCACATGCTTGTATTGAACTATTTACTTTACTGCAATTACTATTATGTTGATAGTTATACAAGTGATGGAAACTTATTTACTTCATTTTGATCATGACACTGCTTAAAATCAATGGCTAAGGATTCACTTGTTAGTAAGCTGCTTCGCGTCAGCCGTAAGCCAAATCCATTAAGACCTACTGAGTAATTAGTACTCAGGGTTTGCCCCCACATTTTGAGTGCAGGTATGGAGTTCATGGTTTGCACCTGTGTTGGAGGTGGTGCATGCCCCCATCTGGGATTAGTCTGCATGAGTGGCACAAGGACAACATCGGTGGGCACGATGTTGTTTCTTATAATGCATGCCTTTTGAGATGTTATCATGATCTTTGAACTTTGATATTCCACTGCGAGGATACTTTTGAACTTGCTATGTCATAACTTTATGTTGGAACTGTACTTTATTTGAAAACTGGTTTATAACTAAGACTTTTATACTATTTCAACTGTTTGTGATGATGTATCAGTTGTGGTCCTTCATGGACTGGATGTGTATGACGTCGGTTCTTCTGGGATTTGGTATTACCGGGGGTTAAATGACTCACGACGGACGACCGGGTTTAGTTTGGTCTAAGTGCACTGCGAGCCTGAGGTGGCAGGTGTGCTTAGCCCGAATTAAATCGACGGTTTGGCCACAGCTGGTATCAGAGCCGATCATACACAGACAACAGTCATATCATCCAGTTTAGATTTACAAAACTATTTTCGAAAACCCCTTTTCAAGTATTTGAAAAATGAGAGTACCGATATGCCCATATTAAGGATGATAGTGTAATACCAGGTGACATCGCTAACATTCTAACCTAGATAGAACTCATATGCATATTCGGCGCTTTGGGAAGCAACATTTCGGCCATAGCCATCCCAAGTACTGGTGGAACGCTATCGGGATTTGCGGATTATTGTGAACCCTACATTCATGCTGCTAGGATAGAGTTTTTCTTTAAGGGGGTGGTTACGCCATATGGGGGTATGACGTGATCACTCGTGACGCAGCAATGCTCAATATTGCCTGTGTAGGTCTCAGGCCAGTCTAGCAGAGGACCCTACAGATGCATTGTCCATGCGGCACAAATAGCGTGGATGCCACTTCTAGGCTTAGAGTGGTAATGATGTGAGCATGCATTTTTCTGCAGGTACACTAACTACGCGCGAAACTAAGATCGAGTAGAGACGACTAGTTGCCTTAGTGAGTGCCGTGCATATGTGTCACCGAAATATCGATAGTTATATATATATATATATATTGTATATAGGATGTGTGATGTGAGACCGAATAGGATGAATCATGCATCATACCATTGTTTTAATCATTCTGGGGTTATGGTTAAAAGTCAAACAAGTTAAATCATGATCTAAGAACATGCTTCTGCTCGTTCCTTTAGTTAAAATTCTTGGAACTAATGCACTCACTGATTAAAAGCCTTTCTTATTTAAAATAGATGGCCAGGACCAACCAGACCAAACGTAAGGCTATGAGCAGGAGGGGTCTCCATGAGCAGGACGAGCAGAGGGTTGTTCCTCTCCCACCAGTGACCCATACTCCTCCCCAGGTTGAGGGCGGGATGCTTCACACCAGCTGCCTTGAGGAGAACGGCCTTGCGCAGATTCTTTGTAGGGCTCTACGTGAGATGAGGTGCAGACCTTTCCCCTTCTACTCTGTGCAGACGATGCACGGAGAGGGGAGTTGCTTGGCCCGCATCGTCCTTCCCAGCAGTCCTCTCACCGCAGGGCAGACGATCACCACCTACAGGGCCAATGAGGAGGAGGCCTATGACAAGGTCACTTTGGCAGCTATCACCGCACTGAGCTCCTCGGCTACGGCAGGTGCTTCGGTGCTGCGCTACCTTCCCACGGACGGGTATGACGACGAGTGGGTCCGTCGTCACGCGCTACTAGAGGGTCGGATTGACACCATGCCCCATGTTGCGACCATGGAGTTTTCCCGCAGTGTGCACGGCATGTACATCCGCGCTGAGGACCGTGCCGAGTACTATCTTGACTAGTATGTGGCGTCGCAGGCTCGTGTTCGGGAGCTAGAGGGGGAGTTGGCGGCCCGTGCAGCTCAGGAGGCGTGTAGCACGGCGACCGACGTCCACTCTGTTGCTTTGGGCGGTGGATCCAGCATGAGATGAGAAGGCAGTTCTTTTGTACATATAGCACGTTATGAGCGATGTTTTGTACTATTTCGCTCCGTGCATTTAATCATGGATGTACCAAACATTGGTGAGGTCGAGAGAACTCATTCGTGTACGCCATGTAACCGATATTCGAACTCTAGGTTGATGTCTCACTGTGGTGGGCGTGATGACCCCACGTATGTATTTAGTAGACCTTTAGCTTGCTAAGACCCTCTAATATGTATGTAGTAGCTACTGGATGCTTATGGACCATGTGGAATGATGTAGTACCCGTGAACTTGAAAAATGGCACCCGAATCTTGGTTTGGATGCAATCTGAAATTCTGGAGTGCAGCAGCTTAAACTGAGCATGGCATGAAATCTGTTGGGTTTTGGGAAAAATTTTGTATACCAAACTTGTTGGGAACTTCTGATTGCATAACTTTGTCAATTGGAGCTTCTTCTTAATGTGCTTTGTTTCCAAGTTATGGTCAGATTTCTTTGAAACTAAATTCTGAACTGAAACAGACAATCCGGAAGAAGTGCATGTTACAACTTGTAGTTGGTGGATTCAAGCTAGAGTTTATATACCAAACTTGTAGAATGGGAAGCCTACAGCAACTTCGTTATATAAAGTTTCCTCTAAAACAGTTTGGTTGGAGAGATATAGTTGAAAACATTTAAGATCGGAATCTGGACAGAATTGACATACAATGACAAATGATGGAATTCGACCAAGAATCAAAGGGAAGGAATCAAAAAGATACATAACAAAGTCATAGAGCACAAGATAAGAGAAAATTTTTCTAAAGCCGTCACGGTGTGAATATGCACCAAACGTGAACCGCACACTTTTTAAATCAGTAGTTCCCATTGGCGGATGTCTGACCTCGCAAAATGAGGGCTAACCCTTCATGTGCAATTAAGTGGTTTCATTGACTTACATGCTTTCATGTATTTGTAACATATCATTGATGCTATGATACTTTATCGTCGCATCGGTTGCACTGAAGTTGGACTAAACACGGTTGGCGTCGTTTTTGCAGATGGTGAACACTCACAATGGTTAGTCCTCGGGACAGTCAGCGCTAGGTGCTCCACCCCCGCCGGAGTTGGCCACCCAGGTGGTCCAGCAGGCCGAGCTGATCCATCTACTAGCAGAAGATCGCTAGGCCCATGGGCAGCAGCAACCGTGGGAGTACCGGCCACGTGGCATTACCTACCAGGACTTTGAGGGGCTGCGACCCCCAGTCTTTACCAATTGTCCTGAGCCACTAGCGGCAGACGACTGGCTTCGCACTATCTAGTCTAAGTTCACCCTTCTGCCGGGGATCTCTAAGCAAGACAAGGCTCATTTTGCTGCTCAGCTTCTTCAGGGACCCATGGGGGCGTGGTACGCCACTTTCCTCGCCATGCAGGAGGAGGGCCATGAGCCCACATGGGAGGAGTTCCGTCAGGCTTTTTGGGCCCACTACATCCCGGCGAGTTTGATGGAACAGAAGAGCTGAGAATTCCGGGACCTCAAGCTGGGTAACAAAACCGTGATGCAGTATGTGCAGACCTTCATTCACCTCTCTCAGTATGCTCCAAGGGATGTTGCTACTGAACCTGAGCGGGCTGAGAGGCTGCTGGAGGACCTTGACCCCACTCTTCGGACTCACCTGGCGCGGCGCTACCAGAGCTTCACCGAGCTGGTGGACACTGCTCTTGACATGGAGAATCGTCTCTGTCGCCAACGAGGACAAGAAGCGCAAGAGGCTAGCCAACACATCAGCGTCTGGCTCTTCGCAGAAGCAGAAGACCACCTACAAGCCCCAACAGCAGTACTACCAGCAGCGTCGCTATGTGGTCTGACCCAACTAGTCGGGGTGGATCCACAGGGCGACACCGCAGTAGCAGTACCTTCCCTATCGAGCACCTGCACAGTTGCCGGCCCCCTGTGCTCCCACTATTCCGGGGCCGAATGCTCCCTGCTACAACTGCGGCAAGATTGGCCACTTCAGCAAGGACTACAGGGCGCCTCGCAGGATCCAAGGTCCCATTCCTATGGGTGGCAACCAGCAGGGCAAGCAGAAGTGGTCCACACCCAAGATGGGTCGCGTGCACTACGTGCACATGGAGCAGATTCCTGCAGGAGAGCCTGTTCTCGCAGTTACGTTCATGGTCAACGATCAACCGACTGTCGTGTTATTCGATTCTGGGGCTAATCATACTTTCATTAGTCAGACATACACATATAAGCACAAGATAAAGACTTCGTGCACAAAAGAGAAATATCAAATCACTCCTCCTGGAAACCCGATTAAAACAAATCTGATAGTGAAGAGGCTAAGACTGAGTATAGGAGAGGAAGATTTCACTATCAACCCTGTGGTGCTGCCACACTAGGGGATTGATATCATCTTAGGTATGAATTGGATGACAGAGAACAACGCGGTCCTTGATATTAGCAGTAGGACAGTGCAGTTAAGGTCTAGTGTCAGTGGTAAGGTTTTGCGGGTACACATGCCAAATCAGAAGCACATGACACCTACAATAAATGCAACTGAACTACAAGAGATCAAAAAGATACCAGTAGTGTGTGAATTCCCGGATGTGTTTCTGGAGGAGCTTCCTGGTCTTTCGCCAAATCGGGATGTGGAGTTTGCTATCAAACTAGTTCCAGGCACTGCACCTGTGTCAAAAAGGCCATATAGAATGCCGCCTGATGATCTAAAGGAACTAAAAACACAACTACAAGAACAACTAGACAAAGGGTTCATTCGGCCTAGCTCATCACCGTGGGGTTGTCCAGCTCTCTTTGTTGAGAAGAAGGATCATGGTGGGAAAAGGCTGTGTGTTGATTATCGGCCGCTAAATGCAGTGACCGTCAAAAACAAATACTTGTTGCCCCAAATCGATATTATATTTGATCAGCTAGCTGGGGCTAAGGTCTTCTTTAAGATCGACCTAAGGTCTGGCTACTATCAGATAAAGATTAGAGAAGAGGATATACCAAAGACAGCATTCTCTACCAGATACGACTTGTATGAGTATTTGGTCATGTTTTTTGGGTTAACCAATGCACCGGCTTTCTTCATGTATATGATGAATTCAGTGTTAATGAATGAACTTGATAAGTTCGTGGTGGTATTCATCGATGACATACTAATCTACTCCAAAGATAAGAAAGAACACAAGCTCTATGCCAAGTTCAGCAAGTGTGCATTTTGGCTGAAAGAAGTGAGTTTCTTGGGTCACATACTGTCTGAGAAGGGAGTCGCAGTTGACCCTAGCAAAGTAAAAGATGTGCTAAATTGGAAGCAACCTGAAACTGTGACTGGGAGCTAGAGTTTTCTGAGTATAGCGGGCTACTACCACCGCTTTATCAAGGACTTGTCCAAGATTGCAAAGTCGATGACCTCATTGACTAAGAAAAATGCAAAGTTTGTTTGGAGTTCGAAATGTGAGGAAGCCTTTCAAACATTGAAGAAGTTGTTAACCTCTGCCCCCGTGCTAGCTCAATCGGACATCACTAAGCCATTTGATGTGTTTTGCGATGCCTCCGGCAATGGGCTCCGCTATGTCTTAATGCAAGAAGGGAGAGTAATTGCCTACGCCTCCCACCAACTGAGAAAACATGAAGCAAATTATCCAACACACGACCTTGAGCTAGCAGCAGTTGTTCATGCATTGAAGATATGGAGACACTATCTGCTGGGCAACATGTGTCACATCTACACTGACCACAGGAGTCTCAAGTATATTTTCACACAACTTGAAATCAACATGAGACAGATGCGATGGTTAGAGTTGATAAAAGATTATGATCTGGAGATCCACTACCACCCAGGGAAGGCCAATGTGGTGGCAGAAGCATTAAGTCGAAAAGCTCACTGCAATGTAGTAGAAGCCCATCTGACAGCAAGAGTGATCTATTGTGACATGAACGAAATTGAGACACCCCCTGAGCAACAAGCAGAACTTTGTAATATCATCATTGAACCCTCAATCAAAGCACAAATCATAGAAGCACAAAAGCAAGACAAAGGTGTGGCATATATTCGCGAGGGTATTAGTGAGGAGAAGAAGGCATGTTTCACACTTGATGACCAAGGCGTTCTGTGGTTCAAAAATCGTCTAGTGGTACCTAAGGACATGGAGTTGAGGAAGAAAATACTCGATGAAGCACACACTTCAATGTTCACAATACACCCAGGCAGTAATAAGATGTATCAAGACTTGAAACAAAAGTTTTGGTGGACTCGCATGAAACGAGAGGTCACCAAATACGTATCTGAGTGCGACGTAAGTAAAAGGGTAAAAGCTGATCACCTAAATTCTGGTGGAATGCTTCAGTCACTTGAAGTTCCAGCATGGAAATGGGAGGATATACACATGGATTTCATTGTGGGGTTGCCCCGAACTCAGAAGGAGTATGATTCGATATGGGTGATAATAGACAGATTTACAAAGTCACCTCACTTCCTTCCTGTGAAGACCATATACCATGCCAATACCTATGCCAAAATTTATCTAACTCGTATTCTCCCTCTGCACGGAGTCCCAAAGACCATCACTTCTGACCGGGGCCCGCAATTTGTCTCCCGTTTCTAGGAGCAGTTGCATATAGCTCTGGTGACCACCTTGATTCACAGTTCGGCGGATCACCCTCAAACAAGTGGTCAGGTAGAGAGAGTAAATCAGATCCTAGAAGATATGTTGAGGGCTTGTGCACTGACCTATGCCACCAAATGGGATGAATGCTTACCCTTGGCGGAGTTTGCTTATAACAACAGCTACCAAAAGAGCATAGAAATGGCTCCTTTCGAGGCTCTCTATGGTAGAAGGTGCAGAACACCCCTTAACTAGTCTGAGCCAGGAGAGCATGTTACATTTGGCCCTGATTTGGTGACAAAAGCCGAAGAACAAGTGAAACTCATACACCACCATCTCAGAAGAGCACAGTCCCGGCAGAAAAGTTACTCTAATAGGAGGAGGAGACCATTATTCTTTGAGGAGGGTGATCATGTGTATCTTAAGGTATCACCAATGAAGGGGGTACAACAGTTTGGAGTAAAAGGGAAGCTGGCACCAAGGTACGTCGGCCCATTCAAAATCATTGAAAGATGTGGAGCCGTCGCTTACCGGTTAGAATTGCCACCACACTTTGCTGCGGTTCATGACGTGTTCCTTGTCTCGCAACTAAAGAAATGCTTAAGAGTGCTAGAGAAAGTGGTAGACACCTCTCAAACTCAGATTGAACCAGATCTCTCATACGAAGAACATCCCATAAAAATCCTTGATCAAAAGCAAAGATCGACACGCCGAAAAACAATCAACTTTTATAAAGTACAATGGAGTAATCACTCCGAAGAAGAAGCAACATGGGAACAAGAGGAGTATCTACGCACTAAATATCCTGGTTTTCTACCATCCACTGCAACTCGGTATGTTACAATAGTTTAATCTTAGGTTTTAAACTGAATACATGCACATAGCACTATCTATAATCAACTTAACCACCCACATCACATCAAAAATCTCGGGACGAGATATCTTTAAGGGGGGTGGGTTGTGATGCCCTAGGCATCTCTAGTGCATATCATGTGCATCATTTGCTTAATTACATTTCATAAGCATCATTTCATCTCATGTTGATGTGCATTTGTGTCACATGAGCAAGCTTGGTAGAAAAGCTAAGTGGTGCACTCTGTTTTTGCATAAATGACAGTGTGAATGTGATCATAACTTTAATTCTATTGAGTTTTAGATGGAAATTTTTATACCAAACATGTAGATGATCTCATGATGAACAACTTTGGTAATTGGAGCTTTGACATGCACAAAGGTTTGCATAGGGATTTAGGGCTTTTACTGTCAGCATACAAACACCGTCAAAATCTGAATTGTTTAGAAATTGCACTTTTTCTATGATCTACATTCTTTTTCATGCAAACCTCCAATTGAGAAAGTTGTATATCTTGAAATTTTGATCAAATTTGGTATAAAACATTTCAGGTTATTTTGGCCACAAATAGGACTTTTAAAAGTTTCTTTACAATGGTTGTGTAGGTCAAAACTGAAGCCCTTAGACAAATTCAAATTTAAACCATATTTTGACTCAGAATTTCAACTTGAGCCTTTTGACAAACTTGTAGATAAAAAAGAGTACAACATTTCTCCCATTGGGTCTTCTTCAATTTCAGCATAGAAATGAAACAAAAAATAGCGATTTACATAGGCTAAACAAAAACAGCAAAACAATGTTTTCCTTTTTCGGCAGTGTGTCTCGCTGACAGGTGGGGCCGTGATTCGGCCGCGCCCACGCTACCCGGCTAGTGAACGCCGCGTGGTCGCCGGCGTACAGTCATCGCCGCTCAGCGATGGATCGTGCCCCCGACTGCGCCGTTAAGTGGAGGTGCTGCTCCTCTCTCTGTTCCTTTCGTCCACGCGCCCTCCCGAGCTCTCTCACAGCCTCCCCGCACCTGATAGTTCACGCCCACCATTGGAGCCGAGCTCAGAGGTTGAGCTTGCGCCACCCACTCCTGGCCTCCCTGTGCCTCCACACCGCCACCACTGAGTCCGCCTCGCTCCTGCACACCCGTGGGGGTCGACGTCGTCGCCGTACCCCTCCTCCCTCGCCGGATCTAGCGGCGCGTGCCTCGGGTTCACGCCGACGCCGCTGCCGGTTCACCATCGCCGTTTGCCTCGTCATCGCCTCCTCCATCGACGCCATCACCGCGAGGTAGAAGCTCCGACCGAGGAACACTTTCCCCACCCCGCGTTGCGGCCGCGGCGAGCCCCAGCTCGCTGGCGCGCACGCGTCCCCGCGCTCGGGCTCGGCTAGCCCGAGGAAGAAGAAGGGGGCCGGCAATCTTAAGATCCGGTCCCTGCCTTTCTTCTATTTGCATTTAGGTCCACCGCACTGTGTATTGTGTCTTGTAGATCTCGTGTTTTAGACCCTGTAGTCTACAGTTATTTGTGTTTGGGTCCCTGGATCTACGATTTTCCATTTATTCCTTAAATATTCGACAGTAAACTTTGAAAAATCGTAGTAAATCAAAGAAAAATCCAAAAATAGCAAACTAAGTTGCATTGTAACCCTTATTAATAAATCTATCTGTTGTGTATGATGGTTGAGCAAGAAAAGACATTTTTACCCCTGGTCTTGTGCGTGCATGTAAAAACCTAATAAATAGGAAATGTAGGTAAATGAGCTCCAAAAATTATGAAATTTGGACAGAGGCTTTGCTAGCATATCTAGGCTCTGTATAAATTTTGGTAGCCCTAGCATTTACCGTTTAATTACTGTTGTTCCCTTACCATGTAATAAAGCATATTTTTAGAATAAGAAAAGGTGGCTACAAGAAAATATGGTCTAGGTGAATTCATGGACTTGGTGTGAGCTCTAGGTTACGAAAATGACTCACTGTGGGAGTAGGAAGTGGTTCGTGTTAAGTATGGGCACCGATTTGAAAATGCCAAAATAATGCATGTTTAATGGAGTAATAGAAAATGTGAGTCTAGTATAGTTAGTATGTGCTAAGAGCAAGATGAAACATTGGAGTACTTAGGTCACAGTTGCTGTTTTGGAATGCATGTTAGGAATGCTAAGTTGGCTATATGGAAAATAGATGCCTAAATAAGCTTTGGTCATCTTACAAGAATGGAAGCTAAATCCCTACACACCCCTATGTTGTTATATGTGGTAGGCTAAGATAACCTTAGGTGATGGTTTGTACGATTTCTTAGTACTAAACAGGTTTCTACACAAAAATGCAGAACTCCATTTCATAATCATGACTCATTGCATCGCATCTGCACCATAATCAAGCATTTGCACTTACACATGCTCATATTGCACTATGTCATGCATATAGATCCCGCGAGCGAAGGACATCCGCCGGAGCAGCCGATAGTAGAGGAGCCTGAGGCCGAGCAGTACCTGGAACCATAAGACCAGCAGCAAGGGCCTGACTATGTTCCGAAGGAAGCTACTGACCCTAGCGAAGAAGGTAGGCAGGACCATGCTTATCCCAGCAAACAAGTTATATATGATGATTACGCATATGCATTAAGAGTTGCCTGAAACCATTTGCATTAGACTCCTTGGCCGCCCTAGCCCTAGTACCTACACTTAGAGTTCGCAGGACGACTATGCCAAGAAGTTGCTAGGTATGAGTGGACACGAGTGTGTGGACTCATCGCGTAGGTGTTTTCATAGTTACAAGATATTACTATTATTTCAATTATCACTTATGTTCATAATTTAAATGGAGACCGGGCGGAGATTGTATTTCAGTATTTACTTTTCATGATGTCGCACTTTGGACTCTGCCCGAGTTGTGTATGGTCCGTCTGTTGCTCGCCTATTGGTCGGCATAACATTGCAAGAGTGCTTAACTGGGGTATGGGACCGGTGAAGTCTTACCTGGGTTTGTCCAGAGTTTTTGAGGTGCCGCCCATCCACTTGCTGGAGTCCGATGGGCCTGGGGCCGCTTGTACTCGAGGGAGGAATGGCCCAGGGCACTGTGGTATCGCTCCTGAGAGGTCACAACCCGGGGGTTAGGTGGGGGCACTTTGAATCTTGGGACAAGACAGGTGGAGATGGGGACTATAAGTGGGAATGCGATGGCTAGTAAGCATATACCCCTGGCATGATTGTTATTCCAGGAAATTAAAATCCGATTGGAATCACTGATGCCTACCAGGTGTGGGAATGCCAATACCTTTGACATTCATCATAGTAACTACTTAAACCCTTTGTATCTATTACTCATGATTTCGAATATCACATGCTTGTATTGAACTATTTACTTTACTGCAATTACTATTATGTTGATGGTTATACAAGTGATGGAAACTTATTTACTTCATGTTGATCATGACACTGCTTAAAATCAATGGCTAAGGATTCACTTGTTAGTAAGCAGCTTCGCGTCAGCCATAAGCCAAATCCATTAAGACCTACTGAGTAATTAGTACTCAGGGTTTAGCCACAAATTTTTAGTGCAGGTATGGAGTTCATGGTTTGCACCTGTAGTGGCACAAGGACAACATCGGTGGGCTCGATGTTGTTTCTTATAATGCAAGTCTTTTGAGATGTAATCATGATCTTTGAACTTTAATATTCCACTTCGAGGATACATTTGAACAGCTATGTCATAACTTTATGTTGGAACTATACTTTATTTGAAAACTAGTTTGTAACTAAGACTTTTATTACTCTATTTCAACTACCTGTGATGATGTATCTCTTGTGGCTCCTTCGTGGGCTTGATGTGTATGACGTTGGTTCTTCTGGGATTTGGTATTATCGGGGGTCGAATGATTCTCGACGGACGACCTGGTTTAGTTTGGTCTAAGTGCATTGTGAGCTAGAGGTGGCAGGTGTGCTTAGCCCGGATTAAATTGGCGGTTCTGCCACAGACTCCGCGGGGCTTATTGTTCGCCCTCTAATGTTTCCATCCTTGGTTGCTTTCTGTCTTCTCGATGAGAGTGCGGGCAGCAGTGACACTCAAGGATAGGAAGGATCCTCCAGCGGGTGCATTGAGGTGTTCTTGCGTGGAAGAACTTCTAGATGATTAGCCACTGTTCCATACCATGGTGGGGGCATGCGGCGATATACTCTAGAAGTCTTTCCCATGCCTTAGCCACTGTCTCATCTGCGAGCTGTTGGAAGCTCAAGATTCGGTTCCTCAATGAGCTTATCTTTCCTAGACAGAAATACTTTGCAAGGAAGGCATTTGAGCATACCTCCTAGGTTGACAAGTTTGCGCGGTTTAGATAGAACCACTATTTTGCCTTTCCCACTAATGAAAATGGGAAGAGGCGGAGTCGAACAGCATCGGGGGTTGCACCCTTGATTGTGAAAGTGCTGCATATCTCCAAGAACTGCTGGAGATGGCTATTAGCATCCTCCAACGCCAATCCACAGAATGGACTTGCTTGGACCATATGAATCACACCTGGCTTGAGCTCAAAACCTTCTCCAACCTGCAGTTCAGGCCCAGAAGGGATGTTGTTGCTGGATGGGATAGAGAACTCATGAATAGTCTTTTAAGCCATAGTTGGTGTTGGTGTGGTTGTACTCGTGGATCCAAACTTCAATGCTAATGGCATAGGCCTCTACCCGTGGATTGTCTTTTGACGGACTCTCCTTCTGAGCAGCGACTCTGGATTGTTGTGGAAGTTTGCTGGTAGGTCAAAACCGGTCATACACCTCTCTGTCACCCAACAATAAAGTAGATAGAAGCAAATGAGCCCGCTAAAAATAGCGGTATGTTATCAAGTTTATAGTACCTAGGTTCGAACAGAATCAAACTTCTATTGCCAATTGCTTCCTCGGCAACGGTGCCAGAAAAAGCATGTCGACGTCTCTTAGCATAACAGATTTTACTCCGCAAGTGCACGGAGATTCGATGTAGCTTTTTCACTCAGAGTATTCCGAGTATCATAAAAATCCACAGGGAAGCAAGGGTGAATAGGTGGAATGATTTGTTCGAACTTCAAATGGTACTATATAACTTAGATAAACACCAGCTATTCTTACAACGGGGTAAGATAAACAAGATAGTGTATGGTGGAAGAGTAAACAGGGACCAAAGGAGTCAGCAAACTAGATATAGCTATCTGGGAGGACAACGAGTGAGATTAAGATATCCAAACTCTGTTCCTTAACTACTGCATAGGAGTATTCACGGTTGAACTAAGTTAAACGAACACAGACTAGGGTTTTGAGTCGAGCGAAATTCTAGACTTCACCAAGGAGGCACGGGGGTAGATAGTTGGCTAACCGAATGGCAACTATTCAATGCCTACAGGCTTACCGAACGAACTGGGTTGGATTACAGATGCTCTCTAATGCTGTCACCAATAGGGGCTACCAACCAGATCTGTGTGGGTAAGATGGAATGCTAAACTAGTGATCAAGTGAGAACTTGATCACTAAAACTCTTCCTTTATCGGAGGGTGAGAGTTAACTTAACCTTAGATCAAAGCCTAAGGCAAGTTTATAGCACTGGCAAGTCTAGCAAGATTCAAATATCTCAAGGACAACACAAACCTAAGCCTTGAGCTACTGTGCAAAAAAGGTACACCACACTAGGCAAGTGTAAGAAATAAAGTATAACTGCAAGATAGAGCAATGATATGTACTAGATGAATCCTCGCGCATTGCTGTGGGAGTCTATAAACATATTTAGAGAGGAACATGAGATGAATGAACAAATGAAAATATAGTGGTTGAGGCAACCATTTGTTTTGCACTAATCTCTCAGAAACCATTAACATAAACTGAATAAAGAGGCTCTAGTACACCTCACACTTTCACTCACCGAAAAACATCTATTGAGCCTTTGGAAGGGATGCGCTCTCAACTATATACATTTGGATGACATTTGTATCTATGCTTCATTCATCGAAAGCTAACAGTCATCGTACTTTTACATTGCTATTCTTCTGTCATAAATATTTCACTGCTAAATACCCCTAGGTAAATAAAACAACTTGCCACCATGCTTTAATTTCAAGCATGGTTGTATATACAAAAGTGGAAACAATTAGTAACGAATATGATTTCCTTGAAAACAAAAAAGGTATACAAAAAATAGGGATAAGGTTGGGAGTGGAGTTGATGGCTCGAGCGATCTTCACCCACTTGAGTGCTGTTACGGTGAGGACTTTGGGACATTCACATGCTGCATGCTGTGGCCAGCCGCTAAGTAGGATGATAATGCAAGGCAACCACGCTGGAAGGTGTCCCGCTTTGCTTTCAATTTGCTCAATCTAGAAAAAAAGAATGGTGAAAGAAGAAAAAGGGAAAGGGATGGGTTCGGCCTAGCCCAGCCCATGCTAGCTAACATGCTATATTATCTGTCTCTTCGTGACCTCTCCTGTAGCAGCACCGTCGTCTCGTCTTTCTCTCCACCGGCACCATCCTCCCTATGTCCCTGGCTTGCTAGTGATGGATCCATGGTGCCGCTGCCATATAAATCGGCCACCACCATCACTGACGCCGCAAGCCCCTTCAAGATCAGATCATCTTGGAGATCCAGTCAGTCGTCATTGTATCGCTCCACTTTTGATCAGCCGTCGTCGATCGTTGCTGCTCTACTTCTAAATCAACTATCGCCAAAGCTAGGTAGGCTATTTCTGCTAGGTAGGCTAATTCTGCTCTTCTCTTCCTCTCTCCCTATGCGGATGGGCGTAGACAATTGCCATCACAGTGGTTCCTTTTTGTTTTATGAAGGCATAGGGGGCACGGACTAGCCAGCTGCCGCTCCACGGCAGGCGGAGAGACAGAGGAGGCGGAGAGGTGATGGCTCAAGAGGGACGTGACTGCTCTAGTCAAGCGGCAGGCGGAGGGGTGATGGTTCAGGATGGGCGGCCCCTGAGGGGCGACGGCGATGGCTTGGGCTAGAAAGCAGGCAGATGGATAGCTGCTTAATTATTTATTGTTTTTAATTGATTTAATTGCTATTTAAAATTTAATTAGTGCTGACGTGGCGCGCTATGGAGGCAGATTTAGACCTTAGTGGCCTTCATCTATATAGATATATTGGATTATACTGGAGTAGCAAGGGTACAAAGGATAGAAAAGATACTAGAGCTTTACCTAAGACTCGAAGCTAACTCCAGAATCCCTGAGGCAAGACTCAGACTCAGCTCTAACTCCCAGGACTATCATATTGCTATAAGACTAAGATGATGGTATGTTCCACTCACTTCCACACTTTACAAATGAGCTACCAGGGGGTATTTATAGTCACCAAGTGAGTGGGGGTATTTATATGGTCAGTAAGGCGGTTAAGGGGGCAGGTGGTAGGCTGGGTGGCCAGGTAGGAGGCCAGGCAGCCCCACTTGAGGCCGGGCAGCCTGGCTAGCCCTTGGATCCACCACCTTACTCCATCTTGCGGTCGATCTTCACTCCCTAAGTCGGTTGCATGGTGGTTGACGATTAAAACGTGTGCTTTTCCCTTCATGGTTGGATCTCACTTGTGCTTCTTCCTTAGCCACAAGATTGAAGTCCCTCAGATTTCTAACATCACCGGTCCAAGTGTTGGATCAATGAGGTGGCAAGCCTTCTAGTACTTAACACGTTGGCCTGGGCATTTTGACTTCAGAACTGTGTTGACACATCTTTTAGGTGCATGCAGGTCGAAGATGAAGCCTTTTGGGCCCAGTGTCAGGCCGAAGACGAAGCCTTTTGGGCCCAGTGTCAGGTCGATTGGCTTGGGTGGGGCCAGGCGGCCTGGCCCTCTAGTCAGTGACCCTTCTAAATTTTTCAAATTTAACATGTTTTCAGCTAATCTTGCTCCTGCAATCAAATATTCAACACAACTCGTGGAATTATGTTAGTAGCAAAGGTTTGTCTATACTTTAATATATTTTCCTTCATGTTTATAGATAGTTGATGGTCGAAAGTAGTGCAATAATGACCATCAATAACCATGCCTTGCACAACCCCTGGCCTTGAGCTTGTAGGTGATGCTGAGTTAGGTACTACCATCTTTAAGGAAGATGAGGAAGAAGATGAAGGTGTTTCTGGTGATACTATGCCTATTGCAGCTCCAGAACCTGCTGCTTCACTTTCAGAGGATGAGGAGGGAGCTCCAATACCTTCTCATTTGACTACTTGGGAGCTACCTCCACAAGATCCACCAGTACATGCAGCAGGGCCCACTGAGGACGCAGGGGAAGTGACCTCTGAGCCACAGCCGTCTCGGATGGTCCAGTGGGATCACCCTTCGATGAACATCATTGGTGGACTACAAGAGAGAGTTACAGGATCCAGGTCCACTTCTCTTGTTGTCTTTGCACATTCTGCATTTGTTGCTTCTTTCGAGCCCCATGATGTTGGACACGCTATGTTTGATCCGTATTGGGTCAATGCCATGCATGAGGAGCTAGAAAATTTTGAGAGGAACCAAGTTTGGGTTTTAGTTGAGCCTCCACCACAGTGCAATCCTATAGGTACTAAGTGGGTCTTTAAGAACAAGTAGGGAGAGGATGGTGTTGTGGTGAGAAACAAGGCTAGCGGCTAGTTGCTCAAGGTTTTTGAAAGAAAGAGTGGATAGATTATGAAGAGACATTTGCCCCTGTAGCCAAATTAGAAGCCATTCACATTCTCTTAGCTTTGGCAGCTTCGAAAGGGTTCAAGCTGTACCAAATGGATGTGAAGAGTGCATTCCTAAATGGGTATATATAGGAAGAGGTCTATGTGAGGCAACCCCCAGGTTTTGAGCATCCCAAATTTCCTAATCGAGTGCTCAAGTTGCTGAAGGCTTTGTATTGCCTAAAGGAATCTCCTCGGGCTTTCTATGAGAGACTTAGGAAATTCCTAGTTGCCCAGGGTTTTGAGATAGGGAGTGTGGACAAGACTCTATTTTTGCTTAAGCAAGGCAATGACCTTTTGATTGTTTAGATATATGTGGATGATATGACCTTTGGTGGCACTTCTCATGCACTTGTGAGCAAGTTTTCAAAGCAGATGAGGAAGGAGTTCGAGTTGAGCATGATGGGGGAACTTCAGTTCTTCCTAGGGCTCCAGATCAGGTAGACTCCACGGGTACCTTTGTCCACTAGGGCAAGTACACGAGGGATCTACTCCAGAAGTTCGAAATGGCACATGCTTCACCTCAGATGACTCTGATGAGTACATCCACCATGCTGAACAAGGACGAAGATGGCGAGGAGGTTGATCAGAAGGTGTACCAAAGGATGATCGGGTCATTGATGTACCCGACTGCCATGAGGCCGGATATGCAGTTCGTTGTAGGTTTGTGCACTCATTTTCAGGTG
Organism: Paspalum vaginatum; assembly: GCA_030272315.1. NCBI lineage: Eukaryota > Viridiplantae > Streptophyta > Magnoliopsida > Poales > Poaceae > Paspalum > Paspalum vaginatum. Next base: position 22,335,141 of record CM059019.1, on the reverse strand, counting down.
TCTCCAAGGGCATCACACCACAACGCTGTGTAACGGATCTTGAGGTATGTCAAGTTCACCTTGGAGTATGGTTTGTGGTACTCCATGGATTCATCGCTTTCCCTCCTCGGCTATTCTGATGCTGACTTTGCGGGGTGCCAGTTGGATGGAAAGTCGACTTTTGGTACCTGCCAGTTCTTAGGTACCTCTTTAGTCTCATGGTCCTCTTGCAAACAATCTAGTGTAGCTCAATCCACTTGTGAGGCAGAATATGTAGCTGTTGCTAGTTGTTGCTCCCAGATCATAGGGATGCTTGCTACTTTGAAAGACTGTGGCCTAACCTATGGGAGGATACCACTCTTGTGTGATAGTTGTAGTGCCATTAGTGTTGCTAAGAATCCAGTGCTCCATTCTAGAACCAAACACATAGATGCAAGATATCACTTTCTGAGAGATACCTATGAGAAAGACCTCATTGATGTAGTGCATGTCACGAGTGAGAACCAATTGGCTGACATCCTAACTAAACCCCTAGACCTAGATGACTTCACCCGTTTGCGAGGGGAGTTAGGGGTTTGCTTTCCCTTTTAGTCAGGGGAGTTTTGTTAGCTTTTAGGTTTTGTTTTAAGTTTCTTTTGCTTTGGTTTTCCTTTGCTGATTTTCTGCATTTTGTATCATACTCGTGCATTGCATCATGTACATTTGTAGTATACACTTGCACTTGAGCTCAATTGGAATGACTTGCTAGTTTTTGATCATGCTATGATGTACAGTAGTATGCTTGATCATGGTTGGCTAGAGCGCATTTGGATCTATTGTATACTATGTGAGAGCCTAGTCACTTTTGTTTTTCCTGAAAATCATAAACTTGATCACCACTTGACTTGGTAACCTAGCAGGTGTAGGAAGTTAAATGCTTATGCCATCTTTCCATGCTTGGTTGTATAGTTATCTACCTTTGCTAGTTAATGCCTAAGCCTTCATGATACCTTGCCTAATCTGAATTGTGAATTAATTTCCATACATTGGTATATGTTTGAGCTGAAATGAAAAGATCTACGTGGATTAGCTTTGTCTCACTGACTTGGTTTGAGATTGATCACTTTTGCACTTTGCTGAGAACTTGGACATGGCTGTGATTGACTAAAACCTAGTCTTAAGCTTCTGATGATCTTCCTAGGCCTTGGCTTGGCATTGGTTGGTAAGAAGTGGCATGACAGCAAATAATCCCTGGCACATGTTTAGATCTTTCTTGAAATGAAAATGCTAAATCTAAAATTGCAAGTCTCTGAATTGCTTATGGCTTGTTGAATATGCTCAGGTTAGGATTAGCACACCTTTTATGCATTGCTAGCATTTTGCTGTTCATGCCTATGGTACTAGATGCTATTCATGTTGGTGATACTTTCTTTTGAACTAACCCTGAAAATCATGCTAATCTCTTGACCTGAGTAGATAGGTTCTTTTGAGCTTGTTGCATGCCCCGTTGCCCTCACATGCTTTGTATGCTAGAACTGGTATCTACTAGCTTTACATCCCTTTTGAGCTCTTTGTTACACGTAGTTGCATTTGCACTACATTTTTCTCATGGGACTTGATGTGTGCATTGTAAAGCAAGGGGGAGAACGGAGTCACCAACCAAGGGGGAGCCCCTTGGAGAGTTGAGAGAGTGCATCACTCCACGGGGGAGAGCTTGCATTGTGAGATGGGCTAAAATACAGGAGGAGTTGGAGTTTTTAGCATGCTCTTTTGGCCAGCTGTGTCTAGCCTTTGCCTCTTTCTAGAGGACCTGGTCCTTTGCTTCTTGCATGGCTGTGTTGAGCCCTGCCTCTTTCTTGAGGGGTCATGCTTTGTTGATCGGCTGCGTTGAGCAGTTACCCTTGTCTTAGGGGGGCCAATCTTTTGGCTTTGCTCTTGTTCACTTCTAGTGCTCCCGTTTCTGCCTTTCTTTGGCTTTTGGGCACTTGAGTAGATTTTCTTTGTTTTTCTTTCATCTGTTGTTCTTTGTTATGCTTTTCTTTTCTTTGTCTATGATTTCAGGTGGTTGGTGAGGGTGTTGACAGGGCACTCATCAAGGGGGAGATTGAGGGACTCAAGTGTACCGTGTCCGGTCTTTCGTCATGGCTGTGATTAGCGCTTCTCAACACCGAAGTCTTGCTGAAGGATGAGTGAGCAGAAGCCCACCTAAGTGTGACCTAGTGGCGGCGCCAGAGTGGATTGGCAAGTGGCTTGGATTGCGGCCCAAGTTAGGCTCGGCCCATAATAGCAACCTTGGGTGCGGGATGGTGTCGTGAGCTGTAAAATTACTCAAGACTGGAGGCCCAACAATCGTTTCCTGGTTCTAGCATCAAAACTAGGGGCTTGGTTGCCAGTACCCCAAAATCGGAGTTACCCCTAAGGGATGAGCTACTGGACAAGTGGAGGACATCGGGACAAGGCAGAGAAACCAAAGTTGCAAGGACTCCATCATGGCCGTTCACCCAAGTTATTACGGTCTTTTCTAGCCTCTACAGGCATTTTAGTCTAACGATTCTGTAATATACGGGGTTAAGTGCAAACTGCCTTAGGGCAATAGAGCTGTTGTATAAATATGGAGAGGAATGGTCATTACTCGGCTCTCTTAGCTGGTTTAGGGTTTGCTTAGACTTAGGTTTAGGCATCCTTTTTTGTTTCCAAGCAAGAGCTTCAAGAATTGGGGGTTTTAGAGTGATCTAGCCCCATTGTAAGAGGGTAGGAAGTGGTAGGCAGCTTGGAGAACGAGTTCGACCTTGTAATATGTCCTTGTGACCTATTTTGAAGGGCAACAGAGTGGATTTCATGGCCAAGTCTTGAGTTCTTATGTGCAGCAATCTGCTCCCCCTTCTCCCTTTGATTTTTGGGTGAAATCTCAAGGGCTTTTGGTGCTTTGGGTTGCCTATGAGATTTCCCCTTCTCTTTTGCTGTTTTAGACTTGTAAGGACGTGGAGATTAGGTCTTAGTACATCTCAATACCGCAGGATTGCCACTAGCAGGTCAAATTTTAGTTCTCCCCTTTCTTGCCCAAAGACTTTCCTCTTCACAAGATCTGAAATTCTCGCTAATCCTGTGATCTATCTTAGTAGATTGTTTGGGAAAAGCTTTGGAATAGTGTCTAGATAGTGTGTGCCAAATTTCGTGAAGTTTGGAGAAGATTTGGTCAAGTTTAGGTTTTGGGAGCTCATTTTCTGCGGCTTTGTCGGACAGTCTAGTGTGCTACCGGACAGTCCGGTACATGCTACCAGATAGTTCAGTACGTGCTACCGAATAGTCTAATGGGTGGCTGCGCAGGCAGCCATACCGGATAGTCCAGCGTGCTACCGGATAGTCTGGTGTGTGCTATCAGACAGCCCGATGTTGGCCTGGTTGTAGCCTTCTTTGGCTCTTTTTGCTTGTGTGTTTAGCCGAGACTTTTGGCTGGTGTCCTTCTACTGCATGCCCATACTCAAACTCATCGGTTGATCCAGAGATGCACTTGATTGTGTAGAGTGGTTGGTAGAACTCGCTAGCCTAGGTTTTGGTCTCTTTCGCTTTTGTCCATTCCGTGGGCGTTTGAGCGACCTTCTTCCACTGTTTCGCTGCCTCTTTGAGTTCTAGGGTCAGTAGCACTCAGTTCTATGTGATCTTGCTCAGTAGAGAAGAGAGGGTTTTTGGGGTTGCAAATTTTAGGTGTCGACCTATTCACCCCCCCATAGGTTGCCCTTTCGGTCCTCAACTGCAAGAACCGACGGCGACCCAAGTGCTGACCACTGCCATCCAGTTCAACCAAACCGTCCTAGTTCAGCCAACCCGGCGCGTCATCGCCTTTGTGATGCCATTACCCTGCCTCCACCATTGACCCATGGGCCCCGACCAAACGGTTATCGCCACGTCGTCCCTACACCATTGCTGACCCAGTTGGGCCACAACACGCGACGCACTCGCATGGGCCAAACCAAGCTGAAGACCCCTTAGCCCAAGTTCCTTTGCTAGCGGGCCAAATTCAACAAGTTCACCAGAGAAAGTCCATTTCTACCCCCAACTTCCCAGAAAGTCTGTATCTACCCCCTACCCACTAAATACTTCGTAACTTCTCCATTTGAACACCGATTTAGGTAATTCTTGCACCAAAATTCATCAAAAATAATGCTCTACCTACTTATACACCTCACATAGTCTTTTCCCTAGCTGAAAGCTGCCGTCATGCCACTATGATGCCGTCCTACACCCAATCAGTGCATCACAATAGTCCCACAAATCTTGTGTGCCTGGTGATTGATGTCGTTGCCCTCCTATTCTCCATAAATACTCGAGGTTCCTGTCTTGGTCTCTCCGAACCCTGTTCTAGATGATCCAATCTCCAGAATCACCCCCTCCATCACATACCATCAAGCCCTATTCTTTCATCCCTTCCTTCCAAGGGAACTCTCCACCATGCTCCCATCATGAGATCACCACCTCAGTAGTCTCGCTTCCACCATGGCCATCCAAGCCCGCTATCATGGCGATTCTACAATAACCGCTATCATACCCACCAAAGTGCTTAGCCGATCGCGACACGATCCCCTACACCCCACTACTCGCTAGAGCTAATCTCTTTGGTAAGCAAACCCCGATCACCCAGATAATATATATCCCCCGCCAAAGCTCTCTTCTATCCCACCACACTTGAAATCAATGTTGAGCTTATGATGTGCCTCGATGTGTGTGTTTTTCCCTCTTTGTGTGTGTAGGATATACCAGAGATTCTAATCGGTACCCCTCTCACGAGGACCTTCGCGGTGCTTGAAGAAAGCAACTGGCGCTTGTAGCAAATGCTATACCAACATGCGTAGTGGATGGGACACCATCGTGCCTAACAGTTGGTACACCGAAATGCTCAGCAGATGATGGTACGCTAGCATATCCGGTGGATGATGTATCCTCGCCATCAGCAGCCAATGCATCGTCTGTATCAACAAAGCAATAGGCAAGCCCACTGGAATCCCCACTTAATGCATAAATTTCATATGTTTCGCAAACACAACCCTTGGACTGATAATAGCAAAAAACTTGCATGTTTTGCTTGCTAAGGTAACCCAACAAAATATATAGCCACCTAAACCAATTCCAGATATGGCTGGCATAGGTGGGATTGCTCATTTAATTGTATCTATCATAATCTTTACGTTGAGTTGGATTGTGGTTGTGGAACTTGATGGGTATGGAAAAGTGGTTGTGTGGTGCGTTTTTGAAATAAAATGCGGAAGAACCCCGGCAACCGACCTTGTCAGAATACGGCTACGTGCCGAAACATCCACTTTAAAGGGTAGCGTTTGAACGGGTAACTTAACAACTCACAGTTACCCCAAGTCCGAGACTTTGTGGGGGAGACCAGGTATGTGGATGGTTGCATTGTCGAGCAATGAAAAGGTGGAATGGTTCTACCTGCGCCCTGTAAGGACCACATTGATTTTCATCTTGCCTAACTCTCTTAGTACAACCACTCACTATGTCTGAGGCATTTGTTAGGCCTGAGCCAAAAAGGATAGTCTAGTGGTAGTTGTGTTGGCGCACAACGGTGAAGGGAAGGGGTTGTGTGTCATGGGGGTTCCACGGGGTACTGGAGTGACTCGGAGTCCTAGATCCTTAAAATGCTGCTAGATGATGAAGTGATGGCAAATGCTTGGTTTCGAATTCGGACGCTTATTTGGCCATAAGCAGTCGTTGAGTCTAACTTGTGGGAATTAGTACAATCTCTTATTAGTGTAAAAATCAATTCAAATAGTCCGTGTCCATTGGTATGGATAGGTTATGGCTTGGTTCTTCAATTAGCATATTTCCCTAATCTAAATTGATTGGGTTGGTTTGGAACAAGATGGTTTTGGTGGATGTTGCAGCTATGGGAGTAAAACCCAGTAGCAGTATGGAAGATGTGTTGGCTGGAGCCATGTGGACCGGCAAGTCCAGTGGCACCCCCCTTTTTGAGGAAAACCTTGTTTTTAGAAAGGATAAAACTTGATAGCTACCTCAAACCCTGAATAAAAATGATTTTTATGCAAAACTCTCCCTGAGCTCCAGATATGTCCTGCATATAGATGTAGCAATAATCCTACTTCGTATGGAGGAAGGTGGGCTGTTGAGTACATATGTACTCACCCTTGATTTGTTGATGTTTTTTTAGTGGAGATGATGCAGTTACCATATATTCAAACGAGTAAGGGTTACAACCTGTCTCCCAACCGTGACGTGTGCAAGTTTGGGCCTACCTTTTATTTTCCGCTGCTTAATTTTAGGACTATGCCCCTTTGATGTCTAACCCATTAGCGAGGTTTTGTATTACTCTAATGTAAGAATGTGATTACCAAACCTTGGGATGGTAATAAAGCACATTTTAGTGCCATTACGGAATTCAATGAACGGCTATTGATGCAGGACGGAGGCTTGGAGAACATATGACTCATGGATTTTGACTGTTCGTGCCACATGATTGGTAATCTTAGATGGTTCTCCAGTCTCATTGCAGTGAGATCAAAGCAAGCATATCATTTTCAAGATAAAGGCACAGGTAAGGTAAAGGGTGTTGGTGTTGTTTCGCTTTCTAATCAATTTATCTTGAGGGATGTTGCTTTGGTTGCTAACCTTGGTTACAACCTTGTCTCTATTTTGCAACTGCTTAAGGAAGGATATTGTGATGCTCTAGGCATCTCGAGTGCATTACATCTACATCATTGACTAAATTGCATCATTTCATTAAATACATGAAAGAACTTAGGTGAAATGAATTGAATTAACTCAGTTTTTCCTGAATAGGCCTCTGTACTTTCTACTATAACTTTAAATATGTTGTGATCTAGGTAACACTCACAATACTGAAGTTCTAGAAAATTTCATGATGAAAAACTTTTGTACTTAGTGCTTTGACATGCATAAAGGTTTGAATAGGGTTTTGGGTCAATTTCTGTAAAACTATGAAATCTATCCAAACTTGACCTGCATAGCAAATTCAAATTTCTTTGAAACAAATGTCCTTATCATGCAAAAATTTATATAGGAAAGTTCTAGGTAATAAAAAACTAAATAAGATTGGTGTAAAACACTTTGAATGAAAATGATCATAAAATGAACTTCCTGAATTTTTATATTTGCATTAAACCTCGGTCAAACTAGAGTCAACAATTTAGTTTCAAATTGAAACCTAATATTTTAAAATTACTTGGTACCGAACTTTATGACAATTTTTTTTAGTGGCACGTTTAGAACATTTTTTGTATTTTGACTTTTTGTATAATCGGCATCTAAGTGCTTCTAAAACGCAAAATTCAGATGAGGCTACTGGTAGTCAAATTGCCTTTTTTTCTATTTTCGAATTCCGTTTATTTCTCTGTGTCGTTGACTGATGGGGCCCACTTACCTAGTCACCGACCACGCGCAGAGCATGGCGCGTCACCTGTCGGTGTTTACCGGCTGTGCACCATGGGATGTATCATGTAGTGCTTTTGTGGTTGGCGAGATCGATCGTAGCTCGATGATTCGCGAGAAACGCGACGAAAACAAGATTTATACTAGTTTGGGCCGCGGAAAGCGTAATACCCTATGTCCTGTTTGTGGTGAGTTGTATTGCACTGAGTTCTCGAGTTATGATGAGGGCTCAGCTAGCTTGAGGGTTGGTGTGCGATGATCGGATGTGTCTTGGAGGGATCTGGAGAGTTGTGCGGGAGGGGTCCGTTGCCCACGTTATATAGTCCGGAGTGGCTTGGGTTCCAAGTCGGTTTCCTTCTATGTCTCCTAAATGGTTGAGATTACAAGAGATCACATAGAATCCATGATCTATATCTTTCCCAAAGAGTCCTTGTCTTGCGCGCCAAGGTGTTCGGCACCTTGGGTTCGAGTTAGTCGGTCGTCCTCTGGATTGGGCCCTCTGTCGGCCCATGCACCAAATCTGTCACCTGAGGGACTAGGGGATATCTATCCCCCACACAATCACCCCTCCTTCTCTTGGGTCGGATACCCCGGCATGTTCCTTTTACTAAGTCATTTGAGGTTTGACTTGCTTGCAAGGCTTATCTCACTTAGCTTAATTCGAGGATTGCCCAAGCTGAAGAGTGAGCGTGATCTTGTGCGCCATCCTTGCCGCCACGACAAGATGGTTGCTACTTCCCACACACATGTGAATCAGGTGATGACAACTCACCCTAGAGAATTGTTTCAAATGGACACAGTTGGTCCTTCTTGGGTGAGGTTCGTAGGTGGGAAGTGGTACGTTCTAGTGATCATGGATGACTTTTCTTGTTGGTCTTGGGTGCATTTCAAGGAATCTAAGGATGAGACTTTGAGTTTGTTCATGACATGGTTTTGGGGTTGAGAAATGAATTTAATCATGCCATGAGAGCTATACAAAGTGACAATGGCACGGAGTTCAAGAATGATCATTTCAAAGCCTTTTACTATAGCCAAGGTCATGAACACCAGTTTTCTTCCCCATATGTCCCCCAGCAAAATGGTGTGGTAGAATGCAAGAATCAGACCATTGTTGAGATGGCTAGGATGATGCTCGATGAGCATAGAACTCCTAGGAAATTCTGGGATGAGGCGATTAACACCGTGTGCTACATTGCAAATCGTACTTTTGTGCAAGCTCTTCTTCACAAGAACTCATATGAGTTGCAATTTGGATGGCAGCCAAAAGTGAGCCACCTATGGGTGTTCGGCTGTAGGTGCTTTGTGCTCAAGCATGGAACATGGATAAATTCACACCTCGCAGTTCGGATGGCGGTTTTCTTGTCTAAGCCATGCATTCGCATGCATACCGTGTTTGGCTCTTGGAATCCAATATGATTGCTGAGACTTGTGAAGTTACTTTTGATGAAACTATGTTTTGCACAACCCCTGGCTTTGAGCTTGCATGTGATGATGAGATAGGTACAACCATCTTTGAAGATGAGGAATAATATGAAGGTGCTTCTAGTGATGTTGCACCTATCGTAGCTCCAAAATTTGTTGCTTCACTTTCAGAGGATGATGGGGAGGCTCTAGTACATACTACTTCCACTGCATGGGAGCAACCCCTACAAGATCCACTAGTACATGCAGCAGGGCCCGTAGAGGATGCAGGGGAGGTGACCTCTGAGGCACAGCCATCTCGAATGGTCCAGCGGGATCACCCTTCAAGGAACATCATCGGTGGACTGAGTGAGAGAGTCACAAGATCCAGGTCCACTTCTCTAGCTGTCTTTGCACATTATGTATTTGTTGCTTCTTTCGAGCCTAGGATGTTGTACACGCATTATCTGATTCAAACTAGGTCAATGCCATGCATGAGGAACTTGAAGATTTTGAGAGGAACAAAGTTTGGGTTTTAGTCAAGCCCCCACCATAATGCAATATTATTGGCACCAAGTGGGTGTTCAAGAACAAGCAGGGAGAGGATGGTGTACCGATGAGGAAAAAGGCTAGGCTTGTAGCTCAGGGTTTTCCAAGAGGGGATAGACTATGAAGAGACATTTGCCCTACAACCAGATTAGAAGCCATTCACATTCTTTTAGCTTTGGCATCTTCGAGATAGGGAGTGTGGATAAGACTCTATTTTTGCGAAAACATGGCAAACACCTTCTAATTGTTTAGATATACAAGAATGATGTCATTTTTTGTGGTTCTTCTCATGCACTTGTGAGCAATTTTTTAGAGCAGATAAGGAGTTCGAGATGAGGATGCTGGGAGAACTTTAGTTCTTCCTTGGGCTTCAGATCAGACAGACACCCTAGGGTACCTTCATCTACTAGAGCAAGTACACACGGGACCTACTCTGGAAGTTTGACATGGCAGACGCTTCACCATAGATGGCTCTGATGAGTACGTGAACTATGATGGACAATGATGAAGATGGTGAGGAGGTTGATCAAAAGGTATACCAAGGGATGATCGAGTCACCCATATGGCAATAGCACCTACAGGACTTAGATGATTGCAAAACCAACAAGAAGAGCCCTATCATAACCTGCTTGACCAACTATATCCTCACGCTTGACACCCACTTCACCAAAATCAATTCCTAGCTTTTCCATGTCAACTGCCAAATGCTAGCGGGTGCAGTCCAAGTAAGGAGGCTACAGAAGGAAAACACATCGCTTAAAAAATAGCTTGCCACCCTCAAGAGACAGCTGTCACACCCTGGTTTTTAAAAGACAAACCAAAGCAAATCCATATGTGTGCCAGGATCTAACCTCACACATATAGAGACAATAAACAGTGATATTACAGAACATGCTTTATTACATACCGTTAGACAACATATACATTAATACATCAAGTCTTTACCATAGAGCAGCGGAAGTGTAACTAAATCTTTGAGCCATCCACAGGGAAACCAACAGGGGGTCGCTCGCCTAGAACTCCATGAAGCTTCATTTGTACTCCTTCATACCTTCATCTTTCTAAGCAACGGTTGGAATTTTGTCCCCCAACAAGGAATAATTATAAAGAAGTAAGCGTGAGTACAGCAACTCGTACTCAACAAATATAACATAAATCGTGAGGCTCTAGGTTTAGCTGACAGACTGCATGAGCTTTTAAATTGAACATCTTTATTTAAAGCCTGTTTACTATTATTGATTAAAGAACAATTAACCCAAAAATATTGCATAAAGAAGTAAATAACATTTAGTTGATATAAGCATCACCATAACCAAAACCTTTGAACACCGCTAATCACTGGGAAGGGTCTGGGCCACTCATAACCGTGAGCACGGCTGACATGTCAGTTTTACACTCTCGAGAGGTTGTACATCTTTACCCACAAGTCATGCACTATGCTAGGGGTTCATCACACACCTTAGGTGAGATGACTAGCAAGCACACTACGAAGCCTTTACAAAGATCATTTTAGTATGATGTAACCGCTAAGGATTCATGGTCGCAACGGTGGTGTCCGTCTCACAAAGGGAGAAACACATACATCACGTAAAGCACACTCAACCTAAGGCAGAGCAGCGAGCACAGAAGCTAACCTCCCCTCTTGCCCCGTAGGTAAGTTACAACAAACTAAAACAATCTAATTAATCAGCTAAGTCCGTCTCATTCCGGCCTTATGGTAGCACTATTGTCCTAGGTGGTCGCTTTGTGAACCGATCCTTAAGGAGAGAAGCCACAAAAGCACACGAGCACATTGGTCAAGCATCCCTAAACCTTGTTGCTAAAAAGCAGATTATTAAAATGGACATGAACCGCTTCATGGTCAAGCCCAACAATTAATTGCCTAGAACCATTAGTCAAAATTAATTACCAAAAGGACATGAGTTTGCACTTGCACCTAGCACAACATAACCAAATTCATTCCCGAGGGTGAATATCAGGATAAAAGTAGCTAAGGTAATATCCTTATAGTCATACAAAATTAAATGCACATCCAGTGATTAAAAAGAGTTATTGGGTGTTGTTTATGTCATACTTGCCTTCCTTTAAAGAATCGCTACTTAGAGTCTTCTGGGTCTTGATCTTGAGTCACACTTGAGATCACACGAGGAAGATCCACGTCTATACGTTCATTGGAACACCACACATGCATACAGGTTCACACATGAAAGCAAACAAGTACAAAACTATAAGAAACAGTACACCATATCATCACAACAAAAGATAAAACATATATAAAACTATTCTACATGTTACTACCAACACATGAGCACGAGAATCGTCGAAAAAAGATTTAAAACGGAGGAGATATGAGGTTTCGAAGGTGGCAAGGGCTTGGTTGTAAAGAACTTTTGGAAACCGGGGTTTAAACTGTTAAAACAGGGGCATGCTACTGTTTGGATGGACGGAGGGTTAATTCCTAAAAAGCACAGGGGCCTCTTTGCAAAGATTCGCTGGCGCGGCAACGTGGCGCTTCCTGGTTGGTTGCATCGCGGTGGACTGCAGAGTTGTGGCCGCAGAGGATCTGGGCCGATCTGGTGCAGAGTAGCGCGCACAGAACCGCGGGGCGAGGCCACCAGATGTGCGACACGTGGCGAGGGGCAGACATGACAAGGGGGCAGTGGCTCGCATCGCGCTTCTGCTTGCGCTCGCACGCGCAGTGGGAGAGGCACGCGGGGCCGGCTCGTGGAGCGCAGGGAACAAAGGCGTGCGGGTAGGCAGGTAGCAGGCAGAGGGCGGTGGGGCCCAGGTGGGCTTGGCTGGATGGGGGCACACGCGGTCGTGCTCTGTGTGCATTGACCAGGGAGGGGGGCCGCGGCGCACATGAAGGGGATCAGGGTGGGCGCCGGCGGTGCAGAGGCGCAGGCCAGACGCGGGCTCGCTCTGTCTCGGTCGTGCAGGAGCACAGCGGCCTCACCGCGTGGGTAGCTGGAGGTGATGGGGCTCAGCACTGGCAAGTCCGCTCAGGTGGCAGGGAGGCAGGAGCGGTCTGGGTGCCGGGCACATGCAACGAGAAAGAACGGGAGGGAGGGAAAACAGCTCACCGGAGGCATGGTCTTCACCAGAATTGGAGAAGAAACGTAGATCTACGGAGAATCGATGATGTCCTCACGAAACGGAGACCATCCCGATGAAGAGCTCAACGAGGGGAACGAGGTGATGCCCTCGGTTTTCACCGGAGATGACCATGCACGGAGGAATCCTCCGCCGAATGTTCATTGGAGTTAGACCAACCTCGAAATTTCTCTTTTAGATGTAGGGACTTAGGCTTTCGGGATTTAAAAATGGAGACCGGATCTGAAAAGAGGGCGACGAGAGGATTCCAATGAATATATATATGTGTGGGTTCGGGCCGGGTTGGATTTGGACTAATTTTCGAAATATTGATTTTCGGAGGAAAAAAATAATTCCAGAAAATCCGAAAATAGTATTCGTGCTCCGAAAAATACTCCGATGGCTTCAAAAATTCCAGGAAAAATCCTAGATATGTTTTAGCACCTAATGAACTCAACTAAAATATTTGTAGCTCATTAAAAGATTCAAAAGAGCCTCCAACAAATGGAGTTTGATCTAAGAAAATGGAAAAACTTCCAGATAACTGCAGAAAATTCCCAGAAACAACTTGACGATAAACAAGGATATTTGGAAGGGTTTTCACACTCCAAACACTAAGGAGACCAGCTTAGTATGGTGGGATGAGATGGTCGGCAGGATTGGAATGGTGAGGAGAATGAGAAGCATGACAAGTAGGGCCCACATGATAAAGAAAAGAGCGGGGAGGGAGACAACTCGATAGGACTGTTCCACCTATAGGTGGCAAGAAGGGAGTTGCACCACTGACTAACAAAAGAGAAAGGACATGGGAGCAGAGGAAAGAAGGCTAGGTGAGAAGAGGAGGATGGGAGCAGGTGGCCGGTTCCAACTTCAGTTGGCTGTGGGGCCAAAGAAGAGGAGGGAAAGAGAGAGAAAAAGGCGGTAGGCTGAGCCCACGAGGGAAATAGGGCTAGGTCCAAAGTGGACGTGAAGAGATGAGGAGGATTTTTGGCCTATTTCTTTTGAAAAATTTTCCAAACTCCTTTTTAAAAAAAAGGATTAAACACTCTATTGAGTCCTTAGGCAACCACTCAACATAAAATAAATGAAGCGGCATGAATGCAACAACATGTTGGCCTAAATTCATTTTATTTGCTTTAAACTTTGTTTTATAAATCCATTTGGATGCTCATTCTAAACAGGAAAATCTTTAATAAGTTGAGAAAAACATTTTAATTATTTTTCATTCTGAAAATGAAATTTAGGGTGTTACAACAGCACACTGCCATCAAGGACCATGAGTGTGCTGTGTAGAATACTGTGAAGAGCACACGAGCCAAGTTTGCATGGTAGACGAAAAAGGCTTGTATTGTCAAGCGAAGGAGAAGGTGCCACAAGAAGACAAGGGCTGCCAAGTGGATGCTTTTGAGGAGATAGATCTTGATTGGAGCCTTCTTTTTCCTCCAATCAGTGACTATATTGTCTAACCCTCCTTGTTCCGGGAGGTTTCTAACAACATTGTCCCTCTTGTGTTTTCACCCGAGGGAGACCGCTTGGACTTGTTGGAGGATATGTTAGCATGAGTAGAGTAGAGGTCACCCCTGTTGTAAAGGCTTACAAAGCCTTCTCATGTATCATGTAGAATGGTTGATTGAAATAAAAGTGTGTACCTAATGAAAAATCCTTGTATGAATTTATTTACAAAGAGAACAAAATTTCAACTGCTCTCTAAAAATTTCATCTCTCATCTCCCAGATGGCCTCTAACAATTCTGGCAATGTTCCGCCTGCCTTTGCTGAAGGGCAAGGCAAAAGCAGTTAGAACAACAGGAGTTGCCTCCCCTCACCTCTTCTGCCACTCCCACTACCACGCCCACCAATGAACCCCTACCTAGAGATTGCCTAAGCCCTCACTACCGATGTTGAATACCTAGAGAATATGGCACAAAAGCAACATGGTAGGCCCCAGGACAAGATGGGAGAATTCATGAGGCTGAAGCCACCATTCTTTGCTAGGTCCCGTGACCCACTTGAGGCAGAGGACTGGATCCGGATAATAGAAAGAAAGCTAGACATCTTCAAGTGCATCGATCCTACAAAAGTCACTCTCGTCAACCTTCAGCTAACTTGTTTTGCTCTAGCTTGGTGGGAGATCATCAAAGCTGCCCATAAGGATGGGATCTCTTGGAACAAGTTCCTGGAAGCCTTTCGTCGATACCACGTTTCGTAGACTACCTGGGACATCAAGGCAAAAGAGTTTAGGAACCTAACTCTAGGAAACATGTCCATGCAAGAATACAACCAAAAGTTCATTGAGATGTCCTATTATGCTCTAACATAAGTGGTTTCGGATCCCAAGAAGTCCAAGATGTTCCTCCAGGGCAGGACCCTTGAAGTTAATACACTAGCCTCAACCGGTGATGCCCCTAATTTTGCAGCCCTCATAAATCGTTCCATCAATCTAGAGAAACTCAAGAAAGAGGAGAAGAGTCACCTTAAGCGCAAGTTTATGGAGTTCAAGACTCAGCTCAATGAGAGCCGACAGAAGTCCTTCAGAGGGCAAGCATTCTAGGGTTCGTACGGTGCACCCGCTAAGAGCACTGCTTCAACTCAGTCCCGCTTTGGCCCTGCCATGAGCAATTCCTAGTAGACCAACTCAGGTGGCAATAGCGTGATGTGCTACAACTGTGGTGATCCAAGTTATTTCATCAACAGCTACAGTTATGTCGTCCTTCTCCAACTCAGTGAATGGGCCCAGGCAGCCCACGGCTACAGGAAACTGTCCGACCACAAGCACTCAGTCAACCAAGCAGCCCCTATGTTGACGGTCATTATTGCACTATCTCCGACCATCAACTATGCATGATCATGAAGGAAAACATATCAAAGTGTAGACAAAACCCTTGCTACTGACAAAATTCCACGAGTTGTGGTGAATAAATGATTGCATGTGAAGATCAACAGAAAATAGGTGAAAATGGCTAAGTGCAGAAGGTCCGACCAAGGGCCTAGCCGCCAGGCCAAGGGCCTGGCCGCTCGGCCAGTCTTTGTGGCCAAATGACTCCATCTTCAACCTGCATGCACACAAGTGACGTGTCAACATAACTCCAAGATGTAAACCGCGGAAGCAACAAGCAAGGAACTGGAAGACCCGCCACTTCATCGATCTAGCACTTGGATTGGTGAAGTCAGTGAACAAGGCACTTCAATCCTACAGCTAAGGAAGAAACACACTTAAGATCCAATGATCTGGGGAAAAGCACAAAGATAATTGCCTAACTGATGCGCAATCTATAGGACCGAGATGTGCGACTAGAGGGGGGTAAATAGGAGCACTTGAAAAACTCAAAATCATGACCCCCAAACTTGGTGCACCGAAAGCTCACAAGAACCCACGCTAGACATCGTCCACCGAACTGATACGTGTCTAGCAAGCACAAGGTGACGCCCACTAAAAGGATATGCACCAGGCGAGAAAGAGCAAGCAACCCAACGACCACAAAGGTCGCAAGTCAGCGCAAACAATGAAACTTGCAATTTCACCACCCAACACACACCGCATCGAAATGCGACTTATTGGAACACCGCAAGTAAAGAGTATGGTTAGATAGTGGGAAAAGTAAAGCCGATGCAAAAACACAGCGAAAGAACAAAACAGCAAAAACGGGGTAGTAGCCCTAGCCACACCGGATTTTTCGGTACCAGGGGTCGGACTATTTGGTGACACCGGATATTCTGGTAGTGGCTGCCAGACTGTCGGGTAGAGCCCTGGGACAGACTGTCCGGATATTCCGGTACACGCTGCTGGACTGTCCGGTGGAAAAGGATAGTCCGGTGGTTGTCCCAGATAATCCGGTACAACCGTAGTACTTGAGTTCCCAAACACAAAACTTGTCCAAACTTCACTAGATTTTGCACAGGCTATTTGGACCCAATTCCCAAGCTATTCCCAAAGATCAACTCAAAATAACCACGAGATTAGTGGGAATTTCAGAACTCGTGAGAAGGCAATCTTAGGGCAAGAAAGGGGAAAACTCAAGAACAACTTGCTCATGGCAATCCTACAGGATTGAGATGAACTTAGTCATAACCTCCACATCCTAGCAAGTCCAAAAGAGATAAAAGAACAGATTAACTCGTGGGCAAAGAAAATCACCAAAAGCCTTTGAGTTTCATCCAAAATCCAAACAAGAAAGGGGGGAAGGAGATGGCTGCACACATGAACTCGATTTTAGAATGAATCTTCCTTAGATTAAGATGGGAAATCTGTTCTTACAAGGTTCTTCACAACCTAGCACCGTTCATCCTCCCACTAATGCAAAGTACTAGCTTTAGGGGACTCCAAATCCTCGATTGGCACCTGGTTTTCACTCTAAGCACTTGGCTGGTTGGAAAGCTAAGCCTAGTGATTCTAGAGGTGGAAGAGTCACCTAAATGACCAGCCGCTTAGGTATTTATAGCCTAGGCCTAACTGACTCAGTTTACACTAAGACCCCTATATTACAGAAACACCCTTAGGGGCTAAACTAGAAAAGACCAAACTTTCTTAGGGATAGACGATCGCGATGGAGTCTTGATCTTCTTCGGTTGCACGCAATCTTCCAAATGATATCCATGTGGCCAGTAGTCCAAATCTGCCGATCGACCCTCGGTTTTGAAGTCAGAAACCAAGAAACTTTAGTATTTCCTTCCTAGTCCTAGAACAGTCCACTCCACTCTATCTCGACGAGAATTGAGCCCATTTGCCAAGTCTTGGTAACTTGGTGGCAGATTTGATTGAATTTGAGTGAATCCGCCAACGCTCTCGCATGTCTTCGCACCATGCACTCGGGTTGGAGCACCATGGTGGCACTCGGCATTCCCTATCCATTGGGGTCACCTCATAGTCCTTTAGAGATCTTGCACTTGCCGTCGCGATGCCGCTCCTCCGTATACCGAACTCCCATGGCCGACCGATGCTAAGCATGCCTCCTGTCCTTTAGAGGTCATTCATCTCTATCTACCTCCAGTCCACTGCAGGGCCTCCAGTCCATTGGAGGGCTTATGCCCAAGTCCTTCTGGGTCTTGACTTCCGTTGACAATCACTCATCACTCTAGAGGCATTGAAGCAAGTCCATTGGCTCTCAATCTCCCCCTTGATGAGTGCATTGTCAACACCTTTAACCTGTAACCTGAAATAGAACAAAGACAAGAAGAAAAGCGTAAAACCGAAAAGAAAGAAGAAGTTGCTCAAGATGCCCAAAAACTGAACACAAGCAAAGAAGGGCAAATTGAAGCAACAAAAACAAAACCAAAGATCGACCCCCTGAGACAAGGGAAACCGCTCAATGCAATCAATCAAACTAAAGCATGATCCCTAAAGAATGACGTAGACTGGCATAACGTAGTCATGCTTAGGCAAAGCATCAGCTCCTCTAGAAAGAGGCAAATGGCTCATCGCACCGACGCAAGAGCATGCAAATCTCAAGCTTCCCTTGAAATGCATCCTCACTAATGCAAAACGAATACACCGCTCCCCCTCAACTAGTTCTCTCTATAATTCTCCCCCTTGGTCCATGAACTCCCACTGGGAGTAACAATCTCTCCCCCTTGTTGACAATGGACACATCAAGGGTTCATAGAACTCAACTCCCTCTGAATTAGACAACTCCCCCTCAAAATATGTCATGAAATGCAGCGTGTGTACCATGAAGAGCTCAGCAGGGATGAAAAGCTAGTAAATACAAGTTCCAGCATACAGAGCAAGTGAGGGCAAGGAAGAATTTAAACAAGCTCAAATGAATCTATCTTATACAGAACAGGAGCATGTTTTTTAGGGTTGTTTAAAATAAAGCATCACCAACATGAATAGCATCTAGCAAAGTAGGCATGAACAGCAAGATGCTAGCAAAACAAACAAGGTGTGCTAATCTCAACCAAAGCATATAAAACATGCCATAAGTTATTTAGAGAGTTGCAAATTTCAGATTTAGCAACTTGTAACTTCATGCAAGTTAGATCATGTGCTAGGAGTTATTCACTTGTCTTAACCACTTCTTACCAACCAATGCCAAGCCTAGGTTCAGAGAACCGTCAGAAGCTTAAGACAAGGTTTTGGTCATACACAGCCTAGTCTAAGTTCATGCAAAAGTGCAATGGCAAGCTATCTCAAACTAGATCAGTGTGACAAGCGAACCCACCTGGATCTTTTCAATTCGGCTCATAAGACACAACTTGTATGCAGTTTTAGTTCAGAATTCATATTTAAACAAGGTGTCATAAATGCTTAGGCAACAACTTAACAAAGGCATACGACTAGCATATCCAAGCATGAAAAGATAGCATAGCATTCACCACTCCTACACATGCTAGGTAGCCAAGTCAAGTAGTGATCATGGTTTTTGATTTTTAGGAAATTCAAAAGACTTTGCTCACAAATGATATTCAACGGATTCAAGGAGCTTAGCCAACCATGATCATGCAAGCAACTGTACAATCTAGCACAAGCAAGTAATAACAAGTCATACCAAGGTGCTCTGGTGCTAGTGAAAATGCATATGATACAATCCAATGCATGATATGATACAAAATGCAAGAAAAACAAAGAAAAAGGAAACCAAAACCTAAACTAACACAAAGTTACCCCAAACTAAAGGGGGTAACAAACACTAAGCTCCCCATGCAAGCGAGCAAACATGCTAAGCTGTAAGGGCTTGGTGAAAATTTCGACTAACTTGTCCTTGGTCTCAACATGAACCAACTCTATATCTCACTTCTCATAGTGATCTCTTTGGAAGTGAAACCTCACGTCTATGTGTTTGGTTCTAGAGTGTAAGACGGGGTTCTTAGCTACAAAAATAGCAGAGTCTACTAGGAGAGGGATCTTCCCAAAACTCAAGCCAAAGTCACTCAGGGTAGCCTTCATCCAAAGTAGCTGGGAGCAGCAACTAGCAGCAGCAACGTATTCGGCTTCTGTGGTGGAAGTGGCTATGCTAGATTGCTTGCATGAGGACAAAGACACAAGAGAAGAACCAAGGAATTGGCAGGTGCCGGAAGTAGACTTGTGCTCCAGTCAACAACCCGCAAAGTCAGCATCTGAAACCAAAGAGAGCGTCGAGGCTAAAGAGAACCAAAGACCAAGCTTAGGAGTGCATTTCAGGTACCTGAAGATGCGCTTCACCGCTTGACGGTGTGATGTCCTCGGTGAGGCCTGAAATCGTGCACAAAGGCAAACCACGAACTGAATGTTCAGCCTGGTTGCCATCAGGTACAGAAGTGAGCCAATCATCAGGTACTGAATGTCCATCAAGCCTTTGGTCCACCACCTCCCCTTCTTCATCTGCATCAAGCGCCATTTGTGTTGACATGGGAGTCGACATAGGCTTGGAGTCTCCCATATCAAACTTCTTCAGAATGTCCTTCATGTACTTGGCTTGATGGATGAAGGTTCCTTCAAGGCCTTGCTTGATTTGCAATCCAAGGAAAAACTGCAACTCTCCCATCATTCTCATCTCAAATTCCTTCGACATTTGCTCAAGCAACTTGCTAACAAGAGAGTGAGACAAGCCACCAAAGATGATATCATCCATGTATATCTGAACAATAAGAAGATCACGACCATGCTTGAGGAGAAACAAGGTCATATCAACACTCCCCAATTTGAAACTATGGTCTAGCAAAAAGGTTTTCAGTCTATCATACCAGGCTCTAGGGGCTTGTTTCAAACCATACAAGGCTTTTTGCAGTTTCTAAACATGATTAGGGTGTTTAGCATTTTCCAATCGAAGAGGTTGTTTTACATAAACTTCTTCTTGAATGAAACCATTCATAAAAGCAGACTTCACATCCATTTGAAAAAACTTAAGGCCCATGGAAGCGGCAAAGGCTAAGAGAAAATGTATAGCTTCCAGGCGTGCAACTGGAGCAAACGCTTCCTCATAGTCTATCCCCTCTTTTTGGCAAAAACCCTGAGCCACATGTCTAGCCTTGTTCTGCACAACAATGCCATCCTCCCCTTGCTTATTTTTTAAAAACCATTTCGTACCAATAGGATTGCATTGTGGCGGTGGCTCTACTAAAACCCAAACGTCATTCCTCTCAAAATTTTCTAACTTATCAAGCATGGCATTAACCCAATTATTGTCAGAAAGAGCGTGTCCAACATCCTTGGGCTCAAAAGAAGCAATAACCAACACGTGCAAAGAAAGTGATAGAACCTATCTGGGACCTCAAGGTTCTCGCATGTAAATCACCAATGATCATGTGTGGTGGGAGATCCCGCTAGACCTGGCGAGATGAAACAATCTCTGATGTCACCTCCCCTACGTCCTCAGTGGGGCCAGCCTCTGCTCGAGCTTGCAGTAGAGGGAGTGAGTAGGAAGCCATAGGTAAGGGTCCTCCTTCTTCTTCAGAGCTCATAGTAGAGGGGGCAGGTCCTACAGCCAGTGCAGTGGCTCCTGCATCATCAGCATCTACTTCACCTTCCTCATCTTCAAAGATGGGGGTGCCTTCCTCATCATCACCTGAAAGCCCAAATGCAGGGGTTGTGCAAGGCAAAGATTCATCAAAGGAAACCTCACAGGACCCTACCACTTGTTTGGTATCAAGGATCCACACTCTAAATGCTCTAGAGCTAGAGGCGTACCCAAGGAAAATACTATCCAAGCAGCAAGATTCAAATTTGTCCAAATGCCCACCTTTCTTGAGCACAAAGCATCTACAGCCAAACGCTCGTAGGTGCTTGACATTGGGCTACCTACCAAACCGTAGCTCGTATGAAGTCTTCCCAAAGAAAGGTCATAGGAAAATGCAGTTGGAAATTTGATAGGCTGTATTCATAGCCTGTGCCCAAAAGCGTCGCGGAGTCCTATGCTCATCGAGCATCGTCCGAGCCATATCAACAAGTGTGCGATTCCTGCATTCCACAACACCGTTCTAAGGTAGGGTATAAGAAGAAGAGAATTGGTTTGTGAGATCTACGTCATGATAGAAGAGTTTCTAGGGTTTTAGAGTTCAAAATTTATATTGCAAAAATTCCCTCTTATACTTATCCATCTATTTACTCCTGCTCTTTCCCTTCTTCCAGATGGCTCCTTTTTTACCGGTTCAGGCAATGAATGAGCAAGACGAGACTAACTTCGTTCAGTTTTTGCTCAATTGTACTCGGCTGCTCGGCATTACCCAAGAACTCAATGCCCCTGACACCATAGGCTGTGCCATAACCATCTACATAGAATCTAGCCCCAAACATTTCGACTTTGCAGTTACTACCCCTGGCAATGATGTAACCATTACAAAACAAACCGGTGCACACAACACCCTCCGATGCTTGTGCCACATTTATGAAAAACAAATTGAGCACTCCAATATACTGTTCTTTCCAGCGGAAGACCGAACCACCCCCATATGGCAAAGGCATCTAGCCACAGCAGCAGATGGTAGAATCTCTAAAAGAAACCCCATCGTATCTAGTCTAACCAATGACCTACATGTCCTAGACTCCCACTTTCAAAAGATAAACACCTAACTTTTTAAAACCAACCACCAGATGCTAGCCAGCGAAATAGAAGCTAGAAAGCTGAAGAAGGAAAATGCTACTCTGAAGAACCAGTTAGCAGCTGCTAAGGACCGAGAGAGAGCAGCTAGGGAGATGATGAAAAGCACGCATGCAAAGTATGCTCTAAAGAGGGACCACCCTGCCAAAAGGGCCCGGACAACACCCAAAGAATCAGAGAAGAACAAGAGGGATGCAGGATGCTAGATGATCGATTTGGACAGCATGGAGCTGTCACGCCCAGTTCTCATCCAACGGAACCAGAACAACATATATGTGCCAGGAACATGTCTCACATATATTATGGTAAGAGTGACATCATAGAACGTGCATAAGGGTAAAATAGAACGTTACATAGCGTATCATCACATTATTACATCAAGACCATAAGTCTTTATAACAGAGTCACATAGCGGAAGCGTAAACGATAGCAAAGCGAGGCACCATAGGGATGTCGACTGGAAGACTGGCAAGCCTAGAACTCATCATAACCTTGAACAAACTCCTCTGCACCTTCATCAACTGATCAGCAGTTGGGTCTACTCAACAAAAGAAACAAAACAACAAGCATGAGTACACAACCGTACTCCACAAGCATAACATGAACCATGAGGCTCTAAGGTTGGCTGACACTTATGCATGAGCTTTTAGTTGGTCAAGTTTCATTAACAACTATTTACTAAGATGAGTTGATAAACCATTAGCCCAAAAGATATTGCATAAGAACATTAGTCAACATTATTAACAACAAGAAACAACCCCCAAACTAAAACAGGAACCAACTAATCAGCATAAAGGATCTGGGCCACTCATAACCGTGAGCACGGCTGATATATTAGTTTTACACTCTCGAGAGGTTGCACATCTTTACCCACAAGTCATGAGCTACGCTAGGAGTTCATCACATTGCGTTAGATCAGATGACTAGCGAGCCACACTACGAAGCTTTTACAAAGATCACGTTGGTAAGGTGTAACCGCTAAGGATTCAGGTTCGACAATGGTGGAGCAAGCCTCCAGGGGAGAAGAACAGCATCACACTCAACCCAAGCAGTGCGAGGGCCACAGAAGCTCACCTCCCCTCTTGCCCCATAGGTAAGTTACTACCAAACCAAAACAATCTAATTAATCAGCTAAGACCATCCCATGCCAGTCTCATGGTAGCGCTGTTGTCCTAGGTTGTCGCTTTGCGAACCGGTCCTTATGGAGAGTGGCTATGAGCAAACCAACAACACACCGCTCATGCCCCTTAAACCATGTTGCTAAAAAAGCCATATTATTAAGGAGTCATGAACCACTCAAGCCTCAGCACAGAGGGTCAAGCTCACAATTAAAATTGCATAGATCCATTATTCAAATTATCAACAAAAGATACATGTATTAGCACAGCAACTACCAAAACTTAACCAACATACATCCCCATAGGTATAGCATCGAGTAAAGAGGCTAACGTATAATCCTTATAGGCATACAAGTTATACACATACATATGAGGTGATTAAAGGGTTATTAAGTTGTCCATGTTATACTTGCCTTCCTCAAACTGGTCTTCTTGCTACTGCTCAAAACCTTCAAGCTGCTGATCTTTGTCTCCAATGAATGGTTAATGGTCTAAACACGTTCACGGCAACATACAAGCATTCCCATTCACACATACATGCAAACAATTAACAAAAGATAAGCAACAGTACATTATCTCATGAAAATAGAAGCTAAAACTATGTTAAAAACATTCTACATTCTGCTACGATCACGTGAGCGCAAAAATTACTCCATTCGGATCTAAAACGTGAAAGTTATGCAAAAAACGGGCTCCTAAGGACAAATCTGTGATAAAATAAACTAGATCAGGGGCTAGCTTTGAAAACCGAGGACCTAAACATAATTAAACCTAACTGCCGTGGGTTTTAGAGCAAAAACTCCAAGGCCTGGACTGCGGGTTCAAAACTCAGAAAGCCCAGGGGCTAAACGGATAAAAACAGGACCTAAATCTAATTATTTTTCCAAAGGAGTGGATTGTGGGTTGATTCAAGGAGAACTCAAGGGCGTAAGCACAAAACAACTGCAGTTGACCAGGTCTGCGCAACGGGGCAGTGACGTGGCTTGCCATGTTGGCCTAACGCATGGGACCGTGCTGAGTCAGATTAAGTAGGGCTATGTGGCGCTCTGTGATTCGCTAGCTAAGGGGTATCTCATGATCTAATCGTGGACGTGCATCATAGATCGGACGGCTAAGATCCAAGGGGCAGGGGGCGCCGGCGGTGACCATTCCCCACGGTGGAGTCCACTCCCCCACGGCGATGGCTTGCTGGAACGACGTGGGCTGTGGCTTGGAAGCGGGCCCGCTGCCCTAGAGCTAGCTTGGGAGGATGCAAAGGCTAAGGCGAAGCTTACCAAGGGTTCGACAGGGTCGGGGAAGAGGCAGGGAGAGCTTGCGACGAACGATGGTGGATGGGGAAGGCTAGGCTCATAGACGGAGGTGTTGGAGATGTGCTCCCACATCCAAAACCCACAGAACGCGTTCGCAAGGATCCGGGGCGGACTTCGGCGGTGGATTGCAGACTCAGCGGTGCGAGGGGCTGGAATTGAAGTGGCAGGGTGGTAAAGGAGGTGGAGGTGAGCCTTGGGGTCAGGTTTTATAGGGTTTAGGCAGCTAGGATGGTGTAGGCATGGTGATTCCGCTCGGCGGCCATAAAGCTCGAGACGAGGAAGTGAAGGAAGGGAGAGAGAAGGGGAAACCGGCGTGAGAGAAGGGGAATTGATAGCGAGGAGAGTAAGGAGGGAGAACGTGGCCTCGGATTCGTTTCCCATCGACCGGCATGCTGACATGGCAGAGGGGAAGATGGAAAGGGGCGCAGTGATTCCGGCGAGAGCTAGGGGAAGGCGATAGCAAGCGGGGCCCACTGGTCAGAGAGAGAAGGCGTGCGGTCCACCTGCCAGTGGCGCGTAGAGAGGGAAAGGGAGGCGCGGTTGGGCCGGCCTTTTTGGCCCAGGAGGGAAGCGGGGGAGCAAGGTGGGCTGCAGGCTGGGCCAGTTGGCCTGGGCTGCTCCTCCTCTCCTTTTTTTTCTTTTTGAATTCTTTTGAATAAGAGAGCAATAGTTCTACCATTCAAATAAATTTGAATTTGAATCCTTAAATCATACAAGCAATAAAATTATGCACCAACATGTATGCACAAGAAAGTTGGACTTATATTCGCTTTTGTGCATTTGTTCAAAATTAAATAAATCATGATAAATGCAAGCTAAACACATAAGCCTTACAAAATTAAATAAATTGCTTGAAATTTATTATAAAATGCTGAAATTTAAAACTAGGATGTTACAAACCTACCCCCCTTAACAGAAATCTCGCCCCGAGATTCACATAGGTTGGTTAGCAAAGAGATCCGGATAAGCTGCTCTCATCTCTTCCTCTCATTCCCATGTAGCCTCATCCTCTGTGTGATGTTTCCACTACACTATGCACATTTTGATTCTCTTATTTCTGGTAACCCTCTCTGATGTTTCAAGAATCTTCGCCGGATGTTCTGTATATGACAGATCCTCTTGCACATCCAAACCTTCCCATGGTGTTTGTTCCTCTAGGACTCTTAGACACTTCTTCAACTGGGACACATGGAACACATCATGTATACCCGATAAGCTAGATGGCAATTCCAGCTTATAAGCCACTTCACCTTTCCTTTCTAACACCATGAATGGACCAATATATCTCGGTGCTAACTTCCCATTTATATTAAACCTGCGGATTCCTCTCATAGGTGACACCTTCAAGTACACAAAGTCATCAACCTTAAAGGTCAGATTTTTGCGTCGCACATCAGCATAACTCTTCTGTCTAGACTGAGTGACTCTCAGATTCTCCCGTACCATTTTCACATGTTGTTCAGCATCCTTGATGATGTCAGGCCAAAAAACTTGCTTCTCACCTATTTGATTCCAAAACAATGGAGTCCTGCACCTTATGCCATACAGTGCTTTAAACGATGACTTCTTCAAATTGGCTTGGTAGCTGTTGTTATAAGAGAATTCAGCATAGGGTGGACTCTTATCCCAACTAGTACCATACTGAATAGCACATGCTCGCAACATATCCTCTAGATTCTGATTTGTTCTTTCTGTCTAGCCATCTATCTAGGGATGATAAGCTGTACTGAACCAGAGCTTCGTATCCAAGGAATCATGAAACTGTTCCCAAAAACGAGATGTAAACTGTGAACCTCTGTCCAATATAATCCTCTTAGGCACACCATGCAAGCAAACAATTCTAGATATGTACAACTTCGCCAATCTTGCACCAGAATAGGTAGTATTAACAGGTATGAAGTGAGCAACCTTGGTCAAATGATCCACAACTACCCAAATTGAATTATAACCCTTCTGAGTTCGAGGTAGTCCCACTATGAAATCCATGCTTATTTCTTCCCACTTCCACTCTGGAATCTTCAGTAGTTGCAACAAACCTGTAGGTCTCTAGTATTCTACCTTCACATGCTGACAAGTATCACCAACTGCAACATATTCTACCACTGCTCATTTCATTCCATACCACCAAAATCTCTCTTTCAAATCATAATACATCTTCGTACTTCCAGGGTGAATGGAATAAGCTGTATCATGGGCTTCACTGAGTATCAACTTCTTTATACTATCCACATCTGGCACACAGATGCGATTCTTGTACCATACAGTACCTTGCTCATCCTCACGAAAGTGTGGTGCCTTACCCATCTTGATTTGCTCACGGATCTCCTGAATCTTCTCATCTTTCAGCTGGTGTTTTCTTATTTCTTGCTCAAGAGTAGGCTCTACTTCGAAGGTTGCTGTGGTAGTGTGATGTGCAAAACCCAAACTCAAGCTCTAAGATTCTGCACACAACTCAAGTGGCATTTGAAAAGCGACGGTCATGTTAACATAACTCTTTCTGCTCAAGGCATCAGCTACAACATTGGCTTTATCAGGATGATAGTGTATTTCTAGATCATAATCCTTGATCAGTTCCAACCACCTCCTCTGCCTCATATTCAACTCACTCTACGTGAAAATATACTTAAGACTCTTATGATCAGTGTATATTTCACATCTATTCCCGAACAAATAATGTCTCCAAATCTTCAGAGCACGCACAACAGCTACTAACTCCAAATCATGTGTAGGATAGTTTACCTCATGCTTTCTCAATTGTCGTGAGGCATAAGCAATCACTTTACCTTCTTGCATCAATACACATCCCAATCCTTCCTTTGAAGCATCACAATATACCATGAAACTTTTTGTTGGATCTGGTAGAGTAAGCACTGGGGCTATAGTGAGTCTCTTCTTTTACTCATCGAATGAAGCTTGCCTCTCCTTTGTCCAAACAAACTTGGCACCTTTCTCAAGTAACGATGTCATCGGTTTTACAATCTTAGAGAAATTCTCAATGAACCTCCGGTAATATCCTGCCAAACCTAGGAATCCACAAACCCTTCACAACCTCTGGTTGTTTCCAATCCATAACACTGTTGACTTTGCTTGGATCCACCATGATTCCACCCTTTGAAATGATATGTCCCAAGAAAGGCACTTGATTGATCCAAAACTCACACTTGCTCAACTTTGCATACAACTTATGTTCCCTTAGATTCTGCAGAACTAGTCTCAAGTGTTCTTCATGATCTTCTTCCATCTTAGAGTAGACCAAGATATCATCAATAAACACCACCACAAACTTATCAAGATATTCCATAAACACCTTATTCATAAGATTCATGAAATAAGTAGGAGCATTTGTTAACCCAAAGGACATAATTGTATACTCATACAATCCAAATCTGGTAATGAAAGCAGTCTTTGGAATATGAGAGGGATGAATTTTCATTGGTGGTAACCAGACCTTAAGTCAATCTTTGAGAACACACATGCACCTTGCAACTGATCGAACAAGTCATCTATCCAGGGCAGAGGGTATTTATTCTTGATAGTGACATCATTCAAAGCCCTATAATCCACACACACCTTCTTAACCCATCCTTTTTATCAGCAAACAAAACTGGAAAGGCCCAAGGTGAAGAACTTGGCTGAATGAACCCTTTTTCTAATCTATATTCTGCTTTATTAACTCTTGTTTATTGCCTTCTTGCTATGGGTGCTGTACCAGGTAAAAGTTCTATTAAAAATTCAACTTCCCTATCAGGTGGCATACCTGGTAACTTGTCACGCCCGGTTTTCAATGAACCAAAACCGTGCATACTATACATGCGCCAGGAACGAGTCTCACATGTATAGGACAAATTGTCATCACAGGACATGTCATAATATAACGTTTAACGATTACATCATAAGTATGATTACCATAATAGACACTTGTCTTTAACATAGAGTACGTAAAAGCGGAAGCGTAAACGGAAAGCAACTAGAGCCGCCACAGGGACGTCCACTGGAAGAGCGAACAGCCTAGACTTCTTGATAATCCTCCGTATCTCCATTGACTGAGCAGCGGTTGGATTTGTCCCCCCAACAAGGAATAAACGGAAAAGAACAAGCGTGAGCACACAACTCGTACTCAACAAGTATAACAGAACCATGAGGCTCTAAGGTTAGCTGACTCCACTGCATTGCTTTTAATTGGTCAAATTTTATTGAAGCTATTTACTAAAGTGAGTAGAGAAACTTTCATCTCAAAGATATTGCATAGAAGAAATTAAGCATCATGGTTAACCAGGATTTTACCAAAAACCATCCATAACCCAACTAATCACATAAAGGATCTGGGCCGCTCATAACCGTGAGCACGGCTGATGCATCAGTTTTACACTCTCGAGAGGTTGCACATCTTTACCCACAAGTCGTGAGCTACGCTAGTGGTTCATCACATACCTTAGATGAGATGACTAGCAAGCCACACTACGAAGCCTTTACAAAGATTATGTTAGTAAGGTGTAACCGCTAAGGTTTCAGGTTATGCAACGGTGGAGCAAGCCTCAAGGGGAGAAGAACACATCACACTCAACCCAAGCAGCGCGAGGGCCACAGAAGCACACCTCCCCTCTTGCCCCGCAGGTAAGTTACTCCCAAACTAAAACAATCTAATTAATCAGCTAAGACCGTCCCATACCAGTCTTATGGTAGTGCTGTTGTCCTAGGTTGTCGCTTTGCGAACCGGTCCTTATGGAAAGTGGCTATGAGCAAAACCACTAAGCACAATGCTCATGCCCCCTAAACCAAGTTGCTAAAAAAACAAATTTTAAATGAGACATGCACCACTCAAGCACACGGCACAGAGGGTCACGCTCAAACAATTAATTGCATAGATCCATTAATCAACATTAATTAAAAACATAGCATAGGTGTATGTTGGCGCAGCACCTAGCAAAAACTTAACCACATGCAACCCAAAAGGTTCACATTGAGATCAAAGTGGCTAATGTATCATCCTTATAGGCATACAAGATCGACACATGCATATGCAATGAATTAAAGGTGATAGGTGTTGCTCATGTTATACTTGCCTTCCTCAAGGTGCTCTTGCTGCTGCTCACAAATGTCAAAAGGTGGCTCCTCGTTCACCTCAGACAGATCAACGTCTACTTACGTCCAAACGTCACACAAGCACCCATATACGAGCATACATGCAAACAATGGACAAAAGATAAGAAACAGTACACCAATACATCAAAACAGAACACAAAACTAGTTTAGAACTGTTCTACATATTACCATGGTCACGTGAGCGAAAGAATCGCCCAAAACGGAGTTAAAACGGAAAAGTTATGGCCAAAACAAGGTTCTAGGGACCTATTTATGAAGAAAACTCAAAATCTGGGCTGTTTTGGAAAAACCAGGGACCAATTCTGTAATTTCAGGAAAGATCCGAGGTCTAAAGCACAAAAACACAGCCTCTGGACTGCGGGTTCTATTTTTCAATAGCGCAGGGGCTAAAGCATTAAAAACTGGGCCGATCTGTAATTATTTTTGAACTGGCGTGGACCGCGGGTTGATTTCGGAAATACCGAGGGTCTCTTTAACAAAAAGGCGGCGACGACCGCAGTTGACCGGTCACCATCTGGTCCGGACAGTCGGATCTAGATCTAACGGCCGAGGTGAGATCGGATCACGTTATAATCTCGTGCATCCGTTCTGGATCGGACGGCTGAGGTTGGAAGGCGAGGTTTCGCCGGCGGCGACCATCGGGGACGGCGGCGCATCGCCGGAGCTCGCGATGCCCGGTGTTCCGGGGCGCGATTCGGGACCGGACCTAGCTAGAAAGCAAGACGGGACCACGGCGTTACTCACCTCGGACGGTGGCGGCGGAATTGAGCGGCTCGTGACGGCTAGGGCTCGATTGTGGCTGCTGGAGAGGTTGAGGGGGAAAGGGCGAAGCCCGGCATGCTATTTATAGGACCGGAGCGGCTCGGAAGGGGGCGGCGCAGTAAGGAAGGCGACGGCCGGAGTTTCCTTCGGCTCGCACTCTCGGGAAGGAAGGGAATCCTTCGATTCCTTTGGGGACTCGGTGCGCAGGAGAGCGGGAAACACGGGAAAGGCGGCGGGGGAAGCTCTCCTCCTCGGAGTCGGCCGGCGTAGAGAAGGAAAGGCAGCGGCCGAAAAAGGAAAACGCCGTCGCCGAAAAAGGAAAGTCAGGAGGTTGGGGATGACAGGTGGGTCCCGCCTGTCAGCGGCTCGACGGGCGCGGGTCCGCCTGTCAGCGGCGCGAGGGAGAGAGGCGGCGCGCGCGGCTGGCCGGCTGGGCCGCCTCGCCTGGGCCGGCTCGGGTGAGGGCGCGGGGTGGGCCGGCTCGGCCGAGGTGGGCCGGCTCAGGGAGGTGGGCTGATTTCTCTTTTTCTTTTTCCTGCATTTTCCCTCTCTTTTCTATTTCTCTCTTTTCTTTTAAACTCAAAAGCAAACTATGAATTCAAATAAATTTGAATTCAAACCTTATGCCACTCATCAGATAAAAATATGCTCCAGCATGAATGCACAAACATGTTGACCTTAGGATATATTGCAATATTTAGTTCAAAAGATAATGAAAAAAATGCATACTAGGCACAATAAATCCTAGAAAATAAATAAAGCATATTGAATTTATTATAAACTGCTGGAAATTAAATTTAGGGTGTTACAGACCTACCCCCCTTGCAAGGAATCTCGCCCCGAGATTCACATAGGCTAGTTAGCAAAGAGATCAGGGTATGCTGCCCTCAACTCATCCTCCCTTTCCCAAGTAGCTTCCTCTTCTGTGTGGTATTTCCATTGCACTCAGCACATCTTGATCCTCTTATTCCGGGTCACCCTCTCAGATGTTTCCAGAATCTTTATAGGGTGCTCAGTGTAGGTCAAGTCCTCTTGCACTTCCAACCCTTCTAAAGGCGCCTGCTCCTCTGGTATTCTCAAGCACCTCTTCAGCTGCGAGACATGGAATACATCGTGCACACCTGGAAGACTAGAAGGTAACTCTAAGCGATAAGCCACTTCTCCTCTCTTTTCTAGTACCTTGAATGGTCCAACATATCTGGGTGCTAGTTTTCCCTTCATGTTGAATCTGCGTACCCCCCGCATAGGTGACACCTTCAGATACACAAAGTCATCTTCCTTGAACGTGAGATCTCTCCGTCTGACATCTGCGTAGCTTTTCTGCCTAGACTGAGCAATCCTCAAGTTCTCTCGAACTATCCGTACTTGTTCCTCCGCATCCTTGATAATGTCCGGTCCAAACACTTGCTTCTCTCCTTTCTGATCCCAGAGCAAAGGAGTCCTACACCTTCTACCATACAAAGCTTCAAATGGTGATTTCTTGATACTGACCTGATAGCTGTTGTTGTAGGAGAACTCGGCATAAGGTAAGCACTTGTCCCAACTTGTGCCATATTGGATGACACATGCTCGCAACATATCTTCCAGTATTTGATTGGTCCTTTCTGTCTGACCGTCTGTCTGCGGATGGTAAGCTGTGCTGAAACGAAGCTTGGTATCCAGTGAATCATGCAATTGCTCCCAAAAGCGAGAAGTGAACTGTGATCCCCTATCGGATATAATCCTCTTAGGAACCCCATGCAAACACACAATCCTAGAGATGTATAGTTCTGCCAACCTTGCCCCGGAGTAGGTAGTATTCACAGGTATGAAGTGGGCGACCTTGGTCAGACGATCCACTACTACCCATATGGAGTTGTAGCCTTTCTGGGTGCGAGGTAACCCAACAATAAAGTCCATGCTGATTTCCTCCCACTTCCATTCTGGAATTTTCAACGGTTGCAATAGTCCTGCTGGCCTCTGATGTTCTGCCTTGACCCTCTGACAAGTGTCACAAATTGCCACATACTCTGCTATGGCACGTTTCATTCCATACCACCAGAATCTCTCCTTGAGGTCATAATACATCTTAGTACTCCCGGGATGGATAGAGTAAGCTGTATCATGGGCCTCTCTCAGGATCAACTTCTTGATTCTGTCCACATCTGGCACACAAATCCGGTTCTTGTACCATACTGTACCTTGCTCATCTTCCCTGAAGTTGGGCGCTTTGCCTATCTAAATCTGTTCGCGTATCTCCTGGATCTTCTCGTCCTGGGCTTGATGTCTTCGAATTTCTTGTTCCAGAGTTGGTTCGGCTTCAAAGGTAGCTGCAGTATGATGCACAAAACCCAAACTCAAACTTTCGAACTCCTCACACAACTCACGTGGCATCTGGAATGCTATGGCCATGTTGACGTAGCTTCTTCTGCTCAAAGCATCAGCCACCACGTTGGCTTTCCCTGGATGATAATGTATCTCCAAGTCGTAGTCCTTGATCAGTTCTAACCATCTGCGCTGCCTCATGTTCAGCTCATTCTGAGTGAAGATATACTTAAGACTCTTGTGATCCGTGTATATCTCACATCTTTGCCCAAAGAGATAGTGACGCCATATCTTAAGTGCATGGACAACTGCTGCTAACTCCAAGTCATGTGTAGGATAATTTACCTCATGCTTGCGTAGCTGTCGGGAGGCATAGGCAATCGCCTTTCCTTCCTGCATCAGCACACAACCCAGACCGTCGCCTGAAGCATCACAATATACTGTGAACCTTTTCTGCAGATCTGGCAATGTCAGCACAGGTGCGGTGGTCAGCTTCTTCTTCAACTCTTCAAAAGCTGCTTGCCTCTCCTTGTTCCAGATGAACTCAGCATCCTTCTCAAGCAACGTGGTCATCGGCTTCGCAATCTTCGAGAAATTTTCTATGAATCTCCGGTAATATCCTGCTAAGCCCAAAAATCCACGTACTTCCTTGACAGTCCGTGGCACCTTCCAATCCAACACTGATATGACCTTGCCAGGGTCCACTGAGATCCCCCCCTTAGAGATGATATGACCAAGGAATGGTACCTCGTCAATCCAGAACTCACACTTGCTCAACTTTGCATATAGCTTGTGATCCCTCAATCTCTGCAGAACTAGCCTCAAGTGCTCCTCATGTTCCTCCTCGGTTTTGGAGTAGATCAGGATATCATCAATGAATACCACCACGAACTTGTCCAAATAATCCATGAACACCTTATTCATTAAACTCATGAAGAAAGCAGGGGCATTAGTCAGTCCAAAAGACACCACAGTATACTCATAGAGACCATACTTTGTGATGAAAGCAGTCTTAGGAATATCTGAGGGACGGATCTTCAACTGATGGTAGCCAGATCTCAGGTCTATTTTGGAGAATATACAGGCACCTTGCAACTGATCAAACAAATCATCAATGCGTGGCAGAGGATACTTGTTCTTAATAGTCACCTCGTTCAATGCACGATAATCCACACACATCCGTCGAGCAGGCCCTTCCTTCTTATCAACAAACAGAACAGGAAAAGCCCACGGAGAGGTACTATGGCGAATAAATCCCTTTGCTAGCAGCTCATCTATGTTTTGTTTAACTTCCTCATGTTCTGGGGGTGCCATTCTATATGGCCTTTTAGATATAGGAGCAGTACCAGGTAAAAGATCTATAGAAAACTCAATGTCTCGGTCAGGCGGCATACCTGGTAACTCTTCCGGAAAGACATCAGGATATTCACACACTACTCGAATGCCATCTGTAGGTTGGACCTCCATCCGATGCAGATAACCGGAGGGTTTGGATGCGCCGACTCTTACTTCCTGGCCATCTGGCGTTGTCATATGAACAGTCCTCTTGGCACAGTCAATTCTGACTCCCCATTTGGTCAATGTTTCCATTCCCAG
Source organism: Paspalum vaginatum (assembly GCA_030272315.1). Taxonomy (NCBI): domain Eukaryota; kingdom Viridiplantae; phylum Streptophyta; class Magnoliopsida; order Poales; family Poaceae; genus Paspalum; species Paspalum vaginatum. The sequence goes on along the minus strand of CM059019.1, from coordinate 22,301,020 downwards.
GATGACGTCGATGCCCATCGGTTCTATGACTAACAGACTAGTATGAAACTCTAACCCCCTTATGTTAATCCTGACTCTGGTACAGATCACATTGGTTCTTATTTCCCCTCTAGGTGAAGTAATTATCATATCCTTTTTCAACATGCTAACGGGTATTTTATGTTGTTCAGCAAAGGATTTGGTAATAAAGGAGTGGGTGGCACCAGTATCAAATAGTACGGTAGCAGGATGAGAGTTGACCAAGAACGTACCGATCATGACGTTTGGGGCCTCAGCTGCAGTTTCTGCCGTCACATGGTTCACCTTTCCTTGCCACGGCGCCTGGGCGTTCCCATTGTTGCGCCCCTGAGCTTGCGGCTGCTGGACCGGTCCTGGTCTCTGCGGGTTGGGGGCTGTCTTCTGAGGGCAGACATTGGCATAGTGCCCCGGGTCACCGCACTTGTAGCAACTTCTGCCAATGACAGGAGCCTGAGCTGGTGCAGGGGGGTTAGGCTGCCCCTGACGCTGAGCTTGATATGTAGGGCGAGGAGGCTGATTCTGGTAGCGTTGCCCCTGGGCCGTCTGCTGCCCCTGGTGGTTCTGCGGGTATCCTGGCCGCGGTGGCTGCTGCTGTTGTTGGTAGCGGGGGCGGGTGTTGCTCCTGGATGGTGCAGGTATGAGCTTCCTCTTCCTTTCCTCCATCTCCCGATGTTTGCGTTCTGTAAGGAGCGCACGATCTACCAGGTGATTGAAGCTGGGGAAGGTGAAGTTCATGAGGTGGAACTGCAGGGTGTCATTGAGCCCTTCCATGAAGTGCTCCTGTTTATCGCCATCCTCAGCGACCTCTGCTGTGGCGTACCTTGCAAGCTGCAGGAACTTGTCACGATACTCAGTGACGGACATGCTCCCTTGCTTGAGCGAGAGGAACTCCTTCTTCTTCATCTTCATGGTCCCAGCCGGTACGTGGTGACTCCTGAAGTTCTCTCTAAACTGAGCCCAGGTGAAGGCATCGCGATCCTGCTGGCGGTATGACTCCCACCAATCCAAAGCAGCACCACGAAGTTGTCCTGCAGCATACAGGACTCTCTCCCGGTCATCGCACTGGGCGATCTCCAGCTGTCTCTCCACAGCACGAAGCCAGTCATCAGCCTATAGTGGATCTGCAGCGTGGGAGAAGGTTGGGGGATGCCCCTTCATGAAATCCCCACGCCTATCCCTAGGCGGAGGAGGTGGTGGTGGCGCCTGCACCTGAGCTTGTTGTAGGGCCAAGATGGCATTGTTCACTGTGGCCATCATCTGCGTTTGCATGGCAAAGAACTGCTCGGCCATCAGTGGTGGTGGATTGGGCAACGGGTGGTCGGGATGGTCGTGGCCCTGGTTACTTCCTTGGGCGCCCCTAGCACCACGTCCTCTAGTTCCAACCATCTGTGGGCAACAAAAGAAAGTCCATAAGGATGTATATCCCTCTCACAAGGTGAAGTAGATTTTGAGGTTGCAGGTTGGTCATTAGTCCATGATGAACGAGCGTCAGCTAGATGAGGTAGAGAGGAGTAATAGAGTAGTTGTTCATCCCGACTGACTATTTTTATTAAACTCAACTCAAACTGGTTTGACTATGGACAATCCCCATAGTTGGACATGATCAAGCAACCAAAATGCCAACTCAAACATAGTTCACAAGCACAACCAACCAAACACTGAACTAGACTCAAAGCGTTTATAGACCAACTCGACTCAAACGTACTAGCGATGTGAAGCAAAGATAAGGGTAATCCTAATCCTCATGGAAAAGAATCCTAGTGGCACCATTTAGTTCCCCCTTGCGGGTCCTCTTGCGGGATTTGCACTGGGACGGAGTCACGTCTGGCACTCGAGGCTTTGGTCCTTGGAGGCCGGCAAGTGTAGCTTCAAGTTCTGCCACCCTCTTGGTCTTGCGGTGAAGCTCGTCCAACACGATGTCGTGGGCGGAGTTGAGGGCCGCGATGTACCGTGCCATCTTCCTTACCCTCTGGTCATCCTCCAACACCATCGAAGCGATCTCGTGCCCAGCTTGGCCTTCTATGCGGTGAGGGAAGTAGCGCAAACAGGTCTGGCTCAACGGGGTACGGTAGTTGTAGCAGATGGTTCCCAGAGCTTGGCGTGCAGCATCTTCAATGGCAGCTTCCATCGTCTCATGGATCGTCACGCTGCAGTAATCACCCACAATGGTCTTCCCTCCGTGGATGAGGTTGTAGCGTTCGATCAACGCATTGGCCACCCATCTGTCAGGTAGAATCGGGTGCGTACTCTGAGTGGCGAAGTAGGAGGTGGTGAAGTTGTCGAGGCCGATTTCCTGGAGGCACTCCCGAAGCAGTCCGGGAAAGTTGAGACCGTTGCCTGGGTGGGTATGGTCGATGTTGACCCAGGTGGCGATCACCCTCTCTCTTTTGACAGCAGGTCCTTGATTATCCTCTATCTGAACGGCAATGTGATGTGACCACTCAGGTGCTTCTACCTCTGGTTCAGGGGCTGGATTCTCCTCTGGATCCTCTTCTGTGTTCTCAGTGGAAGAGCTGGCTTCACTGGGGTCTTCAGAGTCATCTCCCACTATGATGGGATCCTGCAGAGGCGGGGGTGGCACTAGATCTTCTGGTTCTGGGTTCCGTGGTGCCAAGGGAACATGGTAGCCTTGCGGGGGTGCACCGGTTTGCTTGCGGGCGGTCAGTCTGGTACGGGCCATCTACAAGGAAAACGACCAAGATTGGGTTAAGATCGGTTCTAAAAAAGGAGTTAAGAGAATTGAAAATAATGTAGGAACATAGGGTTGTAGTATAAACTTAAAGAAAAGAAAACTTTTAAAAACAGGAGGAAGAGAAGGAGGAAATCCTTAAATTTCGACCCGTACTAACTAGGCTTCCGTCCTACAGTCGACACGGCTCTGATACCAATCTGTCACGCCCGGTTTTCAATGAACCAAAACCGTGCATACTATACATGCGCCAGGAACGAGTCTCACATGTATAGGACAAATTGTCATCACAGGACATGTCATAATATAACGTTTAACGATTACATCATAAGTATGATTACCATAATAGACACTTGTCTTTAACATAGAGTACGTAAAAGCGGAAGCGTAAACGGAAAGCAACTAGAGCCGCCACAGGGACGTCCACTGGAAGAGCGAAGAGCCTAGACTTCTTGATAATCCTCCGTATCTCCATTGACTGAGCAGCGGTTGGATTTGTCCCCCCAACAAGGAATAAACGGAAAAGAACAAGCGTGAGCACACAACTCGTACTCAACAAGTATAACAGAACCATGAGGCTCTAAGGTTAGCTGACTCCACTGCATTGCTTTTAATTGGTCAAATTTTATTGAAGCTATTTACTAAAGTGAGTAGAGAAACTTTCATCTCAAAGATATTGCATAGAAGAAATTAAGCATCATGGTTAACCAGGATTTTACCAAAAACCATCCATAACCCAACTAATCACATAAAGGATCTGGGCCGCTCATAACCGTGAGCACGGCTGATGCATCAGTTTTACACTCTCGAGAGGTTGCACATCTTTACCCACAAGTCGTGAGCTACGCTAGTGGTTCATCACATACCTTAGATGAGATGACTAGCAAGCCACACTACGAAGCCTTTACAAAGATTATGTTAGTAAGATGTAACCGCTAAGGTTTCAGGTTATGCAACGGTGGAGCAAGCCTCAAGGGGAGAAGAACACATCACACTCAACCCAAGCAGCGCGAGGGCCACAGAAGCACACCTCCCCTCTTGCCCCGCAGGTAAGTTACTCCCAAACTAAAACAATCTAATTAATCAGCTAAGACCGTCCCATACCAGTCTTATGGTAGTGCTGTTGTCCCAGGTTGTCGCTTTGCGAACCGGTCCTTATGGAAAGTGGCTATGAGCAAAACCACTAAGCACAATGCTCATGCCCCCTAAACCAAGTTGCTAAAAAAACAAATTTTAAATGAGACATGCACCACTCAAGCACACGGCACAGAGGGTCACGCTCAAACAATTAATTGCATAGATCCATTAATCAACATTAATTAAAAACATAGCATAGGTGTATGTTGGCGCAGCACCTAGCAAAAACTTAACCACATGCAACCCAAAAGGTTCACATTGAGATCAAAGTGGCTAATGTATCATCCTTATAGGCATACAAGATCGACACATGCATATGCAATGAATTAAAGGTGATAGGTGTTGCTCATGTTATACTTGCCTTCCTCAAGGTGCTCTTGCTGCTGCTCACAAATGTCAAAAGGTGGCTCCTCGTTCACCTCAGACAGATCAACGTCTACTTACGTCCAAACGTCACACAAGCACCCATATACGAGCATACATGCAAACAATGGACAAAAGATAAGAAACAGTACACCAATACATCAAAACAGAACACAAAACTAGTTTAGAACTATTCTACATATTACCATGGTCACGTGAGCGAAAGAATCGCCCAAAACGGAGTTAAAACGGAAAAGTTATGGCCAAAACAAGGTTCTAGGGACCTATTTATGAAGAAAACTCAAAATCTGGGCTGTTTTGGAAAAACCAGGGACCAATTCTGTAATTTCAGGAAAGATCCGAGGTCTAAAGCACAAAAACACAGCCTCTGGACTGCGGGTTCTATTTTTCAATAGCGCAGGGGCTAAAGCATTAAAAACTGGGCCGATCTGTAATTATTTTTGAACTGGCGTGGACCGCGGGTTGATTTCGGAAATACCGAGGGTCTCTTTAACAAAAAGGCGGCGATGACCGCGGTTGACCGGTCACCATCTGGTCCGGACGGTCGGATCTAGATCTAACGGCCGAGGTGAGATCGGATCACGTTATAATCTCGTGCATCCGTTCTGGATCGGACGGCTGAGGTTGGAAGGCGAGGTTTCGCCGGCGGCGACCATCGGGGACGGCGGCGCATCGCCGGAGCCCGCGATGCCCGGTGTTCCGGGGCGCGATTCGGGACCGGACCTAGCTAGAAAGCAAGACGGGACCACGGCGAAGCTCACCGTGGGGTTGTCGACGACCGGGAGCTGCCGGAGGATGGTCGGCGACGAGCGGAGGCGGCGGAGCGGCTCGGGGCTTCGCGGAGAGCTCGGTCGGAGCGTCCACGGGCGTCGAGAGCTAGCGGAACAGGGTCGCGAGGCCCTGCAGAGCACGGCGGAGGGGTTAGGGCGGCGGGAGCGCGACCACAGAGGGCGAATTGCACCTCGCCGGCGTTACTCACCTCGGACGGTGGCGGCGGAATTGAGCGGCTCGTGACGGCTAGGGCTCGATTGCGGCTGCTGGAGAGGTTGAGGGGGAAAGGGCGAAGCCCGGCGTGCTATTTATAGGACCGGAGCGGCTCCGAAGGGGGCGGCGCAGTAAGGAAGGCGGCGGCCGGAGTTTCCTTCGGCGCGCACTCTCGGGAAGAAAGGGAATCCTTCGATTCCTTTGGGGACTCGGTGCGCAGGAGAGCGGGAAACACGGGAAAGGCGGCGGGGGAAGCTCTCCTCCTCGGAGTCGGCCGGCGTAGAGAAGGAAAGGCGGCGGCCGAAAAAGGAAAACGCCGTCGCCGGAAAAGGAAAGTCAGGAGGTTGGGGATGACAGGTGGGTCCCGCCTGTTAGCGGCTCGACGGGCACGGGTCCGCCTGTCAGCGGCGCGAGGGAGAGAGGCGGCGCGCGCGGCTGGCCGGCTGGGCCGCCTCGCCTGGGCCGGCTCGGGTGAGGGCGCGGGGTGGGCCGGCTCGGCCGAGGTGGGCCGGCTCAGGGAGGTGGGCTGATTTCTCTTTTTCTTTTTCCTGCATTTTCCCTCTCTTTTCTATTTCTCTCTTTTCTTTTAAACTCAAAAGCAAACTATGAATTCAAATAAATTTGAATTCAAACCTTATGCCACTCATCAGATAAAAATATGCTCCAGCATGAATGCACAAACATGTTGACCTTAGGATATATTGCAATATTTAGTTCAAAAGATAATGAAAAAAATGCATACTAGGCACAATAAATCCTAGAAAATAAATAAAGCATATTGAATTTATTATAAACTGCTGGAAATTAAATTTAGGGTGTTACATAACTCATCTGGAAAGACATCTGGGTAGTCACAAACTACCCTTATACTGTCTGTGGGCCTAGTCTCCATTTGATGCAAATAACCGATAGATCCAGAAGCACAAATTTCCACCTCTCGACCATCTGGAGCTGTCAGGTGAGCGGTTCATCTAGCACAGTTAATTCTAACATCCCACTTAGCAAGAGTTTCCATTCCCAAAATGATATCAATACCCACTGAGTCAATGATTATCAACTTTGTGCAAAACTCTACCCCCCTTATGTTTTTGCTAACTCTAGAACAGATTAAGCTTGAGCTCAACTTTCCCCCTGGTGTAGTCACTATCATGGGTCTATCTGTTGATCTTATGGGAATATTATGTTGGTCAGCATATGATTTTGTAATAAAAGAAGGTGTAGCACTAGTATCAAAAAGAACTGTAGCAAGCGAGAGTTGGCAAGAAACATACCAAGCACGACGTTAGGAGCATCGGCTGCAGTCTCAGCCATCACGTGGTTCACCTTCCCTTGCCATGGTCCCTTGGCATGTTGATTGGGGCGCCCCTGCTGCTGTGGAGGATTCTATCTCTGGCCTACTACTGAACCTGCTAGTTGACTGGCATCTTATGGGCACAGGCATTGGCATAATGTCCCAGATCACCACACTTGTAGCAATGCCTTCCCACTAGGACTGGAGCCTGATTTGCTGCAGAAGTGTTGGGCTACACTTGACGCTGAAAGGGATAGGCAGGACGAGTAGGCTGGTTCTGATAACGTTGTCCCTGGCTCATCTGTTGACCCTGACTGTGCTGCTACTGCTGGTACCCCTGCTGTCCTTGGGTACACTGCTGTTACACTTGTTGCTGAGAACTTTGGCCTTGGGGATAATGAGGACGGGTGTCGCTGCTTGATGAGGAGTTGTTGAATTTCCTCTTCCTTTCTTCTATCTCCTGGCGCTTCCTTTCAGTGAAAAGCGCTCTGTCCACCAAATGATGAAAGGTAGGAAAGGTATGGTTCATCAACTGGTACTGAAGCTCATCATTCAAGCCCTCCATGAAATAGTCTTATTTTTCTCTATCATCGGCCACCTCTGTAGTAGCGTACCATGCAAGCTGAAGGAACTTATCTCTGTACTCGGTCACAGTCATACTGCCTTGCTTCAATGAGAGAAATTCCTTCTTCTTCATTTTCATTAACCCTGCAGGCACATGATGGTTGCGGAAATTTTCCTTGAACTGAGCCCAAGTGAAAGCGTCCCTGTCTTGTGGTCTATAAGACTCCTAGTAGTCTAGAGCTGCACCTAGCAACTATCCAGATCCATATAAAACTCGCTCACGATCATCGCATTGGGCGATGTCTAGTTGGCGCTCCACCGCCCAAAGCCAATCATCAGCCTGGAGAGTATCTGCTGCATGATAGAACGTCGGTGGGTGTCCACTCAAGAAGTCTGCACGCCTATCACGTGGCTGTTGTGGTGATGGTGGGTTAGCTGGATTGACCACTCAACCAAAGATGCAAACCAAACATTGTTCATAAGCCAAACATGCAAACACCCAAATTAACCAATTTCACACATAAAACAAAAGAAGAGACCCAATGACTCAAACTGATAGAATGGTGGGGCTGACTAGTGTTGGCGTCTCTTAGCCTTAACAAGTTTTACTCCGCCAGTACACGGAGACCGTTGTAGCCTTTCACTCAGAGTATTCCGAGTATCGTAAATTTCCACAGGGAAGCGGCAAGCGAGAGAGTGTAATTAAATATACTCAAATCGAATAAAATGTAATACTTGGATAAGTCATACCAACTAGTAGTTAAACAGGGGTAAACGTGACAAAGATAGGCGTATTGGTGGAGAGGTAGGTCTATCAAAGCTTTCCGTAGGAAGGTACAGTTGCCTGGGAGGACAACGAGTGAGACAAAGTCACCAAACTCTAATCTAATCGGCTGCTAAGGTTATCCGTGTCTAAACAAGATATTCAAATAAACAAGTCAGAGTCTTGCGTCGAGCGAAATTCTAGAGTCCCGAGGGTACCAGGGGAAGATAGTTGTCCCTGAAGGAGAGTCTATCTAACAACTAAGGGCCTCCCCAACGACGGGCCTGGACTACACAGGCACACCACACGCTGTCACCGAGTGGGGCTACCAGACAAAGCTGCGTGGAGAGGATGGCATGCTATAAACATGTTCAAGAGAAGCTTGAACAATGATAGATCATCCTTGATCAGAGGAGAGGATCTAGCCAAAGCCTAGCGTCTAAGTCTAGGGTTGAGTTATAGCACTGGCAAGAATAACAAGAATTGAATAACGGAATAAAACACAACTTAAGCCAAGCAAGTGTGCAAAGAAAGGTACACCACACTTGCATGAGATAGAACTTAGAGTAAAATATAACTGAAATTATATTGAAGATAATCTGAATCCAAAGATACAAGGCTTTACCGCAGACTCGAAGATAACCCCGGAGACTACGAGGCAAAGCTCGACTCAACTCAAACTCCCAGGACTATCCTAACTACTAAGGATAGAATGTGGCACTCTAAGATAGAATTCTCTACTCAACTCCACACCTTACAAATGAGCTCTCGGGGTCTATTTATAGCCTAGAAAGTGAGGGGGGTATTTGTAGGTGTGCTAGGTCAGTTAAGGGGGTAGGTCGGTGGCCGGGCGACCACCCTACAGGGCCGGGCGGCCACTTGATGCACCGACTTCAAAGATCCAACGCTTGATATTGCTCCCCTAGGTCCGTTGGCAGTTGAAATGGTTATTGCACGTGAAAAATGCTCCGAGGGATGGCCGGGCGTCCACGTGTCTTTCACCAATTTGATGCATGTTGTTCCCCATGGATCCTTGACATCATCAATCCTTGTGCAAACATGTTTTGACCCTTGGATGTATTGGATGCTTTCATGTATGGTTGGATTTTCACCATTTTGTGTTTGTTTGTACGTAGCATCAATGATGTGGCAACCTAGGCAGTTGGGAGACCATGTCACATGGTGACGTGGCTCTGCATGGCTTGAGGGGTGGCCGGGCGGCCACACCCTCTGGCCGGGCGGCCATGGCACTTGGCCGAGCGGCCATGCCATTGCACCAATGTTGCTCATCCTTGGTTTTTGCAGTATTTCCAACCATTTTGTGTGTGTTTCGGTACCTGCATCCAAATATTCATGTACATGTTGTGGAACTCATTAGAAGCAAGGTTAGTCCATTATTATTCACTTGTTTTGCCTCATTCGGTGGATAATTGACGGTTGATATCATGAGATTATGACCGTCAACACCGCCCTAAGCTTAAACTTTTGCTCGTCCTCGAGCAAAGCTAAGACTAAAAGTGGATCTTGAGTTGCTACTATATCGAAGATGAAGGATAATTCTTATATGCAACTCAACACTCGAACTTTTGCCCCAAGTGGTAAAATAATCAAAGTTTACCTCTTGTACAATACCTGTGGTGCATCTTTTTGTTTACCTTGCCTTGGGTGGTTAGGAGATAGAACAACTTTATTGTGGGAGAAATTCTAACTCATTCTTTTTGGATGTCCTTCTCAGGTGTTTTTAAGATTTTCAAAACAAAGAAGCTTCCCCTTGGTGCTCTCGATCGCTCAGAAGTGTTTCCTTACCAATGGCCATGATTTTGGCCAACATTTTTTCTACACTAAAGCCTTTGTGGAGCTTTAGGTGGGAAAGAAATGTGGCACACTTAGAATGTTTATTTTGCTAAGCCAAAAGATTGGACCAAAGAGTATACTTTATCAATTCTTCTGTTTGATCACTAGAGTATGAGTGGTGGCATAAATTGTCTCCTACTCTAGATTTTCATCCCTGTAGCCTTGTATGGAATTGGAGGGGATATGGAGCCTTTATTTATTTTTGCCATGCTTGAACTTGCATGCTTTACATTTTGCCGTGCTTTTGCACGCATTTTTTTTCTTTTGACATGCTTTTGCATGCTTTTTATTTTTGGCTCCATACCCTTACTCCTTGAAATTTGAAGACTATGGCATTATGAGAAGTAATTGGAGACTTTTGATGGATGCAAAGTCCGGAATGGATCACTTGCATTTGAGTTTTGTACTCTAGCTATCAACAGAAGATGATATTTCTACTCAAAGAGACTCAAAATTTGACAAAGCTCAAAACATATCTAAGTAGCTCTTTGTAGCTGGTTTTGAACGTGTAAAGCATATTTGGCTCTGGTAGGAATTTTAAACCATGGGGAGCCTATTTTGTCATTTTCAAAATAAAAACCTGAGAAATTCATCTTACTAGGAACTTGAAAGAATTATCCCACGCTAAGTTATATCATTATCTCACAACAACTTAGGCTTGTTATCACAAATGGCATCCACAAAGTAAAGCTCAGGCTTGCTTTTCTTTATTCACCAACATAGGACTAAGCTAAGCATAAGTTGTCATGCAAGAATTAAACCATTCACTTGATAGAGCAACTATTCATCATTTCCAAAATGAAGCTAGCAAATGGATTTATCATTTGAGCATGGGAGTTATTTGACACTTTTTTTCATATTATATATATATTTTTTTTTATCAAATTAAATTAAACTAACTTAAACTAAGCAACTAGAAACTAGAGATACAACGGGCACTACTCTCATGACAGGGCAGAACAAATGTTTGGTGGAACATAGCTGACTTAGGAAAAACACGGAGATGCACAAAGGAGTGGGCTGGCATAGTTACCTTCCATTTGTTGGGTCTCTCCCCCAAGCTTCAACGAAACACAGTCGGGGTAGAAACCTCTCTAGTTGTAGTACATGAGGTTCTGCTCTTGCATTCGTTCTACCGTTGCCCTTGTTTCCAAGACCATGTTGTGGGTGGCTCCTTGCTAGTCTTGTATCTGGTTGAGGCTGTCGATCATCCCCAAGGTGTGGTGCACTTGGAGGTCCAATCTATCGAAGAGGGCGTTGAAGTTTCCTCCATAGCCTTCATCGGTATATCGTGCAGATCTGGATGGGCCTACACAATAACCATAAGACTGCTCACCTCTGACGTAGTTGTTCGTTGGTGTCGAATGTACTGAGGGCACGACGGAGTCCCAAGAGCTGTGCCACGAATCTCCCTGGCTCATCCAGGCGGGTGTCCATCCCTGGTGAGAGGGTCCAGCGCCTAGCTGGGCCCAGGCAGGCTCGCCACCTGGCTCCTGTGCATCTTCGTGCGCCTTGCGGATTTGCTCTTCTGCTCATTGTTGTTGGGCGTGAGTCATGACTCCAGAGACACTATTTCTTGCTGGTTCGGGATCAGGCTCCATCTGCATGGTTAGTGATCTCATAGAGTACAACCTGAACTACGGCGCTGGGAGCGGCAGCTCAAAATCGCAGCCTCTGTATGTCATGTAATACTTTCCCCGTGTGTCCTTTCTCAAAAAATGTGCGTGGAAGAAGTGTGACTCAGTGACCACCCGTGAAGGGTCATCAGGCATGAAAGACACAAAAGCATTTGCTAACACTCCCAACCCATTGGCGATCCTCATCACGAATGATGTGATCGAGATGGTTGGTGATCCTCGTCACGAATGATGTGATCGAGATGGTGCTGCTAGAGTTGGCCAAACTTTGCCAGTGACGGATCATGTTGATAATTGGGGCAAACTTCTGCCTTTTCCACATGGCATAGAGACACCTAAAATCCTCTACTGTGACACAGCGGGTATCTTCCCGTGGGAAGACGACCATAGTGAGCCAGCGGGCTAGGAACCGCATAGTGGGGTGCCTAATGTTCGTTATGCTCTTTTTCCTAGGAGGATTAGGACCAGCTAGCTCTTTCCAAAACTCTTGTCAATTAAAGCCAGTAGGATCCTCAGCCACAGAGCACAGTGGTGAGAAGTCTAGCAAGTTTCTAAACTAGCACAGTGTAAGCTCCTAATCAGTATTGAAAAGGTGAAACCAGACAAATGTACCTTCCCTTCGGGTGTCGGTGCAGAGCGTCATGAGAAATTCCTTGGTGAGAAGGATGATTCCTCCTTCTGGGATTTCTGCAAAGTCAATCCAGCCCACAGACTAGAACACCTTGTTGAAATCCTCCCGCATGCCGACGTCAACGAGGAGGTCCTTGTTGAAGTATTTGGTCAAGGTATAATTCTTTTGGTTCAAAAGCCTTAATGCCTTGGCCACTTCTTGACCACGTGGCACGAATTGCGACTTGAGGATGAGTACGGGCCAGTGGACGGATGATGTCTGGATTTCTTCAGGCTCCTCTGTGCTGATGGACATTGTCTCGGAGGCAGCATGCCGGCTAGTGGGGCTGGAGCCATCGGAAGACGACCAGCGAATGTGCTGTCCTGCCTTGTTAACGGCCTTCTTTGCCTTCTTGAGCACGCCATTCATCCTGCAAGACAGAGCAAAAACAACACATGATACCCAAAGGACAGACAATAACAAAGATTAGCGTTAGCGGGTTAGTCGTTTGAAATCAGCGTCCTTGTGGGGCAGAGCCTCCACAAAACGTTCTCATTTTTGCATAACTGCGAGAGAGTGTTGCCGGAATTTTATTTGGCTAACCAAATTTTATTCGGGCATTATTTTAGCTAAGCTATACTTAACTAGCGCTAAACAAGAGAGATTGGAGAGGGAGAAGTGAGAAATTGCAACTTGCTGCTCGGTGCACTGGGCTAGGAAGCAGGGGGCACGTATTTATAGGCGAGGGGAGCAGCAAGGGGCAGCGCAGGGTGCCGGGCGGCCAACTGAGGTGGCCGGGCGGCCACCAAGCCTGGTCCGCTAGCCATGGCCTGAGTCCTAGCGGCCATCATTCCGCGTGAGTGAGAGACAGGAAGGGTAGAAAAGAAAAGGAGAAAGGGAAAAGAGAGAGAAAAAGGGGTAAAAGGAAGAGAAGAAAAGGGAAAGGAGAGGTGGTAAAGAGAGGGGAGGCAATGCCTCACTACCCTGCACAAAGAAAAGCCAAGAAGAGGGAGAAGAGGGGCAGGGCCTGGTCGGCCGGCCAGTGATGGTGGCCGGCCGGCCACCAATTTTTTTTCCGAAAATGCAAGATTTTTAGGAAAATAGACTAAATGCAAAATTTAAATGAGCAAAAATTAAACATGCAATGGAGTGCGGGAATTAAAATTTGGCAGGAAAAACAAATATGCCGTCGATGGGTAATGTGCCAATTTACCTTTTGGCGAGGGGAGCCCATGTCTTGCCCTTGGAAGTTTCATAGAAACTTTAGCTGGGGGCTGCCTTCCATTGTGTTCTATTTCTTCTGCGTCGCCTTGGGTTAGTCACATTATCCTCGACGCCGACCTTGTTCTCGGGTGCTAGTTGAGTTGGCCACTTTGGCGTAGTCAATTTGCTTTCAGCACCGTATCTCTTCTCAGGTGCTTTGCCTATTGGTGCAGTTCTGGTCCTGTCAAACCTCGTCTCTTGGCTCCTCGATCTTCTACTTTGCATTGCCCTCTCATACTCAATTTGTTGAATCTCAGTCTCGATTTTCAATTTCTTCAGCATAAATTCCACGAGACTGTCTTCTTTTGAATTTGACTGATTGGTCCCAGTCTTGACCTTGGGTTCATCTTTCTTGGCCTAGCACTTGAAAGTTTTCACCTTGTTGCATTGTTCCACTTTTGGTTTGAAGGCAAATGTTTCCTTCTTGCCATTAATGTTCAGGTGAACCTTTCTTGCTCCGACGTCGATTGTTGCATCGGCGGTGCTCAAAAACAGCCGCCCAAGGATGAGCGGGGTTTTTGAGTCAATCTCCACATCCAGTGCCACAAAGTCTGCTGGTATGAGAAAATTCCGGATTCTCACCAGAACGTTCTCTGCCACTCTTTCAGGGTAACGGACTGATTGATCCGCAAGCTGTAAACACATAGCTATGGGAGCAAGTGCGTCATGATTCACCTTGTCGAAGATGACCTTTGGCATTACGCTGACACTGGCTCCAAGGTCGCACAACGCTTGATCGAAGTGCTGGGTACCAATCGAGCATGAGATGGTAGGGCTTCTAGGGTCCTTTTTCTTGAGTATAGCTGCGCTACACTCCTCCGTTAAGTGCACAATTTCCGTTGATGGTAGGGGTTTCTTGTTGTTGAGGATATCCTTTAAGTACTTGGCATATGTCGGTACCTGCATAGAATCTAGCAGGAGTATGTTGACATAAAGCTTCTTAATGACCTCAACGAACTTACTAAATTGTTTGTCAGCGGCAGCCTTCTTGTTTCTTTGAGGAAATGGTAGCACCGTTGTGTCATAGAACTCATGGGGTAGATGTATCGATGCTGGCTTTTCCTCCTTCCCAGGTGTATCTTCATTTGCAACCTTGTCTTCAGACTCGGCAGTTTTCTCCTGCATTTTACCTGCATGTCTAGGAGACGGGGGGTCCTGTGTGGACTTTCCACCCCTAGTGGTTACTGCATTTATGTGTTCCTTGGGAGGAGCTTCAGGTTGACCAGGCAGTTTACCCGCATTTGGGTTAGGTAGAGCAGCAGCCAACTGAGCTATTTGAGTTTCCAGCATTTTATTGAAGCTAAGTTGGTTTTTCATAGCACTATTCAAAGTTTCCATTTGAACAGATATGGACTCAAACAACCTATCATTAGCATGGAACTTTTTACTAATGCTATCATTCACAGCTTTTTGATCAAAATTATAATTATTTCTAGAAAGTTGCTGTGAATTTGAAGAGTTACCTTGTCCAAAGAAAGGGAGATTTGGTCGTGAATTCCACCCTGGCTGAGGATGATTCCCGTTGAAGCCGTTGGAACTGTTACCGATGAAGTTCGCATCTTCGGGTTGTGTCTTGGGGCAGCTGTTCCTTGAATGTCCTGTATTCCCATAGACTTCGCAAATCATATGAGAGTCGAGAGCTTGCACCGGAGTGGATTCTGGAGCGTCGCTTAGCTTCTTCGGCAGCAAGTCCATCTTCGCGGTGAGCATATCGGTGCTCTCGATCTGATGGACGCCATGGGATCGGGTGCTAGACCTCTCTTCTCTCCATCCTTGATTGGTGGCCATCTTCTCAATGAGATTCTTGGCTGCCGAGATGCTCAAGGAGAGGAAGGATCCTCCAGCGGCTGCATCCAGGTGTTCTTGTGCTGAGCGGTTCAGCCCATGGAAGAAACTCTGAATGATCAGCCACTCTTGCATCCCATGGTGGGGGCAGGCTGCAATGTACTCTTGCAGACGTTCCCATGCTTCAGCCATGGTTTCATCTGCGAGCTGTTGGAAGCTCAAGATATTGTTCCTCAATGCGTTGGTCTTCCCCAATGGGAAATACTTCGCCAGAAATGCATCGAAACATGCGTTCCAAGTTGTGAGTGTTGCTCGGTTGAGGTAGAACCACTGTTTTGCTTTCCCAACAAGAGAGAAGGGAAAGAGACGAAGTTTGATGGCGTCCGGTGATGCTCCTTTCATGTTGAACGTGCTGCATGTGATGCCCCAGGCATCTCAAGTGTATTACATTAGCATCATTAGCTTAATTGCATCATTATATGAATATTTCATATTAGGGCCATGAGTGGATTAAGTCATTTGAAGCGAGTTAAACCCGGGTTTTCTGCAACTGCATTTGCATTTGCCTTGTAACTTTAATACTGTTGTGCATTTGACAAAACTATACATACCAAACTTGTAGACAATTTCATAATGAAAAACTTTGGTATTTTGTGTCATGACATGCATAAAGGTTTGAACATGGTTTTGGGTCATTTTCTGCGAAACTGTGAAATCTGCCAAACTTAGACCTGATTAGTAAATTCAAAATTTTGTGAAACAAAATTCAAAATCTTGCCATAACTTGAATACCAAAATTGTAGTTCATGAGATTCTCAGTAACATTGGTATAGTTCACTTTGTATGAAAATGCCCACAAATAGGCTTAACAGAATTTTAAAGATCAAAGGAATAGTTGGTCAAACTAGAGCTCCAGATTTGAATTCTTTCAAACTCACAAAAATTGAATAGAACATAGTACCAAGACTTTTTACAAAGTTGTAGATATTGAAAACTAGAACAACTTTTGTATTTTGGGTTTTGTCAAATTCGGTTTCTAAGTTTTTCAAAACTGTGAAATACAAACGAGGATCTCAGCAGTCAAACAGCATTTTCCAATTTTCCGAATTTATTTTCCCTTTCGTGTCACTGACGAGTGGGTCCCACTCGGCCGACCTGCCGGCCACGAGCAGAGTGCGCCCGCCACGCGGCTGCCGGCGTCCGGCGCTGCCGGCCACGCGCCCTGACGCCCTGCCCGCGCCTGGCCAAAAGGCGAGGCCGAGCGGCCTCTCCTCTCACTCTACCTTCTCTTTTTCCCTTCGTTCCACGCCGTCCGCCATTGCAGCAAGCAGGGAGCTCGAGGTCGCACGAGTTCCGGCCGTCCCCGCTCCTCCCTATCACCGCGCAGGCCCTCACCTACCTCGGCTCCGCCGATTCCCCATGGTCTAGGCCGCCATCCTCGCTCCACCGAGCCACAATTCCACGCTAAAGCCTCCGCGTTCAAGAGCTCAGTCACCGGCCTGCGAGCTCTGCGCCGCTGCACCCCACTGCCTCCCTCTCCTCCGAGGCACCGCGCCGCTCCGCCCCTACCCCTAGCCCGGCCGAAACTCCCTCTCCCAGCTGGAGCATTGTCTGCTTCTTTTTCAGGCTGCTTCTTTTTCCCCTGCGTGAGGTACACGAAGCAGGAGGAAGAAGATGGCAATCTTGCAGAAATCCCCTTTCCTTTTCCATGTTTGTCTTTACTGTTCGTTGTGTCTTGAAATAACTATGAAAACCCCCCTGATAGAACCCACATAAGCACATAAACCCGAGATCTATAAATTTGCGATGCTAACCCTGTTTTATTGCTAATTATATCCACTATTTAGTGAGTTTTCTATGTCTTGCATGCTGGCCCTTAAAATCTATTGTTAAATTTGTTTCAGTCCCTACTCATTTTGATTTTTGAGTATAGATGTATTTATTGCATGAAAATTTGTAAAATGCACCAGAAATAGTATGAAACTCCAAAAATTATGAAACTTGGACAGTAGCTTTACCATGTTGTTTAGGCTGTGTGCGATTTTTTTTCCAGCCTAGCACATATTGCTGAATTACTGTTTTGCCCTCATGCATGTATTTTGAGCATTTTTCAAGAGTGAAAATACTTGCTACATAAAAAGTGCTCCAAATATTCTACTGAAATTTATAGATGCTCTATGTTGCATATTTAGTCCATTTTTAAAGTTTCAAGTTTTGCATGTAAGTTTTGGTTGCTGTTTTGGAAAAGACAAATAATTGCATGTTAAAATGAATAATAGGAAAAAGTGACTTTATGGTGCGAAATAAATTCCGACAAAAATCATGGTAATTAATAGTTAAGTTTAGGTTCTGGAAAGTATTGCTATGAAATTAATTGCTACTGTTTCGAGCTACATGAGAAATAGGTTAAAATGACTATATTGGAAAATAGATGTCGCATGCTCAACTTATTAACATGTGGTGCATTGTTTTTCATAATTCCCTAGCATCATGAGCATTCGTTGCATCTATTTTGCACTTGATCATGCATATAGGATTGCTAACTACAGTAACCTCTCGAGCAGGAGTTTGGCTTCTCCATCAAGATGAAGACGGTGTGTCGCTGATTAAATCTGTCCGTGATTCAAGGGGTTGCCTGGGGCAAAGCCCCACAACTCGGCAAACTAACATAGTTTAGTTTGTTGGTTTTGATAAGAATAAGCAAAGGTAGGCAGGACCATGATTTCTCCCAGCTAATGTGATAATTGATTGTTTCATTACGCATCCGCATTAGGAGTTGATTGAAAACAATTGCATTAGATCTCCTGGCCGCCCTGGCCCTAGCACCTATAATAGAGTTCGTAGGACGAGAATGCCTAGAAATGCTAGGTGCGAGTAGACACGAGTGAAATGGAGTCACTCGTCGTATAGGTGATTTCAAAATATCAAATTATTAAAGTGAACATGTTATTTATGCTTGTGATTTAAATGGAGACCGGGCGGAGATTTTTTGAGTTATTTACCGTTTATGATGTGCTGCAATGGACTCCGCCCGAGTCGTGTAAGGCCCGTTCGCTGTTCGCCTGCTGATCGGCATAACATTGCTAGAGTGCTTAACCGGGACATGGGACCGGTGAAAGTCTTACTTAAACCATCCGAAGAATAGAGACTTGGTCCTACCATGGGGCCTAGGGGCGCTTGACTCATGGGAGGGCTAACCCGGGATGCCGTGGTATCGCTCCATGGGGGCTAAACCTAGGGAATGGCGGGTTGGAATCGAACTTGGGATGGAACAAGTGGAGATGGGGTCTATATGTGGGAACGCGATGGCTAGTAAGCATATACCCCTGGCATGATAGTTATTCCCGGGAAATAAAATCGATTCGAATCGCTGATGCCCACCAGGTGTGGGAATGCTGATAATGCACACGGACAACGTAGTAACTACTTGAATACATTATATCTGTTACTCATGTTTTCAAATACTACATGTTTGTATTGTATTGCTTACATTTCTGCAAGTTATTATCATGGAGTTATATGCAAAAGATGAATCTTGATACTCTATGTTGATATACCACTGTTTAAAATCAATGGCTAAGGATCCACATGCTAGTAAGCAAGCTTTGCGTCAGCCGTAAGCCAATCCATTAAGCCCTACTGAGTAATTAGTACTCAGGGTTTGCCCCCACCTTTTGAGAACAGGTACCGGCGCCATCTGGACAACTGCTTGGAGGAGGGTAGTGCCGGTGGGCTCGGTGCTGCTCACCTCGATCGTCGTTGCATGAAGACTAATAAAGAATTTTGTTTCCGCGGTGAGATGTTTTTGAATTCGCTTCCGCTTTATTGATCCAAACCTGCCTATTGTATGGCATTATGTTGAAACCTATATCTTATTTCGAACTGGGTTGTAAAATAAGTGTATATGTGCTATATTTAACTGCCTGAGATGATGTATCTGTGGTGGCTCCACTGTGGGCTGGATGTGTATGATGTCGGTTCCTCTGGGAAAAAGGTAATATCGGGAGTCGAATGACTCTCGATGGACGATCGGGTTTAGTTCGGTCTAATCGCACTGCAATCCAGAGGTGGCAGGTGTGCTTAGTCCGGATTAAATCGGCGGTTCCGCCACACTGCAGATCTCTAGAAACTGCTGCAAGTGGTTGTTGGCATCTTCCGTGGCGAGTCCGTAGAAAGGGATAGCTTGAACCATATGGATCACTCCCGGCTTGAGTTCGAAGTTCTCCCCCACTTGAACTGCAGGTCCCATAGGGATGTTGTTGCTCAAGGGGATGGAGAACTCATGAACGGTCTTCTCGGCCATGGTGGTGTTAAGTGGAGTATTGGTAGATGTGCTTGGTTCTAGATCCCTTGGTACAGGTCGCTGCCCGTGGATAGTCTTTGCACGGACTCTCCTAAGCAGTGACTCTGGGTTATTGTGGTAGTTTTCTGGCAGGTCGAAACCGGTCATACACCTCTCTGTTGCAACCACAACAAAACAACAACAGAGCAAAGTGAGCTGCTAACAACCAGCGGTAAACTTATCAAGTATACAAGGTTCGAAATGAGATATCAATTATCTCTCTGCCTATTGCTTCCGCGGCAACGGTGCCAGAAAAGCTTGTTGGCGTCTCGTAGCCTTAACAAGTTTTACTCCGCAAGAGCACGGAGACCGCTATAGCCTTTCACTCAGAGTATTCCGAGTATCATAAATTTCCACAGGGAAGAGGTAGGCGAGAGAGTGTAATTAAATATACTCAAATCGAATAAAATGTAATACTTGGACAAGTTATACCAACTAGTAGTTAAACAGGGATAAACGTGACAAAGATAGGTGTATTGGTGGAGAGGTAGGTCTATCAAAGCTTTCCGTAGGAAGGTATAGTTGCCTAGGAGGACAACGAGTGAGACAAAGTCACCAAACTCTAATCTAATCGGCTGCTAAGGTTATCCGTGTCTAAACAAGATATTCAAATAAACAAGTCAGAGTCTTGCGTCGAGCGAAATTCTAGAGTCTCAAGGGTACCAGGGGAAGATAGTTGGTCCCGAAGGAGAGTCTAGCTAACACCTACGGGCCTCCCGAACGACGGGCCTAGACTACACAGGCACACCACACGCTGTCACCGAGTAGGGCTACCAGACAAAGCTGCGTGGAGAGGATGGCACGCTATAAACGTGTTCAAGTGAAGCTTGAACAACGATAGATCGTCCTTGATCAGAGGAGAGAATCTAGCCAGAGCCAAGTGTCTAAGTCTAGGGTTGAGTTATAGCACCGGCAAGAATAACAAGAATTGAATAACAGAATAAAACACAACCTAAGCCTAGCAAGTGTGCAAAGAAAGGTACACCACACTTGCAGGAGACAGAACTTAGAGTAAAATATAACTGAAATTATATTGAAGATAATCTGAATCCAAAGATACAAGGCTTTACTGCAGACTCGAAGATAACTCCGGAGACTCCGAGGCAAAGCTCGACTCAACTCTAACTCCCAAGACTATCCTAACTACTAAGGACAGAATGTGGCACTCTAAGATAGAACTCTCTACTCAACTCCAGACCTTACAAATGAGCTCTCGAGGTCTATTTATAGCCTAGAAAGTGAGCGGGGTATTTGTAGGTGTGCTAGGTCGGTTAAGGGGTAGGTCGGTGGCCGGGCGGCCAAGGTCGGTGGCCGGGCGGCGACTTGATGCACCAACTTCAAAGATCCAACGCTTGATATTGCTCCCCTAGGTCGGTTGGCAGTTGAAACGGTTATTGCATGTGAAAAATGCTCTGAGGGATGGCCGGGCGGCCATGTGTCTTTCACCAATTTGATGCATGTTGTTCCCCTCGGATCCTTGACATCATCAATCCTTGTGCTAACATGTTTTGACCCTTGGATGAATTGGATGCTTTAATGTATGGTTGGATCTTCACCACTTTGTGTTGGTTTGTACGTAGGATCGATGATGTGGCAACCTAGGCAATTGGGAGACCATGTCACATGGTGACGTGGCTCTACATGGCTTGAGGGGTGCCCGGGCGGCCACACCCTTTGGCCGGGTGGCCATGGCACTTGGCCGAGCGGCCATGCCATTGCACCAATGTTGCTCATCCTTGGTTTTTGTTGTATTTCCAACCATTTTGTGTGTGTTTCGGTACCTGCATCCAAATATTCAAGTACATCTTGTGGAACTCATTAGTACCAAGGTTAGTCCATTATTATTCACTTGTTTTGCCTCATTTGGTGGATAATTGACGGTTGATATCATGAGATTACGACCGTCAACACCCCCCGAAGCTTAAACTTTTGCTCGTCCTCGAACAAAGCTAAGACTAAAAGTGGATCAGGAGTTGCTACTATATCGAAGATGAAGGATAATTCTTATATGCGACTCAACACTCGAACTTTTGCCCCAAGTGGTAAAATAATCAAAGTTTACCTCATGTACAATACCTGTGGTGCATCTTTTTGTTTTCCTTGCCATGGGTGGTTGGGAGACAGAACAACTTTATTGTGGGAGAAATTCTAACTCATTCTTTTTGGATGTCCTTCTCAGGTGTTTTCAAGATTTTCAAAACAAAGAAGCTTCCCCTTGGTGCTCTCGATCGCTCAGAAGTGTTTCCTTACCAATGGCCATGATTTTGGCCGACATTTTTTCTACACTAAAGCCTTTGTGGAGCTTTGGGTGGGGAAGAAATGTGGCACACTTAGAATGTTTATTTTGCTAAGCCAAAGATTGGACCAAAGATTATACTTTATCAATTCTTATGTTTGATCACTAGAGTATGAGTGGTGGCATAAATTGTCTCCTTCTCTAGATTTTCATCCCTATAGCCTTGTATGGAATTGGAGGGGATATGGAGCCTTTATTTATTTTTGCCATGCTTGAACTTGCATGCATTTCATTTTGCCGTGCTTTTGCACGCATTTTTTTCTATTGATATGCTTTTGCATGCTTTTTATTTTTGGCTCCATACCCTTACTCCTTGAAATTTGAAGGCTATGGGATTATGGGAAGTAATTGGAGACTTTTGGTGGATGCAAAGTCCGGAATGGATCACTTGCATTTGATTTTTGTACTCTAGCTACCAACAGAAGATGATATTTCTACTCAAAGAGACTCAAAATTTGACAAAGCTCAAAACATATCTAAGTAGCTCTTTGTAGCTGGTTTTGAACGTGTAAAGCATATTTGGCTCTAGTAGGAATTTTAAACCATGGGGAGCTTATTTTGTCATTTTCAAAATAAAAACCTGAGAAATTCATCTTACTAGGAACCTGAAAGAATTATCCCACGCTAAGTTATATCGTTATCTCACAACAACTTAGGCTTGTTATCACAAATGGCATCCACAAAGTAAAGCTCAGGCTTGCTTTTCTTTATTCACCAACATAGGACTTAGCTAAGCATAAGTTGTCATACAAGAATTAAACCATTCACTTGATAGAGCAACTATTCATCATTTCCAAAATGAACCTAGCAAATGGATTTATCATTTGAGCATGGGAGTTATTTGACACTTTTTTTTCATATTTTATATATATATATTTTTAGCAAATTAAATTAAACTAACTTAAACTAAGCAACTAGAAACTAGAGATACAACGGGCACTACTCTCATGATAGGGCAGAACAAATGTTTGGTGGAACATAGCTGACTTAGGAAAAACACGGAGATGCACAAAGGAGTGGGCTGGCATATCTGGATGGGCCTACACAATAACCATAAGACTGACTACTCACCTCTGACGTAGTTGTTCGTTGGTGTCGAATGTACTGAGGGCACGACGGAGTCCCAAGAGCTGTGCCACGAATCTCCTTGGCTCGTCCAGGCAGGTGTGCCTCCCTGGTGAGAGGGTTCAGCACCTTGATGGGCCCAAGCAGGCTCGCCATCTGGCTCCTGTGCATCTTCGTGCGCCTTGCGGATTTGCTCTTCTGCTCATCATTGTTGGGCATGAGTCATGACTCCAGAGACACTATTTCTTGCTGGTTCGGGATCAGGCTCCATCTGCATGGTTAGTGATCTCATAGAGTACAACCTGAACTGCGGCGCTGGGAGCGACATCTCAAAATCGCAGCCTCTGTATGTCATGTAATACTTTCCCCGTGTGTCCTTTCTCAAAAAATGTGCATGGAAGAAGTGTGACTCAGTGACCACACGTGAAGGGTCATCAGGCATGAAAGACACAGAAGCGTTTGCTAACACTCCCAACCCATTGGCGATCCTCGTCACGAATGATGTGATCGAGATGGTTGGCGATCCTCGTCACGAAACGGTTATTGCACGTGAAAAATGCTCCGAGGAATCGCCGGGCGGCCACGTGTCTTTCACCAATTTGATGCATGGTGTTCCCCTCGGATCCTTGACATCATCAATCCTTGTGCTAACATGTTTTGACCCTTGGATGTAATGGATGCTTTCATGAATGGTTGGATCTTCACCACTTTGTGTTTGTTTGTACGTAGGATCGATGATGTGGCAACCAAGGCTATTGGGAGACCATGTCACACGGTGACGTGGCTCTGCATGGCCTGAGGGGTGGCCGGGCGGCCACACCCTTTGACCGGGTGGCCATGGCACTTGGCCGGGCGGCCATGCCATTGCACCAATGTTACTCATCCTTTGTTTTTGCTGTATTTCCAACCATTTTGTGTGCGTTTTGGTACCTGCATCTAAATATTCATGTACATCTTGTGGAACTCATTAGTAGCAAGGTTAGTCCATTATTATTCACTTGTTTTGCCTCATTTGGTGGATAATTGACGGTTGATATCATGAGATTACGACCGTCAACACCTAGTCATCGTGCGGAAGCACTGTGGTAGTGCCACTAAGCTCGCTGTAGCATGGCTTCATGCACGGTGGAGACTGTGCTAGATCTCTATGTGTGACATGTGTCACCTCTAATAGCTGAGCTCGAAGAAACTCACACTCTAGGTGCTAGCTGCGATGCGCTCCCAGCAGAGCATTGTGCTCAGTGCCCAAAGCTGCTGTAAACTCCACTAGTGAGGCCAATTGAGTGTTGTCCTCGTGCTCTAAGGAAGATATCTGGTGCTTCGTCTCACCTCTCTTGCGGCGGGGAAGGTAGCGTCGAGCAGACTGGCTAAAAGCAGTATGGTGGTCCTCACAGAAGACCCCATAGGCCTGTCGAGCCGCGTTGTTGATAGCCGTATCCTGGTTAGAGTGATACGACACCGAGTAGTGCTCCTCAGCCAGGGTGGAACCTCCGTGCACCATGTTATCCACCATGAAGCACGTGGACACACAGAACCTCAGAGGAAACTCGGGGTGCACGCTCTCCACCACCTTGTAGCTGATCTCCAGGTTGTTGTAGCCCAACTCTTGGAAGGTGTCATTGAGCATCTTGGGGAAGCTCAAGTGCAAGCCGTTGTCGAAGTGCTTCACGTCAATCCACTACAATGGGGGTGTGCCACCACCTTCAGCGCCATCGGTGCCAACGGAGGTGTCTCCACCGTCGTCGCCCTCCCCAGCCTCGGGCTCCTTGTCTGGTATCACCACCACCTCGGGCTCAGGCTAAGGGGGTGGAAGTATCTCCACCACCTCGTTGTCCTCCAGATCATCTTGCGGCGCCTGCTTCTCAGGCTACAGAGGGTCCTCCTCCTAGGGCTCCTCCGCCTAGGGCTCCTCCTCCTAGGGCTCCTCCTCGAACTCCCCCTCAGGCTCCTCCTCCTGGGACCCCTCCTCAGACTCCTCGGTCTCCACCTCATGCTGGACCTCAGGCTTGGGCTGTGGTGGAATGAACGGTCCAAAGCACCTGGCTGCATCGGTGCTTATCCGGGCAGTCCTGTGGGTGCGGGCCATCTACAAAGAGGATAGAATAAGATTAAGAACAGTTCTATATGATAGAATGAGTAAAGCAAAAATTTTGAACATAATGACTTTCAACATAAGGATATCATATATATATGTGGTAAACTGGAGAAAAGAAATTTTATAAGTAAGCAATGGGACAAAAGAAGTGAAATCCTTAAATACGACCAATTCTAACTAGACTACCGTCCTACAGTCAACATGGCTCTGATACTACTTTGTCATGCCCAGTTCTCATCCAACGAAACCAGAACAACATATATGTGCCAGGAACATGTCTCACATATATTATGACAAGAGTGACATCATAGAATGTGCATAAGGGTAAAATAGAATGTTACATAGCGTATCATCACATTGTTACATCAAGAACACAAGTCTTTGTAACAGAGTCACATAGCGGAAGCGTAAACGATAGCAAAGGGAGGCGCCACAGGGACGTCGACCGAAAGACTGGCAAGCCTAGAACTCATCATAACCTTGAACAAACTCCTCTGCACCTTCATCAACTGATCAGCAGTTGGGTCTACTCAACAAAAGGAACAAAACAACAAGCGTGAGTACACAACCGTACTCCACAAGCATAACATGAACCATGAGGCTCTAAGGTTGGCTGACACTTATGCATGAGCTTTTAGTTGGTCAAGTTTCATTAACAACTATTTACTAAGATGAGTTGATAAACCATTAGCCCAAAAGATATTGCATAAGAACATTAGTCAACATTATTAACAACAAGAAACAACCCCCAAACTAAAACAGGAACCAACTAATCAGCATAAAGGATCTGGGCCACTCATAACCGTGAGCACGGTTGATATATCAGTTTTACACTCTCGAGACGTTGCACATCTTTACCCACATGTCATGAGCTAACCTCGGATAATACTATGCCATACCAAGGAAACTTCTGAGTCCTTTATATCCTGAGGTGGACATGGCTTCTTCCTTCTTCCAGTCCACTGCGACTCCTCCTTTTGAGATGACATACCACATACCTAAGAAAAGAAACCTCACTGATCTAAAACTTGCACTTTTTTATATTGGCGTGCAACTGATTATCTTTGAACTTTCGCAACACTAGTTCCAAAGATCCCGTGTGATCTTCATTCTTGGAGTGGACCAAAATATTAACACGACCACAGACTTATCAATCCAACCCATGAGCACATCATGGTGTTGTACCAAGCAGTAGCTTGTTAGAAAAACTCAACATCTTATTCGAGTGGCACACCCGGCAATTCATTAGGAACGACATAAAAAAATCCACAAACAACTTTGATATTCTCTGTAGAGGCTCCTTCCATTTGATTTACCATTCACTCCACAGTTGATGGCGATGGTGCAACATACTCAACTCTATCTCCTAATGCAACTGTCAAGAGTACTGACCTCTCTGCATCACGGACTACTGCCTTTCTTGCTGCTAGCCAATTTATCCCAAGAATTACATCAATTCCTTCTGACTCCAAAACTGCCAAGTCTGCAGGGAAGTCTACCCCCCTTATTTAAGACAAACCCTTGAACAGATGTGACTTGCTTTAACTTCACCTCCTGGGGTACTAACATGCATAGGCTTATTCATCGGTCGCATGGACATCTTGTGTTCATTTGCATATCATGCCGTGATGAAAGAATGTGAGGCCTTGGAATCAAACAGAACCATTGCAGGGGTTGAATTAACTTCACATGTACCTAACACAACATTTTGAGCACTCCGGGCATCTTCAACCGTTGCATTGTTTATCTTAGCATAGATAAAATTCGGCTTTCCTTTGTTGACTTTGTGCACTTGTTGTTGTTGACTCTGCTTAGAGACACTGCAGTTGGCCAATTGTTTCTGAGAAATCTTCTATGGGCATTTCTTGGAAGAATGACCGTTCTCACCACAATGATGGCATTGTTTTGGTGCAAGCGAGCTAAGGATATCTGACTCCATTTGAGGCTTAGCTGGGAGTAACTGGGATAACGCTTGAAAACTAGAGTTCTAGCATAGTTGTCTTGCATATCCAAGCTTGTCCATTGAGTGAGGCTGAAATATTGGTTGTTCTATGAGATGAGGGCGAATGTTACTTCTTGACTGTTGTTGAAGCATGGATTCCCTCTTCTTAGCCAGCATCATATTGCGCACATGGTCTGTTAAGATTGCATGGTCAACTAGCAGCGAAAAACTAGGGAATGTGTGGTTCATCAGTTGATAGTGGAGTCCATCATTAAGTCCATCTCGGAAATGTTCCTGCTTCTCATCACTATCCACTTCACTAGGGGCATATCTAGACAACTGTATGAACTTGTCTCAATATTCTATAACAGACATAGAGTCTTGCTTCAAGTTTAGAAACTCCTTCCTCTTCAATTTCATAACTCCAGCGGGAATATGGTATGATCTAAATTTATCTTTGACCTCCTGCCAGGTGATGTTGTTCTGATCCACATGAGAAAGATGGAAAGACTCCCACCAATCCAAGGCTGCTCCTCGAAGTTGTCCTAAAGCATACACGACGTTCTCCTCCTCAGTACATTGGGCTATGTCAAGTTCCCTTTCCACTGCTCTAAGCCAATCATCAACTTCAACGGGATCTACAGAGTGGGACTAAGTTGGTCGATGGCCCTTTAGGAACACATGTCGTGCATTTCTTGGTGGAGTTTTTACTTGAGCCTGGGCATGAGATTGCGACAAATTGGTCATAGCGTAATTCACTCATTGCAAGACTTGAGCACTCCATACAAACATTTGTTGCATGTCTGGTGGAAGCGATGCCTGAGGTTGTTCTTGGTTGTTGTTGGCATCATTGCTTCCAGCCTTACTCCTGGTATTGACCATCTGATGCATGAGGAGATAACATCAGCATGGGTTGGATGATCAAGAGGAGGATGCAACGGTATAGGTAAGGCTGAGAACTAAACAGAAAAGAAACCCAACCCACTAACTACACTATCCTACAAGCTTGATGTAGCAGTGGACATAACTCCACCACACATCACAATCAAACAAAGATCCAAATCAATCATAAGTAGAATGACAAACATCACAAGCACACCACACCACATCGCATCTAGTGGATCTTATAACTAAAAGGTTGGACCTCCTAGAAAACACCAACTTAGCAAAAACCAACTACCGATTGAGCATAAGAGAAGTAGAGATTGTTCTAAGAAAAGAGCAACAAGATAGAGGAAAGGAGAGCAACAAGATATAGGACAAGAGAGGCAAAAAGATATTAGACAAAAGATGAGATAAGCAAGAAAAAGATAAGGGGTATAGCAGGGATAGAAAGTCAAAGGATAAAAGATAGGAATTTTGACCTTAAAATGACCAATTCTAACTAGGCTTGTGTCCTACAGTCAGCACAGCTCTAATACCACTTTGTCACACCTTGGTTTTCAAAAGACAAAACTAGAGCAATCCATATGTGTGCCAGGATCTAATATCACATATATAGAGACAATATATAGTAATATCACAGATAGTGCTTTATTACATACAGTTAAACAAGGTTTACATAAGACATCAAGTCTTTAACATAGAGTAGCGGAAGCGTAACTATAACTTTGAGCCGTCCACAAGGAAACCAACTGGGGGTTGCACACCTAGAACTTCACGAATCTTCATTTGTACTCCTTCAGGCCTTCACCTTCTGAGCAGTGGTTGGAATTCCTCCCCCTCTCCAACAAGGAATAAAAGTAAAGGAACAAGCGTGAGTACACAACTCGTACTCAACAAGTATAACAAGAACCATGAGGCTCTAAGGTTGGCTGACTCCACTGCATTTGCTTTTAGTTGGTCAACTTTTATTAACAACTATTTACTAAGGTGAGTAGATAAATCATTATCGCAAAAGATATTGCATAAACATTAATCGACATTAGTGATACTAGATCCAACTTCCAAAACTATAACCAAGATCCACTAATCAAAAAGATGTCTAGGTCTCTCATGACCGTGAGCACGACTGATATACCAATTTAAACACACTCTCGAGAGGTTGTACACTTTACCCACTGGTTGTGAGTCCCATATGCCAGAGGCGACCAAACCCCTTTTTTATTCACTCCTTTGGTGAACTGGAAGGGTTTCACTGCCAGGCCTTTACAAAGACTCTCCATTGAGAAGCAACACATTACATGATTCGTGGTTAGGGAGTGCACCTTTCCCCAAGGCGTGAGTACCTCATAAAGAATACACCACCCTTGGCGGTCGAGTAACACAAGTACCTACCCTGCCCCCTCTTGTGGTCGACACATTGCTCCAAACTAGAGAAATCTAAATAAGTAGCCAAAGGACGTATCCGTCCCACGTGGTTGTAGGATCAAGACGTGCAACTAGAGGGGGGTGAATAGGAGCACTTAAAAAATGAAAATCACAACCCCCAAGTAGGTGCTCTGCAAAGCTCAAGAGAAACAGAACTAGGCACCGTCCACTGAACAGATACGTGCCTAGCAGCACAAGGGTGCCGTACACTGAGAGGATACGCACCAATGCAAGAAAACTCAAGATCCGACCAAGAATAGCACCGAGGCAACGAACTTTGCAAAAAACCGCCAAGCGACACTCACCGCACTGAGGTGTGTCTCACTGACTCACAGCAAGCAAAGAAAATAGTCTTAAGTGGGGAATGCAAAGATCCGGAGCAGAAACACCGCGGAAAAACCAAAAAGGAAAAATCACTGCACCTCCCTAGCAGGATCGGATTGTACGTTGGCCAACACCGGACTGTCCAGTGGGACCGAACTATCCAGTGCCTGCTGGCGGACTATCCGGGGGCACGGTCCGGACAGTGCCACACACCGGACTATCCGGTGGGCGCTGCCGGACTATCCGGTGGAACCGGATTGTCCGGTGGCCTCTGCCGAATTGTCCGGTAGAGTCGCAGACAGGGATTTTCCAACCCAAACCAGACCAAATCTTGTCCAATCTTCACGAAATTTTGCACAGGCTATCTGGACCCTATTCCAAAGCTTTTCCCGAAAGATCAACGCAAGGTGACCAAGAAATCAGCGGGAATTTCAGATCTCGTGAGATGGCAATCTTTGGGCAAGAAGGGGAGAAACACAAAAGAAGCTTGCTCGTGGCAATCCTACAGGATTGAGATGAACTAAGTCATGATCTCCATGTCCTAGCAAGTCCAAAACATGAGCAAGAGAAGGGATTCCAAGCTTGGCCAAAACAAACACCCAAAAGCCAAGGATTGAACCCAAAAACCAAAGAGAGAGGGGGACGAGAAGAACAAAAGGTTGCTGCACGAATTCACTTCAATTAAGTGCCCAAGATGGGTCTAAAGATTCAGCATACAAGTAGGAATTCGTTCCAAGCAACCACCCTCACCTTCTCTCAAGATTAGGAGGTTAAATCCTACTCTAACCTCCCTAACAATGGAGCTCAAGGCTTGAGGACGAAAATCACAAAGCTAAACCTAATCCTAGCAGTCCAGAGAGGCTCTAATGACCTGCCTTGGACCTATTTATACCCAAGTGCTGTTTAGGCAGTTTTGCACTTAGGTCCCTACAACTAGACAAACCCTAAGGACTCAAATGAAAGATTACAGGATATTTCGGGATGGACGACCACGATGAAGTCTCTTCATAAGTTCCACACAATCCTCGGATGTTCTCCACGTGGCAGTAGTCCAATGCGCGATCTGCCCCCGGTTTTGAAGTCAGAAACCAGGAAACTTTAGGAAGTCTCCGCCTGGGCCAGATTTGGCCCATCTTCTCTATCTTGGCGAGTCAAGGCCCAACTCACCAAGGCTTGGGTAGCTTGGTTGGAGGTTTGGAGCTGAAGCCGCCAAAGCCTCCCTCGCACGTCTTCGCGCCACGCACTTGGGTTGGAGCACCGTGGTGGGGCCTGGCATCCCCTGTCCATCGGGGCAGCCTCGCAGTCCTTCGGAGGAATTACTCCTGTAGTCGCTGTGCCACTCCTCCATGTACTGAACTCCTATGGCCAACAGACGCCGAGCATGCCTCCAGTGCTTCGGAGGACTTCCCTCTACCTCCAGTCCATCTGAGGGCCTCCTGTCCATCAGAGGTCTTCTGCCCAAGTCCTTCTGAGTCTTGCTACTGTTGACAATCACTCATCATTCCAGAGGCAATGGAGCCGATCCATTGGCTCTCAATCTCCCCATTGATGAGTGCATTGTCGACACCTTCAACCTGTAACCTAAAATAAAACAAAGACAAGAAGAAAAGCGTAAAACCAAAAAGAAAGAAGAAAAGAAGAAGTTGCTCAAGATGCCCAAAAGCCAAATACAAGCAGAAAAGGGCAAATTGAGACAACAAAAACAAAGCCAAAGATCGACCCCCTAAGACAAGGGAAACCGCTCAACGCAGTCGATCAAACTAAAGCATGACCCCTCAAGAAAGAGGCAAACCAGCTCAACACAGTCATGCTTAGGCAAAGCATTGGCTCCTCCAGAAAGAGGCAAAAGACTCAACGCACCGATGCAAGAGCATGCAAAAAGCTCAAACTCCCCCTCAACATGCTAAAAGCTCAAACTCCCCCTCAACTAGATCTCTACAGAGTCCTCCCCCTTGGTCCATGAAATCCCCCTGGGAATCTCTCCCCCAAGGGTCAACATCTATTCTCTCCCCCTTGTTGACAATGGACACATCAAGGGTTCATAGAACTCAACTCCCCCTGAAATGGACAACTCCCCCTCAAAATATGCCATGAAATGCAGGAAGTGTACTATGAAGAGCTCAGCAGGGATGAAAAGCAAGTAAATACGAGTTCTAGCATACAGAGCAAGTGAGGGCAAGGAAGCATGCAAACAAGCTTAATTGAATCTATCTTATATAGATCAGGAGCATGTTTGTAAGGGTTGTTGAAAAGAGAGCATCACCAACATAAATAGCATCTAGTAAGATAGGCATGAACAGCAAGATGCTAGCAAAACATACAAGGTGTGCTACTCTCAACCAAAGCATATACAAGAGGCCATAAGCAATTTAGAGACTTGCAGATTTCAGATTTAGTAATTTTTAACTTCAAGCAAATCAGATCATGTGCCAGGGGTTATTCACTTGTTTTTGCCACTTCTTACCAACCAATGCCAAGCCTAGGTTCAGAGAACCTTCAGAAGCTTAAGACAAGGTTTTGGTCATACACAGCCTAGTCCAAGTTCATGCCAAAGTGCAAAGGCAAGCTATCTCAAACTAGATCAGTGTGACAAATGAACCCACCTGGATCTTTTCAGTTTAGCTCATAGGACACCACTTTGTCAACAAAATTAATTTAGATTTCAGAGTTGGACAAGGTGACATAAATGCTTAGGCATCAGCTTAATAAAGGCATACGACTAGCATATCCAAGCATGACAAGATAGCATAGCATTCAACATTCCTACACATGCTTGATAGCCAAGTCAAGTGGTGATCATGGTTTTTGATTTTCAAGAAACAAAAGTGACTGTGCTCACAAATGATATTAGATAGATTCAAGGAGCTCAGCCAACCATGATCATGCAAGCAACTGTACAATCTAGCACAAGCAAGTACTAACTCATCATACTAGAAGAGCTCTAGTGCTAGTGTAAGTAAAACTGCATATGTTACAATGCAATGCATGGTATGATACAAAATGCAAGAAAAACAAGTAAAAGCAAAGAAAAAGGCAAATCAAAACCCTAAACTACACCAAAGTTACCCCAACCTAAAAGGGGTAAAAACACCAAGCTCCCCGCGCAAGCGAGCAAAGACGCTAAGATCTAAGGGCTTGGTGAATATATCGGCCAACTGGTTCTCAGTCTCCACATGGATCAAGCCTATATCTCCCTTCTCATAGTGATCTCTCAAGAAGTGAAACCTCACGTCTATGTGTTTAGTTCTGGAGTGCAAGACGAGGTTCCTAGTTACAGAAATAGCAGAGGTAGAGTCTACTAGGAGAGGGATCTTCTTAAAACTGAGACCAAAGTCACTCAAGGTGGACTTCATCCAAAGCAGCTCGGAGCAGCAACTAGCAACAACAATGTATTCAGCTTCTGTGGTGGAAGTGGCTACGCTAGCTTGCTTGCATGAGGACCAAGAGACAAGAGAAGAACTGAGAAACTGGCAGGTGCAGGAAGTAGACTTGCGCTCCAACCGACAACCCACAAAGTCAGCATCAGAATACCCTCTGAGAGAGAGCATCGAAGCAAAAGAGAACCAAAGACCAAGCTCAGGAGTGTATTTCAGGTACCTGAAGATGTGCTTCACCGCCTAATGGTGTGATGTCCTCGGTGAGGCCTAAAAACTCGCACAAAGGCAGACCGCGAACTGAATGTCCGGCCTGGTCGCTGTCAGGTACAGAAGTGAGCTGATCGTCCCTCGGTACTCCACCACCTCCCCTTCTTCATCTGCATCAAGTGCCTTCTGTGTTGACATGGGAGTCGCCATGGGCTTGAGATCTCCCTTGTCAAACTTTCTTAGAATGTCCTTTGTGTACTTGGCTTGATGGATGAAGGTTCCTTCTGGGCCTTGCTTGATCTGAAGCCCGAGGAAGAACTGGAGCTCACCTATGAGACTCATCTCGAACTCACTGCTCATCTGTTCAACAAACTTAGACACCAAAGCGTGAGATGAACCACCAAAGATAATGTCATCAACATATATCTGAACTAGAAGGGTGTCACTGCCACGACTCAACAGAAACAAGGTCTTGTCTACTGAACCCATCACAAACCCAGACTTGAGTAGGAAAGCTTTCAACCTAGCATACCAAGCTCTTGGAGCTTGCTTCAGACCATAAAGGGCTTTTCTCAGCTTATACACCCGGTCTGGAAACTTAGCACTCTCAAAGCTAGGAGGTTGTCTCACATATACCTCCTCCTCTATGTAACCGTTTAGGAAGGCTGACTTGACATCCATCTGCTGCAATTTGAAGCCTTTAGAGGCAGCAATGGCAAGCAGAATCCTAATGGCTTCTAAACGAGCTACAGGAGCAAAAGTCTCCTCATAATCTATCCCCTTCTTTTGACAGAAACCCTGGGCAACCAATCTCGCTTTGTTCGTCACAACCATCCCATCCTCACCCTGTTTGTTCTAGAAGACCCACTTGGTTCCTATAGGGTGGCAGTTTGGTGGAGGTTCAACTAAATCCCAGACATGGTTTCTCTCAAAGTTCTCCAACTCCTCATGCATGGCGTTCACCCAACTAGGATCAGATAATGCATGTGACACATCCCGAGGTTCGAAAGAAGCAACAAATGCGGAGTGGCAGAAAAAGGCTAGAGAGTTAACCGAAGAGCGTGTGATGCGCTGGTGTAGATCTCCAATCATCCTGTCTGGAGGGTGATCCCGCTGGACCTGCTGAGATGGAACAATCTCGGAGGTTACCTCCCCTGTGTCCTCAGCGGGGCCAGCCTCAGCTTGAGCTTGCAGTCGGGGGAGCGAGGAGGAAGCCATAGGTAAAGGTCCTCCTTCATCTTCAGAGCTCGTAGCAGAGGGGGCAGGAGCTGTAGCCGGTGCAGTGGCTCCTGCATCACCAGCATCTACTTCGCCTTCCTCATCTTCAAAGATGGGAGCGCCTTCTTCATCATCACCTGAAAGCTCAAATGCAAGGATTGTGCAAGGCATAGATTCATCAAAGGAAACTTCACAGGTCTCAACCACTTGTTTGGTATCGAGGATCCACACTCTATATGCCCTAGAGCTAGAGGCATACCCAAGGAAAATACCATCCAAGCAAAGAGATTCAAATTTGTCCAAATGCCCCCCCTTTTTAAGCACAAAGCATCTGCAACCAAATGCACGCAGGTGCTTGACGCTAGGCTGCCTACCAAACCGTAGCTCGTACGAAGTCTTCCCTAAGAAAGCTCATAGGAAGATGAGGTTGGCAATGTAACAGGGCGTATTCATAGCCTCAGCCCAAAAGCGTCG
Organism: Paspalum vaginatum; assembly: GCA_030272315.1. NCBI lineage: Eukaryota > Viridiplantae > Streptophyta > Magnoliopsida > Poales > Poaceae > Paspalum > Paspalum vaginatum. The sequence goes on along the minus strand of CM059019.1, from coordinate 22,266,391 downwards.
CGGAGTCCTATGCTCATCAAGCATCATCTGCCCCATCTCAACAAGTGTGCGGTTCTTTCGTTCCACAACACCGTTCTGAGGTGGGGTATAAGGAGACGAGAATTGGTGATCAAGACCTAGGTCACGACAAAAGGTTTCGAAACGATAGTTACGAAATTCTCCGCCATTGTCACTGCGGATAGCCCTCATGGTCTTATGACTCTCATTCCTTAACCTCAAGACCAGATCCCGAACAAAACCGAAAGCCTCATCTTTGAATTCCATGAAGAACACCCACGAAAAGCGAGAAAAGTCGTCCACAACTACAAGCACATACCACTTCCCACTGACCGATTGTACCCGAGCAGGACCAACCATGTCCATATGCAGCAGCTCACCCGGGTAAGAGGTCATCACTTGATTGACATGTGCATGAGAAGCGGCAACCATCTTGCCATGATGACAGGGGTGGCATACTAAGTCCTTTTCTACTTTCAAATTGGGCAATCCTCAGATCAGACCCATCGAGCTCAACCTGGCTAGCAGATCAAAACTCAAATGGCCTAGCCTCCTATGCCACTTCCAGATATCAGCAGAAGGACCAGCTACCAAATAGCGAGGAGGGCCAGAAACAAATGCAAGGTCAACCTTAAAAACCTGCCCATAGGGCACAATCCGACAAACAAGGTTTTCCTTAGCATCAAGCACACAAGAAGTACCCTCCTTAAAGTGAACCTCGAACCCTTCCTTGAGAAGTTGCGAGACAGAAACCAAATTGAACCCCAAATTCCTCACCAAAGCAACTTCTCTCAGGGAAAGCTTGCCAGAAAGCGCAATAGAACCCACACCCAACACTTTACCTTGACCATTATCCCCAAATGTGATGTACTCCTTGGTGCTCATGGGGTTGAGGCTGGAGAACCATCTGCAGTGCCCTATCATGTGCCTAGAGCAGCCGGAGTCCATGATCCATATGTCCTACAGGCCTCGATTCTGCAAAATCAAGGAAAGAAAGAGTGATCAAATGGTCTGGCACTAGGGTTTGTGAAACTGCTGAACCAGTGCCAAGCCATCTGCTCCAAAGTGGGGTAAGCACAGTCAAAGTAAGCATCACGTCTATCCGGGTACCGACGACCTCCAAAGCGTGAGCTCTCAAACCCTCTACCTCTAAAGCCTCGGTCATGAGGTCCACAGCTGCGCTGAAAACGACTAGGAGCTCGGCCGGCAAAGCGTCTCTCACCACTAGGAGCACGGGCCTAAAAGCTTCCTCCTCTCTCACCACGAACAAGGTGGTCTCTCATCTCACCGCGGTAGGAAGGATCCTACCTACCACCCTGGTAGAACTGATCCTGGTTCTCCCAGGCTCTCTCCTGCCTCTCAACTCGCTTCCTCTTGAAGCAGAACTCCTCCAAGTGGCCATTCCGCTGACAAAAGTCACAGTGGTAGACAGGCCTCTTGGGAGTAGGGTTAGGCTAGGCCTTAGGCTTAGGTGCAGTAGCGTTGGGTGGAGTAGGCCGCTGGACTCTCTCCTTGCTCATAGGAGGCTTGAGGATCTCAGTCACTACACTTTCCAACTTAGCCTATGAGGGCTTGGGTGTCCAGAACTGCTTCTTTGGGGCAGCCTTGGGAGGCTCATGGTAAACCCCATGAACAGAAGGATTATGCTGAGGAGAGGCAGTCTTAAGCTTAATTGGGGAACTCTTCTTCTCACCCGAAGTACTGCACTCTCCTAACCCAAGTCCACTCATATCACCCTCAGCTCTCTTGGTGCTCTCTAAAATCATCCTTAGTTGGGGCTCTCTAGCATATATCCAACTGAGCACCTCTCTCAAACGGTTGTTCTCATCAACCAAAGTCTATTTCTCCTCTCTCAGATCTTCCAGAACTAAAGTCTGGGCAGCACAAGTGGGGCAGTCTAGACAGGGAATAGAGGGAGCAGACTTCTCTAACTTCTTAATGGTGGCATCCCTATCCACCAACATCAACCTCAAAGTGAGACAGTTATCACAAGTGTCAGGTGCTAAAAGCACCTCAAGGTCAGCTCTCAACTGCTCAAGCTCACTCTTCAGGGTAGGATAGACCATGCATGCACCCAAAAGCGTGGGTCTAGCCCTAAGCTCCTCCAACTCCTTGAGCTGTCCCTCACACCTCACTTTTAGTTCAGCTATGTCAACAGCTAGGTGAGGGCACATCTCACACTCAGTCTCACCACTCAAAATAGGCTCATCCAGTTTAGACTGGAGCTTGCCTAACTCTACCTTCAGCCTATCCATCTCCTCTACCAGATGATCATACTTGTTCTTTTGCTCACAGAGATCTCTCATCAAAGTCTCACAGGTAGGGCACTCAAGCTCACTAGGCTGGGCTGGCACACTCTTTAGCCTCTCTATCTCAACTAAAGCATCAGCCACCTTGGCTTTCTGCTTCTACAGCTTCTTGGCTGCCTTCTCCAACATCTTATCCTAGGCTTTCAACTCATGACTGTTTGCCTCCAACATCTCAAGAATTTTAGCTTGCTCAGGAGTTACCTCTTCATCGGAGGAGTCATTGTCGTTGCCCTTGTCGTCCTTGTCCTCAAGCGCCATGGAGCAAAAGGATCTCCGGTGCATCTTGTGCTTGCGCTTGGACTTGGTGGAGACGAAGCAGAGTCTAGCTGGACCACCTTGGTCCCTTCTCTTGTCCCGCTTGGAGATGATCTCCTCATCGCTTGAGCTTGATGAAGACGAGGAGGAGGAGGACGATCCGCCGCACAGACCATCAAGCTCGGCAAAGAAGGCATTGTCCCGCTTTTGGTTGTCCTTCTGGTAGCTCTTGAAAGCCTTCCTGAAGTTCTTGATCTTGCCGGAGCGGTGCTTGGTGTGGTCACGCTTGCCGGAGCGGTGCTTGGTGTGGTCACGCTTACTGTAGTCGTGCTTGCCAGAATGGTACTTGTTGGAGTCACGGGAGTGGCTCTTGCCATTCTTGTAGTAGTCGTTCTGCTTGTTCGGGCATTCGGCGATGAAGTGGCCGACCTCTCCGCACTTGAAGCACTTGGGCCTCTCGTCCCTCTTCTTGCTCACCTGGTTGTCATAGGCACGCTGAAAGTGGATAGACACCAGGCAAAGCTCATCATCCCCAAGTGACGCTAACTGCTCCTCTATAACAGACATAAGAGCAGAAAATGAAAAGTTGCGAAGCTAGGGGTTAGTAGCGGCCTCACTGGAGGGAGAAGCCAAGGCCAGGCTCTTGGAGCCAGTACAAACGAGAGAATCTCTCAACCTGTAATCCACCTCTGTGGCCTTGAGCTTGCTGTAAAGAGCCTCCACTCCAATCGTGTCATAGGCCTCAGACTCGATGATCGAGTTAACCTTGATCTCCCATATCTTCCTCTACAACGCATACAGCAATTTGACAGCCTGCGGATGGTCGGTGTATGGGATCCTCTCATGGCTGGAGTTAATGCGCAACTTGTTGATGATTGATTGAAAACGACCAAACAAGTCATCGGTGGACTCACCAGGCTTCTGAACAAAATTCTCATATGCGCCCCTGTAAGTCTCAACGAGACGCCCCTTGATAGTAGCAGTGCCCTCATGGTGTGCACTCAGTAGGGACCAAATTTGACGGGCAGTCTCGAGGTGGCTCACTCTCTCATAATCAACTAGACCAAGTCTTGAGAACAGAAAGTTAACAGCTTTGGCATTTGCCTCATGCTGAGCCACAATCGCTGGGGTAGTGCGCTGAGCAACTGGAAGCACCACAAAGTTCGCACTCTGAGTAGCATCTCATATGTCCTGGCTTGGACTAAGCAAAAATGCTTTCATCCTACCCTTCTAGTAGGAGTAGCCATCGGAGCCAAGGACCGGAATCTTCCCGGAGTGAGTCATAGTCACTACTGGTTTCTCACCGGTAAAGGTATGAAGAAACCTAACCGGCTCTGATACCAAATGTAGGACCGAGACGTGCGACTAGAGGGGGGGTGAATAGGAGCACTTAAAAACTCAAAATCACAACCCCCAAGTAGGTGCTCTGTAAAGCTCAAGAGAAACAGAACTAGGCACCGTCCACTGAACAGATACGTACCTAGATGCGCAAGGGTGCCGTCCACTGAGACGATACGCACCAATGCAAGAAAACTCAAGATCCGACCAAGAATGGCACCGAGGCAATGAACTTTGCAAAAAACCGCCACACGACACTCACGGCACCGAGGTGCGTCTCACTGACTCATAGCAAGCAAAGAAAATAGTCTTAAAGTGGGGAATGCAAAGATCTAGAGCAGAAACACAGCGGAAAAACCAAAAAGGAAAAATCACTGCAACTCCCTGGCAGGACCAGATTGTCCGATGGGACCGGACTATCCTGTGCCTGCTGCCGAACTATCTGATAGCACGGCCCGGATAGTGCCACACACGGGACTATCCGGTGGGCGCTGCCGGACTATCCGGTGGCCTCTGCCAGATTGTCCGGTAGAGTCAAAAACAGGGGGTTTTCCAACCCAAACCAGACCAAATCTTGTCCAATCTTCACGAAATTTTGCATAAGCTATCCGGACCCTATTCCAAAGCTTTTCTCAAAAGATCAATGCAAGGTGACCAAGGAATCAGCAGGAATTTCAGATCTCGTGTGATGGCAATCTTTGGGCAAGAAGGGGGAAAACACAAAAGAAGCTTGGTCATGGCAATCCTACAGGATTGAGACGAACTAAGTCATGATCTCCACGTCCTAGCAAGTCCAAAACATCAGCAAGAGAAGGGATTCCAAGCTTGGCCAAAACAAACACCCAAAAGCCAAGGATTGAACCCAAAAACCAAAGAGAGAGGGGGAGGATAAGAACACAAGGTTGGTGCACGAATTCACTTTGATTAAGTGCCCAAGATGGGTCTAAAGATTCAACATACAAGCAGGAATTTGTCCCAAGCAACCACCCTCACCTTCCCTCAAGATTAGGAGGCTAAATCCTACTCTAACCTCCCTAACAATGGAGGTCAAGGCTTGAGGACGAAAATCACAAAGCTAAACCTAATCCTAGCAGCCCAAAGAGGCTCTAATGACCTGCCTTTGACCTATTTATACCCGAGTGCTATTTTAGGCAGTTTTGCACTTAGTTCCCTACCACTAGACAAACCCTAAGGACTCAAACAAAAGATTACAGGATATTTCAGGACCGACGACCACGACGAAGTCTTGATCTTCGTAAGTTCCACGCAATCCTCGGATGTTCTCCACGTGGCTAGTTGTCCAATCCGCGATCCGCCCCCTGTTTTGAAGTTAGAAACCAGGAAACTTTAGGAAGTCTCCGCTTGGGTCGGATTTGGCACATCTTCTCTATCTTGGCGAGTCAAGGCCCAACTCACCAAGGCTTGGGTAGCTTGGTTGGCTGTTTTGAGCTGAAGCCGCCAAAGCCTCCCTCACATGTCTTCATGCCACGCACTCGGGTTGGAGCACCGTGGTGGTGCCCGGCATCCCCTGTCCATCGGGGCAGCCTTGCAGTCCTTCGGAGGACTTACTCCTGCCGTCGCCATGCCGCTCCTCCGTGTACGCCGATAGACGCCGAGCATGCCTCTAGTCCTTCAGAGGACTTCCCTCTACCTCTAGTCCATTGGAGGGCCACCTGTCCATTAGAGATCTTGTGCCCAAGTCCTTCTGGGTCTTACTACTGTTGACAATCACTCATCACTCCAGAGGCAATGAAGCCGGTCCATTGGCTCTCAGTGGTTGTACTGAAGTCCCAGATGATCACTTCAAGAATAGGTCCTTACGGAGAGTATACATAGCAAAAGCACACAGCACATTGCTCATGCCCCCCTAAACAAAGATTATAAATGAGACATGGACCACTCAAGCACACAACACAGAGGGCCAGCTCAACAGGATAAGTTGCATAAAACCATTAACCATATTATTAACAAAAGCTACACAAGTTAGCGTAGCACCTAGCATAACTTGGCCAACATGCATCCTAAAGGTATATTATCAGACAAAAGTAGCCAAGGTAGCATCCTTATGGGCATACAAGATTAACACATGCATATGCAATGATTAAAGGTTATTAGGTGTTGTTCATGTTATACTTGCCTTGCTCAAAATAGACACTACTCAGAGTCTTCTGGATCTTGATCTTGTGTTGCACTTGAGATTCCACGAAGAAGATTAGCGTCTATACGTTCATCGGGGCACCACATATGCATACCGGTTCACACATGCAAGCAAACAAATACAAATAAGATAAACAGTCATCATACATTAAAACTAGAAGCCAGGGCCGTTTTAGCAAAAGACGCGACGGTGGGGATGTGGCAGCTTTTGATTGGTCGGCTCAGGTGACACTTGGTTGGCTATGGAGTTGCGGCCGTAGAAGATCCCGTGGATCAGCTGTGGCAGCATCTGGATCGAGTGCGGTGGCCAGAACGCGGGACGGCGGCTTGTGCCAAAACGGTGCCGATACGTGGCCTAGGGAGGCAGGTGAGCGATGCCTGCGTCTCGGTGCACCAGCCTCTATGCGTGCATGGGAGCAAGAGGTGGGGCCCGGTGACTCGGTCGCTCTCCAGCACAGGAGCCGACAGGCCGGAGTGGGGAGCCATGCGCGTTGTATGGGAGCGGCTCGGGCAGCGCAGGGCGGACGCGCATCTCGCGGCCTTTGAGGCGGACGGGTGGAGGGGCCCGCAGGGGCCCAGTCGATTCCGGCCATGGCGTAGTAGTGCCTTGCTCTCTTCCACGGGCGGACGCAGGAACCGAGCAGGGGTGTGGGGTGGAGCGCTCTCCGGCGCGTAGGAGTGGGAGCAGGGGGACCCGCTGGGGCCCAAGCAGCAGTTGGGCGAGGCATCTCCGATGCAAGACTAGAGCAGGCGGCAGCAGTATGGTGGACACACGAACCGAGGGAGGACCGGAGGTGAAAAAGAATGAGGAGAGGGATCACCGGAGGTTTAGAAAGACTCAATCTACAGAACACCGGTGATACCCTCGTGAAACGGAGACTATGCCAACGAAGATCTTGATGAAAGGAACATGGTGATGCCTTCGGATTCCACCGGAGATGACTGTGGATGGAACATGGTGATGCCTTCGGATTCCACCGTAGATGACTGTGGATGGAGGAATTGGTTACCGAAGGTTCGCTGGAGTTGGAGCAACCTTTGATCTTCTTTCCTCGATCTATGGAGCTAGGGTCTCAGGATTGAAAAATGGAGTCCGGATTCGGAAAGAGGGTGACGAGAGGAACAAGATGAGTATATATATCCACGGGTTTGGGCTGGGTTGGATTTGGGCTATTTTCGAAATATTCAATTTCGGGTTTTAAAATAATTCCAGAAAATCTAGAATTACCATTCGTGTCCCAAAATATATCCCGATGGCTCCAAAAATTTAGAAAAAATCATAGAAATGTTTTGGCACCTGATGAACTCAAATAAAATATTTAGAGCTCATGAAAAGATTCAGAAGAGCCTCCAATAAATGGAGCTTGATCCAGTAAAAAGGGAAACGCTTCCAGATAAATCTGAAAAAAATTCTCAGAGACAACCTGACGATAACTAGACACATTTAGAAAAGTTTTCACACTCAAAAAACACAATGAATGTCAGCATGAATGCATCAACCAAGTTATTCTCTATGTTTCATTTTAGTTAATTAATTGCAGAAATTAATAAGATGCTATTTCATGCACGCTAAGTCACATAAATGCTTAGTAAATTGCATTTAATTTGTAGAAATTTTACAGAGTGAAAAATCAGGGTGTTACAGTAGTCCAAGCCCATCATTTGGGAGGCACGTAGTTGTTAGCTAGACTCTCCTTTGGGACCAAATACCCTCGATACTCTACAATTTCACTCGACGCAAGACCATGACTTGTTTATTTGAATAGCTTGATTAGGAACGGATAATCTTTGCAGCCGATTTGAAATAGAGTTTGGTGACTTTATCTCACTCGTTATCCTCCTAGGCAACTATACCTTTCTATGAATATCTTTGATAGGCTTATCATCCCACCATACACCTATCTTTGTCACGTTCACCCTTTTTACTACTAGTTGGTACAATTTATCTAAGTTTATAGTTATTTCGATTTGAGTATATTCAATTACACTCTCTCGCCAGCTGCTTCCCTATGGAAATTTACGATACTCGGAATACTATGAGTGAAAGGCTACAACAGTCTCCGTGCGCTTGCGGAGTAAAACCTGTTAAGGCTAAGAGACACCAACAAGCTTTTCTGGCGCCGTTGCCGAGGAAGCAATAGGCAGAGAGATAATTGATATCTTATTTCGAACCCTATATACTTGATAAGTTTACCGCTAGTTGTTAGCAGGCTCACTTTGCTCTATTGCTTTATTATGGTTGCAACAGCGAAGTTTATGACCGGTTTCGACCTGTCGGAAAACTACCACAATAATCTAGAGTCACTTCTCAGGAGAGTCCGTCCAAAGACTATCCATGGGCAGAGACCTGTGGCAAGGGAGCTAGAACCAAGCACTTCTACCCATACTCTAGTTACTGCTAGTTGGTGCAATTTATCTAAGTTTACAGTTATTTCGATTTGAGTATATTCAATTACACTCTCTTGCCTACCGCTTCTCTGTGGAAATTTATGATACTAGGAATACTCTGAGTGAAAGGCTACAGTGGTCTCTGTGCGCTTGCAGAGTAAAACCTGTTAAGGCTAAAGGATGCCAACAGCTAGCTAAACCAATTTTGATGTAGCGCGCATAGGTGGGACCGCTCATATAAATCTATACTTGATGTTATTAATCTGAGTTAATCTTGAGGTGGGTGTGGATGGAGGTTTTTGGGAAAAACAAGGGGGATAACACCCCGGCAGCTGGTTTCAAATAGCTATGCCAATATACGGTAGAAATCCAGGGGAGCTGTTATCACGGTCTCTTCGGAGTCCAATCTTCGTAAGGAAGGTATGGACTTGTGTTGCTCCGGCATTAGCATTGTGGGAGCTCTACCTTAAAGGACCGGGTTCATGATTCATCTTGCTTAACCCTTTTAGCGCAACCACTTGAGATTGTATGGGGCAACCCTTGGTTGGAACCCGCAAGGAAGAGCGAGGTGGAAGTCGGTGAGCTGGGATGCATGGGAGACTAGGAATGAGGCGTGGTCGCATGTCTGCAGACATGGGGCGACAGCCATGTGGCTGTAGGTCTGAGCGAGAGGTGGTCCTACGTTTCCCATGGTTGAGGTTCGGGGAAGCCTTGTGTGGGGAAAGCCTTGATAAGATTGGATGATATGGTGGCTCCTATCATATGATTCAAACTCGTGGGTAAAGTGTGCACTTCTGGCCAAAGTATGAACCTATCCAGATAGTCCGTTGTCCGCAGGAATGGACGGGTTACAGCTTGGTTTTGGAAATTAGATGTTTTACAAAACTATGGGAATGGATGGAATCAAAATGAGGTTTTGAGGCAACAATGGATGCCGAGGAGGTGTGTGTGGAAAAGTGATGGCCTATGAGCCATGTGCCACCGGCAAGTCCACTAGAAACTCTTTTATGGGGAAAATATTATTCTAAAGTAAAAGGTGAGAACTTGTTAACCCTGCATGTGAAAATATTTTCTCGCAAAACTCCATAAGCTCCAGATAATCCTTGCAAGTAGATATAAGTCTTGCACCTATATATCCGTGAGGAGTAAGGTGGGCTTCCTGAGTACGAAGTGCTCACCCTTGCTATCTTTATTGTTTTTCAAAAGACCTCGACATGCTCACAGAGGCGCTCTTCGGCTAGGTCATGTTCCAATCCCCAACCCGCCCGTGGAGTTGGGCCTAATAAATGTTGCATTGTATCCCATTTCTCTTGTTCATGTAAATTATGTTGTAATCAATAACTCAAACTCTGAGCTGCTTGAATAAAAGTATTGCTAGCCTCCTGGGACTAGCACTTGTATCACTTTTTGCTCCCTGAGCAAATCAGGGCACTTCAACTTTAGTGTTCAAGTTTCCACTTGATCACCAGTTTAGCATGCCATCTTACCAACCCAGCTATGGTCGGTAGCCCCTCTTGGTGATAGAATTAGGGAGTCCTAATATTCTGATCCCATCGTTTAGTAAGCCCCTAGGCGTTAGCTAGTTGTTGTTTGGTTGGCCAACTATCTACCCCTGTGCCAGCTCGGTGACAGAGACTTAGTGGCCGTCTACGCTACAACTTTTGCACACCAAATTTTCTTTGTTGTCATAGCCTTTTGGTTTGGAGTTTTACCTCCATTCTTTTGATTAGGCTTGACATTTGGCATCTCTTCTTTCTTCCACCATTCTTTTGGGTATGGTCATTGTCTTAGCGGTGACCTTTGTGACAGGAGCTTGGCCTCCTGCTTCCTTCATCGATGGCCTAGCCATCGAGGCATGTCTTAGTGACTCGGCTTTGCGATCGACTTTGATCTTAAGGGCCTCTCCATCTAGCAGGATTCTCTCCATTGCTAGGATGAGAGAGTCCACTTTAGACTAACTTAGCATGAGCTCGATCTTGGGTCTTGATGTGTCCCTGGGTGCTTGACACTTGAATCTGAATGTCTTCACCTATCGGCATTGTTCGACCTTCGGTCTGAAGGTGAACATCTCCTTTCTGCCATTTATGTTGAGGTAGACTTCTCCAGCTCTAACATCAAAGTTAGCATTAGCAGTGCTCACAAATGGTCACCCAAGGATGAGAAAAGTTTTGCTATCAATCTCCATGTCTACCACCACGAAGTCCACCGGGATGAGGAAGTTCTAGATTTTGACCAAGATGTCCTCGGAGATCCCAATAGGGTAGCGAATCGACTGATCCGCTAGCTATAGGCACATAGTATTAGGGGCAAGTGTAGCTTGTGATAGTTTATCAAAAACTACCTTTGGCATGATGCTCACACTTGCTCTCATGTCACAAAGAGCTTGATCGAAGTGCTGGATCCTGATTCAGCACGAGATGGTTGGGTTCTCTGGATCCTTTTTCTTTTGCGGTGGCTGGTTGAGTATAGTAGTGCTACACTGTTTCGTGAGGTCCACAACTTCTACAGATGGCAATGGATTCTTGTTGTTGAGGATGTCCTTTAGGTAGTTAGCATACGTAGGAACCTACATCGCATCTAGCAATGGGATATTCACATATAATTTCTCTATTACCTCAACAAATTTGCCGAACTGCTCGTCGTCAGGAGTCTTTTTCAGCCACTGAGGAAAAGGGAGCACATTTGCATCATAGAACTCATGTGGAGCCAACTTTGGGTGCTTCCTTCACCGGTTGTGACTCACTAGCCACTTCATGTTCCTCGTGTTCAGTGGGTTTTGCCTGCTCTTACCCTACATTCCTAGGATGTGGAGGGTCTTATGTAGACCTTCCACCCCTAGTTGTTACAGCATTGATATATTCCTTCACAGGTGGCTCGGGCTATCCTGGAAGCTTCCCCAAAGTAGGACTAGGCAGAGCTACAGCAAGCTGAGCTATTTGAGTTTGTAACATTTTATTAAAACTCAGCTGGTTCTTCATGGCACTATTTAGAGTTTCCGTTTGCAGAGACAAAGTTTCAATAACCCTACCAAGCATGGAATTTCTTATTTATGCTATCATTCACAACATTTTGATCAAAAGGATTTTTGTTAAACAGCTATGAAGTACCAGAAGACGTACCTTGCTCGGAGAAAGGTAGATGTGGGCGTGAATTCCAACTTGGTTGAGGATGAGGCCCATTGTTGAAGTTGTTGTTGTTGACGAAGTTAACGTCCACAGATCCATTTTTGGGGCAGCTGTTCCCCATGTGGCCAGTATTCCCACAATGCTCGCAAGTCCTGTGAGAACTAGTGCCTGGACCAGCACAACTTCAGAAGCATCCTCCAGCTTTTTCAGCTGGAGGTCCATCTTGGCAGCGAGCATGTCGGTGTTGTCAATATGGTGGACTCTACGGGTCTTATTGTTCATCCTCTCCTCTTCCCATCGCTGGTTACTAGCCATCTTATCAATGAGAGCTTGGGCAACACTAACGCTGAGGGATAGGAAGGATCCTCCAGCTGCTGCTGTGGCAGAACCGCTAATTTAATCCGAGCTAAGCACACATGCCACCTCTGGATCGCAGTGCACTTAGACCGAACTAAACCCGATCATCCATCGAGAGTCATTCGATCCCCGATATTACCAAATCCCAGAGGAACCGACATCATACACATCCAGCCCACAATGGAGCCACAACAGTTACATCATCGCAGGCAGTTGAAGTAGAGTAATAATAGACTTAGTTACAAACCAGTTTCAAATAAAATATAGTTCCAACATAGTGTCATATGATAGCATGTTCAAAAGTATCTCGCAGCGGAAATTAAAGTTCGAAGTTCAAGGCATCATCTAAAAGACTTGCATCAAGTGAAACAACATCGAGCCCACCGCTGTTGCTCCTGTGCCACACATGAGTACTGTCAACCCTGATGCATGCATGCACCTGCCACCAACGCAGGCGCACACAAGGAACTCCATACCTGCGCTCAAAAGTGGGGGCAAACCCTGAGTACTAATTACTCAGTATGACTTAATGGATTGGTTTATGGCTGACATGAAGCTTGCTTACTATCAAGTGGATCCTTAACCATTGATTTTAAGCAATGATATGTTCAACACAAAGTAACAGGTTCTCATCACTTGCATAATCATCAACACAATAATAAATTGCAGAAATATAAACAGTACGATACAAGCATGTGATATATGAAATCATGAGTGGCAGTTACATCATATTCACATTGTTACTACGTTGCTCGTGTGCAATATCAGCATTCCCACACTTGGTGGGCATTAGCGATTTGACTCAATTTGAATTCCCGGGAATAACTATCATGCTAGGGGTATATGCTTACTAGGCATCGCGTTCCCACATATAGTCCCCATCTCCACCTATCCAATCCCAAGATTCAAAGCGCTCCCACCTAACCCATGGGTTGTGCCCTCTTAGGAGTGATACCACAGTGCCCTGGGTCAGCCCTCCCATGAGTACAAGCGCCCCTGCGCCCATCGGCCTCCAGCAAGTGGATGGGCGGCACCTCGAAAACTTCGGACGAGCCCAGGGAAGACTTTCACCGGTCCTATAACCCGGTTAAGCACTTTAGCAATGTTATGCCGACTAGCAGGCGAATAGCGGACGTGCCTTATACGACTCGGGCGGAGTCCATAGTGCGACATTATGAAAACTAAATTCTGAAATAAAATCTCTGCCCGGTCTCCATTTAATCATGAGCATAAGTAATACTTTCCATAAAAGTAATGTCTTTGTCATTTTGAAATCCCCTACGCAATAAGTGACTCCATTCACTCGTGTCTACTCGTACCTAGCAAATTTTAGGCATACTCATCCTACGAACCCTAAGTATAGATGCTAGGGCCAGGGCGGCCAGGGAATCTAATGCAAGTGTTTTCAGTCAACTCCTAATGCGAATGCATAAATATCAAGCAATTAACATTGTATTAGATGTGTGAAATATGGTCCTGCCTACCTTTGCTTATGTTTCATAAAACCAACATACTATAAACCCTTGATCACTTGGACTGCTCCTTCTTCCAAATACCACTTTAGGGGCCTTCAGGTGGTATTTGGGTCTTTGTTGGTCTTCTGGACACCGTTACTTGAAGTAGCTCCATGGCCGTGGCGTGCGGAAACTAGCCGAGGAAGGGTCAATCGAATTGGGGGAACGATGGAGGCAGGTGGGGTAAGGGTGGTGCGCACCGCGAATGGAGGAGGGGAGGCCAGGAGTGGTAGCCGCACCAAGCTCAAAGAGCCTTGGCCGTGGCAGCCATGGCGAGCGGCGGCTTTGGCGCTTGGCAGGAGAAAGGGCGAGGAAGGAAGGGGAGCGAGTGAGAAGAACTTGAACGCGATTGAGAGGGCATCTAGGTGAAGGGAGGCGCGGGCGCGGGCAGTGGAGGGCAGCGGCGCTGGTGCCCGTTCACCACGTGGCGTGCACCGGCTCGCCATGAGTGAGTATCCCAGATCGAGGGGCCCACCTATCATTGGGACGGGGAAGGAGAAAATAGAGAAAATGAAGAAACACATTACGACTGGTTTTCTACCCTTCAGAAAATCGCCTAAATGACCAATTTAGATGTCGAATTTGGCAAAGCCCCAATTGGAATAATTGTTGTACTCTTTGAGATCTACAACTTTGTCGAAAGGTTTAATAACCAGTTCTATGTGGAAATATGATTTAAATTTGAATTCAGCTTACTAACTCTAGTTTGGCCAACAGACCCTTTTTGTTTAAAAATTTTAAAAGTCCATTTTAGGATCACTTTCATACAAAGAGTTTTATATCAAGGTTGTTCAGAGTTTCATTAACTACAACTTTGATATATAGAGTTTTGCATTATCATGTCTTTTGTATGCTCAAAATTTGAATTTCCCACCCAAGTCTATTTTGACAGATTTCACTAGAAGACAGAAAATGAGCAAAAACACTAGGCAAACCTTTATGCATGTCAACACACAAAATACCAAAGTTGTAAAGCATGAAATTTTCTACAAGTTTTCTATAGAAAGTTTTGTCTGGATCACAACAAGTTTTGAGATATAAGCACAAATGTGTTCATAGGTTTGGTCAAAGAGCAGTTTCAATTTATGTATGATCTTTCTTGTTTCAAACTTTTGAACTAACAAATGAAGTCCAATTAGATCAAGGTCTAGTGCATTTGAAAGGTGATGCATTTAATTTCATTTCATAGAAAGGAATATTTTGAAGTTCTACAGTGAAATCAAAAGTAATTTTTGAATGAAGTTTGGGGAAGGGCTGAAAATCTAGACTTAGGAATTCTTTTCTAAGTATAGGCTGACTTGGTTTGGTTGAACTTTTGAACCTCTTGACATCTGATTTTGAAAAGGGTCATAATAGTAAATTTGAAGGCAACATCTTGAACTAAAACTTTTGTATTTGATGTCTTGCATGAAAATGTATAAATTTTTAACTACTCAGCCAAACAACGCAAAGTTTTGCATATTCAACTTGAAAATTCTGACTTAGTGGTTTATTGGCCTAGTTATTGTTCTTCTCAAAGAATGATTAAGTCCAAATCCATGATTAACATTAATCTAATTGTGTGTCAAGGCTTTGAGATGCCGGGGGCATCATAGCTGCATCAAGATGTTCCTGGATGGACCGGTGGAGACCATGGAAGAAATTTTGGATGATCAACCACCGTTTCGTACCATGGTGGGGGCAGGCGGCGATGTACACTTGAAGTCTCTCCCATGCCTCCGCCACCGTCCCATTTTTAAGCTGTTGGAAGCTCAAGATTTGGTTCCTCAATGAGCTCGTCTTCCCCAAAGGGAAGTACTTTGCAAGGAAGGCATTTGAACACACATCCCATGTTGCCCAATTTGTGTAGTTTAGGTAGAACCACTGTTTTGCCTTCCCCACTAGTGAAAATGGAAAAAGGCATAGTCAAACAGCATTAGGAGTTTCACCTTTGATCGTGAAAGTGCTACCGATCTCTAGGAATTGCTAGAGATGGTTGTTGGCATCCTCCGACACTAATCCAAAAAATATTGCGCCATGTGGATAACACCTGGCTTGAGCTCGAAATTGTCACAAACCTGCACTTGAGGCCCAGTGGGGATGTTGTTACTGGATGGGATAGAGAACTTACGAATGGTCTTCTAAGCCATGGTTGGTGTCGGTGGAGTTGTGCTTGAGGTTCCAAACATAAATGATGGCACAGGCCTCTGCCCGTGGATTGTCTTTTGACGGACTCTCTTGAGCAGCGACTCTGAATTATTGTGGAAGTTTGCTAGTAGGTCTAAACCAGTCATACACCTCTCTGGCGCCCAATAATAAAGTAGTTAGAGGCAAATAAGCCCGCTAAGAGATAATGGTATGTTATCAAGTGTATGGTACCTAGGTTCAAACAAATCAAACTTCTACTGCTAATTGCTTCCCCGGCAATGGCGCCAAAAAAAGCTTGTTGACATCTCTTAGCGTAACAGATTTTACTCTGCAAGCGCATGGAGATTCGCTATAGCTTTTTCACTCAGAGTATTCCGAGTATCGTAAAAATCCACAGGGAAGCAAGGGCAAAAAGGTAGAATTATATGTTCGAAGCTCAAGTAGTACTGTAAGATAATAAAACCAACTATTCTTACAATGGGGGTAAGATAAACAATATAGTATCGTGGATGAGAGAACAGGGACCAAAGCTGTCAGCAGACATAGGCAAGCTGTTTGGGAGGACACCGAGTGAGATTAAGATATCAAAACTCTAGATCTTACTTACTGCATAGGAGTATTCGCTGTTGAGCTAAGTGAACACAAACTAGGGTCTTGCATTAAGCAAAATCCCAAACTACACTGACTCTGAGCAAAAGGTATGATTTGCCCTCGCTGAGAGGTAAACTGACATTACCCTCCACTCATATTTAATTTTGCACGCACTCCCAATTCTCTTGCAATTGAATTCATTCCACTGGATATTTAAATTTCGATTTTTTTTGCATGATCTTATTTGTATTTACTCCTTAATTTAAAGAAAATGACATTTTCAAAGGCCGCCCAGCCCCACCTGGGTTGGCCGCCCCCTCCCCTTCCTTTCTTGTGCAAAGTGGCCAACCCACTCAGGGCTAAGGCTGCCCAGGCCCTGGCAATGGCCGCTTGGCCCCCTAGTCACTTCTTGCTCCCCCTTAATCACTCACATGCACTCGCTAATCACTAGTGGCCAAGCCACCAGGCCACCCGCCCCCTGCTCATGCCACCTAGCCTCACCTGTACACCGTTCGTGTGCCATCTCCCATGCGCGACACCCACCACCGTACCGCTTATAGGAACTAGGCTGGCCGACCCCTTGCTTTGGCCGCCCGCCACAGCCAAGCCACCCAGCCCCTGCTGCCTGCATGCATGCACTCACACATGACTATAAATACGTGTACAAGCCCCCTTCAGTTCCTTGCACCGATCGGTAGCACGATCACTCTCTCTTTGTTTCCCTAATCACTCTCTTAGTATTAATCTAAGCACTTAGTCATTTTCAGCACTTAGCTAGAATTTTGCCAATAAAATTTGTGCTATGCTCTTGTTTGTTGGATAGTTTGTGGAGGCTACTACCCCACAAGAATAACTAACATCTAGACGACTAACTTCTGGATAGCTAACTGCTAACACTTAATTATTCTATCCTTCGAGTATTCCTCTTGTGTTTATGTTTTTGCAGGATGTTGTCATTCTTCAGGAAGACTAAGAGAGCCTTGAGCAATGTAGGGAACCACATCAGGTTCCCATCCTCATGAAACAAGCATCCATGGCCCCATTCACAGAGCAGAAGCTCTAGGACTCCGGCAGTGTCTGATAGGATGTCCATTAGTACCAGCCAAAACCAGGATGAGGCAACATTGTAGCCCCAACCACAGCGCATGCTCCTAACCATCCATGACATCGTGCCATGCAACAACGAAGAGGCAGAGGTATTGGAACATCTTGACCCCAAGCAATTTGGGAGAACAAGATATTTTGTTGCCTTCTTCCTCGTCAAACATCGGCATTCTGGACCAGTTTGAGAACGCGTTCGACTACGCGGGGTGGAGTGGCTTCTAAAAAATCAAGGAGGAAAGCTCCATCCTTCTAACCAAAGAGTTCTTGATGACTCTCCACATAGAGCGATTTGCCACAAGTATGACCATTCATTTCCGCCTCTACAATTCTAAGTTTTCTATCTCCCCGAGAAGGCTTAGTGATATCCTAGGCTTGTCCTTGCGCTACTCCATAGTAGACGCGCCATTGGGGTATGATCAAGGAACTTTTTGGAGAGAAATTTGTGGTGAGAACGTTTCGGGGACGCATAGCATTATAAAAATCCTCATCCCTAGACTGAGACTTTTTTCCTATTGGGTCTCCCTCATCGTGTTCCCGCGTAGTGAGGCACGTTGCACTGCTAACGAGGATCTTAAATGCCTCTATGCGATGTGCAAGAAAAAGCCTTATGGCCCGGTCTTAGAGATGGTCCATCACTGGATGGAACTATGGAGGAACAACACCCCTATCACCATCACGTCACTTCTCACAGGGATTGCATTAAACAAGGCATTTTGGAAGATGCCAAGCTCTCTTACATTCCCAATGACCTATCACACATAGTGGGTGAGCAACACTTTATCAAAGGGCATTTGATGCGGAAAGATAGGGATAGATTGATCATGACCTACTTTGGCCACAATTTCAAACTGCCGCTTCCAGTGCCACAGTTCGACTTGTACAAAGTACCAAGCCTAACCGTGCAGCTCGACATCGAGGAACCACGCCAAAGCTTTGCAAGTGTCATAACAAGAGCCCAATAATGAAGAGCCAAGCAGTGTCCATGAGAAGCTGAGGAGGAAGCAACAGCCGACCCATCATGGGCGCCTCACATGGTGACATCATCAGGAACAGATCTAGAGCTATCAGATTTCCGACGATACGGCAACCCAAAGCCATGGTACAATAACAGCATAGGTGGTGAAGGTTCGTACCATCAACTGCCATATGCTCCTGAGTACGTCTTATGGATTTGACAGGAGTGCAGGACCTCCTGCATCAGCCCGGTTCAACACCAACAACATGGCGGGACTCCATTTTGCTATGGAGGGGATGAACCTACGGGGTCAGTACAACCCTAGCTACACCAGGAGGTCGATGCTATTGATCGACGCACAATCTTGATGGACACCCAGCTATGCTCCAACACGAAACATTCTCTGGGAACTCAGAGAACAAATAAAAGCGGGGGATCAAGGATGCTCACAAGTTTCACAACTACTACTACCAGAACCCCTAGCTTCATTAAAGCTTAGGGGATGGTAAACAATCGTGACGTGAGCACGCTTCCTCGACGCTCCCTTGGCCCTTGTCTCTGAGTAAGACCCCTGATACTCGACCTCGTTCCCCCTTGCAGCAGTACCAGCAGTCCTATAGCAACACTAGCGAGGTGAGTAAGTAATAATAATATCTAGTTATCTTTTCCTTATTTTATTTAAAAAGGGGGAAAATGTCAATAAAATAAACTTCGACCTTTGATATACTACCTTCACTATGGAAATAATGAATAATTGCTCTATCATCTTCTTCTCTTGTTGTCTATACACATACCATACTTAGCTTAATTTTGAACCCGTGTGTATAAAATGAGAACCTGATCTTTTACTTTGTGGTTCCATTTGCATAAACTTTGTCTAAGTTGTTGAGAGAAATGATATGACTAAGTACTTGGCTAGCTCTACATTTTCCTAATAAGATGAACATCTCAGGATATTTTTTTGAA
Organism: Paspalum vaginatum; assembly: GCA_030272315.1. Taxonomy (NCBI): domain Eukaryota; kingdom Viridiplantae; phylum Streptophyta; class Magnoliopsida; order Poales; family Poaceae; genus Paspalum; species Paspalum vaginatum. The sequence goes on along the minus strand of CM059019.1, from coordinate 22,247,208 downwards.
AAATGAAAATAAAGTTCCCCCTTTAGTTTTGAACACCTACCAGAGCCAAATACCATGAAATATCTCATCCTATCTTATAAGCTTCTTAGTGTTGTTTTGAGCTTTGTCAAATTTTGAGTCTCATTGAATGGAATCATCACGATCTTGTGAATCCTTGGAGCAAAAATACACCATTCCATATGCATCTACCTACTCTGAGTTTGCATCCATACATCTCCACAAATACCTTCAACCTTACTCCTTCCAAATCAAAATGACGGAGAATATGGAGCCATCAAAAAGAAAAATAAAAGCATGCTAGTCAAAGCATGGCAAAAGTATGAAAAAGAAAAACATGTTAGTCAAAGCATGGGAAAAAGAGAGAAAATACAAAAAGGCTCCATATTCATATCCATCACAGCAAAAGAAGGAGAAGGAAGGGAAACAAAGAGATCCATCTAGCCAGTCACCAAATAAGCTCCAATGATGAACAAGATTTGTTGATGTAGTACATCTCTTTGGTCCAATCTTTAGTTTTGCAAAATAAAAAACCTAAGTGTTGGCATTCCTAAGCCAGAAGAGCAAGCAACACTATATAGCCAACACTATAAGCATGCACGAGGTTCTCGTAAACAAACAAGCATAAGACTAAGTATGAAAGTAAAGTAAGAATGAAATAACAATGGTGGAGGACAAGGAACTTTACTCAATCCTGGAATCGAATATCATTCCTCTGAGATTACAAGCCTGGGAGCGAAGAGAAATCCAACTCCCTCACTCTTCACCTCACTAGTCTCCTTGATACAAGAGACACTCTCTCTACAAGCTAAGGGAAGACTTCACTTCTCTAACACTATACACTTCACACTCTCAAGTGCTACTTTACCACTACACCACACCACATACCACGACCACAAGGGTATTTATAGCTGTCTGAAGGTCGGTTGTGGTGGTTAAGTTGGTGTCGAAGGGGCACATGGCAGGCCAGGCAGCCACCACTTGGCCGAGTGGCCTAGCTCCTAGACTGGGCAGCCTGGATCAAGGCTAGGCAGCCCTTGGATGCATCGACTTTGGCCATCCAATGCTCCATGGCACTTGGTTGAGGCGGTTAACAGTTATTTGTGTGTGTTTTGGCCTTGAATGTTGGATTGTCTTTGTTTTTCTTCCTTAGCCATTGGATGACACTCCCCTGGTTGCTGGCTTAGCCTATCCGAGGCCTAGATTGATGAGGTGTTGCTGCCAGAATTTGACCAAGACTAGTAGGCCAGAATATCAGAAGAAGCCCACAGTGAAGGAATCCACTTGGCTAGCCCTATATGATGAGTTTGGCCAAATATCATGATAATAGTGTGCCCAAGGCCCAAGCCAAGATGGAGTCACAAGCCTAATCCATGTTGAAGCCCACTTTATTAGCAAGGCCGGTTCGGACCGCAGGTGTAGGCCGCACGAAAGCAGGTGCCCCGGCCACATACAGACTCCATTTTGGGCGTTCTATATATGGATGTAAAGCCAAGAATATAAGCTTTCCAACCCAAGAAGAATAATGAACAAATACACTCAGAGTCGATGAGAATTTCTGAAACATTAGGATGACTAGAATCTCCTAGGATTTATATGGCATGTTTCGTTGATATTTGGAAGCTTCACGAGGATCTGGGCCGATAAAAGGAAGAGTCTAGATCACGTTATCAAGTCATAGAGTCCTAGTTGAGTTGTAATCTATTAGTTAGGAAAGGGTTTGCATTGAGGGCTAAGTCTCCAGACTATAAATATGTATCTTCTATTCATGAGTAAACCAGTGATGATATTGTTATCAAGTAGCGGTGTCTCGCTCATCAACTCTCGGCGCATCGCCGCTTTGGCTCCCAAGTTTATTCCCTCCATGTAAGTGCCATGTTTCCCTAGTAGGTTCATCCGAGTTGGCTAGGGCAGTGAAGTGCATACTGAAACCATGGTAGACCTCTACAAGAAATGGAGCTTTCTATGATGATTAGAAAACGTCACAAACAACATTTTTTTTGTCATAGAACGTCATCTATGACGACTTTGTGATGACTACGTCACAGAAGGTGTGTGACTAAACCCCTTCTGTGACAAACAACAAAAAACGTCATAGATTTTATGACATCCACATATCGTCACAAATGCCTGTGACACTCCAAATCGTAAAAAGAAATGTCATGAATCATTGCATAAGGCGCTGCCACATGGGTGATAATGTGACATGGCATATTTATCATGACAAACTAAACCATCATAAATTAGAATTGGACCATTGCTCCATGGGCCAATTTTTGTGGGCTGTTATTTGGGCTTTGCCATGCTAAGGCCCAAGTCGCTTTGGGTCAACGTTAATTTCAAATATAATTCAAATAAACCCATTCCATTTATAATAAAGCCTCATTACATGTAGTTTGACCCATTGCAGCATTCAGTCACAGTAGCAAATCACATGGCTCAAAGTATACAATTGAAAGTATATTGGCAAACTATAATTCGACCAATAACCATACCTTTGGATACGTCAATTGTTAAAAGACGAACATCTGACATAGCCATAGATAGGACTGAGAAGAGTGGCCAAAGAAGAACGAACCTGGATTGCTGCAAGAACAAAGGCAAATGGGTTCAAGCATTTGAGCATAGACATGCACTACTGCTAATCTGCTATTGGTGGAGTACTCTAAATAATAGAGCAAGAAAGATATATTCTAATCACAAGAACTAATAGGAGCACAGATCAAAACTACTAGAAAAACTAATACGCTTATAGAATGAAACAAGAAAAATCAATAAATTTATAGAAATGTTCATTAATATTTGTAAAATGTTCAGGATAGACATTTGCAAAAACTATTGAACAAAACCGACTATTGATTACTAACAAATAATGTTGTAGGAATGCATACCTGACAATCTTTGTCATTCCCTATAAGTTTGTCCACTTAAATAGAAGGATCTCGATCTGCTAATAATTTGATTTCCATTTTGCAAAATGATGTACATTAGCAGCAGTATACCTAACCACATTGTTGTTTGCATTAACGAACTGTAACAGATTATCTATAGACCATGTGTAAATTATTTGTGGCAAAAATAAAAAAATAAGTCATAAACACTCTACTAAGGTTAACTCGCAATGCAATCCATTAATCTAACCAATGAACAATTTATTTTGTTTCAAAGCATCTGCCAACATACACTTGACAAAATGCAAGTATATACATATGATTCAGTGTCAAAGATACCTTGACTTTAAAGAAAAACTAACCACTAAAGAAGCTCTTTGGTAATTTAAGATTTGAATACTTATTGCCCAAACCTTCAAGGAAAATGATTGAGATATCATATTCAGTATGAACACTGAATAGGAAAGAAAATGGAATTTTTAGCATGTTCACCTGATGGAACGAGGTAGTTAGCACATCTGACTAGCACCAAAGTCACGCCTTTACCAGATTGCTATCGTCATGCATGGGCTTCAAGAGGAACACAAAACACTAGAGGATTACAAGACAATAGTGAATCATTTCTCGCTATTTGTTACAAGATCAGTGGATGAAGGAGGCAATGGCAGTAGAGTAGGGGAGCAGTGAAGCACCGAACAAGGGAGCCGCCAGCTGAGCAGCAGGTGGCCCGGGGAGCGTTGCCAGTCGGCGAGGTGGTGCCAGCCGCCGCTGCACGCCTTGCCGGGCAGTGATCCAAGGCTGGGGCCGGGGCCAGGGCCAGGTCAACATCCTGGTCGTGCATCGGGGGCGGTCAACGTGGATCCGGGGTGGCCGAAGCCCGGAAAGGATCCCAGCCACCTAGGGACATGGGGCAGCATGGATCCACGGCGTCTAGGGATGTCAGACGGGAAAGAGCTGAGGCCGGGGCAGTCTGAACATGAACACGAGCCGGCGTGGATCTGAGGCGGCCGGAGCCCGAAGAGGAGGCTAGCCGCCTAGGGTCGAATGCGGGGGGGGGGGGGGTGCGGGGGAAAGGGGGGCGATGGAGAGCGTGCGAGGAGCCTGGCCACCTAGCGCTAGGGGACGACAGCTGGAGAACGTGTAAGGAACCTGGCCGCCTGGCGCCTGGGACGAGCGGGTCGCTATGTGGATCTGCGGTGCCTAGTGATAGCCGACGGGAAGAGAGGGAGGCAAGAGTGTGGAGGACGGGGGAGAATGTGACTGCGAAAAGGAGATTAGGGTTATAGGCGGTCAGGGTAGGCAATTTTATTCGACAATAGAGCCATCTCAACCATTGATTTTGATCCAATGGCCAACAATGAGACGCAGTTCAATTGGGCCTCACTAGGCCTCATCAATAAGTTAATAAGTAGGCTGAATTGGACTGTTTCATAGCAATTTAATATTTTTTATTTTCTTATTTATTTCAAATATAAGAAGTGCTAAAAACATCTAAGTTTGTCCATCCAAATTCACTTATGTTATTGGAATGTGTTATTCTACTCGGGTAGATGTATCATGATTTTATTAGTACATTTGTCTACTATTATATTAACGAGAAAATCACTAAAACTACAATTATTTAAATTAATAATACATGAATTCTTGAAATTGCAATTGAGTTACGTAGACAAATAAACATGTGAAATGAAGGCCAACTCGAGTCCCCACATGAAGAACTTGAAGTTAAGTGCCGATCAACTTCAAATCTAAGACAAGTGTGTGTTACACGTGAGGTCTGTCTAACTGTCTAAGTTTCGACATGACCAATAGTTCACTTTATCATTTTCATGTGAGAGTTTGAGGTTACATTTATATGTCAAGTTTATTGTTCTATGTAACTTATTTGCAATTTTCGAATGATGCTACAATATTTTATGAATTTAAATGATTTTTGATGATTTACTGCAAAAAAATTAATAATACACAAATAGCCTCAGAAATTCAAGATACTTGGCGGAAGGGAACATATGTCAACGTAGTATCCTCAAAAAAATTTAGAAAAAGACTCAACATGGGGTCGGTGTTTCTTTCATATGGCTCCCATTCGTTGTATGGGATACACGTGAAGTCGGCCTAGTCGTCTAACTTTTAACATGGCCAATAGTTCACTTTATCATTTTTATGTGAGGATTTGAGGTTACCTTTGTATATCATGTTTATTGGTCTACATAACTTATTTGCAATATTCGGACAACGCTACAATATTTTATGAATTTAATTGATTTTCAAAGATTTACTACAGAAAGAAATTAATAATACACAGATAGCCTCAGAAATTCAAGATAGTTAGTCCATGTGGCATCTTCAAAAAAGTTTGGATAAGAAACTTCACATGGTGCCGGTGTTTCTTTCGTATGGCTTCCATTCGTAGCGTGAGTTACATGTGAAGTCGGGCTAACCGTCCAACTTTCAACATGATCAATAGTTCACTTTATCATTATCATGTGAGGGTTTGAGATTACCTTTGTATACCATGTTTATTGGTCTATATAACTTATTTGCAATTTTCAGACAACACTGCAATATTTTATGAATTTAATTGATTTTCGATGATTTACTGTAAAAAGAAATTAATAATACATAAATAGACTTAGAAATTCAAGATACTTGGTAGATAGATAACATAAGTCCAAGTAGCATTCTCAAAAATGTTTGGACAAGAAAATCCACATGGCGCCGATGTCTCTTTCATATGGGTTCCGTTCGTAGTGTGAGTTACACGTGAAGTCGGCCTAACTATCCAAGTTTCAACATGATCAATAGTTCATTTTATCATTTGCATGTGAGGGTTTGAGTTTACCTTTATATATCATGTTTATTGTTTTATATAACTTTTTTACAATTTTTAGACAAATAATTTATGAATTTAACTGATTTTCAATGATTTACTGTACAAAGAAATTAATAATATATAAATAGTCTCAGAAATTCAAGATACTTAGTGGAGGAGGGGTAACATATGTCCTGATGGTATCTAAAAAAAGTTTGACTAAGAAACTCCACATGGAATTAGTGGCTATTTGTGCACTGGGCTAATAATTCCAAGAGGTGAAAAATAAAAGAAACTGTATTGCCTGTGCACTGGGCTGCAGCCATCTTAGCCCAGCAGTAGTCGCGCCATGCAAGGGAGTGATTGGGCTATGGCCCAAGATTAGCCCAACATTGGAAAAACATATATATAGAGTTTGAATGGAAGAAAGTAAACATTCATGGTGTCGCTCAATGTTTAGCTCATGGCTTTAGATGAGCTGGGTCACAGGTTCATATCTCTCTTGAGCAATTTTTATTTGTTTTATTTTAGATGTTTATTCGTGTGGTGATTTAGACCTGTGACCATTTTACAAAGGCACCATGAGATCAAAGTAAATTTTGATAATTTTAAAAATTTTCAACTTGAATTTGAAATACTAAATGCAACAATTAACTAGGTTGCTACGATGTTTCCATGAGGTCAAAGTAAAAGGAAATTTCAATCCTAACAATATAAATGCAACAAATATAAAATGGTCATATATGATTATAATAAATATTTTAACACCTTGTTTACTTCAGTTAGAGGGAAAATCCAAAAACCATGTAATGTGGGACCAACTAACTAACTAGGTCACTAGTGGGATTTACCTGATAGATGGCCATTTTATTTAGCCACTTATAACAAAATAATATCGTCATAAATTTATTGAACCAGTTAGTGACAACTGACAAATCATGTTCCTCACTAAGCAACATATCATTCGTCACTAAGTTGTCATTGAACCAATTTATGATGAATTTAGTGATGCACGATTTTTTTTCGTCACTAAGATATGGTTCCCTCTAAAAAACGTCATAAACTAAAATGATCATATATGATTATAATAAATATTTTAACACCTTATTTACTTCAGTTAGAGGGAAAATACAAAAAACATGTAATGTGGGACCAACTAACTAACTAGGTCGCTACTGGGATTTGCCTAGCAGATGGCCATTTCATTTAGCCACTTATGACAAAATAATATCATCATAAATTTATTGAACCAGTTGGTGACAACTAACAAATCATATTCGTCACTAAGCAATATATCATTCGTCACTGAGTTGTCATCGGACCAATTTATGACGAATTTAGTGACGCATGATTTGTTTTTGTTACTAAGATATGGTTCCGTCTAGAAAACATTATAAACTAAGCAATTTAATGACGTGTTGCTTTATTGTCATGAGTTATTTGTCACAGAAGTCAAATCCCTTGTAGGAGCTTGTGCTGAAGCGTTTTTGATGGCAAGGTCAGCTAGTTATCTCGGTGAGTCTCCTGCCAAGCTTCACGGTTGGTGAGATTCGCTAGTTATCCCGCATGCTATCAATCTGTCTTAATGTTTTCTCTAGTAGATTGCATTAGGGTTGCTTGGTGTCTTGTGTTTGTCTTGCATGCTATCGATTTACTGTCTTATTTGTGCTTCACGCTATAGCTAGGTAACATGCAGCCAAGCGTACACAGCCTGTTCGGATTCTACATTTCATGACATGATGCCGCAACATGTGCACGCGGCAGATCGAGAGATCGATGTATGCTTGGCACCCTGCTTTACATGCTTTAGATGAATCATCTATCCTAGATAAACCCCCTTGGGGGTTTGGATCTATGTTCATGCACGTGACTGATATATTTGGTTAAGGATCTTACTTGGGTGGATTCATATTGTTATATGCATAGCACGTCAATCTATGGAAGTCGCGTTGTCTAGATCATGATTTATGTATGGTTTATCTTCGTGCTGCTTTATTGATATACTAACCCAATCGACGACAAGAAGGCAATCAGCTCATCTAAGCCAATCCACTCGGAGGCCTTAAGCCGATCCATGTGATCAGCTAGGATTTTTTACCCGTTTGCCGGTCTGTGTACCTGCTGGGCGACCTGCGACCTCCACATCCTCCTTGTCTAGTAGGTCAAGCCAGGTGGCATGCCTAGAATTCCCCTCGGATCCGCTTGGAGGATCGACCTCAACGGCAGCGTATTTCTCAAATCCCTTGTGTATCCCTTGCATGAACCCCGATGGTTTTAGGTGATAGCACATTTTTGGCAGGCTCGGTGGGACTCGAACCCAAAATCACTTGATTAGAAGTCAGAACGGTGTACATCTTTATAAGCAGACGAAAAAATCGGCACATCTAGAAAAAATATATTATTCTGCTTGGAGGGCAGGAAGATCCGATTTACTCTCTACAGCAGCCGATGATGGGACTCAAAGAACAAGCAGTAATGGTAGACCTCATGGACGCGCATACGCAGAGGAAGAGTGGGCATATCACTCGGCCGATAAGTATAAGCGCAAGTATAGTTTAGGGTCGAGTAACCCTGCCGGACGCTTAACTCACCAAGCAAAGCATGGGACAAGCTCACTAAGGGACCACAATCAGTCTGATGAGAAGCCAAAGCATGGTGTATCTTTCCTCAAGTAAAGATGGAGTTGCAAGCCCAACCCACTATGAAAACCAATCAATTCACGAAGCCAATTCAAACTATAGGGATGGGCTACACGAAAACGGACATCTAGGCCACATACGGACTCTGTTTTGGAAGTTCTACTTATGGACCGAAAGCTAAGGAGATAAGCTTTCAAACACAGCAAGAATTATGTCCAAATAAGCTCAGAGTCTATAGGAATTGCTAAAATAGTGGGGTGCCCAGAACCTGCTACGTCAGGCATCGGTTGATGTTTAGATGCTACTTCATTAGTTCATCCTCGCCAGGTGCGCAAGCAATGCTTGAGTGTCGAAGAGATAGCTGATCAAGACCATTGGCTCCTAAAGGATGCAAGGTCAAGCTGTGTTTGTGTGGTAGAACCTGAGGCCATTTCACGTGGTCGGATGACAGTGGAGCACATACTTTTTCAGCATACTAAGAGAAGGACTCAAGATATGGAACTGGTGATATTGTGTCATGGATAATGCTCGGGTATAGGAAAGGATACCTCAAGAAATTAAAGTATGGCTGACACAATATCATCGAGCATGCATAGAGCATTAGAAGGATATGATCATTATGAAGACAGTGCAATACTTACATTAGTGCCGATGTTTACCCATCGGCTTCAGAAAGCTAGATTATGAAGCAGAAGACCATGGAGCTGTTAGGTCTCTAGCACCGTAATTACAGCTGGGTGGTCCGATTATCGGTGCTCTCACGACACCATCGACATTAACTGCTTCAGTTCCTACGGTAGGGAATCCGTCACTTCTTCTGAAGACGATCATCTTCGGCTCATGTGCCAGAGTGTCCGTCGTCTCGACCAGTGATTCAGCCACCATGCTACTATCATCGGCTCCTCTGGCTCTCGCGGCAAAGCGTTTGGAGAATTCCTAGGGATTACAAACTGCTGATTGGATTTCGGATCGACTTCATCAGAAGGTCAGCATGTATGGTTTCCATTTTATAATTTATTGGTCTACTTCAAGTTATGGATATTCGGCTGGCCAATAGCCAATACCTGGGATGAGATTGTATTGAGGAGAGCACATGTCAGATGTAATGTCAGCCATCGGCTCATCACTAGCTGATTCAATCACTCACTGATGACATCCAGAATCTGTCATCACGTACGTTTTTACAAGACAACAAGGAAATCGGCTTGTCTCATATATTTTATTCTGCTTTGGGGGAAGGAAGAGCCATTTTATTATCTACAGCAACACCTACGTCAATATCTTCATCAACAATGTCCACCTCAAACACTAAGAACGGAAGCAGTCGAGCCCGATCTTCGCACAATCGGCCGATAGTACAACGCACACCCTTTGGTTGCAGCAAGATTACATAGTTGGTGACACCACGCCATTGGCTATGCTTGGGGGGCAGTGGAGACTTCCTCAAAGAAAAATAAAAGAATGGTGGAATGGCTGGCACAATGCTGTCAGCTATGCACTGAACCTCAGACTTACACGAGTATTGTGAAGAGGGTGCAGTGCATACAACAGTGTCGGTTTTTTAGCATCGGCTTCCGGAAGCTAGACCACGATGCAAAAGACCACAGATTTGTTACGTCTCTAGCACCATAACTACAATAGGTCCACCCAGCCACTGGTGCTCCTACGACATTGTCACCATCTGCTACTTTGGCTCCCATGCTAGAACATCCATCACATCAGCCAATAGAGTCAGCCACTGTGCTCCTTCGGCACCATCATCACTAGCTACTCTGGCTATCTTGACAAAGCGTTTGAGGAACCCTCCCAGACTACAATTTGCTGATTGAATTTCAGACCGACTTCATCCTAGGGTCAGCATGAATTGTTCCCATTATATGCTTCACTGATCTATTGCAGGCTATGGATGATCAGCTTCCTAACAGCCGAGTAAAAATTCTGATAAGATTGAATTACGGTGAGCACAGATCAGATAACATTGCTACTATCGGCTTGTTATTAGCCGATTCGACCACTGTGTATGATGGCCAGCATAATGCTGCCAGCTATGGACTAAACATTAGACGGACATGAGTATTGTGAAGAGGGTGTGCCGATGTCTAGCCATCGACTTCAAAAAAAAGGACCACAAGGTAGGAGACCACAAAGCCATCAATACAGCCAATCAATCTGGTCACCGATGCTTCTACAACACCACCACCATCGACTACTTCGGCTTTCGTGCGAAGCATACATCATGTCAGTCGGTCGATTTGGCCACCTGTGTTCCTATGGTGTCATCAACATCAGCTGCTTTGGCTCTTGCACCGAAGCACCTGGTCGATCCGACCACTGGCTCCCATAGCACCATCAATGTCGGCTACTTCGGTCTCTGCGCTAGAAAGTCCGGCGCCTCAGTCAGTTGTTTCAACTGGCATGCTCCTACGGCATCATCATCATCGACTGCTCCAGTCCCATGCCGGGGCCCCTGATACTACTGGTTGGATTTCATATCGGCTTTGTCTTGGTGAGTCTGCACACCATATGAAATTTTTTGCTATCGGCTCATCAATAGCCAATTCGACCGGTAAAACTCAAACCCACAATTTCATTATCATGCACCATATACACTCACCACTTGCACTAGCTTCCTTGTATGGTTAGTAGTTTTTACTTGTGCTTCGTGGATGTGATTTGAGGTGTGGATGCTTTTGACCATGTGTAGTTAAGCTCTTTTGAATATGTTGAATATCCGATGCTAAACATGGCTTTTATTCTTTCAAAATCTGAAACATAGTCACCGCTTTACTTGGCTACTAGTATGTGTAGGCTTATTTTGCTTTTGCTATCTTGTACATGCTTGGTAGCTAGATCCTTTACTTTGGAATCAATTATGCAACTTGAGTCTTAACGCTTACATGGTAATCTTGAAAAGATGTCCATGTTTTGCTTAAATGAAAAGATCCAAGCGGGTTAGCTTCGTCTCACTGATTTAGTTTGAGACTGCTTGCTTTTGCACTTTGGCAAGAACTTGGACAAGGGTGTGAATGACCAAAACCTTGCTTTAAGCTTTTGATGGTTCTATGGACCTAGGCTTAGCATTGGTTGGTAAGAAGTGGTCTGACAAGCAAATAACCCCTAGAACCTAACGAAAGGCTTCCTTGGAATTCAAATCTAATATATTTAATCTGCAAGACCTGGGGGCGTGAGAAATCGAGGTTGCTAAAGATCCTTGTTTTGGGAAGCTCACTTGGGTAGATACTTGCTAGCTTTTGCTTGTCATGCTTTATCATGCTAGTTGGCTGGGCTAAGTGGTGATGCTTTTATGTTAAAAATCCTAAAACTACTTGCTCATGTTCTAATATAGATATATTCTCTTGAGATTTTGTATTCAGTGTCTTCATGCTAAACCCTTACTGTAAATACATGCTAGCACTTGAAAATGCTTTTAGACAATACCTGGAAGCTTTCATCTACAGGCCTTGCATGACAGAGCATAATTTTTGTGGGGGGATGTTTTTTATCCCTGTTGTTGGTTTGGCTATTATCGACTTTTTACTAAACCAAATATGATCCATCGGATTTTAGCTAATTCATAGTTTTTTTTAGCAGTGCCGATCCTGGCAACCAAATGTTTCGCAAGGAGGCCACGGAGTCTACATTCTCATTCGGTCCAAGTAGGGTCAACCAAGCTGTCCTACCAGCTAATGGATGTCTTCATCAACTTTTCTGCATCAGCAAGGGGAGGCTGGTATGCATGTTCAGCCAATCAGCTGATTGCGATCGGCTGCTACCTCTCAGAAGAACTACCATCGGCTGAATAACTAAGGAGTAGGAGCTACTGCAAGTGCCACAACTCCATCCACAACTGTAAGTCATCGGCTAATCTAAATGAGTAAGAGAAGGTTGAGGCTAGTCCAAGCAATTGGCGTAAATTTTTTTTGAGCTAATGAAACACAGGAGTGATCCCACAAGTCATCACCGACCTCAGGACAAGAAGCTTGAGACTGGTCCTCAACAACATATTAAGTCTGGTCCTTGTGATCGGTTGGCAGATCATAGAGCACGTAAGTCCAGTTCAATCAATCCGCCATAAGAGATGATGATGCATGTTGATTTGAGTTAAGGACCGATAATGCTAGCTGATGAAAAGTTGATCCATCAGCTTGGGGGGCATGGATCAGAAGCATAAGACAAGCTAAAGAGCCAGTATTTTTTTGTGTGGTTTGTAGCTGATGCATGGAGGATTCTGTCATATTTGGCCAAACTTGGGGGTCATGTGTTGCCACCAGAATTCGACTAAGACTAGTAGGCCAGAATATTGGAAGAAGCCCACGGTGAAGGAATCAACTTGGCCTAGCTAATATCAAAGTTTGGCCAAATATGATGATAATTATACGCCCAAGGCCGAAGCCAAGATGGAGGTACAAGCCTAATCCATGTTGAAGCCCAGTTTATTCGCGAGGATGGTTCGGACTGTAGGAGTAGGCCGCATGAAAATAGGTGGCCCGGCCACATACGAACTCCGTTTTGGGTGTTCTATAGAAAGCTAAGGAGATAGGATTTCTAACCCAACAAGAATCATGACCAAATACACTCAGAGTCGACGGGAATTGTTGAAACATTAGGACGACCAGAATCTGCCAGGATTTATACGGCATGTTTCGATTGATATTTGGAAGCTTCACGAGGATCTAGACCAATAAGAGGAAGTGCCCAGATCACTTTATCCACTACAGGAATCTGATTAATTTTTGGCGGCCAAAAACCGCCGAAAATAAGGCCTTTCCCGCCGAAATAGCTATTTTCGGCGGCAAAATGCTTATTTTTGGCGGTATACTTCTGCTGAAAGAGGATTGCCGAAAATAAGGCTATTTTTGGCGGCAAAATTTCGGCGGCAGCTGTTGGCCGCCGAAAATAATACCATAATTTTCGGCGGCCCACCATCCACCGCCAAAAATAGGCCAGGACTATTTTCGGCCGCCCGCCCCCCTGCCGTCGAAAATTAGCCATTCCCAGGGCCAAAACAGACCCTAAATAGTGTTTTCTCCCCAGAATTTGACATTATATACAAAAACACACATATCAACAATTGTTCACATCCACAACCATGCTCATACACAAATATATATCCATACACAAGTCTTCAAACAATCCATAGAACCAAACAAAGTCCTCGAATCCATTTACGAAGTCCAAACACAAGTCCAATTCTCAAATTGCATACACAAGTTCACTTCTCACTCACAATCAAGTCCAATTATCAAATTCCATATACACTTCTCACTCACAAGTGCATTCCAAACGAGTTATTGAACTCACATTTCACCTGGCTCGTTGGAGTTGTGGCCGCTACCTCCGAAGGCAAAAAGATTGTTTACAAAGTCGTGCTGTCCAGATTGTTGGCAAAGAAAACAAATGACACAAATAAGGCCTCAATCCAAGATATGGGACAACATATTGAGACATTAGTATAGCTTAATGGAAAATGATGAAACGAACCTCAGATCTATGTTGTCCGGACCCTGGTGGAGGAGTTTGGTAAGCATTGGACGCCTGCACTCCCGATCCCTATAATAAACTAATTAAGTTAAGCTATAAAGTTTGCTGGAATTGAAAAGGCTACGATCACTTAGATAGCTAAGGTTGAGCAACTTTCACCTGAGCTGCTGGAGAAAAAGGCATCTCAAACGTTGCCCACCACGGCGGTACTAGTGGCGGTGTAGGTTCTGGCATGACAAATGTCATCCCCTGCGGGTACATTGCCTGCAGAATTCAACACGTTAATAACATGTTTTGATAATGATAGAATAGTAATAGTTGACATTCATACTCACTTGAATCGCCGCCATCTGCTGTGTGTGAAGACATTCTATATGAGCTTCCTGCAGCCTCTGAAACTCCTCTTGAGCTTTCTGAAATACATCACGCTTCTGAAGCTCTTGATGCAGTCTCATTCTCTATCTCAGACGTGGTGCGGCGCTGGCAGCTGCTACTACCACCCGAACTCTGCGAGGAAGACCCCCTCTGGACTTGTCTCGAGTCGATCATGCCATTGAACATGGAGTACCTTCAAATTTCAAACATTGTGTTAACACTGGGACTAATTTATATTGAACACCAACTGAACAACACCATCCATATTGTCATCTTACGTACCGTCCATGTGTCTTGCGCCACAGCTATCATACACAGCCTGAGCGTCGACGGGTGTGTTCCTCCAATCAAATCCTTCACCATGACATCTGACCATCGCCTCCCCATATTCCTTCTGCAAGTACAAACCAACTATACAAGTTAGCTATGTAAAATATTGTGAGAACTAATTTAAAGCGCTGACCAACTAACCAATCGCTCTGTGGCCAACGGAGTACACAATTGGTAAGGCTAGGAAGGGTCTGGTCCCCTATGTGCCATAATATACATGTCTATGTCCTTTGGCGCCTCTCCAGTCGTAGCAGCCTGTATGTAGACGTTAGAATCATATATTTACGAATACTTGAGAGACGAAACATAAAGCAGTTTCTTACCATGCGTTGAGCCTTTCGACGGTATCCGTCACCCCCAAGCTTATGTGATGCATTCTTGGTCCCTGCATTTCTATGCTTCTTTGATCACTCTTAAAATTCTGATGATGCCCACAGCTCACAAAGTGCCTTGTAAGGACCTGCCTGATCTTCAAACAGTGGATGTGCGATCTGCATGTACACAAGTTAGTATATCATAATAACAATCACAATATCTGAAGCAACAACACAACTCTCAAATAAGGCTATTACCGTTCTATACTCCTCAGCGGTCAAGTAAATCTTTGAACAATCACGAAAACGGCCCAATTGCTGCCCTTGACCCTTAAGCCAAGCGTTTGTTACCTGAAGCCGAAGGTTGGAGAATAAATCCTTACATACCTTCATCACAGCTTGGTCAAGAACTTTATTTGCATAATCCTCCTCTGAGGGATCCACACGGAAGTATTTCTGCAACATTAAACAGTTAATACAAGGAATCAATAGACAATAGAAAGAATCAGCATAATAAGAATCAAACAATAAGTAAAAAGAATTTTACCCAGAATTTGTTTTTCACGAGCCCCTGAATACTTCCACATGTAACATGTTCAGCAAGTGCAAAATGCTTCCAAGTTGTGACGGGTATAGTCTCACCATTTTTTACCACTACTCCTAGGTTGTGCACACGAATAAGTTTACCCAGCAGGCCGTTAGGAGTCCTACGGTGACCTGTCCCGTCCCAAGTCACATCCTCCCATTGCCTACAAAACAAAATAACATTGAAGACATGTCATGTGTAGAACCTATTTAAGTAAACTACTCATAATGACCATACCCATCACCGATTGGTCTGACCAGCTTCCTATCCCCGTTGGCGGGAATAGGAGGAGGGGGGCATAGTGGCTCTTCCTAGTCCCTTCCTCTGAACCACCTCTTCTGAACCATCCCCACCGATGAGGTCCTCATCAGCTCCAGCCTCATCCTCCTGCCCAGCTCCAGCCTCCTCATCCTCCTACCCATGCCCAGCAGCTCCAGCCTCCTCATCCTCCTGCCCAGCCTCCTCATCCTCTTCACCCTACAAAAGTAAACATGAGATAAGTTATTAAACATATATGAAAATTATACATATAAAACTCTATGCACATATGTACCTCAATTCTTTGAAGGGCGACAGGAACTCCCTACAAGTTTGGGTCCACACACCTCAACAAAGCCTCATGCCTCGAGCCTGTTGAAGAATTCCCCTGAAAAAGGCTCTTGTTTGGGATCATCTTTCCCGCGAACCCCTTTGCGACTTGCTTGAGCCTACGGCTCATCCTGTTGATAAAATAATAAGAGTTAGTTCAGAATATACATAAAGTACAGAAAGAAATGATTAACAATGCACATAAAGTAAAAAATAATAAAGTACAGAAATGAAATCATTTACTTGTCAAAACTCATCAATGTCACGATTAAGTTGTCTCCTCCGTGCTAAACCCGACCACCAAACTCTTTTCTTAGATGCTTGTCATCTCCATTTGTTTGGAAAACTGATGTCCTCACAGTCTCCGACCAAAGAATCTAGATCCGCACCGGGCTCTACAACGAAAGATGTTGACAAGTCTTCTACTTGATAAACTTCCTCAACTTCATCATCGAAGTTACTAGCACAATAACTAGCATGTGTAGGGGTATATAAACATTCACGGGGATTGACTTTGTGAACTACCCACCAAGTATGGAACTTTTCCTTTGGATAGGTCAAATAATAAACCTGGTCACATTGGTGTGCAAGGACCCAGTTGTTGTTGCCCTTTAGCTTTTCGTTGTGCTTGACTTCAACCATACCATACTGGTTCTCTCGAACCCCTCTAATGGGGTCAAACCAATCACAAACAAAGAAGAATAGTTTTAGTTCCTTTTCGCCAATGAACGTGAACTCGAGAATTTTTTGAATGATTCCATAATAAGTGATTTCCCGTTCTTGTTCATCACTTGCCTTAACCATAACCCTAGAGTTACATATTGCTGCTAGAGGATGAGCGGCTTCAAATGGGGCGGAGCGAAACTGAAATCCATTGACATCATACCGACCATGGCTTCTAACGGTCACCCTTCCCTCTGATAGCTGAACCAAGTCTTTATGGACTTCACCATCAATTTTTATGCACTACATAACAACACATAGTCAGGTTAAGGGAAGTATACTATTGACATGTAATACGAGAGATAAATATGGTACGGATAGGAAGGATTTTTACATAATTCTTCCACCAGGCGATGAAATTTGGTTTTCCATCTATGCCATCTCATCGCATCTTATCTAGTTGCTTGCTCGTGGGTTGCTTCTTAGATGTCTAGTTCTGCCTATCGAACTCACTATACAAAGAATACAAATAGATAAGAAATAGACCAAGATATCAATGGCTATTAAGAAGCAAAGTACTCAACGAACACTTACGCGAAATATGGGTCCATCTGTCTTATATTAGCATACATGTAGAGCAGAGCCGACACTTTTTCTCCCGGCTCAAAATAGTAGGGTGAGCTGGCACTTGCACTTGTTCCAGTGGATTGGAATATTTCAAGGTCAGTGAGAGGAGGTTCTTCGGCCACATTGTATCGCATCGTAGGAGCATTGACACAGTGTTCCTCGGCAAAATATACACTAGAGAAGTATGATATCTCCTTAAGAATAAATGCTTCAGCGATGCACCCTTCAACTCTAGCCTTATTGCCAACCATTGCTCTAAGATATTTAAGGGCCCTTTCAATATGGTACATCCACCTAAATTGCACAAGCCCGCCAACCTTAGCTTCATACGCAAGACGAACAAGGAGATGTTGCATTGGATTAAAGAACCCAGGAGGAAATTTTGTTTCCATTTTGCATATTAGCACATGTACATCTTTCTCTAGCTTCTCCATCTTCTCTTTCTTGATCTCTTTAGCACAGAGCTGTCTATAGAAATTGCTTAGCTCAGCGAGCACAGACCAAACTCCATCGGGCAGGTAACCGTGAAACATCATAGGCAACAGTCTTTCCATGATAATGTGGTAATCATGGCTCTTCAAACCATTAAGCTTCCCGGTCTTCAAATTCACGGCTCGTTTCAATCCTGCTGCATAACCATCTGGAAATTTCAATTTTTTCATCCATCTCAACACTTCTTTCCTCTCTTGTGGTTTAAGACAAAATGGGGCACGAGGTTTACCTCCACTTGCGGTGAGCTCAAGGGTTGGGCGGTTGCAAATCTTTGCCAAGTCCTTTCTGGCCTTTACATTGTCCTTTGTTTTGTCATTGAAATCCATGCATGTGCTTATGACGCTTTCAGCAACATTACGTTCCTAATGCATAACATCAATGTTGTGCGGAAGCTTCAATGCCTTGGCATATGGAAGTTCCCATATTCCACTGATGTGAGTCTAGTTGTGCTTCTTTCCAAACCCTTCATACTCAGTCTTTTCCTCGTTTAGCTTAAGGCATGCGAGGTGATCAATAATTTCTTGTGCGCTTAGCCTTTTTGGTGGTCCCTCGTAGCAGACGGTGTCTTTCCTAAAGCTATCTTTTTCACCTCTGAATATATGATCGGAAGGCAACCAACATCTGTGGCAATCAAAGTAGCAGATCTTTCCACCAAACTCAACACAAAAACATCTAGTGTTAGCACCACATATCGGACATGTCAAGGTCCCATGAATGCTCCATCCAGCAAAGATACCATACGCCATGAAATCATGAATTGACCACAGGTACGCAGCCCTCAAGGTGAATTTCTGCTTCAATGAAATGTCATATGCTTCAACACCTATCCACAGCTGTTTTAACTCTTTGATCAATGGTTGTAACATCACGTTGAGTTTTGTTCCAGGATGTTCTGGACCAGGTATGATTAGGCAAAGGAACATAAATTCATACTTCATGGAAAGAGAAGGTGGAAGGTTGTATGGAATAGCAAACATAGGCCAACAAGAGTATGAAGCAGCCGATTGACCGAAAGGTGTGAAGCCATCAGTTGCCAAACCGAAGCGAATATTCCTCACTTCCTTAGCAAACTCTGGGTCAAAGCTATCCAAAGCCTTCCATGCATCTAAATCACAAGGGTGCACCATGACCCCTAGGTTGTCATGTACACCTTCTTTGGGCCATCGCATGGGTTTAGCCGTTTTCTTTGAGAGAAAGAGCTGCTTAAAGCGTGGTGCCAATGAGAAGGAACGGAGTTGCTTCTGTGCAACTTCTGTCATTACCTTTTCGCTATCCTCGTTTACTACCTCGACATATCTCCCTTTGCCATAGTTTAAGCACTTCTTCTCATCCTTATCATCATCCCAGAAAAGCATGCCGTTGTTTAGACACATATCTATCTTCTCATAGCCCATACCAAGAGCTTTGGTCAACCTCTTGCACTGATACATGTCATTGGGCAACTTATGAGGCTGCGGAAGGACATCCCCGATCAACTGCACAAGCTCATTGAAACACTTGTTCGAGAAAAAATACTTGGACTTGTTGGCAATGACCCGAGTCACAAAAGCTAGGAGCGACACTTTTGTGTGTTCATGCAGCGGCTCTTCCGTAGCTTTAAGGAGCTTGAAGAATTCCTCAACCTCATTTGTAGGAGGATCCTCAGAGTTTAGACCAAACTCCCGTTGTAAAGCTTCTAGCATCTCATCCATTCTATCAACGCCCGCCAAATCATCATCCGTTTCCCCTTTTGTTTCAACTCTAATTTCTTTCTCACCGTGGAAGGTCCACGTTTCATAATCAGGCATGAAACCATAGTCAACCAGGTCTTTGGCTAATTCATATCTATTCCGAAATTTTCCGTTGTTGTGGATGTTGCATGGACACCTGACCCGATTGTGAGTTGTCAAAGAGAAAGCATGGTCAATAAAAGCTTGTGTATTGCTTCTCCACTCAGGTGAGTGACCTTTACCCCCCCACTCTTATCCCAACCATCATACATCCATCGGCGATCGTCGCCCATACTTGAGGCTATAGATTAAAGCAAGTTAGATGGTAAGTTTATTTATTCCAACGTATTGCGGCCCTACATCTATAGGTAAGGATATGTCCTAAACCCACCCAAGAGTGACCGACAGAGCTCGGATTTATGATGAGTTCGCGGGGTTCAAACAAAATTTCGGCAGCATAACCTTGCTGTTCTCCAACTGCACGCCCAAATGTGGTGCAGCGGAGAACAACAGGGTTATGCCACCGAAACTTCACTCAGACCCCGTGGCTCATCATAAATACCACGCTCTATCGGTCACTCCGAGGCTATCCAAAAAAGGGACAATTCCGGACCAGCCACATCTCACGTGCGCAACGCACGTGAGACGTGTCGATCCGAAACGGGTGACGCATAGGTTCCGTGACTTAAGCAATTAAAGTATATTCTAACTAAAACATTTAATGCATGGCATGAGCATATATACATGTTAAACATAGCATAAAAAAGTGATAAGACATAGTATAAGTGCTAACATAACAATCCATGAATCAATACTTAATCAAATAAATTAAGATTAATTGCACTTCTAAATAATCCTAACTTTCGCCGGCACACCGACGAAAATTAACTGCAACTATTATAAGAAAGAGAAGACGCTTCTTACATCGTATACGTGGTCGGTGCGCTACGAGGTTGGTCTGAAAGGAGAGCGCGGTTGGGCAGGGGTGCCGGCGGGTGACTCTGGGACTATGGGGCGGGCGACTCCGGGCAGGGCTCGATCAGCGAGTGCCGAGGAGGGCCTCAGAGGGTGCCGGCAGGGGCACCGCGGACGGGGAGGGCGGCGGTGGCACGCCGGCGAGGGGCAGCGGCGGCGCGCGCGGGCGGCGCTTTTGAGTGAGGGACGACTGTGGTGAGAGGCAGCAGCAGGTGGCGGCAGTGGCGGCGCACGGGCGCGGCGGTGGGGCGCAGCGCACGTGCGGGCTGCGGCGGCGGCGCGAGCGGGAGCGGCTGCGGAGGCGCGTGCGGGCGAGCGGTGGGGCAGCGCGTGCACGAGAAGGAGCGCGTGGGACTGACGGGCATGGGGCAGGCGCGTGGGTTAGGGGCGTACTATTTTCGGTGGCGGGGTCTAGTCGCCAAAAATAGAGACATTATTTTCGGCGGTCGGCCCTGGCAGCCGAAAATATTTTTTGCCGCCGAAAATTTTCGGGTTTCTTGTAGTGATCGAGTCATAGAGTCCTAGTTGAGTTGTAATGTATTTGTTAGGAAAGGGTTTGCGTTGAGGGCTAAGTCACTGGACTATAAATATGTATCTTCTATTAATGAATAAACCAGCGATGATATTGTTATCAAGCAACGGTGTCTCTCTCATCAACTCTTGGCGCATCGCCGCCCTCGCTGCCAGGTTTATTCCCTCCATGTAAGTGCCAAGCTACCCTAGTGGGTTCATCCGCTTCTGCTAGGGTAGCGAAGCTCTTACCGGAACCATGGTGGACGTTGTACTGAAGCATTGTTGATGGCAAGGTCAGCTAGTTATCTCAGTGAATCTCCTTCCAACCTTCGCGGATTGTGAGATTCACAAGTTATCCCGCATGCTATCAATCTGTCTTAATGTTTTCTCTAGTAGATGGCATTAGGGTTTCTTGGTGTCTTGCGTTTATCTTGCATGCGATCAATTTACTGTCTCATTTATTCTTCACGCTATAGAACGGTAACATGTAGCCAAGCATACATAGCTTGTTCGGTTGCTACATTCCATGACATGACGCCACAACATGTGCACATGGTAAATCGAGAGATCGATGTACACTTGGCACCCTGCTTTACATGCTTTAGATGTATCTTCTGTCCTAGATAAACTCTCTTGGGGGTTTGGATCTATATTCATGCACGTGACTTATGTTTTTGGTTAAGGATCTTTCTTGATTGGATTCATATAGTTATATGCATAGCACGTCAATCTAGGGGAGTCACATCGTCTAGATCAGGATTTACGTAGGGTTTATCTTCTTGCTGCTTTATTGATATATTAACCCAATCTACAGCAAGAAGACATTCGACTAGTCTGAGCTGATCCACTCGGAGGCCTTAAGCTGAACCACGCGATCAGCTAGGATTTTACGCTTGTTTGCCTGTCTGTGTACCTGCAGGGCAACCCTCTGACCTCCACATCCTCCCTGGCTAGTAGGTCAAGCCAGGTGGCACGCCTAGAACCCCATCGGATCCGCTTGGAGGGTCAACCATAGCAATAGCATACTTCCTGAATCCCTTGTGTGTCTCTCACCTGAACCCCAGCGGTCTTAGGTGACAACATGAGGTGGAGGCCTTCCTGAGTGTTTGTGCTTCCTCTTTCGGTTCCCAATGTGGAGTTGTGCTTGACACATCATCTCTTGCTTGTAGCTCGAAGTTGGTGGTCTTTGGAGACGATCACAGGCCGGGCGGCCAATGAGGTGGGCCAGGCGGCCTACGACTTAGTCCTTGGTGCAGTCCTTAGTGCTAAGAGGCTATGGGGAGGTCAGGCGGCTTGCCCACCTGGTTGGACGCCTAGGGGACTTGGTCGGGCGGCTAGGGTTTTGCCAACCCTTGTCCAACCTTCCATTGTTGCACCTTGTTTCACCATGTTTTGCATATATTTAAATCGTGACACGTGTTCGTACAAGATCTTTGTACACAACTCGTGGAACTAGTAAATATGTATGAACTACATAAAAATCACACTTAAAACATGAGTATTGGTGGTCGAAATAGGTTATAACAACTGCCAACACCCCCCACTTAGATCTTTGCTCGTCCTCAAGCAAACAAGAATTCGGCAAGGTGTAGAGGGCATATAACAACCATAGTCTTAGCGAGCACAAGAGTTACACCCAAGTTGGTTCATCTTCCCTAGGATTTCAATAGTGGCTACACTTTGATTTTGGGATGTTGAGACTAAGAACAAGTTCCAGCTATCACAACAATTTTCTCCCAACTGTGAGCAAAAGAGGTTTTCACTTTTCAAAAAGGATGGTGCTATATTCCTTTGTTCTCAAGATCACCTCTCAATCACTCAAAGGGTGAGAGTTCTTAGTTTCCTTCCCTCCTAATCTAAGTTTCGGTGGAGCTAGAAAGAGAGGCCGTCTTATCATGTTTGTATCACCAAGTCAAATCAAGTTTCAAAGTAAAGAGTATGAACCAACTCAAAGATTTTGGCTATGTGCAAGTGTGGAGGAAAGTTATTGGTGAGTGTGCTTTTCTATTCCCCTTTTCGATGCAAGAGAGGGCATAGTGAAGACCGAAAGGGCGACATAGATGGGGGGTGAATAGGTCGACACCTAAAACATGCAACCCCAAAAAACCTCTCTTCTCTCCAGAGCAAGATCATGTAGCAACTGAGTGCTACTGATCCCTGGACCCAAAGAGGCAGTGAAATAGAAGAAGAAAGTCGCTCAAACGCCCACGGAACGGATGAAAGCGAAAGAAACCAAAACCTAGGTTAGCAAGCCTTACCAGCCACTCTACACAATCAAGTGCCTCTCTAGATCAACTGATGAGTTTGAGTTTGGGCATGCAGTAGAGAGACACCAGCCAAAAGTCTCAGCAAAACACCCAAGCAAAAAGAGCCAAAGAAGGCCAAAAGCTAGTCTCTGCCAGACTATCCGGTATCTTACATAGGATTGTTCGGTATCCATCGCACTATCTGGTAGAGTAAGCCGGACTATCAAGTAACCACACCCGGCACAGCCAAGCACCAGATTATCTGGTGGCCCTCACCGGACTATCCGGTAGAGTCCACCGGACTGTCCGGTAACCTACCGGACTATCCGACAGAGTCTGCGAGACTTGAGCTCCCAAAACCTAAACTTGACCAAATCTCCTCCAAACTTTAAGAAATTCGGCACAGCCTATCTAGACCCTATTCTAAAGCTTTTCTCAAAAGATCTACTGAAACAGATCACGAGATTAGCGGGAATTTTAGATCTCATGGAGGGGTGAGTCTTTGGGCAAGAAAGGGGAAAACTCAAATTCGACTTGCTAGTGGCAATCCTATAGGATTGAGATATTCTTAGACAAAATCTCCACTTCCTTGCAAGTCTAGAACAGCAAAAGAGAATGGGAAATCTCGTAGGCAAACAAAAGCACCAAAAGCCTTTGAGATTTCACCCAAAAACCAAAGGGAAAGGGAAGGGAAGGAAGACTAAAGCTTTAGCCACGAAATCCATATATTTCTTCACCAAATTGGTCACAAGATCTGAGTACAAGTTGTGGAATTTGTTCCCTAAGCTGCCTCCCACTTCCTACCCTCTTGGAATGGGGATAGATCACTCTAAGACCGTCTAAACTTGAAGCTCTTGCTTGGAAACGAAAATGGATACCTAAACCTAAGTCTAAGCAATCCCTAAACCAGCCAAGAGGGGCTGCTAATGGTAGCCACCTCCTTATTTATACTACAGACTAAGCCCTAAGGCAGTTTTGCACTTGACTCCCTATATTATAGACTCTTACAAGAAGGCCCATAGGGGCTAGAAAAGAACGCAATAACTCAGATGAACGGCCACGATGGAGTCCTTGCAACTTCGGTTTCTCCGCCTTGTCTCGATTTCCTCCACGTGTCCAGTAGCTCATCCCTCAGGGGTAACTCTAGTTTTGGGATACCGGCAAACACGTCCCTTGGTTTGGGAAACGATAGTTGGGCCTCTAGTCTTGCGTGATTTTACGGCTCACGACACCGTCCCGCACTCAAGGTCTCTCTTATGGACTGTGCGTAACTTGGGCCTCAACAAAAGCCACCTGCCGGTCTCATCGGCAGGGATTTTGTCATGGCTCGGTCACACTCAGGCGCCGCCATCAGGTCACACTTAGGTGGACTTCTGCTCGCTCTTCCTTTAGCAAGACTTCAATGATGACAAGTGCTCATCACAGATAGGACAAAAGACCAGACTTGGTACACTTGAGTCCCTCAATCTTCCCCTTGATGAGTGCCTTGTCAACACCCTCACCGACCATCTGAAATCATAAACAAAGAAAGAATAGCGTAACAAAGAACAACAGAAGAAAGAAAAATAAAGAAAATACACCCAAGCGCCCAAAACCCAAAGAAAGGCAGAAACGGGAGCACTAGAAGTGAACAAAAGCCAAGCCAAAAGATTGGCCCCCTAAGACAAGGGTAATTTTTCAACACAACTGATCAACAAAGCATGACCCCTTAAGAAAGAGGCAGGGTTGAATACAGTCATGCTAGAAGCAAATGACCAGCTCCTCCAGAAAGAGGCAAAGGTTCGACATAGCTGGCCAAAAGAGCATGCTAAAACTCCAACTCCCCTGCATTTTAGCCCATCTCACAATGCAAGCTCTCCCCCTCTAATGATGCAGTCTCCCAACTCTCCAAGAGGTTACCTCTCCCCCTTGGTTGGTGACTCTGCTCTCCCCTTTGTTGACAATGCACACATCAAGTCCCATGAGAAAAATGTTGTGCAAATGCAACTAGGTTAAACAAAGAGCTCAAAAGGGATGGAAAACTAGCAAATACAAGTTCTAGCATAAAGAGCATGTGAGGGCAACGGGGCATGCAACAAGCTCAAGAGAACCTATCTACTGAGGTCAAGAGCAAAACATGATTTTCAGATTTAGTTTAAAAGAAAGCATCACCAACATGAGTAGCATCTAACAAGATGGGCATGAACAGCAAAATGTTAACAGTGCATACAAGGTGTGCTAATCCTATCCTAAGCATATCGAACACGCCATAAGTAATTCAAAAACTTGCAATTTCAGATTTAGCATTTTCATTTTAAGCAGAATTTAAACATGTGCCAGGGGTTATTTGCTTGTCATGCCACTTCATACCAACTAATGCAAAGCCTAAGCCTAGAAAGACCATCAGAAGCTTAAGACACAGTTTTAGTCATCCATAGCCCGATCTAAGTTCTCACCAAAGTGCAAAAGTGAGTGTTGGGGCCGAAGGTTTTAGCCCCTAGAGCTTCGGATGCCTTGTTTGTTTTGAGTTTTAGGTTGCGTTGAAAAGGTGGTGGCCATATGCCAGATGTGAAATGTAACGACCTTTACGAAGGAGGAATGAAGTCTCAATCCAAAGCTTTGAGTTGCATGTCGTCCAAAGGTGACAAAGGGAGATAGGCTTCGAAGCATGAAGGGACAAGGAAGAAGGCATTGACAGACAGGAGTCGCTTGTTAAACGCTAGCGTGTTCAATTTGGCTTCGTATGAAGAATTACAACACACACCTTGTACCATGAATAGAGAGTCAATTGTCAAAAGGGTATGCCCAGGGGCACTTGTGTAAAATCAGAGAAAAGTAGACTATCGGTTGAACCCTAAAAATACCGGGGAGACCAACCGACAGGGACAGGCTTTTTTGGCAGCAACACTTGTACGCCTCTCATTGAATGTGACGTCAGCCCTAATTTTGGGTCTGAAGGTATAATGAACGTATTTTCACAACATCATCACATTTTCCTTATGTTTCAGCCCCTTAGATTCTTAATTCCAATACCTTCGTATCGGGCAAAGAGCTCCCGTCCCTCTTGTCATTGTTGTTATCGATTTCGTATTGATTTGATCTCAAGGACTCCAAAGAGAGATATCCTTCATGTTTGATGTTTCCATGTTGTTGTTGCGTGATGCGATGACAAGTCCCCAACATTTGGTGCCCACCTGAGGAGTACCCTCACCACGGATGAATGAAACCACCTCATCCGAAGGCGATGCGAATTCCCAGGAGGGAACTTCGGCGCAAGAACACCAGAATGCCAAAGATCCTCCCAGGGATGATGAAGCGCATGAGGAGAATGATGTTGATATGGAAACACAAGAAGATGGAGAGACAATGAAACAACAAATTGTAGAACAAAAAAGAAAGGCATCTCAGGAACTGGCAGCATTACTGGACATCGACGATGAGGAGCTCGCAGAGCTCGAACAAATCAATGAGGAACTGTAGATTAGGAGGTAGAAGTTGGCAAATAGAAGAAGCTTCGGGTTACACCCAGGGAAACCGGCAAAAGAGCCACCAGCAACATGACCAAGTTAGGCAAGATCAAAATCAGAATTTACCTGAGAACTACATATTTGATGTCACATCACCCTTGTCATAGGAATTGCAGGCGGCACCTTGGCCGCTTGGTTATAGACGAACCATGTTGCCCACTTATGATGGTCAGTCCAGTCCTAACCAGTTCATGCTAAGCTACGAAGCAACAGTGGCTTCCTTCGGAGGGAACAGTGCTGTATTGGCAAAATCATCGGTAATGGCTTTACAAGGAATCACTCAGATGTGATATTCGTCATTAAAGCGTGGGTCCATCCATTCGTGGCAGCAGTTCAAAGAAGCTCTCCTCACAAACTTCAAAGGTTTTCACACTCAAGAAATGACATCTCAAACATTGTTTGCATGCAAACAAGAACCAAGCGAAGCCTTACAGAGTTACTTCAGAAGATTCTTAAATATTAAAGCTCAGGCAACAGGAGTCTCTGATGAAGTTGTCATTGATGCTGCCATCAATGGGCTCAGAATTGGACAATGTGCGCAATACTTCGTGCGAAAACCGTCGAAGTCATTGGTTGAGTGGCACACAAAAGTGGATGAATTCTGCAGAGCAAACAATGATCTGCAGTTTAGCCAACAGGAACAGTAAAGGATGAGGGAAACATACCAGTAGCTCAACATAAATAACAAGCAACCTTCGGGGCACCTGATCAATCCTGAAATCAAATTGTATTCAACATTGAAGAAGAAAAGTCTGAGTTCAAACAAGAAAAGAGGCCACATCGAGGTGGACACAGCTTCAGAGGCGGTCGAGGAGGAAGAAACTTTGGAGGAAGGAACTTCAAGAGAAAAACACAAAAAAAATTGTTCTGCATATTTTGTAGAGAAGACAAAGGCCACACCACCAAGTATTGTGAAATAACAATTCAAAAGAAAAAAGATTTGAGTGAGCAGCTATTGCAGTCTGTTCCAAAGGATACAAACCACGTTCAGCAGTATTGCCCAGTCAATTACGCAATACCAAACATCCATGCTTTTGCCTATACTAAGAGGCAAGCTCTCCCACCATCGCCTTCGGGCACACAGTCATCTTCGGTATACAGCCAGCAACAAGCCTTACCAGCACCACCTTCGGGACCTTTTCCCACTATAACTTATCCACAGGACCAAGCTTTGCCTCCTCCGCCCCCAGGACCACCACCTCAGCAATAGTGGTATGCTTCGAATCAGTACCATCAGCAAGCCCCGCAAAGTTACTCAGTCATGCCCTTGCAACAACAGTCTTTTCAAGAAAAGATAAAAGAAGAAGAGGTTGCTGAAGTGCAAATGGTTAACAGCATAGTACCTGCTACGAAGCATATATTCCCTATAATGGGAGGCTCAAGCCTTGAGCCTGAATCAAAAAAGCAGAAGAAAGAACATCAAAGGAGGGTACACCACATTGGAGTACAAGGGCCATACATCAAAACAAAGTGGTTACATATGCCAATTACATTCGATCAAAATGACCTTCCGCTGAAAGACCACCCGCATGATGATGCAATGGTTATCAACTACAATACTGGGGGCCATGTCATACACAATGTTTTAGTAGACAATGGTAGTTCAGCAGACATCTTGATGGCCAAGGCATATAGGCAAATGAACCTTGGTGATCAAGCCCTAGAGCCTGCCACAAATCCACTATGTGGTTTCAGAGGAAGAAAAGTTGAAGCCTTGGGACAAATAGCATTGCAAGATTCCTTTGGAGAAATCACTAATCCAAGAATAGAATGCATCACTTTTGATGTTGTTGATGTCAACTACCCTTACAATGCAATCCTTGGCAGGGGAAACCTTAACAATTTTGAAGCCTTCCTGCATCCAGCATACCTAGTCATGAAAATACCCGGTTACAAAGGGGTGATCTCAGTTCATGATAGTCAGGAAGATGCTAGAAGGGCCAAAGGTAACTGGTAACTAGGAGACAAAAAGATACACAGCATTGAGGAAGGGCAAGCTAAAGTTCAGAAACAACCATTGGTAAAAGAAAAAGTAGAAACAGCTGAACAGCCGAAGCAAGTTGTTCTTGATGAGAATAGACTAGATCAAACAGTGATTATAGGAACCCAGCTCTCAGAGTGAGAGGAGCAGACCTTAAAGTCATTTCTTGAGTCTAATAAAGATGTTTGCTTGGTCTGCAAAAGACCTTTGTGGTATAGATCGAAACATCATAGAGCACGCTTTGAATGTGGATCCACACATTAAACCCAAGAAACAAAAGTTGAGAAAAATGTTAGAGGACAGAGTAGAATGTGCGAAGTCTGAAGTATACAGACTGCTCGAAGCTAGAGTAATTAGACCAATTGAATATCCTAAGTGGCTAGCAAATGTTGTCATGGTGAAAAAGCCAAGTGGAAAATGGCGCATGTGCATTGATTTTACTGATCTTAACAAAGCTTGTCCGAAGGATGAGTTCCCTCTTCCATATATCGACAACCTTATGGATGCAGCTGCAAATTCTGAAATGATGAGTCTACTAGATGGGTACTAAGAGTATCATTAGATCTGGTTCCGAAGGGAGGATGAACCAAAAACAATCTTCGTCACTCTGTTGGGCACGTATTGCTACATAAGAATGCCCGAAGGTCTAAAAAATGCTGGCGGCAGCTTCAATAGAATGACAACAAAGGTAGCTGGATATCAGATTGGTAGAAACGTGTTAACATATGTCGATGACATCATAGTCAGAAACATAAAAAGAGAGGATCACATTGCAGACTTGTGGCGGAACCGCCGATTTAATCCGAGCTAAGCACACCTGCCACCTCTGGCTTGCAGTGCGATTAGACCGAACTAAACCCGGTCGTCCGTCGAGAGTCATTCGACTCCCGATATTACCTTTTCCCAGAGGAACCGACATCATACACATCCGACTCACGATGGAGCCACAACAGAAACATCATCACAGGCAGTTAAATAGCGTAAAAGTAGATTTATTTACAAACCAGTTTTTACATAAAATACCAGTCCAACATAATATTATACGGTAGCAAGTTTGAAAGTTTCTCGCAGCGGAAAATATAAGTTTAGGTCACCATGTTATCACCAAAAGTTTTGCATTGGAGGTACAACATCGAGCCCACCGATGTTGTCCTCGTGCCACTTAGTCACTTCATCCTACATGAGGGCATGCCCCGCCTCCAACACAGGTGCACACCATGAATTCCATACCTGCGCTCAAAATGTGGGGGCAAACCCTGAGTACTAATTACTCAGTAGGTCTTAATGGATTTGGCTTACGGCTGACGCGAAGCAGCTTACTAACAAGTAGATCCTTAGCTTTTAGTTTTTAACAGCAACTTAATTAATATAAATAACAAGTTTCATTGTCTCTATGATTGCCAACATAGCAGTAAGTCTTTGTAAGATAATAACTCAGCTCAAACATGTAGTATTCCAAAAACCATAAGTATTAAGGTACTGAGAGTTCAAGTAATTACTACGTTGAACGTCAAAGGCATAGGCATTCCCACACCTGGTGGGCATCAGCGATTCGAATCGGTTTTTAATTCCCGGGAATAACTATCATGCCAGGGGTATATGCTTACTAGCCATCGCGTTCCCACATATAGCCCCCATCTCCACCTGTCTTGTCCCAAGATTCAAAGCGCCCTCACCTAACCCCCGGGTTGTGCCCCCTCAGGAGCGATACCACGGCCGCACCAGGTCAGCCCTCCCTTAGGAGCGATACCATGGTCGCACCGGGTCAGCCCTCCCTCGAGTACAAGCGCCCCCGGGCCCAACGGCCTCCAGCAAGTGGATGAGCGGAGCCTCGAAAACTTCGGACAAACCCAGGTAAGACTTCACCGGTCCCATTTCCCGGTTAAGCACTCTAGCAATGTTATGCCGACCAATAGGCGAACAGCGAACGGGCCTTATGCGACTCGGGCGGAGTCCGGATACGACATCACGAATAGTAAATACTGAAATAAAATCTCCGCCCGGTCTCCATTTTCTTCATGAGCAACAAATACAAGTGATATAACTGTAAGCTTTTGGTTTTGAAAATACCTACGCGACGAGTACACACACTCGTGTCTACTCGTACCTAGCAATTTCTAGGCATACTCGTCCTACGAACTCTATGTATAGGTGCTAGGGCCAAGGCGGCCAGGAAGTCTAATGCACTTGGTTCCAAACAACTCCTAATGCATATGCGTAATCATCAAGTATAACTTATTTGCTGGGAGAGTAGGGTCCTGCCTACCTTCTTCACTAGGGTCAGTAGCTTCCTCCGGAGCGTAGTCGGGTTCCTGCTGCTGGTCCTCTGACTCTGGGTGCAGTTCCTCTTCCGGCTCCGTCACGATCGGTTGGTCCGATGGTGGTTCTTCGTTCGCGGAATCTATATGCATATCAGGATGCAAAAGGAGTATGTATTACTGTAATGCTTCTTCACGATGCAGATGTAGATGCGATGCGGGGAATCATGATGTATGGAAAAGAGTTACGCATATTGAGGCGAAAGTTGTTTCGCACTAAGAAATCGTACAAGCCATCATCTACGACAGCTTAGCTTGTCACATAAAATAACGTGGTGTGTGACTGAGTTGCATCGATTTATGCGAAAAGATCGATGTCTACTACCATCTAGAACTCTTTTATGCTATAAGGAGCACAATAAACTAGGTATAACCATTTAGAACCTAATTTTTATATAAACAACATTTCTTCATTTATTTCCATGCTAAAAACACATGTAGGGGCAAAATGGTAATTAGCAGTGGACATTTGAGCTACCAAAATTTTTATAGAGCCTACACAGAATAAAAAGGTCTCTGCCCAAATTTCACAATTTTTGGAGTTCATTCTAACCATATTTTCTATTTATCGAGGTTTTTCATGCTTGCACAAAAACAGGGGCAAAACTGTCTTTTCCTACTCAACCATCATACCCATCCTATAGATCTATTTATTAGGAACACAATGCAACAAAGTTTGCTATTTTTGGATTTTTATACACTTTATTATGATTTTTCAAAGTTTCAGCCTTTTTTAAAAGCATTTTAATCGAAAATACACAGACTCAGGACCTATCTATAAATATCCATAGCCCCTGAGGGTTCCCGTGCAAAATTTACAAGACTCAGTGCACCGTGCGGTGGACTGATTCGCAAATAACGGAAAAAGCAGGGGCCGGATCTGAAATTTGCCCGGCCCCCTTCTTCTTCCTCGCGTCGGCCGCGGCCGCGCGGGAGGGCGCGCGCGCGCCGGCGAGCCGGGGCTCGCCGCGGCCGCGACACGAGTTGGAGAAGGTGTTCCCCGTACGGGGCTTCTACCTTGGGGAGGCGGTGACGGCGGAGACGGCGTGGACGAGGCGGGCGACGGAGATGAACCGAGGGTGAACCGGCGCGACGCGACGTCGAGGCGAGGTCGAACCTCGGCGTCCGGGCGGGGAACGGCGACGAGGACTAGGGCGCGAGGTGCGCGGGAGTGAGGCGAAGGTCGCGGGGTAGGTGGGGAGGCTCGGGAAGCGACGGAGGGTGCGGCGCGAGCTCGAGCTCGGAGCTCGCCGTCAATGGCGGCGCGAACTGGCGCGGGCGGGGAGAAGCGGAGAGGCCGAGCGGAGGGAGCCTAGGCACGCGAATGGGGTCGGGGAAAGAGGCCGGCCCTCGCCTTCGCCTTGGAGGCGCGCCTTGCGCGCGCTGTCCGCGCGCGGCAGGGGCGCGTGGCCGCGGCGGCCGAGAAGGCCGGCGCGTGGCCACGGCCGCTCGGCGCGCAGCGCCGCGTGGGCGCGCGCGGGCGGCGAGAGAGGGGAAGGCGCGTGGGTGAACCCAGTCTATGGACCGGTGGGACTGACAGGTGGGACCAAGGACGGAAACAAAGATCAGGGTGCATGGACTGGGTGCACGGAGCGAGGGGCCGGGGATCGACCCATGCGCTGGCGCGGGCGGGGCTGACAGGTGGGTCCCGCCTGTCATACAGACGAGAAAATAAAAGAAAATCGAAAAAAGATAAACCCCCTTTGACCAGCTGATTAGGTTTCTGAATTTTGCAAATTTGACCAATTTAGGAGCCGAATTTGAAAAAGACCCAATTGAATGAAATGTTGTACATTTTGAAATCTACAACTTTGTCAAAAGGACCTATACCAGATTCCAAATACAAAATGATTTAAATTTGAAAATAACTTGCTGACTCCTGTTTGACCAATTAAAACCCCCAACTTGGAAATTATAAAAGTCCATTTTAGGTACATTTTCATGAAAGGTGAAATATACCAATGTTGCATAGAATCTCATGATCTACAACTTTGGTATTCATGACATGGCAAGATTTTGAATTTTGTTTCACAAAATTTTGAATTTACCAAACAGGGCTGAATTTTGCAAAAGTCACATTTTCACATAAAATGACCCAAAACTAGATTTCAACAATCATGCATGCCAAAACACAAAATACCAAAGTCATTCCTTATGGAATTTCCTACAAGTTTGGCATGTAAGGTTTTATAAAAATCACAATGGTATTAAAGTTATATCCACAATACAAACATAGCTTTTTCTGAAAACTAGGTTTAGTTGCTCAATTGACCTAGTTTATGCATGCTTTTCAAGATAAAAGGCCTCTGAAAAAATATCATTATGCTAATGTTTTTAGTGCAATGCATTGGAGATGCCTAGGGCATCACAAGACTTGAAGGAAACCTTTGTCAACTTTAGAAAAGCGGGGCTGAAACTTATCCTAGAAAAGAGTGTTTTTGGCATTTCAAAGGGGAAGTTCTTAGGGTGTTTGGTATCAGCAAAAGGCATAGAAGAAAATCCCACAAAAATTGAAGCTATCCTTCAGATGCAACCTCCAACATCAAAGAAATCCATACAGAAATTGACAGGGAGGCAGGCATCCCTTAACAGGTTCATATCCAGATCAGCAGAATGAAGTTTGCCATTCTTTGAAGTTCTATCTAGAACTAACCCATTCTCTCAGGGGGAGAAGCAACAAAAGGCATTCAAAGATTTTAAAAAAAATATTTGGTGCATTTGACAACGTTATCATCACCAGAACAAGGGGCCCCTCTGTTGTTGAATGTCGCTGCAGCACCAGCCGTGGTCAGTGCTGCTCTCATGTAAGAAAAAGAAGTTGAGGGCCTGAAGAAACAAAGACCATTGTATTACGTGTTCGAAGCACTTACGCCTACGAAGATGAATTACTCAGAAATAGAGAAGGTTGTCTATGCCGTTGACATGGCTTCATGAAAGCTCCAACACTACTTTCAGGTTTCAACATAATTTTACCTTCGTCACAACCACTCAGAGATGTACTTCGAAATAGAGAGGAAAGTGGGGTATATTGGCCAAAATAAAGACAAAATGCATACATACATATGGTTCGTACACAAAAGATCACTACATAGGTTCAAACAAGGTACTTTGGAGCATACACTTATCTAATCTTCCCTTAAAATAACATCTGCGGCAACTCCATCTATAATATCATCTACAACAATGTTTAGGATGCAATCCACATTATAATGGCTAAGAACATCCAAAACAAATTTATAAGGGCTTCGACCCGCATACACAATGATCGTCTTGCAGGTAATGTTCGATACTGATGCCTGGTACCCAGGAAAATATCACGTCAAACATTTACAACCCCTATCAGCAAAATATATTTTTCATCAATATTCGAAGTTACACCTCGGATTGTCTTGCATCTGGTTTCGGGGGCTGCCCTGATTTGAAAGGCTGTACTGGCTTCGGAAGTTCATCTGTCGGGGTCGTTCCTTGGGTGGCAGCACCGACCGTCCGTGTGTTGGTAGTTTTAGCAACATACTGCACATCTGCTAGCAGACATCGCTTCTTAGCATGCTTCAAAGCCGCCCCCTCAACCTAGAAACAAAGAAGCCGCAAAATCAGCAGTTAGGCTGAAAAAAGAGGAGGGGATAGCAAAACCTACAAAAAATGTATATACTAACAGCCTACCTCTTTTCGACGGTCGCGGATCTGTTCGACAATTTTGGATTCAAGACATTTCTTCCACAGCAAGCTGTAGACGCGTCGTCCAACATTTTCACAGTCCTGAGTACACTTGAAACATCATCGATGGTGCAGACAGGAAAGGCCAGTGTTACGGCTCTTCCATTGTGTGTGCAACCCTGAGCTCCAAGGGACGAAGCAAAAGCCTTAGCTCAGCCATGGCGCAGTATCCTTCATATGAATTCATGACCTCAGGTATTGCCGCAACCTCTTTATCTACCCAATGTAAAGCTCCTACGGATTCACTTCAACAAATCCTTGAGTCCAAGGATGGGCTCCGATGCTTGACATAATCGAATGAACGACGGAAGTGCAAGAAGAAATCTTGTTAAAAAGAGCTTTGTCTTCCACATCTTTTTTCAGCTTGAACGATTCAAGCTCTGCTTGTAGGACTTCGAGCTCTTTGTCCTTGTTTTCAATGTTGGTCCGAAGCTTGTCCGCTTCCTACGCTTGTAGCTCAGCATCCTTTTTAAGAACTTCTATCATGTTTTTGGCAGTTTCTCTTGCTTTCTTTTCATGGCCTAAAACCTTGCTGGCTTCTGAAGCAGCAGATGCCTATTTTTCCAATTCATCGGCAAGCTCAGAATTTTTATCTTCAAGAGACTTTACATTGGTCCGTTGCAAAACAATCTCGTTCATCAGCTCTTGGACAATCTTGTCATGGGCAGCATGTTCCTTCTTTTCATCTGCCTCGTGCTCACAGGGAATGTTGCCAATTCGCGTACGAAGGTCATTGATTTTAGTAATCTTAGATAAATTCTCTAGATATTGTTTTTTAGAGAGAGTCTTCGAAAGGAGCAGGGCCTGCAGGTACATAATGAAAATTAGGATCATCATAATGAACTGTAAGAATAAGTAGACAATGGAAGAAAGAATCATACCTTTGCACTGCATTAAGCTGCCTAGCTATTGTTTTAAGAGGAAGAAAATTATCTCTTTTTCAGCATCGGGAAGGCAGAACAGATTCCCCAGATCATCTGCTATAATCATATCAGCTTCGAGACTTATGCAATTCAAGGCCTTTGCAAAGTCACCACCGAAGATATGGCAATATTTTTCATATTGAAGCTCATCAGAAAGTTTGTGTAGCCATTTGCTTTCCTCTTTATCAAGACCTTCGGAGCCAATAACTCAAAACAAACCAATGTCGTTGATATCGGCAGTGCCTTCGGAAACACCCTCTTTAGACATATCGGTTGCATCAATTTCTATAGGTTTAGCTCGTAGGTCTGTTAGAACTTCCACTATATCCGCCAAAGCGGACTTGGGATCATGTGCTTTTTTCCAAAGATGCAGCTCCTAAAGCCTCTATCCCCAGTTACGCGATCGTTTTGGTGCAGCTAGTGGCCGTCTGCTCAATGTTGGTTGTTTCTAGCTTGTCTTCAGCTTGTGCTTTGTATTTGGGCAAAGCTCCTATGGACTCCTCATCGTTTATAACATCAAATGGGTTGGGAATTCATGGAATTCCCTCAGATTCCATAGCTGAGGCGGTAGGGTATGACCTTGTTGGCCATTTCCATGA
Organism: Paspalum vaginatum; assembly: GCA_030272315.1. Taxonomy (NCBI): domain Eukaryota; kingdom Viridiplantae; phylum Streptophyta; class Magnoliopsida; order Poales; family Poaceae; genus Paspalum; species Paspalum vaginatum. The sequence continues at coordinate 22,210,926 of CM059019.1, read as the reverse complement.
CGCGAGAGTCAAGAGGGCTCAAAACATGAGACAGACCGATGCTGCCAACCATTGAATGTATCATTCTATTTGCTTCGGAAGTTGCCCCATGAGATATGTGGGCAATCTCTAAAATTTTGGGATCTCGATCTTCTGTCATCCCAATGCCTTCAGCATCAACTACGTTTGCAGTACTTTTATCAGAATTGGGTATGTTAGACTTCTTAAAAGTTTGATGAGCAGGCTTCTTCATGCAAATATTGATCCTTTTCTTTGTGCTCTCAGCCACAGTTGTGGTTACTTCGGCAGTATCTCTACCCTTACGCTTTGATGCCTTGTTTTTTGGAGCCATGTTGCCTAGATCAAATTGTTCGTAATCAGGATACTCAACTCCGAAGGCATCGAACACAAGGTTCAGCTGAAGCTTGGTGTGATCGCCAAAAGCCTGGCACAGGCGCTTATACATGGCTTTCATGTAGTTCCCAAGCATTGCATCCATGGCTCTCTCGATGCCTCTTCGCTTGGCTTCATTTCGAGATTTGTACTTGCCGATATGTTTAAACTTATACGGCAAATGAACTAGTTTCATATAATCAGAACCCTCTTTAGGCTTGGGCATGGTAAATTTATGTGATGCCCCAGGCATCTCAGATGCATATCATGTGTATCATTTGCTTAATCACATCTCATAAGCATCGTCTCATCTCATGATAATGTGCATTTAACTCACATGAACAAGCATGGTGGAAATAGCTAAGTGATGCACTCGGTTTTTGCATGAATGACACTATGAATGTGATTGTAACTTTAGTTCTATTGAGTTTTAGGTGGAACTTTTTATACCAAACTTGTAGCTAGTCTCAGTATGAACAACTTTTATAATTAGAGCTTTGGCATGCACAAAGGTTCGCTAGGGGGTTTAGAGCTTTTACTGTCAGCATACAAACACAGCCAAAATCTGAATTTCTTACAAATATCACTTTTTATATGATCTACAATCATTTTCATGCAAAGCTCCAATTGAGAAAGTTGTAGATCTTGAAATTTTGAACAAAGTTGGTGTAAAACATTTCAGGTGATTTTGGCCACAATTAGGACTTTTAAATTTCTCTTTGAAATGGCTGAATAGGGTAAATCTGAAAACCTGAGGCAAATTCGAATTTAAATCATATGTAGACTCTGAAATTGAACTTGAGCCTTTTGACAATCTTGTAGATCACAAAGAGAGCCACATTTCATCCAATTGGGTCCTTTTCAAATTCGGCTTGGAAGTAGGTCAAAACAGCAATTTACAGAGGCTAAACAAAAATAGCAAAATAGTGTTTTCCATTTTCGGCAGTGTGTCTTGCTGACAGGTGGGGCCGCGATCCGGCTGCGCCCACGCTGCCCGGCCGGTGAACGCCATGTGGCCGCTGGCGTACGGTCATCACCGTTTTGCCACGGATCGCGCCCTTGCCTATGCTGATAAGTGGAGGAGTGTCTCCTCTTTACGTTCCTTACAACGGCGCGCCCTCCGAAGCCCATTCCCGGCCTCCCTACGCCCGCCAGTTTGCGCCCGCCATTGGAGCCGAGCTCGGAGCTCGAGCTCGCGCCCACCGCTCCCCACCTCCCTGAGCCATGAGACCCCCACCACTGCCTTCGCCTCATTCCCGTGCGCCCGTGACCGGTGACGTCGCCGTCGCTCCGCGCCCCAACGCCGAGATCCACCCCCTTCTCGACGTCGCGCCTCGCTGGTTCATCCTCAGTTCACCGCCGCCGCGAGCTTCGTCCATGCCTCCATCCTCGACGCTGTCACCGTGAGGTTGTGGCCCCGGCCCGGGAACACCTTCCCCACCCCGCGTGGCGCCCCCGCGCGGCCGCGCACGGCTGGAGGAAGAAGAAGGGGGGCCGGCAATCTTTAGATCCGGCCCCTGCCTTTCTTCTATTTTTGTTTAGGTCCACCGTGTTGCATACTGAGTCTTGCGGGTCTTACATGCTAGCCCCTGGGGTTTTGAAATAATCACGATCTAGCCCCTGGATCTATTGATTTTCCATTTTATTTAGTTATTTCGGTAGAAATCTTTGATAAATCGTAGAAAATCAAAGAAAAATCCAAAAATAGCAAACTAAGATGCATTGTAACCCTTGTTAATAGATTTATCTGTTGAGTATGATGGTTGAGCATGAAAAGACCTTTCTACCCCTGATCTTGTGCATCCAAGTAAAACCCTAATAAATAGGAAATGTGGGTTAGATGAGCTTCAAAAATTATGAAATTTGGACAGAGGCATTGTTAGCATATATAGGCAGCGTATAAATTTTGGTAGCCCTAATACTTACTATTTAATTTCTGTTTTACCCTTGCCTAGTATTTAAGCATATAAATAACATAAGAAGTGATTGCTATGTGAAAATATGCACCCCCATGTTGTTAAATGTGATAGGCTAAGTTAATTCTCGGTGATGGTTTGTACGATTTCTTAGTACTCAACAAGTTTCATCACAAGAATGCATAACTCCATTGCCTAAATCATGATTCATCGCATCGCATCTGCATCTTAAGCAAGCATTGCACTTATACATGCTCAAATTGCACTATGTCATGCATATAGATCCCGCGAGCGAAGGACATCCGTCAGACCAGCCGATCGTAGAGGAGCCTGAGGAGGAGCTACACCAGGAGTCGGAAGACCAGCAGCAGGGACCCGACTACGCTCAGAAAGAAGCTACTGACCCTAGCGAGGAAGGTAGGCAGGACCATGCTTAACGCAGCAAACAAGTTATATTGGATGATTTACGCATATGCATTAGGAGTTGCTTGAAACCATTTGCATTAGACTCCTTGGCCACCCTGGCCCTAGCACCTATACTTAAAGTTCACGGGATGAGTATGCCTAGAAGTGCTAGGTACGAGTAGACACGAGTGTGTGGACTCGTCGCGTAGGTGTTTTCAAAAGTTACAAGATATTACTATTATGTCAGTTATTACTTATGCTCATGATTTAAATGGAGACCGGGTGGAGATTTTATTTCGGTATTTAATTTTCATGGTGTCGCACTTTGGACTCCGCCCGAGTCGTGTAAGGCCCGTCTGCTGTTCGCCTGCTGTTCGGCTTAACATTGCTAGAGTGCTTAACCGAGATATGGGACCGGTGAAGTCTTTCCTGGGTTCGTCCGAAGCACAGAGACACGTTCCTACCCGCTGGTTGAGAGGAAGGTGGCCTGGGGGAGCTTTGTACTCATTGCGGGGAGACCGAGATGTCAGCAGGCTCGCTATGGGGGCAGAACCCGGGGGCTAGGTGGGAGTGAATCAAACTTGGGATGAGACATGTTAAGATTGGGACTATATGTGGGAACGCAATGGCTAGTAAGAATATACCCCTGGCATGATAGTTATTCCCAGGAATTAAAAATTGATTCGAATCGCTGATGCCTACCAGGTGTGGGAATGCTGATAACGCACATGGGCAACGTAGTACCTACTTAAACACCTTGTATCTAATACTCATGATTTTTGAATGTCACATGATTGAATTGAATTGATTACCTTACTGCAATTTACTATTATGTTGATGGTTATACAAATGATGAAAACTTGTTTACTTATGTTGGTCATGACACTGTTTAAAATCAATGGCTAAGGATCCACTTGCTAGTAAGCAGCTTCGCGTCAGCCGTAAGCCAAATCCATTAAGTCCTACTGAGTAATTAGTACTCAGGATTTGTCCCCACATTTTGAGCGCAGGTATGGAGTTCATGGTTTGCACCTATGTTGAAGGCGGCGCATGCCCCCATCTGGGATGAGTTCTTCATGAGGGGCACAAGAGCAACATCGGTGGGCTCGATGTTGTTTCTTTTAATGCAAGTCTTTTGAGATGATATCATGACTCTTGAACTTTAATATTCCGCTGCGAGATACTTTCAAAACTTGCTATTTTATAACTCTATGTTGGAACTACACCCTATTTGGAAACTGGTTTGTAACTAAGTCTACTATTACTCTATTTCAACTGCCTGAGATGATGTATCTGCTAGGGCTCCATCGTGGGCTGGATGTGTATGATGTCGGTTCCTCTGCGATTTGGTAACATCGGGGGTCGAATGACTCTCGACGGACGACCAGGTTTAGTTTGGTCTAAGTGCACTGCGAGCCAAAGGTGGCAGGTGTGCTTAGCCCGGATTAAATCGGCGGTTCCATCACAGCTGGTATCAGAGCCGATCATACACAGACAACAAACATATCATCCAGTTTTGATTTACAAACCTATTTTCGAAAACCCCTTTTCAAGTATTTGCAAAATGAGAGTACCGATATGCCCATATTAAGGATGTTAGTGTAATACCAGGTGACATCGCTAACGTTCTGACTTAGATAGAACTCATATGCATATTCGGCGCTTTGGGAAGCAACATTTCGGCTATAGCCATCCCCAGTACTAGTGGAACGCTATTGGGATTTTCGAACTGTTGTGAACCCTGCATTCATGCTGGTAGGGTAGAACTATTTAAGGGGGGTGGTCACGCCATTGGAGTGTTTCGTGACCATTACTCCTTCGACCAAAACTATAATTAGATCTTGTTTGCCACCACTTCTCTCTCTAGCAATTCCCCAGTACTGGAGGAACGTTGGGTGTGTTGAGAGAAGTGGCGCCACTACGTCATCCACCAGATGTAGCTTAAAGAAATTCGGGATGCCACTTTTAGGATTAGAGTGGTAATGTATGATGATGGTGATGATTGGTATGAGCATGCATTTTTCTGCACGTACACTAACCACGCATGAAACTAAGGCCGTGTAGAGATGACTAGTTGCATTAGTGAGTGCCGTGCATATGTGTCACCAAGATATCGATAGCTATATGTATTATATATAGGATGTGTGATGTGAGACCGAATAGGACGAATCATGCATCATACCATTCTTGCATCGTACCATTGTTTTAATCATACCGGGGTTATGGTTAAAAATCAATCAAGTTAAATCATGATCTAATAATATGTTGCTGCTCGTTCCTTTGATTTAAGTTTCTTGAACTAATGCACTAACTAATTAAAAGTCTCTTATTAAAACAGATGGCTGCGAACAACCAAAACGTGCATGGTCAGGAGCAGGCGCCCATCCCAGAACCGGTTCACGTGCCCATGGTTCAGGAGAATGGGTGGCATCACATGAGCTGTCAGGACACCAACCCACTCATGACGATCCTATGCCTGGCGTTGCGACGGATGCGCCACAAGTCTTGCCCACGATACTCCGTATAGACGGGGTATGAGTTGGGTAGGTGTCAGGCCAGACTTTTGCTTCCATGGGGTCCCTACACGGATGGGGATGAGTATACCATGGTAGCAGAGGACATAGAGGAGGTTCTTGATAGGGTGGCTTTGAAGGCCATCACTAACTTGAGCAACCTAGTTGCCACGGAGAACACGGTGCTATGCTACCTGCCCACTGATGCGCAGGATGACGACTGGGACCTGCGAGTGGCAGATTTGCTAGAGCAGGACAGGGCCGAGGACATAGGGGCAGCCATGTCTCTTGGTCAGAAGTTGTTCTTGGTATACCACGACATGGGGGACCGTGAGGCCCATCGTCCCGAGGAGGGTGTGTAGTTATGAGAGCAGCTCGAGGAGGTGCAGCAAGAGTTGGGTGATGTCCAAAACCAGCTAGTTGAGGCTCATCATGAGGTACTCGACTTGCAGGTGGACCAAGCGGGCCACATTGCACATGCGGCACACTTACAGAACATATTACAGCAGAGGGATGAGCTCATTGGTCAGCTGCAAGCTCGACTAAATGAGTTGGAGCAGCTACACCCATCACTTGGGCATGACGACCCCGTTGTGCTCAACGTGACCACGCAGTTGGAGGATGCACCACCGCGCGCCCCCGACTATGATGAGTAGAGCAGAGGAGCGGGTAAATCAGGGTCTTTTGTGTATGTAGCATGTTTGAGAGCGATGTTTTGTAAGTTCCGCTCCATGCATTATTTTTGGGATGTACTAAACATTGTTTAGATCGAGAGAGCTCATTCTTGTATACCGCTTAATCTAGTTTAGGCTAATGATGAGTTAATGTAATCAGAAGACTCTTAGTGGTATTTAGGGCCTTCTAATATGCATGTTGGGAGTACCTTACGATCAGGTACAATCTGAATGAGTGGCATGGGCAACGAGTTGAAATGGCACATCAAAATTGGGTTCCATTTACAATTTGAAATTCTGCATAGCTGCAGCAAAAACTGAATAAAACATAAGATATACAAGGATCTGGGTTAAACTTTGTATAACAATGATGTAGGTAACTTCTGGTTGCACAACTTTGTTAATGGGACCTCCTTCTTAATACGCTTTGTTTCAAAGTTGTGGTCAGAATTCTTTGAATCTGAAATCTGAATTGAAATAGCCATCCTGGAAGAACTGCATGTTTCAACTTGTAGATGGTGGTTTTAAGCTAGACTTTATATATCAAACTTGTAGAATGGGGAATCTAGGACAACTTTGTTATACAAAGTTTCCTCTAAAACAGTTTGGATGGGGAGATATAGTTGAAAACACTTAAAAATCAGAAGCTGGACAGAATCGCCATACAACGATAAACGACCGAATTCGACCAAGAATCCTAGGGAAAGAACTAAAACAACCCATAACAAAGTTATAGGGCACAAGATAAGGAAAAAATTTTCCAAAGTGGCCATGGTGTGAATATGTACAAAACTTGAGCCACACACATCCTAAATCAGTAGCTTCCATTTGCGACTGTCCAACCTCACCAAATGAGGGCTAACCCTTCATGTGCAATCAAATGGTTTCGTTTACTTACATGTTTTCATGTATTTGTAACATATCATTGATGCTATGATACTTTATCGTCGCAATGGTTGCACTGAAGTTGGACTAAACATGGTTGGCCTCGTTTTTGCAGATGGTGAACACTTGCAATGGCCAATCATCGGGGCAGTCAGCGCAAGGCGCTCCACCCCCGCCAGAGTTGGCCACCTTGGTGGTCCAGCAAGGGGAGCTGATCTGGTTGCTGGCGGAAGATCGCTAGGCCCATGGGCGGCAGCAACCGTGGGAGAACCGGCCACGTGGCATCACCAACCAGGACTTTGAGGGGCTACGACCCCTAGTCTTCACCAACTGTCCTGAGCCACTGGCGGCAGACGACTGGCTTCGCACCATCTAGTCCAAGTTCACCCTCCTGCCGAGGATCTCTGAGCAAGAGAAGGCTCAATTTGCTGCTCAGCTTCTTCAGGACCTGCGGGGGCGTGGTATGCCACGTTCTTCGCCATGCAGGAGGAGGACCATGAGCCCACATGGGAGGAGTTCCGTCAGGCTTTTCGGGCTCACTACATCCCGGCGAGTTTGATGGAACAGAAATGCCGTGAGTTCAGGGACCTCAGGCAGGCCAACCAGATCGTCATGCAGTATGTGCAGACCTTCATCCACCTCTCTCAGTATGCTCCAAGGGATGTTGCTACTGAGCCAGAGCGAGCTGAGAGACTCCTAGAGGGCCTTGACCCTCTCTTCGAACTCACCTGGCACGACGCTACCAGAGCTTCACTGAGTTGGTAGACACTGCTCTTGACATGGCCAACGAGGACCAGAAGCACAAGAGGCTAGCCAACTCGTCAACGTCTGGTTCTTCACAGAAGCAGAAGACCACCTACAAGCCCCAACAGCAGTACTACCAGCAGCCTCGCTATGTGGTCCGTCCCAGCCAGTCGGGGTGGATCCACAGGGCGACACCGCAGCAGCAGTACCCCACCTATCGAGCACCCGCACAGCTACCGGCTCCCCGTGCTCCCACTGTTCCGGGGCCCGGTGCTCCGTGCTTCAACTGCGGCAAGATAGGCCACTTCAGTCATGACTGTAGGGCACCTCGGAGGATCCAAGGTCCTACCCCTACGGGTGGAAGTGAGCAGAGCAAGCCAAAGGGACCCGCGCCTAAGACATGTCGTGTGCACTATGTGCAGATGGAGCAAATTCCCACCGGAGAACCGGTACTTGCGGGTACGTTCATGATCAACGGTCATCCGACTGTAGTGTTGTTTGATTCGGGGGCCACACATACCTTCATCAGTAAGGCATATGCATTGAGGCATGGGGTAAAAATTGTGATGCCCTCGGCATCTCAAAAGCTTTAACACGCAGTTAGACAAAAGCTAATTATGAGTTAGGGCTTAATCATGTTTAGGAAGGAACAATAACTAGACAAATAAATCACGAAGTCAAAAATTTTCTAGTGGAATATGCAAAACCCTGTGTTGTTTGGTTAGGTAATTAAAATCTATATGTTTTCATGCAAGACAGCAAATACAAAAGGTTTAGTCCAAGATGTTGCCTTCAACTTTACTATTTTGACCCTTTTCAAAATCGGATGTTAAGAGGTTCAAAAGTTCAGACTAAACCAAGTCAGCCTATACTTAGTAAATTCCTAAGTCTAAATTTTCAGCCCTTCCCCAAACTTCATACCGAAATTACTTTTGATTTCACTGTAGAACTTCAAAATCTACCTGACTAGGAAATGAAATTAAACTTATCACCATTCAAATGCACCTGATATCAAAGTTATTGGACTTCGTTTGATACTTCAAAAGATTAAAACAAGAAAGATTGCACGTAAAGTAAAACTGCAGTTTGACCAAAACTTTGAATGAATATGTGCTTGTAGTTCAAAATATATTGTGATTTAGAACAAACTCTCTATACCAAATTTGTAGATAATTTCATGTTGAACAACTTTGGTATTATGTGTTGTGACATGCATAAAGGTTTGAATTGGGTTATGGTCAATTTCTGTGAATATGTGAAATCTTCCAAAACTTGATATGTATGGTAAATTCAAATTTTTGTGAAACAAAAGTGCTTATCATTCAAAACATTATATATGAAAGTTATAGATAATTAAAAACTAAACAACATTGGTATAGTACTCTTTTTCTGAAAATGAGCATAAACTGGATGTTTGGAATTTCTAATTATGCATTAAACCCTGGTCAAACCTTGTTCAGTCCTTTAAATTCAAATTTAAACCACTTTTTATAACATAACATGGCACTATGTTCTATAACAAAGTTGTAGGCAATGAAATTTAGAATAACTTTTGTATTTTTGGTAAGGGCCAATTTAGCCAAAATTTGGTCCAAACTCGCAAGGAACGAAGGAGTACCAAACCGGTCAAACATAATTCCAGATTTTCATATGTTTTATTCAAGGGCTGAGTCAATGACGCGTGGGTCCCACTTGGAAGGTCCTCGGATTCCTGCTGCGGGCCCCACCATCCCACTCCTCCGCGCACCCGGTCCACACGCGTCCATTCTATCCGCCTCTCCGGCCCCACCTGTCAGTGTTACCGGGTCCATGGACTTAGTTCACCATCGCCCCTCCCCTTTCTCCTCCAACCAGAGCGCACCGCTCCCTGCTCGCCATCGCCACGCGGCCAGAGATGCCCGATGCCCCTCTCTGCACCCGGGCACACCGGCCGTCCCCGGCTCCGCGCCCCCGGCCTGCCTTCAAGTGGAGGGCATGGGGCTCTCCCTTCCTCTCTCACACGCAGGCCTCGCCTGCTCCCTCTATTCTCCCATGTGCAGAGCACGCCCACCATGGGAGCGAGCTCCGTCTCCAAGCGTCCTCCACCCTCTCCGCTCCATCTGCGCTCGCCCCGCGGCTCCACCCCAGCCGTCCCTGTGCTGCTGCCGCTTCGCGGGTCCCTAAGGGCGCGCCCACCATGGATGGCGTCCGCGGCGAGCTCGCACCGTGACCGCTTCCGACCTCCACTCGCACGGCCGTCGTGCGCATCAGAGTCTCCCCTCCATCCTCCACCTCTCACGCACTTCGAGGCTGCCGGCACCGCCCCTCCACCTCTGCCCGCAAGCGCCATCGTGCGCCGTTCCGGCTCGTCCGCACCTCCTCGTGGACAGCCCCCGTTGGGCCCTTCGATGCCTCTAGTCCACCTGCGTTGCGCTCGCCATTGGCTCTCACCGCTACTGCGCCTGGCTACGCCGCCTCTCCCCACTCCCTCATCGAGATCCGTCACCGCGCCACCAAGTTCAGTGCACTGGTGCCTCCGGTTCATTGTCAGTTCACCGCCCCCGCACCGCTCGTCCTCCCCACCGCGAGCGACCAAATCTTGGGGGAAAGGTCCCCCGCAGCCAGGAACATCTTCACCAACCCCGTCCCGGCCGCTTCATCACCTCAACGCGATGGCGCAGGCGTGCCTTCCTCCCCCTGCGCGCGGTCCTCTCCCTAGCCAGAGGTAGAAGACGAGGGGAAAAAGGGAAAATATGGTTTTGCCAAAAAGCCCCTAGTTTTTAGTTTATTTCCGTAATGATCTGAGTAGCTATGCACTGAGTCTGTGCATTCTTGTGCGCAGGCCCCTGGAAGCTAGGGATAACTACGTAAAGGTCCTGGGTCTGAGAGATTTCGAATTTAATTTCATTTTTTCTAGATCTGAAACTTTAAAAATCCATAGTAAATTGTAGAAAAATGCTAAAAATACAAACTTTGTTGCATTATGTTCATTTTTAGTATGTCTATAGAATGGAAAAGAAGTAGATCCCTGAAATGACCTTTTTTCCCTTACATTGTTGCATGCATGCTATAACTTAATAAACGGTAAAAGTAGAATAAATGGACTCCAAACTTTATGAAACTTCGACTGAGTGCTATTTATGTGATGCAGTATACACTTGTATTTTTGTTTCCCCTAGGACTTGCTGCAATTGACAGATCTACCCCTAATATGTTTTTAGTGTATTTTATGCATATATAAATGCATGCTGCATAAAACTTGTCCAGAAAAATCCATAGAAATTATATTGTACCCATTTGATTCAATGTAGCCCAGAAATAAAGTTTCATGTGTTTTGCTTGCTGATTGGTATGTATTTTGAAAATGGCAAATGTTATGGTCATTTAAACAAAAATAGGAAAGTGCTATTTAACATGTCTTCCCTATGATTAGTAGCTTGATAGGTTTATATATATAATTTGCGTGAGGGAATGCTTGCTCTAGGTCTGTAAAAGTACTAATGCCACTAGCGCTAGGAGTAATGTTTCAAACTAATGGACCATTGCATGTGTAAATACATGCTCACATGATGTTTGGCTTGCGTGTGGTATGGTAAAGGGCTATGTAAAAATTGATAATCGATCATGTAATATATTTCTATGTTGCATTGTGAATATTTGATTGCATATTGTATGCTTGTCCTAGGGGCATAAGAGTAATTCTTGTTTAAGTAGTGAAATCAATCATATTTCGATTTGTCCCTATCCCTGAAATGATTGTTCATATGAGTGCTTGATATTCACGCATCTCGATCACTGCATCATGCATATCATTCATATAGTGACGCTTACTGCAGATACGTGATCAAAAAGCAAGTGCGTGGAGCTACTTCAAGCAACGGTGTCCAAAAGACCAACTAAGACCCAAATACCACTGGAGGCCCCTGAAGTGGTATTTGGAAGGAGGAGTTGTCCAAGTGATCAAGGGGTTGCCTGGGGCAAAGCCTCACAACCCGGCAAACTAACTTTAGTTTAGTTTGTTCAAGTTATCAACAACAAAGGTAGGCCCCTTAGGCATATACACCTACCTAGGGAATCTCACCACCCTTTACTTGATTATGCATTTACGTTCAGGAGTTGTTTGAAACCCCACCTGCATAAATACCTGCTATCCTATGTAGAGTGGATAGGTCAAAGTCTAGGCTTAGCCATGCTTAGACGGTAGAAGACGAGTGGAAATGTTCACTCGCGAGATGATAGGACTCAAAAATGTTTTACAAAAATTTAAATGCGAAAGCAATATGATATGATGTGATGAAAAGATGAGACCGGGAGGAGATATGGGTATATTACGATGAAAAATGATGTGAATGGTTTGGTGGACTCCGCCCGAGTCGTTTAAGGCCCGTCCGTTGTTCGCCTGCTGATCGGCATAACATTACTAGATTGCTTATCCGAGAAGTGGGACCGGAGAAAGTCTTACTTGAACCATCCAAAGAATAGAGACTTGGGAGGGCTGACCCGAGATGCCGTGGTATCGCTCCATGAGGGCTAAACCTAGGGAATGGCGGGTTGGAATCAAACTTGGGATGGAACAAGTGGAGATGGGGGGTATATGTGGGAACGCGAAGGCTAGTAAGCATATACCCCTGGCATGATAGTTATTCCCGAGAATTAAAAATCGATTCGAATCGCTGATGCTCACCAGGTGTGAGAATACCAGTATCGCACACGGGCAACGTAGTAACAACTGTAATATCTTATGTATTTAATCATGCTTTTAATATTACATGCTTGTACTTGTATGTTTACATTTCTGCAAGTTACTTTATGTTGATATATATGTTGAGATGATGAGATATATGAGTTATGGATCATGATGTATAATGAATCAAATGAGGCTTATGCTTTAAAAATGAATGATACTTGAAAGTAAGGATTCACTTTTAGTAAGCTTATTGTAACACCCTAAATTTAATTTCCAGCATTTTATAATAAATTCAATATGCTTTATTTATTTTCTAGGATTTATTGTGCCTAGTATGCATTTTTCATTATCTTTTGAACTAAATATTGCAATATATCCTAAGGTCAACATGTTTGTGCATTCATGCTGGAGCATATTTTTTATTTGATGAATGGCATAAGGTTGGAATTCAAATTTATTTGAATTTGTAGTTTGTTTTTGAGTTTAAAAGAAAAGGAGAGAAATAGAAAAGAGAGGGAAAATGCAGGAAAAAGAAAAAGGAGAAACCGGCCCACCTCACCCGCTCGGCCCACCCGCGCCCTCACCCGAGCCGGCCCAGGCGAGGCGGCCCAGCCGGCCTCCCGCGCGCGCCGTCTCTCTCCCTCGCGCCACTGACAGGCGGACCCGCGCCCGTCGAGCCGCTGACAGGCGGGACCCACCTGTCATCCCCGACCTCTCGCCTTTCCTTTTTCGGCGACGGCGACTTTCCTTTTTCGGCCGATTTCTTTCCTTCTCTACGCCGGCCGACTCCGAGGAGGAGAGCTCCCTCCGCCGCCTTCCCCGTGTTCCTCGCTCTCCTGCGCACCGAATCCCCAAAGGAATCGAAGGATTCCCTTCCTTCCCGAGAGCGCGCGCCGAAGGAAGCTCCGGCCGCCGCCTTCCTTACTGCGCCGCCCCCTTCCGAGCCGCTCCGGTCCTATAAATAGCACGCCGGGATTCGCCCTTTCCCCCTCAACCTCGCCAGCAGCCGCAATCGAGCCCTAGCCGTCGCGAGCCGCTCAATTCTGCCGCCACCGTCCGAGGTGAGTAACGCCGGCGAGGTGCAATTCGCCCTCTGGGGTCGCGCTTCGGCCGCCCTAACCCCTCCGCCGTGCTCTGCAGGACCTCGCGACCCCGTTCCGCTAGCTCTCGACGCCCGTGGACGCTCCGACCGAGCTCTCCGCGAAGCCCCGAGCCGCTCCGCCGCCTCCGCTCGTCGCCGACCATCCTCCGGCAGCTCCCGGTCGTCGACAACCCCACGGTGAGCTTCGCCGTGGTCCCGTCTTGCTTTCTAGCTAGGTCCGGTCCCGAATTGCGCCCCGGAACACCGGGCATCGCGAGCTCCGGCGATGCGCCGCCGTCCCCGATGGTCGCCGCCGGCGAAACCTCGCCTTTCAACCTCAGCCGTCCGATCCAGAACGGATGCACGAGATTATAACGTGATCCGATCTCATCTCAGCCGTTAGATCTAGATCCGACCGTCCGGACCAGATGGTGACCGGTCAACCGCGGTCGTCGCCGCCTTTTTGTTAAAGAGACCCTCGGTTTTTCCTAAATCAACCCGCGGTCCACGCCAGTTCAAAACTAATTACAGATCGGCCCAGTTTTTAATGTTTTAGCCCCTGCGCTATTGAAAAATAGAACCCGCAGTCCAGAGGCTGTGTTTTTGTGCTTTAGACCTCGGATCTTTCCTGAAATTACAGAATTGGTCCCTAGTTTTTCCAAAACAGCCCAGATTTTGAGTTTTCTTCATAAATAGGTCCCTAGAACCTTGTTTTGGCCATAACTTTTCCGTTTTAACTCCGTTTTGGGCGATTCTTGCGCTCACGTGACCGTGGTAATATGTAGAACAGTTCTAAACTAGTTTTGTGTTCTGTTTTGATGTATTGGTGTACTGTTTCTTATCTGTTGTCCATTGTTTGCATGTATGCTCGTATATGGATGCTTGTGTGACGTTTGGACGTAAGTAGACGTTGATCTGTCTGAGGTGAACGAGGAGCCACCTTTTGACATTTGTGAGCAGCAGCAAGAGCACCTTGAGGAAGGCAAGTATAACATGAGCAACACCTATCACCTTTAATTCATTGCATATGCATGTGTTGATCTTGTATGCCTATAAGGACGATACATTAGCCACTTTGATCTCAATGTGAACCTTTTGGGTTGCATGTGGTTAAGTTTTTGCTAGGTGCTGCGCCAACATACACCTATGCTATGTTTTTAATTAATGTTGATTAATGGATCTATGCAATTAATTGTTTGAGCGTGACCCTCTGTGCCGTGTGCTTGAGTGGTGCATGTCTCATTTAAAATTTGTTTTTTTTAGCAACTTGGTTTAGGGGGCATGAGCATTGTGCTTAGTGGTTTTGCTCATAGCCACTTTCCATAAGGACCGGTTCGCAAAGCGACAACCTGGGACAACAGCACTACCATAAGACTGGTATGGGACGGTCTTAGCTGATTAATTGGATTGTTTTAGTTTGGGAGTAACTTACCTGCGGGGCAAGAGGGGAGGTGTGCTTCTGTGGCCCTCGCGCTGCTTGGGTTGAGTGTGATGTGTTCTTCTCCCCTTGAGGCTTGCTCCACCGTTGCATAACCTGAAACCTTAGCGGTTACACCTTACTAACATAATCTTTGTAAAGGCTTCGTAGTGTGGCTCGCTAGTCATCTCATCTAAGGTATGTGATGAACCACTAGCGTAGCTCACGACTTGTGGGTAAAGATGTGCAACCTCTCGAGAGTGTAAAACTGATGCATCAGCCGTGCTCACGGTTATGAGCGGCCCAGATCCTTTATGTGATTAGTTGGGTTATGGATGGTTTTTGGTAAAATCCTGGTTAATCATGATGCTTAATTTCTTCTATGCAATATCTTTGAGATAAAAGTTTCTCTACTCACTTTAGTAAATAGCTTTAATAAAATTTGACCAATTAAAAGCAATGCAGTGGAGTCAGCTAACCTTAGAGCCTCATGGTTCTGTTATACTTGTTGAGTACGAGTTGTGTGCTCACGCTTGTTCTTTTCTGTTTACTCCTTGTTGGGGGGACAAATCCAACCGCTGCTCAGTCAATGGAGATACGGAGGATTATCAAGAAGTCTAGGCTCTTCGCTCTTCCAGTGGACGTCCCTGTGGCGGCTCTAGTTGCTTTCCGTTTACGCTTCCGCTTTTACGTACTTTATGTTAAAGACAAGTGTCTGTTATAATACTTATGATGTAATCGTTAAACGTTATATTATGACATGTTCTGTGATGACAATTTGTCCTATACATGTGAGACTCGTTCCTGGCGCATGTATAGTATGCACGGTTTTGGATCATTGAAAACCGGGTGTGACACTTATGCGGGTTAGCAGTCAAGTCCACAAAAAGCCTTGCATACTCTCAAATGTGTCGGGTTGAAACCGCCCACGGGTAAGTTCTACGAGTACCTCACGTACTCACCCCTATGTTGTTGATATTTTTATTTCAGGAACTTCATGATCGAGAATGACAATGGTGGGCTCAATGTCATAGCTCGATGTTTTATTTCCGCTGCAAGAGTATATCGGTATTACATTACGGTTTCCGCTGCGAGATTATTTCGGAACTCCATTTTAGTATGATTGTACCTCATTTTGAGCAAATATTTTGTAACAAATCAATCTATGTTTGTATGAAATGATGGGTTGTTGTAATTGTTGTGGCTCTTTTGAGGGCTTAACGTGTGTGATGTCGGCATCCCTGGGTGATGGTTACATCGAGTACCCTTTTGGGTAGCTCGACGGACGACCGGGTTTGATTTGGTCTAAATACACTGTAAGCCAGAGGTGGCAGGTGTACTTAGCCTGGATTAAATCGGCGGTTCCGCCACAAAAATGTACAAGTTGAAAGAGAACTATCACATCACAGTGCCAGGTTCACCTATTGAAACCAGTTTGGGGGTTAGACAACTTAAGTTGAACATTAGCACAGAGAGTTTTATTATCAACCCCGTGGTGCTGCCACACCAGGGGATTGATATCATTTTGGGTATGATTTGGATGAAAGAGCACAATGCAGTCCTAGATGTTGGCAGCAGGACAATACAATTGTGGTCAAGTGTAAGTGGCAAGGTTATGCAGATACATATGCCAAATCAAAAACACATGACACCCACAGTAAATACCACCGAACTGCAAGAGATTAAGAAGATACCCATAGTGTGTGAATTCTCAGATGTGTTTCTGGAGGAGCTTCCTAGTCTCCCACCAGATCGGGATGTGGAGTTTCCCATCAAACTCGTTCCAGGCACGGCACCTGTGTCAAAAAGGCCATATAGAATGCCGCCTGATGATCTGAAGGAATTGAAAACACAACTACAAGAACAATTAGATAAGGGATTCATCCAACCTAGCTCGTCACCATGGGGTTGTCTGGCTCTCTTTGCTGAGAAGAAGGATCATGGTGGAAAGAGGCTGTGTGTTGACTATCGGCCACTGAATGCGGTGACCATAAAAAACAAATACCCGTCGCCACACATCGACATTTTATTTGATTAGTTAGCTGGGGCTAAGGTCTTTTCTAAGATCGACCTAAGGTTTGGGTACTATCACATAAAGATTAGAGAAGAGGATATACCAAAGACAGCATTCTCTACCAGATATGGCTTGTATGAGTATTTGGTCATGTCTTTTGGGTTAACCAATGCACCGGCTTTCTTCATGTATATGATGAACTCAGTGTTCATGAATGAACTTGATAAGTTCGTGGTGGTATTCATCGATGACATACTAATTTACTCCAAAGATGAAAAAGAACATGAAGAGCACTTAAGAATTGTACTCACCTGGCTTAGAGAACACAAGCTCTATGCCAAGTTCAGCAAGTGTGCATTCTGGCTGAAAGAAGTGAGTTTCTTGGGTCACATACTGTCTGAGAAGGGAGTTGCAGTTGACCCTAGCAAAGTAAAAGATGTGCTAAATTGGAAGCAACCTGAAATTGTGACTGAGATCTAGAGTTTTCTTGGTTTAGCAGGCTACTACCTCCGTTTTATCAAGGACTTGTCCAAGATTGCAAAGCCGATGACCTCGTTGACTGAGAAAAATGCAAAGTTTGTTTGGAGTTCGAAATGTGAGGAAGCCTTTCAAACATTGAAGAAGTTGTTAACCTCAGCCCCATGCTAGCTCAACCGGACATCACTAAGCCATTTGATGTGTATTGCGATGCCTCCGGCAATGGGCTCGGCTGTGTCTTAATGCAAGAAGGGAGAGTAATTGCCTACGCCTCCCACCAACTGAGAAAACATGAAGCAAATTATCCAACACACGATAATTTGCGGCAACTGCGGCAAGATCGGCCACTTCAGCAAGGACTATAGGGCGCCTCGCAGGATCCAAGGTCCCATTCCTATGGGTGGCAACCAGCAGGGCAAGCAGAAGGGGTCCACACCCAAGACGGGTCACGTGCACTATGTGCACATGGAGCAGATTTCTGCAGGAGAGCCTGTTCTCGCTGTTACGTTCATGGTCAACGATCAGTCGACTGTCGTGTTATTCGATTCAGGGGCTAATCATACTTTCATTAGTCAGACATACACATCTAAGCACGGGATAAAGACTTCGTGCATAAAAGAGAAATATCAAATCACTGCTCCCGGAAACCCGATTAAAACAAATCTGATAGTGAAGAGGCTAAGACTGAGTATAGGAGAGGAAGATTTCACTATCAACCCTGTGGTGCTGCCACACCAGGGGATTGATATCATCTTAGGTATGAATTGGATGATAGAGAACAATGCGGTCCTTGATATTGGCAGCAGGACAGTGCAGTTAAGGTCTAGTGTTAGTGGTAATGTTTTGCGGGTACACATGCCAAATCAGAAGCACATGACACCTACAATAAATGCAACTGAACTACAAGAGATCAAAAAGATACCAGTAGTGTGTGAATTCCCGGATGTGTTTCTAGAGGAGCTTCCTAGTCTTCCGCCAGATCAAGATGTGGAGTTTGCTATCAAACTAGTTCCAGGCACTGCACCTGTGTCAAAAAGGCCATATAGAATGCCGCCTGATGATCTGAAGGAACTAAAAACACAACTACAAGAACAACTAGACAAAGGGTTCATTCGGCCAAGCTCATCACCGTGGGGTTGTCCAGCTCTCTTTGTTGAGAAGAAGGATCATGGTGGGAAAAGGCTGTGTGTTGAGTATCGGCCGCTAAATGCAGTGACCGTAAAAAATAAATACCCGTTGCCCCAAATCGATATTCTATTTGATCAGCTAGCTGGGGCTAAGGTCTTCTTTAAGATCGACCTAAGGTCTGGCTACTATCAGATAAAGATTAGAGAAGAGGATATACCAAAGACAGCATTCTCTACCAGATACGGCTTGTATGAGTATTTGGTCATGTTTTTTGGGTTAACCAATGCACTGGCTTTCTTCATGTATATGATGAATTCAGTGTTAATGAATGAACTTGATAAGTTCATGGTGGTATTCATCGATGACATACTAATCTACTCCAAAGATAAGAAAGAACACAAGCTCTATGCCAAGTTCAGCAAGTGTGCATTCTGGCTGAAAGAAGTGAGTTTCTTGGGTCACATACTGTCTGAGAAGGGAGTCGCAGTTGACCCTAGCAAAGTAAAAGATGTGCTAAATTGGAAGCAACCTGAAACTGTGACTGAGATCTAGAGTTTTCTTGGTTTAGTGGGCTACTACCGCCGCTTTATCAAGGATTTCTCCAAGATTGCAAAACCCATGACCTCATTGACCAAGAAAAATGCAAAGTTTGTTTGGAGCCCGAAATGTGAAGAAGCTTTCCAAACACTGAAGAAATTGTTAACCTCAGCACCAGTGCTAGCTCAACCGGACATCACAAAACCGTTTGACGTGTATTGTGATGCTTCCGGCAATGGGCTCGGCTGTGTCTTAATGCAAGAAGGGAGAGTAATTGCTTATGCCTCCCGTCAACTGAGAAAACATGAAGCAAATTATCCAACACATGACCTTGAGCTAGCAGCAGTTGTTCATGCACTAAATATATGGAGAAACTATCTGCTGGGCAACATGTGTCACATCTACACTGATCATAAGAGTCTCAAATACATCTTCACACAACCTGAAATCAATATGAGGCAGAGGAGATGGTTAGAGTTGATAAAAGATTATGATATGGAGATACACTACCACCCAGGCAAGGCCAATGTGGTGGCAGATGCATTGAGCCGCAAAGCTCAATGCAATGTAGTAGAAGCCCATCCGACAGCAAGGGTGATCTGTTGTGAGATGAATGACATTGAAACACCTCCTAAGCAGCATGTAGAACTTTATATTATCATTATTGAACCCTCGATCAAAGCACAAATCATAGAAGCACAAAAGCAAGATAAGGGTATGGCATATATTCATGAGGGTATTAATGAAGAGAAGAAGGCATGTTTCACACTTGATGACCAAGGCGTTCTATGGTTCAAGAATCGCCTAGTGGTACCTAAGGACATGGAGTTGAGGAAGAAGATACTTGATGAAGCACACACTTCGATGTTCACAATACACACATGCAGCAATAAAATGTATCAAGACTTGAAACAAAAGTTTTGGTGGACTCGTATGAAACGAGAGATCGCCAAGTATGTATCGGAGTGTGACGTGTGTCAAAGGGTGAAAGCTGATCACCTAAAGCCTGGTGGTATGCTACAGCCACTTAAAGTCCCAGCTTGGAAATGGGAGGATATACACATGGATTTCATTATAGGGTTGCCCCATACACAGAAAGGGTATGACTCCATATGGGTGATTATCGACACGCTCATGAAATCTGCTCATTTCATTCCGGTCAAGACCACCTATCGAGCAAAGCAGTATGCCGAATTGTACATTTCTAGGATCATGTCTTTGCACGGGATTCCTCGAACCATCACTTCAGATAGGTGTTCTCTGTTTGTATCTCGTTTCTAGGAGCAATTGCATACAGCTCTGGGAACCACCTTGATTCACAGTTCGGCATATCACCCACAAACGAGTGGTCAGGTAGAAAAAGTAAATCAGATACTAGAAGACATGCTGAGGGCTTGTGTGCTAACTTACTCTTCCAAGTGGGATGAGTGTCTTCCCTTGGCAGAGTTTGCTTATAACAATAGCTACCAGAAGGGCTTGGACATGGCTCCTTTCGAAGCTCTGTGGTAGGAGATGCAAAACACCACTAAACTAGTCCGAACCTGGAGAGCGTGTTACCTTTGGCCCTAATTTAGTGACAAAAGCTGAAGAACAAGTGAAACTCATACACCATCATCTCAGGAGAGCGCAGTCCCGACAGAAAAGCTACTCGGATAGAAGGATGAGACCACTAGTCTTTGATGAGGGGGATCATGTGTATCTTAAGGTATCGCCAATGAAAGGGGTACAACAGTTTGGGGTAAAAGGGAAGTTAGCACCAAGATACGTCGGCCCATTCAAAATCATTGAAAGATGTGGGGCCGTCGCTTACCGGTTAGAATTGCCACCGCATCTTGCTGTGGTTCATGATGTGTTTCATGTCTCGCAACTGAAGAAATGTTTAAGGGTACCGGAGAAAGTGGTAGACACATCCCAAATTCAGATTGAACCAGATCTCACGTACAAAGAGCATCCTATTAAAATCCTTGACCAAAAGCAAAGATCAACCCGCCGAAAAACAATCAACTTTTATAAAGTTCAATGGAGTAATCACTCCGAAGAAGAAGCAACTTGGGAACAGGAGGAGTATCTACACACTAAGTATCCTGGTTTTCTACGATCCACTTCAACTCGGTATGTTACAACAATTCAATTTCAAGATCTAAACTTAATACATACACGTAGCACTACCTTTAATCGACTTAACCACCCACATCACATCAAAATCTCGAGATGAGATTTCTTTAAGGGGGGTGGGTTGTGATGCCCCAGGCATCTCAGATGCATATCATGTGTATCATTTGATTAATCACATCTCATAAGCATCATCTCATCTCATGATAATGTGCATTTGACTCACATGAACAAGCATGGTGGAAATAGCTAAGTGATGCACTCAGTTTTTGCATGAATGACACTATGAATGTGATTGTAACTTTAGTTATATTGAGTTTTAGGTGGAACTTTTTATACCAAACTTGAAGCTAGTCTCATTATGAACAACTTTGCTAATTATAGCTTTGGCATGCACAAAGGTTTGCTAGGGGGTTTAGAGCTTTTACTGTTAGCATACAAACACAGCCAAAATCAGAATTTCTTAGAAATCTCACTTTTTCTATGATCTACATTCATTTTCATGAAAAGCTCCAATTGAGAAAGTTGTAGATATTGAAATTCTAAACAAATTTGTTATAAAACATTACAGGTGATTTTGGCCACAATTAGGACTTTTAAATTTCTGTTTAAAATGGCTGAGTAGGGTAAATCTGAAAACCTGAGGCAAATTCGAATTTAAATCATATTTAGACTCAAAAATTGAACTTGAGCCCTTTTACAATCTTTTAGATCACAAATAGAGAAACATTTCATCCAATTGGGTCCTTTTCAGATTCGGCTTGGAAATAGCTGAAAACAGCAATTTACAGAGGCTAAACAAAAACGGCAAAACAGTGTTTTCCTTTTTCGGCAGTGTGTCTTGCTGACAGGTGGGGCCGCGATCCGGCCGCGCCCACGCTGCCCGGCCGGTGAACGCCGCGTGGCCGCCGGCGTACGGTCATCGCCGTTCGGCCACGGATCGCGCCCTTGCCTACGCTGTTAAGTGGAGGAGCGTCTCCTCTTTACGTTCCTTTCGACCGCGCGCCCTCCCAAGCCTATTCCCAGCCTCTCTACGCCCGCCAGTTCGCGCCCGCCATTGGAGCCGAGCTCGGAGCTTGAGCTCATGCCCGCCACTCCCCGCCTCCCTGAGCTACGAGACCCTCACTACTGCCTTCACCTCGTTCCCCTACGCCCGTGACCGGTGACGTCGCCATCGATCCGCGCCCCAACAGCAGAGATCCACCCCCGCCTCGACGTCGCGCCGCGCCGGTTCATCCTCAGTTCACTGCCGCCGCGAGCTTCATCCACGCCTCCATCCTCGACGCCGTCACCGTGAGGTAGTGGCCCCGTCCTGAGAACACCTTCCCCACCCTGCGTCGTGGCCGCGGCAAGCCACAGGTCGCTGGCGTGCGCGCGCGCCCCCGCGCGGCCGCGCCCGATTAGAGGAAGAAGAAGGGGGGCCGGCAATCTTTAGATCTGGCCCCTACCTTTCTTCTATTTTTGTTTAGGTCCACCATACTGCGTACTGAGTCTTGCAGGTCTTACATGCTAGCCCCTTGGGTTTTGAAATAATCACGATGTAGCCCTTGGATCTAATAATTTTCCATTTTATTTTGTTATTTCGGCCGAAATCTTTGATAAATCGTAGAAAATCAAAGAAAAATCAAAAAATAGAAAACTAAGATGCATTGTAACCCTTGTTAATAGATCTATCTGCTGAGTATGATGGTTGAGAAGGAAAAGACCTTTCTACCCCTGATCTTGTGCATGCAAGTAAAGCCCTAATAAATAGGAAATGTGGGTTAAATGAGCATCAAAAATTATGAAATTTGGACAGAGGCTTTGTTAGCATATCTAGGCACTGTATAAATTTTGATAGCCCTAATACTTACTATTTAATTACTGTTTTACCCTTGCCTAGTATTTAAACATATAAATAACATAAGAAGTGATTGCTATGTGAAAATGTGCTCTAGGTGACTTTATGGTTTTGGTATGAGCTCAAGGTTATAAAAATGACTCGCTGTTGGAGTAGGATGGTTGTGCATGCTGAGGATAGGCACTGATTAGAAAATGCCGACTAATGCATTTTTAATTGAATACTAGAAAATGTGAGACCTAGTATATTCAATAAATGCCACAATAGATCGTATTGAAACATATGTAGGTCATAGCTACTGTTTTGGAATGCATGTTAGGAATGCTAAGTTGGCTATATGGAAAAAAGATGCCTAAGTAAGCTTCGGTCACTTT
Organism: Paspalum vaginatum; assembly: GCA_030272315.1. NCBI lineage: Eukaryota > Viridiplantae > Streptophyta > Magnoliopsida > Poales > Poaceae > Paspalum > Paspalum vaginatum. Next base: position 22,187,771 of record CM059019.1, on the reverse strand, counting down.
ACATGAATGGATGCTAAATCACTACGCACCCCCATGTTGTTAAATGTGATAGGCTAAGTTAATTCTCGGTGATGGTTTGTACGATTTCTTAGTACTAAACGAGTTTCATCACAAGAATACATAACTCCATTCCCTAAATCACAATTCATCGCATCGCATATGCATCTTAAGCAAGCATTGCACTTATACATGCTCAAATTGCACTATGTCATGCATATAGATCCCGTGAGCGAAGGACACCCATCGGACCAGCCGATCGTAGAGGAGCCCGAGGAGGAACTGCACCAGGAGCCAGAAGACTAGCAGCAGGGACCCGACTACGCTCTGGAAGAAGCTACTGACCCTAGCAAGGAAGGTAGGCAGGACCATGCTTAACGCAGCAAACAAGTTATATTGGATGATTTACGCATATGCATTAGGAGTTGCTTGAAACCAATTGCATTAGACTCCTTGGCCGCCCTGGCCCTAGCACCTATACTTAGAGTTCGCAGGACAGGTATGCCTAGAAGTGCTTGGTACGAGTAGACACTAGTGTGTGGACTCATCGCGTAGGTGTTTTCAAAAGTTACAAGATATTACTATTATGTCAATTATTACTTATGCTCATGATTTAAATGGAGACCAGGCGGAGATTTTATTTCAGTATTTACTTTTCATGGTGTCGCACTTTGGACTCCACCCGAGTCCTGTAAGGCCCGTCCGCTATTCGCCTGCTATTCGGCTTAACATTGCTAAAGTGCTTAACCGGGATATGGGACCGGTGAAGTCTTTCCTGGGTTCGTCCGAAGCACAGAGACACGTTCCTACCCACTGGTTGAGAGGAAGGTGGCCCGGGGGAGCTTTGTACTCATTGCGGGGAGACCGAGATGTCGGCAGGCTCGCTATGGGGGCACAACCCGGGGGCTAGGCGGGAGTGAATCGAACTTGGGATGAGACAGGTTAAGATTGGGACTATATGTGGGAACGCAATGGCTAGTAAGCATACACCCCTAGCATGATAGTTACTCCCAGGAACTAAAAATCGATTCGAATCACTGATGCCTACCAGGTGTGGGAATGCTGATAACGCACACGGGCAACGTAGTAACTACTTAAACACCCTGTATCTAATACTCATGATTTTTGAATGTCACATGATTGAATTGAACTGATTACCTTACTGCAATTTACTATTATGTTGATGGTTATACAAATGATGAAAACTTGTTTACTTATGTTGTTTATGACACTGTTTAAAATCAATGGCTAAGATCCACTCGCTAGTAAGCAGCTTTGCGTCAGTCGTAAGCCAAATCCATTAAGTCCTATTGAGTAATTATTACTCAGGGTTTGCCCCCACATTTTGAGTGCAGGTATGGAGTTCATGGTTTGCACCTGTGTTGGAGGCGGCGCATGCCCCCATCTGGGATGAGTTCTGCATGAGTGGCACAAGGGCAACATTGGTGGGCTCAATGTTGTTTCTTGTAATGCAAGTCTTTTGAGATGATATCATGACTCTCGAACTTTAATATTCCGCTGCGAGATACTTTTGAAACTTGCTATTTTATAACTCTATGTTGGAACTGTACCCTATTTGGAAACTGGTTTGTAACTAAGTCTACTTTTACTCTATTTCAACTGCCTGAGATGATGTATCTATTGTGGCTCCATCGTGGGCTGGATGTCTATGATGTCGGTTCCTCTGGGATTTGGTAACATCGGGGGTCGAATGACTCTCGATGGACCACCGGGTTTAGTTTGGTCTAAGTGCACTGCGAGCCAAAGGTGGCAGGTGTGCTTAGCCCGGATTAAATCGGCGGTTCTGCCACAATTTACTTTGGAGGGGCAAAACTCCGTAAGTAGCAAACTCTTGAGCTAGGCAGTGCGTGTGAACCAGAGAGTAAACACCATTGTATGCCTTGCTGGCAGCGATCATCTTGTTAGACTGGGCACAAAGCGGTCTTTTAAACCCAAATGACTACTTTAGTGGGCTCATCAGGCACGAACTAAACTCTTGTTTTTTCTTTGTGTTAACTATATAATAAAACCATTTTTGAGACCAGCCGCTGGACCACTTGCTTCGATACGCTGTTACAGTGCTTGGCGAGTCCTTGCGGCTACAAAAGGTGTAACATCCGAAGTTTGGATGGAGTTCTATTACCTTGTCGGCCTTAGTCTGATAGTGTAGTTTGTGAGAACAACAGAAATGTTCAAGATCCGATTCTAGACCTTGGCTGGCCATCATCCAGATATACATGCCCAATCGAGGAAAGGCATTGGGGTAAGCTGATGAAAATATATACCAAAATGCTCCAATATTTTTGGTATCAAAGAATTCATGGGCATTCGAAGCCCAGCTGTGAAGAAGCTTTCAAAAAAAATGATCTCATTCGGTTATGGAGTCAGGGTTTCTTCATCGTTTGGGCATCGGCATTGCTTCGGGTCCTTGATAAAGTCCATCGTTTTGTAATACACAAAGTCCTCCTCGGCAATGCTAGATTTTCCGAAGGTTATATGACTTGGCTTTCAGGGTCGAAGAACTTCATTGTCAGTCTTCATCATTAGCTTCATCCAACTCCACTTCTTTGTCGTCTGCTTGCCCTTCGTCTTCAGAGTCTTTGGGAATATCTTTGGTATCTTTCTCTATATGAGTCGGAGACAAGTTGATAGGGGTATCTTCATCGACAGCATGGTGGGTTTCCCCTACAGACTCAACATCAGAACCAATGTTTGGACATGCAGTAGAACGAATCCTTGCCATTTGAAATCTTTAAGAAATAGAGCAGGTAAGAAGTAGGATATTTCTGTTGGGAAGAATTCAAGAAAAAATAAGTATACAAACCTTGCACAAGTACTAGATCGGGTAAAAAACTTCGAAGTAATGAAAGTAGCTTCAGAGTGGAGGATTCACAAGCAGTGGCCGGGCATTAGCTAAAGAAGGGGGGTCGCGATCGGTCCCCCACTGCTTATATCCTACCTAGAGCACGGGGGTCGAAAAGGCGAACAGTGAATAGGCCAATAATTATGCGACGCATGTCACCTAAGGTGATTAGCTGTTTATTTCCTGTTTTTCCTTTTTCCTAAATAATGTCAAAACAGGGGGAAGGGCCTCATGCATCTGAAGCATGAATTGAACTTTCGGCTTGTCTACTCGGTCATAGTTTGAGCTCATCTTGGAAAAATGAACTAATCTTGTGAGGGGCTACTATTGGGGCCAAAGGTTTTAGCCCCCGGTGCTTCAGATGGCTTGTTTGTTTTGAGTTTCAAGTTGCGCTAAAAGGGTGGTGGCCATATGCCAGATGTGAAATGTAATGAGCTCTACGAAGGAGGAATGAAGTCTCAATCCAAAGCTCTGAGTTGCATGTCATCCAAAGGTGACAAAGGGAGATAGGCTTCGAAGCATGAAGGGACAGGGAGGAGTTGCTTGTTAAAGGCTAGCGTGTTCAATTTAGCTTTGTATGAAGAAATACCACACACACCTTGTACCATGAATAGAGAGTCACTTGTAGCCTAGGGGCACTTGTGTAAAATCAAAGAAAAGTAAACTATCAGTTGAACCCTACAAATACCGAGGAGATCAACCGAAAGGGACAGGCTTTTTTGGGCAGCAACACTTGTACGCCTCTCATTGAACGTGACGTCAGCTCTAATTTTGGGTTCGAAGGTATATGAACATCCTTTCCTCACGTCATCGCATTTTCCTTATGTTTCGGTCCCTTAGATTCCTAATTCCAATACCTTCGTATCGGGCGAAGAGCTCCCGTTCCTCTCGTTGTTGTTGTTACCTATTTCATACTGATTTGATCTCAAGGACTCCAAAGAGAGAGATCCTTCATCTTTGATGTTGCCCTGTTGTTGTTGCGTGGTGCGATGACAAGTCTCCAATAGTGAGCAATCTCAAACCAAGTCAGTGAGACAAAGCAAATCCACCTAGATCTTTTCATTTCAGCTCAAACACATACCAATGTATGGAAATTAATTCACAATTCAAATTAGGCAAGGTATCATGAAAGCTTAGGCATTAACTAGCAAAGGTAGATAACTAGAACAACCAAGCATGGAAAGATAGCATGAGCATTCAACTTCCTACACATGCTGGGTTGCCAAGTCAAGTGGGGTCAAGTTTATAATTTTCAGGAAAACAAAAGGACTAAGCTCTCTCATAGTATACAATAGATCCAAATGAGCTCTAGCCAACCATGATCAAGCATACTACTATACATCATAGCACGAGCAAGAACTAGCAAGTCATTCCAATCAAGCTCAAGTGCAAGTGTATACTACAAGTGTACATGATGCAATGCATGAATATGGTACAAAATGCATAAAGAAGCAACAAAAAACCAAAGCAAAAGAAACTCGAAACAAAACCTAAAAGCTAACAAAACTCCCCCTTACTAAAAGGGAAAGCAAACCCCTAACTCCCCTCGCAAACGTGTGAAGTCATCTTGGTCTAGGGGTTTCGTTAGGATGTCAGTCACTTGGTTCTCACTCGTGACATGCACTACATCAATGAGGCGTTTCTCATAACTATCTCTTAGAAAGTGATATCTCACATCTATGTGTTTGGTTCTAGAATGGAGCACTGGATTCTTAGTAACACTAATGGTACTAGAACTGTCACACAAGAGTAGTATCCTCCCATAGGTTAGGCCATAATCTTTCAAAGTAGCAAGCATCCATATAATATGGGAGCAACAACTAGCAGAAGCTACATATACAGACTCATAAGTGGATTGAGCTACACTAGATTGTTTGTGAGAGGACCAAGAGACTAAACAAGTACCCAAGAACTGGCAGTTACTGAAAGTCGACATGCGATCCACCGGCACCCCACAAAGACGGCATTAGAATAGCAGAGGAGGGAAAGCGACGAATCCGCAGAGTACCACAAACCATACTCCAAGGTGAACTTGACATACCTTAGGATCCGCTTCACAACGGTGCATTGTGACGCCCTTGGAGATGCCAGAAAACAAGCACACAGACCTACAACGAACTGTATATCCGGTCTCGTGGTAGTCAGGTACATCAATGACCCAATCATCGCTCCCTACACCTTCTAGTCAACCTCCTCACCATCTTCATCCTTGTCTGGGTGGATGTACTCATTGGAGTCATCTGAATTGAAGCATCCGCCATCTCAAACTTTCGGAGTAGATCCCTCGTGTACTTGCCTTGGTGCACGAAGGTACCCTATGGAGTCTACCTGATCTGGAGCCCTAGGAAGAACCGAAGTTCCCCCATCATGCTCATCACAAACTCCTTCCTCATCTGCTCTGAAAACTTGCTCACAAGTGCATGAGAAGAGACACCAAAGATGATATCATCCACATATATTTGAAACATCAAAAGGTTATTGCCATGCTTTTGCAAAAATAGAGTCTTCTCCACACTCCCCATCACGAAACCCTAGGCAACTAGGAATTTCCTAAGTCTCTCATGCCAAGCTCGGGGAGCTTGCTTTAGGACATACAAAGCCTTTTGCAACTTGAACATTTAGTTAGGATATTTGGGATGCTCAAAGCCTAGGGGCTGCCTCACATAGACTTCTTCCTCTATATACCCATTCAGGAATGCATTCTTCACATCCATTTGAAACAGATTGAACCCTTTTGAAGCTTCCAAAGCTAAAATAATGCGAATGGCTTCTAATCTGGCTACACGGGCAAAAGTCTCTTCATAATCTATCCTCTCTTTTTGGCAACAACCCTAAGGAACTAGCCTAGCCTTGTTTCTCACCACAACTCCATCCACTCCCTGCTTGTTCTTAAATCCCCACTTGGTACCTATAGGATTGAAGTGTGGTGGTGGCTCGAAAGAAGCAACAAATGCAGAGTGTGCAAAGACAACAAGAGAAGTGGACATGTATCTTGTCACTCACTCATTCAGGCCACCAATGATGTTCGTCGAAGGAAGATCCCGCTGGACCATCCGAGACGGCTATGGCTCAGAGGTCACCTCCCCTACATCCTCAACGGGCCCTGCTACATGTACTGGTCGATCTTGTGGAGGTAGCTCACAAGTAGTCAAAGGAGAAAGTACTTGAGCTCCCACCTCATCCTTTAAAAGTGAAGCAGCAGGTTCTGGAGCTACAGCAGGCACAGTATCACTAGAAACACCCCCATCTTCTTCGTCATCTTCCTCAAAGATGGTAGTACCTAACTCAGCATCACCTGCAAGCTCAAAGCCAGGGGTTGTGAAAGGCATGATTTCATCAAAGGTAACTTCACAAGTCTCAACAATACTGTTGGAGTCCAAGAGCCAAACTCAGCATGCACGCGAATGCATGGCATAGCCAAGAAAAACTCCATCAGAACTGCGAGGTTCGAACTTATCCAAGTTCCCCTGCTTGACCACACAAAACACCTACAATGAACACCCATAGGTGGCTCGCTTTTGGCTAGTACCCAAACTGCAACTCATACAAGGTCTTATGAAGAAGAGCTCAGAAAAAAATGCGGTTGAAAATGTAGGACGCGGTGTTAATCGCCTTGGCCCATAATTTCCTAGGAGTCCTATGCTCATCGAGCATCGTCCTAGCCATCACAACAAGGGTTCAATTCTTGCGTTCTACCACACCGTTCTGTTGGGGGACATATGGGGATGAAAACTGGTGTTCAAGATCTTGGATATGGCAAAAGGCTTTAAAACGATCATCCTTAAATTCCGAGCCATTGTCATTGCGTATAGCTCTCATGGCATGATTGGATTCATTTCTCAACCTCAAAACCAAGTCATGAACAAACTCAATAGTCTCATCCTTTGATTCCATGATATGCACCCAAGACCAATGAAAAAAATCGTCCTTGATGACAAAAGCATACCACTTCCCACCAACAGAACTCACCCGAGCAGGACCAACTGTGTCCATATGAAGAAGCTCTCCGGGGTGAGCCATCATCACCTGATTCACAGGTGTGTGGGAAGCAGCAACCATCTTCCCATGGTGACAAGGTTGGCATAAAAGGTCACGCTCACTCTTTAACTTGGGCAATCCTCGGATCAGGTCAAGTGAGCTAAGCTTTACAAGAAAATCAAAGCTGAAATGGCCTAGCCTCCTATGCCACTTCCACAAATCAGATGAGGGACTAGCCACCAAACAGTGAGAAGGACCGGGGGAGCTTGAGAAATCAACAAGAACAACCTTCCCAAAAGGCAACACAGGGCAAACAATCTTTTCTCGAGAATTCAAAACTCGCGAACAACCTTTCTTGAAATGAACCTCAAGGTCTTCATTGAGAAGTTGCAAAATAAAGAAAAGGTTGTAACCAAGGTTAGCAACCAAAGCAACATCCCTTAGAACAAAATTCTTAGAAATAGGAACAGTGCCAACACCTTTCACCTTACCTGTACCTTTATCCCCAAAAATGATGTGCTCGCTAGAGCTCACTGGGTGACACTAGAGAGCCATCTGTGATTACCGGTTATGTGGCATGAAAAACCAGAATGCATGCGCCATATGTCCTCCAAGCCTCTGTCCTACATCAATAGTGGTTCATGGGGTGAGCATATGGTCTGACACTGGGGTAGTTTGAAAAGAAGCAAACTAGTGTTGAGCCATATGCTTAAAAGAAGAGTTTGCAATATCATAATCAAACATCCCAAAACCCCTATCGCTCACAAACTGAGACTGCCGGTCACCACATCTAGCAAAGCGTGGTCCATGGTAGGTCTCAAATCCTCAGTGAGGGGGACAAAGTCGTACTGCTCACGACCCGGTGTCCTGGCGGCAAAGCGTCCACCACCTGGAGCATCCCGAGGAAAGCGGTCTCCTCTACCTCCACCGACACGACATGGCTAGCGGTGTTGCCTATCCCACGTCGAGGTTCCACATCAGGCCTACCACACTTGTAGTACCTGTCCTCATTCCTCAACTCAATGTCTCTACGCTTAGCTTTCATCCTGCGGTAGCAAAACTCCACCATGTGACACTACCTATGGCAGTAGTCACACATGACCTCTTGGGTGGAGCACCCTTAGGTTGGCTCTGGGTCTTAAGCTGAGGAGTGGGCTTAGGAGGAGCATTCCTCTTAGCCCCTTGCTTAGAGGTCTCAGGAGGTGAGTCAACTAAATTTCTCATAGGAAGAGTGTCCAGTGGGTTCCTAACAAAGTTTGGTTTGGGAGTCCACACTTGTTTCTTAGGTGGCTCCCTTGGCTTCTCTACCCACACCCCATCCTTAGGATTTCCATGCTCGAAGTAGGGCTTGTCATGGGTAACAGGAAACTTCTCAATAATGGGAATCCCACTCAAGTCACATATCTTCCCATACAACTGAGCAAAATAAACTTGGGTGTAGTGGTAGCCAACCCCCAACTTGTCACTCAACTTGAAAGAGGAAACAATCATGCCAAGCTGTGGCTCCTTAGCCGAAATCCAACTAAGAATGGTCCTAAGATAGGTATTCTCATCTTCTAACTGGACCTTTTCAATGGCCAAATCATCAAGTCTACCTCTAAATCCTTCACACTTAGGACAATCAGCACTAATAGGGATAGCAGTCTTTTCAGACTTCCTCAAAGCAGCCCTAGTCTTTTCCAACTCCTTCCCAAGAGTGGGACATACAACACAAGTACCAAGAAAAGTTGGCCTAGCTTTCATCTCCTCTAACGCTGCAGTAGTAGAGAAAAGCAAATCTACATTACTGGCATGCTAAGAGCGTAATTCAGTCAACTCAATAGCTACAACCTGACAATCAGTGCATTCTATCTCATAAGCAATGGCACAAGATTCCTTAACAATAGCAAGATCATTCAATGCACATGCAAGTTTAAACTTGAAAGTCTCAAGCTTAGCCTCTAGGGTAGCAGCCTTAGCATTTGCATGCCTAAGGTCCTTAGCAGCCACTCTAAGCAAGCGATCTTGCTTCTTTAAAGCAGTGTGCATGGCATCATCCTCATCATCGCTCACCTGAGGCTCGGTGTTGGACTTATTGCAGACGTCCGAGTTGGTGGAGCCCGCTTGATCTCCTGCAAGTGCCAAGGTGTAGTAGTCGATCTCGTCGCCGAAGAAGCAAAGTCTAGCATGCCCAACGATCTTCTTCTCATTATCATCGTCGCTGTCAGAGCTAGAGTCGCTTGAGCTGCCATCACAATCACTGAGCCTGGTGAGGAAATCACGATCGTGCTCCTAGGCATGCTTCTGGTACTACCTGACGAACTCCTAACTTGTTGAAGAACGACCGCTTCTTCTTGTCGCCCTTATACTTGCCCTTCTTCTTGTCGTAGATGTACTCACCCTTATGCTTGCCGGTGGAGTACTTCTCCTGAGCTCTCCTTTGTGAGCAGTCGGTGATGAAGTGGTCTATCTTCCTACACTCATAGCACTGGAGCTTGTCACCTCTTCTGCGGCTCATCCTGTTAGAGTAGAGGCATTGGAACTTGTTGGACAGTAGGCACAGCTTCTCATCACCTAGTCCTTCAAACTCCTCCTCTATAGCTGAAATCAGAGACAAAGCACAGCTGTCAGGGTTTGGTACAGGCAGTGCACCACAGGATATGTCACGAGGTGCTTTTGGGGCTGGCGAAATAGGCATAGCTTGATGGTTCGCTTGAGGAGCGATAGAACACCAGGGTTTATACAGGTTTGGGCCGCGAGATGCGTAATACCCTACGTACTGTTTGTGGCTGTTTGTATTGACCTGAGGTCGAGATTACAATGAAAGCTAGGGCTTCGGTGTGCTACGGCATGATTTGGTGTTATGAGATGAGTTAAAGTTCTACATAGGGGCCCCTCACCCGCCTTATATAGGCCGCCAGGTTCTTGGATTACAAGTCAGGTTCCTTGTATATCTCCTAGTCAGTTTATATTACAAGAGATCAAATAGAATCTTTGTCCCTATCATTCCTTCTCTGAATCATGCGAATCTCATCACTGGTAGACTGGTGTGGAGCACTCAGTAACCTTGGAGGAGGAAACGCCTTGGACAACCGGATCCATCCCTCACATGAACATGAGCCAGCACACGAGGAAGAGACAATAACTGAAGGTGAGCCAGCTAGTACCAAGACCACAGTGGATACATCTGTGCCAGCTCTGAGCCCCCGTGCATCTAGCCTGGTGCCTTCTGATAATATGGATGTGATCACCAATGCCACTACACTTGATATGATCGACACAAATTTGCAAGTGGCTACAGTTCTACCCGAGTCACGGCCATTCATGGCCTTAGAGGGAAGTCATTGATCAATCATTGCTGAAGTGGATCCTATTAACAGTACTAACATGCAGCCTAACTATACATAGGATTGGCTGAATCAAGCTCCGCTGTGGCATGAGAGACTTGCTACCGTACTTAGGTCCAATGCAACCATGCTACGACAATGATTAGCTGACTCTAAAGCAGCTCGTGCTATTGAACCCACTGGTAAATGACTGTCCCCTGATTCTTATCCTCAACTCACTCCAACGTCTTGTGTACTTACACTGTGTACGCGTTGTCTGACAGTTGCCGCTAAAAGGATTGCCGATCTGGAGAGTGCCCTGGCCTAGCGTGAAACTGCATATCGTAACGGCATACTTGAGCGTGATGAGGCCTGGGATATCGCTAAGATCTTGCAATGGAAGCTAGAACTAGAGAAGAAAGGGCATGAGGTAACCCGCCAAGAAACCCAACTTGCATATTCTTTACTTACGGAGGCCTATAAGTTGCACCGATCCACAGGATGAGGCACTACAACTAAAGAAGGAGACTCAAGAACTCCGAGACTCATGAGACAGTTTTGAAAAGTCATTCTAGAACACATCCAACACTGCAGCAGTGCTTGAGACGAGCCACAAGTTGACCCGAGCGGATCATGAGAGGAAGACTTCTGAGTTAATTGAAGCCGACAAAATTAGAGTCGAAATCCAAAGCAGGAATAGAGACTTGGAGAAGGTGCTGAAGTCCACAAGGCAGGCTCTTAAGGAGTCACAGCAGTTGGCAGATAAGCACCACGAGGACTTAGACCTTGCAACACGAAACTATGAAATCTCCAAGAAGAACTATGAGAAGCTAAATGCTGCTTATGATAAAGCCAAGGAGCTAATGAAGTCCCCAACATCTGCCATGACGACCATGCTGAATATATGTGCCCTTGAGGTAGGAGCTCCATGACCAGTAGAAGAGCGAGTATCAACTCTGGTTGAAGATATCAATAATCACCTCTGGGGAAGACTGAAATCAATCATGTAGCATGTTTTACTAATGCTCAAGATAACCATGCCAGATCTGAATTTATCTAACTTAACAAGGAGGGTTGCAGTTGATCCTAGTGACTCTATGATAGATAGCTATGCTGTAGAGGTTCAAGATGTAGTCGAAAGGCTTGTAACAGAGTTTGAGCCATAAATGAGTACATTTGCTGCTGAACTTCTATAGATGACATCATGCCTTGTAAATGAATGAGGCCAGTTACTGACTGCTTATGCTGCAAAAAATGATATTAGTATTCTAAGTTATTACAAGATCGAATTAGATGTTTTTGTAGATATAACGATATGTGATGTTTAGTCCTTGGGTCGGCCCCACGACTCAAGGTTTTCGCTTGAAGTATAGAGTTTGCGTGTGTTATTCTGAGATTGAATGCGTGCTCGAATACCCCACTTAGGCCATTACGTTGGCTTGGGCTGATTACCCTGTATGACGCATAGGGCCAGACTGCAGCCTTTTATGAGTGTAAGCGCAGGCATGTAACACCAGCTGTCAGTCTATGACCTAGGCTGATTGCCCCGTAATGAAGGTCAGATTGCACAATATTATGAGTACGCGAAGGCATGTAACACCAGCTGTTGGTCTATGACCTAGGCTGATTGCTGTGATGCCCTAGGCATCTCCCGAGTATTATCAAGTGCATACTTTGTTTAATTATTTCTCATAAGCATCATTTTATCCCAGACTAATGTGCATTTGAGTAAACATGGTGAAAATAGCTAAGTAATGCATTCAGTTTCGCAAAAATGATACTATAAATGTGAGCATAACTTAAATCCTAGGGAAATCTAGGTAGAGCTTCTTATACCAAACTTGTAGGTCTTAAGGTGGTAAACAACTTTGTCAATTAGAGCTTGGATGGAAAATGGGCTTAACTAAGTGCAAAGGGGCTTTTGGTGTTACCCAACAAACACACTCCAAATCTGGCTTATTTAGAGTTCTTCATTTTTCTATAACCTAGAGTCCTTTTCATGCAAAGGTCCAATTGGGGAAGTTTTAGGGTATGAAATCTTTAACAACTTTGTAAAAAAGACTTTTGGGAGAAAATGGCTAGAAATAGGACATTTGAATAATCTAAGGAAAATAGTTCTCAGTCCAAACTAAGGGCTGACAGTTAAACTCAAATTTAAATCAAACTTAGAGCCAGAATTTGAATTTGGTACTTTTGACAAAGTTGTATATCTCAAAGGGTACAACATTTCATTCAATTGGGCCTTTTTCAAATTCGGCTCCTAAGTTGGTCAAATTAGCAAAATTCAGAAACTTGGTTAGCTGGTCAAAGGGGGTTTTTCTTTTTCCGAAATTCTTTTTCTTCTCTGTCTCTATGCCAAGCGGGACCGGTGAAGTCTTACCTGGGTTTGTTCGAAGTTTTCGAGGCTCCGCCCATCCACTTGCTGGAGGCCGATGGGCCCGGGGGCGCTTGTACTCGAGGGAGGGCTGACCCAGAGAACTGTGGTATCGCTCCTGAGGGGGCACAACCCGGGGGTTAGGTGGGGGCGCTTTGAATCTTGGGACAAGACAGGTGGAGATGGGGGCTATATGTGGGAACACGATGGCTAGTAAGCATATACCCCTGGCATGATAGTTATTCCCGGGAATTAAAAATCGATTCGAATCGCTGATGCCTACCAGGTGTGGGAATGCCAATATCACTGTCGGGCAACGTAGTAACTACTTAAACTCTCGGTGTTTAATACTCATGGTTTTTGGAATACCACATGATTGAATTGAATTGTTTACATTACTGCAAGCTACAGTTGTGTTGAAGGTTCTATAAATGATGAAAACTTACTATTTATGTTACACATGTTACTGTTTAAAACTAAAGGCTAAGGATCCACTTGCTAGTAAGCCGCTTCGCGTCAGCCGTAAGCCAATTTCCATTAAGACCTACTGTGTAATTAGTACTCAGGGTTTGCCCCCACATTTTGAGCGCAGGTATGGAGTTCATGGTGTGCACTTGTGTTGGAGGCGGGGCATGCCCTCATTTAGGATGAGGTGACTGAGTGGCACAAGGGCAACATCGGTGGGCTCGATGTTGTACCTCTAATGCAAATCTTTTGGTGATAACATGGTGACCTATAAACTTATATTTCCGCTGCGAGAAACTTTCGAACTTGCTACCTTCTAACTTTATGTTGGACTTGTATTTTATGTAAAAACTGGTTTGTAACTAAGTCTAACTTTATGCTATTCAACTGCCTGTGATGATGTTTCTGTTGTGGCTCCATCGTGAGTCAGATGTGTATGATGTCGGTTCCTCTGGGAAAAAGTAATATCGGGAGTCGAATGACTCTCGACGGACGACCGGGTTTAGTTCGGTCTAATCGCACTGCAAGCCAGAGGTGGCAGGTGTGCTTAGCCCGGATTAAATCGGCGGTTCTGCCACAATTGCCCCATAAGGAGGGCTAGACTGCACCCTATTATGAGTACGCGAAAGCATGTAACACCAGCTGTCGGTCTACGACCTAGCTGATTGCCCCATAATTAGGGTCGGACTGCACCCCTATCTTGAGTAAATGTAGGCATGTAACACCAGTCATGAGTCGGGTTAGGACCCAAGACCGATTGCCTTGTTATGAAGAACGAGGACAGGATGTCAATACAAGATGCTTCATATAGTTATGCTGGAAAAAGAGACATGTGCGCAGAGGTCATGCGTTCTTTATTACTTGAGTACAACCAACTGAGTACGAGCGAGGACGAGTCACCTCAAGGTCGTGACAACCGCAATATCGATCATGAATACAGATGAGGTCACAATGCTTGGAGGTTTGTAGTGGCTTTACGCGTAGAACTTGTGAAGATGTTCAATATTCCAGGAGTTCCCGATCGGAGTGCCATCCATCTCAGACAGATGATAAGATCCTGGCCGAGTGACTTCTGTGATGATATAGGTACCCTCCCAAGGAGGGGATAGCTTGTGATGCCCTGCCGCCTTGAGGACTCTGCGGAGGACCAGCTCTCTGACTGAAATGGCACGAGGCACATGTTGTGCTCATGATAATGCCGCAAAGTCTGCTGATATCATGCCGACTGAATCACTGAGTTGAGCCATTCCTCCTCAAGTAGGTCGACTTCCTCTAGCCGAGTGGTCTCCACCTCGGCGATGCATTTGAATGTGAGCCGTGGTGCTCTATGTGCTATGTCAGCGGGGAGCACTGCTTATGAGCCATACAATATGAAGAAGGGCGTATTGCCATTGAGCGCTTTACTAGGCTGAGTTCTAAGACTCCAAACTATGTACGGGAGCTCCCGGATCCATTTGTCCACGAGCTTTTCATCTTTGTCGAAGACCCTCTTTTTAAGGCATCAGGAATCATCCCATTGGCGCGCTCGACCTGACCATTGGCGCAGGGATGCGCCACCAAGACATATTTGACAAGTATGGACCTTTTACTGTAGAAATCAAAGAACTCTGAGCTTGTGAAGTTGGAGCCCAGGTCTGCGATGATGTTGTTTGGAATCCTGAAGCAGAATATAATCTCTTGGATGAATTTTGCCGCCTTTGCCAAGGTTAGAGATACGATCGGCTTGACCTCAATCCACTTGGTAAACTTGTCGATGGTCACCAGCACATGAGTGTATCCACCTTGAGCCTTCTTGAGTGGCCCAATCATGTTGAGCCCCCAGCGTGTGAAGGGCCATGAGACAGGAATGTTCTGCAGCTGCTGTGCTGGGAAGTGATGTTGATTTGCAAAGAACTGACAAGCTTCACAGCGTTTGACCAGTTTCGCGGCATCTTGCTTTGCAGTTGGCTAGTAGAAATCGGCCCTGAATGCCTTTCCGACCAGTGTCTTAGAGGCAGCGTGATTGCTACACTGTCCAGCATGAATCTCCATTAGTAAACTCAAACCACGAGGTATGTCGATGCACTTTAAGAGGATGCCGACTGCGCCGCGCTTGAACAGATCATCGCCGATCAATGTGTAGCTGGCCGTGAGTCGGACAAGTCACTCAGCTTCTGCTTTATCGACAGGCTTGTCCCCATCTCTGATGTATATGATGATTGGGACCCGCCAGTCAGTCAGAGCTTCCTCCAAGCTCAGGATGTACTACTCTGGGGGTTCCCGCTCTCGATCAATGGATGGGCGAGATAGCTCCTGGACGAAGACCCCTTGAGGTATTTTGGCTCGGGAGGAGCCAAGCTTTGACAGTAGATCAGCATCTGCATTGTTGTTCGGTCTATGTGATGAAACTCAAGCCCATCGAACTTATCCTCCAGTTTGCGAACCTCTACGCAGTACTTGTCCATTACTTCCGTGGAGCAGTGCCAATCTTTGTTGACCTGACTAATTGCCACCAAAGAATCCCCATAAACCATGAGGCACTTGATACCGAGTGAGATCGCAATGCACAACCCGTGTAGCATAGCTTCATATTCTACTGCATTGTTGAACACCGTAAAAAGGATCTGCAGCACATACTTGAGATTCTCGCCTTTTGGGAAAGTTAGGATGACTCCTACCCCAGCTTCCTCTATTTTCAAGGATCTGTCGAAGTACATCTTCCAGAATTCTAGAGGCTCTGGGTTCTCTGGTACCTAATTCTCTGTCTACTGAGAGACAAAGTCAACCAGCACTTGCGTCTTGATGGTGGTGTGTGGGTGGAATTCAATGTCATGTGCTCCCAGCTCATGCTCCCATTTGGCAATCCTCCCAGTAGGTTCTCTGTTGCGTAGAATCTCGCCGATAGGAATGAGGTGGCCACCACGACTTTGTGCTCTTCGAAATAATGACACAGCTTGCGAACAGTAATAAGGACTGCATACAGTAAATTTTGAACCTAAGGGTACCTTGTTTTAGACGTGCTGAGTACCTTGCTGATGAAGTAGACCGGGTGTTGAGTCGACTGAACGTGCCCTTCCTCCAGCCTCTCGACCACCAATGCAGTGCGGACCACATGAGTCGTGCAAGAGATGTACAGAAGCAGGTCCTCGGCTGCGTGGTCTGCTGTGGCTCAGTTTGGTGACTTGAGTATCGAGGAGGGGTCGTCAAGAATTTCTTGAGAGCTTCCATTGCTTGTTGGGCTTCCGGTGTCCATTGGAATTTGTCCACCTTCTTCAGCAGCTTGTAAAATGGAATGCGGCGCTCCCCCAGCTGTGAGATGAATTGCTTAGGGCTGCCATGCACCTAGTGAGCTTTTGGACCTTCTTCTGTGACCTAGGAGGCTCATTCCAAAGAATTGCGTCAATCTTCTCTGAATTGGCTTCGATTCCCCTCTTGCTGACGACAAACCCGAGTAGTTGCCCTGCTGGGATCCCAAATACGCACTTAGTGGGGTTAAGCTTGTGATGCCCCTGGCATCTTAAGTGCATATCATTGGCATCACTTGCTTAACTTCATCTTACATGCAGCATTTCATCATATAATGGCATGCAATTGAACCTCATGAGCCAATTTGATTGGAATAATGCATTTTGAACTCAGTTTTTTGCATTTTGCTACAACATTTGGGGTTATAACTTTGCATCTGTGGTGAATTAGAGGAAACATTATATACCAAACTTGTGGCCCATTTCATGCTGAACAACTTTGTTATGTTGTGCTTGGACATCCATGAAGGTTTGTATATTGTTTTGAGCCATTTTCTACCAATGTGTGAAATCAGTCAAAAACAGACCTGCTTGGTAAATTCAAATTTTTGTGAAACATAATTCATGATCATGCAAAACTATATATAGGAAAGTTGTAGATCAAGAAATTCTGAACAACATTATATAAATCCTTGTGTAAAAGTGGCCCTAAAATGGACTTTTAGAATTTCTAAACTAGTAAGTGTTGTTGGTCAAACTGGGGTCAAGATTTTTGAATTCAAATTTCTCCTCAAATTTAAATAGAATATGGTGTCAAAGTTTATAACAAAGTTGTAGATCACAAAGTTTAGAACACTTCTTGTATTTTGAGTTTACACTAATTCGGCCTTGAGGTTACTCAGAAACTCAAAAATTCAAGCAAAGGTTCTGCAGACAACCGAGGGTTTTCTAATTTCGATTTTCTTTTTCGTCCTTGAGTCACTGGCATGCGGAGCCCACTTGGCCGGTTCCCGCCCAGTATGAATGACGATATCTGCTATGGGACCCACACCATCCACGTATCCATACACCTGGATCACGAGCGTTTGTTCAATTTCCCCACCCGAACCCACCTGTCAGCGACACTGGGTCAACGGACTCGGTCCGTCCTCGTCTCGCCCAACCGGCGCGCAGCGCTGCTGGTGTCTGGTCACCACGCGGACGTCGGCGAGTGGGCTGTGGCCGCGCTGCCTCCCACCGGTCGCTCCCTACCTTAAGGGGAAGAGGAGGGCGCTGCCTCCATTCTCCCTCTCGCACTCTTGCTCGAGCGCCTCTCCCTCTCGCTCCCTGTTCTTTCCACGCGCCGCTGCCATTGGATCAGCTTGGGCTAAGCTTGCGGCTGCTATTCCAGCCATCCCCCCGCAACCAAGAAACTACTCCCACCATCCGTGTACTCCGCTCCACCTCCCCAACCCAATCCAGGCCGCCGAAGGCTCCCCACCGCCCTGCTCTGCCTTGCCGAAGCTCGTCTTCCGCCCCTCACCGTCGCCGGCCTCCCCGCGCCAGTTCCCCATCACCCAAGGTAGGGGATAAGGTCCCCTGTGACCCTCTCTCACTCCCTGTCCACCGCCGGTAGGCGGCCGCACCCTGGACGGCCGGCCCCGGCGCGCGCCGATACCTGCTCCCCTCTCTATCGAGAGGTGGAAGAAGGCCGCGGGTTTTCCGGAGAGTCCCTTGCCTTCGTTTCATTTTTTGATATTCTCTCGCGTACTGTGATATGTGTCTGAGATTTCTTATGATCTACCCCCTGTAGTTCATAGTTAATAACGTAAGGCTCCTTGGATCTGGGGTTTTTCCCATTTTATTTTCATTATTTCGGCTGAAACTTTAAAAATCCATATAAAATCCAATAAAAATCCAAAAATTACAAATCTTGTTGCATTGTGTTCCTTTTGAGTAGATCTACAAAATGCATAAGATGATGATGTATAAAATGACCTTTTTACCCCTGGATCTTGCATGTTTCTAAAACAAAATAAATAGCAAATGTGGGCAAATGAGATCTAAAAATCTTTAAACTTGGATAATAGCTATAAAATAATATTTAGGACTTGTGCAAATTTTGGCAACCTAGCACTCACTAATTTGTTACTATTTCTCGACATGCATGTGTTTTATGTATTTTATTAATATGGAAAATGATTGCTACATAAAATTTGCTCTAAATGTCTCCTTGGAATTTTTATATGATCTCTTTTGTATATCTAGCTCACTATTGAAATATAAAGCTGTGCATGTTAGGTTTTGATGCTGTTTTGAAAATGACAATATATTGCTTGTTAATGTAAATAATAGGAAAAAGTGACCTTATATTGCAAAATAAATTATAAGAAAAATCATGGAGCTTTATAGTTAATTTTAGGTTCCAGAAAGCATTTTTGTGAATTTTATTGCTTTGGTGCTGCATGCAAAATAAGAAAAAATAAAAATATGGAAAATAGATGTCATGTCAAACTTTAGTTATTTTGTTTGATGGATTTTACGCATGATGAACATGACATGAAAAGCTGGCTGGTAAAATTTCACAGCCAGAAACCATTTCTAGAATTTATAATAAATTTGATAATTAAATGCTAGGTAAATTGCTAGAATTTCAATAAATAAATTATAGCCCCTTTATGGCTGGAATTTTGCCAATGGTGTTATATCATATTTATATACATCACATAATTGTCTAGGCTCATTTAGAACTATCTGACAACATTTACTCAACATGACTACTTTAATTCAATAAATACACAAAATGCATAGCATGATTAGGGTTCTTTCATACGGATAAATAAATTGGAATATTTAATCTCGTTCACTTGTTGCAAGTTACCTAATGTTGACATATATGATGGATTGACCTAGACTAGGTGATGGTTTGTACGATTTCTTAGTATTGATTAGGACTGACCAAGAAAATGAATAGTTTATGCATTTCCTTTGGACTCATTGCATATCATGTCATGCATATAGACCCCACGAACGAAGGACCCACGCAGGAGCAGCCGATGATCGAGGAGCCAGATGACGAACCCCCGCACCAGGAGCTGTTGGATCAGCAGCCGGAGGATCTGCAGACCATCCCCGACTTCGCTCCGGAGGCAGCTACTGACCCGAGTGAGGAAGGTAGGCAGGACCATAATTCTCCTAGCTAATATAATGTTGATTGCTTGATGATTACGCATCCGCATTCGGAGTTGATTGAAAACACTTGCATTAGATTCTCTGCCCGTCCAGGCCCTAGCACCTATAATACATAGGGTTCGTAGGATGAATCTACCTAGAGTTTGCTAGGTACGAGTAGATACGAGTGACTGGAGTCACTCATCGCGTAGGTGATTTCAAAGTCACAAAGAAATTACTATTATGTCAATTATTTCTTATGCTCATGATTAAATGGAGACTAGGCGGAGATTTTATTTCAGTATTTACTTTTTATAATATCACACTATGGACTCCGCCCAAGTCGTATAAGGCCCGTTCGCTGTTTGCCTGCTGGTCGGCATAACATTGCTAGAATGCTTATCTGGGTTGTGGGACTGGTGAAAGTCTTACCTCGGCTCGTCTGGAGCTTTCGAGGTGCCGCCCATCCACTAGATAGAGGCAGAAGGCCTGGGGGATCTTTGTACTCATGGCGGGGAGACTGAGATGTCGGCAGGCTCACCATGGGGG
The DNA here is from genome assembly GCA_030272315.1 of Paspalum vaginatum. Lineage (NCBI taxonomy): Eukaryota > Viridiplantae > Streptophyta > Magnoliopsida > Poales > Poaceae > Paspalum > Paspalum vaginatum. Next base: position 22,167,866 of record CM059019.1, on the reverse strand, counting down.
CACAACCTGGGGGTTAGGTGGGGCGCTTTGAATCTTGGGACGAGACAGGTGGAGATGGGGGCTATATGTGGGAACGCAAAGGCTAGTAAGCATATACCCCTAACATGATAGTTATTCCCGGGAATTAAAATCGATTCGAATCGCTGATGCCCACCAGGTGTGGGAATGCTGATGTTGCACAAGAGCAATGTAGTAACTACTTGAATATGTTGTATCTATTACTCTTGCATCAGGGTTGAGAGTACTCATGTGTGGCACTAGAGCAACATCGGTGGGCTCGATGTTATTTATTTTAATGCAAGTCTTTTGGATATTGATATGAACTTCGAACTTGAAATTTCCACTACGAGATACTTTTAAACTTGCTCATTGTATGGCACTATGTTAGAACTGTATTTTTATTTGAAACCGGTTTGTAAACTAAATCTACTTATGCTATATTCAACTGCTTGTGATGATATAACTGTTTTGACTCCATCGAGGGCCCTCAAACACGAATGCAATTCAAATCCACCAGACAAGAAATACAAGGGCACAGATATCAGAAAATACCTTTTGCCTTTTGAGCTTAAGGGCTCACATCACGTTTCATCTCAAACGTACAAGTGTCAGAGTCGTAAAGCCTATCCTCTCTGTCAGTTGGACTTCTCGGTATTTATAGGGTTCAACTGACAGTCTGCTTTATTGTGATTTTACATATTTGTCCTTACACATACCCTTTTCACTTCTCCTTTTACATACAACGCATATACCCATTCAGTATTTTCACACCTAAAGTCAATTGGAACACACAACCTTCTTGAGCTTCGGCTTGTCGCCCCAACCTTAGCACTTTGAGCTCCATTTTGGCTCCCCAGCTTCGAATGCGAAGTGTCTTTGGATCCGTTGCTCGCCGAAACGGCGAACTTTGAAGCTATGCCTGTGGTCACATCTTTCCACCTTCGGACATGGGCATCGGAACCTTCGGTCTTATCCTTCTTGACCTGCAACTCAACAACACCAAACAATATGTCCGAAGCGTGAGGCTTCGGCCCAACAGTAGCCCCTCGCGGGTTAGTTCATTTTTCCAAGATGAGCTCAAACCGTGAACAACCGAACATACCGAGGGCTTCAGAGACATAATACACGTGCCTTTGCCTTTTCTGCCCATCGACCTCTCTCTCTTGCCCGAACGCAGCACTCACCACTACCAAGGCTACGGCAACATACAACAGCAGTGGGGTTCCTTGTTCGGGAGAAGATAGCGTTGTAAGATGTACCAGGTACTGCTTAAGCTCTTCGAACGCTGCTTTTCTCCCCAAGCGAACGGATTGGTTCCACGTAGAACTTCTAAGAACGGTAGGCTTCGTTCTGCTGATCTAGAGATAAACCTGTTTAAAGATGGCAACCTGCCTGTCAACTTTTGGATGGATTTTCTTGAATTCAGAGGCTCCATCCGAAGTATAGCTTCAATTTTTGTTGGGTTTGCCACGATGCCTTTTGCTGATACTAGATAGCCCAAAAATTTTCCTTTGGAGATACCAAAAATGCTTTTCTCTGGGTTCAACTTCAACCCTGCTTTTCTGAAGTTAACAAATGTTTCCTTTAGATCAGTGATATGCTCATCTCTTTTGATGCTTCAAACAATGATGTCATCAACATATGTTAGCACATTTCTGCCTCACTGATCCCCGACAACTTTTGCAGTCATTCTGTTGAAGCTTCCTCCAGCGTTCTTGAGGCCTTCGGGCATTCGTACGAAACAATATGTTCCGGACGGTGTTATGAAGCTTGTTTTGGGTTCATCCTCCTTTCTGAGCCAGATCTGATGGTACCCTGAATACCCATCCAAAAGACTCATCGTTTCGGAGTTTGCCACCGCATCGACCACACTATCAATGCGAGGTAACGGGAATTCATCCTTCGGACATGCCTTGTTGAGATCTATAAAGTCAATGCACATACGCCATTTGCCGCTTGGCTTTTTCACCATTACTACATTCGCCAACCATTTTGGGTATTTGATTGGCCTGATGACACCAGCTTCAAGCAATCTATTTACTTCGGACCTTGCTCCTTCGGCCCTGTCTTCTGACATTTTCCTTAATTTTTGCTTTCTAGGCTTTACCGAAGGGTCGACATTCAGAGCATGTTCGATGATGCTTCGGTCTATGCCACATAAATCCCTGGGTGACCAAGCAAACACGTCTTTGTTATATCTGAGAAACAACTTCAATTCAGCCTCCTCTCTTTCTGACAATTGAGAACCCACTTGTACCGTCTGGTCTGGTCTATGGTTGTCAAGGACAATTTGCTTCGGCTGCTCCGCAGCCCCTGCCTACTCCTTTATCACCACTTTTTCCTAAACTTCGGCTCTATCTTCCTCTATATTGTGAACCTTTCTGTCGCCTAGACACTAATTACCTTCGGCCCCTCGGGCATCCTCCTGACTGCCATATACCGTAATTATCCCTTTGTAGGCTAGTATCTTCATTGCTAATTATGCTGAGTGCAAAGCAGCTTCGAACGCATTGAGCGTTCCTCTACCCAGGATTGCATTATATGGATAATTGACATCAACAACATCGAAAGTGATGAACTCTATTCGCGGATTGCTGATCTCTCCGAAGGAAACTTGCAAAGATATTTTTCCCAGTGCATCAACTTTTCTTCCCCTGAAGCCACATAACGGGTTTGTTGCAGGTTCTAGTACCAAACCACCTAAGTTCATCTATCTAAATGCTTTTGCCATCAGAATATCCGCTAAGATGCCATTGTCCACTAGGACATCATGTATAACATAGCCACCGATGTTACAATTTATAACCATTGCATCATTATGCGGGTAATCCCTAAGCCGATGGTCACTCTGATCAAAAGTGATTGGCACATGTGACCACTTTGTCCTTATACGTGGTCCTTGGACTCCAATGTGATGGACTCTTCTCTAGTACTCTCTTTTCTGTTTCTTTGTCTGAGGTTCACAACTTGAACCTCCCATTATGGGAAATATGTGCTTCGAAGTAGGCACTATTGTGTTTACTGTTTGTACTTCGGATATGCATCATCTTTTCTTTTTTCTAAAAATGACTGCTGTTGCAACGGCATCACTGAGTAACTCTGCAGAGAAGCTTGTGATTGATACTGATTCGCCGATGGCCATTGCTGCTATGGCGGTGGGCTTGGCGGTGGAGGAGGCAAGACTTGCTGTTGAGGATATGTCAATGCAGGAAAATGACTCAGAGGTGGCATCGGCAAGGCCTACGAATGATTGTATGCCGAAGTTGCTGACAAACCCAAGGGCGGTGCTGGAAGAGCTTACCTCTGAGTGTAAGTTAATGCATTGATGTTTGGTATTGCATAATTGACTGGGCAGTATTGCTGAGATTGACATGCTTCCTTTGAAGTAGACTCTGACGAAGACTCACTTAGCTCTTTCTTCTTCTAGATTGTGATTTTGCAGTACTTCATTGTATGGCCTTTATCCTCTCCACAGAATACACAGAATAGCTTCTTTTGGAACCTTCCCCCATTATTCTTTCTTCCAAAGTTACAGCCGCCTCGACCACCCCTATAGGCATGACCTCCCCTGAAAGATTTTGGCTCTTGCTTGAGCTTAGATTTTTCCTCTTTAATACTGAACACATTCTAAGTCCTGGCCTGATCATCACTGCTGAAGTTTACTCGATTTCTCTTGCCAAACTGCTGATTCATCTCTTTGGACCTCTGTTGTTCTTGCTGCCTGAGCTAAAGGTCGTTGTCTGCCCTACAAAACTCATTCATCTTCTCATGGAGCTCAGCGACAGTCTTTGGAGGCTTCCTTGCAAAATACTGTGCGCACTGACCAATTCTGAGTTTGTTTATTGCAGCATCAATCACAACTTCATCTGATATCCCTAGTGCCTGAGCTCTGATGTTTAGGAACCTTCAGAAATAGCTTTGTAGAGCTTCTCCTGGTTCCTGCTTGCATGCAAAAAGGGTCTGAGAAGTAACCGCTTGAGACTGAAAACCCTAGAAATTTGCCAACAATGCTTCTTTTAACTGTTGCGATGAATATATGTTGCCAGGCCTAAGTGAAGAATACCACAGCTGAGCAATCCCTTGGAGTGCCATTACCAATGATTTTGCTAGTACAGCGGTGTTTCCCCCGAAGGAAGCCACCGTTTCTTCGTAGCTTAATAAAAACTGCTTCGGGCTTGATTGTCCATCATATGTGGGTAGCATGGTGGGCCTATAGCCATTTGGCCAAGGAACTGCCTGCAACTCCTGTGAGAGTGGTGATGTAGCATCGAAGATATAGCTTGCTTCTGATCCCTAGCTGATGTACTGCTTTTCCTGGCCACTCTGGTGCTGATCTTTGTTTTGATTTCCCTAGATGTAAGCCAAAGCTTCCTCTATTTGAGATTTCAACACGTTCAGTCTTGCTATTTTTTGCTTTCTAAACTACAGCTCTTCGTTGATTTGTTCAAGTTCTGCCAGCTCATCTTCATGAATGTCAGGCAAGGTTGCTAGCTCTCGAGCTACTTTCCGCTTCTGCTCTGCCAACTGCTGCTTCAATGCCTCTCCATCTGTTTGTACTTCTACACCAGCTTCGTTATCCTTAAACGTTGCCCCATTCCTGGGTGGGTCTTCGGCATTTGAATGTTCTACGGCCGGTCACCCCTGGGAACTCTCATGGGCTTTGAATGATGTTGCTTAGTCATTCTATGGTGAGGGTCCACCGTGGGTGGGCACCAAATGTTGGGGGGCTGCTGTCGAACTACACAATGAGAACAGGCCAACATCAAATACGAAGGATCTCCCTTGCAGGAGTCCTCTAATGCAGCAACTCAAACCTAGAAGGACTTGGATCGGCTTGGGAACTCTTTGCCCAAACCGAAGGTCCAAAAATGCATAAAAGAAGAACACAAAACCTCAAACATGAATGCAATTCAAATCCACCAGACAAGGAATACAAGGGTACAGATATCGGAAAATACCTTTAGCCTTTTGAGTTTAAGGGCTCATGTCACATTTCATCTCAAACGTACAAGTGTCAGAGTCATAAAGCATGTCCTCTCTGTCGGAGGGGTCAACTGACAGTCTGCTTTATTGTGATTTTACATATTTTCCCTTACACATACCCTTTTCACTTCTCCTTTTACATACAACGCATATACCCATTCAGTATTTTCACACCCGAAGTCAATTAGGACACGCAGCCTTCTTGAGCTTTGGCTTGTCGCCCCAACCTTAGCACTTCGAGCTCCGTTTTGGCTCCCCAGCTTCAAACGTCAAGTGTCTTCAGATCCGTTGCTTGTCGAAACGGCGAACTTCGAAGCTACGCCTGTGGTCACATCTTTCCACCTTTGGACATGGGCATCGGAACCTTTGGTCTTATCCTTCTTGACCTGCAACTCAACAACACCAAACAATATGTTCGAAGCATGATGCTTCGGGTCTTCGGCCCAACAATGTCAGTTCCTCTGGGATAAGGTAACATCGAGAGCCGAATGAGTCTTGACGGACTACCAGATTTAATTCAGTCTAAGCGCACTATGAGTCATGAGGTGGTAGGTGTGTTTAGCTCAGATTAAATCGGCGGTTCCGCCACAAAGCTTCCAGCGGAACATTTTTAAGTTGTTGAAGACTTCTTGTAGATCGCCAATGAAGTCCTCCGGATTCTTTGTCTTGATCACCACGTCGTCGACATAAGCCTCAAAGGGCTTGTCTTAGTGCTCGACCAAGCATGTCTGGATGGCACGCTGGTATGTCACCCCAATGTTTTTCAGCCCGAATGACATAGCGGTGTAACAAAACACCCCATAGGTCATGATGAACATGGTCTTCTCCTGATCTTCCTCTGCTAAGCTAATTTGGTGGTAGCCCAAGTAACAATCTAGGAAGCAGAGCACGGAGCATCCTGCCGTAGAGTCTACAACTTGATCTATCCTAGGCAACCCAAAGGGGTCCTTCGGGCAGTGCTTATTGAGATCAGTATAATCAACACACATTCGCTAGTCTATTTTGTTCTTTTTGAGCACAAGTATGGGGTTTGCAAGCCACTTGGGATGCATGACTTCTCTAATAAACCCGATAGCTTGGAGCCGAGCGAGCTCTGCACGGATCGCTTCCCTCTTGTCTGGAGTGAATCGGTGCAGCCTCTGCTTGATTGGTTTTGCATTGGGGAAAACCTTGAGCTTGTGCTTGGCTAGTTCTCTTGGGACTCCAAGCATATCTGCGGGCTTCCATGCGAACATGTCCCAGTTGTCCCTCAAGAACTGGACGAGCGCATCTTCCTATTTGGGAGGAAGGATGGCACTGATGGTCATCTTGGAGGCATCAGGAAGGTTGAGGATCATTTCCTTGGTCGGCACGGTCGCCTGTATGGCTGAGATAGGGGCTAATTACTGAGTTGGGATCGGCTGGTCATCCTTCGAGAGTTGAGCCGCGTTGACAGCGAGCCGGCGCTGAGCCGCCGCGATAGTTGCTGTGAGGTCCATCTGGAATGCTTCCTGAGTGCAGATTGCTGAGCCCTTGAAGTCCGCCCGCAATGAGAGAACATTGCGTGGGCCAGCATCTTCAAGACCACTCTTCCACCTCTAGAAACCCTAGGCTTAGTTTCCAACCAGCCAAGAACTTAGAGATTAAACCAGGTGCTTAGCTTAAGATTTGAGAGTCCCCTAGGCTAGTACTTTGCATTAGTGGGAGGATGAAGGGTGGTAGGCTATGAGGAACATCTTATAAACTATTTTCCACTCGTAATCAAGGCAATATCCGTCCCCAATTCGTGCTCATGTGTGCGGCCATCTCCTTTCCCCTTCTCTAGTTGGTTTTTGGATGAAAGTCAAAGGCTTTTGGTGATTTGCTTTGCCTGTGAGTTAATCCTATTATTTTGGATCTTTTAAACTTGCAAGGACATAGATATTATGACTTAGATCATCTCAATCCTGCTAGATTGCCATGAGCAAGTCTCCCTTGAGTTTTCCCCCTTTCTTGTCCAAAGATTACCATCTCATGAGATTTGAAATTCCCGCTGATCCCATGGTCATTTTGAGTTGATCTCTTGGAAAAGCTTTGGAATAGGGTCTAGATAGCCTGTGCAAAATCTCATGAAGATTGGATAAGATTTGGACAGATTTGGGTGCGAAAACCTTTTCCTGCAACTTTACCGGACTATCCGGTAGAGCCAGCGGATTGTCCGGTGGTATTGGACTATCCGATGGCCCTCACCGGACTATCCAACGTCGGGTGCTAGGCATGGTCTACATTGGACAATCCGGTAGCCCCTGCTGGACTGTCTGGTGGAACCGAAGTGTCCGGCCCTTAACATCGGACTATCCAGTGTGTCCAGGGCAGGAGCTGTGTCTCTGTTGTTTGCTTCTTCCACTGTGTTTTTCGCTTTAGTTTTGCAATCCCCACTCTAGACCATTCTCTTTGCTTGCTCTGAGATAGTAAGTCACACTTCGGTGTGGTGAGTGTCGTGTGGTGGATTTGCAAGTTTCGTTGCCTCGTGTCTATTGAGTTGGCTCGCAGTTTTCTCGCTTGGTGCGTATCCTTTCAGTGGACGGCACCTTTGCGCTGCTAGACACGTATTCGTTCAGTGGATGGTGTCTAGTTCTTCTCTCAAGCACCAATTTCGGGGGTTGTGAGTTTGAGTTTTAAAGTGCTCCTATTCACCCTCCCTCTAGTTGCACATCTGAGTCCTACAATTGGTATCAGAGCAGGTTAGGTTTCTTCATACCTTTACTGGTGAGAAACCAGTAGTGACTATGGCGCACTCTGGGAAGGTTCTGGTTCTCGACTCGGATGGCTATCCCTATTGGAAGGGTAGGATGAGAGCTTTCTTGCTTAGCCAGAGGGAGGACATATGGAGTGCTACACAGAGTACGACTTTCATGGTGCTCCCTGTTGCCAAGCGTACCACATCGGTGCTCGTTGCTCAGCATGAGGCGAACTACAAAGTGGTGAACTTTCTCTTCTCTGGACTTGGTCCAGATGACTATGAGAGGGTGAGCCACCTTGATACCGCCCATGAGATCTGGTCCCTGCTCAGTGCACACCATGAGGGGACAGTGACAGTTATGGGTCGGCTTGTGGAGACTTACCAACGCGAGTATGAGAACTTCACCTAGAAGCTAGGAGAGTCTATGGATGCCTTGTTTGGTCATTTTCAGTCGACCATCAACAAGCTCCATGTCAACTCTGCCCCCGCTGCTCTTCCATACACTGACCATCAGCAGGATGTCAAACTATTGTATTCCTTGGACAGCAAAGTGTGGGAGTAGAGGAGCTTTATAGCAAGATCAAGGACACAGAGGTTGATTACCAGATGATAGATATTCTCAATGGTACTGGCTCCAAGAGCCTGGCCTTGGCTTCTAGCTCCAAGGAAGTTTCTACTAACCCCCCATTCACGGTTTTTCATTCTCTACTTTGATGTCTATGATAGAGGAGCAGTTAGTGTCACTTTGGGATGATGAGCTTTGTCTGGTGTCTAGTCGCTTTCAGCGCGCCTATGGCAACCGGATGAGCAAGAAGAGGGGAGAGATGCCCAAATGCTTTGAGTGTGGAGAGGTCAGCCACTTCATCGCCGAGTGCCCGAACAAGCAGAACGACTACTACAAGAAGGGCAAGAACCACTCCCACGACTTCAGCAAGAACCGCTCCAGCAAGCACGACTACGATAAGCGCGACCACACCAAGCACCGCTCCGGCAAGATCAAGAACTTTAGGAAGGCTTTCAAGAGCTACCAGAAGGACAACCGAAAGCGGGACAAGGCCTTCTTCACCGAGCTTTGTGGTCTTTGCAGCGGATCGTCCTCCTCCCCCTCGTCTTCGTCAAGCTCAAGCGATGAGGAGATCATCACCAAGTGAGACAAGAGGAGAGAACAAGGTGGTCTAGATGGCCTCTGCTTCATCTCCACCAAGTCCAAGTGCAAGCACAAGGTGAACCGAAGATCATTCTGCTCCATGGCGCTTGAGGACAAGGACGACAAGGGCAACGACAATGACAACGACTCCTCCGATGAAGAGGTAACTCCTGAACAAGCTAAGATCCTTGATATGCTGCAAAGGAACAGTCATGAGTTGAAAGCCCAGGATAAGTTGTTGGAGAAGGCAGACAAGAAGCTACAGAAGCAGAAAGCCAAGCTTGCTGATGGTTTGGCTGAGATTGAGAGGCTGAAGAGTGTGCTGGCCCAGCCTAGTGAGTTTGAGTGCCCTACCTGTGAGGCCTTCATGAGTGACCTTTGTGAGTAGAAGAGCAAGTATGCTCATCAGGTAGAGGAGTTGGATAGGCTGAAGGTTGAGTTAGGCAAGCTCCAGTCTAAATTGGAGGAGCCTACCTTGAGTTGAGGTGCCTGAGTGCGAGTCTTGCCCCCACCTAGCTGTTGACATAGCTGAGCTAAAGGTGAAGTGTGAGGGGCAGCTCAAGGAGTTGGAGGGGCTTAGGGCTAGACCCACGCTTTTGGGTGTGTGCACTGTCTTTCCTACCTTGAGGAGCGAGATTGAGCAGTTTAGAGATGACCTTGAGGTGCATTCAGTACCCCTTGATACGTGTTAGAACTGTCTCACTTTGAGGCAACAGTTGGTGGAGAAGGATGCCACCATTAGGAAGCTGAAGAAGTCTGCTCCGGTGATTCCCACTCTAGATTGTCTCACTTGTGCTGCCCAGACTTTGATTCTGGAGGATCTGAGAGAGGAAAAGTTGATCCTTGAAGAGGACAACTATAGGTTGAGAGAGGTGCTGAGCTGGATGTTTGCCAAGGAACCTTAGCTTAGGATGATCATAGAGGCAAACAAGCATGGTGAGGGTGGACTTGGGTTAGGAGAGTGTAGTACCTCGGGTAAGAAGAAGAGTACCCCAATCAAGCCTAACACTGCCTCTCCCAAGCCTGATTCTACTGTTGATGGAGTTTACCATGAGCCTCCCAAGGCTGCCCCAAGGAAGTCATATTGGACACCCAAGCCACCTCAAGCCAAGCTGGACAATAGAGTAGAAGAAGTGCTTAAGCCTTCAGGCCAGAAGCAAGTCCAGCAGCTAGCAGCACCCAAGGCTTCACCACCTCACCAGAAGCCCAAGACTCAGCCCCAGCCTATGCCCAAGAGACCTGTCTACCACTATGACTTTTGCTAGCAAAATGGTCACTTGGAGGAGTTTTGTTTCAAGAGGAAGCTAGCTGAGAGGCAGGAGAGAGCTTGGGGGAACCAGGATCAGTTCTACCAGGGCCGTAGGCAGGATCGTCCCCATCACGGTGAGATGAGAGACCGCTTTGCTAGTGGCGAGAGAGGAGGCGGCTTTCAGGCCCGTGCTCCTAGTGGTGAGAGATGCTTTGCCGGCCGAGCTCTTAGCCGTTTTTAGCGCGGCTATGGACCTCGTGACTGAGGCTTTGGTAAAGGGTTTGAGAGCTCACGCTTTAGAGGTCGAGGGTACCTAGATCGGCGTGATGCTTACTTTGAATGTGCTTTTCCTACCTTTGAGCAGATGCTCGGCACTGGTTCAGTAGTTTCACTAACCCCAATCCTAGACCATTTGCTCACTCTGGCTTTCCTTGATTTTGCAGGATCGAGGCCTGGAGGACATATGGATCATGGACTCTGGCTACTCTAGGCACATGACAGGGCACCACAAATGGTTCTCCAGCCTCAACCCCGTGAGCACCAAGGAGTACATCACATTCGGGGATAATGGTCAATGTATAGTGTTGGGTGTTGGTTCTGTTGCGCTTTCTGGCAAGCTTTCCCTAAGAGAAGTTGCTTTGGTGTGGAGTTTGGGGTTCAATTTGGTTTCTGTCTTGCAACTTCTCAAGGAAGGGTTTGAGGTTCACTTTAAGGAGGGTTCTTCTTTTGTGCTTGATGCTAAGGAAAACCTTGTTTGTCAGATTTTGCCCTATGGGCAGGTTTTTAAGGTTGACATTGCATCTATTTCTGGCCCTCCTCGGTGTTTGGTAGCTTGTCCTTCTGCTGTTATTTAGAAGTGGCATAGGAGGCTAGGCCATTTGAGTTTTGATCTGCTTGCCAGGTTGAGCTCGATGGGTCTGATCCGAGGATTGCCCAATTTGAAAGCGGAAAAAGAATTAGTGTGCCACCCCTGTCGTCATGGCAAGATGGTTGCTGCTTCTCATGCACCTGTCAATCAGGTAATGACCTCTTACCCGGGTGAGCTTCTGCATATGGACACGGTTGGTCCTGCTCGGGTACAGTCGGTCAATGGGAAGTGGTATGTGCTTGTCGTTGTAGACGACTTTTCTCGCTTTTCATGGGTGTTCTTCATGGAATTCAAAGATGAGGCTTTTGGTTTTGTTTGGGATCTGGTCTTAAGGTTAAGAAATGAGAGGCATAAGGCCATGAGGGCTATCCGCAGTGACAATGGTGGAGAATTTTGTAACTCTTGTTTCGAAACTTTCTGTTGTGACCTAGGTCTTGATCACCAATTCTCATCTCCTTATACCCCACCTCAGAACGGTGTTGTGGAATGAAAGAACTGCACACTTGTAGAGATGGCGCGGACGATGCCTGATCAGCATAGGACTCCGCGACGCTTTTGGGCTGAGGCTATGAATATGGCCTGTTACATTGCCAACCGCATCTTCCTACGAGCTTTATTAGGGAAAACTTCGTACGAGCTACGGTTTGGAAGGCAGCCTAGCATCAAGCACCAGCGTGCGTTTGGCTGCAGATGCTTGGTGCTAAAAAGGGGGGCATTTGGACAAATTTGAATCCCGCTGCTTGGATGGTATTTTCCTTAGGTACGCCTCTAGATCTAGGGCATATAGAGTGTGGAGCCTCGATACCAAACAAGTGGTTGAGACCTGTGAAGTTTCCTTTGATGAATCTATGCCTTGCACAACTCCTGCATTTGAGCTTTCACGTGATGATAAAGAAGGAACTCCCATCTTTGAAGATGAGGAAGTTCAGGTAGATGCTAGTGATGCAGGAGTCACTGCACCGGCTGCAGCTCTTGCCCCCTCTGCTACGAGCTCTGAAGACGAAGGAGGACCCTTACCGACGGCTTCCTCCTCACTCCCCCGACTCCAAGCTTGAGCTGAGGCTAGACCCGCTAATGACGCAGGGAAGGTGACCTCCGAGATCGTTCCATCTCTACAGGTCCAGCGGGATCACCCTCCACATCGGATCATTGGTGATTTGCATGCGAGGACCTTGAGGTCTCAGACAGGTTATATTGCTTTCTTTGCTCATGCTGCATTTGTTGCCTCCTTTGAGCCCAAGGATGTTGGACATGCACTTTCTGATGGTAATTGGGTTAATGCCATGCATGAAGAGTTAGAAAACTTTGAGAGGAATGAGGTTTGTGTCTTGGTAGAGCCACCGCCAAAATGCAATCCTATTGGTACAAAATGGGTTTTCAAAAATAAGCAAGGGGAGGATGGCATTGTTGTGTGGAACAAGTATAGACTTGTGGCTAAGGGTTTCTGTCAACAAGAGGGGATAGACTATGAGGAAACGTTTGCTCCAATTGCACGCTTGGAAGCTATACGTATTCTCTTAGCCTTTGCAGCTTTCATGGGTTTCAAGCTTTTTCAAATGGATGTGAAGTCTGCTTTTCTAAATGGTTTCCTTCAAGAAGAAGTTTATGTCAAACAACCCCCTAGATTTGAAAATGCTAAATACCCTAACCATGTTTACAAATTGCAAAAAACCTTGTATGGTTTGAAACAAGCTCCTAGAGCCTGGTATGAGAGATTGAAAACCTTTTCGCTAAACCAGGGTTTTAAAATGGGGAGTGTGGATAAGACCTTCTTTCTCCTCAAGCATGGTAGTGATCTTCTTATTGTCCAGATATACGTGGATGATATCATCTTTGGTGGCTCGTCTCACTCTCTTGTTACCAAGTTTTCTGAGTAGATGTCGAAGGAGTTTGAGATGAGCATGATGGGAGAGTTGCAGTTTTTCCTTGGACTACAAATCAAGGAAGGGCGTGAAGGAACCTTCATCCATCAAGCCAAGTACACGAAGGACATTCTGAGGAAGTTTGATATGGGAGACTCCATGCCCATGGCGACTCCCATGTCAACGCAAACGGCACTTGATGAAGATGAGGAAAGGGAGGTGATGGACCAAAGAGAGTACCAAGGGATGATCGGCTCACTTCTGTACCTGACAGCGACCAGGCCAGACATTCAGTTTGCAGTTTAACTCTGTGCGCGCTTTTAGGCCTCACCGAGGACATCACCCCGTCAAGCGGTGAAGCGCATCTTTAGGTATCTGAAATACTCTCCTAAGCTTGGTCTTTGGTTCTCTTTAGCTTTGATGCTCTCTCTCAGAGGGTATTTGGATGCTGACTTTGCGGGTTGTTGGCTAGAGCGCAATTCTACTTTCGGCACCTACCAGTTTCTCAGTTCTTCCCTTGTCTCTTGGTCCTCACACAAGCAATCTAGTGTAGCCACTTCCACCATAGAAGCCGAATACGTTGCTGCTGCTAGTTGCTGCTCCCAGCTGCTTTGGATGAAGTCCACTTTGAGTGACTTTGGTCCAAGTTTTAGGAATATCCCTCTCCTAGTAGACTCCACTTCTGCTATTTCTGTAGCTAGGAACCCCGTCCTGCACTATAGAACCAAACACATATGCGTGAGGTTTCACTTTCTGAGAGCTCACTATGAGAAGGGAGATATAGACTTGATCCATGTGGAGATCGAGAACCAGTTGGCCGATATCTTCACCAAGCCCTTAGAGCTTAACGCATTTGCTCACTTGCGTGGGGAGCTTGGAGTTTGTTACCCCTTTTAGGTTGGGGTAACTTTGTTTTAGTTTAGTTTTTGATTTGCCTTTTCTTTGCTTTTCTTTATTTTCGTTGCATTTTGTATCATATTATGCATTGCACTGTATCATGTGCATTTTCACTTCACTAGCACTAGAGCTCTTCTGGAATGACTAATTAGTACTTGCTTGTGGTAGATTGTACAGTTGCTTGCATGATCATGGTTGGCTAAGCTCCTTGAATCCGTCTAATATCTTTATGAGCTAAGTCACTTTTATTTCTTGAAAATAAAAAATAATGATCACCACTTGACTTGGCTACCTATCATGTGCAGGAATGTTGAATGCTATGCTATCTTCTCATGCTTGGATATGCTAGTCATATGCCTTTGTGAAGATTCTGCCTAATCATTTATGACACCTTGCCTAACTCTGAAATATGAATTAAATCTATGCATCTTATGTGTCTTATGAGATGAAATGAAAAGATCCAGGTGGGTTTGCTTGTCACACTATTCTAGTTTGAGATAGCTTGCCTTTGCACTTTGGCATGAACTTGGACTAGGCTGTGCATGACCAAAACCTTATCTTAAGCTTCTGATGGTTTTCTGAACCTAGGCTTGGCATTGGTTAGGAAGAAGTTACACAAACACATGAATAACCCCTAGCATATGATCTGATTTGCATGAAGTTACAAATTGCTAAATTTGAAATCTGCAAGTCTCTAAATTGGTTATGGTCTATTGTATATGCTTTGGTTGAGAGTGGCACACCTTGTTTGTTTTGCTAGCATCTTGCTGTTCATGCCTACCTTGCTAAATGTTGTTCATGTTGGTGATGCTTTCTTTTCAACAACCCTGAAAAACATGCTCCTGATCTGTATAAGATAGATTCAATTGAGCTTGTGGCATGCTTCCTTGCCCTTGCTCTGTATGCTAGAACTTGTATTTACTAGCTTTTCATCCCTGTTGAGCTCTTCATGGTACACTTCCTGCATTTCATGGCATATTTTGAGGGGGAGTTGTCTAGTTCAGGGGGAGTCAGATTCTATGAACCCTTGATGTGTCCATTGTCAACAAGGGGGAGAGATGTTGACCTATAGGATTGTCATGGACCAAGGGAGAGAATTCTAGAGAGATCTAGTTGAGGGGGAGCTATGCATTCAGGGAGTTTAAGCTTTTAGCATGCTCTTCCATCGATGTGTTGAGCCTTTTGCCTCTTTCTGGAGGAGCCGATGCTTTGCCTAAGCATGACTGTGTTGAGCCGGTTTGCCTCTTTCTTGAGGTGTCATACTTTAGTTTGATCGACTGCGTTGACCAATTTCCCTTGTCTTAGGGGGTCGATCTTTGGTTTTCTTTGTGTTGCCTCAATTTGCCCTTCTTAGCTTGTGTTTGGTTTTTGGGCATCTTGAGCAACTTTCTTCTTTTCTTCTTTCTTTTCGGTTTTATGCTTGTTTTTCTTGTATTTATTCCATTTCAGGTTACAGGTAGAAGGTGTTGACAATGCACTCATCAAGGGGGAGATTGAGAGCCAATGGACCGGCTCCATTGTCTCTGGAGTGATGAGTGATTGTCAACAGAAGCCAAAGACCCAAAAGGACTTGGGCACAAGACCTCCGATGGATAGGAGGCCCTCCGATGGACGGGAGGTAGATTGAAGCCCTACAAAGGACTGGAGGCTTGCTCGACATGGGTTAGCCATGGGAGTTTGGTACATGGAGGAGCGGCATGGCGATGCCGGGTGCCACCGCGGTGCTCCAACTCGAGTACACGGCGCAAAGACGGGCGGGGGCGTTGGTGGATTCGATCAAATCCACCACCCTACCACCATGTTACCAGACTCAGCGTATGGGCTCATTCTCGCTAAGATAGAGTGGAGTGGGCCATTCTAGGCCCATGAAAGAAACCCTAAAGTTTCCCGGTTTCTAACTTCAAAGCTGGGGGTCGATCGGCGGATTTGGATTAATGGCCATGTTGACGTCATCTGGGAGTTAGCGTGCATCCGAAGAAGATCAATACTCCATCGCGGTCGTCCGTCCCCGAGAAAGTCGAGTCTTTTCCAGTTTGGCCCCTACGGGCGTTTCTGTAATATAGGGGTCTTAGTGTAAACTGTGTCTATTAGGCCTGGGCAATATATACCTAAGTGGCTGGTCATTTAGATGACTCTTCCACCCCTAGAAACCCTAGGCTTAGTTTCCAACCAGCCAAGAGCTTAGAGATTAAACCGGGTGCTTAGCTTAAGATTTGAGAGTCCCCAAGGCTAGTACTTTGCATTAGTGGGAGGATGAAGGGTGGTAGGCTACAAGGAACATCTTGTAAACTGTTTTCCACTCGTAATCAAGGCAAGATTCATCCCCAATTAGTGCTCATCAATGCAGCCATCTCCTTTCCCCTTCTCTAGTCGGTTTTTGGATGAAACTCAGATGCTTTTGGTGATTTGCTTTGCCCACAAGTTAATCCTATTCTTTTGGCTCTCTTGAACTTGCAAGGACATGGAGATTATGACTTAGATCATCTCAATCCTGCTAGATTGCCACGAGCAAGTCTCCCTTGAATTTTCCCCCTTTCTTGTCCAAAGATTGCCATCTCACGAGATCTGAAATTCCCGCTGATCCCATGGTCTTTTTGAGTTGATCTCTTGGGAAAATCTTTGTAATAGGGTCCAGATAGCCTGTGCAAAATCTCGTGAAGATTGGACAAGATTTGGATAGATTTGGGTGCAAAAACCCCTTTCCTACGACTTTATCGGACTATCCGGTAGAGCCAGCGGATTATCCGGTAGAGCCAGCGGATTGTCTGGTGGTACCGGACTATCTGGTGGCCCCCACCGGACTGTCAGACATCGGGTGCCAGGCAAGGTCTGCACCGGACAATCCGATAGCCCCTGCCGAACTATCCGGCCCCTGACACCGGACTATCTGGTGTTTCTAGGGCAGGAGTTGTGTCTCTGCTGATTGCTTCTTCCGCTGTGTTTTCGGCTTCGGTTTTGCAATCCCTACTCTAGACCATTCTCTTTGCTTGCTGTGAGACAGTAAGTTGCACTTCGGTACGGTGAGTGTCATGTGGTGAATTTGCATGTTCCGTTGCCTCGGTGTCTTTGTTGAGTTGGCTCGCAGTTTTCTCGCTTGGTGCGTATCCTTTCAATGGATGGCACCTTTGCGCTGCTAGATACGTTTCTGTTCAGTGGACGGTGTCTAGTTCTTCTCTCAAGCACCAGTTTTAGGGGTTGTGAGTTTGAGTTTGAAAGTGCTCCTATTCACCCCTCCTCTAGTCGCACGTCTCGGTCCTACACGTTCCAAAGGTGACGGGCAAGCTGATGTGCCCAGTGGATATTCTCCCTTGCCAACCATGATCTCGAAGAACAGGCTGTCCAACTCTTGTAAATCATCGATGGCAAGCCCGAGGGATAGTAGGGTCTTGGGGAACATCACGTAGATGCTACTTCCCCCGTCGATCAGCGTCCTCATGAGACGGCTCTCATGGACCACTTGGCTCACAAGCAGAGGGTACTTGCCCAGGTGGTCAAAGTTGAGCCAATGATCTGCCCGACTGAAAGAGACAGGCATGTCCGACCAATTGTATGGCATGGGAGGCTCCTAGGTGGCCGCCATGACTTAGCAGTCAGTCAGCTTCTGCTGCGTCTTGCTTTCTTGGGAGCCATGCCCCCTGAAGATGACATTGACCTGCCTGTTGACATTGGGGAAGCCGGTGCCATTGGCCCCCTTCTGCTGGGGTGGTGGCCCCTGGTTTCACAGCAGAGGTGGCGGCGGAGGCAGCGGTATGAAGGGCCGGTCATTGGCGATTGAGACCCTGAAGTCCCGGCAATCGCGCAGGGAGTGGTGCATCTCCGTGTGATAGGGACATGGCACATCAAGGAGACGGTCTAGCGAGCGTCCGCCTCCCCCGTGAGGAGGGATGCGGGAGCACATGGGTGGTGGCCCCATAGCTTGGACCTCCTCCCTTGGTCTCTTGTCCCAGCGGCGCTCCTGCCACGGGGGGATCTTCGCGCTTGTCTTTGCCCCGGTCGTCTCAACGTGCGCTGACTAGGTCCTCAGCCCGCTCATCCATGGTAATGTATCGGTTAGCATCACGGAAGAGATGCTCCGAGGTGACTGGGGCCTTGTGTAGGATGCTTTTCATGAAGGCCTCGTCGTTGGAGCTGTGGAAGAAATCTTGAAATCACTGCCACGTCAGCGATGTTAGGGATGCGATTCTGCATCGACTGGAACTGCTTTAGGTACGATCAGAGACTCTCATTGTCCCTACGGTTGATGTACTTGAGGTCCCATGGCTACGCTGGCTTGTTAGAGAGAGATTGGAAATTGGCGATGAATCGGTGACAAAAGTCGTCCCAGCTGTCGATGCAGTCACACCGAAGGTGGCAGTGCCACTGAAGTGCGTCTTGTCCCAGCATGATTGGGACTTAGGCTGCCATTACATCCTCGCTCGCACCGGCGGTGCTGGCTGCGGTAGAATACATGGCCAGCCAACTGCTCGGGGCGTGCTTCGTCTTGTACTTGTTAACATTAGAGACATTGAAATTTTGGCGCCATGCAACCTCGCGAAGCCGTTTACTAAAGGCCGGGATGCCGACCACATCGCAATGGGCTGGTTCGCCTCAACCTCCATCTTGGAGGCCTCCTTGATGACGCCGTGGCGACCGGCGGTGACCGTTCCCTAGCCAGTCGTGAACTGAGCGGTGAGGTGTCGTGCTGTTGACAGAGGCCCCGCCAGAGTGAGCCCTGCCACCCTCGTCATGGTAGGGAGCGCCATAGTCCCGATCGTATTCATTACGGAACCAAATTTCTTCATTATGCCAGTCTGCACATGATCTCTTGATGGTGTGGCGTGCGTCGCGACCAATCTTTATGACGTGGTGGGCGTCAGCAGCCTCAGGGGCATCGGTCGGCAGAAGATGGTTGGCTGCCTGAGTGAAGATTTGGCACCAAAGTTCCCCGTCCGGCGTGTGGGGGAGAACGTCCGTGAGTTCCCTAGCACTCCTCCTACTTGGCTCAGAGTTCCCATGGCGACGACAAATTCCGGCAGTAGATTACACCCCAGAACTAGCGGCGCGCGAGGCTGAATGCGGTTGTCTCCATTACGTCCCCTCCCGTGATCGCAGTTGTGCTGTTGAGCCTGCGCGTGCCGGCGTTCTTGACATCAACTGTTCCTTTGACGACGTGACTCAGCTTCCTCTAGTGTCTCCCCAAGTTTGGTCACCTCATCCTGGGAGATAGGAAGAGTTGGATCTTGGTTCCCTGCGTGGTGATGGTGGTGGATGTTACGACGCTAGTTACAGCATTGTCGCCTCTCGCACTGCTGCGGACTTTGCCCATTCACTAATGGCTCGTCGTCAGAAATAGCATTTTCTTCTGTTTGGCCATTGATGACGCGGACCTCAGAGAAGCAAGTGGCCAACATTGGAGGCGAGCTTGCCTGATCGTCAAGGAGCATAGGTGATCCCTCTGAGTGAAGCCTTGAGTTGGGAGGCATGGGTCCTATTGCTGCAGTAGCAGTTGGCCCAGCCTCAGGTGCGTCGAGAGAATCCAGGTTGCAGATCATGTGTAGGCAGGAGGCCTCGCCGCCCTCTCAAGGGAGAGGTGGCCAAGGTGGCTGCTGAGGTGGGTGACATTGTGCTGACGTTGATGAAGCTTCCTCTAACCCATCCACTGATCGTGAACTACGCCAAGCGGTGGTTCTACCGTTTGGGGTGGAGTTGATGATGAGTCCTAGGTGAAGGCTGGTTAGTGGTTCTTCGACCATGTGGTAGACATCATAGTCTACGAGAGACGTGGGCCTTGACCCCCGTGCAGGGTTACCCAATGCTTCCTCGCCCGCCTCTCGAGAATAAGGCGGTCAACAGCGACTTCCCCTCGCGTGTCCTCATTGTCTTTGAGGGGAGCCATGGCTCAAGGGAAGAACCACTGGTGCAACAAGCTTGCCTGATATGTAGCTGTAGCATTGCCGAGACCATGAGGGAATTGGGATGGAGCCCGATCCTCCCTGCGGTTCAGAGCATAGCGCTTGCGGCTTTCAGTTGGTGGCGGGATTGAGGCCACCCAGCGTGGAGTGATCGCAGGCGTGGAAGATGGTGGCAAGGGGCAAACCTTCGGTGGTTGTGCTTTTCTCCCACGACTGATCTGGGTCTAGATCTGAGTCAAGGATGTAGACAGCATAGTGTGCTGAGTTGGTGATGATGTGGCGGTCAACTGAGGCGAGGGAGCCGATGCAGACCTACGCTCGGCAGACGTCATGACGATCTGTCGTGGTCTCGAGCCAAGTTGACCCAAAGTGTGTCTCGGTGACCCTCCTCGTGATGAGGCAGATGAAGCTAGAGCACTCCTAGCGATAGATTGGGGCGTCGGCGCCCGAGGGTGAGTCGCCGACCCTGGTTGGCATTGTAGCCAGCTGTGGACTGGACGCACATCAAACAAATCTTGGAATAGGTGAGATCGAGGGGTGCTTTAGAGTCGGTGACGGGGCCATGCGGCTGTGCACTTCCTTTACTGCACCGTTGAGTCAGTGCAGATCGCCGACTTTGTCGGCGCTGAATGAGATAGATCCAAAATGGATCATCTCGCCAAGAGCAAACTTGACAGCGTTAGTGGAGAGATTGGCCATGGAGCTAGCTCGGTGTCGATGTCGCCGTCCCCTACCTGCGTGCCAACTGTCGGGGTTTGGTATCAGCAGTGCACCATGGGATACATCACGAGGTGCTTTTGGGGCTAGCGAAATCGGCGTAGCTCAATGGTTTGCTTGAGGAGTGACAGAACATCAGGGTTTATATAGGTTCGGGCCGCAAGATGCGTAATACCCTATGTCCTATTTGCGGCTTTTTGTATTGACCTGAGATCGAGATGACAATGAAAGCTAGGGCTTCGGTGCGCTAGGGCATGATTTCGTGGTATGAGATGAGTTAGAGTTCTACATAGGGGTCCTTCACCTACCTTATATAGGCCGACGGGTTCTTGGGTTACAAGTCAGGTTCCTTCTATATCACCTAGTCAGTTTAGATTACAAGAGATCAAATAGAATCTTTGTCCCTTTCGTTTCTCCTTTGAGTCCCGTGAATCTCGGACGTCGAGTCCGAGTCAAGCATCCATCTGTGCTTCCCCAAATTATGACATCTCTGCCTTGATCTCCAAGCTTGCTTGACCATCTTTGGGATTGAGCTAGGCAGCCGGCCCATGAAATTAGCCGTCTGTCCTTCTCAAGCCCTCCAATGGCCCAAGTCTTGAGTTCAAACCATGAAGAGGCAGGGGATATCTATCCCCCACAATCCCACAATAGCCAATAGAAAGGTTAGGGTTAGCAGCACCACCATAACTACGGCCAGACATAAGAGCTAGGCTCTTGGGAGTTGTTCCACTCATCTTGGCATACACCTGAGAGTCAACCTCCAAAGCCTTCAACTTGCTATAATACTCTTTTGTCGAAAGGGTCTCATAGCCAGCTGACTCGACTATGGACTCTTTCTTCAGTTGCCAAAAACTCCGATCCAGAGCATAGAGAAGCTTGCAAGATTGTTCATGGTCATCGTAAGGCAACCCCCCATTTCTTTCATTTGCACGAATTTTGTTCACAATCGATGGAAAATGACTAAACAATACGTTGATGCTCTCACTAGGTTGATGGGAGAAGTTCTCATACTCTCTCTTGTGCACATCAAACAACCTGGCCTTGACCTAACTAGTCCCCTAACGGAAGTTACTGTGGGTAGTCCAGATCTCATGTGCCATCTTCAAGTGCACAACCCTATCAACTCAGGGCGGCACAAAGCAGTAAGCAGAAAGTTCCTTGCCTTGTTGTTTTCTTCGTGTTCCCTTTGCTATTGTTGGGTAACACGGTTCTCTACCACTTGGTAGCCAGCATTCTGACAAATATCCTAGATGGACGAATGTTAGCTCTAAGGGAACGCAGACATGTGCTGCTTCCAAAATGTGAAATCCGAGCCATTGAACTCTAGAATCTGTCCCACAGACTAATCCATGGTAGCCTGTCTGTGGATCTTGAATCGGTTAAGTTATAGAAGACCCTAACTTGGCTCTAATACCAATTGAGGACTGAAAGGGTGACCTAGAGGGGGTGAATAGATCGACACCTAAAACTTGAAACCCCAAAAATTCTCTCTTCTATACAGAGCAAGCTCACATAGCAACTGAGTGCTATTGATCCCAAAACTCAAAGAGGCAGCAAAACAGCAGAAGAAAGTCACTCAAACGCCGATCGAATGGACGAAAGTGAAAGAGACCAAAACCTAGGCTAGCGAGCCCTACCAGCCACTCTACACAATCTAGTGCCTCTCTAAATCAGCTAATGAGTTCGAGTATGGCCATGCAGTAGAGAGACACCAGCCAAAAGTCTCATCGAAACACCAAAGCAAAAAGAGCCAAAGAAGGCTAAAAGCCAGTCCCTGCTGGACTGTCCAGTATCTTACACCTGATTGTCTGGTATACATCAGACTGTCCAATAGGGTAAGCCAGAGTTTTTGGTAACCACACCCGGCACAGCCAAGCACCGGATTATCCGGTGGCCCTCACCGGACTGTCCGGTAGAGCCCACCGGAATTTCCGGTAACCTATCGCACTATCCAACAGAGTCTGCGAGACTTGAGCTCCCAAAACCTAAACTTTACCAAATCTTCTCCAAACTTCTCAAAATTTAGCATGGCCTATCTAGACCCTATTCCAAAGATTTTCCCAAAAGATCTAGTGAAATAGATCACAGGATTAGCGGGAATTTCAGATCTCGTGAAGGGGTGAGTCTTTGGGCAAGAAAGGGAAAAACTCAAATTCGACTTGCTAGTGGCAATCCTGCAGGATTGAGATGTTCTTAGACATAATCTCCACATCCTTTCAAGTCTAGAACAGAAAAAGAGAAGGGGAAATCTCATAGGCAAACCAAAACACCAAAAGCCCTTGAGATTTGACCCAAAAACCAAAGGGAAAGGCAAGGGAAGGAACACTCAAGCTTTAGCCACGAAATCCATCTATTTCTTCACTAAATTGGTCACAAGATCTTAGTGCAAGTGGTGGAATTCATTCCCCAAGCTACCTCCCACTTCCCACCCTCTTGCAATGGGGCTAGATCACTCTAAGACCCTCTAAACTTGAAGCTCTTCCTTAGAAACGAAAATGGCTGCCTAAACCTAAGTCTAAGCAAACCTTAAACAAGCCAAGAGGGGTGGCTAATGGCAGCCACCTCCTTATTTATACTACAGACTAACCCCTAAGGAAGTTTTGCACTTGACCCCCCTATATTACAGACTCTTACAATAAGAAGGCCCGTAGGGGCTAGAAAAGACCTCAATAACTCAGATGAATAGCCACGATGGAGTCTCCCAACTCTCCAAAAGGTTACCTCTCAGTTGTTGACTCCGCTCTCCGCCTTGTTGACAATGCACACATAAGTGTGATGCCCCTGGCATCTCAGGTGCATTACATTGGTATCATTTGCTTAATTGCTTCATTTCATGAACATTTCATATTTGGGGGGCATGAGTGGATTAAGTCACTTGAAGCAAATTAAACCTAGTTTTTCTAAAACTGCATTTACATTTGCCACTGTAGCTCTAATACTGATGTGATTTAGATGAAACTTTATAAACCAAACTTGTACACAATTTCATGTTAGATAACTTTAGTATTTTGTGTGTTGACATGCATAATGGTTTGAATGGTGTTTAGGGTCTCTTTCATTCAACCCATGATTTCTGTCCAAAACAGACCTGCCTAGTAAATTCAAATTTCACCAAAACAAAATTCTCTATCATGCCAAACTTCATATAAAAATGTTGTAGCTCATGAAATTGCAAACGACATTGGTATATTTCACTTTACATGAAAATGACCATAAAATAGACTTATGGAATTTCTAAACTGAAGGGTGCTGTTGGTCAAAGTAAAGTCAGATTGTTTGAATTCAAATTTCTCCAAAATTTCAATAGAACATAGTATCAATCCTTTTGACAAAATTGTATACCACAAAGAGTAATTCAATTCATCTAATTGAGTTTTTCCAAATTCAGCCGTTAAAATGGTCAAATAAGCAATTTTCAGAGAGGAGAAAAACCAGTCAAAGTGTGTTTTCCATTTTTCCCTTTTTTTCCTCTTTTTCCCTCTTGCTGACGGGTGGGCCCGCGAGCCGACACTCGCTGCGTGGTCGCTAGCGTATGGGCAGTGCCTGCGCCCATGGATTGAACTCGCCGGCTGCACCCTTAAGTGGAGGACAAACACTCTCCTCCTTCCATTCTCTTTGGTCCCTCGCCCTGCCGAGCTCTCCTCCCCGCTCCCTCGCCTCCGCAATCCACCACTCGCCGTTGCTGGCCGAGCTCGAGCTCAAGCTCGCGCTGCCGCCGTCTGCCCTCCCCATGCCTCCACCCCACCTCCACAGCCTCTGCCCCATTCCCGCACACCCGTAGCGGGTGACGTCGTTGCCGATCCGCTCTCGGTTCGCCGGATTGACTCGACGTTGTGTCCGCCGCGCCGCCCGAGCTCGCGCCAGTTCATCGTCGCATACGCTTCCTACACGCCTCCTCCACCACCTCCATTACCTCAAGGTAATGCGTGGGGTCCGGCAACACGCTTCCAAACCCCGCGTCGCAGCCTCCGCGGCTCTGCACCCACCGGCGCGCACGCCTCTCAGCGCGGTGGTTCGGCCGGCGGGAGGTTGAAGATAACCCCGTGCCGTCTTTAGATCTTGCCCCTATACTTTCGTATTTTGCTTTCCGGTCCTATGTACTGTTGAATGTGCCTGAGAAAATTTACGTGCTAGCCCCTGGAGTCTAGGGTTAATTACGCCGAGGTCCTCAGATCTATGGTTTTTATTTAAATTCATATTATTTCTGCTGAAACTTTGGAAAATCATTAAAAATCACACAAAAATACTAAAAATGCAAACTCAGTGGCTATGGACTCCACTTGAGTAGATATATAGAATGGGTATGGTGGTGAGGGGTGCAATGACCATTTTGCCCCTGATTTAGTGCATGCTTGTTAAAACCAGAAAAATGGCAAAAGTGGGCTAAACGAACTCCAAATGCTATGAAACATGGACAGTAGCTTTGTTAGGGTATACACTAGCATTGGCTAGATGATTACTGTTTTACCATCATGCATGTATTTTATGTATTTTATTAACATGAAAAATGGTTGCTACATAAAATTTGCTCTAAATGTCTCCCTAGAATTTTTATGTGCTCTCCTTAGTATAGTTAGCTCATAGTAGAAATATAAAGCTGTGCATGTTAAGTTTTGGTGTTGTTTTGAAAATGGTAAAGTAATACTTGTTAAAATAAATAATAGGAAAATGTGACCTTATGATGTAAAATAAATTCTGAGAAAAATCATGGAGCTTTATAGTTAACTCTAGGTTCCAGGAAACATTTTTGTGAATTTTATTACTATTGCTTTGAACTGCATGTGAAATAAGCTAAAGTTAATATGTGGAAAATAGATGTCCTATCAAACCTTAGTTATTTTGCTTGCGGATTTTCGTACATGAGTTTCATACTCTATTGTGCTTGCTGCTAAAATGTGAGGGTCAGAAACATTTGCTGTGATTTATAACAAATCCGAGAATTTAAGTGCTAGGGAAATTGCTTGAATTTCAGTAATTAATCTATAACTCCTTTGTGGCTAGGGTTTGGCCAGCGATATCATAAAGTATTTATCTTCTTTTCATAATTGTTTGAGCTCATTTAGGACTATTTAACAACTTGAACTCAACATTGGTGATTAAAGCAATACATAAATGAATTGCTCAAGTGTGATAGGGTAAGTTTGCTATGTATGCATAAAGTTGCTCAGTTAGGATCTGCTCTCATGCTGCAAGTTCTTTATGTTGTCGTATATAATGGGTTGACCTAGACTAGGTGATGGTTTGTACGATTTATTAGTATTGGTCATGACTGACCAAGAAAATGAACAGTTTATGCATTCCTCTAGACTCATTGCATATCATATCATGCATATAGACCCCGTGAACGAAGGACCCACATAGGAGCAGCCGGTGATCGAGCAGCCATACGATGAGCCCCCGCACTAGGAGCCATTAGACTAGCAGCAGGAGGATTCGCAGTCCATCCCCGACTTCGCTCCGGAGGTAGCTACTGACCCGAGTGAGAAAGGTAGGTAGGACCAAGCAACCCCAAATAATATAAACTTGATTGATTGATGATTTCGCATCTACATTAGGAGTTGAATGGAAACAATTGCATTAGATACCTTGGCCGCCCTGGCCCTAGCACCTATACCTAGAGTTCGTAGGACGAGTTGCCTAGAATTGCTTGGTACGAGGAGACACGGGTGAATGGAGTCACTCGTCGCGTAGGTGATTTCAAAATCACAAAGATATTATTATTATGTCAACTATTACTTGTGGACTGCCCGAGTCGTATAAGGCCCATCCGCTGTTCGCCTGCTAGTCGACATAACATTGGTAGAATGCTTGTCCGGGATATATGACCGATAAAGTCTTTCCTGGGCTCGTCCAAAGCACAGAGACATGTTCCTACCTGCTGGTTGAAGAGGAAGGTGGCCTGGGGGAGCTTTGTACTCATGGCGAGGAGACCGAGATGTCGGCAGGCTCGCTATCGGGGTACGACCCGGAGGCTAGGCGGGAATGAATCGAACTTGTGATGAGATAGGTTAAGATCGAGACTATACGTGAGAATGCGAAGGCACTCATATACCCCTGGCATTATAGTTATTCCCGGGAATTAAAATCGATTCGAATCGTTGATGCCCACCAGGTGTGGGAAAGCTGATATTGCACACGGGCAATGTAGTAACTACTTAAATATATTGTGTTATTACTCATATTTTTAAACATCACATGCTTGTATTGTATTGCTTACTTCCTACAATTTATTATTATGATGACGTCACATGCAAATGATAAAATTGGTACTTTATGTTGTTATCCCTCTGTTTAAAATCAATGGCTATGGATCCACTTGTTAGTAAGCAAGCTTTGTGTCAGCCGTAAGCAGGTACGGAGTTCCTTGTGTGCACCAGTGTTGGAGGTGGTGCATGTCTCCATCAAGGATGAGAGTCCTCATGTGTGGCACAAGAGCAATATCGGTGGGCTCGATGTCATTTCATTTAATGCAAGTCTTTTGAATGATGCCATGAACTTCGAACTTTAAAATTCCCACTGTGAGATACTTTTAAACTTACTTATCGTATGGCACTATGTTGGAACTGTATTATCATTTGGAACCGGTTTGTAAACTAAATCTACTTATGCTATATTCAACTATCTGTGATGATGTAACTATTGTGACTCCATCGAGGGCCTGGATGTGTACGATGTCGTTTCCTCTGGTATAGGGTAATATCAAGAGCCGAATGACTCTTGACGAACGACCAGATTTATTTCGGTCTAAGCGCACTGGGAGCCATGTGGTGGTAGGTGTGCTTAGCTCGGATTAAATAGGCGGTTCTACCACAGCTGGTATCAGAGCCAATTATACACAGACAACAATCATATCATCCAGTTTTGATTTACAAACCTATTTTCAAAAATCCTTTTCAACTAATTGAAAGAAATGAGAGTATTCGATATGCCCATACCAAGGATGTTAGTGTATTACTAGGTGACATCGCTAACATTCTGACCTAGATAGAACTCATATGCATATTTGGTGCTCTGGGAAGCAACATTTCGGCCATAGTCACCCGCAGTACTGCCGGAACACTATTAGAATTTGCGGACTGTTGCATTCGGGTGTTTGTGGCCATCCTTCTGTTTTGACGTGGTAAGATTCAATTTGCTTCCGTGGGTACCAGCCCGGTCTAGCAGAGGACCCTACAAATGCGTTGTCCATGTGACACAAATAGCGTGGATGCCACTTCTAGGTTTAGAGTGGTAATGATGTGAGCATGTATTTTTCTGCAGGTACACTAACCATGTGAGAATTAAGAACGAATAGAGAATGACTAGTTGCATTTAGGGAGTGACGTGCATGTGTCACCGAATATCGATAGTTATATATAATGTATATAGGACGTGTGATGTGAGACCGAATAGGATGAATCATGCATCATATTATTGTTCTATTCATTCTGGGTTTGTGGTTAAAAGTCAAATAAAATAAATCGTGAGCAAAGAATATGACTTCTGCACGTTCCTTTAATTTAATTCTTTGTACTAATACAATTCACTGATTAAAAGTCTTTCTTATTTAAAACAAATGGCTAGGATCAAGCAGATCGCACGTAAGGCCGTGAGCAGGAGGAGCCTTCACAGGGTCGGGCAGAAGGCCGTTCCTCTTCCACCCATGACCCACACTCCCCCTTACGTTGAGGGTGGGAGACTTCAAACTCGCTGCCGCGACGAGTGCAGCCTCTCTCAGATCCTATGCAGGGCCATGAGGGAGATGAGGCATCGCCCCTGTCCCTTCTACTCCGTGCAGACCGAGCACGACGAGGGGAGTTGCCATGCCCATGTTATCCTTCCCGCGGGTCCCTTTTCGAGGGAGCAGAGGCTCTCCATCTACGAGGCCAACGAGGAGGAGGCTCATCATAAGGTAGCCATGGCGGCTATCATTGAGCTGAGTGGCTCGGGCAAGGCAGGTGCCTCTGTGATGCGCTACCTCCCCACCGATGACTACGATGATGAGTGGGTCTGTAGTCACGAGTTGTTGCAGGAGTGGATCGATACCAGGCCGCATGGTGCAACTATGGAGTTCTACCGTAGTGTGCACGGGATGTACATCCGCTCTAAGGACCGCGCCTAGCACTACCTTGACCTGTACCTAGAGTCGCGGGCCCATGTTGAGGCGCTAGAGGCACAGCTGGCTGCCCGTGCAGCTTAGGACTTGCAACATCAGCTTGCTCTTGCTCAGGCGCAGCAGCAGGTGGGAGAGCTATAGTAGGACTTGCAGGCGCACCACGCGCTCCTTCACGAGCTTCAGGGCTTGTTGGGCCTGCGTCTCAGTTCACGGGATAGCTGCAGCAGCACATCGCGGAGTTCGAGCAGCAGCACCTGCCCCTTGGGCAGGACCTCCCAGTTGTGCATTCCTCTGCACAGGTGGGGGACGCTCCAACGCCCGACGCTCACTTTGCTGCTTGAGTGATTTGCGTGACATGGTAGTTGGTAACTGATCTTTTGTGTATGTGGCACATTTGAGAGCGATGTTTTGTAGTATGCCACTCCATGAATATTATCATGGCTGTACTAAACAATGGCGAGGTCGAGAGAACTCATTTGTGTAAGCCATATAAGTAGATGCTTGAACTCTATGATGATGCATCGTTTAATGGTTGGTGTGACAACCCCACATATGTAATGGAGGATCTTTAGCCTTGTTAAGACATTCTAATGTGTATTTAATGGTTGTTGGATGTTTATGTATGATCTGGAATGACGTAGTGCGTCATGAGTTTGAGAATTGCACCTCGAGTTTTGTTTCGGTTGCAGTCTGAAATTCTGGACTGCAGCAGCTTGAATTGAGCATAGCATGAAATATGGAAGGAATTGGGTCGAATTTTGTATACCAAACTTGTTGAGAACTTCTGGTTGCACAACATTGTCAATTGGAGCTTCTTCTGAATATGCTTCCTTTCCAAGTTATGGTCAGATTTCTTTGAATCTGAAATCTGAACTGAAGCAACATTTGTGGAAGAAGTGCATGTTCCAACCAGATATTGAAGGGTTTGAGCTGGGGTTTATATACCAAACTTGTGGAATTTGAAGTCTAGAACAACTTTGTTATATAAAGTTTCTTCTAAAAGAGTTTCGTTGGAGAGATATAGTCGAAAACATTTAAGTTCAGAATCTGGACAGAAATAACACAAGCCGACAAACGGTAGAATTTGACCAAGTTGCAAAAGGAATTGAACAAAACTTTATATAAGAAAGTTACAGAGCATAATAGAAGGAACAACTCTTCTAATGGTGTCATGGTGTGAAAATGTACCGATTATGAACAGTTCTCAGTTCAAACTGTGACGGTCTTAGAATCAGCTGAAATTCTGCCTAGTAAATTGGGTTTTCCTCATTATACAAATCCAGTTGACAAAAGCGTTAATTACGAAAGTTGAAGGCAACTAAATTTTGAGCAACCTTCGCATTTTGACTTTCACTTAGATCAGTCATTTCTATACTCAAAATTGTCAGATCTTAGAACCGCTACGCTGCACATCGCAACGGCGCGTTGGTTATACAGTCATGTCTCATGACTGTCAAAAATTTTGAGATGAGAGCTAACACTTATATGCAATGATGTGACTCTGTTTTACATGCTTTCATGCATTCACAACGTTGTCTATGATGCTATGCTCATATTATCATTTTGTGTCTAATTGCATGAAGATGTTGGACTAAGCCCGACTGGCCTTACTCTTGCAGATGGTGAACACTCGCAATGGTCAGTCGTCGGGGCAGCAACTGCATGGCACTCCACCGCCACCGGAGTTGGCCACCCTAGTTGTGCAGCAGGCTAAACTGATCCGCATACTAGCGGAAGATCACCAGGCCCATGGGCAGCAGCAACCGTGGAAGCATCAGCCTCGTGGCATCACCTGGTAGGACTTCGAGGGGCTGCGACCTCCCATCTTCACCAACTGTCCTAAGCCATTGAGCGCTGATGACTGGCTTCACACTATTCAGTCCAAGTTCACCCTTCTTCCAGGGATTACCGAGCAAGAGAAGGCTCCGTTTGCAGCTCAGCTTCTCCAGGGACTTGCAGGGGCATGGCATGCCACTTTCCTCGCCATGCAGCAAGAAGGCCATGAGCCCACTTGGGAGGAGTTTCGTCAGGCTTTTCAGGCCCACTATGTCCTAGCAAGTATGATGGAGAAGAAGCGGTGTGAGTTTGGAGACCTCAAGCAAGGAAACAAGTCTGTGATGCAGTACGTGCAGGCCTTCATCCACTTGTCTCAATACGCTCCTAGAGACGTTGCCACCGATGCTGAGCGAGCAGAGAGGCTCTTGGATGGCTTTGACCCCCCTCTCCAAACACATTTGGAGCGATGCTATCAGAGCTTTACCGAGTTGGTGGACACCGCACTCAATATGGAGAATCGTCTCCATGCCACCAATGAGGATCAGAAGTGCAAGAGATTGGCCATCACAGCAGCTTCTGGCTCTTCTCAGAAGCAGAAGACCACCTACAAGCCACCACAGTAGTACTACCAAGCAGCCTCACTTTGTGATCCAGACCAATTAGCCGGGATGGGTTCACAGGGCACCACAGCAGCAGCAGTACCCTGCCTACCGAGCACCTGCACAGCTGTTGGCTCCTCGTGCTCCCACTGTCCCAAGGCCCGGTGCCCCTTGTTTCAACTGTGGCAAGATTGGCCACTTCAGCAAGGACTGCAGAGCACCTCGTAGGATCCAGGGTCCTACTCCTACAGGTGGCAGTTAGCAGGGCAAACAGAAGGGATCTGTGCCTCAGATGAGTCGTGTGCATTATGATCACATAGAGCAGATTCCCACTAGAGAGCCGGTACTTGCTGGTACGTTCATGATCAACGGTCATCCGACCGTCGTGTTGTTTGTTTCTTGTACTACACATGCATTTATCAGTAAAACTTATGCATTGAAGCATGGGATAAAAATGTACAAGTTGAAAGAAAGCTACAACATCACAGCACCCAGTTCACCTATTGATACCAGTCTAGGGGTTAGACAGCTAAGGTTGAACACTGGCAATGAGAGTTTTATTATCAACCCCGTAGTGCTGCCCCACTAGGGAATTAATATCATTTTGGGCATGAACTAGATGAAAGAACACAACGCAGTACTGGATACTGTGTGGCAAAACCGCTGATTTAATCCGAGCTAAGCACACCCGCCACCTCTAGCTCGCAGTGTACTTAGACCGAACTAAACCCGGTCGTCCGTCGAGAGTCATTCGACCCTCGATATTACCAAATCCTAGAGGAACCGACATCATACACATCCAGCCCACGATGGACCCACAACAGTTACATCATCGTAGGCAGTATAATAGACTTAGTTACAAACCAGTTTCAAATAAAATATAGTTCCAACATAGTGTCATATGATAGCAAGTTCAAAAGTATCTCGCAGCAAAATTTAAAGTTCAAAGTTCATGGCATCATCCAAAAGACTTGCATCAAGTGAAAGAACATCAAGCCCACCGATGTTGCTCCTATGCCACACATGAGTACTGTCAACCCTGATGCATACATGCACCACCACCAACGTAGGTGCACACAAGGAACTCCATAACTATGCTCAAAAGTGGGGGCAAAGCCTGAGTACTAATTACTCAGTCGGACTTAATGGATTGGCTTACGGCTGACGCGAAGCTTGCTTACTGTCTAGTGGATCCTTAGCCATTGATTTTAAGCAATGATATGTTCAACATAAAGTAATAGGTTCTCACCATTTGCATAATCATCAACATAATAATAAATTACAGAATATAAACAGTTTGATACAAGCATGTGATATCTGAAATCAAGAGTGGCAGTTACATCATATTCACATTGTTACTACGTGACCCCCACCTAACCCCTGGGTTATGCCCTCTCAGGAGCAATACCACAGTACCCTGGGTCAGCCCTCCCTTGAGTACAAGCGCTCTCAGGCCCATCGGCCTCTACCAAGGGGATGGGCGGCACCACGAAAACTTTGGACGAGTCCAAGTAAGACTTTCACCGGTCCCATATCTAGGTTAATCACTTTAGCAATGTTATGCCGACTAGCAGGCGAATAGCGGATGGCCCATGTACGACTCGGGCAGAGTCCATAGTGCGACATTATGAAAAGTAAATCCTGAAATAAAATTTACGCCCAGTCTCCATTTAAATCATGAGCAAAAATAATGTGCCATAAAAGTAATATCTTTGTCATTTTAAAATCACCTACGCGACGGGTGACTCCGTTCACCCATGTCTACTCGCACCTAGCAAATTCTAGACAGACTCATCCTACGAACCCTAAATATAGGTGCTAGGGCCAAGGTGGCCAGGGAATTTAATGCAAGTGTTTTCAGTCAATTCCTAATGCGGATGCGTAAATATCAATCAATTAACTTTGTATTAGCTGGGTGAAATATGATCCTGCCTACCTCCTCACTCGGGTCAGTAGCTGCTTCCAGAGCGTAGTCGGGCACCGGCTGATCTTCCTGCTCTGCTCTTCCTCGGGCTCCTCTACGATCGGCTGCTCTTGCTGGTGCTCCTCGTTCGCGGGATCTATATGCATGACATAATGCAATATGAGTGCATGGAAATGTGAATGCATGCTTATGGTACAGACAAGATGTAATGAACTGTGACCATTAAGTGGAGTTATGCATTTTTGTGTCAAAACATATTCAATACTAAGAAATCGTATAAACTATCACCTAAAGTAGATTAACATATCACATATGACAACACGAGGGCTTGCAGCAAGTATTCGACTACTAACCAACCATGATTACACGGTGAGCATATTTTACTACTTTAAGCAATTTGGTTTATTTGTACTCTAAATTATTATATCGAGTTCGGATTACTAAACACCTCGAAGTGAGCTGAAATTATTATGATACAAAGATGATCACTGACCACTACTACTGACCAAATTTCAGCCATGAAGGTGTTCTAGATTAATTATTAGAATTTCTGCAATTTCCCTAGCTATTTAATTCTCATATTTGTTATAAATAGTAGAAAATGAATCTGACCTTCCCATTTTAACAGCAGGCATAACAGGGTACAAACTTCATGTAGAAAAATTAGTGAGCTAAATATGTAAGGTTTCATTGGACATCTATTTTCCATATAATTATTTGAGATTATTTAACTTGCAATAGAACACAGTAGCACTAAAATTCATAAAAATGTTTTGGGAACCTAAAATTGACTACAAAGCACTCTGATTTTTCTTGAAATTTATTTTGCAGTTTAAGGCCACTTTTCCTATTATTTAGTTAAATGAGCATTTACCTTGTAAATTCCAAATCACACTTCAAATCTTACATGCAGACTTCAAAACTTTTTCTACCAGCTAAACATACCACAAAGTGTCCCTATAAAATCCAACATAATTTTATGAGCAAGTTTTATATCATAAGTATTTTCCTCTCATTTTTATTGGACAAATCCAACCCTAGGGCTAGATCTGGTATTTAGCAGCAAGTGCTAGGTCTACAAAAATTTGTCTGTAGATCCACATGTCACATATGAGCTACTCACCAGATTTCACAATTTTTGGAAACCACATAACCCCTTTTTACCATTTATATAATTTTAGCATGCATGCAATATTCCAGGGGCAAATATGTCATTCTCCACTTAACCATCATACCCAGCTGATAGATCTATTCTCTAGGAGTATAATGCAACTGGTTTTATATTTTTTAGGATTTTTCTTTGATTTGTTCTGATTTTTCAAAGTTCTCAGCCCAAAATAAAGAAATAAATGGAAAAACCGTAGATCCAGGGACCTCTTCGCGATTAACTATAGATTTTGGGGGCTAGGTTGAGAGATTCGCAAGACACAGATAATAGCGCGTGGGTTTAGATCAAAAAATGGTAAAAGAACGGAGACTAGGTCATTTTATGACCTTCTTCTTCCCCCACCTTCTTCCTCCTCTCGACAGGGAGGGAGGGGACGGCGGCGCGTGGTCGATCTGGCCCTTCAGGGACTGCGGGGAAGCTTACCCCTTACCTTAATCAGCGAGTGAGGTGGCAGAGGGGGCCGGCGACGTTGAGGCAGGGGCGTCGGGGTTCGGCGAGGCAATGCGGGGTAGTGGGAGGA
The DNA here is from genome assembly GCA_030272315.1 of Paspalum vaginatum. Taxonomy (NCBI): domain Eukaryota; kingdom Viridiplantae; phylum Streptophyta; class Magnoliopsida; order Poales; family Poaceae; genus Paspalum; species Paspalum vaginatum. Next base: position 22,133,469 of record CM059019.1, on the reverse strand, counting down.
CTCCAACGACCTAGGGCTATGGGAATCGGTGGAGTAGAGTCCGGGGATGGGCGGCGCGGTGACGGTGAGGCACGGGGATGAGTGGAGGTGCCAGCGTGAGCTCACCTCCGAGCTCTATCAATGGTGGCGTGGACGGGGCAAGCGGGGGAGCGAGGGAGAGGGGTCAGAACTGCAAGCGAGTGAAAGAAACGGGGAGCGGAGGAGGTCCTCCACTTATCAGCTTAGGCAGGGGGCTCGATCCATGGCGCCTGGGGGCGGCCGTACGCCGGCGTCCATGTGGCAGCCGTCGGCTCGGCAGGGCCTTGCCGGTCGGATCAGCGGGCCCACGCGGCAGTGAGGGAAGAAAACCGAAAGTGGAAAACACAGTTTGACTGTTTTTGTTTGCCTCTGAAAATCGCTGTTTTGACACATTTCTAAGCCGAATTTGGAAAAGACCCAATTGGAAGAAATGTTATACTCTTTAGGATCTACAAGTTTGTCAAAAGGCTTAAGACCAAATTCTGTGTCGAATATGATTTAAATTTGAATTTATCTCAGAGTTTCAGGTTTGACCCTCACAGTCCTCTGTAATGAAATTTCTAAAAGTCCTATTTGTGTTCAAATTCTATGATGTTTTATAACAAAGTTTCTTAGAACTTTAGGGGCTACAACTTTCCCAATTAGAGTTTTGCATGAAAATGGCTGTAGGTTGAAGAAAATTTGAATTTACCAAGCAGGTCAAGCTTTGACAATTTTCTCATGCTGATAGAAAAAGACCCAAATCCCTAAGCAAACCTCATAATATGTCCAAGCACTAATTAACAAAGTTTTTCATCATGAAATCATCTATAGGTTTGGTATAAAAAGTTCCACCCAAATCTCAACAAAACTAAAGTTGTGGTCATATTCATGATGTCATATATGTAGAAAACTGAGTTCACCAAATAGCATTTCAATCAAGTTTGATCATGTGAGTCAAATGCATATCATTATAAGATGAAATGATGCATGTAAGATGAGATCAAGCAAATGATGCACACGAAATGCACTTGAGATGCCAGGGGCATCACAACCCACCCCCCTTAAATAAATCTCGTCCTGAGATTTCTATGTGATGTGGGTGGTTAAGCCGATTGGAGACGGTGCATTGTAAATGAATTGGTTTAAATCAACATTTGAAACTGCTGCAACATACTGTTTTGAAGTGAGTGGAAGGAAACTAGGACATTTAGTGCGTAGATAATCTTCTTGTTCCCAAGTTGCTTCTTCTTCGGAGTGATTACTCCATTGTACTTAATAAAAGTTGGTTGTTTTCCGGCGTGTTGATCTTTGCTTTTGGTCGAGGATTTTTGTGGGGTGTTCTTCGTATGTGAGATCTGGTTCAATCTGAATTTGGGACATGTCAACAACTTTCTTTGGCACTCTCAAGCATTTCTTCAGTTGCGAGACATGAAACACGTCATGAACTGCAGCAAGGTGTGGTGGTAATTCCAACCGGTAAGCGACGACTCCACATCTTTCAATGATTTTGAACGGGCCGATGTACCGTGGTGCTAACTTCCCTTTCACTCCAAACCATTGTACCCCCTTCATTGGTCACGCCCTGAGATACACATGATCACCCTCATCAAAGACCAGTGGCCTCCTTCTCTTATCCAAGTAGCTCTTCTGCCTCGATTGGGCTCTCTTCAAATTTTCGTGTATGAATTTTACTTGTTCTTCGGCTTGCGTCACTAAGTCTGGGCCAAATGTGACATGCTCTCCTGGTTTGGACCAGTTGAGTGGTGTTCTGCATCTCCTACCATAAAGAGCCTCGAAAGGAGCCATTTCCAAGCATTTTTGGTATCTATTGTTATAAGCAAACTCCACCAAGGGTAGGCATTCATCCCACTTGGTGGAGTAGGTCTGTGCACAAGCCCTTAACATGTCTTCTAAGATCTGATTTACTCTTTCTACTTGTCCACTTATCTGAGGGTGGTACGCTGAACTGTGAATCAAAGTGGTCCCCAGAGCAGTTTGCAGTTGCTCCCAAAAGCAGGACACAAATAGGGAACCTCTATCTGAAGTGATGGTTCGAGGAACCCCGTGCAAAGACATGATTTGAGAAACGTACAATTCAGCATACCGCTTTGCTTGATAGGTGGTCTTGACAGGAATGAAATGAGCAGATTTTGTGAGCCTGCCGATAATCACCCATATGGAGTCATATGCTTTCTGTGTATGAGGCAAACCCACAATGAAATTCATGTGAACATCCTCCCATTTCCATGCCGGAACTTCAAGTGCCTGAAGCATACCAGCAGGCTTTAGGTGATCAACTTTCACTCTTTGACACACGTCACACTCAGACACATACTTGGTGATCTCTAGTTTCATACGAGTCCACCAAAACTTTTGTTTCAAGTCTTGATACATTTTATTGCTGCCTGGGTGTATTGTGAACATTGAAGTGTGTGCCTCGTCAAGTATTTTCTTCCTCAACTCCAAGTCCTTAGGTACCACTAGACGATTCTTGAACCATAGAATGCCTTGATCATCAAGTGTGAAACATGCCTTCTTCTCTTCACTAATATCGTCCCGAATATATGCCATACCCTTATCTTGCTTTTGGGCTTTAATGATTTGCGCTTTGATTGAGGGTTCAATGATGAGATTATAGAGTTCAGCTTGCTGCTCTGGAGGTACTTCAATGTCATTCATCTCACAGCAGATCACTCTTGCTGTCGGTCGGGCTTCTATTACATTGCAATGAGCTTTTTGGCTTAATGCATCAGCTACCACATTAGCCTTGCCTGGGTGGTAGTGAATCTCCAAGTCATAATCTTTTATCAACTCTAACCATCGCCTTTATCTCATGTTAATTTTAGGTTGTGTGAAGATGTATTTGAGACTCTTGTGGTCAGTGTAGATGTGACATGTGTTGCCTAGCAGATAGTGTCTCCATATCTTCAATGCGTGTACAACTGCTGCTAGTTCAAGATCATGTGTTGGGTAGTTCTATTCATGCTTTCTCAGTTGGCAGGAGGCATATGCAATTACTCTCCCTTCTTGCATTAAGACGCAGCCAAGCCCATTGCCGGAGGCATCACAATACACATTGAATGGCTTAGTGATGTTCGGTTGAGCTAGCATTGGTGCAGAGGTTAACAATTTCTTCAGTGTCTGAAAGGCTTCCTCACATTTCGGACTCCAAGCAAACTTTGCTTTTTTCTTAGTCAACGATGTAATTGGCTTTGCAATCTTAGAGAAGTCCTTGATAAAGCGGCGGTGGTAGCCCGCTAAACCAAGAAAACTCCGGATCTCAGTCATGGTTTCTGGTAGCTTCCAATTCAGAACATCTTCTACTTTGCTAGGGTCAACTGCGACCCCCTTTTCAGACAAAACATGACCTAAGAAACCCACTTCTTGCAGCCAGAGTGCACACATGCTGAACTTGGCATAGAGCTTGTGTTCTCTAAGCCGGGTGAGTATGATCCTTAAGTGCTCTTCGTGTTCTTTCTCATCTTTGGAGTAGATTAGTATGTCATCGATAAATACCACCACGAACTTGTCAAGCTCATTCATGAACACCGAGTTCATCATATACATGAAGAAAGCCGGTGCATTGGTTAATCCAAAAGACATGACCAAATACTTATACAAGCCGTGTCTGGTAGAAAATGTTGTCTTTGGTATATCTTCTTCTCTGATTTTTATCTGATAGTAGCCAGACCTTAGGTCAATCTTGGAGAAGACCTTAGCCCCAGCTAACTGATCAATTAAAATATCAATGTGTGGCAATGGGTATTTGTTTTTGACGGTCACTGCATTTAGTGGCCGATAGTCAACACAGAGCCTTTTTCCACGATGATCCTTTTTCTCGACAAAGAGAGCTGGACAACCCCATGGTGATGAGCTAGGCCGAACAAACCCTTTGTCTAACTGTTCTTGTAGTTGTGTTTTCAGTTCTTTTAGGTCATCAGGCGGCATTCTATATGGCCTTTTTGACATAGGTGCCGTGCCTGGAACGAGTTCAATGGCAAACTCCACATCCCGGTCTGGTGGAAGACCAGGAAGCTCCTCCAGAAACACATTCGGGAATTCATTGTGGGTGACATCTGTTTCTGATTTGGCATATGTGTCTGCATAACCTTGCCACTGACACTAGACCTTATCTGCACTGTCCTACTGCCAATATCCAGGACCGCATTGTTCTCTGTCGTCCAATTCATTCCTAAGATGATATCAATCCCCTGGTGTGGCAGCACCACAGGGTTGATAGTGATATCTTCCTCTCCTATACTCAATCTCAGCCCCTTCACTATCAGATTTGTATTAATCGGATTTCCAGGAGCAATGATTTGATATTTTTCTTTTATGCAAGAAGTTTTTATCCCATGCTTAGATGTATATGACTGACTAATAAAAATATGAGTGGCCCCTAAATCGAATAACACGATGGTCGGTTGACCATTGACCATGAATGTACCAGCGAGAACAGGCCCTCCAGCAGCGAACCGTCTTAGGTGTGGACCCCTTCTGCTTGCCCTGCTAATTGCCACCCATAGAAATGGGACCTTGGATCCTGCGAGGTGCCCTGCAATCCTTGCTGAAGTGGCCGATCTTGCCGCAGTTGTACCAAGGAGCACCGGGCCCTGGGACAATGGGAGCACGGGGAGTCGGCAACTGTGCAGGTGCTCGGTAGGTGGGGTATTGCTACTGCGGTGCCGCCCTGTGGATCCACCCCGGCTGATTGGGCCGGACCACAAAGCGAAGCTGCTGATAGTACTGCTGTGGTGGCTTGTAAGCGGTCTTCTGCTTCTGTGAAGAGCCAGAAGCCGATGTGTTGGCCAGTCTCTTGCGCTTCTGGTCCTCGTTGGCGGCACGGAGACGATTCTCCATGTCAAGAGCAGTGTCTACAAGCTCGGTGAAGCTCTGGTAGCGCTGTGCCAAGTGCGTCCAGAGAGTGGGGTCAAGGCCATCCAAGAGCCTCTCTGCCCGCTCAGGATCAGTAGCAACATCTCTTGGGGCATATCGGGAAAGATGGATGAAAGACTGCACATACTGTATCACAGTCTTGTTACCCTGCTTGAGATCTCGAAACTCTTAGCGCTTCTATTCCATCAAACTTGCCGGGATGTAGTGGGCCCGGAAATCCTGACGAAACTCCTCCCATGTGGGCTCATGGCCCTCCTGCTGCATGGCGAGAAAAGTGGCATGCCATGCCCCTGCTGATCCCTGGAGAAGCTGAGCAGCAAACTGAGCCTTCTCTTGCTCAATGATCCCTAGCAGAAGGGTAAATTTGGACTGGATGGTGCGAAGCCAGTCATCAGCTACCAGTGGCTCAGGACAGTTGGTGAAGACTGGAGGCCGCAACCCCTCGAAATCCTGATAGGTGATGCCATGAGGCCGATGCTCCAGCGGTTGCTACTGCCCACAGGCCTGGAGATCTTCCGCTAGAATGTGGATCAGCTCAGCCTGCTGAACTACCTGGGTGGCCAACTCTGGCGGGGGTGGAGCGCCTTGCGCTGATTGCCCCGAGGACTGACCATTGCGAGTGTTCACCATCTGCTAGAATGAGGCCAACCGTGTTTAGTCCAACTTCAGTGCAACCGATGCGGCGATAAAATATCATAGCACCAATGATATGTCACGAATATATGAAAGCATGTAAGTAATCGAAATCACTTAATTGCACATAAAGAGTTAGCCCTCTTCTCGCAAAGTTGGACAATCGCACATTGCAGTCGAAAACCAAGTGTGCAGTTTTAATGTGCAAGCAGCAGCTCTGAATTTTGGCATTTCGGTTACCGATCTGACCGATTTAGGCGAAAGTCAGAATGTAAAAGTTGTTCAAAATTTTGTTCTCTAGAACTTCCTTATAGATCACTTCTACCAATCTGATCGAGATGGGGGTGCAAAAGTTGGTCTACCAACTGTACCCAGGTTTTCAGCCCCACCGGCAACAGCCACTGATTAGCAAGTTAAACTGCCCCTAAACGGTGCACTTTTTGGCCTTGATACCATTAGAAGAATTGTTCCTTGTCTTGTGCTCTGTAACTTTGTTATATAAAGTTTTTGCCAATTCCTTTTGTAATTTGGTCGAAACGCCCTATTTATCAATATGTGTCAATGCTGTCCAGATTTCTGAATCTGATTGCTTTCGAATATAACTCTCAAACTAAACACTTCCAGCAGGAATTTGGTATAGAAAAGTTGCCACACACAATATCCTCTACAAGTTTAGTATACATTTCCCAGATCAAATCCGCCACTAAAGGTGTGCAAGGTGCATTCTTCTTCCGGGTGCCGCTTCAGTTCAGATTACAAGTGCAAAGAAATCTGATCATATCTCTGAAACAAAGCACATTCAGGAGAAAATCCAATTGACAAATTTGTGCATCCAAAAGTTCTCCACAACTTATGTATACAGCACTTTGCCCAGTTCCTCCAAGATTTCAAGATATAACCAGGTTTAACAGAAGCTGTACAAAATTTCAGCTTGCGGTTTGCAACCAAGTTTGCAATTCATCTCCAAACCCGCACCCGATGACAACCATCTCAGGGTTCTACTAACCATGGCATTCATTTCAGATGTATAATTTAAAAGGTTCTGGCAGTACTTAAGGCCTTACTATTACATAAGAGGGGTTGGTCATGCCAACCGCTTAAAGACGCATTACCTAGCGTTCATCCATCTAGTAGAATGGAGTACACAAATGAGTTCTCTCATCCTCACCATTGTTTTAGTACAGCCATGAATAAAATGCACGGAGCGGCATACAACAAAACATCGCTCTCAAACGTGCAACATGTACAAAAGCTTCACCATCATCCTTCACATCATCCCCACCGACTCTAAACAACAGAGCGGGCGTCGGACACCATGCTGCCCGTCTCTTGAGCTGCACGGGCTGCCAACTCCGCCTCTAACTCCCGGACACGAGCCTGCGACTCCACGTACTAGTCGAGGTAGTACTGGGCATGGTCCTCAGAGTGGATGTACATGCTGTGCACACTGCGGGAAAACTCCATGTTCACAGCATGGAGCATGGTGTCAACCCGATCCTCCAACAGAGCGTGACGACGGACCCACTCGTCGTCGTACTCGTCCGTGGGAAGGTAGCACAGCACTGAAGCACCTATTGTAGCTGAAGAGCTCAACATGGTGATAGCGGCTAGGGTCACCTTGTCATAGGCCACCTTCTCATTCGCCCCATAGGTGGTGATCGTCTGCCCTGCCGAGAAAGGACCCCGGGGGAGGACGATGCGGGCCAAGCAACTCCCCTCCTCATGCACCATCTGCATAGAATAGAAGGGGCAAGGTCAGTACCTCAGCTCACGCAGAGCCCTCTAGAGGACCTGTGCAACGCCATTCTCCTCACGGCAGCGGGTGTGAAGCATCCCGCCCTCAACCTAGGGAGGAGTGTGACTCACTAGTGGGAGAGCAACAGCCCTCTGCCCGTCCTGCTTGTGGAGACCCCTCCTGCTCACGGCCTTACGTGCGGTCTGCTTGGTCCTAGCCATCTGTTGTTAATAAGAGAGATTTTTAATCAGTGAGTTGCATTAGTTCAAATAATACAACTTAAAGGGACGAGCAGAATTCATATGCTTAGGCCACGATTTATCTTATTTGACTTTTAGCCATAACCCCGGAATGAATAGAATAATGGTATGATGCATGATTCGTCCTATTCGACCTTTCCATCACACATCCTATATATAGTATTTATATACAACTAGCGAATATTCGGTGACATATATGCACGCCTCTCACTAATGCAGCTAGACGTTCTCTATACATTCTTAATTTTGCACGTGGTTAGTGTACCTGAAAAAAATGCATGCTCACATCATTACCACTCTAAACCTAGAAGTGGCATCCACGCTATTTGCGCCGCGTGGACAATGATAGAGGCGGAGTGCCCGATCTTTCGGTGAGTGGGGATAATTTCGATTCGGTGGAAGTAGACCCTCACGATCCGACTACGACGAGCGAACCCGAAGCGCCAATGCAATCGCTGAACCAACTCCCTGTGGTTACCGACCTTGTTGATGCAAGATCAGCCTGATCACGAAGATCGTTTCCTGTCCGCAATCGAAGAACGAACAAGAACAAGACGCGAGCAATCTATTAATCACTCGAAGGTGGAGTTCTGAATTACAGAGGACAGCACGTATTTGTGCGTGTTCTGATGTAGCTAAAGCTAGATGTAAAACAAAACTCGAGTTCTAAAAGAAACAGGACTCGACTAATAAAGGGAAAGGGGGCGCGGCCAGCAAAGGGGGCACCGCCCCTGGCATCCAGGGTGTGGGGGCGCAGCCCTAGGCGCCCCATGTTGGGCCAGCCCTAGGCGCCCACACACAAAGGCCTTCTGTTGGGCCAGCCTTCAGTCTTCTGGGCCTTCATTCTTCAGCATCATAACGAAGTTCAACTCTCTTGCACGGGCCCGAGTAATTGGCCCAGAATAAGGTGGCGCTGGAGAAGTTGCTGCTGGTGTAGATGTACTAGTGTCGTAGTTGATGTCCTCATCATCCTCCCCTTCTAGAACTGAAGTCGTCCTCGACGGCAACTCCTCGTCCTCGCCCACATATGGTGTCAAATCTGCAACATTAAAACTAGTGGAAACACCAAACTCCGCAGGCAGGTTAAGGATATAAGCATTATCATTAATCTTGGTTAGCACCTTAAAAGGACCAGCAGCACGAGGCATCAATTTAGAACGGCGCAAGGTAGGAAAACGATCCTTTCTCAAATGCAACCAAACCATATCACCAGGTTCAAAAGTAACATGTTTTCTACCTTTACTACCAGCAACCTGATATTTAGCATTAGCAGCAGCAATGTTTTGGTGTGTTTGTTCATGAAGGTCAATCATTTGTTCAACATGTGCAACAGCATCTATATGTGGAGCATCCGCAGCATCAAGCGAAAACAAATCAATAGGTGCCCGAGGAATGTAACCATAAACAATCTGAAAAGGGCACATCTTTGTAGAAGAATGTGTTGCACGATTATAAGCAAATTCAATATGAGGCAAGCAATCCTCCCAACGTCTCAAATTTTTATCTAAAACAGCCCTAAGCATTGTGGATAAAGTTCTATTTACCACCTCAGTTTGCCCATCAGTTTGAGGGTGACAAGTTGTGCTAAACAACAATTTAGTTCCTAATTTATTCCAAAGTGATCTCCAAAAATGACTGAGAAACTTAGCATCACGATCAGAGACTATTGTATTCGGAACACCATGCAAACGAATAATCTCTCGAAAGAACAATTCAGCAACACTGCTAGCATCATCAGTCTTATGGCATGGTATAAAATGAGCCATTTTGGAGAATCTATCAACAACCACAAAAATGCTATCCCTCCCCTTCTTAGTTCTAGGCAATCCCAAAACAAAGTCCATAGAGATATCAAGCCAAGGGGAAGTAGGGACAGGCAAAGGCATATACAAACCATGGCTGCTCAAACGGGACTTAGCTTTTTGACAAGTAGTGCAGCGTGCAACAAGGCGCTTGACATCACGGCGCATCCGAGGCCAAAAGAAGTGTGCAGCCAGCACCTCGTGCGTTTTGTAGACGCCGAAATGTCCCATGAGACCTCCGCCATGCGCTTCCTGTAACAACAATAGACGAACCGAGCTTGCTGGAATACACAGCTTGTTAGCGCGAAACAGGAATCCATCCTGCATGTGGAACTTGCCCCATGGTGCACCATGCATGCAATGTGTTAAAGCATCATGAAAATCAGCATCGTTGACATATTGATCCTTCACAGTTTGTAAGCCAAAAATTTTAAAATCCAACTGTGAAAGCATGGTATATCGACGAGACAAGGCATCAGCAATGACATTGTCCTTCCCATTTTTGTGTTTAATAATGTAAGGAAAAGACTCAATGTATTCTACCCAATTAGCATGACGACGGTTCAGATTGGTTTGGGTACGAATATGTTTCAAAGCCTCATGATCAGAATGAATTATAAACTCACGATGCCAAAGATAATGCTGCCATGTTTGCAAAGTGCGAACTAAAGCATACAACTCCTTATCATAAGTAGAATATCTCATGCTAGCACCGCTTAATTTCTCACTAAAATAAGCAACCGGCTTGCCCTCTTGTAACAAAACAGCACCTAGCCCAATACCGCTAGCATCACATTCAAGCTCAAACACTTTAGTAAAATCAGGCAATTGCAAGAGGGGAGCATTTGTTAACTTATCTTTCAAAGTGTTGAACGCAACCTCCTGCGATTCGCTCCATTCAAACGGCACACCTTTCTTTGTAAGCTCATGTAGAGGGGCTGCAATGGAGCTAAAATTAGGAACGAACCTGCGGTAGAAGCCTGCAAGTCCAAGAAAACTCCGAATATGTGTGACCGTCGTCGGTGTGGGCCATTCCCGAATGGCATCGATCTTGCTGCTGTCCACCTCAATGCCCTGTGGAGTAACAACATAGCCAAGAAACGCGACACGTTGCGTGCAAAAGATGCATTTTTCTATGTTACCAAACAAGTGAGCAGCACGCAACGCATGAAAAACAGCACGCAAATGTTCTAAATGTGCTTGCATAGACTTGCTGTAAATCAAGATATCATCAAAATAGACAACAACGAACAAACCTATGAAAGGCCTTAGAACTTCATTCATTAAGCGCATAAAGGTACTGGGAGCATTAGTCAAACCAAACGGCATAACCAACCATTCATATAACCCAAATTTTGTTTTAAAAGCCGTTTTCCATTCGTCACCCAGTTTCATTCGAATCTGGTGGTAGCCACTACGCAAATCTATCTTAGTGAAAATAGTGGCACCACTAAGCTCATCTAGCATATCATCAAGGCGTGGTATAGGATAGCGATAACGAATGGTGATATTATTAATAGCACGACAGTCTACACACATACGCCATGAACCATCTTTCTTTGGAACAAGTAACACCGGAACTGAGCAAGGGCTAAGAGACTCACGAATGTACCCCTTGTCAAGCAATGCCTGCACCTGGCGTTGGATCTCCTTTGTCTCATCCGGATTTGTACGGTATGGGGCGCGGTTGGGAAGCTGTGCGCCGGGAATGAGATCAATCTGATGCTCAATGCCACGTAGTGGTGGAAGACCCGGTGGTAAGTCTTTGGGGAAAACATCAGCGTACTCCTGCAAAATGTTAGCAACCGCAGGGGGAATATCCAAAGACGGTGCATCATCAAGTGTAACGAGCATACCAGAGCATACAAGGGCATAGCAGGGCAAAGGAGCATCGCGTGTAGCAAGTAGAACAGGAGCATTCAACTTGATTTCAGATGTAGAGGGCAATGGCGATGGTTCAAGTTGTTTAGCATGCCTAGCAGCTCGAGCAAGATCATCTTTAACAATTTGTTCGGGTGTCATGGGGTGTATAATTATTTTCTGACCCTTAAACATGAAAGAATAATGATTCGAACGACCATGATGCAAGCTATCAGTATCATATTGCCACGGTCTACCAAGTAACAAAGAACATGCTTCCATGGGAACAACATCACAATCGACAAAATCAGAATAAGCACCCATGGAAAAAGGGACACGCACCGACCGTGTTATTTTAATCTTGCCACCATCATTAAGCCACTGAATGTGATAAGGACTCGGATGCTTACGAGTGGGCAATGAAAGCTTCTCTACCAGCATGGTGCTCGCTAAGTTGTTGCAGCTGCCGCTGTCGATGATGATGCGAATCGACCGCTCCTGTACAACGCCCTTGGTGTGGAAAAGAGTGTGTCGCTGATTCTTCTCCGGTGGGGCGACCTGTGCACTAAGAACACGCTGCGCAACAAGACTTTCATACCTATCGGCGTCACCCGGATCAACATGAATCTCCTCATTAACTGCATGGTCAGTGGCAAGCATAGCATGTTGAGTATCTTCAGAATCACTAGCGGAAGAGTACTCACCATTGTCGCGTATGAGTAAGGTGCGCTTGCTGGGGCAGTCCCGAATCACGTGCCCGAATCCTTTGCAACGATGGCACTGAATATCCCGTGTACGTACCGTGGAAGGGGCAGCGCTTGTGGCTGGCGGCACGGCGGGTTTGGACGTTCTCTCGCGCAGTGTAGTGCTAGTGGTAGATGGAGCAGGAAGAGTAGGAGGTGTGCTGGATGTCGAGCTCCGTCCTGCAAAAGAGTTAGTGTATGTCTTGGATCGGCGTCCCTGCACTTCACGTTCAGCTTTGCAAGCATATTCAAATAATGTGGTCATATCATAATATTCCTTATAGTCAAGAATATTCTGAATTTCAGGGTTCAAGCCACCCCGAAAACGAGCCATAGCAGCTTCATTCTTTTCCTTCAAATCACAACGAAGCATACCCTTTTGTAGCTCCTGGTAATATTCCTCAACCGATTGGTGGCCTTGCTGAAAACGCTGCATTTTATTAAGCAAATCTCGTGCGTAATAGGAAGGCACAAATCTATGTCGCATAGCAGCTTTTAATTGATCCCAAGTGATGGGGGTGACAGTGCCAGGTTTTAGTTTATATTCGCGCCACCAAATTAAAGCAAAATCAGTAAATTCAGAAATAGCAGCTTTAACTTGAGAAGCAGCAGGAATATCATGGCATGAAAATTTCTGTTCTACCTCTAATTCCCAATCAAGATAGGCAGCAGGATCGTATTTGCCATTGAAAGATGGAATTTTAAATTTAATCTTAGCAAATGAGTCATTAGGGCGACGTACACGGCGGGCACGAGGGCGGCGATCTCCATCTTCCTGCTCCGTGTCACCGCCGTAGTCGTTCTGCAACTCCGTGAGCGTCGCGGTCAACGTCTCGAGTCGTGTCACGATGGCCTTGAGCGTGGTCGTCGTTGCCGTCTGAGCGAGGTCTAGTTGGTCGAATCGCTCGTTGGATGCAGCGATTGTCGAATCAAACCGTTCATGCATCGTCTGTATGTCTGCTGCAAGTCCATTAACCTGTGCCCGCATGTCCCGCAGCTCTGCATCCTTTATGTCGTCGTCTCCTGGCATAGTTAGTGCAAATGCAAAAAGAAAACTGACAACAAAAACAGGGATGTATGGCTCACAAGGCGCTCACACTAGTGCTGTTATCAAATCCTTATCCGTTCTTACCAAGCACACAGGGGTGAGCTGCAACCAACAGGTAGAACCGGCGAAAGATTGGAAGAGCGATTGCCTGGTGAAACAAAAACTGCTCGCCGTAGAAAATATGTGGAGTTCTAGGTAGGCTGCACTCAATTCAATGGTTAGCACAATCAAACAATAATGCAATGTTGAATTATAGTGCTAAACATGTAACCAAAAGCTGCTGGAAACAAGGTGCAAAAGTGGATGGAAAGAGGTGGAGATGGACGACAAAAGTGAGAAATAAGAACAAGGATCAAGGCAAAGAGGAAGGTGTCAAGGGTACCACACTGTATATCAAAAACACCAATTGAATGGCTTCCTGAATGTCTCTGTTTTTTTTTTTTTGCACTCTTTTTTTTTGTCACTTATTTTTTTTTTTCGAACTCAGAGACACACCAGGAAGAACCACACAAAATTTCACCTTGAACAGAGGTCAGATGTGGTCTACAGAAAAAAGACAAAAACTGCAAAACCCTTGATCAATTTTTTTCTTTATTTTCCCGAATTTTTTTGGCAATTTTGGACGGCGCAAACAGGCCGAAGGCGGGTTTGGGTATGCTTAGTTTTGAGTCACCAAGCTACCGTTTTTTTTTCGGATTTTTTCGATAAACGAGCGAAAAGTTATGCCCGTTTCAGTGAAACACAAGGCGCGGGGGGGGGGGGGGCAAAAGGGGCAACAGGAAGGGTGATCCCGAAAACGATGGGGGGCGGCAAAACAGGAAAGTGATCGTGAAAACGATGGGGGAAAAACAGGAAGGGTAAAAATCAGGAACGATGAGGAACGCGTGGTGGATTGGCGAGGGTTTGTGGCGGCGGCGCGCGCTAGGGTTTCTGGCGATATGCAGCAAGGTAACCAGCAACAATTGAACGCAAAAGCACACAAATTCAACAATGCAAATTATTGAAAGAAAGTGCAAAGGCTAAAAGGTTGCTGGGACAAGGAACATATATTTTTGTTGTGGTTTTGTGGACTGTAGGAAATTAAAAACACTCGATAAACTCACCGATCAACCTGGAAATCTGATACCACTTGATAGAGGCGGAGTGCCCGATCTTTCGGTGAGTGGGGATAATTTCGATTCGGTGGAAGTAGACCCTCACGATCCGACTACGACGAGCGAACCCGAAGCGCCAATGCAATCGCTGAACCAACTCCCTGTGGTTACCGACCTTGTTGATGCAAGATCAGCCTGATCACGAAGATCGTTTCCTGTCCGCAATCGAAGAACGAACAAGAACAAGACGCGAGCAATCTATTAATCACTCGAAGGTGGAGTTCTGAATTACAGAGGACAGCACGTATTTGTGCGTGTTCTGATGTAGCTAAAGCTAGATGTAAAACAAAACTCGAGTTCTAAAAGAAACAGGACTCGACTAATAAAGGGAAAGGGGGCGCGGCCAGCAAAGGGGGCACCGCCCCTGGCATCCAGGGTGTGGGGGCGCAGCCCTAGGCGCCCCATGTTGGGCCAGCCCTAGGCGCCCACACACAAAGGCCTTCTGTTGGGCCAGCCTTCAGTCTTCTGGGCCTTCATTCTTCAGCATCATAACGAAGTTCAACTCTCTTGCACGGGCCCGAGTAATTGGCTCAGAATAAGGTGGCGCTGGAGAAGTTGCTGCTGGTGTAGATGTACTAGTGTCGTAGTTGATGTCCTCATCAGACAACGCATCTGTAGGGTCCTCTGCTAGACCGGGCTGAGACCTATGCAGGCAATATTGAGCATTGCTACGTCACGAGTGATCACGACATACCCCCATATGGCGTGACCATCCCCTTAAAAAAAATTCTATCCTACCAGCATGAATGCAGGGTTCACAACAGTTCGCAAATCCCAATAGCGTTACACCAACACTGGAGATGGCTATGGCCGAATTGTTGCTTCCCAAAGCGCCGAATATGCATATAAGTTCTATCTAGGTCAGAATGTCAGTGATGTCACCTGGTATTACACTAACATCCTTAATATGGGCATATCGCGTACTCTCATTTTTCAATTACTTGAAAAAGGGTTTTTGAAAAATAGGTTTGTAAATCAAAACTAGATGATATGACTGTTGTTTGTGTATGATCAGCTCTGATACCAGCTGTGGTGGAACCGCCGATTTAATCTGAGCTAAGCACACCCGCCATATCTGGCTTGCAGTGCACTTAGACCGAACTAAACCCGGTCGTCCGTCGAGAGTCATTCGACCCCCGATATTACCAAATCCCAAAAGAACCGACATCATACACATTCAGTCTACGATGAAGCCACAACAGTTACATCATCGCAGGTAGTTGAAGCAGAGTAATAATAGACTTAGTTACAAACCAGTTTCAAATAAAATATAGTTCCAACATAGTGTCATACGATAGCAAGTTCAAAAGTATCTCGCAGCGGAATTTAAAGTTTAAAGTTCATGGCATCATCCAAAAGACTTGAATCAAGTGAAACAACATCGAGCCCACCGATGTTGCTCCTGTGCTACACATGAGTACTGTCAACCCTGATGCATGCAAGCACCGCCACCAATGCAGGTGCACACAAGGAACTCCATACTTGCGCTCAAAAGTGGGAGCAAACCCTAAGTACTAATTACTTAGTAGGACTTAATGGATTGGCTTACGGCTGATGCAAAGCTTGCTTACTATCAAGTGGATCCTTAGCCATTGATTTAAGCAGTGATATGTTCAACATAAAGTAACACGTTCTTATCATTTGCATAATCATCAACATAATAATAAATTGCAGAATATAGACAGTACGATACAACCATGTGATATCTGAAATCATGAGTGGCAGTTACATCATATTCACATTGTTACTACGTTGCCCATGTGTAATATCAGCATTCCCACACCTGGTGGGCATCAGGGATTCGAATCGATTTTAATTCTCAGAAATAACTATCGTGCTAGGGGTATATGCTTACTAGCCATCGCGTTCCCATATATAGTCTCCATCTCCACCTATCCTGTCTCAAAATTCAAAGCGCTCCCACCTAACCCCCGGGTTGTGCCCTCTCAGGAGCGATACCACCGTACCCTGGGTCAGCCCTCCCTTGAGTACAAGCACCCTCGGGCCCATCGACCTCCAGCAAGTGGATGGACGACACCTCGAAAACTTTGGACGAGCCTAGGAAAGACTTTCACCGGTCCCATATCCAGGTTAAGCACTTTAGCAATGTTATGCCGACTAGCAGGCGAATAGCGGATGGCCCATGTACGACTCGGGCGTAGTCCATAGTGCGACATCATGAAAAGTAAATCCTGAAATAAAATCTCCGCCCAGTCTCCGTTTAAATCATGAGCAAAAATAATGTGCCATAAAAGTAATATCTTTGTCATTTTAAAATCACCAACACGACGGGTGACTCCATTCACCCGTGTCTACTCGCACCTAGCAAATTCTAGACAGACTCGTCCTACTAACCCTAAGTATAGGTGCTAGGGCCAGGGTGGCCAGAGAATCTAATGCAAGTGTTTTCAGTCAATTCCTAATGCTTAGAGTGAAAACCGGGTGCTAATATAGGATTTGGAGTCCCCTAGAGCTAGTACTTTGCATTAGTGGGAGGATGAAGGGTGGTAGGCTATGAGGAACCTTGTAAGAACTGTTTTCCCTCTCTAATCCAAGGATGTTTCGTCCCCCATTAGAGTTCTTGTGTGCAGCCATCTCCTTCCCCCTTTCTAGTTTGGATTTTGGATGAAACTCAAAGGGTTTTGGTGATTTGCGTTGCCCGCGAGTTAATCCTGTTCTTTTGGCTCTTTTAGATTTGCTAGGACGTGGAGATTATGACTTAGTTCATCTCAATCCTGCTGGATTGCCATGAGCAAGTTGTGCTTGAGTTTTCTCCTTTCTTGCCCAAAGATTGCCTTCTCTCGAGATCTGAAATTCCCACTAATCCCTTGATCATTTTGAGTTGATATTTTGGGAAGAGCTTTGGAATAGGGTCTAGATAGCCTGTGCAAAATCTCGTGAAGTTTGGACAAGATTTGGACAGCTTTAGGGTTTGAAAACTCATTTTTTTGCGACTGTACCGAACTATCCGGTACAGCAACTGGACTATCCGGTCTCACCAAACAGTGCGGCAACTTGTACTGGATAGTCCGGCATCGGGTCTGCCTGGGGAGTTCCACTGGACAGTCCAGTAGCTGCCACTAGACCCTCCGGTGTCACCGGATAGTCTGGCCCCTAGCACCGGACAGTCCGGTGTGGCTAGGGCTACTGCCCTATTTCTGATATTTCATCCTTCCAATGTGTTTTTGCATTGGATTTGCTTTTCTCACTGTTTGACCATACTCTTTGCTTGTTGTGTTCCAGTAAGTCGCATTTCGGTGCGATGAGTGTCGAGTGGTGAAATTGCAAGTTTCGGTGTTTGCGGTGACTCGCGATCTTTGTGGTCGTTGAGTTGCTAGCTCTTTCTCGCCTAGTGCGTATCCTTTCAGTGGATGGCACCTTGTGCTTGCAAGACATGTATCTGTTCAGTGGACGGTGTCTAGCATGGGTTCTTGTGAGCTTTCAGTGCACCAAGTTTGGGGTTGTGATTTCGAGTTTTCAAGTGCTCCTATTCACCCCCCTCTAGTCGCATGTCTCGGTCCTACAACAGCTACCTTGGTGTGGGTTCGTTTCAAAACTGGCTTTGTCAGTATACTTTCCCCAGCAGTATTAGAACACTCTAGGCCTTTTCTAGTTGATTTAGCCCTTTCATGCTCGGGGGCTTCGCCCTCGCCCCCATGGGTATCAACTTTGGCTGTGTCTTCAGAATCTAGGGCAGGGCATTGAATCACGATGAAAGTCAAAGCTTCGTTATTTCCATCACCTTGAGTTGCTGCAACCAAGGCTTCTATTTCTTGTGGAGTGAGATTGGAGGTCCGCTTCAGCACTTGATCCACAACTTCCTGAGGTGGGTCGGACAGAAATTTTGTTATCAGAATCTAGGATAGGGCATTGAATCACGATGAAAGTCGAAGCTTCGTTATTTCCTTCACCTTGAGAAGCTGCCACCAAGGCTTCTATTTCTTGTGGAGTCAGATTGGAGGTCTGCTTCAACACTTGATCCACACCTTCCTGAGGTGGGTCGGACAGAAATTTTGTTATATCACTTTATGACCACAAGTCAGAAGGAAAGATTAGCTCAGTTTACATCAGTAAGATATCGTCGCTGTCATCATCGTCGTCGCCGTCAGGGCCCGCGAGCCCATGATGATCCAGGCCCCTTAGGATGGCCCTCTCATTCATGTTATGCTCATCATTGTGGGAGGAAAGATGTTCCTCTTGCGGTGCATCCTCATTGCTCTCTAATGGGTTGTCGTCGCCGCTGTCGGGGATGGCGGGCTTGCCTCCGCTGCCGTAGTCACCAAAAAACGCCTGGTCGTAGTTGTCGAAGTCATCCCAGAAGGGGTCGTCCTTCGCTGCCTTTTGGAGGCCGGTGGGCTTCTTTCCATTGTCACCGTCGCTGGCCATGGCACTTGTGGTGTGTGGGAAGAGTTCTCAAGAAGAAGTTTGTGTGGAATGATATGGCAATGTGGCGATGCAGGGATCTCATGGCCTAGTTATATACTGGGGAGCGCGTCACTTCGTATTCTTGGCAGTATGCGTGCAAGGAAGGAAGGCACCGCGATGGTTCGGAAAATAATCTGGTGGCAGTTCAGTTACCAAAGCTGCACGCGCGGGCATTGGTCTGTGCACCAAAGAAGCAGTGATTCACATCGTGGCAACCTAGGAAGTCGATGTGCCGGTTTTTGTGACAAATGCTCTTTATTTATTTACACCCATTGGGTGAGGAATTTTCAAAAATTCTGCCGAGTTAAGTCAGGAGATTTCAATTAGACGTTGCCCATAGAGGCTTGGAAGGTGCCTGTGGAGGTCAAGTTAACTAAGAGGCAGTTGAGGAGATGACTCAGAAAAGACTTCTTGTTTTCTGGATCTTCGAATTGATTGTTATTCAAGTCAATTGGAAGCTCGAGGGCTACACCCATTGGTTGCATCTGGGCAGTGCACCTGATGGAAAGAGTCATTAATAAAGTGGAAGTTCTGTTAACTTGACAGAGCCTACGAACTTCAATGGAACCTATGCAAAGATGTGTGGCTTTCTTAGGAGTCGCGAGTTAATCATTCTCAGAATTAACTTGAGCCTCGGGGCCTTGTGGGGGATAAATATCCCCTAAGTCCTCATGCCGTCGATTCTATACGTGGGCCGTCGGAGGGCGTAAGGAGGCTAGACAGTGTGATGCCTCTAGCATCTCAAATGCATTATATTGGTATCATTGACTCATTTGCATCATTTCATGAGCATTTCATATTGAGTGCATGAATGGACTAAGTCATTTGAATTAACTAAACTCAGTTTTACCAAAATTGCCTTTGTATTTGCTACTGTAACTTTAGATATGTTGTGAATTAGATGAAACTTTTGATGAGGACATCAACTACGACACTAGTACATCTACACCAGCAGCAACTTCTCCAGCGCCACCTTATTCTGGGCCAATTACTCGGGCCCGTGCAAGAGAGTTGAACTTCGTTATGATGCTGAAGAATGAAGGCCCAGAAGACTGAAGGTTGGCCCAACAGAAGGCCTTTGTGTGTGGGCGCCTAGGCCTGGCCCAACATGGGGCGCCTAGGGCTGCGCTCCCACACCCTGGATGCCAGGGGCGGCGCCCCCTTTGCTGGCCGCGCCCCCTTTCCCTTTATTAGTCGAGTCCTGTTTCTTTTAGAACTTGAGTTTTGTTTTACATCTAGCTTTAGCTACATCAGAACACGCACAAATACGTGCTGTCCTCTGTAATTCAGAACTCCACCTTCGAGTGATTAATAGATTGCTCGCGTCTTGTTCTTGTTCGTTCTTCGATTGCGGACAGGAAACGATCTTCGTGATCAGGCTGATCTTGCATCAACAAGGTCGGTAACCACAGGGAGTTGGTTCAGCGATTGCATTGGCGCTTCGGGTTCGCTCGTCGTAGTCGGATCGTGAGGGTCTACTTCCACCGAATCGAAATTATCCCCACTCACCGAAAGATCGGGCACTCCGCCTCTATCAAGTGGTATCAGATTTCCAGGTTGATCGGTGAGTTTATCGAGTGTTTTTAATTTCCTACAGTCCACAAAACCACAACAAACATATATGTTCCTTGTCCCAGCAACCTTTTAGCCTTTGCACTTTCTTTCAATAATTTGCATTGTTGAATTTGTGTGCTTTTGCGTTCAATTGTTGCTGGTTACCTTGCTGCATATCGCCAGAAACCCTAGAGCGCGCCGCCGCCACAAACCCTCGCCAATCCACCACGCGTTCCTCATCGTTCCTGATTTTTACCCTTCCTGTTTTTCCCCCATCGTTTTCACGATCACTTTCCTGTTTTGCCGCCCCCCATCGTTTTCGGGATCACCCTTCCTGTTGCCCCTTTTGCCCCCCCCCCCCCGTCGCCTTGTGTTTCACTGAAACGGGCATAACTTTTCGCTCGTTTATCGAAAAAATCCGAAAAAAAAACGGTAGCTTGGTGACTCAAAACTAAGCATACCCAAACCCGCCTTCGGCCTGTTTGCGCCGTCCAAAATTGCCAAAAAAATTCGGGAAAATAAAGAAAAAAATTGATCAAGGGTTTTGCAGTTTTTGTCTTTTTTCTGTAGACCACATCTGACCTCTGTTCAAGGTGAAATTTTGTGTGGTTCTTCCTGGTGTGTCTCTGAGTTCGAAAAAAAAATAAGTGACAAAAAAAAAAAGAGTGCAAAAAAAAAAACAGAGACATTCAGGAAGCCATTCAATTGGTGTTTTTGATATACAGTGTGGTACCCTTGATCACCTTCCTCTTTGCCTTGATCCTTGTTCTTCTTTCTCACTTTTGTCGTCCATCTCCACCTCTTTCCATCCACTTTTGCACCTTGTTTCCAGCAGCTTTTGTTTACGTGTTTAGCACTATAATTCAACATTGCATTATTGTTTGATTGTGCTAACCATTGAATTGAGTGCAGCCTACCTAGAACTCCACATATTTTCTACGGCGAGCAGTTTTTGTTTCACCAGGCAATCGCTCTTCCAATCTTTCGCCGGTTCTACCTGTTGGTTGCAGCTCACCCCTGTGTGCTTGGTAAGAACGGATAAGGATTTGATAACAGCACTAGTGTGAGCGCCTTGTGAGCCATACATCCCTGTTTTTGTTGTCAGTTTTCTTTTTGCATTTGCACTAACTATGCCAGGAGACGACGACATAAAGGATGCAGAGCTGCGGGACATGCGGGCACAGGTTAATGGACTTGCAGCAGACATACAGACGATGCATGAACGGTTTGATTCGACAATCGCTGCATCCAACGAGCGATTCGACCAACTAGACCTCGCTCAGACGGCAACGACGACCACGCTCAAGGCCATCGTGACACGACTCGAGACGTTGACCGCGACGCTCACGGAGTTGCAGAACGACTACGGCGGTGACACGGAGCAGGAAGATGGAGATCGCCGCCCTCGTGCCCGCCGTGTACGTCGCCCTAATGACTCATTTGCTAAGATTAAATTTAAAATTCCATCTTTCAATGGCAAATACGATCCTGCTGCATATCTTGATTGGGAATTAGAGGTAGAACAGAAATTTTCATGCCATGATATTCCTGCTGCTTCTCAAGTTAAAGCTGCTATTTCTGAATTTACTGATTTTGCTTTAATTTGGTGGCGCGAATATAAACTAAAACCTGGCACTGTCACCCCCATCACTTGGGATCAATTAAAAGCTGCTATGCGACACAGATTTGTGCCTTCCTATTACGCACGCGATTTGCTTAATAAAATGCAGCGTTTTCAGCAAGGCCACCAATCGGTTGAGGAATATTACCAGGAGCTACAAAAGGGTATGCTTCGTTGTGATTTGAAGGAAAAGAATGAAGCTGCTATGGCTCGTTTTCGGGGTGGCTTGAACCCTGAAATTCAGAATATTCTTGACTATAAGGAATATTATGATATGACCACATTATTTGAATATGCTTGCAAAGCTGAACGTGAAGTGCAGGGACGCCGATCCAAGACATACACTAACTCTTTTGCAGGACGGAGCTCGACATCCAGCACACCTCCTACTCTTCCTGCTCCATCTACCACTAGCACTACACTGCGCGAGAGAACGTCCAAACCCGCCGTGCCGCCAGCCACAAGCGCTGCCCCTTCCACGGTACGTACACGGGATATTCAGTGCCATCGTTGCAAAGGATTCGGGCACGTGATTCGGGACTGCCCCAGCAAGCGCACCTTACTCATACGCGACAATGGTGAGTACTCTTCCGCTAGTGATTCTGAAGATACTCAACATGCTATGCTTGCCACTGACCATGCAGTTAATGAGGAGATTCATGTTGATCCGGGTGACGCCGATAGGTATGAAAGTCTTGTTGCGCAGCGTGTTCTTAGTGCACAGGTCGCCCCACCGGAGAAGAATCAGCGACACACTCTTTTCCACACCAAGGGCGTTGTACAGGAGCGGTCGATTCGCATCATCATCGACAGCGGCAGCTGCAACAACTTAGCGAGCACCATGCTGGTAGAGAAGCTTTCATTGCCCACTCGTAAGCATCCGAGTCCTTATCACATTCAGTGGCTTAATGATGGTGGCAAGATTAAAATAACACGGTCGGTGCGTGTCCCTTTTTCCATGGGTGCTTATTCTGATTTTGTCGATTGTGATGTTGTTCCCATGGAAGCATGTTCTTTGTTACTTGGTAGACCGTGGCAATATGATACTGATAGCTTGCATCATGGTCGTTCGAATCATTATTCTTTCATGTTTAAGGGTCAGAAAATAATTATACACCCCATGACACCCGAACAAATTGTTAAAGATGATCTTGCTCGAGCTGCTAGGCATGCTAAACAACTTGAACCATCGCCATTGCCCTCTACATCTGAAATCAAGTTGAATGCTCCTGTTCTACTTGCTACACGCGATGCTCCTTTGCCCTGCTATGCCCTTGTATGCTCTGGTATGCTCGTTACACTTGATGATGCACCGTCTTTGGATATTCCCCCTGCGGTTGCTAACATTTTGCAGGAGTACGCTGATGTTTTCCCCAAAGACTTACCACCGGGTCTTCCACCACTACGTGGCATTGAGCATCAGATTGATCTCATTCCCGGCGCACAGCTTCCCAACCGCGCCCCATACCGTACAAATCCGGATGAGACAAAGGAGATCCAACGCCAGGTGCAGGCATTGCTTGACAAGGGGTACATTCGTGAGTCTCTTAGCCCTTGCTCAGTTCCGGTGTTACTTGTTCCAAAGAAAGATGGTTCATGGCGTATGTGTGTAGACTGTCGTGCTATTAATAATATCACCATTCGTTATCGCTATCCTATACCACGCCTTGATGATATGCTAGATGAGCTTAGTGGTGCCACTATTTTCACTAAGATAGATTTGCGTAGTGGCTACCACCAGATTCGAATGAAACTGGGTGACGAATGGAAAACGGCTTTTAAAACAAAATTTGGGTTATATGAATGGTTGGTTATGCCGTTTGGTTTGACTAATGCTCCCAGTACCTTTATGCGCTTAATGAATGAAGTTCTAAGGCCTTTCATAGGTTTGTTCGTTGTTGTCTATTTTGATGATATCTTGATTTACAGCAAGTCTATGCAAGCACATTTAGAACATTTGCGTGCTGTTTTTCATGCGTTGCGTGCTGCTCACTTGTTTGGTAACATAGAAAAATGCATCTTTTGCACGCAACGTGTCGCGTTTCTTGGCTATGTTGTTACTCCACAGGGCATTGAGGTGGACAGCAGCAAGATCGATGCCATTCGGGAATGGCCCACACCGACGACGGTCACACATATTCGGAGTTTTCTTGGACTTGCAGGCTTCTACCGCAGGTTCGTTCCTAATTTTAGCTCCATTGCAGCCCCTCTACATGAGCTTACAAAGAAAGGTGTGCCGTTTGAATGGAGCGAATCGCAGGAGGTTGCGTTCAACACTTTGAAAGATAAGTTAACAAATGCTCCCCTCTTGCAATTGCCTGATTTTACTAAAGTGTTTGAGCTTGAATGTGATGCTAGCGGTATTGGGCTAGGTGCTGTTTTGTTACAAGAGGGCAAGCCGGTTGCTTATTTTAGTGAGAAATTAAGCGGTGCTAGCATGAGATATTCTACTTATGATAAGGAGTTGTATGCTTTAGTTCGCACTTTGCAAACATGGCAGCATTATCTTTGGCATCGTGAGTTTATAATTCATTCTGATCATGAGGCTTTGAAACATATTCGTACCCAAACCAATCTGAACCGTCGTCATGCTAATTGGGTAGAATACATTGAGTCTTTTCCTTACATTATTAAACACAAAAATGGGAAGGACAATGTCATTGCTGATGCCTTGTCTCGTCGATATACCATGCTTTCACAGTTGGATTTTAAAATTTTTGGCTTACAAACTGTGAAGGATCAATATGTCAACGATGCTGATTTTCATGATGCTTTAACACATTGCATGCATGGTGCACCATGGGGCAAGTTCCACATGCAGGATGGATTCCTGTTTCGCGCTAACAAGCTGTGTATTCCAGCAAGCTCGGTTCGTCTATTGTTGTTACAGGAAGCGCATGGCGGAGGTCTCATGGGACATTTCGGCGTCTACAAAACGCACGAGGTGCTGGCTGCACACTTCTTTTGGCCTCGGATGCGCCGTGATGTCAAGCGCCTTGTTGCACGCTGCACTACTTGTCAAAAAGCTAAGTCCCGTTTGAGCAGCCATGGTTTGTATATGCCTTTGCCTGTCCCTACTTCCCCTTGGCTTGATATCTCTATGGACTTTGTTTTGGGATTGCCTAGAACTAAGAAGGGGAGGGATAGCATTTTTGTGGTTGTTGATAGATTCTCCAAAATGGCTCATTTTATACCATGCCATAAGACTGATGATGCTAGCAGTGTTGCTGAATTGTTCTTTCGAGAGATTATTCGTTTGCATGGTGTTCCGAATACAATAGTCTCTGATCGTGATGCTAAGTTTCTCAGTCATTTTTGGAGATCACTTTGGAATAAATTAGGAACTAAATTGTTGTTTAGCACAACTTGTCACCCTCAAACTGATGGGCAAACTGAGGTGGTAAATAGAACTTTATCCACAATGCTTAGGGCTGTTTTAGATAAAAATTTGAGACGTTGGGAGGATTGCTTGCCTCATATTGAATTTGCTTATAATCGTGCAACACATTCTTCTACAAAGATGTGCCCTTTTCAGATTGTTTATGGTTACATTCCTCGGGCACCTATTGATTTGTTTTCGCTTGATGCTGCGGATGCTCCACATATAGATGCTGTTGCACATGTTGAACAAATGATTGACCTTCATGAACAAACACACCAAAACATTGCTGCTGCTAATGCTAAATATCAGGTTGCTGGTAGTAAAGGTAGAAAACATGTTACTTTTGAACCTGGTGATATGGTTTGGTTGCATTTGAGAAAGGATCGTTTTCCTACCTTGCGCCGTTCTAAATTGATGCCTCGTGCTGCTGGTCCTTTTAAGGTGCTAACCAAGATTAATGATAATGCTTATATCCTTAACCTGCCTGCGGAGTTTGGTGTTTCCACTAGTTTTAATGTTGCAGATTTGACACCATATGTGGGCGAGGACGAGGAGTTGCCGTCGAGGACGACTTCAGTTCTAGAAGGGGAGGATGATGAGGACATCAACTACGACACTAGTACATCTACACCAGCAGCAACTTCTCCAGCGCCACCTTATTCTGGGCCAATTACTCGGGCCCGTGCAAGAGAGTTGAACTTCGTTATGATGCTGAAGAATGAAGGCCCAGAAGACTGAAGGTTGGCCCAACAGAAGGCCTTTGTGTGTGGGCGCCTAGGGCTGGCCCAACATGGGGCGCCTAGGGCTGCGCTCCCACACCCTGGATGCCAGGGGCGGCGCCCCCTTTGCTGGCCGCGCCCCCTTTCCCTTTATTAGTCGAGTCCTGTTTCTTTTAGAACTTGAGTTTTGTTTTACATCTAGCTTTAGCTACATCAGAACACGCACAAATACGTGCTGTCCTCTGTAATTCAGAACTCCACCTTCGAGTGATTAATAGATTGCTCGCGTCTTGTTCTTGTTCGTTCTTCGATTGCGGACAGGAAACGATCTTCGTGATCAGGCTGATCTTGCATCAACAAGGTCGGTAACCACAGGGAGTTGGTTCAGCGATTGCATTGGCGCTTCGGGTTCGCTCATCGTAGTCGGATCGTGAGGGTCTACTTCCACCGAATCGAAATTATCCCCACTCACCGAAA
Source organism: Paspalum vaginatum (assembly GCA_030272315.1). Classification (NCBI taxonomy): domain Eukaryota; kingdom Viridiplantae; phylum Streptophyta; class Magnoliopsida; order Poales; family Poaceae; genus Paspalum; species Paspalum vaginatum. The sequence goes on along the minus strand of CM059019.1, from coordinate 22,107,160 downwards.
GATCGGGCACTCCGCCTCTATCACTGGTTACTTCCTTGGGCGCCCCTAGCACCACGTCCTCTAGTTCCAACCATCTGTGGCAACAAAAGAAAGTCCATAAGGATTTATATCCCTCTCACAAGGTGAAGTAGATTTTGAGATTGCAGGTTGGTCATTAGCCCATGATGAACGAGCGTCAGCTAGATGAGGTAGAGAGGAGTAATAGAGTAGTTGTTCATCCCAACTGACTATTTTTATTAAACTCAACTCAAACTGGTTTGACTATGGACAATCCCCATAGTTGGACATGATCAAGCAACCAAAATGCCAACTCAAACATAGTTCACAAGCACAAACAACCAAACACTGAACTAGACTCAAAGCGTTTATAGACCAACTCGACTCAACGTACTAGCGATGTGAAGCAAAGATAAGGGTAATCCTAATCCTCATGGAAAAGAATCCTAGTGGCACCATTTAGTTCCCCCTTGCGGGTCCTCTTGCGGGATTTGCACTGGGACGGAGTCACGTCTGGCACTCGAGGCTTTGGTCCTTGGAGGCCGGCAAGTGTAGCTTCAAGTTCTGCCACCCTCTTGGTCTTGCGGTGAAGCTCGTCCAACACTATGTCGTGGGCGGAGTTGAGGGCCGCGATGTACCGTGCCATCTTCCTTACCCTCTGGTCATCCTCCAACACCATCGAAGCGATCTCGTGCCCAGCTTGGCCTTCTATGCGGTGAGGGAAGTAGCGAAAACAGGTCTGGCTCAACGAGGTACGGTGGTCGTAGCAGATGGCTCCCAGAGCTTGGCGTGCAGCATCTTCAATGGCAGCTTCCATCGTCTCATGGATCGTCACGCTGCAGTAATCACCCACAATGGTCTTCCCTCCGTGGATGAGGTTGTAGCGTTCGATCAACGCATTGGCCACCCATCTGTCAGGTAGAATCGGGTGCGTACTCTGAGTGGCGAAGTAGGAGGTGGTGAAGTTGTTGAGGCCGATTTCCTGGAGGCACTCCCGAAGCAGTCCGGGAAAGTTGAGACCGTTGCCTGGGTGGGTATGGTCGATGTTGACCCAGGTGGCGATCACCCTCTCTCTTTTGACAGCAGGTCCTTGATTATCGTCTATCTGAACGGCAATGTGATGTGACCACTCAGGTGCTTCTACCTCTGGTTCAGGGGCTGGATTCTCCTCTGGATCCTCTTCTGTGTTCTCAGTGAAAGAGCTGGCTTCACTGGGGTCTTCAGAGTCATCTCCCACTAGGATGGGTTCCTGCAGAGGCGGGGGTGGCACTAGATCTTCTGGTTCTGGGTTCCGTGGTGCCAAGGGAACATGGTAGCCTTGCGGGGGTGCACCGGTTTGCTTGCGGGCGGTCAGTCTGGTACGGGCCATCTACAAAGAAAACGACCAAGATTGGGTTAAGATCAGTTCTAAAAAAGGAGTTAAGAGAATTGAAAATAATGTAGGAACATAGGGTTGTAGTGTAATCTTAAAGAAAAGAAAACTTTTAAAAACAGGAGGAAGAGAAGGAGGAAATCCTTAAATTTCGACCCGCACTAACTAGGCTTCCGTCCTACAGTCGACACGGCTCTGATACCAATCTGTCACACCCGGTTTTCAATGATCCAAAACCGTGCATACTATACATGCACCAGGAACGAGTCTCACATGTATAGGACAAATTGTCATCACAGAACATGTCATAATATAACGTTTAACGATTACATCATAAGTATTATTACCATAACAGGCACTTGTCTTTAACATAAAGTACGTAAAAGCGGAAGCGTAAACGGAAAGCAACTAGAGCCGCCACAGGGACGTCCACTGGAAGAGCGAAGAGCCTAGACTTCTTGATAATCCTCCGTATCTCCATTGACTGAGCAGCGGTTGGATTTGTCCCCCCAACAAGGAGTAAACGGAAAAGAACAAGCGTGAGCACACAACTCGTACTCAACAAGTATAACAGAACCATGAGGCTCTAAGGTTAGCTGACTCCACTGCATTGCTTTTAATTGGTCAAATTTTATTAAAGCTATTTACTAAAGTGAGTAGAGAAACTTTTATCTCAAGGATATTGCATAGAAGAAATTAAGCATCATGATTAACCAGGATTTTACCAAAAACCATCCATAACCCAACTAATCACATAAAGGATCTGGGCCGCTCATAACCGTGAGCACGGCTGATGCATCAGTTTTACACTCTCGAGAGGTTGCACATCTTTACCCACAAGTCGTGAGCTACGCTAGTGGTTCATCACATACCTTAGATGAGATGACTAGCAAGCCACACTACGAAGCCTTTACAAAGATTATGTTAGTAAGGTGTAACCGCTAAGGTTTCAGGTTATGCAACGGTGGAGCAAGCCTCAAGGGGAGAAGAACATATCACACTCAACCCAAGCAGCGCGAGGGCCACAGAAGCACACCTCCCCTCTTGCCCCGCAGGTAAGTTACTCCCAAACTAAAACAATCTAATTAATCAGCTAAGACCGTCCCATACCAGTCTTATGGTAGTGCTGTTGTCCCAGGTTGTCGCTTTGCGAACCGGTCCTTATGGAAAGTGGCTATGAGCAAAACCACTAAGCACAATGCTCATGCCCCCTAAACCAAGTTGCTAAAAAAACAAATTTTAAATGAGACATGCACCACTCAAGCACACGGCACAGAGGGTCACGCTCAAACAATTAATTGCATAGATCCATTAATCAACATTAATTAAAACATAGCATAGGTGTATGTTGGCGCAGCACCTAGCAAAAACTTAACCACATGCAACCCAAAAGGTTCACATTGAGATCAAAGTGGCTAATGTATCGTCCTTATAGGCATACAAGATCAACACATGCATATGCAATGAATTAAAGGTGATAGGTGTTGCTCATGTTATACTTGCCTTCCTCAAGGTACTCTTGCTGCTGCTCACAAATGTCAAAAGGTGGCTCCTCGTTCACCTCAGACAGATCAACGTCTACTTACGTCCAAACGTCACACAAGCATCCATATACGAGCATACATGCAAACAATGGACAAAAGATAAGAAACAGTACACCAATACATCAAAACAGAACACAAAACTAGTTTAGAACTGTTCTACATATTACCACGGTCACGTGAGCGCAAGAATCGCCCAAAACGGAGTTAAAACGGAAAAGTTATGGCCAAAACAAGGTTCTAGGGACCTATTTATGAAGAAAACTCAAAATCTGGGCTGTTTTGGAAAAACTAGGGACCAATTCTGTAATTTCAGGAAAGATCCGAGGTCTAAAGCACAAAAACACAGCCTCTGGACTGCGGGTTCTATTTTTCAATAGCGCAGGGGCTAAAACATTAAAAACTGGGCCGATCTGTAATTAGTTTTGAACTGGCGTGGACCGCGGGTTGATTTAGGAAAAACCGAGGGTTTCTTTAACAAAAAGGCGGCGACGACCGCGGTTGACCGGTCACCATCTGGTCCGGACGGTCGGATCTAGATCTAACGGCTGAGATGAGATCGGATCACGTTATAATCTCGTGCATCCGTTCTGGATCGGACGGCTGAGGTTGAAAGGCGAGGTTTCGCCGGCGGCGACCATCGGGGACGGCGGCGCATCGCCGGAGCTCGCGATGCCCGGTGTTCCGGGGCGCGATTCGGGACCGGACCTAGCTAGAAAGCAAGACGGGACCACGGCGAAGCTCACCGTGGGGTTGTCGACGACCGGGAGCTGCCGGAGGATGGTCGGCGACGAGCGGAGGCGGCGGAGCGGCTCGGGGCTTCGCGGAGAGCTCGGTCGGAGCGTCCACGGGCGTCGAGAGTTAGCGCAACGGGGTCGCGAGGTCCTGCAGAGCACGGCGGAGGGGTTAGGGCGGCGGAAGCACGACCCCAGAGGGCGAATTGCACCTCGCCGGCGTTACTCACCTCGGACGGTGGCGGCGGAATTGAGCGGCTCGCGACGGCTAGGGCTCGATTGTGGCTGCTGGCGAGGTTGAGGGGGAAAGGGCGAAGCCCGGCGTGCTATTTATAGGACCGGAGCGGCTCGGAAGGGGGCGGCGCAGTAAGGAAGGCGGCGGCCGGAGTTTCCTTCGGCGCGCGCTCTCGGGAAGGAAGGGAATCCTTCGATTCCTTTGGGGATTCGGTGCGCAGGAGAGCGAGGAACACGGGGAAGGCGGCGGAGGGAGCTCTCCTCCTCGGAGTCGGCCGGCGTAGAGAAGGAAAGAAATCGGCCGAAAAAGGAAAGTCGCCGTCGCCGAAAAAGGAAAGGCGAGAGGTCGGGGATGACAGGTGGGTCCCGCCTGTCAGCGGCTCGACGGGCGCGGGTCCGCCTGTCAGTGGCGCGAGGGAGAGAGACGGCGCGAGCGGGAGGCCGGCTGGGCCGCCTCGCCTGGGCCGGCTCGGGTGAGGGCGCGGGGGGGCCGAGCGGGTGAGGTGGGCCGGTTTCTCCTTTTTCTTTTTCCTGCATTTTCCCTCTCTTTTCTATTTCTCTCCTTTTCTTTTAAACTCAAAAACAAACTACAAATTCAAATAAATTTGAATTCAAACCTTATGCCATTCATCAAAATAAAAATATGCTCCAGCATGAATGCACAAACATGTTGACCTTAGGATATATTGCAGTATTTAGTTCAAAAGATAATGAAAAATGCATACTAGGCACAATAAATCCTAGAAAATAAATAAAGCATATTGAATTTATTATAAAATGTTGGAAATTAAATTTAGGGTGTTACAGCAAAGAAATCGCTTGAAACCACTCCAAATATGAGTTTTGACCTAAAGTGGTGGATTGGGCTTGTTTGTTGTGAAAAAAGAAGAAAAGGTTCTAGTTGCACTGAACTCATGCCTTGTATGCACCCTGATACCCATTTTCGCAATGGGTCAGATGCGGTAACGAAATGGCGCAAAACCACGCCAAACATGAGTTTTGGACCTAAAGTACTGGATTGGGCATGTTCGTTGCGAAAAAAGAAAAAATAGTGCTAGTTGCACAAGCTCGTACCTTGTATGCACCCCGATACTTGTTTTAGCAATGACGATGAGCAGCAGCAGGCCTCGGTTGTCGTCCGCGGCCTGCGCGGCGGCGGCCGCAATCGCCGCGAGGTCCTGCACGGTGACGGCAGCGTCGAACGCCTCGGTCGCGCACACCATCCCTGCGGCGACGGCACATGTGGGTGCGGCGCAGCTCCGCTTCCTAGATTGCTACGACAACAATTCGTGCACTGAGGAAGGTTAGCTGGGAGGCAGCACAAAGGGCAAAAATGCCATTTCATTGTTTCCTTATTTTTTTCAAACCTTGTCGGAGCGACAAACATATCCGAATGGAGGGAGTACCTTGTACGCACCCTGATACTTGTTTTAGGGGGTCACGTGTGGCAACGAAACGATGCAAAAACCACCCCAAACATGAGTTTTGGGACTAAAGTTGTGGATTGGGTATGTTCGTTGCAAAAAAAGACGAAATAGTTCCATTTGCACAAACTCATGCCTTGTATGCACCCCAATACTCATTTTTGCAATGGGTCACGTGCTGCAACGAAAGGACGCAAAACCACCCGAAACTTGAGTTTCGGACCTAAAGTAGTGGATTGGTAATGTTTATTATGAAAAAAGAAGAAATGGCTCCGATGACACAAACTCATGCCTTGTTTGAATCCCGATACCCGTTTTCACAGTGGGTCACATGCGGCAACGAAATCGCTTGAAACCACTCCAAACATGAGTTTTGACCTAAAGTGGTGGATTGGGCTTGTTTGATGTGAAAAAACAAGAAATGGTTCTACTTGCACAAACTCATGCCTTTTATGCACCCTGATACCCCTTTTCGCAATGGGTCACAAGCGGCAACGAGATGGCGCAAAACCACCCCAAACATGAGTTTTGGACCTAAAGTTGTGGATTCGGCATGTTCATTGTGAAAAAATAAAAATGGTTCTACTTGCACAAACTCATACCTTGTATGCACCCCGATACTTGTTTTAGCAATGGGTCACGTGCGGCAACGAAACGGTGCAAAACCACCCCAAACATGTGTTTTGGCCCTAAAGTTGTGGATTTGGCATGTTCGTTGCCAAAAAAGAAGAAATGGTTCCGATGACACAAACTAATGCTTAGTATGCACCCGGATTCCCGTTTTTGCAACGGGACACATGCGGCAACGAAATGCCGCGAAACACAGCAAACATGAATTTTGTACCTAAAGTTGTGGATTCGGCATGTTTGTTGCAAAAAAAGAAGAAATGGTTCCATTTGCACAAACTCATGCCTTGTATGCACCCCAATACCCATTTTTGCAATGGGTCACGTGCCGCAACGAAATGACGCAAAACCACCGCAAACATGAGTTTTGGACCTAAAGTAGTGGATTGGGAATGTTTATTATCAAAAAAGAAGAAATGGTTCCGGTGACACAAACTCATGCCTTGTATGCATCCCAATACCCGTTTTCACAGTGGGTCACGTGCGGCAACGAAATCGATTGAAACCACTCCAAAGATGAGTTTTGACCTAAAGTGGTGTATTGGGCTTGTTTGTTGTGAAAAAACAAGAAAAGGTTCTACTTGCACAAACTCATGCCTTGTAAGCACCCGACACCCATTTTCGCAATGGGTCAGATGCGGCAACGAAATGGCGCAAAACCACCCCAAACATGAGTTTTGGACCTAAAGTGGTGGAATGGGCATGTTCGTTGCGAAAAAAGAAGGAATGGTTCTAGTTGCACAAACTCATGCCATGTATGCACCCTGATACCCATTTTCCCAATGGGTCACATGCGGCAACGAGATGGCGCAAAACCACCCCTAACATGAGTTTTGGACCTAAAGTTGTGGATTGGGCAAGTTCGTTGCGAAAAAAGAAGAAATGGTTCTGGTTGCACAAGCTCATGCCTTGTGTGCACCCCGATACCTGTTTTAGCAATGGGTCACGTGTGGCAATGAAATGGCGCAAAACCACCCTAAACATGAGTTTTGGACCTAAAGCTGTGGATTGGCAAGTTCATTGCGAAAAAAGAAGAAAATGGTTCTGCTTGCACAAACGCATACCTTGGATGCACCCTGATACTTGTTCTAGCAATGGGACACGTGCGGCAACGAAATGGTGCAAACCCACCCCAAACTTGAGTTTTGGACCTAAGTTGTGGATTGGGCATGTTCATTGCAAAAAGAAGAAGGAATGGTTCCGATGACGCAAACTAGTGCTTTGTATGCACGCCGATACCCCTTTTTGCAATGGGTCACGTCAGGCAATGAAATGGTGCGAAACGACTCCAAGCATGAGTTTTGGACAAAAAGTAGTGGATTGGGCATGTTCGTTGCGAAAAAAGCAGAAATGGTTCCAGTCGCACAAACTCATCCATTGTATGCACCCCGATACCTGTTTTCAAAAGGGGTCACGTGCTGCAACGAAATGGCGCAAAACAACCCCAAACACAAGTTTTGGACCTAAAGTAGTGGATTGGGCATGTTCCTTGCGAAAACAGAAGGAATGGTTCTAGTTGCACAAACTCATGCCTTGTATGCACCTCGATACCAGTTTTAGCAATGGGTCAAGTCCGGCAATGAAATGGCGTAAAACCACCCCAAACATGAGTTTTCGACCGAAAGTAGTGGATTGGGCATGTTCGTTGCAAAAAAAAGAAGAAATGGTTCCATTTGCACAAACTCATGCCTTGTATGCACCCCAATACTCATTTTTGCAATGGGTCACGTGCTACAACGAAAGGACGCAAAACCACCCCAAACTTGAGTTTCGGACCTAAAGTAGTGGATTGGGAATGTTTATTATGAAAAAAGAAGAAATTGTTCCGATGACACAAACTCATGCCTTGTATGAATCCCGATACTCGTTTTCACAGTGGGTCACGTGTGGCAACGAAATCGCTTGAAACCACTCCAAACATGAATTTTGACCTAAAGTGGTGGATTGGGCTTGTTTGTTGTGAAAAAACAAGAAAAGGTTCTAATTGCACAAACTCATGCCATGTATGCACCCTGATACCCATTTTCGCAATGGGTCACAAGCGGCAACGAGATGGCGCAAAACCACCCCAAACATGAGTTTTGGACCGAAAGTTGTGGATCGGGCAAGTTCGTTGCGAAAAAAGAAGAAATGGTTCTACTTGCACAAGCTCATGCCTTGAATGCACCCCGATACCCATTTTCGCAATGGGTCACGAGCTGCAACGAAATGACGCAAAACCACTCCAAACACGAGTTTTGGACCTAAAGTAGTGGGTTGGCATGTTCGTTGCGAAAAAAGGAAAATGGTTCTACTTGCACAAACTCGTACCTTGTATGCCCCCCGACACTTGTTTTAGCAATGGGTCACGTGCGCCAACGAAACGGTGCAAAACCACTCCAAACATGTGTTTTGGGCCTAAAGTTGTGGATTTGGCATGTTCGTTAACAAAAAAGAAGAAATGGTTCCGATGACACAAACTCATGCCTTGTATGCACCCTGATACTTGTTTTAGCAATGGGACACGTGCGGCAACGAAATGGTGCAAAACCACCCCAAACTTGAGTTTTGGACCTAAGTTGTGGATTGGGCATGTTCGTTGCAAAAAAAAAGAAGAAATGGTTCCGATGACGCAAACTAGTGCTTTGTATGCACCCCGATACCCCTTTTTGCAATGGGTCACGTGAGGCAACGAAATGGTGCGAAACCACTCCAAACATGAGTTTTGGACCAAAAGTAGTGGATTGGGCATGTTCGTTGCGAAAAAAGAAAAACAGTTCCAATCACACAAACTCATCCGTTGTATGCACCCCGATTCCTGTTTTCACAATGGGTCCCATGCTGCAACGAAATGGCGCAACACCATCCCAAACACGAGTTTTGAACCTAAAGTAGTGGATTGGGCATGTTCATTGCGAAAAAAGAAGAAATGGTTCTAGTTGCACAAACTCAAGCCTTGCATGCACCTCGATACCAGTTTTAGCAATGATTCACGTGCGGTAATGAAATGGCGTAAAATCACCCCAAACATGAGTTTTGGACCTAAAGTAGTCGATTGGGCATGTTCGTTGTGAAAAAAGAAGAAATAGTTGTTGTTGCACAAGCTCATGCCTTGTATGCACCTTGATACCTGTTTTAGCAATGGGTCACGTGCGGCAACGAAATGGTCCAAAACCACCCAAAACATTAGTTTTGGACCTAAAGTAGTGGATTGGGCATGTTTGTAGCGAAAAAAGAAGAAATGGTTCTAGTTGCACAAACTCATTCCTTGAATGCACCCCGATACGCATTTTCGCAATGGGTCACGAGCTGCAACGAAATGACGCAAAACAACTCCAAAGACGAGTCTTGATCCTAAAGTAGTGGATTGGCATGTTCATTGCGAAAAAAACAAAATGGTTCTACTTGCACAAACTCATACCTTGTATGCACCCCGATACTTGTTTTAGCAATGGGTCACGTGCGGCAACGAAATCGCTTGAAACCACTCCAAACATGAGTTTTGACCTTAAGTGGTGGATAGGGCTTGTTTGTTGTTAAAAAACAAGAAAAGGTTCTAGTTGCACAAACTCATGCCTTGTATGCACCCTGATACCCGTTTTCGCAATGGGTCACATGCGGCAACGAGATGGCGCGAAACCACCCCAAACATGAGTTTTGGGACTAAAGTTGTGGATTGGGTATGTTCGTTGCAAAAAAAGACGAAATAGTTCCATTTGCACAAACTCATGCCTTGTATGCACCCCAATACTCATTTTTGCAATGGGTCACGTGCTGCAACGAAAGGACGCAAAACCACCCGAAACTTGAGTTTCGGACCTAAAGTAGTGGATTGGTAATGTTTATTATGAAAAAAGAAGAAATGGCTCCGATGACACAAACTCATGCCTTGTATGAATCCCGATACCCGTTTTCACAGTGGGTCACATGCGGCAACGAAATCGCTTGAAACCACTCCAAACATGAGTTTTGACCTAAAGTGGTGGATTGGGCTTGTTTGATGTGAAAAAACAAGAAATGGTTCTACTTGCACAAACTCATGCCTTTTATGCACCCTGATACCCCTTTTCGCAATGGGTCACAAGCGGCAACGAGATGGCGCAAAACCACCCCAAACATGAGTTTTGAACCTAAAGTTGTGGATTCGGCATGTTCATTGTGAAAAAATAAAAATGGTTCTACTTGCACAAACTCATACCTTGTATGCACCCCGATACTTGTTTTAGCAATGGGTCACGTGCGGCAACGAAACGGTGCAAAACCACCCCAAACATGTGTTTTGGCCCTAAAGTTGTGGATTTGGCATGTTCGTTGCCAAAAAAGAAGAAATGGTTCCGATGACACAAACTAATGCTTTGTATGCACCCGGATTCCCGTTTTTGCACCGGGACACATGCGGCAACGAAATGCCGCGAAACACAGCAAACATGAATTTTGTACCTAAAGTTGTGGATTCGGCATGTTTGTTGCAAAAAAAGAAGAAATGGTTCCATTTGCACAAACTCATGCCTTGTATGCACCCCAACACCCATTTTTGCAATGGGTCACGTGCCGCAACGAAATGACGCAAAACCACCGCAAACATGAGTTTTGGACCTAAAGTAGTGGATTGGGAATGTTTATTATCAAAAAAGAAGAAATGGTTCCGGTGACACAAACTCATGCCTTGTATGCATCCCAATACCCGTTTTCACAGTGGGTCACGTGCGGCAACGAAATCGATTGAAACCACTCCAAAGATGAGTTTTGACCTAAAGTGGTGTATTGGGCTTGTTTGTTGTGAAAAAACAAGAAAAGGTTCTACTTGCACAAACTCATGCCTTGTAAGCACCCGACACCCATTTTCGCAATGGGTCAGATGCGGCAACGAAATGGCGCAAAACCACCCCAAACATGAGTTTTGGACCTAAAGTGGTGGAATGGGCATGTTCGTTGCGAAAAAAGAAGGAATGGTTCTAGTTGCACAAACTCATGCCATGTATGCACCCTGATACCCATTTTCCCAATGGGTCACATGCGGCAACGAGATGGCGCAAAACCACCCCTAACATGAGTTTTGGACCTAAAGTTGTGGATTGGGCAAGTTCGTTGCCAAAAAAGAAGAAATGGTTCTGGTTGCACAAGCTCATGCCTTGTGTGCACCCCGATACCTGTTTTAGCAATGGGTCACGTGTGGCAATGAAATGGCGCAAAACCACCCTAAACATGAGTTTTGGACCTAAAGCTGTGGATTGGCAAGTTCGTTGCGAAAAAAGAAGAAAATGGTTCTGCTTGCACAAACGCATACCTTGGATGCACCCTGATACTTGTTCTAGCAATGGGACACGTGCGGCAACGAAATGGTGCAAACCCACCCCAAACTTGAGTTTTGGACCTAAGTTGTGGATTGGGCATGTTCATTGCAAAAAGAAGAAGGAATGGTTCCGATGACGCAAACTAGTGCTTTGTATGCACGCCGATACCCCTTTTTGCAATGGGTCACGTGAGGCAATGAAATGGTGCGAAACGACTCCAAGCATGAGTTTTGGACAAAAAGTAGTGGATTGGGCATGTTCGTTGCGAAAAAAGCAGAAATGGTTCCAGTCGCACAAACTCATCCATTGTATGCACCCCGATACCTGTTTTCAAAAGGGGTCACGTGCTGCAACGAAATGGCGCAAAACAACCCCAAACACAAGTTTTGGACCTAAAGTAGTGGATTGGGCAAGTTCCTTGCGAAAACAGAAGGAATGGTTCTAGTTGCACAAACTCATGCCTTGTATGCACCTCGATACCAGTTTTAGCAATGGGTCACGTCCGGCAATGAAATGGCGTAAAACCACCCCAAACATGAGTTTTCAACCGAAAGTAGTGGATTGGGCATGTTCGTTGCAAAAAAAAGAAGAAATGGTTCCATTTGCACAAACTCATGCCTTGTATGCACCCCAATACTCATTTTTGCAATGGGTCACGTGCTACAACGAAAGGACGCAAAACCACCCCAAACTTGAGTTTCGGACCTAAAGTAGTGGATTGGGAATGTTTATTATGAAAAAAGAAGAAATTGTTCCGATGACACAAACTCATGCCTTGTATGAATCCCGATACTCGTTTTCACAGTGGGTCACGTGTGGCAACGAAATCGCTTGAAACCACTCCAAACATGAATTTTGACCTAAAGTGGTGGATTGGGCTTGTTTGTTGTGAAAAAACAAGAAAAGGTTCTAATTGCACAAACTCATGCCATGTATGCACCCTGATACCCATTTTCGCAATGTGTCACAAGCGGCAACGAGATGGCGCGAAACCACCCCAAACATGAGTTTTGGACCTAAAGTTGTGGATTGGGCAAGTTCGTTGAGAAAAAAACAAGAAATGCTTCTAGTTGCACAAGCTAATGCCTTGTATGCACCCCGATACCAGTTTTAGCAATGGGTCACGTGCGGTAACGAAATGGCGCAAAACCACCCCAAACATGAGTTTTGGACCTAAAGCAGTGGATTGGGCATGTTTGTAGCGAAAAAAGAAAAAATGGTTCCGGTTGCACAAACTCGTACCCTGTATGCAACGCAATACCCATTTTTCAAATGGGTCACGTGCTGCAATGAGATGCCGCAAAACCACCCCAAACACGAGGTTTGGACCTCAAGTAGTGGATTGGCCATATTCGTGGTGAAAAAAGAAGAAATGCTTCTAGTTGCACAAGCTCATGCCTTGTATGCACCCCGATACCTGTTTTAGCAATGGGTCACGTGCGGCAACGAAATGGCGCAAAGCCACCCAAAACATGAGTTTTGGACCTACACCAGTGGATTGGGCATGTTTTTAGCGAAAAAAGAAAAAATGGTTCCAGTTGCACATACTCATGCCTTGTATGCATCGCGATACCCATTTTCGAAATGGGTCACGTGCTGCAACGAAATTGCGCAAAACCACTCCAAACACGAGTTTTTGACCTAAAGTAGTGGATTGGCATGTTCGTTGCGAAAATGGATGAAAATGGTTCTACTTGCACAAACTCATACATTGTATGCACCCTGATACTTGTTTTAGCAATGGGACACGTGCGGCATCGAAATGGTGCAAAACCACCCCAAACTAGAGTTTTGGACCGAAGTTGTGGTTGGGCCTGTTCGTTGCAAAAAGAAGAAGAAATGGTTCCTATGACGCAAACTAATGCTTTGTATGCACCCCTGATACCCCTTTTTGCAATGGGTCATGTGAGGCAACGAAATGGTGCGAAAGCACTCCAAACATGAGTTTTGGACCAAAAGTAGTGGATTGGGCATGCTTGTTGTGAAAAAACCAAAAATGGTTCCAGTCGTACAAACTCATCCGTTGTATGTACCCCGATACCTATTTTCACAATGGGTCACGTGCTGCAACGAAATGGTGCAAAACCACCCCAAAGACGAGTTTTGGACCTAATGTAGTGGATTGGGCATGTTCCTTGCGAAAAAAGAAGAAATGCTTCTAGTTGCACAAGCTCATGCCTTGTGTGCACCCCGATACCTGTTTTAGCAATGGGTCACGTGCGGCAACGAAATGGCACAAAACCACCCCAAACATGAGTTTTGAACCTAAAGCAGCGGATTGGGTATGTTTGTAGCGAAAAAAAAAGAAATAGTTCTAGTTGCACAAACTCATGCCTTGTATGCAGCCCGATACCCATTTCCGAAATGGGTCACGTGCTACAACGAAATGGCGCAAAACCACCCCAAAAATGAGTTTTGGACCTAAAGTAGTGGATTGGGCATGTTCGTTGCAAAAAAAAGAAGAAATGGTTCTAGTTGCACAAACTCATGACTTGTATGCACCACAATTCCTGTTTTCGCAATGGGTCACGTGCGGTGATGAAATCGTGTAAAACTACCCCAAACATGAGTTTTGGACCTAAAGTAGTGGATTGGCCTGTTCGTTGCGAAAAAAGAAGAAAATGGTTCTACTTCCACCCTAAACATGAGTTTTGGACCTAAAGTAGTGGATTGGGCATATTCGTTGTGAAAAAAGAAGAAATAGTTCCGATGACACAAACTCATGCCTTGTATGCATCCCGATACCCGTATCACTGTGGATCACGTGCGGCAACGAAATCGCTTGAAACCACTCCAAACATAAGTTTTGACCTAAAGTGGTGGATTGGGCATGTTTGTTGTGAAAAAACAAGAAAAGGTTCTAGTTGCACAAACTCAAGCTTTGTATGCACCCTGATACCCATTTTCGCAATGAGTCACATGCGGCAAAGAGATAGCGCAAAACCACCCCAAACATGAGTTTTGGACCTAAAGTAGTGGATTGGGCAAGTTCGTTGAGAAAAAAGAAGAAATGCTTCTAGTTGCACAAGCTCATGCCTTGGATGCACCCCGATAACTGTTTTAGCAATGGGTCATGTGCGGCAACGAAATGGCACAAAACTACCCCAAACATGAGTTTTGGACCTAAAGCAGTGGATTGGGCATGTTTGTAGTGAAAAAAGAAGAAATGGTTCTAGTTGCACATACTCATCCATTGTATGCACCTTGAAACCCATTTTCGCAATGCGTCACGAGCTGCAACGAAATGGCGTAAAACCACTCCAAACACGAGTTTTGGACCTAAAGTAGTGGATTGGCATATTCGTTGTGAAAAAAGAAGAAAATGGTTCTACTTGCACAAACTCATAGCATGTATGCACCCCGATACTTGTTCTAGCAATAGGTCACGTGCGGCAACGAAATGGTGCAAAACCACCCCAAACATGAGTTTTGGACCTAAAGTTGTGAATTGGGCATGTTCGTTGCAAAAAAAAGATGAAATGGTTCTGATGACACAGACTAATGCTTTGTATGCACCCAGGTACCTGTTTCGGCAATGGGTCACATACGGCAACGAAATGGCGCGCAACCACACCAAACAAGAGTTTTGTACCTAAAGTTCTGGATTGAGCATGGTCATTGCAAAAAAAGAAGAAATGGTTCCAGTCGCACAAACCCATGCCTTGTATGCACCCTGATACCCGTATTTGCAATGGGTCACGTGCTGCAACGAAATGGCGCAAAACCACCACAAAGATGAGTTCTGGACCTAAAGTAGTGGATTGGGCATGTTCGTTGCGAAAAATGAAGAAATGGTTCCATTTCCTCAAACTCATGGCTTGTATGCACCCCGATACCCGTTTTCGCAAAGGGTCACAAGCTGCAATGAAATGGCGCAAAACCACTCCACACACGAGTTTTGGACCTAAAGTAGTTTATTGGCATGTTCGTTGTGAAAAAAGAACAAAATCGTTCTAGTTGCACATACTCATACCTTGTATGCACCCCGATACTTGTTTTAGCAATGGGTCACGTCCGGCAACGAAACAGTGCAAAACCACCCCAAACATGAGTTTTGGGCCTAAAGTTGTGGAATCGGCATGTTTGTTGCCAAAAAAGATGAAATTGTTCCGATGACACAAACTAATGCTTTGCATGCACCTAGGTACCTGTTTCTGCAATGGGTCACATGCGGCAACGAAATGGCGTGCAACCGCACCAAACCTGAGTTTTGGACCTAAAGTAGTGGATTGGGCATGTTCATTGCAGAAAAAGAGGAAATGGTCCCAGTCGCACAAACCCATGCCTTGTATGCACCCTCATACCCGTATTTGCAATGGGTCACGTGCTGCAACGAATTGACGCAAAACCACCACAAACATGAGTTTTGGACCTAAAGTAGTGGATTGGGCATGTCCGTTGCGAAAAATGAAGAAATGGTTCCATTTGCTCAAACTCATGCCTTGTATGCACCCCGATACCCGTTTTTGGAATGGATCACGTGCTGCAACGAAATGACGCAAAACCACCCCCAAACATGAGTTTTGGACCTAAAGTAGTGGATTGGGCATATTCGTTGTGAAAAAAGAAGAAATGGTTCCGATGACACAAACTCATGCCTTGTATGCACCCCCGATACCCGTTTTCGCAGTGGTTCACGTGCGGCAACGAAATCGGTTGAAACCATTCCAAATATGAGTTTTGTCCTAAAGTGGTGGATTGGGCTTGTTTGTTGTGAAAAAAGAAGAAAAGGTTCTAGTTGCACAAACTCATGCCATGTATGCACCTTGATATCCGTTTTCGCAATGGGTCATATGCGGCAACGAAATGGCGCAAAACCTCCCCAAACATGAGTTTTGGACACAAAGTGGTGGATTGGGCATGTTTGTAGCGAAAAAAGAAGAAATGGTTCCAGTTGCACAAAGTCGTGCCTTGTATGCTCCACGAAACCCATTTTCGCAATGGGTCACGAGCTGCAACGAAATGGCGCAAAACCACTCCAAATACGAGTTTTGCACCTAAAGTAGTGGATTGGCATGTTCGTTGTCAAAAAAGAAGAAAATGGTTCCAAAAGCACAAACCCATACCTTGTATGTACCCCGATACTTGTTTTAGCAATGGGCCACGTGCGTTAACGAAACGATGCAAAAGCCACCCCAAACATGAGTTTTGTGCCTAAAGTTGTAGATTGGCCATGTACGTTGCGAAGAAAGAAGAAATGGTTCCGATGACACTAACTAATGCTTTGTATGCACCTGGATAACTGTTTTTACAATGGGCCACGTGCGCCAACGAAATGGCGTGAAACCACTCCAAACAAGAGTTTTGGACCTAAAGTTGTGGATTGGGCATGTTCATTGCAAAAAAAGAAGAAATGGTTCCATTCGCACAAACTCATGCCTTGTATGCACCCCGATACCTGTTTTAGCAATGGGTCACGTGCGGCAACGAAATGGCGCAAAACCACCCCAAACATTAGTTTTGGACCGGCATGTTTGTAGCGAAAAAACAAGAAATGGTTCCAGTTGCACACACTCATGCCTTGCATGCACCACGAAACCCATTTTCGCAATGGGTCACGAGCTGCAACGAAAGGGAGCAAAACCACTCCAAACACGAGTTTTGCACCTAAAGTAGTGGATTGGCATGTTCGTTGCGAAAAAAGAATAAAATGGTTCTACTTGCACAAACTCATACCTTGTATGTACCCTGATACTTGTTTTAGCAATGGGTCACGTGCGGCAACGAAACGATGCAAATGCCACCCCAAACATGAGTTTTGGGCCTAAAGTTGTGGATTGGCCATGTTCGTTGCCAAAAAAGAAGAAATGGTCCCGATGACACTAACAAATGCCTTGTATGCACCTGGATCACCGTTTTTACAATGGCTCAGATGCGGCAATCAAATGACGCAAAACCACCACAAACATGAGTTTTGGACATAAAGTAGTGGATTGGGCATGTTCGTTGCGAAAAATGAAGAAATGGTTCCATTTCCCCAAACTCATGCCTTGTATGCACCGTGATACCCGTTTTCGTAAAGGGTCACGAGCTAAAACGAAATGGCGCAAAACCACTCCAAACACGAGTTTTGGACCTAATGTAGTTTATTGGCATGTTCGTTGTGAAAAAAGAACAAATCGTTCTAGTTGCACATACTCATACCTTGTATGCACCCCGATACTTGTTTTAGCAATGGGTCACGTCCGGCAATGAAATGGTGCAAAACCACTCCAAACATGAGTTTTGGGCCTAAAGTTATGGAATCGGCATGTTCGTTGCCAAAAAAGATGAAATTGTTCCGATGACACAAACTAAAGCTTTGTATGCACCCAGGTACCTGTTTCTGCAATGGGTCACATGTGGCAACGAAATGGCGTGCAACCGCACCAATCCAGAGTTTTGGACCAAAAGTAGTGGATTGGGTATGTTCGTTGCAAAAAAAGAAGAAATGATTACAGTTGCACAAACCCATGCCTTGTATGCTCCCTGATACCCGTATTCGCAATGGGTCGCGTGCTGCAACGAAATGACGCAAAACCACCACAAACATGAGTTTTGGACCTAAACTGGTGGATTGGGCATGTTCGTAGCAAAAAAATAAGAAATCGTTCCATTTGCACAAACTCATGCCTTGTTTGCACCCCGATACCCGTTTTTGGAATGGATCACGTGCTGCAACGAAATGAGGCAAAACCACCCCCAAACATGATTTTTGGACCTAAAGAAGTGGATTGGGCATATTCGTTATGAAAAAAGAAGAAATGGTTCCGATGACACAAACTCATGCCTTGTATGCACCCCGATACCCGTTTTCGCAGTGGGTCACGTGCGGCAACGAAATCGATTGAAACCACTCCAAATATGTGTTATGACCTAAAGTGGTGGATTGGGCTTGTTTGTTGTGAAAAAAGAAGAAAAGGTTCTAGTTGCACAAACTCATGCCTTTAATGCACCATGATATCCGTTTTCGCAATGGGTCACAAGCGGCAACGAAATGGCACAAAACCTCCCCAAACTTGAGTTCGGACCTAAAGTGGTGGATTGGGTATGTTCGTTCCGAAAAAAGAAGGATTGGTTCTGGTTGCACAAACTCATGCCTCGTATGCACCCCGATACCTGTTTTAGCAATGGGTCACATGTGCCAACGAAATGGCGCAAAACCACCCCAAACATAAGTTTTGGACCGGCATGTTTGTAGCGAAAAAAGAAGAAATGGTTCCAGTTGCACAAAATGATGCCTTGTATGCACCACGAAACCCATTTTCGCAATGGGTCACGAGCTGCAACGAAATTGCGCAAAACCACCCCAAACAAGAGTTTTGCACCTAAAGTAGTGGATTGGCATGTTCGTTGCGAAAAAAGAAGAAAATGGTTCTACTTGCACAAACTCATACCTTGTATGTACCCCGATACTTGTTTTAGCAATGGGTCACGGGCGGCAACGAAACGATGCAAAAGCCACCCCAAACATGAGTTTTGGGCCTAAAGTTGTGGATTGGCCATGTTCGTTGCCAAAAAAGAAGAAATGGTCCCGATGACACTAACTAAAGCCTTGTATGCACCTGGATCACCATTTTTACAATGGCTCACGTGCGGCAACGAAATGACGCAAAACCACCACAAACATGAGTTTTGGACATAAAGTAGTGGATTGGGCATGTTCGTTGTGAAAAATGAAGAAATGGTTCCATTTCCTCAAACTCATGCCTTGTATGCACCTTGATACCCGTTTTCGCAAAGGGTCACGAGCTGCAACGAAATGGCACAAAACCACTCCAAACACGAGTTTTGGACCTAATGTAGTTTATTGGCATGTTCGTTGTGAAAAAAGAACAAAATCGTTCTAGTTGCACAAACTCATGCCATGTATGCACCTAGGTACCTGTTTCTGCAATGGGTCACATGCGGCAACGAAATGGCGTGCAACCGCACCAAACCTGAGTTTTGGACCTAAAGTAGTGGATTGGGCATGTTCATTGCAAAAAAAGAAGAAATGGTCCCAGTCGCACAAACCCATGCCTTGTATGCACCCTCATACCCGTATTTGCAATGGGTCACGTGCTGCAACGAATTGACGCAAAACCACCACAAACATGAGTTTTGGACCTAAAGTAGTGGATTGGGCATGTCCATTGCGAAAAATGAAGAAATAGTTCCATTTGCTCAAACTCATGCCTTGTATGCACCCCGATACCCATTTTTGGAATGGATCACGTGCTGCAACGAAATGACGCAAAACCACCCCCAAACATGAGTTTTGGACCTAAAGTAGTGGATTGGGCATATTCGTTGTGAAAAAAGAAGAAATGGTTCCGATGACACAAACTCATGCCTTGTATGCACCCCCGATACCCGTTTTCGCAGTGGTTCACGTGCGGCAACGAAATCGGTTGAAACCATTCCAAATATGAGTTTTGTCCTAAAGTGGTGGATTGGGCTTGTTTGTTGTGAAAAAAGAATAAAATGTTCTAGTTGCACAAACTCATGCCATGTATGCACCTTGATATCCGTTTTCGCAATGGGTCACATGCGGCAACGAAATGGCGCAAAACCACCCCAAACATGAGTTTTGGACATAAAGTGGTGGATTGGGTATCATCGTTGCGAAAAAAGAACAAATGGTTCTGGTTGCACAAACTCATTCCTTGTATGCACCCCAATACCTGTTTTAGCAATGGGTCACGTGCGGCAATGAAATGGCGCAAAACCACCCCAAACATTAGTTTTGGACCGACATGTTTGTAGCAAAAGAAGAAGAAATGGTTCCAGTTGCACAAAGTCATGCCTTGTATGCACCACGAAACCCATTTTCGCAATGGGTCACGAGCTGCAACGAAATGGCGCAAAACCACTCCAAACACGAGTTTTGCACCTAAAGTAGTGGATTGGCATGTTCGTTGTGAAAAAAGAAGAAAATGGTTCCAAAAGCACAAACCCATACCTTGTATGTACCCCGATACTTGTTTTAGCAATGGGGCACGTGCGGCAACGAAACGATGCAAAAGCCACCCCAAACATGAGTATTGTGCCTAAAGTAGTAGATTGGCCATGTACGTTGCGAAGAAAGAAGAAATGGTTCCGATGACACTAACTAATGCTTTGTGTGCACCTGGATAACTGTTTTTACAATGGGCCACGTGCGGCAACGAAATGGTGCGAAACCACTCCAAACAAGAGTTTTGGACCTAAAGTTGTGGATTGGGCATGTTCATTGCAAAAAAAGAAGAAATGGTTCCATTCGCACAAACCCATGCCTTGTATGCACCCTGATACCCGTATTTGCAATGGGTTACGTGCTGCAACGAAATGACGCAAAACCACCACAAACATGAGTTTTGGACCTAAAGTAATGGATTGGGCATGTCCGTAGGGAAAAAAGAAGAAATGGTTCCATTTGCTCAAACTCATGCCTTGTATGCATCCCGATACCTGTTTTAGCAATGGGTCACGTGCGGCAATGAAATGGCGCAAAACCACCCCAAACATTAGTTTTGGGCCGGCATGTTTGTAGCGAAAAAAGAAGAAATGGTTCCAGTTGCACAAAGTCATGCCTTGTATCCACCACGAAACCCATTTTCGCAATGGGTCACGAGCTGCAACGAAATGGCGCAAAACCGTTCCAAACACGAGTTTTGCACCTAAAGTAGTGGATCGGCATGTTCGTTGCGAAAAAAGAAGAAAATGGTTCTACTTGCACAAACTCCTACCTTGTATGTACCCCGATACTGGTTTTAGCAATGGGTCACGTGCGGCTACGAAACGATGCAAAAGCCACCCCAAACATGAGTTTTGGGCCTAAAGTTGTAGATTGGCCATGTTCGTTGCCAAAAAAGAACAAATGGTTCCGATGACGCTAACTAATGCTTTGTTTGCACTTGGATAACTGTTTTTACAATGGGCCACATGCGGCAACGAAATGGCGTGAAACCACTCCAAACAAGAGTTCTGGTCCTAAAGTAGTGGATTGGGCATGTTCATTGCAAAAAAAGAAGAAATGGTTCCAGTCGCACAAACCCATGCCTTGTTTGCACCTTGATACCCGTATTTGCAATGGGCCACGTGCTGCAACGAAATGACGCAAAACCACCACAAACATGAGTTTTGGACCTAAAGTAGTGGATTGGGCATGTCCGTTGTGAAAAAAGAAGAAATGGTTCCATTTGCTCAAAATCATGCCTTGTATCCACCACGAAACCCATTTTCGCAATGGGTCATGAGCTGCAACGAAATGGCGCAAAACCACTCCAAACACGAGTTTTGGACCTAAAGTAGTTTACTGGCATGTTCGTTGTGAAAAAAGAAGAAAATCGTTCTAGTTGCACATACTCATACCATGTATGCACCATGATACTTCACGTCTGGCAATGAAACGGTGCAAAACCACCCGAAACATGAGTTTTGGGCCTAAAATTGTGGAATCGGCATGTTCGTTGCCAAAAAAGATGAAATGGTTCCGATGACACAAACTAATGCTTTGTATGCACCCAGGTAGCCGTTTCTGCAATGGGTCACATGCGGCAACGAAATGGCGCGAAACGACACCAAACCTGAGTTTTGGACCTAAAGTAGTGGATTAGGCATGTTCGTTGCAAAAAAAGAAGAAATGGTTACAGTTGCAGAAACCAATGCCTTGTATGCACCATGATACCCGTATTCGCAATGGGTCACGTGCTGCAATGAAATGACGCAAAACTACCACAAACATGAGTTTTGGACCTAAAGTAGTAGATTGGGCATGTTCGTTGCGAAAAAAGAAGAAATGGTTCCATTTGCTCAAACTCATGCCTTGTATGCACCCCAATACCCGTTTTCCCAATGGGTCACGAGCTGCAACGAAATGGAGCAAAACCACTCCAGACTCGAGTTTTGGACCTAAAGTAGTTTACTGGCATGTTCGTTGTGAAAAAAGAAGAAAATCGTTCTAGGTGCTCATACTCATACCCTGTATACACCCCCGATACTTGTTTTTGCAATGGTTCACGTCCGGTAACGAAACGGTGCAAAACCACCCGAATCATGAGTTTTGGGCCTAAAGTTGTGGAATCGGCATGTTCGTTGCAAAAAAAGATGAAATGGTTCCGATCACAGACACTAATGCTTTGTTTGCACCTAGGTAGCCGGTTCTGCAATGGGTCACATGCGGCAACGAAATGGTGCGAAACCACACCAAACCTGAGTTTTGGACCTAAAGTAGTGGATTGGGCATGTCCGTTGCAAAAAAAGAAGAAATGGTTACAGTTGCACAAACCCATGCCTTGTATGCACCCTGATACCCGAATTCGCAATGGGTCACGTGCCGCAACGAAATGACGCAAAACAACCACAAACATGAGTTTTGGACCTAAAGTAGTGGATTGGGCATGTTCGTTGCGAACAAAGAAGAAATCGTTCCATTTGCACAAACTCATTCCTTGTATGCACCTCGATACCCATTTTTGGAATGGATCACGTGCTGTATCGAAATGACGCAAAACCACTCCCAAACATGAGTTTTGGACCTAAAGTAGTGGATTGGGCATATTCGTTGTGAAAAAAGAAGAAATAATTCCGATGACACAAACTCATGCCTTGTATACACCCCGATACCCTCTTTCGCAGTGGGTCACGTGCGGCAACGAAATCGCTTGAAACCACTCCAAATATGAGTTTTGACCTAAAGTGGTGGATTGGGCTTGTTTGTTGTGAAAAAAAGAAGAAAAGGTTCTAGTTGCACAAACTCATGCCTTGTATGGAGCCTGATATCCGTCTTCGCAATGGGTCACAGGCGGCAACGAAATGGCGCAAAACCACCCCAAACATGAGATTTGGACCTAAAGTGGTGGATTGGGTATGTTCGTTCCGAAAAAAGAAGAAATGGTTCTGGTTGCACAAACTCATTCCTTGTATGCACCCCGATACCTGTATTAGCAATGGGTCATGTGCGGCAATGAAAAGGCGCAAAACCGCCCCAAACATTAGTTTTGGACCAGCATTTTTGTAGCGAAAAAAGAAGAAATGGTTCCAGTTGCACAAACTCATGCCTTGTATGCACCCCGAAACCCATTTTCGCAATGGGTCACGAGCTGCAACGAAATTGCGCAAAACCACTCCAAACACGAGTTTTGGACCTAAAGTAGTTTATTGGCATGTTCGTTGCGAAAAAAGAAGAAAATGGTTCTACTTGCACAAACTCATACCTTGTATGTACCCCGATACTTGTTTTAGCAATGGGTCACGTGCGGCAACGAAACGATGCAAAAGCCAGCCCAAACATGAGTTTTGGGCCTAATGTTGTAGATTGGCCATGTTCGTTGCCAAAAAAGAACAAATGGTTCCGATGACACTAACTAATGCTTTGTATGCACCTGGACCACTGTTTTTACAATGGGCCACATGCGGCGACGAAATGGCGTGAAACCACTCCAAACAAGAGTTTTGGACCCAAAGTAGTGGATTGGGCATGTTCATTGCAAAAAAAGAAGAAATGGTTCCAGTCGCACAAACCCATGCCTTGTATGCACCCTGATACCCGTATGTGCAATGGGTCACTTGCTGCAACGAAATGACGCAAAACCACCACAAACATGAGTTTTGGACCTAAAGTAGTTGATTGGGCATGTCCGTTGCGAAAAAAGAAGAAATGGTTCCATTTGCTCAAACTCATGCCTTGTATGCACCCCGATACCCGTTTTCGCAATGGGTCACGAGCTGCAACGAAATGGGGCAAAACCACTCCAAACACGAGTTTTGGACCTAAAGTAGTTTACTCGCATGTTCGTTGTGAGAAAAGAAGAAAATCGTTCTAGTTGCACATACTCATCCCTTGTATGCACCCCGATACTTGTTTTAGCAATGGGTCACGTCCGGCAACGACACGGTGCAAAACCACCCGAAACATGATTTTGGGCCTAAAGTTGTGGAATCGGCATGTTTGTTGCCAAAAAAGATGAAATGGTTCCGATGACACAAACTAATGCTTTGTATGCACCCAGGTAGCCGTTTCTGCATTGGGTCACATGCGGCAACGAAATGGCGCGAAACCACTCCAAATCTGAGTTTTGGACCTAAAGTAGTGGATTGGCATGTTTGTTGCAAAAAAAAGAAGAAATGGTTACAGTTGCACAAACCCATGCCTTGTATGCACCCTGATACCCGTATTCGCAATGGGTCACGTGCTGCAACGAAATGACGCAAAACTACCACAAACATTAGTTTTGGACCTAAAGCAGTGGATTGGGCATGTTAATTGCAAAAAAAGAAGAAATGGTTCCAATCGCACAAACCCATGCCTTGTATGCACCATAATACCCGTATTTGCAATGGGTCAGATGCGGCAACGAGATGGCGCAAAACCACCCCAAACATTAGTTTTGGACCGGCATGTTTGTAGCAAAAAAAGAAGAAATGATTCCAGTTGCACAAACTCAAGCCTTGTATGCACCCCGAAACCCATTTTCGCAATGGGTCACGAGCTGCAACGAAATGGCGCAAAACCACTACAAACACGAGTTTTGCACCTGAAGTAGTGGATTGGCATGTTCGTTGCGAAAAAAGAAGAAAATGGTTCTACTTGCACAAACACATACCTTGTATGCTCCCCGATACTTGTTTTAGCAATGGGTCACGTGCGGCAACGAAACGAAACAAAAACCACCCCAAACATGAGTTTTGGGCCTAAAGTTGTGGATTGGGCTTGTTCGTTCGCAAAAAACAAGAAATGGTTCCGATGACACTAACCAATGCTTAGTATGCACCTGGATAACCGTTTTTGCAATGGGTCACGTGCGGCAGCGAAATGGCCCGAAACCACTCCAAACATGAGTTGTGGACCTAAAGTAGTGGATTGGGCATGTTCATTGCAAAAAAAGAAGAAATGGTTCCAGGCGCACAAACCCATGCCTTGTATGCACCCTGATACCCGTATTCGCAATGGGTCACGTGCTGCAACGAAATGACGCAAAGCCACCCCAAACTTGAGATTTGGACATAAAGTATTGGATTAGGCATGTTCGTTGTGAAAAAAGAAAAAATGGTTCCATTTGAACAAACTGATGCCTTGTATGCACCCCGATACCCTTTTTGGAATGCGTCACGTGGTGCAACGAAATGACGCAAAACCACCCCCAAACATGAGTTTTGGACCTAAAGTATTGGATTGGGCATGTTCATTATGAAAAAAGAAGAAACGGTTCCGATGACACAAACTCATGCCTTGTATGCACCCCGATACCCGTTTTCGCAGTGCGTCACGTGCGGCAAAGAAATCGCTTGAAACCACTCCAAATATGAGTTTTGACCTAAAGTGGTGGATTGGGCTTGTTTGTTGTGAAAAAAGAAGAAAAGGTTCTAGTTGCACGAACTCATGCCTTGTATGCACCCTGATACCCATTTTCGCAATGGGTCAGATGCGGTAACGAAATGGCGCAAAACCACGCCAAACATGAGTTTTGGACCTAAAGTACTGGATTGGGCATGTTCGTTGCAAAAAAAGAAAAAATAGTGCTAGTTGCACAAGCTTGTACCTTGTATGCACCCCGATACTTGTTTTAGCAATGACGATGAGCAGCAGCAGGCCTCGGTTGTCGTCCGCGGCCTGCGTGGCGGCGGCCGCAATCGCCGCGAGGTCCTGCACATTGACGGCAGCGTCGAACGCCTCGGGCGCGCACGCCATCCCTGCGGCGACGGCACATGTGGGTGTGGCGCAGCTCCGCCTCCTAGATTGCTACGACAACAATTCGTGCACTGAGGAAGGTTAGCTGGGAGGCAGCACAAAGGGCAAAAATGCCATTTCATTGTTTCCTTATTTTTTTTCAAACCTTGTCGGAGCGACAAACATATCCGAATGGAGGGAGTACCTTGTATGCACCCTGATACTTGTTTTAGCAATGGGTCACGTGTGGCAACGAAACGATGCAAAAACCACCCCAAACATGAGTTTTGGGACTAAAGTTGTGGATTGGGTATGTTCGTTGCAAAAAAAGACAAAATGGTTCCATTTGCACAAACTCATGCCTTGTATGCACCCCAATACTCATTTTTGCAATGGGTCACGTGCTGCAACGAAAGGACGCAAAACCACCCGAAACTTGAGTTTCGGACCTCAAGTAGTGGATTGGTAATGTTTATTATGAAAAAAGAAGAAATGGCTCCGATGACACAAACTCATGCCTTGTATGAATCCCGATACCCGTTTTCACAGTGGGTCACATGCGGCAACGAAATCGCTTGAAACCACTCCAAACATGAGTTTTGACCTAAAGTGGTGGATTGGGCTTGTTTGATGTGAAAAAACAAGAAATGGTTCTACTTGCACAAACTCATGCCTTTTATGCACCCTGATACCCATTTTCGCAATGGGTCACAAGCGGCAACGAGATGGCGCAAAACCACCCCAAACATGAGTTTTGAACCTAAAGTTGTGGATTCGGCATGTTCATTGTGAAAAAATAAAAATGGTTCTACTTGCACAAACTCATACCTTGTATGCACCCCGATACTTGTTTTAGCAATGGGTCACGTGCGGCAACGAAACGGTGCAAAACCACCCCAAACATGTGTTTTGGGCCTAAAGTTGTGGATTTGGCATGTTCGTTGCCAAAAAAGAAGGAATGGTTCCGATGACACAAACTAATGCTTTGTATGCACCCGGATACCCGTTTTTACAACGGGACACATGCGGCAACGAAATGCCGCGAAACACACCAAACATGAATTTTGTACCTAAAGTTGTGGATTCGGCATGTTTGTTGCAAAAAAAAGAAGAAACGGTTCCATTTGCACAAACTAATGCCTTGTATGCACCCCAATACCCATTTTTGCAATGGGTCACGTGCCGCAACGAAATGACGCAAAACCACCGCAAACATGAGTTTTGGACCTAAAGTAGTGGATTGGGAATGTTTATTATCAAAAAAGAAGAAATGGTTCCGGTGACACAAACTCATGCCTTGTATGCATCCCAATACCCGTTTTCACAGTGGGTCACGTGCGGCAACGAAATCGATTGAAACCACTCCAAAGATGAGTTTTGACCTAAAGTGGTGTATTGGGCTTGTTTGTTGTGAAAAAACAAGAAAAGGTTCTACTTGCACAAACTCATGCCTTGTAAGCACCCGACACCCATTTTCGCAATGGGTCAGATGCGGCAACGAAATGGCGCAAAACCACCCCAAACATGAGTTTTGGACCTAAAGTGGTGGAATGTGCATGTTCGTTGCGAAAAAAGAAGGAATGGTTCTAGTTGCACAAACTCATGCCATGTATGCACCATGATACCCATTTTCCCAATGGGTCACATGCGGCAACGAGATGGCGCAAAACCACCCCTAACATGAGTTTTGGACCTAAAGTTGTGGATTGGGCAAGTTCGTTGCGAAAAAAGAAGAAATGGTTCTGGTTGCACAAGCTCATGCCTTGTGTGCACCCCGATACCTGTTTTAGCAATGGGTCACGTGCGGCAATGAAATGGCGCAAAACCACCCTAAACATGAGTTTTGGACCTAAAGCTGTGGATTGGCAAGTTCGTTGCGAAAAAAGAAGAAAATGGTTCTGCTTGCACAAACGCATACCTTGGATGCATCCTGATACTTGTTCTAGCAATGGGACACGTGCGGCAACGAAATGGTGCAAACCCACCCCAAACTTGAGTTTTGGACCTAAGTTGTGGATTGGGCATGTTCATTGCAAAAAGAAGAAGGAATGGTTCCGATGACGCAAACTAGTGCTTTGTATGCACGCCGATACCCCTTTTTGCAATGGGTCACGTGAGGCAATGAAATGGTGCGAAACGACTCCAAGCATGAGTTTTGGACAAAAAGTAGTGGATTGGGCATGTTCGTTGCGAAAAAAGCAGAAATGGTTCCAGTCACACAAACTCATCCATTGTATGCACCCCGATACCTGTTTTCAAAAGGGGTCACGTGCTGCAACGAAATGGCGCAAAACAACCCCAAACACAAGTTTTGGACCTAAAGTAGTGGATTGGGCATGTTCCTTGCGAAAACCGAAGCAATGGTTCTAGTTGCACAAACTCATGCCTTGTATGCACCTCGATACCAGTTTTAGCAATGGGTCACGTCCGGCAATGAAATGGTGTAAAACGACCCCAAACATGAGTTTTCGACCGAAAGTAGTGGATTGGGTATGTTCGTTGCAAAAAAAAAGAAGAAATGGTTCCATTTGCACAAACTCATGCCTTGTATGCACCCCAATACTCATTTTTACAATGGGTCACGTGCTGCAACGAAAGGACGCAAAACCACCCCAAACTTGAGTTTCGGACCTAAAGTAGTGGATTGGGAATGTTTATTATGAAAAAAGAAGAAATTGTTCCGATGACACAAACTCATGCCTTGTATGAATCCCGATACTCGTTTTCACAGTGCGTCACGTGTGGCAACGAAATCGCTTGAAACCACTCCAAACATGAATTTTGACCTAAAGTGGTGGATTGGGCTTGTTTGTTGTGAAAAAACAAGAAAAGGTTCTAATTGCACAAACTCATGCCATGTATGCACCCTGATACCCATTTTCGCAATGGGTCACAAGCGGCAACGAGATGGCGCAAAACCACCCCAAACATGAGTTTTGGACCTAAAGTTGTGGATCGGGCAAGTTCGTTGCGAAAAAAGAAGAAATGGTTCTAGTTGCACAAGCTCATGCCTTGAATGCACCCCGATACCCATTTTCGCAATGGGTCACGAGCTGCAACGAAATGACGCAAAACCACTCCAAACACGAGTTTTGGACCTAAAGTAGTGGGTTGGCATGTTCGTTGCGAAAAAAAGGAAAATGGTTCTACTTGCACAAACTCGTACCTTGTATGCCCCCCGACACTTGTTTTAGCAATGGGTCACGTGCGCCAACAAAACGGTGCAAAACCACTCCAAACATGTGTTTTGGGCCTAAAGTTGTGGATTTGGCATGTTCGTTGCCAAAAAAGAAGAAATGGTTCCGATGACACAAACTCATGCCTTGTATGCACCCTGATACTTGTTTTAGCAATGGGACACGTGCGGCAACGAAATGGTGCAAAACCACCCCAAACTTGAGTTTTGGACCTAAGTTGTGGATTGGGCATGTTCGTTGCAAAAAAAAAGAAGAAATGGTTCCGATGACGCAAACTAGTGCTTTGTATGCACCCCGATACCCCTTTTTGCAATGGGTCACGTGAGGCAACGAAATGGTGCGAAACCACTCCAAACATGAGTTTTGGACCAAAAGTAGTGGATTGGGCATGTTCGTTGCGAAAAAAGAAAAACAGTTCCAGTCACACAAACTCATCCGTTGTATGCACCCCGATTCCTGTTTTCACAATGGGTCCCATGCTGCAACGAAATGGCGCAACACCATCCCAAACACGAGTTTTGAACCTAAAGTAGTGGATTGGGCATGTTCGTTGCGAAAAAAGAAAAAATGGTTCTAGTTGCACAAACTCATGCCTTGCATGCACCTCGATACCAGTTTTAGCAATGATTCACGTGCGGCAATGAAATTGCGTAAAATCACCCCAAACATGAGTTTTGGACCTAAAGTAGTCGATTGGGCATGTTCGTTGTGAAAAAAGAAGAAATAGTTGTAGTTGCACAAGCTCATGCCTTGTATGCACCTTGATACCTGTTTTAGCAATGGGTCACGTGCGGCAACGAAATGGTCCAAAACCACCCAAAACATTAGTTTTGGACCTAAAGTAGTGGATTGGGCATGTTTGTAGCGAAAAAAGAAGAAATGGTTCTAGTTGCACAAAGTCATTCCTTGAATGCACCCCGATACGCATTTTCGTAATGGGTCACGAGCTGCAACGAAATGACGCAAAACAACTCCAAAGACGAGTCTTGATCCTAAAGTAGTGGATTGGCATGTTCATTGCGAAAAAAACAAAATGGTTCTACTTGCACAAACTCATACCTTGTATGCACCCCGATACTTGTTTTAGCAATGGGTCACGTGCGGCAACGAGATCGCTTGAAACCACTCCAAACATGAGTTTTGACCTAAAGTGGTGGATAGGGCTTGTTTGTTGTTAAAAAACAAGAAAAGGTTCTAGTTGCACAAACTCATGCCTTGTATGCACCCTGATACCCGTTTTCGCAGTGGGTCACATGCGGCAACGAGATGGCGCGAAACCACCCCAAACATGAGTTTTGGACCTAAAGTTGTGGATTGGGCAAGTTCGTTGAGAAAAAAACAAGAAATGCTTCTAGTTGCACAAGCTAATGCCTTGTATGCACCCCGATACCAGTTTTAGCAATGGGTCACGTGCGGTAACGAAATGGCGCAAAACCACCCCAAACATGAGTTTTGGACCTAAAGCAGTGGATTGGGCATGTTTGTAGCGAAAAAAGAAAAAATGGTTCCGGTTGCACATACTCATGCCCTGTATGCAACGCGATACCCATTTTTGAAATGGGTCACGTGCTGCAATGAGATGGCGCAAAACCACCCCAAACACGAGGTTTGGACCTCAAGTAGTGGATTGGCCATATTTGTGGTGAAAAAAGAAGAAATGCTTCTAGTTGCACAAGCTCATGCCTTGTATGCACCCCGATACCTGTTTTAGCAATGGGTCACGTGCGGCAACGAAATGGCGCAAAGCCACCCAAAACATGAGTTTTGGACCTAAACCAGTGGATTGGGCATGTTTTTAGCGAAAAAAGAAAAAATGGTTCTAGTTGCACATACTCATGCCTTGTATGCACCGCGATACCCATTTTCGAAATGGGTCACGTGCTGCAACGAAATTGCGCAAAACCACTCCAAACACGAGTTTTTGACCCAAAGTAGTGGATTGGCATGTTCGTTGCGAAAATGGATGAAAATGGTTCTACTTGCACAAACTCATACATTGTATGCACCCTGATACTTGTTTTTGCAATGGGACACGTGCGGCATCGAAATGGTGCAAAACCACCCCAAACTAGAGTTTTGGACCGAAGTTGTGGTTGGGCCTGTTCGTTGCAAAAAGAAGAAGAAATGGTTCCTATGACGCAAACTAATGCTTTGTATGCACCCGTGATACCCCTTTTTGCAATGGGTCATGTGAGGCAACGAAATGGTGCGAAAGCACTCCAAACATGAGTTTTGGACCAAAAGTAGTGGATTGGGCATGCTTGTTGTGAAAAAACGAAAAATGGTTCCAGTCGTACAAACTCATCCGTTGTATGTACCCCGATACCTATTTTCACAATGGGTCACGTGCTGCAACGAAATGGTGCAAAACCACCCCAAAGACGAGTTTTGGACCTAATGTAGTGGATTGGGCATGTTCCTTGCGAAAAAAGAAAAAATGCTTCTAGTTGCACAAGTTCATGCCTTGTGTGCACCCCGATACCTGTTTTAGCAATGGGTCACGTGCGGCAACGAAATGGCACAAAACCACCCCAAAAATGAGTTTTGGACCTAAAGTAGTGGATTGGGCATGTTCGTTGCAAAAAAAAGAAGAAATGGTTCTAGTTGCACAAACTCATGACTTGTATGCACCACAATTCCTGTTTTCGCAATGGGCCACGTGCGGTGATGAAATCGTGTAAAACTACCCCAAACATGAGTTTTGGACCTAAAGTAGTGGATTGGCCTGTTCGTTGCGAAAAAAGAAGAAAATGGTTCTACTTCCACCCTAAACATGAGTTTTGGACCTGAAGTAGTGGATTGGGCATATTCGTTGTGAAAAAAGAAGAAATGGTTTCGATGACACAAACTCATGCCTTGTATGCATCCCGATACCCGTATCACTGTGGATCACGTGCGGCAACGAAATCGTTTGAAACCACTCCAAACATAAGTTTTGACCTAAAGTGGTGGATTGGGCTTGTTTGTTGTGAAAAAACAAGAAAAGGTTCTAGTTGCAAAAACTCAAGCCTTGTATGCACCCTGATACCCATTTTCGCAATGAGTCACATGCGGCAAAGAGATAGCGCAAAACCACCCCAAACATGAGTTTTGGACCTAAAGTAGTGGATTGGGCAAGTTCGTTGAGAAAAAAGAAGAAATGCTTCTAGTTGCACAAGCTCATGCCTTGGATGCACCCCGATAACTGTTTTAGCAATGGGTCATGTGCGGCAACGAAATGGCACAAAACTACCCCAAACATGAGTTTTGGACCTAAAGCAGTGGATTGGGCATGTTTGTAGTGAAAAAAGAAGAAATGGTTCTAGTTGCACATACTCATCCATTGTATGCACCCTGAAACCCATTTTCGCAATGCGTCACGAGCTGCAACGAAATGGCGTAAAACCACTCCAAACACGAGTTTTGGACCTAAAGTAGTGGATTGGCATATTCGTTGTGAAAAAAGAAGAAAATGGTTCTACTTGCACAAACTCATAGCATGTATGCACCCCAATACTTGTTCTAGCAATGGGTCACGTGCGGCAACGAAATGGTGCAAAACCACCCCAAACATGAGTTTTGGACCTAAAGTTGTGGATTGGGCATGTTCGTTGCAAAAAAAGAAGAAATGGTTCCGATGACGCAAACTAATGATTTGTATGCACACCGATACCCCTTTTTGCAATGGGTCACGTGAGGCAATGAAATGGTGCAAAACCACTCCAAACATGAGTTTTGGAATTAAGTAGTGGATTGGGCATGTTCGTTGTGAAAAAAGAAGAAATGCTTCTAGTTGCACAAACTCATGCCTTGTATGCACCTCGATACCTGTTTCAGCAATGGGTCACGTGCGGCAATGAAATGGCGCAAAACCAGAACAAACATGAGTTTTCGACCCTACGTAGAGGATTGTGAATGTTCGTTGCGAAAAAAGAAAAAAAAAGACGGAATGGTCCAAGTTGCACAAACTTATGCCTTGTATGCACCCAGATACCAGTTTTAGCAATGGGTCACGTGTGACAACGAAATTGGACAAAACTTGCACAAACATGAGTTTTCGACCTAAAGTAGTGGATTGGACATGTTCGTTGCGAAACAAGAAGAAATGGTTCCGATGACACAAACCAATGCTTTGTATGCACCACGATATTTGTTTTTACATTGGGTGTCGTGCGGCTACAAAATGGCGCGAAACTACTCCAAACACAAGTTTCGGACCAAAAGTAGTGGATTGGGCATGTTCGTTGCGAAAAAAATAGAAAATGATTCTACTTGCACAAACTCATACCTTGTATGCACCTTGATACTTGTCTTAGCAATGGCACACTTGCGGCAACGAAATGGTGCAAAACCACCCCAAACTTGAGTTTTGGACCTAAGTTGTGGATTGGGCATGTTCGTTGCAAAAAAAAAAAAAAAGAAATGGTTCCGATGACGCAAACTAATGCTTTGTATGCACCCCCGATACCCCTTTTTGCAATGGGTCACGTGAGGTACCGAAAAGGTGCGAAAGCCCTCCAAACATGAGTTTTGGATCAAAAGTAGTGGATTGGGCATGTTTGTTGTGAAAAAAGCAAAGATGGTTGCAGTCGCACAAACTCATCCGTTGTATGCACCCCGATACCTGTTTTCACAACGGGTCACGTGCTGCAACGAAATGGCACAGAACCACCCCAAAGACGATGTTTGGATCTAAAGTAGTGGATTGGGCATGTTCCTTGTGAAAAAAGAAGAAATGGTTCTAGTTGCACAAACTCATGCCTTGTATGCACCTCGATGCCTTGGCATGTTCGTTGCCAAAAAAGATGAAATGGTTCTGATGACACAAACTAATGCTTTGTATGCACCTAGATACCCGTTTTTGCAATGGGTCAAATGTGGCAACGAAATGCGCGAATCCACACCAAATATGAGTTTTGGACCTAACATAGTGGATTGGGCATGTTCATTGCAAAAAAAGAAGAAATGGCTACAGTTGCACAAACCCATGCCTTGTATGCAGCCTGATACCCGTATTCGCAATTGGTCATGTGCTGCAACGAAATGACGCAAAACCACCACTAACATGAGTTTTGGACCTAAAGTAGTGGATTGGGCATGTTTGTTGCGAAAAAAGAAGAAATGGTTCCATTTGCACAAACTCTTGCCATGTATGCACCCCGATACCCGTTATTGGTATGGTTCCATGAGTTTTGGACCTACAGTAGTCGATTGGCTATGTTCGTTGTGAAAAAAGATGAAATTGTTTCAATGACACAAACTCATGCCTTGTATGCACCCTGATACCCGTTTTCACAGTGGGTCAAGTGCGGCAACGAAATTGCTTGAAACCACTCCAAATATGTGTTTTGACCTAAAGTGGTGGATTGGGCTTGTTTGTTGTGAAACAAGAAGAAAAGGTTCTAGTTGCACAAACTCATGCCTTGTATGCACACTGATACCCATTTTCGCAATGGGTCAGATGCGGCAACAAAATGGCGCAAAACCATCCCAAACATTAGTTTTTGACCTAAATAGGTGGATTGTGTATGTTCATTGCCAAAAAAGAAAAATGGTTCTGGTTGCACAAACTCATGCCTTGTATGCACCCCGATACCCATTTTCGCAATGGGTCATGAGCTGCAACGAAATGGTGCAAAACCACTCCAAACACGAGTCTTGGACCTAAGGTATTGGATTGGCATGTTCGTTGCGAAAAAAAAGGAAAATGGTTCTACTTGCACAAACTCGTACCTTGTATGCCCCCCGACACTTGTTTTAGCAATGGGTCACGAGCGGCAACGAAACGGTGCAAAACCACCGCAAACATAAGTTTTGGGCCTAAAGTTGTCGATTGGGCATGTTCGTTGCCAAAAAAAGAAGAAATGGTTCCGATGACACAAACTAAAGCTTTGTATGCACCCGGATACCCGTTTTTGCAATGGGACACGTGCGGCAACGAAATGGCGCGAACAACTCCAAACATGAGTTTTGGACCTAAAGTTGTGGATTGGGCATGTTCGTTGCCAAAAAAAGAAGAAATGGATCCGATGACACAAACTAATGCTTTGTATGCACCCAGATACCCATTTTTGCAATGGGACACGTGCGGCAACGAAATGGCGCGAACAACTCCAACCACGAGTTTTGGACCTAAAGTGGTGGATTGGGCATGTTCGTTGCAAAAAAAGAAGAAATGGTTCCATTTGCACAAACTCATGCCTCGTATGCACCCCGATACCCATTTTCGCAACGGGTCACGAGCTGCAACGAAATGGCGCAAAACCACTCCAAACACGAGTTTTGCACCTGAAGTAGTGGATTGGCATGTTCGTTGCGAAAAAAGAAGAAAATTGTTCTAGTTGCACAAACTCATACCTTGTATGCACCCCGATACTTGTTTTTGCACTGGGTCACGTCCAGCAACGAAACGGGGCAAAACCACCCCAAACATGTGTTTTGGGCCTAAAGTTGTGGAATCGGCTTGTTCGTTGTCAAGAAAGATGAAATGGTTCCGATGACACAAACTAATGCTTTGTATGCACCGAGATACCTGTTTTTGCAATGGGTCACATGCGGCAACGAAATGGCGCGAAACCACACCAAACATGAGTTTCGGACCTAAAGTGGAGGATTGGGCTTCTTTGTTGTTAAAAAACAAGAAAAGGTTCTAGTTGCACAAGCTCATGCCTTGTATGCACCCCGATACGCGTTTTTGGAATGGGTCACGTGCTGCAACGAAATGACGCAAAACCACCCCAAAATGAGTTTTGGACCTAAAGCAGTGGATTGGGCATGTTTGTTGCGAAAAAAGAAAAAATGGTTTCAGTTACACATACTCATGCCTTGTATGCACCCCGATACCCATTTTCGAAATGGGTCACGTGCTGCAACGAAATGGCACAAAACCACTCCAAACACGAGTTTTCGACCTAAAGTAGTGGATTGGCATGTTCGTTGAGAAAAAGGAAGAAAATGGTTCTACTTGCACAAAATCAAACGTTGTATGCACCCTGATACTTGTTTGAGCAATTGGACATGTGCGGCAACGAAATGGTGCAAAACCACCCCCAAACTTGAGTTTTGGAACTAAGTTGTGGATTGCGCATGTTCGTTGCAAAAAAAAGAAGAAATGGTTCCGATGACGCAAACTAGTGCTTTGTATGCACCCAGATACCCCTTTTTGCAATGGTTCTCATGAGGCAACGAAATGGTGTGAAACCACACCAAATATGAGTTTTGGACCAAAAGTAGTGGATTGGGCATGTTCGTTGCGAAAAAAGCAAAAATGGTTCCAGTCGTACAAACTCATCCGTTGTATGCACCCCCGATACCTGTTTCCACAATGGGTCATGTGCTGCAATGAAATGGCGCAACACCACCCCAAACAGGACTTTTGGACCTAAAGTAGTGGATTGGGCATGTTCATTGCGAAAAAAGAAGAAATGGTTCTAGTTGCACAAGCTCATGCCTTGTATGCGCCCCCGATACCTGTTTTAGCAATGGGTCACGTGCGGCAACGAAATGGTGCCAAACCATACCAAACATGAGTTTTGGACCTAAAGCTGTGGATTGGGCATGTTTGTAGCGAAAAAAGAAGAAATGGTTCCAGTTGCACAAACTCATGCCTTGTAAGCACCCGGATACCTGTTTTTGCAATGGGTCACATGTGGCAATGAAATGGCGCGAAACCACACCAAACATGACTTTTGGAACTAAAGTAGTGGATTGGGGATGTTCGTTGAAAAAAAGAAGTAATGGTTAAAGTTGCACAAACACATGCCTTGTATGCACCCTGATACCCGTATTCGCAATGGGTCACGTGCTGCAACGAAATGACGCAAAACCACTACAAACATGAGTTTTGGACCAAAACTAGCGGATTGGGCATGTTCGTTGTGAAAATAGAAGAAATGGTTCCATTTGCACAAACTCATGCCTTGTGTGCACCCCGATACCCGTTTTTATAATGGGCCACGTGCTGCAACGAAATGACGCAAAACCACCCCAAACATGAGTTTTGGACCTAAAGTAGTGGATTGGGCATGTTCGTTGTGAAAAAATAAGAAATGGTTCCAGTTGCACAAACTCATGCCTTGTAAGCACCCTGATACCTATTCTAGCAATGGGTCACGTGCTGCAATGAAATGGTGCAAAACCAGCCCAAACATTAGTTTTGGACCTGCATGTTTGTAGTGAAAAAAGAAGAAATGGTTCCAGTTGCACAAACACATGCCTTGTAAACACCCTGAAACACATTTTCGCAATGGGTCACGAGCTAAAATGAAATGGCGCAAAACCACTCCAAACACGAGTTTTGCACCTAAAGTAGTGGATTGGCATGTTCGTTGCAAAAAATAGAAGAAAATGGTTCTACTTTCACAAACTCATACCTTGTATGTACCCCGATACTTGTTTTAGCAATGTGTCACGTGCGGCAATGAAACGATGCAAAAAACCACTGCAAACATGAGTTTCGGGCCTAAACTTGTGGATTGGGCATGTTCGTTGCCAAAAAAGAAGAAATGGTTCCGATGACACTAACTAATGCTTTGTATGCACCTGGATAACCGTTTTTGCAATGGGTCACGTGCGGCAACGTAATGGCGCAAAACCACTCCATACATGAGTTTTGGACCTAAAGTAATGGATTGGGAATGTTCAATGCAAAAAAAGAAGAAATGGTCACGTGCTGCAACGAAATGACGCAAAGCCACCCCAAACTTGAGTTTTGGACCTAAAGTAGTGGATTGGGCATGCTCGTCGTGAAAAAAGAAGAAATGGTTCCATTTACACCAACACATGCCTTGTGTGCAGCCCGATACCCATTTTTGCAATGGGTCACGTGCTGCGACGAAATGACGCAAAACCACCCCAAACATAAGTTTTGGACCAAAACTAGTAGATTAGGCATGTTTGTTGTGAAAAAAGTAGAAATGGTTCCGATGACACAAACTCATGCCTTGTATGCCAAGCTCACGTGTTGGATTGGGATTGTTTGTTGAGAAACAAGAAGAAAAAGTTCTGGTTGCCCAAACTCATGCCTTGTATGCACCCTGATACCCGTTTTCGCAATGGGCACATGCGGCAACAAAATGGTGCAAAACCACGCCAAACATGAGTTTTGGACCTAAAGTATTGGATTGGGCATGTTCGTTGCGAACAAAGAAAAAATAGTTCTAGTTGCACAAGCTCATGCCTTATATGAACCCCGATACCAGTTTTATCAATGGGTCATGTGCGGCAACGAAATGGCGCAAAACCACCCAAAACATTTGTTTTGGACCAAAAGTAGCGGATTGGGCATGTTTGTAGCGAAAAAAGAACAAATGGTTCCAGTTGCACAAACACATGCCTTGTAAACACCCTGAAACACATTTTCGCAATGGGTCACGAGCTAAAATGAAATGGCGCAAAACCACTCCAAACACGAGTTTTGCACCTAAAGTAGTGGATTGGCATGTTCGTTGCAAAAAATAGAAGAAAATGGTTCTACTTTCACAAACTCATACCTTGTATGTACCCCGATACTTGTTTTAGCAATGTGTCACGTGCGGCAATGAAACGATGCAAAAAACCACTGCAAACATGAGTTTCGGGCCTAAACTTGTGGATTGGGCATGTTCGTTGCCAAAAAAGAAGAAATGGTTCCGATGACACTAACTAATGCTTTGTATGCACCTGGATAACCGTTTTTGCAATGGGTCACGTGCGGCAACGTAATGGCGCAAAACCACTCCATACATGAGTTTTGGACCTAAAGTAATGGATTGGGAATGTTCAATGCAAAAAAAGAAGAAATGGTCACGTGCTGCAACGAAATGACGCAAAGCCACCCCAAACTTGAGTTTTGGACCTAAAGTAGTGGATTGGGCATGCTCGTCGTGAAAAAAGAAGAAATGGTTCCATTTACACCAACACATGCCTTGTGTGCAGCCCGATACCCATTTTTGCAATGGGTCACGTGCTGCGACGAAATGACGCAAAACCACCCCAAACATAAGTTTTGGACCAAAACTAGTAGATTAGGCATGTTTGTTGTGAAAAAAGTAGAAATGGTTCCGATGACACAAACTCATGCCTTGTATGCCAAGCTCACGTGTTGGATTGGGATTGTTTGTTGAGAAACAAGAAGAAAAAGTTCTGGTTGCCCAAACTCATGCCTTGTATGCACCCTGATACCCGTTTTCGCAATGGGCACATGCGGCAACAAAATGGTGCAAAACCACGCCAAACATGAGTTTTGGACCTAAAGTATTGGATTGGGCATGTTCGTTGCGAACAAAGAAAAAATAGTTCTAGTTGCACAAGCTCATGCCTTATATGAACCCCGATACCAGTTTTATCAATGGGTCATGTGCGGCAACGAAATGGCGCAAAACCACCCAAAACATTTGTTTTGGACCAAAAGTAGCGGATTGGGCATGTTTGTAGCGAAAAAAGAACAAATGGTTCCAGTTGCACAAACACATGCCTTGTAAACACCCTGAAACACATTTTCGCAATGGGTCACGAGCTAAAATGAAATGGCGCAAAACCACTCCAAACACGAGTTTTGCACCTAAAGTAGTGGATTGGCATGTTCGTTGCAAAAAATAGAAGAAAA
Organism: Paspalum vaginatum; assembly: GCA_030272315.1. Lineage (NCBI taxonomy): Eukaryota > Viridiplantae > Streptophyta > Magnoliopsida > Poales > Poaceae > Paspalum > Paspalum vaginatum. Next base: position 22,067,586 of record CM059019.1, on the reverse strand, counting down.
TGGTTCTACTTTCACAAACTCATACCTTGTATGTACCCCGATACTTGTTTTAGCAATGTGTCACGTGCGGCAATGAAACGATGCAAAAAACCACTGCAAACATGAGTTTCAGGGCCTAAACTTGTGGATTGGGCATGTTCGTTGCCAAAAAAGAAGAAATGGTTCCGATGACACTAACTAATGCTTTGTATGCACCTGGATAACCGTTTTTGCAATGGGTCACGTGCGGCAACGTAATGGCGCAAAACCACTCCATACATGAGTTTTGGACCTAAAGTAATGGATTGGGAATGTTCAATGCAAAAAAAGAAGAAATGGTCACGTGCTGCAACGAAATGACGCAAAGCCACCCCAAACTTGAGTTTTGGACCTAAAGTAGTGGATTGGGCATGCTCGTCGTGAAAAAAGAAGAAATGGTTCCATTTACACCAACACATGCCTTGTGTGCAGCCCGATACCCATTTTTGCAATGGGTCACGTGCTGCGACGAAATGACGCAAAACCACCCCAAACATAAGTTTTGGACCAAAACTAGTAGATTAGGCATGTTTGTTGTGAAAAAAGTAGAAATGGTTCCGATGACACAAACTCATGCCTTGTATGCCAAGCTCACGTGTTGGATTGGGATTGTTTGTTGAGAAACAAGAAGAAAAAGTTCTGGTTGCCCAAACTCATGCCTTGTATGCACCCTGATACCCGTTTTCGCAATGGGCACATGCGGCAACAAAATGGTGCAAAACCACGCCAAACATGAGTTTTGGACCTAAAGTATTGGATTGGGCATGTTCGTTGCGAACAAAGAAAAAATAGTTCTAGTTGCACAAGCTCATGCCTTATATGAACCCCGATACCAGTTTTATCAATGGGTCATGTGCGGCAACGAAATGGCGCAAAACCACCCAAAACATTTGTTTTGGACCAAAAGTAGCGGATTGGGCATGTTTGTAGCGAAAAAAGAACAAATGGTTCCAGTTGCACAAACTCATGCCTTGAATGCACCCCGATACCCATTTTCGTAATGGGTCACGAGCTGCAACGAAATGGCGCAAAACCACTCCAAACACGAGTTTTGGAGCTAAAGTAGTGGATTGGCATGTTCGTTGCAAAAAAAAAGGAAAATGGTTCTACTTGCTCAAACTCGTACCCTGTATGCCCCGTGATACTTGTTTTAGAAATGGGTCACATGCGGCAACGAAACGGTGCAAAACCACCTCAAACATGAGTTTTGGGCCTAAAGTTGTGGATTGGGCATATTCGTTGCCAAAAAACAAGAAAAGGTTCGGATGACTCAAACTAATGCTTTGTATGCACCCGGATACCCGTTTTTTCAATGGGACACGAAATGGCGCGAACCACTCCAAACATGAGTTTTGAACCTAAAGTAGTGCATTGGCATGTTCATTGCGAAAAAAAAAGAAAATGGTTCTACTTGCACAAACTCATACCTTTTATGCACCTAGATACTTCTTTAGCAATGGGACACGTGCGGCAACGAAATGGTCTAAAACCTCCCCAAACTTGAGTTTTGGACCAAAGTTGTGGATTGGGCTTGTTCGTTAAAAAAAAAGAAATGGTTCCGATGACGCAAACTAGTGCTTTGTATGCACCTCGATACCCCTTCTTGCAATGGGTCACATGAGGCAACGAAATGGTGCGAAACCACTCCAAACTTGAGTTTTGGACCAAAAGTAGTGGATTGGGCATGTTCGTTGCGAAAAAATCAAAAATGGTTCCATTCGCACAAACTCATTCGTTGTATGGACCCCGATACCGGTTTCACAATGGGTCACGAGCTGCAACGAAATGGCGCAAAACCACCCCAAACACGAGTTTTGGACCTAAAGTAGTGGATTGGGCAAGTTCCTAGCGAAAAAACAAGAAATGGTTCTTGTTGCACCAACTCATGCCTTGTATGCACCTCGATAGCAGTTTTAGCAAGGGGTCACGTGCGGCAATGAAATGGCGTAAAACCACCCCAAACATGAGTTTTGGACCTAAAGTAGTAGATTGGGCATGTTCGTTGCAAAAAAAGAAGAAATAGTTCTAGTTGCACAAGCTCATGCCTTGTATGCACCTCGATACCTATTTTAGCAATGGGTCACGTGCAGCAACAAAATGGTGCAAAACCACCCAAAACATTAGTTTTGGACCTAAAGTAGTGGATTGGGAATGTTTGTAGCGAAAAAAGAAGAAATGTTTCCAGTTGCTCAAACTCATGCCTTGAAGCACCCCCTGTACCCATTTTTGCAATGGGTCACGAGCTGCAACGAAATGGCGCAAAACCACTCCAAACATGAGTCTTGATCCTAAAGTAGAGGATTGGCATGTTCATTGCGAAAAAAAGAAAATGGCTCTACTTGCACAAACTCATACCTTGTATGCACCTCGATACTTGTTTTAGCAATGGGTTACGTGCGGCAATGAAACGGTGCAAAACCACCCCAAACATGAGTTTTGGGCCTATAGTTATGGATTTGGCATGTTCGTTGCCAAAAAAGAAGAAATGGCTCCATTTTGCACAAACTCATGCCTTGTATGCACCCCAATACCCGTTTTTGCAATGGGTCACGTGCTGCAACGAAATGACGTAAGACCACCCGAAACATGAGTTTCGAACCGAAACTAGTGGATTAGGAATGTTCGTTGTGAGAAAAGAAGAAATGGTTCCGATGACACAAACTCATGCCTTGTATGCATCCCGATAATCGTTTTCACAGTGGGTCACGTGCGGCAACGAAATCGCTCGAAACCACTCCAAACATTAGTTTTGACCTAAAGTGGTGGATTGGGCTTGTTTGTTGTGAAAAAACAAGAAAAGGTTCTAGTTGCACAAACTCATGCCTTGTATGCACCCTGATACCCACTTTCGCAATGGGTCACATGCGGCAACGAGATGGCGCAGAACAAACCAAACATGAATTTTGGACCTAAAGTTGTGGATTGGGCAAGTTCGTTGCGAAAAAAGAAGAAATGGTTCTAGTTGCACAAGCTCATGCCTTGTATGCACCCCGATACATGTTTTAGCAATGGGTCACGTGCGGAAATGAAATGGCGCAAAACCACCTCAAACATGAGTTTTGGACTTAAAGCAGTGGATTGTACATGTTTGTTGTGAAAAAAGAAGAAATGATTCCAGTTGCACATACTCATGCCTTGTATGCACCCTGAAACCCATTTTCGCAATGGGTCACGAGCTGCAACGAAATGGCGCAAAACCACTCCAAACACGAGTTTTGGACATAAAGTAGTGGATTGGCATGTTCGTTGTGAAAAAAGAAGAAAATGTTTCTACTTGCACAAACTCATACCTTGTATGCACCCCAATACTTTGTTTTAGCAATGGGTGACGCGTGGCAATGAAATGGTGCAAAATCACCCCAAACATGAGTTTTGGACCTAAAGTTGTGGGTTGGGCATGTTTGTTGCAAAAAAAAGGAAGAAATGGTTCCGATGACGCAAACTAATGCTTTGTATGCACACCGATACCCCTTTTGCAATGGGTGATGTGAGGCAACGAAATGGTGCGAAACCACTCCAAACATGAGTTTCGGAATTTAGTAGTGGATTGGGCATGTTCGTTGTGAAAAAACAAAAAATGGTTCTTGTTGCATAAACTCATGCCTTGTATGCACCTCGATACCTGATTTAGCAATGGGTCACGTGCGGCAACGAAATGGCGCAAAAGTAGCCCAAACATGAGTTTTCAACCTTACGTAGTGGATTGGGCATGTTCGTTGCGAAAAAGAAAAAAGAAGAAATGGTCCTAGTTGCACAAACTCATGCCTTGTATGCACACCGATACCTGTTTTAGCAATGGGTCCCGTGCGGCAAAGAAATGGCGCAAAACTAGCCCAATCATGAGTTTTCGACCTAAAGTAGTGGATTGGACATGTTCGTTGCGAAACAAGAAGAAATGGTTCCGATGACACAAACTAATGATTTGTATGCACCACGATATCTGTTTTTACATTGGGTTTCGTGGCAACAAAATGGCGTGAAACCACTCCAAACACAAGTTTTGGACCAGAAGTAGTGGATTGGGCATGTTTGTTGTGAAAAAAGAAGAAAAATGGTTCTACTTGCCAAAACTCATACCTTGTATGCACCCTGATACTTGTTTTACCAATGGGACACGTTTGGCAACGAAATGTTGCAAAACTACCCCAAACTTGAGTTTTGGACCTAAGTTGTGGATTGGGCATGTTCGTTGTAAAAAAAAAGAAATCGTTCCGATGACGCAAACAAATGCTTTGTATGCACCCCGATACCCCTTTTTGCAATGGGTCACGCGAGGCAACGAAATGGTGCGAAAGCACTCCAAACAAGAGGTTTGGACCAAAAGTAGTGGATTGGGCATGTTTGTTGTGAAAAAAGCAAAAATGGTTCCAGTCGCACAAACTTATCCGTTGTATGCACTCCGAAACCTATTTTCACAACGGGTCACGTGCTGCAATGAAGTGGCGCAAAACCACCCCAAAGACAAGTTTTGGACCTAAAGTAGTGGATTGGGCATGTTCCTTGCGAAAAAAGAAGAAATGGTTCTATTTGCACAAACTCATGCCTTGTATGCAATTCCATACCAGTTTTAGCAATGGGCCACGTGCGGCAATGAAATGGCGCGAAACCACCCCAAACATGAGTTTTGGACCAAAAGTAGTGGTTTGGGTATGTTCGTTGCGAAAAAAGAAGAAATGGTTCTAGTTGTACAAGCTCATGCCTTGTATGCAACCCGATACATATTTTAGCAATGGGTCACGTGTAGCAACAAAATGGCGTAAAACCACCCCAAACATTAGTTTTGGACCTAAAGTAGTGGATTGGGCATGTTTGTAGCGAAAAAAGAAGAAATGGTTCCAGTTGCACAAACTCATGCCTTGAATGCACCCCGATACCCATTTACGCAATGGGTCACGACCTGCAACGAAATGGCGCAAAACCACTCCAAACACGAGTCTTGATCGTAAAGTAGTGGATTGGCATGTTCATTGTGAAAAAAAGAAAATGGTTCTACTTGCACAAACTCATACCTTGTATGCACCCCGATACTTGTTTTAGCAATGGGTCACGTCCGGCAACGAAACGGTGCAAAACCACCCCAAACAAGAGTTTTGGACCTAAAGTTGTGGAATCGGCATGTTCGTTGCCAAAAAAGATGAAATGGTTCCGATGACAAAAACAAATGTTTTGTATGCACCCAGATACCTGTTTTTGCAATGGGTCACATGCAGCAATGAAATGGCTTGAAAGCACACCAAACAGGAGTTTTGGACCTAATGTAGTGAATTGGGCATATTCGTTGCAAAAAAAGAAGAAATGGTTACAGTTGCACAAACCCAAGCCTTGTATGCACCCTGATACCCGTATTCGCAATGGGTCACGTGCTGCAACGAAATGACGCAAAACAACCACAAACATGAGTTTTGGACCTAAGTAGTGGTTTGGGCATGTTCGTTGCGAAAAAACAAGAAATGGTTCCATTTGCCCAAACTCAAGCCTTGTATGCACCCCGATACCCGTTTTTATAATGTGTCACGTGCTGCAATGAAATGACACAAAACCACCCCCAAACTTCAGTTTTGGACCCAAAGTAGTGGATTGCGCATGTTCGTTGTGAAAAAAGAAGAAATGGTTCCGATGACACAAACTCATGCCTTGTATGCACCCTGATACCCGTTTTCGCCGTGGGTCACGTGCGGCAACGAAATCGCATGAAACCATTCCAAATATGAGTTTTGACCTAAAGTGGTGGATTGGGCTTGTTTGTTGTGAAAAAAGAAGAAAAGGTTCTAGTTGCACAAACTCATGCCTTGTATGCACCCAGATACCAATTTCGCAATGGGTCACATGCGGCAACGAAATGGCGCAAAACCACCCCAAACATGAGTTTTGGACCTAAAGTGGTAGATTGGGCATGTTCGTTGTGAAAAAAGAAGAAATGGTTCGAGTTGCACAAAGTCATGCGTTGTATGCACCCAGATACCTATTCTAGCAATGGGTCACATGCGGCAATAAAATGTCACAAAACCAACCCAAACATTATTTTTGGACCGGCATGTTTGTATGGAAAAAAGAAGAAATGGTTCCAGTTGCACAATCTCATGGCTTGTAAGCACCCCGAAACCCATTTTTGCAATGGGTCACAAGCTGCAAAGAAATGGCGCAAAACCATTCCAAACACGAGTTTTGCACCTACAGCAGTGAATTGGCATGTTCGTTGCAAAAAAAGAAGAAAATGGTTCTACTTTCACAAACTCATACCTTGTATGCACCCCGATACTTGTTTTAGCAATGGGTCACGTGCGGCAATGAAACGATGCAAAAACCACCCCAAACATGAGTTTCGGGCCTAAACTTGTGGATTGGGCATGTTCGTTGCCAAAAAAGAAGAAATAGTTCCAATGACACTAACTCATGCTTTGTATGCACATCGATACCTGTTTTAGCAATGGGTCACGTGCGGCAACGAAATGGTGCAAAACCACCCAAAACATTAGTTTTGGACCTAAAGTAGTGGATTGGGCATGTTTGTGGCGAAAAAAAGAAGAAATGGTTCGAGTTGCACAAACTCATGCCTTGAATGCACCCCGATACCCATTTTCGCAGTGGGTCACGAGCTGTAACGAAATGGCGCAAAACCACTCCAAACATGAGTCTTGATCCTAAAGTAGTGGATTGGCATGTTCATTGAGAAAAAAAGAAAATGGTTCTACTTGCACAAACTCATACCTTGTATGCACCCCAATACTTGTTTTAGCAATGGGTCACGTGCGGCAACGAAACGGTGGAAAACCAACCCAAACATGAGTTTTGTGCCTAAAGTTGTGGATTTGGCATGTTCGTTGCCAAAAAAGGAGAAATTGTTCCTATGACAGAAACTAAAGCTTTGTATGCACCCGGATACCCGTTTTTGCAATGGGAGACGTGCGGCAACGAAATGGCGCGAACCACTCCAAACATGAGTTTTGGATCTAAAGTAGTGGATTGGGCATGTTGGTTGCAAAAAAAGATGAAATGGTTCCATTTGCACAAACTCATGCCTTGTATGCACCCCCACACCCGTTTTTGCAATGGGTCACGTGTTGCAACAAAATGACGCAAAACCACTCCAAACATGAGTTTCGGACCTAAAGTAGTGGATTGGGAATGTTCGTTGTGAAAAAAAGAAAAAATGGTTCCGATCACACAAACTCATACCTTCTATGCATCCCGATACCCGTTTTCGCAGTGGGTCACGTGCGGCAACGAAATCGCTCGAAACCACACCAAACATGAGTTTTGACCTAAAGTGGTGGATTGGGCTTGTTTGTTGTGAAAAAACAAGAAAAGGTTCTAGTTGCACATACTCATGCCTTGTATGCACCCTGATAGCCACTTTCGCAATGGGTCACATGCGGCAACGAGATGGCACAGAACAAACCAAACATGAATTTTGAACATAAAGTTGTAGATTGGGCAAGTTCATTGCGAAAAAGAAGAAATGGGTCTAGTTGCACAAGCTCAAGCCTTGTACGCACCTCGATACCAGTTTTAGCAATGGGTCACGTGCGGCAAGGAAATGGCGCAAAACCACCCCAGACATGGGTTTTGGACCTCAAGTAGCGGATTGGACATGTCCGTTGCGAAAAAAGAAGAAATAGTACTAGTTGCACAAGCTCATGCTTTGTATGCACATCGATACCTGTTTTAGCAATGGGTCACGTGCGGCAACGAAATGGTGCAAAACCACTCAAAACATTAGTTTTGGACCTAAAGTAGTGGATTGGGCATGTTTGTAGCGAAAAAAGAAGAAATGGTTCCAGTTGCACAAACTCATGCCTTGAATGCACCCCGATACCCATTTTCGCAATGGGTCACGAGCTGCAACGAAATGGCGCCAAACCACCCCAAACACGAGTCTTGATCCTAAAGTTGTGGATTGGCATGTTCATTGCGAAAAAAAGAAAATGGTTCTACTTGCACAAACTCATACCTTGTGTGCACCCCGATACCTGTTTTAGCAATGGGTCACGTGCGGCAACAAAACGGTGGAAAACCAACCCAAACATGAGTTTTGTGCCTAAAGTTGTGGATTTGGCATGTTTGTTGCCAAAAAAGATGAAATGATTCCTATGACACAAACTAAAGCTTTCTATGCACCCGGATACCCATTTTTTCAATGGGACACGTGCGGCAACGAAATGGCGCGAACCACTCCAAACATGAGTTTTGGATCTAAAGTAGTGGATTGGGCATGTTGGTTGCAAAAAAAGATGAAATGGTTCCATTTGCACAAACTCATGCCTTGTATGCACCCAAATACCCATTTTAGCAATGGGTCACGTGCTGCAACAAAATGACACAAAACCACCCCAAACATGAGTTTTGGACCTAAAGTAGTGGATTGGGAATGTTCATTGTGAAAAAAGAAGAAATGGTTCTGATCACAAAAACTCATGCCTTGTAGGCATCCCGATACCCGTTTTCGCAGTGGGTCACGTGCGGCAACGAAATCGCTCGAAACCACTCCAAACATGAGTTTTCACCTAAAGTGGCGGATTGGGCTTGTTTGTTGTGAAAAAACAAGAAAAGGTTCTAGTTGCACAAACTTATGCCTTGTATGCACCCTAATACCCACTTTCGCAATGGGTCACATGCGGCAACGAGATGGCGCAAAACCAAACCAAACATGAATTTTGGACCTAAAGTTGTGGATTGGTTAAGTTCGTTGCGAAAAACGAAGAAATGGGTCTAGTTGCACAAGCTCATGCCTTGTATGCACCCCGATACCTATTTTAGCAATGGGTCACGTGTTGCAATGAAATGGCGCAAAACCACCCCAAACATCAGTTTCGGACCTAAAGCAGTGGATTGGGCATGTTTGTAGCGAAAAAAGAAGAAATGGTTCCAGTTGCACATACTCATGCCTTGTATGCACCACGAAACCAATTTTCGCAATGGGTTTCGAGCTACAACGAAATGGCGCAAAACCACTCCAAACATGAGTTTTGGACCTAAAGTAGTGGATTCGTATGTTCGTTGTGAAAAAAGAAGAAATGGTTCTACTTGCACAAACTCATACCTTGTATGCACCCCGATACTTGTTCTAGCAAAGGGACCTATGTTGTGGATTGGGCATGTTCGTTGCATAAAAAAGAAGAAATGGTTCCGATGAAGCAAACTAATGCTTTGTATGCACCCCGATACCCCTTTTGCAATGGGTCACGTGAGACAACGAAATGGTGCGAAAGCACTCCAAACATGAGTTTTGGACCAAAAGTAGTGGATTGGGCATGTTTGTTGTGAAAAAAGAAAAAATGGTTCCAGTCGCACAAACTCATCCGTTGTATGCACCCCGATACCTGTTTTCACAATGGGTCACGTGCGGCAATGAAATGGCGTAAAACCACCCCAAACATGAGCTTTGCACCTAAAGTAGTGCATTGGGCATTTTCGTTGTGAAAAAAGAAGAAATAGTTTGTGATACTCCGTATCTAAAGGCCATCTAAGTGCATTGGATGCATTCACAATTCTCTTTTAAAAATTTAATTCAAATTCAAATTTGAGGCCTTTTCAAAAATTTGGAGTTTTCCTGGGGCAAAAAATATGAAAGGGTAGTTTAAATTATGCCCTTTCACTTTTGTATTTGGACCCCTGGGGAAAATGGTAAAAATCTTGGGTTAAATCTGCAAAAGAGCAAAGTTTAAAAAAAACGGAAAGGGGAAATTCCCCGCGAGCCGGGTGGCAGCCCGCGGCCACGCGCCCGCTTGGCGAAGCCCAGCCGGGGGCGGCGGACCGCGTGGCGGCCAGCCCCCTCGCCGCCCGCGCCCCCTGTTAGGCGGTGTTGACAGGTGGGATTCTTCTCCGCCCTACTGAGCAGCGGGGGTAGCACTTCCGCTCGCCGCTCCCCGCCCGTGCCCCGCGCTGCCACTGCCCCGCTTCGCCCGCCGCCGTCGCCGTGTCCTCGCGCTCACGCCGGTGAGCGGTGCCTCCTCGCTTCCTCCTTTCCCTTCACGCCGAGCTTAGGGCCGGCCCGAGCTCGCAAGAGATCGGAGCCAAGCCACGGCGCCGAGGCCGCATTGGCCGCCGCCGCCGCGCGCGCGAACCCCTAGGGTTCCAGCGGATTCGCGTACCAAGCGCGCCGCGCCTGCGCGCACCCTGCGCGGGAGGTGGTTGACCCCTGCGGGCACCGCCGCCGCCGCGAGGCCGCCTCACCGTCGCGTTGCACCGGCGGGTGCCATGCCGCGGCGGCCGGTGTGCTACCAGTAGGGAAGAGAGAGGGGAAAGAGGGGGAAAGGGAAGGGAAAGAGAGGAGAAGCGCGCACCGCGCCCGAGGCCACCGTCGGCGATGTTCCGCGCCTTGTGGTCGCCGGCGCGGTTGACGCGCAGAGCGCGTCGCGCCAGCGGGGCACGCCAGGCAGCCGAGCGAGACCGGTCCGCTGGGCCACCAGCCCAGCTGGGCCGTCCACCCGGTTGGCCGCCAGCCCGCTCGACCGGTGGGCCGAGCCGAAAGAGAGGGGGGAAATCGGGATTTTTGGTTTGTTTTGTTTCATGGGCTGGGCCGAAATCCATTTTCAATTTCTGTTTTATATTTTCTTAATTCAATTTGGTTATTTAATCTTAATTTAATTTAATCTGTTTATATTAATTAATAGAATTATTTATTAATTCATATAAATATTTTGTATTTCTAAAAAAGAAATTAAATTAAAGTATATATAATTTTAAAAAGTTAGATTTTTTTTAAAAAATACAGAAAAATTCATAGAAGTGTATTAAAAATAAAGAATTAATTCTAAAACACATATGAATTATTCAAAAATTTCTAGAAAATTCATTTAAGCTTTTAAAAATATTTAAAAATAATATAAAATTCATTTGAGCCCTAGGACAATCAGTTACGCCCTGAAGATCCAGATGTTTAACCCCGACCACCCTTTTTCCGTAGAAAATTGTACACTTTACTTTTCAACATGTTGATCCTCCTCATCTTTTAACTCCTGCATTTCATCATCCTAGGTACGCTTCTCCCAGTGGCTCCAGTTGAAGAGTCTTCCGCCACAGCAGAAGCCCCTGAAGCCGGCGCATCCGAACCATTCACCGCCCCGGAAGAAATAGCCTTCGAGCCGACCGCCGACACCGATCCCTTGGCCCAAGGCAAGCCCCGGTGCATTACCTATTTTCTTTAAAACTTTTAAATCAGAATGGGTTATGCTTGTGCATTAGAGTCAGGAGTTGATTGAAACCCTAAAGCATGGTTACCCAGTGTCCTACATGAAGATCCTATACGCAATAGATGGCTTAGGTGGCATAGGCCTAGAACGGAAATCTTTTACTAAAATTAATTGGTTAAGAATGAGAAGGATGTTAATAATTTGACAGGCATGCGGCGGGATCAGTTTCGCTTTCGTACATTGCATGTTATGATTATTGCCATGGACCCTGATCCTGCCTGTGTCGCATAAGGCTGTCCAATGTGTGGCCTGGTTGGGCCGAACGCGCCTCATTCACTTGCCGTCCTTAACGGGCTCCGGTAAACCTCTCGTCCTGTTGTACCTAAGCGCAGAACTAGACGAGACCAACTGGAAGGAGGAGGTTGGGCGGGTGTCGAAGGACTGACACCCGGGTTTGGTGAGGATGGTTCCGGCTAGGTGGCATTGGATGTTGGGTTGTCATATGTGGGGTCAGTGTACACGCATATGACGGGTGTCTGAGTATCCCTCTTGAGAGGTGGAAAAATCGATTCGAATCATCTGTGGCTTGCCGGTTGTAAGCTGCCTGATCGCGATCAACATCGTAGTAAGAAAGTTGATCCTGTTGATAAAGAATGATTTGGCAAAGTGTTTGCTTTTGTTTGCTAGTAGAATAAGCATAACTCAGTCTGGACAGGTAATAACTAAAAATTAACTAAATTCTAAAAGCTAAGGATTCACTATTAGGCCTGCCGCAGTGTGAGTTGACCTAACCACCCCGGCTATAGGCTAGAAATTTGGGTTTAGACCCAGTGGTTGGGTAACTCTTGCTGAGTAATTAGTACTCAGGCTTCTTGCCTACTCTTTTTACAGGAACAGAGTATACTTTGTTCGAATGGGATCCTTACCTCACTCTTCCCTTCTTCTGAAGCAAGCTTCACTACGCCATGGGCGGTATAACGGGTATTTTGGAGAAAACTTGTGATCTATAATAACTTTTGGTAAAAGGGGCTGATGAACTTACCGGCCTGGATGTAATAAGTACCGAACTCTGTGTGTAATATTTCAACTCTATGCAATAAATGTGGTTGTGTATGTTGTAACCAATGGACTCCTTCGAGAGTCACCCCAAAAACCAAGCTCGATCCAGATGGGAAGGCCAAGTCTGGATACCTAAATCCTGAAGGACTACCGAGGTTAGTCCAGATCTAGTGATTAAGCACTAAATCCGGGTTAATCTGGGCAGTTCTGCCACAGAGTTCTAGTTGCACAAGCTCATGCCTTGTATGCACCTCGATACCTGTTTTAGCAATGGGTCACATGCGGCAATGAAATGGCGCAAAACTAGCCCAAACATGAGTTTTCGACCTTACGTAGTGGATTGGGTATGTTCCTTGCGAAACAAGAAGAAATGGTTCCGATAACACAAAATAATGCTTTGTATGCACCCCGATATCTGTTTTTACATTGGGCCTCATGCGGCAAAGAAATGGCGTGAAACCACTCCAAACACAAGTTTTGGACCAAAAGTAGTGGATTGGGCATGTTGGTTGCGAAAAAAGAAGAAAATGGTTCTACTTGCACAAACTCATACCTTGTATGCACCCTGATACTTGTTTTAGCAATGGGACACGTGCGGCAATGAAATGGCACAAAACCACCCCAAACTTGAGTTTTGGACCTAAGTTGTGGATTGGGCATGTTTGTTGCAAAAAAAGAAGAAATGGTTCCGATGACGCAAACTAATGCTTTGTATGCACCCCGATACCCCTTTTTGCAATGGGTCGCGTGAGGCAATGAAATGGTGCGAAAGCACTCCAAACATGAGTTTTGGACCAAAAGTAATGGATTGGGCATGTTTGTTGTGAAAAAAACAAAAATGGTTCCAGTCGCACAAACTCATCCGTTGTATGCAACCCGATACCTGTTTTCACAATGGGTCACGTGCTGCTATGAAATGACATAAAACCACCCCAAAGACGAGTTTTGGACCTGAAGTAGTGGATTGGGCATTTTCCTTGCGAAAAAAGAAGGAATGGTTCTTGTTGCACAAACTCATGCCTTCTATGCACCTCGATACCAGGTTTAGGAATGGGTGACGTGTGGCAATGAAATGGCGTAAAACCACCCCAAACATGAGTTTTGGACCTAAAGAGTAGATTGGGCATGTTCGTTGCGAGAAAAGAAGAAAAAGTTCTAGTTGCACAAGCTCATCCCATGTTTGCACCTCGATACCTGTTTTAGCAATGTGTCACGTGCGGCAACGAAATGGTACAAAACCACCCAAAACATTAGTTTTGGACCTAAAGTAGTGGATTGGGCATGTTTGTAGCGAAAAAACAAGAAATGGTTCCAGTTGCAGAAACACATGCCTTGAATGTCCACCGATACCAATTTTCGCAATGGGTCACGAGCAGCAACGAAATGGCGCAAAACCACTCCAAAAAAAAGTTTTCGACCTAAAGTAGTGGATTGGCATGTTCGTTGCGAAAAAAGGAAAATGGTTCTAGTTGCACAAACTCGTACCTTGTATGCCGCCCGATACTTGTTTTGGCAATGGGTCACGTGCGGCAACGAAACTGTGCAAAACCACCCCAAACATGAGTTTTGGGCCTAAAGTTGTGGATTGCGCATGTTCGTTGCCAAAAAAGAAGAAATGGTTCCGATGACACAAACTAATGCTCTGTATGCACCCGGATACCAGTTTTTGTAATGGGACACGTGCAGCAACGAAATGGCGCGAACCACTCCAAACATGAGTTTTGGTCCTAAAGTAGTGGATTGGCATGGTCGTTGCGAAAAAAAAGGAAAATGTTTCTACTTGCACAAACTCGTACCTTGTATGCACCCCGATACACGTTTTCGCAGTGGGTCACATGCGGCAACGAAATCGCTTGAAACCCCTCCAAACATGAGTTTTGACCTAAAGTGGTGGAGGGCATGTTTCTTGTCAAAAAATAAGAAAAGGTTCTAGTTGCACAAACTCATGCTTTGTATGCACCTTGATACCGGTTTTCGCAATGGGTCACATGCGGCAACAAGATGGCGCAAAACCAACCCAAACACGAGTTTTGGACCTAAAGCAGTGGATTGGGCATGTTTGTAGCGAAAAAGGAAAAAATGGTTCCAGTTGCACATACTCATGCCCTGTATGCACCGCGATACCCATTTTCGAAATGGGTCACGTGCTGCACCGAGATGGCGCAAAACCACCTTAAACACGAGGTTTGGACCTAAAGTAGTGGATTGGCCATGTTCCTTGCGAAAAAAGAAGAAATGGTACTAGTTGCACATACTCATGCCTTGTATGCACCTCGATACCAGTTTTAGCAATGGGTCACATGCAGCAATGAAATGACGTAAAACAACCCCAAACATGAGTTTTAGACCTAAAGTAGTTGATTGGGCATGTTCGTTGCAAAAAAAGAAGAAATAGTTCTAGTTGCACAAGCTCATCCCTTGTTTGCACCTCGATACCTGTTTTAGCAATGTGTCACGTGCGGCAACGAAATGGTACAAAACCACCCAAAACATTAGTTTTGGACCTAAAGTAGTGGATTGGGCGTGGTTGTAGCGAAAAAAGAAGAAATGGTTCCAGTTGCACAAACACATGCCTTGAATGCACCCCGATACCCATTTTCGCAATGGGCCACGAGCAGCAACGAAATGGCGCAAAACCACTCCAAAAAAAAGTTTTGGACCTAAAGTAGTGGATTGGCCATGTTCCTTGCGAAAAAAGAAGAAATGGTACTAGTTGCACATACTCATGCCTTGTATGCACCTCAATACCAGTTTTGGCAATGGGTCACGTGCGGCAATGAAATGGCGTAAAACAACCCCAAACATGAGTTTTAGACCAAAAGTAATTGATTGGGCATGTTCGTTGTGAAAAAAGAAGAAATAGTTCTAGTTGCACAAGCTCATGCCTTGAATGCACCTCGATACCTGTTTTAGCAATGGGTCACGTGCGGCAACGAAATGGTGCAAAACCACCCAAAACATTAGTTTTGGACCTAAAGTAGTGGATTGGGCGTGTTTGTGGCAGAAAAAAAATGGTTCCAGTTGCACAAACTCATGCCTTGAATGCACCCCGATACCCATTTTGGCTATGGGTCACGAGCTGCAACGAAATGGCACCAAACCACTCCAAACACGAGTTTTGGACCTAAAGTAGTGGATTGGCATGGTCGTTGCGATAAAAAAGGAAAATGTTTCTACTTGCACAAACTCGTACCTTGTATGCACCCCGATACACGTTTTCGTAGTGGGTTACGTGCGGCAACGAAATCGCTTGAAACCACTCCAAACATTAGTTTTGACCTAAAGTGGTGGATTGGGCATGTTTCTTGTCAAGAAACAAGAAAAGGTTCTAGTTGCACAAACTCATGCTTTGTATGCACCTTGATACCGGTTTTCGCAATGGGTCACATGCGGCAACGAGATGGCGCAAAACCTCCCCAAACGTGAGTTTCGGACCTAAAGTTGTGGATTGGGCAAGTTCGTTGAGAAAAAAGACGAAATGGTTCTAGTTGCACAAGCTCATGCCTTGTTTGCACCCCGATACCTGTTTTAGCAATGGGTTACGTGCGGCAATGAAATGGTGCAAAACCACCCCAAACATGAGTTTCAGACCTAAAGCAGTGGATTGGGCATGTTTGTAGCGAAAAAAGAAAAAATGGTTCCAGTTGCACATACTCATGCCCTGTATGCAACGCGATACCCATTTTCGAAATGGGTCCCGTGCTGCAACGAGATGGCGCAAAACCACCCCAAACATGAGGTTTGGACCTAAAGTAGTGGATTGGCCATGTTCCTTGGGAAAAAAGAAGAAATGGTACTAGTTGCACAAACTCATGCCTTGTATGCACCTCGATACCAGTTTTAGCAATGGGTCACGTGCGGCAATGAAATGGCGTAAAACCACCCCAAACATGAGTTTTAGACCTAAAGTAGTGGATTGGGCATGTTCGTTGTGAAAAAAGAAGAAATAGTTGTAGTTGCACAAGCTCATGCCTTGTATGCACCTCGATACCTGTTTTAGCAATGGGTCACGTGCGGCAACGGAATGGTGCAAAACCACTCAAAACATTAGTTTTGTACCTAAAGTAGTGGATTGGGCATGTTTGTAGCGAAAAAAGAATTAATGGTTCCAATTGCACAAACTCATGCCTTGAATGCACCCCGATACCCATTTTAGCAATGGGTCACGAGCTGCAACGAAATGGCGCAAAACCACTCCAAACACGAGTTTTGGACCTAAAGTAGTGGATTGGCAGGGTCGTTGCGAAAAAAAGGAAAATGTTTCTACTTGCACAAACTCGTACCTTGTATGCCCCCCGAAACTTGTTTTAGCAATGGGGCACGTACGGCATAGATACGTTTCAAAAACACCCCAAACATGAGTTTTGGGCCTATAGTTGTGGATTGGGTATGTTCGTTGCCAAAAAAGATGAAATGGTTCCGATGACACAAACTAATGCTCTGTATGCACCCGGATACCCGATTTTGTAATGGGACACGTGCGGCAACGAAATGGCCCGAACCACTCCAATCATGAGTTTTGGACCTAAAGTAGTGGATTGGCCATGTTTTGCTACAAAAAAAAGAAGAAATGGTTCCATTTGCACAAACTCATGCCTTGTATGCACCCCCAACACCCGTTTTTGCAATGGGTCACGTGCTGCAACGAAATGACGCAAAACCACCCCAAACATGAGTTTCGGACCTAAAGTAGTGGATTGGGAATGTTCGTTGTGAAAAAAGAAGAAATGGTTCGGATCACATAAACTCATGCCTTGTATGCACCCCGATACACGTTTTCGCAGTGGGTCACGTGCGGCAACGAAATCGCTTGAAACCGCTCCATACATGAGTTTTGAACTAAAGTGGTGGATTGGGCTTGATTGTTGTGACAAAACAAGAAAAGGTTCTAGTTGCACAAACTCAAGCCTCGTATGCACCCTGATACCCACCTTCGCAATAAGTCACATGCGGCAACGAGATGGCGCAAAACCAAACCAAACATGAGTTTTGGACCGAAAGCAGTGGATTGGGCATGTTTGTTGCGAAAAAAGAAAAAATGGTTCCAGTTGCACATACTCATGCATTGTATGCACCCCGATACCCATATTCGAAATGGGTCACGTACTGCAACGAAATGGCACAAAACCACTCCAAACACGAGTTTTGGACGTAAAGTAGTGGATTGGCATGTTCGTTGCGAAAAAAGAAGAAAAAGGTTCTACTTGCATAAACTCATACCTTGTATGCATCCTGATACTTGTTTTAGCAATGGGACACATGCGGCAACGAAATGGTGCAAAACCACCCCAAACATGAGTTTTAGACCTAAGTTGTGGATTGGGCATGTTCGTTGCAAAAAAAAGAAGAAATGGTTCCGATGACGCAAACTAGTGCTTTGTATGCACCCCTTTTTATAATAGGTCACGTGAGGCAACGAAATGGTGCGAAACCAGTCCAAACATGAGTTTTGGACCAAAAGTAGTGGATTGGGCATGTTCGTTGTGAAAAAAATGGTTGCAGTCGCACAAACTCATCCGTTGTATGCACCCCGATACCCGTTTTCACAATGGGTCACGTGCTGCAACGAAATGGCGCAAAACCACCCCAAACACGAGTTTTGGACCTAAAGTAGTGGATTGGGCATGTTCCTTGCGAAAAAAGAAGAAATAGTTCTAGTTGCACAAACTCATGCCTTGTATGCACCTCGATACCAGTTTTAGCAATGGGTCACGTGCGGCAATGAAATGGCGTAAAACCACCCAAGACATGAGTTTTGGACCTAAAGTAGTGGATTGGGCATGTCCGTTGCGAAAAAAGAAGAAATAGTTCTAGTTGCACAAGCTCATGCCTTGTATGCACCTCGATACCTGTTTTAGCAATGGGTCATGTGCAGCAACAAAATGGTGTAAAACCATCCAAAACATTATTTCTGGACCTAAAGTAGTGGATTGGGCATGTTTGTAGTGAAAAAAGAAGAAATGGTTCCAGTTGCACAAACTCATGCGTTGAATGCACCCCGATACCCATTTTCGCAATGGGTCAACAGCTGCAACGAAATGGCCTAAAACACTCCAAACACGAGTCTTGATCCTAAAGTAGTGGATTGGCATGTTCATTTCGAAAAAAAGAAAATGGTTCTACTTGCACAAAACCATACCTTGTATGCATCCCGATACTTGTTTTAGCAAAGGGTCACGGCAACGAAACAGTGCAAAACCACCACAAACAAGAGTTTTCGGCCTAAAGTTGTGGATTTGGCTTGTTCGATGCCAAAAAAGAAGAAATGGTTCCGATGACACAAACTAATGCTTTGTATGCACCTGGATACCCGTTTTTGCAATGGGACACGTGCGGCATCGAAATGGCGCGAACCAGTCCAAACATGAGTTTTGGACCTAAAGTAGTGGATTGGGCATGTTCGTTGTAAAAAAAGAAGAAATGGTTCCATTTGCACAAACTCATGCCTTGTATACACCCCAATACCCGTTTTTGCAATGGGTCTTGTGCTGCAACGAAATGACGCAAAACCACCCCAAACATGAGTTTTGGACCTAAACTAATGGATTGGGAATGTTCGTTGTGAAAAAAGAAGAAATGGTTCTGATGACACAACCTCATGCATTGTATGCATCCCGATACCCGTTTTCTTAGTGGGTCACGTGCGGCAACGAAATCGCTTGAAACCACTCCAAATATGAGTTTTGACCAAAAGTGGTGGATTGGGCTAGTTTGTTATGAAAAAACAAGAAAAGGTTCTAGTTGCACAAACTCATGCCTTGTATGCACCCTGATACCCATTTTCGCAATGGGTCACATTTGGCAACCAGATGGCACAAAACCACCCCAAACATGAGTTTTGGACCTAAAGTTGTGGATTGGGCAAGTTCATTGCGAAAAAATAAGAAATGGTTCTAGTTGCACAAGCTCATGCCTTGTATGCACTCCGATACCTGTTTTAGCAATGGGTCACGTGCGGCATTGAAATGGCGCAAACCACCCCAAACATGAGTTTTGGACCCAAAGCAGTGGATTGGGCATGTTTGTAGTGAAAAAAGAAGAAATAGTTCCAGTTGCACATACTCATGCCTTGTATGCACCCTGAAACCCGTTTTCGCAATGGGTCATGAGCTGCAACGAAATGGCGCAAAACCACTCCAAACACGAGTTTTAGACCTAAAGTAGTGGATTGGCATGGTTGTCGCGAAAAAAAAGGAAAATGTTTCTACATGCACAAACTCGTACCTTGTATGCCCCCCGATACTTGTTTTAGCAATGGGTCACGTGCGGCAAAGAAACGGTGCAAAAACACCCCAAACATGAGTTTTGGGCCTATAGTTGTGGATTGGGCATGTTCATTGCCAAAAAAGAAGAAATGGTTCCGATGACATAAACTAATGCTCTGTCTGCACCGGGATACCCGTTTTTGTAATGGGACACGTACGGCAACGAAATGGCGCGAACCACTCCAAACATGAGGTTTGGACCTAAAGTAGTGGATTGGGCATGTTTTGTTGCAAAAAAAAGAAGAAATGGTTCCATTTGCACAAACTCATGCCTTGTATGCACCCCAACACCCGTTTTTGCAATGGGTCACGTGCTGCAACGAAATGACGCAAAACCACCCCAAACATGAGTATCGGACCTAAAGTAGTGGATTAGGAATGTTCGTTGTGAAAAAAGAAGAAATGGTTCTGATCACACAAACTCATGCCTTGTATGCACCCCGATACACGTTTTCGCAGTGGGTCACGTGCGGCAACAAAATCGCTTGAAACCACTCCAAACATGAGTTTTGACCTAAAGTGGTGGATTGGGCTTGTTTGTTGTTAAAAAACAAGAAAAGGTTCTAGTAGAACTCATCCGTTGTATGCTCCCCGATTCCTGTTTTCACAATGGGTCACGTGCTGCAACGAGATGGCGCAAAACCACCCCAAACATGATGTTGGGACCTAAAGTAGTGGATTGGACATGTTCCTTGCGAAAAAAGAAGAAATGGTACTAGTTGCACGAACTCATGCCTTGTATGCACCTCGATACCAGTTTTAGCAATGGATCACGTGCGGCAATGAAATGGCGTAAAACCACCCCAAACATGAGTTTTAGACCTAAAGTAGTGGATTGGGCACGTTCGTTGCGAAAAAAGAAGAAATAGTTCTAGTTGCACAAGCTCATACCTTGTATGCACCTCGATACCTGTTTTAGCAATGGGTCACGTGCGGCAACGAAATGGTGCAAAACCACCCAAAACATTAGTTTTGGACCAAAAGTAGTGGATTGGGCGTGTTTGTGGCGGAAAAAAAATGGTTACAGTTGCACAAACTCATGCCTTGAATGCACCCCGATACCCATTTTGGCTATGGGTCACGAGCTGCAACGAAATGGCACCAAACCACTCCAAACACGAGTTTTCGACCTAAAGTAGTGGATTGGCATGGTCGTTGCGAAAAAAAAGGAAAATGTTTCTACTTGCACAAACTCGTACCTTGTATGCACCCCGATACACGTTTTCGCAGTGGGTTACGTGCGGCAACGAAATCGCTTGAAACCACTCCAAACATTAGTTTTGACCTAAAGTGGTGGATTGGGCATGTTTCTTGTCAAGAAACAAGAAAAGGTTCTAGTTGCACAAACTCAAGCCTCGTATGCACCCTGATACCCACCTTCGCAATAAGTCACATGCGGCAACGAGATGGCGCAAAACCTCCCCAAACATGAGTTTTGGACCTAAAGTTGTGGATTGGGCAAGTTTGTTGAGAAAAAAGACGAAATGGTTCTAGTTGCACAAGCTCGTGCCTTGATTGCACCCCGATACCTGATTTAGCAATGGGTTACGTGCGGCAATGAAATGGTGCAAAACCACCCCAAACATGAGTTTCGGACCTAAAGCAGTGGATTGGGCATGTTTGTAGCGAAAAAAGAAAAAATGGTTCCAGTTGCACATACTCATGCCCTGTATGCAACCCGATACCCATTTTCGAATTGGGTCATGTGCTGCAATGAGATGGCGCAAAACCACCCCAAACACGAGGTTTGGACCTAAAGTAGTGGATTGACCATGTTCCTTGGGAAAAAAGAATAAATGGTACTAGTTGCACAAACTCATGCCTTGTATGCACCTCGATACCAGTTTTAGCAATGGGTCACGTGCGGCAATGAAATGGCGTAAAACCACCCCAAACATGAGTTTTAGACCTAAAGTAGTGGATTGGGCATGTTCGTTGTGAAAAAAGAAGAAATAGTTGTAGTTGCACAAGCTCATGCCTTGTATGCACCTCGATACCTGTTTTAGCAATGGGTCACGTGCGGCAATGAAATGGTGCAAAACGACCCAAAACATTAGTTTTGTACCTAAAGTAGTGGATTGGGCATGTTTGTAGCGAAAAAAGAATTAATGGTTCCAATTGCAGAAACTCATGCCTTGAATGCACCCCGATACCCATTTTGGCAATGGGTCACGAGCTGCAACGAAATGGCGCAAAACCACTCCAAACACGAGTTTTGGACCTAAAGTAGTGGATTGGCATGGTCGTTGCGAAAAAAAGGAAAATGTTTCTACTTGCACAAACTCGTACCTTGTATGCCCCCCGATACTTGTTTTAGCAATGGGTCACGTGCGGCAAAGATACGTTTCAAAAACACCCCAAACATGAGTTTTGGGCCTATAGTTGTGGATTGGGTATGTTCGTTTCCAAAAAAGATGAAATGGTTCCGATGACACAAACTAATGCTTTGTATGCACCCGGATACCCGTTTTTGCAATGGGACACGTGCGGCATCGAAATGGCCCGAACCAGTCCAAACATGAGTTTTTGACCTAAAGTAGTGGATTGGGCATGTTCGTTGCAAAAAAAAGAAGAAATGGTTCCATTTGCACAAACTCATGGCTTCTATACACCCCAATACCCGTTTTTGCAATGGGTCATGTGCTGCAACGAAATGACGCAAAACCACCCCAAACATGAGTTTCGGACCTAAAGTAGTGGATTGGGAATGTTCGTTGTGAAAAAAGAAGAAATGGTTCCGATCACATAAACTCATGCCTTGTATGCACCCCGATACACGTTTTCGCAGTGGGTCACGTGCGGCAACGAAATCGCTTGAAACCACTCCAAACATGAGTTTTGACCTAAAGTGGTGGATTGGGCTTGTTTGTTGTTAGAAAACAAGAAAAGGTTCTAGCTGCACAAACTCATCCGTTGTATGCACACCGATTCCTGTTTTCAAAATGGGTCACGTGCTGCAACGAAATGGCGCAAAACCACCCCAAACCCGAGTTTTGGACCTAAAGTTGTGGATTGGGAATGTTCGTTGTGAAAAAAGAAGAAATGATTCCGATGATACACATTTTCGCAGTGGGTCACGTGCGGCAACGAAATCGCTTGAAACCGCTCCATACATGAGTTTTGACCTAAAGTGGTGGATTGGGCTTGATTGTTGTGACAAAATAAGAAAAGGTTCTAGTTGCACAAACTCAAGCCTCGTATGCACCCTGATACCCACCTTCGCAATAAGTCACATGCGGCAACGAGATGGCGCAAAACCAAACCAAACATGAGTTTTGGACCGAAAGCAGTGGATTGGGCATGTTTGTAGCGAAAAAAGAAAAAATGGTTCCAGTTGCACATACTCATGCATTGTATGCACCCCGATACCCATATTCGAAATGGGTCACGTACTGCAACGAAATGGCACAAAACCACTCCAAACACGAGTTTTGGATGTAAAGTAGTGGATTGGCATGTTCGTTGCGAAAAAAGAAGAAAAAGGTTCTACTTGCATAAACTCATACCTTGTATGCATCCTGATACTTGTTTTAGCAGTGGGACACATGCGGCAACAAAATGGTGCAAAACCACCCCAAACTTGAGTTTTAGACCTAAGTTGTGGATTGGGCATGTTCGTTGCAAAAAAAAGAAGAAATGGTTCCGATGACGCAAACTAGTGCTTTGTATGCACCCCTTTTTATAATAGGTCACGTGAGGCAATGAAATGGTGCGAAACCAGTCCAAACATGAGTTTTGGACCAAAAGTAGTGGATTGGGCATGTTCGTTGTGAAAAAAATGGTTGCAGTCGCACAAACTCATCCGTTGTATGCACCCCGATACCCGTTTTCACAATGGGTCACGTGCTGCAACGAAATGGCGCAAAACCACCCCAAACACGAGTTTTGGACCTAAAGTAGTGGATTGGGCATGTTCCTTGCGAAAAAAGAAGAAATGGTTCTAGTTGCACAAACTCATGCCTTGTATGCACCTCGATACCAGTTTTAGCAATGGGTCACGTGCGGCAATGAAATGGCGTAAAACCATCCAAACCTGAGTTTTGGACCTAAAGTAGTGGATTGGGCATGTTGGTTGCGAGAAAAGAAGAAATAGTTCTAGTTGCACAAGCTCATGCCTTGTATGCACCTCGATACCTGTTTTAGCAATGGGTCATGTGCAGCAACAAAATGGTGTAAAACCATCCAAAACATTATTTCTGGACCTAAAGTAGTGGATTGGGCATGTTTGTAGTGAAAAAAGAAGAAATGGTTCCAGTTGCACAAACTCATGCCTTGAATGCACCCCGATACCCATTTTCGCAATGGGTCAACAGCTGCAACGAAATGGCGTAAAACACTCCAAACACGAGTCTTGATCCTAAAGTAGTGGATTGGCATGTTCATTTCGAAAAAAAGAAAATGGTTCTACTTGCACAAAACCATACCTTGTATGCATCCCGATACTTGTTTTAGCAAAGGGTCACGGCAACGAAACAGTGCAAAACCACCACAAACATGAGTTTTCGGCCTAAAGTTGTGGATTTGGCTTGTTCGATGCCAAAAAAGAAGAAATGGTTCCGATGACACAAACTAATGCTTTGTATGCACCCGGATACCCGTTTTTGCAATGGGACACGTGCGGCATCGAAATGGCCCGAACCAGTCCAAACATGAGTTTTTGACCTAAAGTAGTGGATTGGGCATGTTCGTTGCAAAAAAAAAGAAGAAATGGTTCCATTTGCACAAACTCATGGCTTCTATACACACCAATACCCGTTTTTGCAATGGGTCATGTGCTGCAACGAAATGACGCAAAACCACCCCAAACATGAGTTTCGGACCTAAAGTAGTGGATTGGGAATGTTCGTTGTGAAAAAAGAAGAAATGGTTCCGATCACATAAACTCATGCCTTGTATGCACCCCGATACACGTTTTCGCAGTGGGTCACGTGCGGCAACGAAATCGCTTGAAACCACTCCAAATATGAGTTTTGACCAAAAGTGGTGGATTGGGCTTGTTTGTTATGAAAAAACAAGAAAAGGTTCTAGTTGCACAAACTCATGCCTTGTATGCACCCTGATACCCATTTTCGCAATGGATCACATTTGGCAACCAGATGGCACAAAACCACCCCAAACCCGAGTTTTGGACCTAAAGTTGTGGATTGGGCAAGTTCATTGCGAAAAAATAAGAAATGGTTCTAGTTGCACAAGCTCATGCCTTGTATGCACTCCGATACCTGTTTTAGCAATGGGTCACGTGCGGCATTGAAATGGCGCAAACCACCCCAAACATGAGTTTTGGACCCAAAGCAGTGGATTGGGCATGTTTGTAGTGAAAAAAGAAGAAATAGTTCCAGTTGCACATACTCATGCCTTGTATGCACCCTGAAACCCGTTTTCGCAATGGGTCATGAGCTGCAACGAAAAAAAAGGAAAATGTTTCTACTTGCACAAACTCGTACCTTGTATGCCCCCCGATACTTGTTTTAGCAATGGGTCACGTGCGGCAAAGAAACGGTGCAAAAACACCCCAAACATGAGTTTTGGGCCTATAGTTGTGGATTGGGCATGTTCATTGCCAAAAAAGAAGAAATGGTTCCGATGACACAAAGTAATGCTCTGTCTGCACTGGGATACCCGTTTTTGTAATGGGACACGTACGGCAACAAAATGGCACGAACCACTCCAAACATGAGTTTTGGACCTAAAGTAGTGGATTGGGCATGTTTTGTTGCAAAAAAAAGAAGAAATGGTTCCATTTGCACAAACTCATGCCTTGTATGCACCCCAACACCCATTTTTGCAATGGGTCACGTGCTGCAACGAAATGACGCAAAACCACCCCAAACATGAGTATCGGACCTAAAGTAGTGGATTAGGAATGTTCGTTGTGAAAAAAGAAGAAATGGTTCTGATCACACAAACTCATGCCTTGTATGCACCCCGATACACTTTTTCGCAGTGGGTCACGTGCGGCAACAAAATCGCTTGAAACCACTCCAAACATGAGTTTTGACCTAAAGTGGTGGATTGGGCTTGTTTGTTGTTAGAAAACAAGAAAAGGTTCTAGTAGAACTCATCCGTTGTATGCTCCCGGTTCCTGTTTTCACAATGGGTCACGTGCTGCAACAAGATGGCGCAAAACCACCCCAAACATGAGGTTTGCACCTAAAGTAGTGGATTGGACATGTTCCTTGCGAAAAAAGAAGAAATGGTACTAGTTGCACGAACTCATGCCTTGTATGCACCTCGATACCAGTTTTAGCAATGGGTCACGTGCGGCAATGAAATGGCGTAAAACCAACCCAAACATGAGTTTTAGACCTAAAGTAGTGGATTGAGCATGTTCGTTGTGAAAAAAGAAGAAATAGTTCTAGTTGCACAAGCTCATGCCTTGTATGCACCTCGATACCTGTTTTAGCAATGGGTCACGTGCGGCAACGAAATGGTGCAAAACCACCCAAAACATTAGTTTTGTACCTAAAGTAGTGGATTGGGCGTGTTTGTAGCGAAAAAAGAAGAAATGGTTCCAGTTGCACAAATTCATGCCTTGAATGCACCCCGATACCCATTTTCGCAATGGGTCACGAGCTGCAACGAAATGGCGCAAGACCACTCCAAACATGAGTTTTGGATCTAAAGTAGTGGATTGGCATGTTCGTTGCGAAAAAAAAGGAAAATGGTTCTACTTGCACAAACTCGAATCTTGTATGGCCCCCCGATACTTGTTTGAGCATTGGGTCACGTGCGGCAACAAAACGGTGCAAAACCACCCCAAACATGAGTTTTGGGCCTGAAGTTGTGGATTGGGCATGTTCGTTGCCAAAAAAGAAGAAATGGTTCCGATGACACAAACTAATGCTTTGTATGCACCCGGATACGCGGTTTTGCAATGGGAGACGTGCGGCAACGAAATGGCGCGAACCACTCCAAACTTGAGTTTTGGACCTAAAGTAGTGGATTGGGCATGTTCGTTGCAAAAAAAGAAGAAATGGTTCCATTTGCAGAAACTCATGCCTTATATGGACCCCAATACCTGTTTTTGCAATGGGTCACGTGCTGCAACGAGATGACGGAAAACCACCCTAAACATGTGTTTTGGACCTAAAGTAGTGGATTGGGCATGTTCGTTGCCAAAAAAGAAGAAATAGTTCCGATGACACAAACTAATGCTTTGGATGCACCCGGATACCCGTTTTTGCAATGGGACACGTGCGGCAACGAAATGGTGCGAAGCACTCCAAACATGAGTTTTGGACCTAAAGTAGTGGATTGGGCATGTTTTGTTGCAAAACAAGAAGAAATGGTTCCATTTGCACAAACTCATTCCTTGTATGCACCCCAATTCCCGTTTTTGCAATGGGTCACGTGCTGCAATGAAATGGCGCAAAACCACCCCAAACATGAGTTTTGGACCTAAAGTAGTGGATTGGGCACATTCGTTGTGAAAAAAGAAGAAATGGTTCCGATGACACAAAGTTATGCCTTTTATCCACTCCGATACACTTTTTCGCAGTGGGTCACGTGCAGCAACGAAATCGCTTGAAACCACTCCAAACATGAGTTTTGACCTAAAGTGGTAGGTTGGGCTTGTTTGTTGTTAAAAAACAAGAAAAGGTTCTAGACGCACAAACTCATCCGTTGTATGCACCCCGATTCCTGTTTTCACAATGGGTCACATGCGGCAATGAGATGGCGCAAAACCTCCCCAAACATGAGTTTTGGACCTAAAGTAGTGGATTGGGCAAGTTCGTTGAGAAAAAAGAAGAAATGGTTCTAGTTGCACAAGCTCATGCCTTGTATGCACCCCGATACCTGTTTTAGCAATGGGTCACGTGCGGCAACGAAATGAGGCAAAACCACCCCAAACATGAGTTTTGGACCTAAAGCAGTGGATTGGGCATGTTTGTAGTGGAAAAAGAAAAAATGGTTCCAGTTGCACATACTGATGCCTTATATGCACCCCGATACCCACTTTTGAAATGGGTGACGTTCTGCAAATGCGAGTTTTGGACGTAAAGTAGTGGATTCGCATGTTCATTGCGAAAAAAAGAAGAAAATGGTTCTACTTGCACAAACTCGAATCTTGTATGCCCCCCCCCCCCGATACTTGTTTTAGCAATGGGTCACGTGCGGTAACGAAACTGTGCAAAACGACCCCAAACATGAGTTTTGGGCCTAAAGTTGTGGATTGGGCATGTTCGTTGCCAAAAAAGAAGAAATAGTTCCGATGACACAAACTAATGATTTGTATGCACCCGGATACCCGTTTTTGCAATGGGATGCGCGAACCACTCCAAACTTGAGTTTTGGACCTAAAGTAGTGGATTGGGCATGTTCGTTGCAAAAAAAGAAGAAATGGTTCCATTTGCCGAAACTCATGCCTTATATGCACCAATCCCCATTTTTGCAATGGGTCACGTGCTGCAACGAAATGGGTAACGTTCTGCAAACATGAGTTTTGGACGTAAAGTAGTGGATTGGCATGTTCGTTGCGAAAAAAGAAGAAAATGGTTCTACTTGCACAAACTCATACCTTGTATGCACCCTGATACTTGTTTTAGCAATGGGACACGTGCGGCAACGAAATGGTACAAAACCACCCCAAACTTGAGTTTTGAAGCTAAGTTGTGGATTGGGCATGTTCGTTGCAAAAAAAAGAAGAAATGGTTCCGATGACGCAAACTAGTGCTTTGTATGCACCCCGATACCCCTTTTTATAATGGGTCACGTGAGGCAATGAAATGGTGCGAATCCAATCCAAACATGAGTTTTCGACCAAAAGTATTGGATTGGGCATGTTCGTTGTGAAAAAAGCTAAAATGGTTACAGTCGCACAAACTCATCCGTTGTATGCACACCGAAACCTGTTTTCACAATGGGTCACGTGCTGCAACGAAATGGCGCAACACCACCCCAAACATGAGTTTTGGACCTAAAGTAGTGAATTGGGCATGTTCCTTGCGAAAAAGAATAAATGGTTCTTGTTGCACAAAGTCATGCCTTGTATGCACCTCGATACCAGTTTTAGCAATGGGTCACTGCGGCACTAAAATGGTGTAAAACTACACCAGACAAGAGTTTTGGAACTAAAGTAGTGGATTGGGCATGTCCGTTGCGAAAAAAGAAGAAATAGTTCTAGTTGCAGAAGCTCATGCCTTTTATGCACCTCGATACCTATTTTAGCAATGGGTCACATGCGGCAAAGAAATGGTGCAAAACCACCGAAAACATTAGTTTTGGCCCTAAAGTAGTGGATTGGGCATGTTTGTAGCGAAAAAAGAAGAAATGGTTCCATTTGCACAAACTCATGCCTTGAATGCACCCCGATACCCATTTTCGCAATGGGTCATGAGCTGCAACGAAATGGTGCAAAACCACTCCAAACAAGAGTTTTGGACCTAAAGTAGTGGGTTGGCATGTTCGTTGCGAAAAAAAAGGAAAATGGTTCTACTTGCACAAACTCGTACCTTGTATGCCCCCCGATACTTGTTTTGGCAATAGGTCATGTGCGGCAACGAAACGGTGCAAAACCACCCCAAATATGAGTTTTGGGCCTATAGTTGTGGATTGGGCATGTTCGTTGCCAAAAAAGAAGAAATGGTTCCGATGACACAAACTAATGCTCTGTATGCACCCGGATACCCGTTTTTGTAATGGGACACGTGCGGCAACGAAATGGCACGAACCACTCCAAACATGAGTTTTGGACCTAAAGTAGTGGATGGGGCATGTTTTGTTGCAAAAAAAGAAGAAATGGTTCCATTTGCACAAACTCATGCCTTGTATGTACCCCAATACCCGTTTTAGCAATGGGTCACGTGCTGCAACGAAATGACGCAAAACCACCCCAAACATGAGTTTCGGACCTAAAGTAGTGGATTGGGAATGTTCGTTGTGAAAAAATAAGAAATCGTTACAGTTGCACAAACCCATGCCTTTTATGCACCCCAATACCCGTTTTTGCATGGGTCACGAGCTGCAACGAAATGGCGCAAAACCACTCCAAACACGAGTCTTGATCCTAAAGTAGTGGATTGGCATGTTCATTGCAAAAAAAATGGTTCTACTTGCACAAACTCATACCTTGTATGCACCACGATACTTGTTTTAGCAATGGGTCACGTGCGGCAACGAAACGGTGCAAAAGCACCCCAAACATGAGTTTTGGGACTAAAGTTGTGGATTTGGCATGTTCGTTTCCAAAAAAGAAGAAATGGTTCCAATGACACAAACTAATGCTTTGTATGCACCCGGATACGCATTTTTGCAATGGGACACGTGCGGCAACGTAATGGCGCGAACCACTCCAAACATGAGTTTTGGACCTAAAGTAGTGGATTGGGCATGTTGGTTGCGAGAAAAGAAGAAATAGTTCTAGTTGCACAAGCTCATGCCTTGTATGCACCTCGATACCTGTTTTAGCAATGGGTCACGTATGGCAACGAAATGGTGCAAAACAACCCAAAACATTAGTTTTGTACCTAAAGTAGTGGATTGGGCATGTTTGTGGCGAAAAAAAAAATGCTTCTAGTTGCACAAACTCATGCCTTGAATGCTCCCCGATACCCATTTTGGCAATGGGTTAGGAGCTGCAATGAAATGGCACAAAACCACTCCAAACATGAGTTTTGGACCTAAAGTAGTGGATTGGCATGGTCGTTGCGAAAAAAAAGGAAAATGTTTCTACTTGCACAAACTCGTACCTTGTATGCACCCCGATACACGTTTTCGCAGTGGGTCACGTGCGGCAACGAAATCGCTTGAAACCACTCCATACATGAGTTTGGACCTAAAGTAGTGGGTTGGGCATGTTCATTGCAAAAAAAGAAGAGATTGTTGCACTTGCACAAACCCATGCCTTGTATGCACCCCGATAGTCGTATTCACATTGGGTCACGTGGTGCAACGAAATGATGCAAAGCCACCCCAAACTTGAGTTTTGGACCTAAAGTAGTGGAATGAGCATGTTCATTGCGAAAAAAGAAGAAATTGTTCCATTTGCACAAACTCTTGCCTTGTATGCACCCTGATACCCGTTTTTGCAATGGGTCACATGCTGCAACGAAATGACGCAATCCCAAACATGAGTTTTGGACCTAAAGTAGTGGATTGGGCTTGTTCCTTGTGAAAAAAGAAGAAATTGTTCCGATGACACAAACTCATGCCTTGTATGCACCCCGATACCCGTTTTCGCAGTGGGTCACGTGCGGCAACGAAAACTCTTGAAGCCACTCCAAACATGAGTTTTGACCTAAAGTGGTGGATTGGGCGTGTTTGTTGTGAAAAAAGAAGAAAAGGATCTAGTTGCACAAACTCATGCGTTGTATGCATCCTGATACCTGTTTTCGCAATGGGTCACATGCGGCAAAGAAATGGCGCAAAACCACTCCAAACATGAGTTTTGGACCTAAAGTAGTGGATTGGGCAAGTTCGTTGTGAAAAAAGAAGTAATGGTTCTAGTTGCACAAACTCATGCCTTGTATACACCCTGTTGGGCCGAAGGCCTGGGGGCCGCACGCTTCGAATAAAAGTTACATGATGTTGATGAGCTACAGGTCGCGGCGGATAGGTTTGGGGATCCTAATGCCGAGGCCGAAGCTAAAAAGGGCTGTCTACGAGTGCAACTTCGGAGTCTGGGAGGCTCGTCCTACAGTGAATCCGAAGGCATATGGTCCAAGGGCTGCGAGCCAGGATACATTTTGAAGTTCTAGAGGCAGAGTGGCGAACCGAAGCTCTAGGGTTTCGGGTGGCAGGCCGAAGCCCTGCGGGGTTGCGTATTTCAATTCGTTCAAATGTAAAAGTACCAAACGGTTGTACCTGTAGCATGTAAAGAAAGAGGCGTAGTGGGAATGTGTAAGGGCAAACATGTAAAATCACGATAAGACAGGCTGTCGGTTGACCCCTATAAATACCAGGAAGTCCAACCGATAGGGGGACACGCTTTTTGGTCCTGACACTTGTACACTGGAGAAAAAAAGCATAATATATGCTCATGTATCCGAAGAACTAAAGTTATATTACCACCCTTGTTATCTTGTGTTTCATCATCTAATTATTAATAATAATGATCAAGCCTTAGTCTATGGAACTATTTGTTATATGTTCGTTATCCTTCGGCCGGGAGCAAAGAGACTTTCGAGCTGATCGAACTTCCCGTATTCCTGTGTTGGAACTATCATGGTTCCCCCCCAAGGGAATCCTTTCGTATTTGATGTTGGCCTGTTGTCTTCATGTATTCTAATAGCAGACCCCCAACACACCCCGATACATATTTTAGCAATGTGTCACGTGCGGCAACGAAATGGCACAAAACCACCCCAAACATGAGTTTTGGACCTAAAGTTGTGGTTTGGCCACGTTCGTAGCGAAAAAAAAAGAAGAAATGGTTCCAGTTGCACAAACTCATGCCTTGTATGCACCCCGATACCCATTTTTGCAATGGGCCACGTTCTGCAACGAAATGGCGCAAAACAACTCCAAACACGAGTTTAGGACCGAAAGTAGTGGATTGGCTTGTTCGTTGCGAAAAAAGAAGAAAATGGCTCTAGTTGCACAAACTCATATCTTGTATGCACCCCGATACTCGTTTTAGCAATGGGTCACGTTCAGCAACGAAATGGCGCAAAACCACTCCAAACATGAGTTTTAGACCTAAAGTTGTGGATTGGGCATGTTCATAGCAAAAAAAGAAGAAATGGTTTTGATGACACAACCTAATGCTTTGTATGCACCCCGATACCCGTTTTTGCAATGGGTCACGTGTGGCAACGAAATGGCGCGAAACCACTCCAAACACGAGTTTTAGACCTAAAGTTGTGGATTGGGCATGTTCATAGCAAAAAAAGAAGAAATGGTTCCGATGACACAAACGAATGCTTTTTGTGCACCCCGATACCCGTTTTTGCAATAGGTCACGTGCGGGAACGAAATGGCGCAAAACCACTCCATACATGAGTTTTGGACCGAAAGTAGTGGATTGGGCATGTTCGTTGAGAAAAAGAATAAGAAATGGTTCCATTTGCACAAAATCATGCCTTGTATGCAACCAGATACGCGTTTCCGCAATCGGTCACGTGCTGTAACGAAATAACGCAAAACCACCCGAAACATGAGTTTTGGACGTAAAGTATTAGATTGGGCAAGTTCGTTGCGAAAAAAGAAGAAATGGTTCCATTTGCACAAACTCATGCCTTGCATGCACCCCGATACACGTTTTTGCAATGGGTCACGTGCTGCAACGAAATGACGCAAAACCACCCAAAATATGAGTTTTGGACCCAAAGTAGTGGATTGGGCATGTTTGTTGCGAAAAAAAGATGGAATGGTTTCGATGACACATGCTCTTGCTTTGTATGCACCACGATACCTGTTTTCGCAATGGGTCATGTGCGGCAACGAAATGGCTCAAAACAACACCAAACATGAGTTTTTGACCTAATGTAGTGCATTGGGCATGTTCGTTGTGGAAAAAAGAAATGGTTCCGATGACACAAACCCGATACCCGTTTTCGCAGTGGCTCACATACGGCTACGAATTGGCTTGAAACCACTCCAAACAAGAGTTTTGACATAAAGTGGTGGATTGGGCTTGTTTGTTGTCAAAAAGAAGAAATGGTTCTTGTTGCACAAACTCATGCCTTGTATGCACCCAGATACCCGTTTTCGCAATGGGTCACGTGCGGCAACAAAATGGCGCAAAAGCACCCCAAACATGAGTTTTGGACCTAAAGTTGTGTATTGGGCAAGTTCGTTGAGAAAAAAGATGAAATGGTTCTAGTTGCACAAACTCATGCCTTGTATGCACCCCGATACCTATTTTAGCAGTGGGTCACGTGCGGCAACGAAATGACACAAAACCAACCCAAACAATAGTTTTGGACCTAAAGTTGTGAATAGGGCATGTTTGTTGCCAAAAAAGACGAAATGGTTCCGATGATACAACCTAATGCTTTGTATGCACCCCGACACCCATTTTTGCAATAGGTCACGTGCGGCAACGAAATTGAGCGAAACCACACCAAACATGAGTTTTGGACCTAAAGTGGTTCCATTTGCACAAACTCATGCCGTGTATGCAACCCGATACGCGTTTTCGCATTGGGTCACGTGTGGCAACAAAATGGCTTGAAACCACTCCAAACAAGAGTTTTGACATAAAGTGGTGGATTGGGCTTGTTTGTTGTCAAAAATAAAAAATGGTTCTTGTTGCACAAACTCATGCCTTTTATGCACCCTGATACCCGTTTTCACAATGGGTCACGGGCGGCAACAAAATGGCGCAAAACCACCCCAAACATGAGTTTTGGACCTAAAGTTGTGGATTGGGCATGCTCGTTGCGAAAAAAAGAAGAAATTGTTCTAGTTGCATAAACTCATGCCTTGTAAGCACCCTGATATCTATCTTAGCAATGCGTCACCTGCGGCAACGAAATGGCGCAAAACCAGCCCATACATGAGTTTTCGACCAAAAGTAGTGGATTGGGCATGTTCGTTGCGAAAAAAGAAGACATGGTTCCGATGAAGCAAACTAATGCTTTGTATACACTCCGATATCTGTTCTTACATTGGGTCACGTGTGGCAACGAAATGGCGTGAAACCACTCCAAACATTAGTTTTGGACCTAAAGTTGTGGATTGGGCATGTTCGTTGCGAAAAATGAAAAAATGGTTCCAATTCCACAAACTCATGCCTTGTATGCACCCCGATACCTGTATTCGCAATAGGTCACGTGCTGCAACGAAATGGCGCAAAACCACCCAAAACACAAGTTTTGGACGAAAAGTACTGGATTTGGCATGTTCGTTGCGAAAAAAGAAGAAATTGTTTTAGTTGCACAAATTCATGCCTTGTATGCACCCCGATACCTGTCTTAGCAATGGGTCAAGTGCGGCAACGAAATGGCACAAAACCACCCCAAACATAAGTTTTCGACCTGAAGTAGTGGATTGGGCATGTTCATTGCAAAAAAAGAAGAAATGGTTCCGATGATACAAACTAATGCTTTGTATGCACCCCGATACCCGTTTTCGCAATGGGTCACGTTCTGCAACGAAATGACACAAAACCACCCAAACATGAGTTTTGGACCTAAAGTAGTGGATTGGGCATGTTCGTTGCGAAAAAAGTGGTTCCGTATGCACAAACCCATGCCTTGTAAGCACCCCGATACACGTTTTGGCAATGGGTCACATGCTGCAACGAAATGGCACAAAAGCACCCCAAACACAAGTTTTGCACCGAAAGTAGTGGATTGGGCATGTTTGTTATGAAAAAAGAAGAAATGGTTCTAGTTGCACAAACTCATGCCTTGTATGCACCGCGATACCTATTTTAGCAGTGGGTCACGTGCGGCAACGAAATGATCCAAAACCAACCCAAACAAGAGTTTCGGACCTAAAGTAGTGGATAGGGCATGTTCGTTGCGAAAAAAGAAGAAATGGTTCCCGATGCACAAACTCATGCCTTGTATGCACACCGATACCTATTTTCGGAGTGGGTCACGTACGGCAATGAAATGACACAAAACCAACCCAAACAAGAGTTTTGGACCTAAAGTTGTGAATTGGGCCTGTTTGTTGCACAAAAAGAAGAAATGGTTCCGATGACACAACCTAATGCTTTGTATGCACCCCGATACCCATTTTTGCAATGGGTCACGTGCGGCAACGAAATGGCGCGAAAGCACTCCAAACATGAGTTTTGGACCTAAAGTAGTGGATTGGTCATTTCGTTGAGAAAAAAAAATAAGAAATGGTTCCATTAGCACAAACTAATGCTTTGTATGCGCCCCGATGCCCGTTTTTGCAATGGGTCACGTGCTGCAACGAAATGACGCAAAACCACCCCAAACATGAGTTTTGGACCTAAAGTAGTGGATTTGGCATGTTCGTTGTGAAAAGAGAAGAAATGGTTTTAGTTGCACAAACTCATGCCTTGTATGCACCCCGATACCTATCTTAGCAATGGGCAACGTGAGGCAATGAAATGGCAAAAAACGACCCCAAACTTGAGTTTTCAGGCTAAAGTTGTAGATTGGGCATGTTCATTGCAAAAAGAAGAAGAAATGGTTCCGATGATACAAACTAATGCTTTGTATGCACCCCGATACCCGTTTTCACAATGGGTCACGTGCTACAACGAAATGACGCAAAACCACCCCAAACATGAGTTTTGGACCTAAAGTATTGGATTGGGCATGTTCGTTCCGAAAAAAGAAGAAATGGTTCCATTTGGACAAACTCATGCCTTGTATGCACCCCGATAGACGTGTTTGCAATGGGTCACGTGCCGTAACGAAATGACGCAAAACTACCCCAAACACAACTTTTGGACCGAAGGTTGTGGATTGGGCATGTTCGTTGCGAAAAAAGAAGAAATTGTTCTAGTTGCATAAACTCATGCCTTGTAAGCACCTTGAAACCTATCTTAGCAATGGGTCATGCGCGGCAACGAAATGGCGCAAAACCAGCCCAAACATGAGTTTTCGACCAAAAGTAGTGGATTGGGAATGTTCGTTGCGAAAAAAGAAGACATGGTTCCGATGAATCAAACTAATGCTTTGTATACACCCCAATATCGGCTTTTACAATGGGTCACGTGGGGCAACGAAATGGAGCGAAACCACTCCAAACATTAGTTTTGGACCTAAAGTAGTGGATTGGGCATGTTCGTTGCGAAAAAAGAAGAAATGGTTTTAGTTGCACAAACTCATGCCTTGTATGCACCCCGATACTTGTCTTAGCAATGGGTAACGTGCGGCAACGAAATGGCAAAAAATGACCACAAACATGAGTTTTGGGCCTAAAGTTTTAGAATGGGCATGTTCATTGCAAAAAGAAGAAGAAATGGTTCTGATGATACAAACTAATGCTTTGTATGCACCCCCGATACCCGTTTTCGCAATGGGTCACGTGCTGCAACGAAATGACGCAAAACCACCCCAAACATGAGTTTTGGACCTAAAGTATTGGATTGGGCATGTTTGTTCCGAAAAAAGAAGAAATGGTTCCATTTGCACAAACTCATGCCTTGTATGCACCCCGATACACGTGTTTGCAATGGGTCACGTGCTGCAACGAAATGATGCAAAACCACCCCAAATATGAGTTTTGGACCCAAAGTAGTGGATTGGGCATGTTTGTTGTGAAAAAAGATGGAATGGTTTCGATGACACATGCTCTTGCTTTGTATGCACCACGATACCTATTTTCGCAATGGGTCATGTTCGGCAACGAAATGGCTCAAAACCACTCCAAACATGAGTTTTGGACCTAAAGTAGTGCATTGGGCATGTTCGTTGTGGAAAAAAAACAAATGGTTCCGATGACACAAACTCATGCCTTGTATGCACCCCGATACCCGTTTTCGCAGTGGGTCACGTGCAGCAACGAAATGGCTTGAAACCACTCCGAACAAGTGTTTTGACATAAAGTGGTGGATTGGGCTTGTTTGTTGTCAAAAAGAAGAAATGGTTCTTGTTGCACAAACTCATGCCTTGTATGCACCCAGATACCTGTTTTCGCAATGGGTCACGTGCGGCAACAAAATGGCGCAAAACCACCCCAAACATGAGTTTTGGACCTAAAGTTGTGTATTGGGCAAGTTCGTTGAGAAAAAAGATGAAATGGTTCTAGTTGCACAAACTCATGCCTTGTATGCACCCCGATACCTATTTTAGCAGTGGGTCACATGCGGCAACGAAATGACACAAAACCAACCCAAACAATAGTTTTGGACCTAAAGTTGTGAATAGGGCATGTTTGTTGCCAAAAAAGACGAAATGGTTCCGATGATACAACCTAATGCTTTGTATGCACCCCAATACCCATTTTTGCAATAGGTCACGTGCGGCAACGAAATTGAGCGAAACCACTCGAAACATGAGTTTTGGACCTAAAGTGGTTCCATTTGCACAAACTCATGCCGTGTATGCAACCCGATACGCGTTTTCGCATTGGGTCACGTGCGGCAACGAAATGGCTTGAAACCACTCCAAACAAGAGTTTTGACATAAAGTGGTGGATTGGGCTTGTTTGTTGTCAAAAATAAGAAATGGTTCTTGTTGCACAAACTCATGCCTTTTATGCACCCTGATACCCGTTTTCGCAATGGGTCACGGGCGACAACAAAATGGCGCAAAACCACCCCAAACATGAGTTTTGGACCTAAAGTTCTGGATTGGGCAAGTTCGTTGCGAAAAAAATGAAATGGTTCGATTTGCACAAACCCATGCCTCGTATGCACCCCGATACCAGTTTTGGCAATGGGTCACGTGCGGCAATGAAATGGCGCAAAACCACCCCAAACATGAGTTTCGGACCTAAAGTAGTGGATTGGGCATGTTCGTTGTGAAAAAAGAAGAAATGGTTCCAGATGCACAAACTCATGCCTTGTATGCACCCCGATACACGTTTTGGCAATGGGTCACGTGCTGCAACGAAATGGCGCAAAACCACGCCAAACACAAGTTTTGGACCGAAAGTTGTGGATTGGGCATGCTCATTGCGAAAAAAGAAGAAATTGTTCTAGTTGCATAAACTCATGCCTTGTAAGCACCCTGATACCTATCTTAGCAATGGGTCACGTGCGGCAACGAAATGGCACAAAACCTGCCCAAACATGAGTTTTCGACCTAAAGTAGTGGATTGTGCATGTTCGTTGCGAAAAAAGAAGACATGGTTCCGATGAAGCAAACTAATGCTTTGTATACACCCCGATATCTGCTTTTACATTGGGTCACCTGCAGCAACGAAATGGCGCGAAACCACTCCAAACATTAGTTTTGGACCTAAAGTAGTGGATTGGGCATGTTCATTGCGAAAAAAAATGGTTCCGTTTGAACAAACCCAAGCCTTGTATGCACCCCGATACCCGTTTTCGCAATAGGTCACATGCCACAACGAAATGGCGCAAAACCACCCCAAACACAAGTTTTGGACCGAAAGTAGTGGATTGGGCATGTTCATTACGAAAAAAGAAGAAATGGTTCTAGTTGCACAAACTTATGCCTTATATGCACCCCTATACCTATTTTAGCAGTGGGTCACGTGCGGCAACGAAATGACCCAAAACCAACCCAAACAAGAGTTTTGGACCTAAAGTTGTGAATCGGGCATGTTTGTTGCAAAAAAAGAAGAAATGGTTCCGATGACACAACCTAATGCTTTGTATGCACCCCGATACCCATTTTTGAAATGGGTCACGTGCGGCAACGAAATGGTGTGAAACCACTCCAAACATGAGTTTTGGACCTAAAGTAGTGTACTGGGCATGTTCGTTGAGAAAAAATAATAAATGGTTCCATCTGCACAAACTCATGCACTGTATGCAACCCGATACCCGTTTTCGTAATGGGTCACGAGCTGCAACGAAATGGCGGAAAACCAGCCCGAACATGAGTTTTCGACCAAAAGTAGTGAATCGGGCATGTTCGTTGCGAAAAAAGAAGAAATGGTTCCGATGAAGCAAACTAATGCTTTGTATGCACCCCAATGCCCGTTTTTGCAATGGGTCACGTGCAGTAAAGAAATGGCGCGAAACCACTCCAAACATGAGTTTTGGACCTAAAGTAGTGGATTAGGCATGTTCGTTGAGAAAAAAATAAGAAATGGTTCCATTTGCACAAACTCATGCCTTGTATGCAACCCGATACGTGTTTTCTCAATCGATCACGTACTACAATGATATAACGCAAAACCACCCGAAACACGAGTTTTGGACAAAAGTACTGGATTGGGCATGTTCGTTGCGAAAAAAGACGAAATGGTTTTAGTTGCACAAACTCATGCCTTGTATGCACCCCAATACCTGTCTTAGCAATGGGTCACGCGCGGGAACAAAATGGCACAAAACCACCCCAAACATGAGTTTAGGGCCTAAAGTTGTAGATTGGGCATGTTCATTCCAAAAAAAGAAGAAATGGTTCCGATGATACAAACTAATGCTTTGTATGCACCCCGATACCCGTTTTCGCAATGGGTCACGTGCTGCAACGAAATGACGCAAAACCACCCCAAGCATGAGTTTTCGACCTAAAGTAGTGGATTGGGCATGTTCGTTGAGAAAAAAGAAGAAATGGTTCCGTTTGCACAAACCCATGCCTTGTATGCACCCAGATACCCTTTTTCGCAATGGGTCACATGCTGCAGTAAAATGGCGCAAAACCACCCCAAACACAAGTTTTGGACCGAAAGTAGTGGATTGGGCATGTTCGTTATTAAAAAAAGAACAAATGGTTCTAGTTGCACAAACTCATGCCTTGTATGCACCCCCGATACCTATTTTAGCAATGGGTCACGTGCGGCAACGAAATGACACAAAATGAACCCAAACAAGAGTTTTGGACCTAAAGTTGGGAATTGGGCATGTTTGTTGCAAAAAAAGAAGAAATGGTTCCGATGACACAACCTAATGCTTTGTATGCACCCCGATACCCGTTTTTGCAATGGGTCACGTGCGGCAACGAAATGGCGCGAAACCACTCCAAACATGAGTTTTGGATCTAAAGCAGTGGATTGGGCATGTTCGTTGAGAAAAAAGAAGAAATGGTTCCATTTGCACAAACTGATGCCTTGTATGGAACCCGATACGTGTTTTCGCAATGGGTCATGTGCTGCAATGAAATAATGCAAAACCACCCCAAACATGAGTTTTGGACCTAAAGTATTGGATTGGGCATGTTCATTGCGAAAAAAGAAGAAATGGTTCTTGTTGCACAAACTCATGCCTTGTATGCACCTCGATAAACGTTTTTGCAACAGGTCACGTGCTGCAACGAAATGACGTAAAACCACCCCAAATATGAGTTTTGGACCCAAAGTAGTGGATTGGGCATGTTAGTTGTGAAAAAAGATGGAATGATTTCGATGACACATGCTTTTGCTTTGTATGCACCACGATACCTGTTTTCGCAATAGGTCATTTGCGGCAATGAAATGTCTCAAAACCATTCCAAACAAGAGTTTTGGACCTAAAGTAGTGCACTGGGCATGTTCATTGTGGAAAAAAAGAAATGGTTCCGATGATACAAACTCATGCCTTGTATGCACTCCAATACCCGTTTTCACAAAGGGTCACGTGCGGCAACGAAATGGCTTGAAACCACTCCAAACAAGAGTTTTGACATAAAGTGATGGATTGGGCTTGTTTGTTGTAAAAAAGAAGAAATGGTTATTGTTGCATAAACTCATGCCTTGTATGCACCCTGATACCCATTTTCGCAATGGGTCATGTGCGGCAACGAAATGTCACAGAACCACCCCAAATATGAGTTTTGGACCTAATGTAGTGGATTGGGAAAGTTCGTTGTGAAAAAGATGAAATGCTTCTAGTTGCACAAACTCATGCCTTGTAAGCACCCCGATACCTGTGTTTGCAATGGGTCACGTGCAGCAACGAAATGGCGCGAAACAACTCCAAACATGAGTTTTGGACCTAAACTAGTAGATTGGGCATGTTCGTTGAGAAAAAATAAGAAATGGTTCCATTTGCACAAACTCATGCCCTGTATGCAACCCGATACGCGTTTCCGCAAAGGGTCACGTGCTGCAACAAAATAACACAAAACCACCCCACACATGAGTTTCGGACCTAAAGTATTGGATTGGGCAAGTTTGTTGCGAAAAAAGAAGGAAGATGCCTTGTATGCAACCCGATACACGTTTTTGCAATGGGTCACGTGCTGCAACGAAATGACGCAAAACCACCCCAAATATGAGTTTTCGACCCAAAGTAGTGGATTGGGCATGTTCCTAGTGAAAAAAGATGGAATGGTTCTCATGACACATGCTCTTGCTTTGTATGCACCACGATACTAGTTTTCGCAATGGGTGACGTGCGGCATCAAAATGGCTCAAAATCACTCGAAAGATGAGTTTTGGACCTAATGTTGTGGATTGGGCATGTTCGTTGTGGAAAAAGAAGAAATGGTTCTGATGAGACAAACTCATGCCTTGTATGCATCCCGATACCCGTTTTCGCAGTGGCTCACATACGGCAACGAAATGGCTTGAAACCACTCCAAACATGAGTTTTGACATAAAGTGGTGGATTGGGCTCGTTTGTTGTAAAAAAGAAGAAATGGTTCTGCTTGCATAAACTCATCCCTTGTATGCACCCTGATACCCATTTTCGCAATGGGTCACGTGCGTCAACGAAATGGCGCAGAACCACCCCAAACATGAGTTTTGGACCTAAAGTAGTGGATTGGGCATGTTCGGTGCAAAAAAAGATGAAATGGTTCTAGTTGCACAAACTCATGCCTTGTAAGCACCCCGATACCTATATTTGCAATGGGTCACGTGCGGCAACGAAATGGCACAAAACCACCGCAAACATGAGTTTTGGACCTAAACTAGTGGATTGGGCATGTTCGTTGAGAAAAAATAAGAAATGGTTCCATTTGCACAAACTCATGCCCTGTAAACACCCCGATACCTGTGTTTGCAATGGGACACGTGCGGCAACGAAATGGCACAAAACCATCGCAAACATGAGTTTTGTGCCTAAAGTTGTCGATTGGGCATGTTCGTTGCAAAAAAAGAAGAAATTGTTCCGATGACACAAACTAATACTTTGTATGCACCCCGATACCCGTTTTTGCAATGGGTCATGTGCGGCAACGAACTGGCGTGAAACCACTCCAAACATGAGTTTTGGACCTAAAGTAGTCGATTGAGCATGTTCATTGCGAAAAATGAAGAAATGGTTCAAGTTGCACAAACCCATGCCTTGTATGCACCCCGATACCAGTTTTCGCAATGCGTCACGTGCTCCAACGAAATGACCCAAAACCATCCCAAACATGAGTTTTGCACCTAAAGTAGTGGATTGGGCATGTTCGTTGCGAAAAAATGGTTCTGTTTGCACAAACCAATAACCCGATACCCGTTTTCGCATTGGGTCACGTGCTGTAACGAAATAACGCAAAACCACCCCAAACATGATTTTTGGACCTAAAGGAGTGGATTGGGCATGTTCGTTGCGAAAAAAAAAGAAA
This sequence comes from Paspalum vaginatum, assembly GCA_030272315.1. Taxonomy (NCBI): domain Eukaryota; kingdom Viridiplantae; phylum Streptophyta; class Magnoliopsida; order Poales; family Poaceae; genus Paspalum; species Paspalum vaginatum. Next base: position 22,025,130 of record CM059019.1, on the reverse strand, counting down.
TGGTTCCATTAGCAAAAACTCATGCCTTGTATGCACCCCGATACGTGTTTTGCAATGGGTCACGTGCTGCAACGAAATGACGCAAAACGACCCCAAACATGAGTTTTCGACCCAAAGTAGTGGATTGGGCATGGTCGTTGCGAAAAAAGAAGGAATTGTTCCGATGACACATGCTCTTGCTTTGTATGCACCAAGGTACCTGTTTTCGCAATGGGTCACGTGCGGCAATGAAATGGCTCAAAACCACTCCAAACATGAGTTTTGGACCTAAAGTAGTGGATTGATCATGTTCGTTGTGGAAAAAGAATAAATGGTTCCGATGACACAAACTCATGCCTTGTATGCACCCCGATACCCCTTTACGCAGTGGGTCACGTGCGGCAACGAAATGGCTTGAAACCACTCTAAACATGAGTTTTGACATGAAGTGGTAGATTGGGCTTGTTTGTTGTAAAAAAGAAGAAATGGTTCTAGTTGCACAAACTCATGCCTTGTATGCACCGTGATACACATTTCCGCAATGGCTCACGTGCGGCAACAAAATGGCACAAAACCACCCCAAACATGAGGTTTGGACCTAAAGTAGTGGATTGGGCAAGTTCGTTGCGAAAAAAATATGAATTGGTTCTAGCAGCACAAACCCATGCCTTTTATGCACCCCGATGCCTGTTTTAGCAATGGGTCATGTGCGGTAAGGAAATGGCTTAAAACCACCCCAAACATGAGTTTTGGACATAAAGTAGCGGATTGGGCATGTTCGTTGCGAAAAAACAAGAAATGGTTCCAGATGCACAAACTAATGCTTTGTATGCACCCCAATACCCGTTTTTGCAATGGGTCACGTGCGGCAACGAAATGGTGCGAAACCACTCCAGACATGAGTTTTGGACCTAAACTTGTGGATTGGGCATGTTCGTTGTGAAAAAACAAGAAATGGTTCCAGTTGCACAAACTCATGCCCTGTATGCACCCCAATACCCATTTTTGCAATGGGTCTCGTGCTGCAACGAAATGGCGCAAAACCACCCCAAACTTGAGTTTTAGACATAAAGTAGTGGATTGGGCATGTTCGTTGCGAAAAAAGAAGAAATGGTTCAAGTTGCACAAACTCTTGCCTTGTATGCACCCCTATACCCATTTTCGCAATGGGTCACTGTCGGGATTTTACACCGGCAGTGCACCACGGGATGGGTCACGAGGTGCTTTTGAGGGTCGGGGAGATCAACGTAGCTCGATGGTTCACTGGAAAAGCGACAAAGACACGAGGTTTATACAGGTTCAGGCCGCAAGATGCGTAATACGCTATGTCCTGTTTGTGGCGAGATGTATTGCTTTGAGTTCTCAGGGTTACAATGAGGGCTAGGGCTTTGCTCGAGAGCATGTTTGGAGGATTGCGATGGGTTGAGATGATCTACATAGGGGTCCCTCATCCATCTTATATAATCTGACAGAGTCTTGGTTACAAGTTGAGTTCTATCTATATCTCCTAGTCGGTTTACATTACATGAGATCAAACAAAATCTTAGTTTCCATCGTATCTTCTCCGATCTCCCCGAATCTCGGTCCCTGAGTCCGAGCTAAGCTTCCTTCTTTGCTCCCTGGGTTACAACGCCATTGCCTTGATCTTCAAGTCTTCTTGACCATATTTGGGCCTGAGTTAGGCATCCAGCCCATGAATCTAGCCGTTTGCCCAACCCAGGCCCACCATCGGCCCATGTCCTGGATCCACGCCGTGAGGAGCCAGGGGATATTCATCCCCCATAAGCCCCCGAGGCTTGAGTCAATTCAGAGGACAATTGAATCGAGACTCCCAAAACCTATCTTAGTTCTGAATGAAACATGCTGCCGAGTTACTTTCATATCCCTCCAATGGTTGCACCGACTAGGTGCACCCATTGGGTGTAGCCCCCGAGCTTTAAGCTGACTTGAGCAACAATCAGCTTAAAGATCCAAAAGAATAACAAATTGTGACAACTCTGCCTCTAGATCAATCGTCCTCTCATTTCATTGGTTGTAACGACCAGGTGCACCCAATGGGTATAGCCCCCGAGCTTCAAGTTGACTTGCATAGCAATCAGCTTGAAGGTCCAAATAAACTGAAATTTTCAAAGTATATATTTCCCTCGAGTTAATCAATGCCTCTTTTCAATGGTTGCACTGACTAGGTGCACCCATTGGGTGTAGCCCCCAAGCTTCAAGTTGACTAGAGTAAGGCTGGTTCCAATGGTCCTCCTCATCCACTTCCTCAAAACACTATTTTAACTACTCTCCTCTCTGTCTACAGTGCAGTATTTATGTCAAACAGTGCCAAATAGTGTTTTCAGGCACCTCTTTAGGACACCCCATTGGGGAGAGCCTAACAATCAGCTTGAAGGTCCAAAGAGCTCTCCTGACTCATTATTGCCTGACTGAAGTCTCTATGCCTTTGTCCCAATCAGAAAATTTTGAGAAAAAATTCCCCACCCATTGGGTGTAAACTAGGAAACTGCCAAGAATATGAAGAGCCATTCCTTTCCTTGTCGTATATGCTTTACCTTGAAAACCCAACCGCTCACAGATCCAACTTTCGTGAACCACCTCACATGTAGATCAATGACACGTGTCCAGCCCGAATATGAAACGCCATCCCTGTGCGCGTACTTGCAGAAGCCAAAGCGGCGCTTCGCCTGCTATATAACTAAGGCCTGAGCCCGTGCATCAATCACACCTTCATTGCCTTGTGCACACATCAGAACCCACTGCCAAACACTCCCATCCTTGCGAACACCATGGCCAACAACCGTGGGAACCGCCTTGAGTTCTCCGACTCGGAGGACGAGATCTTTGCCGGCAGCCTCGGTGAACAGGACCCACCCAGTGACGGTGACCCCCACGGTGATAGCGATGACGGCAGCGACGACGACAAGGGGAAGAAGCTACTGGAGGAGGCTAGCGATGACTCCTTTGATGACTCCGACCAGTACAACTAGAAGGAGAAGGCGATGCTCTGGGGTCTCAACCACCCCGGCCTCAGTGGCCCCGACGACGAGGATAGCGGCGAGGAGGAGGATGAGCAGGACGATGATGACGATGATGACGGCGACGACAATGACGACGACGATGACGACAGCGACGAGGATGCCGCCCTGCCCCCCAAGAAGCGCCGCCGTGTTGGCAATTAGACTAGGAGTAGTTAACTAGTAATGTAGTATTCTGTAGTGAAGTCCCATGTATCCGTAGGAGTAATCTTGTAATGAATTATGTCTTTTTTAATGAATGCCTTGCGTTTCTCCTGTTCATGAGTTCATCTTTATAGTAATAGAATCTGTTCCTTCATCCAAAGATTGAGTGAAAATCGTGATCCTCCGAGTCAAATGAGTTGCTTGAAAAATAGTTGCCATCAAATGCCTTCGAAACGAATGAAAATATCCGACTCAACTTATCCGACCGAACAATGCCCGACTGAAATCCAGATATCCCAAATAAAAGCCATGCCAACTGAAACCGTGCCGACTTATCATTAAGAGATCTGCTAACTCGACAGAGTCACGGAAAAAACGCTAATGCCGTGAGTTTCCTTAAGGAAAAACAGAACTTCCCCAACTTAACATCGTTAGGTATTAAAGAGGACCAATACCCTAACAGTTCCTTCCAATTGAATCCTCATTCCGCAACTTCCGCATTTACTCTGCCACCAGAGCTAATGAATTTGAAATCCCTGTCCAAAAACTTCCCAAACTACACCAGAATCCTTCTCATCCATGGCTCCAAAGAAGAAGACGATCCGTGAACGCGGAAACACCAGCGAGGGGCTCCCACATGATGAGAACTGGCCAATCCCATCACTCTTTCTTGCTTTCCATATGTCTTCCATCTCTGAATCTCATTTAAATCACCTTGTAGAAATGGGAGTTCTTCCTCCTAAGGAGTTGGGTGGGTGGAGAGATTGTGAGGGTGAAAAAGTACCCACAGAAGATACCCATGAGTCTTTGGTTTTTGCCCCTTTCTTCGTGCGCGGGCTAGGATTACCTCTCTATTCTTTCGCACGAGGCTCACTCAATTTCTATTCCATTGACTTGTCACATCTGAACCCAAACTCCATCCTTCAAATCTCAATCTTTATCCACTTGTGCGAGGCTTTTCTTGGAATTGCTCCCCACTTTGGTCTTTGGAAATACTTTTATCACTGCAAACCTGGTACCCGAGATAGGATCCTGCTAGTAGTTGGAGAAGCTAGCTTAGAGCTACATAGGGGGCGTAGGTCAGTGTACCTGGACATCCCGCTCAAGGACAGCAACAGAGGATGGCATTCCGAGTGGTTTTACATGAGCAACCATGCCAATTCATTGCCACCACGATCAGGCCATCAGCCGAACTCCAAACTCAGCAGTTGGGAAGAGGCACCAACTGCAGAAGAGAATGCTGAAGTAGAGATTCTGCTCAAGGATATCTCAGACTTGAAAGATAACGGATTGACTGCTCATGCCATAGTCATAAATTCCATCTTCCGGAGCAGAATACCAATGAAAGACCGAGTATATCCGGCCTAACTTTGTGTTGGAGCCAATGATCCTCTCGAGAGACCAGCCGAGCCATAACTGCAGAAGAAATCAAAGCTTGAGTTGGCTTAATGCTGAGGGGTGAAGTCTACAATGAAGGATCACCACGACCCTACTCTGCATGGCACCCTACTCCATCTGTAAGTATTTAGCTTGCTGGCCAACTCACTTATGTATCTTGATAATGTAAACATCACTGAACATATTTGCTGACTCCATCTTTGCACAGCAATATTGCCAAGTTCCTGTCCGATCCTCCTCAGCACAACACGGACAAGATGCTGAAACAGGGGTCAGAATTGACTTCTGAAGAAATGGAGGCTGTAGTTGTAGTGACACAAGGCGAAGGCAATAATGAAGCTGCCACATACATAGTCATCCTGCACCCAACTAAAGACACCGACGCTGGAGAAGACGCTGGGGTTCAAGAAAAACAAGACCCTAAGAATAAAGGAGCTAGCGCTAAAGGCCCAACCCCCGAGCATACAACAGCCATGAGAGAAGGTGATTCTATTTCAAAGGTGTCCAAGCGCACCCGAGCCATGGCGTCAACAGCAAAAACCAAAGTTCCTCAGAAAAAGAGAACCATCAGGGAACAAGTTAAAGTTCAGAAAGCCTCTTCCACCATGCCCGAGTTAGCATCACCATCCAAGAGACTGAGCAAGAAGCCCAAGGTACAAGAGAAAACTGACAACAGTGAAGGCTCTTCTCTTGGCTACATTGATCGGAAAATGCTGATTGACGAAGAAGAGGAGGAAGAAGAAGAAGAAGTCCCACTTCAACGTCGCGAGAGGAGGTCCAAGAGAACGCAAGATGCTGAAACCACAGCCTCCCCTCCGACTCAACAACACATGCAAATGGAAGAAGAACTGAACTTATCAGACATTGATCCTGAGTTAGATCAATTTGTTAAATCGTTCCCACTTCTAGATGAAAGCAGTCTCACACCACCACGGTATGCCTGATTCCTTTAACTGTTATCTCTTGTTCCCACTTCTACCATCAATGTCCCGACTAAACCATAATTCTATGTAGGCCTTCCGCAGAACAAGATTGGCGCCTCCCAAGACTGATGCTGGCCCGACAGAAGCCCCCGACCGAAATCAGGTGCGACCGAAGCCCTCGAGCCTGGGTCCGGTGCAACTGAAACCCTCGAGCTTCGGTCCGGTAGAACTGAAGCCCCCGAGCCTGAAGTCTCAAAATGGCCGACTGACAAAGAGCTGAAAAGTGCAAGTGATCAGCAAGACGTCATGAGTACAAGGCCTCCGATCAACTGGCAAGATGCACTCAGCAACCCCGAAGGAGGAAGCACTTTGGGCCACCAAGAGCATGCCATAGATGGGCATGACATAAGGTGTGAGGACGAGACAGCTGCTAGCGATGAGCTGACCAACGCCGAAGATATACCAGACATCTCAGTGCCAGTGCCAAGCCCCTAAGACGAAGGCACTAAGCCAACAGGTGACACCATCATCACTGAAGGGGCTACTTCACTTGATCTAGAGGGCCCGGAATTGCAACTCACTGTTGGTCCCACTGAGCCGAGACCATTCGCAGCTTTTGAGGTAAGTCATTATTTTGAGCATAACCATCTTTGACACTAATATCAGTATTACTAATGAACCGAACCCCTTCTGTAGAATTGGCTTGATCAAGCTGCACGATGGCGTGAACAACTCGCTCCAGTACTTGGAGGTGATATCGTCAAGCTACGTCAACAGCTGGCCGAGTCCGAGGCCACCCGCGCTGCTGAGACCTCTGGTAAGCGTCTGCCCCCTTAGATTCCCATGCAGTCTATCTCCCGACATATTCTCATATACTCATGCATTTGAGTGCAGCTGCTACTAAGAGGATTGCTGATTTGGAAAATACACTGGCTTAGCGTGAGGTCACATACCACAATGTCGTACTCGAGCGTGACGAAGCTCGCGACAAGGCCCAAAATTTGCAGCGCAAGCTTGAACTGGAGAAGAAACAGCACGAGGTAACTCGCCAAGAAACCCAATTAGCATATTCCTTACTTATAGAAGCCTATAAGTTGAATCGGTCCGCAGGATGAGGCACTGCGATTAAAGAGAGAAATCCAAGAGCTTCGAGGGTCATGAGACGGATTCGAGAAATCCTTCCAGAATACATCCAGTGCCTTGACAGTGCTTGAAACAAGCCACAAGTTAACTCAGGCAGAACTTGAACAGAAAACATCCGAGCTAATTGTAGCCGACAAAATCTGAGTTGAAATCCAAAGCAAAAATAGAAATTTGGACAAGGTATTGAAGTCCACAAGGCAGGCTCTTAAAGAATCCCAGCAGCTGTCAGAGAAGCATCACCAAGACTTGGAACTTGCAGTGTGGAATTATGAAGTTGCCAAAAAGAACTGCGAGAAACTGAAGGCAGCTTATGAAAAGAACAAAGAACTAATGAAGTCTACAATGGCTGCAATGAACACCATGCTAAACATATGTGCCCCAAAAGTTGGAGCTTCACGGCCAGTATCAGATCGAGTGTCAACTTTGGTAGAAGACACCAAGAATCATCTTCGTGGAAGGTTGAAGTCAGTTCTACAACACGTGCTGCTGATGATGAAGATAACTCGGCTAGAGCTTTGACCGAGCTGACAGCCAAGGTTGCAGTCGACCCGAGTGATACAACAATTGACAATTATGCCTCTGACATTCAGTCTATAGCAGAAAAGCTTATCGCAGAATTTGAGCCGTAAACTGAAGTCCTTGCTTGCTGTAACTTTGTAATTGAAGGATATCTGCTATGGATGTTAATCTATAAGAAAACAAGATTAGCACTCTTAGATGATATGAAATCTGATTAACTGTTTGTTCATGTGTATGACATTATTAGAAAAACAGGCCCTTGAGTCGGCCTTTCAATGAAACACAAAGTTCGAACGCGCATTATCTCGAGATCAAAACACGAAAACGAGTATCTGACTTAAACTTTCGCATTAACTCGAATTGAAAACTATCGAATACGCGATGCATAGGGTCGGATTGCACCCTTCTGTTACGAGTACACGCGGGCATGTAGCGCTGGCTGTAGGTCCACGAACTAAACCAATTGCCCCATAGTAAGGGTTAGATTGCACCCTTTTCATGTGAACGCGAAGGCATGTAACACCAGCTGTCGGTCTATGACCTAGGCTAATTGCCCCGTAGGGAGGGCCAGATTGTACCCTTGTATGAGGAGGCAAAGGCGTGTAACACCAACTGTCGGTCATACGAACTAGGCTGATTGCCCCGTAAGGAGGGTCAGATTGCACCCTATTCTGAGTAAGCATAGGCATGTAACACCAGCTTTCGGTCATACGACCTAGGCTGATTGCCCCGTAATTAGGGTCGGACTGCACCCTATCTTGAGTAGGAGTAGGCATCTAACACCAGCCATGAGTCGGGTCAGGACCCATGACTGATTGCCTAATTATTTGAGGACGAGGACATTACCACTAGAAATCCCACGCACTCATGCCATAGAGAGAAGAAGTATGCACAGAAATCATGCATTTATTCATTATCTGAGTACATCCGACTGAACATGAGTGAGGATGAGTCAACTTGAAATCATGACTAATCAAGGGTACAGACAAGAGTACATGACTTTGAAGGCTGCAAGAGGCCTAAGAATAAAACTTGCGTAGATGTTCGATGTTCTAGGAGCTCCCAATTGGAGTACCATCCATCTCAGACAAGCGATAAGACCCTGGCCGAGTGACTTCTGTGACGATGTAAGGCCCCTCCCAAGGGGGGAATAGCTTGTGGTGCCCAGCCCCCTTGAGGACCCTGCGGAGGACCAGTTCCCCGACTGAAAAGGCACAAGGACGCATATTACATTCATGATAACGTCTACTGATAGTGTGCCGACTGAATCACCGAGTTGAGTCGCTCTTCCTCCAGCAATTCGACTTCCTCGAGCCATGTGCTCTCCGCCTCCATAATGTCCTTGAATGCTAGCCGCAGTGCCCCATGCGCTAAGTCAGCCGACAACACCGCCTCCGAGCCATACACCATGAAGAAAGGCATGTTTCCATTGAGAGCTTTACTTGGCTGCGTTCTGAGACTCCAGACTATGTATGGGAGTTCCCTGATCCATTTGCCCGCCAACTTCTCATCCTTAACGAAGACTCTTTTCTTTAGGGCATCTAGAATCATCCCATTGGCAAGCTCAACTTGACCATTAGCACGAGGATGTGCTACCGAGACATACTTGATAAGTATAGACTTCTCATTGCAAAAGTCGAAGAATTCTGAGCCTGTGAAGTTGGAACCCAGATCTGTGATGATACTGTTTGGAATCCCAAAGAGAAATATAATCTCCTAGATAAAATCCACCTCTTTTGCTGAAGTCAGAGATGCGATTGGTTTGACCTCGATCCATTTAGTGAACTTGTCAATAGCCACCAAGACATGAGTGTAGCCACCCTGAGCCCTCTTGAGCGGATCAATCATGTCAAGCCCCCAGCATGCAAAGGGCCATGAGACAGGAATGTTCTGTAGCTGTTGAGCCAGCAAGTGTTGTTGATTTGCGAAGAACTGACATGCTTCGCACCGCTTGACCAACTCTGCAGCGTCATGCTTGGCTGTCGACCAATAGAATCTGGCCCTAAATGCTTTCTCGACCAATGTCCTGGAGGCAGCGTGATTACTGCATTGCCCAGCATGGATTTCCATCAGCAAACCCCTGCCCCGAGACACGTCAATGCATTTCAAGAGAACTCCAGCCGTGCCACGCTTGAACAGAACGTCACCAATCAATGTGTAGCTGGCCGCACGCCGGATGAGTCACTCGGCTTCTGCTTTGTCATCGGGCTCATCACCATCCCTGATGTACTTGATGATTGGGACCCGCCAGTCAGCCGAAGCCTTTTCTAAGCTCAGAACGTGCTGCTCCGGGGGTTCTAAGTCGAGGTCAATGGATGGGCGAGACAACTTCTGGACGAACACACCTGGGGGAATTTTGGCTCAAGAAGAACCAAGCTTAGACAGTAAGTCAGCATCTGCATTGTTGTTGCGGTCCACATGATGAAACTCCAGTCTGTCGAACTTATCTTCTAGCTTGCGAACTTCGGCACAATATTTGTCCATCACTTCCGTGGTACAGTCCTAGTCCTTGTTGACTTGACTAATCACCACTAGAGAACCCCCATAGACCATGAGGCGCCTGATGCTAAGTGAAATCACAATGCGCAGACCATGCAGCATGGCTTCGTACTCTGCTGCATTGTTGGAAACTGTAAAGAGGATCTGCAGCACGTACTTGAGTTTCTCGCCTTTCGGGGACGTTAAGACGACACCTACCCCGGCTCCTTCTATCTTTAGGGATCCGTCGAAATACATCTTCCAGAATTCTAGAGGCTCCGGGTTATCTGGTACCTGGTTCTCTGTCCACTCAGAGATGAAGTCAGCCAAGGCTTGGGTCTTGATAGCGGTGCATAGGCAAAATTCAATGTCATGTGCTCCCAGCTCACACGTCCACTTGGCGATTCCTCCTATAGCCTCTCTATTTCGCAGAATCTCACCGATGGGGAATGAGGTGACCACCACGATCTTGTGCTCCTTGAAGTAATGATGAAGCTTGCAAGCTGTGATAAGGACCGCATACAGTAATTACTAGACCTGAGGGTACCTTATCTTGGATAGGCTGAGTATTTCGCTGATGAAATAGACTGGGTGTTGAGTCGGCTGAATATGTCCTTCTTCTACCCTTTCGATCACCAGAGCTGTACTGACCACATGAGTCGTACAAGAGAGGTACAACAACAAATCTTCAGCTGTGTGGTCTGCTGTGGCTCGGTTCGGCAATTTTAGCACTGGGGGAGTCATCAAGAATTTCTTGAGGGCCTCAAGTGCTTCCTGAGCTTCCGGTGTCCACTGAAACCTATCCACCTTCTTCAAGAGTTTATAGAATAGCATACCGCACTCGCCCAGCTGTGAGATGAATCAGCTTAGCATGGCCATGCATCCTATGAGCTTCTGGACCTTCTTCTGCGTCTTAGGGTGCTGTATCCAAAGAATTGCATCGATCTTCTCTGAATTAGCCTCGATTCCCCTCCTGCTGATGACGAACCTGAGTAACTGCCCAGCTGGGACCCCGAACACACACTTGGCAGGGTTGAGCTTCTAGCAGAACCTCTTGAGACTATTGAAGACCTACTGAATGTCACTGATGAAGTCTTTCGGATCCTTCGTCTTGATTACCATGTCATCGATGTAAGCTTCGACATGCTTACCCCAGTGCTTAGCCAGACATGTCTGGATAACACGCTGGTATGTAGCTCTAGCATTTTTCAGCCCGAAGGGCATAGAGGTGTAACAAAACGCCCCAAAGGGCGTGATGAACGCGGTCTTCTCCTGATCCTCCATCGCTAGGCCAATCTGATGGTAGCCCGAGTAATAGTCTAGGAAGCAAAGGAGGGAGCATCTGGCCATAGAGTCGACTACTTGATCTATCCTAGGCAGCCCAAAGGGATCCTTCGGGCAATGCTTGTTGAGATCGGTATAATCAATACACATCTGCCATTCTATTTTATTCTTTTTGAGAATGAGTACATGGTTTGCAAGCCACTCGAGATGCATGACTTCTCTAATAAACCTGGCAGCTTGGAGCTAGGTTAACTCCACATGGATTGCTTCTCTCTTCTCCGGGGTGAATCGATGCAGCCTCTGCTTGATTGGCTTCGCGTTGGGAAACACCTTGAGTTTGTGCTCGGCCAGTTCTCTCGGGACTCCTGGCATATCTGTAGGCTTCCATGCAAACATGTCCTAGTTGTCCCTCAAGAACTGGACAAGCGCGCCTTCCTATTTGGGAGGGAGGATTGCGCTGATGGTCACCATCTTCGAAGCATCAGGGAGGTCGAGGCTCACTTCCTTGGTTGCCACGGTCGCTTGGATAGCCGTGGTAGGGACTGACTCATGAGTCGGGATCGGCAGATCATCCTTCGAAAGCTGAGCCACATCGTCCATGAGTCGACATTGAGCTGTTGCGGTTGTTGTACCGAAGGCTATCTGAAAAGCCTCCCGAGCGCAGAGAGCAGAGCCCTTGAAGTCCGCCCGCAAGGAAAGAACTACACGTGGGGCCAACATCTTCAGGACCAGGTATGAGTAGTGGGGACATCCATGAACTTGGCTAACACAGGCCGCCCAATGATGGCATTGTAGGCAGAGTAAAAGGTTGCCACCTCGAAGCAGAGAGTCTCTATGCAGAAGTTGTCCTCCGTTCCGAAGGTGACAAGCAAGCTGATGTGCCCCAGCGAGTATTCTCCCTCGCCAGGCATGATCCCAAAGAACGGACTGTCTGACTCTTGTAGATCGCTGATGGAGAGCCCGATAGATAGCAGGGTCTTGGGGAACATGACATTGATGCTGCTTCCTCCATCAATCAACGTCCTCATGAATCGGCTCTCATGGATCACCGGGCTCACCAACAGGGGATACTTGCCCGGGTGATCATATTTGAGCCAATGGTCCACCCGACTGAACGAGATTGGCATGTCTGACCAATTGTATGGCACTAGAGGTTCCTCAATGGCCGCCATGACTCAGCGGTCATCTAGCTTCTGATGCCTCTTGCTTTCCAGGGAGCCATGCCCCCCTATGATGACGTTGATGTGCCGGTTGACATTGGGAAAGCTGGCACCGTTGGCTCTGTTTTGCTGAGGCAGAGGTCCCTGATCATGCAGCAGAGGTGGTGGCAGAGGCAGAGGTATGAAGGGTCTGCCATGGGCGATCGAAGCCTTGAAGTCCCTGCAGTCACGTAGGGTGTGGTGCATCTCCATGTGGTAGGTACACAGCGCGTCAAGGAGTTGGTCGAGTGACCGCTCGCCCCCTTGCTGTCGAGGGACGCATGGGGCACATGGGCGGTGGCCCCACAGCCTTGGACTTCCTCCCAAGGTCTCTTGTCCAAGTGGCGATCTTGTCGTAGGGGCTCTTCACTCTTCCCCTAATCTTCTCGACGCGCATCGACCAGGTCCCGAGCCCGCTCATCCGCGGTGATGTATCGATCAGCGTCGTGGAAGAGCTGCTCAGATGTAACTGGAGACTTCTGCAAGAGGGCCTTCATGAAAGCCTCATCATTGGAGCCGCGGAAGAAATCATCGATCACCGCCACGTCAGCGATGTTGGGAATTCGATTCCGCATCGACTGGAAACGCTTGAGGTATGAACAGAGACCCTGATCATCCTTGTGCTTCATGGATTTGAGGTCCTAGGGCTATGTCGGCTTATCCCACAGCGACAGGAAGTTAGCAATGAAGCACCGACAGAAGACGTCCCAGTTGTCGATGCAGTCACGCCTGAGGTGACGCAGCCATTGTAGCGCATCTTATCCCAGGACGATCGGGACATAGGCAGTCATCACATCTTCGCTTGCCCCTGCTACGCTAGCTGTAGTCGAGTATACAGCCAACCAGCCACTAGGATCGAGCTTCGCCTCATACTTGTTGACGTTGGAGACTTTGAAGTTCTGAGGCCATGCTACTCCACAAAGCCGAGTGGTGAAAGCTGGGATACCGACCATGCCATGATGTGTTGGTTCATTCCGACCTCTGTCTTGAGCAGCTCCGTCGCGGCATCACAGAGACCGAGGGCGATCTCCCCCCAGTCGATCGTAAACTAAACGTCGAGGCGTCGGGCTGTTGACAGATGCTCCAGCCGAGTTAGCCTTGCCCCTGTCACCTTGATGAGGTGCCTCATAGTCACGATCATAGTCATTGTGGCGCTGGATTTCTTTTGCGTTTCGCTCTGCGCATGATCTCTCGATGTTGTTGCATGCGTCGTGTCCCGCATTGAGGGCATGACGGGCATCAGGGGCTGCTGGAGGATTGACAGGAAGGAGATGATGAGCTGCTTGAGCGAAGATCTGACAGTAAGCTTCCCCCTCTGGAGTGCGAGGGAGAGTGTCTGCCAGTCGCGCTAGAACTCCCCCCACTTGACTCGGGGTGCCCATGGTCGTAGCGAACTCAAGCAGCAGGTTATGCCCTGGTGGTGGAGGTAGTCAGGGCTGAGCGTGATCCTCTCCATCACGCCCCCTTCCCTTGTGATCTCATTCGTACTGCTGAGCCTGCATGTGTCAGCGATCTCGCCATTGACTATACCTTTGACGATGAGATTCAGCTTCTTCAGGTGCCTCTCCTGCCTCAGATGCCTCGTCCTGCAAGACGGGAAAGGTCGGGTCTTGATTCCCCGCACGATGATGACGACGAATATTGTGGCGCCAGTTGTGATGCTGCCTTCTATCGCGCTGCTGTGGAGTTTCCCTATTCATAGAGGGCTCATCATCAGAGATAGGTTCATTCTCCAGCTGTCCCTCGATGATGAGTATCTCAGAGAAGTGCGTCGGCGACCCTGAGCTCGCTTGATCGTTGAGGAGCATCAGTGATCCCTCTGAGTGAGGCCCAGGGTCAGAAGGCGTGGACCCTGTCACCGTAGTTGTGGCTGGCCTGTCCCCGAGCGCGGTGGGAGACTCCAAGTTGTAGATCATCTATGGGTAGGAAGGCTCGCTGCCCTCTTAAGGAAGAGGTGGCCGAGTCAACTGCTGCTGAGACTTCGGAAGCGCGATCTCCGACTTAGCCACCACGTGCAAGCTGTGCCACATGGCGGTTCTGTCGCTTGGAGAAGAGTCGACGACAAGGCCCAGACGAAGGCTGATCACTGGCTCTTTGACTGCGTAGTAGACGTCATCATCCACGAGTGACGTGGGCGCTGACCCTGAGGTAGGTCCTCCGAGTGCTTCCCCGCCCCCCTCTTTGGATCGAGGTGGCTGAGGTAGCTGTCGACGACAAGGACTGGCGGCCTCCCGTCGCGCATTCTCATCGTTTTTGAGGAGAGCCGTAGCACAAGGAATGAACCGCAAGTGTGATAGACTTGACTGGTAAGTCGCGGTAGCATTGCGAAGGCCGTAAGGAAACCTGGGAGGAGCCTAATCTCGGATGCGATCTGCGACCTTGCTGCTTCGACGTTCGGTCGGTAGCGGGATCAAGACCCTCCGGTGAGGAGTGGTCACTGGTGTAGGAGTTGAGGACGTGCGGCGAGCCTCTGGTTGCCATGGTTTCCTCCCCTGACTGATCTGAGTCCAGACCCGGGTCGGGGAAGTGGAGAGTGCAGTGCGTCGAGTCGGTGAAGGCGTGGTCATTGGTCGGGGCAAAGAAGCAGGAGCAGATCCGTGCCCAGCTAGTGCCACGACTGCCCATCGAGGTCCCGAGCCAGGTTGAGTCGGGGAGTGCTTTGATGTCCTGCCCTGAGGTGGGACAGATTGAGGCGGAGTGGTCCTGACGGTAGACTAGCACATTGACGCTCGAGGATGAGCTAGCTTGACGCCGGTCATCACGATGGCCGGCCACTGGCTAGCTGCCTGTTGGATAGATCCAGGACCTGGTGGAGTCAAGGAAAGCTTCAGAGTTGGCGACGGAGCCTTGAAGCTGTGCACCTCCTCCGCAACACCGACAAGTCGGTGCAGATCGCTGGTTTTGTTGGCGATGAATGAGATAGATCCAAAGCAGATCATCTTGTCGGGAGCGAACTTGATGATGTTGTTGGAGAGGTTAGCCATGGAGCTAAATTGAAGTTGATGTCGCCGAGCCCCTGCCTGGCGCGCCAACTGTCGGGGTTTTACACTGGCAGTGCACCACGGGATAGGTCACGAGGTGCTTTTGAGGGTCGGTGAGATCAACGTAGCTCGATGGTTCACTGGAAAAGCGACAAAGACACGAGGGTTTATATAGGTTCGGGCCGCGAGATGCGTAACACCCTACGTCCTGTTTGTGGCGAGATGTATTGCTTCGAGTTCTCAGGGTTACAATGAGGGCTAGGGCTTTGCTCGAGAGCGTGTTTGGAGGATTGCGATGGGTTGAGATGATCTACGTAGGGGTCCCTCATCCGCCTTATATAATCTGACGAAGTCTTGGGTTACAAGTTGAGTTCCATCTACATCTCCTAGTCGGTTTAGATTACATGAGATCAAACAGAATCTTAGTTTCCATCGTATCTTCTCCGATCTCCACGAATCTCGGTCCCTGAGTCCGAGCTAAGCTTCCTTCGTTGCTCCCTGGTTTACGATGTCGTTGCCTTGATCTCCAAGTCTTCTTGACCGTATTTGGGCCTGAGTTAGGCATCCGGCCCATGAAACCAGCCATACGCCTGACTCAGGCCCACCATCGGCCTATGTCCTGGATCCACAACGTGAGGAGCCAGAGGATATTCATCCCCCATAGTCACGTGCTGCAATGAAATGGTGCAAAACCACCCTAAACATGAGTTTAGGACCTAAAGTAGTGGATTGGGCATGTTCGTTGCAAAAAAAGAAGAAATGGTTCCAGTTGCACAAACTCATGCCTTGTATGGACCCGAATACCCGTTTTCGCAATGGGTCACGTGCTGTAACGAAATGGTGCAAAACCACCCCAAACACATGTCTTGACCTAAAGTAGTGGATTAGGCATGTTCGTTGCGAAAAAAGAAGAAATGGTTCTAGTTGCACAAACTCATGCCTTGTATCACCAGAAAGTCGATGCATGTCTCCTGCTTATTAGCATTCTAGGTCTATCGGCATTGTTATTTTCTTACTTTTTCTTCTTTTTCCGCATATTTTGCTGTTTTTGACCTTTTTCCAAAATAATCTCAAATTAGGGGGAAGCGGCCCATGCACCCGAAGCATGAAGCCGAACCTTCGCCATATTTGTTCGGTCACGGTTTGAGCTCATCTTAGAAAAATGAACTAACCCACGAGGGGCTACTGTTGGGCCGAAGGCCTCGGGCCCCATGCTTCGGATGATTCCTTGGTGTTGGTGAACTATAAGATACGAAGTAGAAGTTGAGGACTATACGAAGAAGGTGCCGCTGGCTAAACCCGAAGATTCCTAGTTCGGCATGGGATCTCTCTTCGAAGCTAGAAGATGGCGTGCCCGAATAAGGTCTATTCCGAAGCTTGAGGGAAAACACCGTTCGAAGTGGCATGGTCTAAGAAGTTAAGCCAAAGCACAAAAGGGTTGCGTATTAGACTTGGCTTCGGATGTGAAATTACTAACCAGATGAGTGCTTTGTATAGGAGGGGAGAAATATGAAGGGAATGCCTGAGGGCAGCTATGTAAAATCGCTATAGAGTAGACTAGTTAACCCCTATAAATACCGGGGAGACCAATCGACCAAGGGACAGACTTTCTGGCAGGGACACTTGTACGCCTCACATTGAACGTGATGTAAGCCCAATCTTCTAGGGACGAAGGTATAACAAATGGCTTTTCTTATGTGTCCATTCATCCTTTTGTCTTTTCATCTTTCACTCATTCTTCCTTAAGCATTTTTTGAACTGGGCAAAGAGTCCCCATTTCGATTATCATTTAAGCTTTATTTGATTGCACTCAAGAACTCCAAAGAGGGAGGTCCTTCATATTTGATGTTTCCCTATTGTCGTCGTGTGATTTGATAACAAACCCCCAACAGTACAGTTACAGGTTAGGCTACTATAGCATGAAAACATTTTTCATGTACTGCGTAAAACATAGTAACACGTACAAGCAAGAGATCATAGATCGTTACCACTAGATGTATGACATCGGCAATGCAACGAAAGATGTGTTGAAGCAGCCGAGTGCTTAACATTGTGCACTAAGTGGTTGCAGAGAGAAGAGCCGATGTCGATTCATCCAGTTGATCTCGATCAAGAACCACTTGGCCGGCTTCCCAACCAGTCGTAAAACACCTCTACAATATCCACACGTACAGGAAGGCGATGTCGAGTTCTAGTGTGCTAGCCACCATGAGTTGGCAGAGGATCTTGAAAGGTTGGACCTAGGCACTACTAGGGCTTTGCAGAAAAGATGGCTCCCATGTGCATGCAATGGTACCCTAAGCCGTGCCCCTCATGCATTAGCCATGTAATGGGCTTTAGACACATAAAAGTCCCATCAGGATTCTAATTGCTTGTAGATCAAGTATCTGAGTCCTGATTAAGCCCAACTGTGCAGACCATCTGTGAGGTTCTGAGCCGGACCTGATAGGTCGAGTCCCAATTGGACTATGCATCGGCTCATGCCAGAGCCATTCAGGCTCAGACTTAAACCTATAAATTTCCACGCAGGCACATCTCCTTCAGAACGGAGACTCCTAGAGAGCGCCCATAAGCACAGGATGCAGCGAAACTCTCTAGGGTGCACTGCAACATGGACTAGGTGAGTTTGCCATACCTCTGATACCATGGTAAAAAATTCGGTTATCTCTTCCCCTTTGCTCCTCCACTTGATGCTTCTCTTATGTGTTCTCTTTTCATATTATGCATCTTGTAGTCACCCTGCTTAGTTTTTCTCTTGGCTAGTATGTCCCTTGATTTGGTCATGAGTATGGCTAGGTTACCCTTTAGTTGTTTTCTTCTTGACACTAGCTTTTGTAGGGTTCTCTTTACTTGTTGAGTAGTGCTTTCGCATAGACGGTGAAGTGGGCTAATTAGTAGAATCGATAAGCTAAGGACTTTTGTTTAGAAATTTTAGTTAGCCCAATTCACCCTTCTCTTGGGCATCTGATCCTTACAGCAAGACGGTAGACGGTGATCACTACCTTCCTAGCTAAGTGGCAGGTCTGTGCAGTTAGCACTTGAAACCAGATAGAAGGTGTTTTGGTACCACCTATGGAGGAGTGAGCCCATCCCAGTGGGAAGCACTCCCGGTTCCATGTGTTTCTATGCGGCTGTGTTTGCTCTGCTGGATTTCTATGGTAACACAACTTTCGGATACACAACCGCAGTAATGGTGCAAGTCATTGTCGAAGAGAGGCCTTTTGGATACACATACACTGAGGATGAGTGGGTGAGCCTCCCAGCTAATGAGCGCAAGTTGAAGATTGAGCTCATGGCCGAGCCTCTCCCACCTGATGGCAACATCACCAAGCAAGTGTGGGATAGGCCCACTAAGGGGCAGCATCAAGCATCACCATCCTAATATTAGATACCACACGGTAGGAACATATCTGGGTATTTGACACAAGAGGAGGATGGGATGAATTGTGTCACGAATTCTCTCTTCTAAACATAGGGTTGTCTAGTGCATAAGATAAACCTATCACATCCTACACATGCTAGCTAAATCTAAGGTTTATCTTTTTGTTCGCTAACTTACCCAAAGACTTGCAATCTTGATCCAAACCTAATCAAACTAACTAGGAAAGCTAGAGGCACACAAGAAAGTATAGGCGGTAAGTAAAGATTGATAGCTAATGGACCAGCCTCATTACTCTTAAGTGTTGAGTGATTGTCAATGGTGAAGAAGATCTAGATGGAGATAGTGAAATGCCCTCCGAAGTTCTAGAGTCCCTATGATGGACTGAAGGTTGAAGAAGAAGAAGTCCCAGATGGACTCAGGCAAAAGTCCTTTGATCGACTAGAGGCAAGACTCAGCATCGGTCGGTCATGGAAGTTTTGTACACGGAGGGGCAGAGTAGCGGTGGCTGTGTAAGTCCTTTGATAGACTGTGAGGCAGCTCCTATGGACTGGTGAAGCCAGGCATGACCGTGGTGTATGCTTTTCAGGGAGAACTAAAGGCAATCACTGCATCCACCAACCTTCCTGGCTATAGTTCAAGCTAGGTGGCTCGCCCGCACCACCACTGATCGGCTCCACACAGTGCCGATTGGAGCCGCAATGAGGAGAGACGACCGTAGCAGTAGTACAATCTTTCAGCTCCTCGTGTGTCCCAACCTGCAAGATGACCTCTCGCCGGTTTCCTGCAGGAACACATTTTGTCTCGCTCAGTGGGACCCAGCAATCAAAATCGCACCACCAAACCCATCGTAACCATGGCACCAGCCGTCAAGATCACCGAGTTGCCAGACAGGATGTTCCTCTATGAAGGCAAGACAGAACTGCCAAAGCTTGATGACCTACAGGGCAAACACCGCATGAAGTATGAATAGGTCATAGAAGAGCTATGCAAAAAGGTTCTCTCGCACTTCGTTTGGACTCGCCATGGAGGTACCAGGTGCTTCGGACACCCGGAGACGGCTCTCGACTAGGTTGACATATCCACGCCATTGGAAGAACGCAGCCGGGCTCTCTAGGAGGAGATGAGTACCATGATCCACCATGCCATGCTATGTTAGACTAAAGCCATACTCAATTCCATGGAAAATATTGTGGTGCACGTGGTCAAGTGCATCCTGGCTGGGGAATACACTTAGCAAGTAGGACCATGAATTGACACTTTTGCCTAAGAGACGACGTTCTACACTCGGCCTTCTCGGATACCTCCTATCAACGCACCTGAGGGAACCAAAGCCGAGCTCATCTTGCATGCACCACAAGATCTGAACGACAAACCCACATGCTATAAAGAACCTCCAGCTTTCATACCGGAAGGCTACATGTGCCAGGTCCGGTATCGGTTGCTGCAACAAGGAGAAGAACCTTATCGCCTGCCGGTGTCAAACAAGTAGATCTATCAGGCAAGTCATATGGCGGTGGAAAGGACAAGGCCACTGACCACGAGTTGAGTGATTGGTTGGTCAGGTATGGGTTAAGGCTGGTTTTTAGCAACCAGGCCAGTAACACCGACTCGGCTCATTTTCAGAAGATGATGAGGGATATGTATGGCCTCAACTCAAAGAGAGGCATCATCTTATACGTGAAGCTGTATCCCGAGGCTTACGATCATCTCCCTCTTCCGCCCAAGTTCAAAGTGCCATAGTTCTCCAAGTTCAATGGCAATGATAATACAACCACCGTGGAACACATTAGCCGATACATGGCTTAGTTGGGGATTGCAGCATCAGCCGACCATGTGAAAATTCGGCTTTTCTCGTTATCACTATCTGGACCAGCTTCGGCTGGTATAATTCCCTAGCACCTGGATCCATCACAACTTGGAAGCAGCTGGAGGAGCAATTCCACACCTAGTTCTTCTCTAGCTCTAACGATGCTACATTCTCAAATCTCATCTCTGTGTGCCAGCGCCCCGGAGAGCCTGTCAACCAATACATACAACATTTTTGGGAAGTCAAGAATAGGTGCTACTTGTTCCACTAACAAGAGAAAAGCTTGGCGAAGATCGCCTACAACGGTTTGTTACACGCCGCTAGGGGGTAACTATGGGCTAAATGACTTCAACTCCATCGGCCAGCTGGTCTCTAAAATATCAACTTATGAACGCTTACACCCGAGTCATATCAGGAAAAGCCCCACAGACCCATTACGTACCTCCAAACCTGGGAGAAGGAATTGGCCGACGATGAGGCTGGGGTGGCTGTCATACAGTGGTCAATGGCAAACCAGCCGTTGCCATGCTAATGGCTCAAATGTCCCGAAGCCCCAATAGGATACGACTTCGAAGTGTCCAAGACAAAGCAAATTTTTGATCTGCTCCCCAAGGAGAAGCATTTGGAGTTGATGCTCGGCCATAAGATCATTCCTACCGAGGAGCTGAAGGGGCGCAAATATTGCAAGTGGCACAATACACTCGATTCCCACACTACAGCCGACTGAAAAGCACTACGCTTGTAGATCTAGACCGCAATCGCACAGGGGAGACTGGCCTACTCCAGAAGCACCATGAGGGTCGACAACACCCCGTCCCCACACGTCAACATGCTCGATCTAATGTCTTTCACCCGCGGTCAAGACAAACCAACTGCATCGGCTTGTGGTCAAATCAAGATAGTCTCTACGGCTGAATCTTTAGAGCTCCTCCACTGAGTCCGGGGAACTATCGAGAATGGTAAGGTCATTACCAGAAACTAACCCCACCAGACTTGTCCTTTCTTCTTACCAGCCATCAACATAGTAGACGTCGCATATAGCTCGAAGAGCAAAGGCAAGGGTAAGGCCGATCCAGATGATGATCAGCCACTATAGTTCTGGCCAGAAGAGCATATCTCTCCTAAGGAGATCGCCAGGAACCGTCATTTGCGCCCTGATTCTGGAGTGCTGATAGGCATTTAGGCCCACAACCACGAAAAACATCAGAAGCGTCAGGCCCACGGCCAAGAGGACACTCATCTCCATGAGCAGTATGACTGGCGCCACGAACATCACCACCGTTCGCACCACGACATGCGCGCGCGAGTGCAACACTTAGGTGTACCATATCGATCGGGAGGAGCGCCATCATTTTGAGTGTCACCGTGATAAGGAACGCCACTACTCCAACCGCTAGCATGGCAACCAGCATTATCCCTCTAGACATCGTCACGATGAAAGGTGCGATCACTATGGTTCCCATATCAGCACACGGACAAAATATGCTTCCATGTACCGATGCCTAGGGGTCCTCGGGAAATGCCACGATGCCGCCTGCAACTGTCACTATAGCAGTGGCACACGCAAAGTTCTACCATGGTGGCGAGCGCAAGACGGTGATCGGGAGAGTCTTGGTGTCCGGCTCGGATTTTGCCTTCGGTGGCGAGCCCGTTGACATAGCCCTTAGTGGTGAACCACGTTAGATCCCCATGTCTTCTCAGGAGTTTGCAACCCATTGCCCTTACCTCTTTAATTCTTGCATTTACGTTTATGCATTTACTTACTTGTGTGCGTTTAGCTTTTCTAGTTAGTTTGATTAGGTTTGGCTCTAGTTTGCATGTCTTTTGGGTAAGTTAGAGAGCGTATAGGTACACTTTAGAATTAACTAGCATATGTAGAACGTGATAGGTTTATTCTATGCATTAGATAACTCTAGGTTTAGAAGAAGGATTAGCGATCTAATTCACGCCTCCCCCTCTCGAGTCGGATACCACGGCTCGTTCCTTACACTGACTAATGGGTTAACACTCATACATGGATAGATCCGACCAAGAATCTCCTCGTCGCATCCATAGAGTGAGACGCATGTCTCCAACGAGCATGGTTTGACCTTTGAGTGTAGCTAAGACTACCTTCTAAGCCCGCACTCACATAGAGAAAATGAACAAAGCTCATAGCAACCAATGCATAATATACGTAACATTTGAATTCAACTATCGTAACATCAATAGTTTAATAAAATTTAACTGATTCGAATAATATTTTCGGATCCACAAACTAGCTCGATCTGTCTCACTCCAACATTAAGAACATATTCACAACGTTGAAAAATAGTATACGCAACATCAGAATTCACGTTTTGCAATATCAACAAAGTATAGATTAACTTATTTAAATAAAAAATTCGGATCTGCATATTCAGTAAAAAGATCGACAAAATATATAGAAAATATAGTTCAAACATTTTAACATAAATATTGTAACAAATCTCTAAAAAAATCAGAAAAACTATCCTAACATTTAGAAAGCAGCGTCCGATTTTTCTCGTCACCGGACGTCGGGACCAAAGCATTCCCGAATCTTTTTGTTCCCGATACACTTTTTTGCACCTTAATAGATGGACCATGCAACGGCTCAGATGCGCCCATTCGGGTCCGATTCGAATTTCGAAAACACGGAACCCGCACGAGCCAGTGCGGACCAAACAAAGACGACGTTGGACAGACGCGCAGCCGACCGTTGCTGCGAGCGGCGGCCCTACCTCACATGCCAATTACACGACCCACGCGGCCACGCGCCCGCCACTTGACTCTATTGGGCGAGCGCACAGAGAAAAGCACCTCACTGTCGCGTCGCACTGCGACACTGCGTTCGCCCCGTCCTCAAATCTCACCAGTACCGATGGCCCGCTGCTGGAATAGAGACATCGTGACGGTGGCGACGGCGCGGCAGCCCTGGCGCCGCCGCCACGGATGGCAGCTACCTCTCCACCCGCTCCAGGTCCGCCGTCCACCCTTGCCCCTCCGGCATCCTCCGCTGCCGAGCTCTGTTCCACCCTCCCTGTGTTGTCCTCAGATCATGTGCATGTCGCCTTTCGCCTTGTGTGCGCAGCTGGTGGCTGCGGCGGTTTTTGCTCTCCTCGTCGCCGCGTTCTACGTCGTCCTGGGGCCGTACCTCGGCAACACCCTTGCCAGCAACGTCCTCCTCGCCGCCTTCTCCATCTCGGTACGACGGTACACGCGTCTGTCTTGAGCACTGACGCAATTATCCCACCTTTTTTTAGCGCCGCGCAGCATCGGCCCCCGATTCTGAATTGCTGATCTGTTCCGCTCCAACAGGCCGTGGGGGCAGCGGCGTTCTATGTGCGCTGCACGGCGGTGGACCCGTCTGACCGGACGGACGCGAAGAAGGCCAAGCAGCGACGGCAGCTTGCGCGGGGTGGAGGGATCACTGCAAAGCTGCCCCGTCTGCGGTACGGGTACATCCTGTGGCGCTACTCGGTGCGGGTGCTGAGGCGGCTTGAGGCGCGGTTCACCAGCCGGTGGGTTCGGAGGAGCTACCTGGAGCAGTGGAACACCAGCGTCCAGCTCGATCCCATGCTCCCCTTCGCCTTCACCAGCCTCGATGACATCGTCTCGCCATGCGCCACGGAGGATGGGCACGACATCTCCTTCTGCCCCATCTGCGACTGTGAGGTATTAATTTCGTTCTTCCCCTCCGCGCATTGGTGTTGATATAGCTGCAGCAACATATGGCACCATTTTGTTCGATGGGGATGGACAACTTGGAAAATGACATATGGATTAGTCTGTGTGTGAAGTCTTTGAAATTCATTGGTTTAGAATAATTCTTGGCCTCCTTTGGCGCAGGATTTTTCATAGGAATCGTGCAAAAATTCTACAGGAAACGGTTTAATTTCAGAGGAAAACATAGAAGCGGGAAATTTTTAATCCATTCCAAAGGGGGCCTTAATGTTTGTAGTTTTCTTACCACGCTAAAATGAATTTAATCCATCCCATTGTTGTAATGTTCTGTAGTTTTGGACACATGCAACAATTACCCTTTTGGGACTAAAATTGTTCTACAGGTGAAATTGCGTAGCAAGCACTGCAAGACTTGTGAGCGCTGTGTTGATGGATTTGATCACCACTGCAGGGTAATGTCCCAAACTCACATATCTACTTAACTACCAGATCCCTGCTCATTATATTTTCTCAAATACAATACTCCAAACACCAAATGAATTAATCTTGCATGCTTTGTTACGCACAGTGGCTGAACAATTGCATAGGAAGAAGGAACTATGCAGCATTTATTCTGCTTATGTTCTTTGTCCTGCTGATGGTGGGTGCTAATGTTTTTGCCATCATTTTTGCTTCTTATTTCTTGAAATTCACAAGTACTTATCAGCTTATGATAAACTACTTTATCAGCTTGTCATTGAGGGAGGAACGGCAATTGCGATCTTTGCACGCTGCTTTGTCGACAGCAATGGCGTGAAATTGGAAATGGAACACAGGCTGCACATCAGGATCCCAAAAGGAGCTCATGCAGCATTATCAGTAAGTAATCACGAGGCGCACACATGGAATTTGACGTGACTTATGCATTAGATGGTACCTGACTTCACAATTTCTTCCTGCAACTTTTGGTACAGATGCTATTTGTCATCTTCACATTGTACAGCACTGCAGCGCTGGGTCAGCTCTTCTTTTTCCACGTAGTGCTTATCAAAAAGGTGTGCATTCATTGTATTACTGGTGTTCTTTTCAGCAACTGGCTCATATACATGTCAATAATTCAGTATTTACAATTGATGTATAGTGTTAAGTATCTTTCAGTTATGAAATAGAGCAATATTCTTCTTAAAAGAAACAGAATGGTAGGTAATATACTTTTCAATCTCTGTAGGGAATGAGGACCTACGACTACATTCTGGCAATGAGAGAAGCTGGAGCAGCGTTTGACCCATTCGAAGACTCTGACTCTGATGGGAGCATCGACCTCGACTCACCAGAGAAGCCATCTTTCTTGTCGATGGTCTTTTGCAGAAAAGATGAAGTGAATGAAGTAAGCAGCCATTAATTGCTGCACTGCTATTAGCAGTCTGTGGTCCATTTGAAAATAACAGACCTCACTTTAAACATGACAGAGTACTCGGAAGCTGTCGATCAGGATCGAGAGCGACCAGAGCGGTAAGTCGGGAAGGAAGGATGACATCCAGATCAACCCCTGGACGTTGATCAAGATGAGCAAGGAGAAGGCGATGGCGACCGCCGGGCATGCGCGTGAGCGGATCAGACAACTGTCAATGTTACCAATGAAGCCACTGCCGGTGGAGACAAAGCGAGGCCCTCTGAACCCAGAGAGAAAACACATCACAACTGGGAAGGAGATTGTACCTGTCTTCACTAAGAGCTGGTTGTCGGTGTCGCCCACGACGAGGATCTCCAGCCCGAGGAGGCGGTTCTCAGGATCATCGTCACCCAAGGCCCAGCGGTACTGCAACAACTTTGACTTGAGGCTGGCCGAGGTGTCAAGGGAACTGGAAACCCACATCTCGACGCAGGTGTTGTGCTCCGTCCTCATGAAGGGCATCGAGGGCGAAGGCTCTTCGTCGTAATCTAGTTTGGACGACTTACGCTTATATTCATCGAAATTTGTTAGGTATTGATCTCCGAGAATGGTGTGCTGTGCTTGCTTAGCGGTTAGCACACACTTTTCTCTGGTTTGTTTATTTGTTGATGCGGGTTGCGGACTTGCGGTCCTTGTGGATATATAAAGGTTGCTGATGAGCTCTGCACCATCCGCTTAGGCTGAGTTTGTTGATGCAAATGCTTGTGTAAATGTGAGTTCGGTTGTTGCAAATGCTTGTGCATATGCAAGATGCACACAAAGTAGCAGTTTGTGTAAAGGAGTTGTGAGTACGCGGAAAACGAAGTATGAGTTGTGCATTTTGCACAATTGGATGTGCTAATTTTTTTTAGGAGATTGGTGTTTATACCCCTACTAGCAACTGTAATTGTGGTTTTACCCTCATTTTTAAAACTTTGTGATTTTATCTTTACGTTTTTAAAACGAAGACTCAATTAACCATATTTCTTACCTTGCAACTGGACTAAATCATTTAAAACAAATAGAAAAAACTTTTGAAATAGGGGGAAGAGACTTGAATGCCACTTATGGGGTTCCATGGGTAAAAACATAGGCACATTGTGGCCTGAGTGTGGCGCTGCATGGGGAGAACCGGCAATGGCGACACAGTTGACTGGGTGCGAGCCGCCCCTGCAGGTGCGAATAGGAGTATTATTACAATCCATTAAAAAAAAGAGGAAATTTGTCTAGGTATGATGTTTTTTTTTCATTGGAATTGATATTGTTAAGAAAACAGGGTAAACTCTATCTTCGGTTCGAAAACATATAGATGAATTCACAAAGTTTAAAAAATGAGCGCAAAATCACTATTAAACTTCAAAGCGAGGGTATAAATGTCAAAACCCCATTCTTTTAGTAGCATTTGATTTGAGCAACAACAATCAGCGATGTCTTTTTTACTGCAAAGGTGCTCCGTCCTGTGGCGCACAGTTTCCTCAAGTTTCTTTATTTGTTTGACTCCGGTTGTGGGACTATTTGTTGATGCCGGTTGTGGTCCTTATGGACATAAAGGTATTTTTCTGCAAGTTCTGCAACATCCTCTTAGCATTTAGCATTTAACTAGGTATATGCCCGTTGTTACGGACGACAAATATTTCATTGCAAATTATTTCAAAAAGATTGAATTAGCAAAGCCTTCGAATTTGACAATCTAACCCATAGGACGGTCGCTGAAAGTGACCCATGTGTCATTTCAAAGTGATTTCGATTTCTCAAAGGCGTTCTAAAAATCTCTTATTTTGTTGCTAGTATACCTTCCTACCAACTTAATATGCAGATAAACAATAAAATCCTAATTACGACCAACTAACAAAATTCTAATTTGCATGACAAGTCATGTAACGTTGCCACCAACTTGTTATCCAGGTACGTACGGAATAAAATTCTAACTTGCATGAGACAAACTGATAAAATACCAATTTGCTTGACAAGTCATTGAGTCACAATGATGTTTATTATGAATTACATGTATGAAACGAATACATTCCAATTTACAGAGAATGGAGCATGGTAGTCTCTGACAAATACTTGTACTGAATCACACGAAGGACAATTCGAAGGGCCTTGCAATTATTTTAAAACAAAAATAATAAAAATAGTTTCTACCAAACCATGTATTAGCTAGCACCTTTCCCCTTGCCCCCTTGCATCTGGTCACGTACTTTTTGTGCTGTGTCCATCAGCCTTTTTCTGCAAAGCCTTGAAATTAGAGACATAAACAATCTGCTTTCTCTGGTGGAACCATGGAAGGCCTCTTTTTGTAAGAACATCCGAGATGAGTGGCACATCAGTTGCATTTTTCTTCTAGCAGTAATCATCGACATGCCACAAAAATATAGTATAATTGGGCGGCAACCTGCACTCAATAAATGCAAGCATATCATCAAAAAATAATAGGATAGCAAAATAAACAATCAGTCACTCCAAAATGATTCTCTGATTGCAACATATGACCTTAGTGCCATGCGCCCACCATCTCAAACAAGGCTTCATTGGCTTCACTGAGCTCCTTATTGCAGAATCCGTTGAGAGCCTTGTTAGTGACTTTTGAATTGATTCAGCTGCATAGCAGAAACTATGCATGCCGAGGTCATGTCCGTTTCCAGTACACTTTGATGTTTGATCGTCATGCTATAGGTCATATGATCAGCCTGCACCTCCCTCTCATGTCTCATCCATTATTAAGCAACTTATTGAACCTGCCATAAGATAATAAGAAGCTAAACACACCTAAAATTAGAAGCATCTTTGGGGGTAACAAAGTAACAACTGAATTAAATTAGTGCAAAGAAAAAATTTCAAGTGCTGCACAATGCTCTAAATATGGGGGTGGTATGGGTAAAACAAAAAAAGCCTGGGAAATTCTACGTGCATAGCAGTACGTCATTCTTTTTTCTAAAGTGAGGACTACATAATTATCAACAATCAAGCAACATTTAGAGGCAGGAAGGCTACAACCTTAGCAACAATCAAACCAAGCATACAGATAAGGTGCATAGTCAAAAACTTACATTAACATCAAAGCTATGCATTCCTGCACTATTGATCTAAGGGCTGCTAGCTTTGGCTTTAGACATACAATAAGGGACAAGAGATAGGATGTGGAGAATAAATCTGGAATGAGAAGAGCAAATAAGATAAAAGGCGTGTTTTCATTCACATGCGCATGTACTTGACAAGAAGATCAAACAGAAAATGATAAAAAGAATGACTTTGGATCACAAAGGACCTTGACTTTTCCGCAGGTAGCATTAGAGAAAGCCAGTTGCACGAAGGACCTTGTACAGCTCACCAAGAGCCGCATTCTTGACGACATGTAATGGGAGAAACCATGTCATTAGAACATAGAGCATATCCAGCAAAGCATACCACAAAATGGCCCAAACATAACAAGGAAATGCAAGTATCCTATGTGGAGAGTGATCCCGCTGAACCTACCAAGAGGGGTTTGTCAGTGTTTGTTACTAGCAGTGCACCACGGGATGTATCACGAGGTGCTCTTTTGTGATCGGCGAGATCGACTGTAACTCGATGGTTCGCGTGGAACGCGACAAAGAACAAGATTTATATAGGTTCGGGCTGCTGAAGTGCGTAAAACCATACGTCCTGTTTGCGACGAGTTGTATTGCTTTGAGTTCTCGAGATTACAATGAGGAGGGCTTGGCTGGCTAAAGCTATGGTGTTCGATATGAAATGTAAGGGTCTCTAATCAGCCTTATATATGCTGACGGGTCCTAGGGTTACAAATCGATTTCTTTCCTATCTTATGGATCCCACGTCCTTCAGACTCCGCTTCTTAGCCGCGCGCATCTACGCTCTTTCCTTAACCGAATTACTGCTTCCTTGTCTTTGCCTCCAAGTTATTCTTGCCATCCTTGGGCCTAAGCCGGCCGGTCGGCCCATGAAATAAGCCGTCTGTGGTGGAAACGCCGATTTAATCTGAGCTAAGCGCACCTGTCACCACATGACTCGCAGTGTACTTAGAACAAATCAAACCCGGTTGTCTGTCGAGCTACCCAATAGGGCACTCGATGGAACCATTGCTCAAGGATACCGACATCACACACATTCTGCATCACAGGCAGTTAATAATAAAAATAAGATAAAGTTTTTACAAACGATGTTGAATTCAAATACAAGTTCAAATCAGATAGCGAAAGCGATTTCACAAAAAACATCTCGCAGCGGAAATCAAAGTACTTAAATAGTCTTCATGCAATGATGAGTAAGGCGAGCAGCACCGAGCCCACCGGCATTACCCTCCTCCAAGCAACTGTCCACACGTCATCGGTACCTGCACTCCAAATGTGGGGGCAAACCCTGAGTACTGATTACTCAGCAGGGCTTAATGGAATGGCTTACGGCTGACGCAAGGCTGCATTCTATTAGTTGATCCTTAGCCATTTTTTTAGAACTATTTTAAGTTAATAGGTAGATATCATCATCATAAATGTATATTCTCATAATATAACTCGGAGGAATGTAAACATACAAGTACAACAAGCATGTGGAATTTAAAAACATGAATAATAGTCTATCAGAATAATAGTCTATCATGTTTATATAGTTACTACATTGCCCGTCAGTGACATTGGCATTCTCGCACCTGGTGAACATCAGCGATTCGAATCGATTTTAATTCTTGGGAATAACTATCATGCCAGGGGTATATGCTTACTAGCCATCGCGTTCTCACATGTACTCCCCATCTCCACTTGTCTCATCCCAAGTTCGATTCCAACCCACCATGTCTCAGGTTGTGCCCTCTCTAGAGCGAAACCTCGGCGTACCAGGTCAGCCCTCCCACGAGTACAAGCTCCCTTGGGTCTAACTCCCTCCAACAACATGGTAGGAACAAGTTTATGTTCTTCGGATGGCACAAGTAAGACTTTCACCGGTCCCACGTCCCGAATAAGCACTCTGACTTCATTTCACTTGTGTCTACTCGCACCTAACATTACTAGGCATACTCGTCCTACGTACTCTATTATAGGTGCCAGGGCCAGGGCGGCTAAGAAGTCTAATGCAATTGATTTCAATCAACTCCTAATGTGGATGCGTAATCATTAATCAAACAAGATCATATTAGCTGGAAAAATCATCTTCCTGCTACCTTTGCTTATATTAAGCAAAGCCAACAAACTAAACTATATTAGTTTGTCGGGTTGTGGGCCTTTGCCCCAGGCAATCCCTTGATCACTTGGACTCCTCCTTCCAAACACGATTGAAGGGCCCTCTAGGTCATGAGTGGGTCTTAGTTGGTCTTTTGGACCGTTGCTTTGATGCAGCTGCTTGTGGCAACTCTTCGATCACGTTGCTACAATAAGCGTCACTATATAAATGATCAAGTGCGAAATGGATGCAAAGAATGCACATGATATTAGGGAAATATGAAAAACAGTACACAACGAGTTAAATAAGTAGAAACATGCGACATCCTGCATTCATAGGGAACACACCATAATCATGTCATGCAATATGTTAAATTAATGTAATAAATCACCCATGTTGAGTTCAGGTTGTTAGACATTGCCAAATGATTTGAAACTTTTATGAAATATAGATAATTACTGTATCAAGCCAACACCCAAATTTGAGCAGCAAAGGATCTATAGAATAATTATAGTAATTTCAGCAAGTTATTTGACATTTAAGTTCTCAGTTTTATTGTAAATCACAGAAAAGGTTTCTGACCTTGAAATTTTAGCAGCAAGCATAACATGTCATAGGAATCATGTATAAAATCCAATAAGCAAAATAATCATGGTTTGGTAGCACCCGTAGGGATCCATACTGTATAGAAGGCGAAGGGGCGTGCCCACTACTATATAACCGCGCGGGACCGATGCCCCTTTTGCCGCTGCTCCCATTGCAAAACACTCCTATCTTCACCGGCGACCAAATAGCCTTTTCCTCCCCACGCCACCCTGCCCCTGCGATCACCATGGCCGGCGGCAGAGGTCTGAAGCGCAAGGAGTTCGAGGACTCAGAGGAGGAGGTCCTCTTTGGAGGCTTCAGCGACGACGAGTCCTCCCCTGATCCCAGCAGTGACGACTCCTCGAAGTCCAAGGAGGAGGTCCAACTAGAAGATCCGGAGGGGACCGACTTCGAAGGTTACGACACCGAGGAGAGGGCCGTCATCTAGGGACTGAACCACCCTAGGCTTGGCGAGCCTGACGACAACGAGGAAGGTGATGACAAGGAGGAAGACGATGATGACGAGGACGATGATGACGACGACGATGGTGGTGCCAGCGACGGTGCCAATGTTGGAGGTGATGGTGGTGGCACCGGCCGCAGCGGCGACGACGACGACGACGGAGGCTACGCTAGTGGCGATGAGGGGACCTCTTCCGCCCCCGCGTCATCAAGCGCCGCCGCGTTATGGCTCCAGGAGCCGCCCACTAGGGGCCCGCCACACCGCCTAGCAGTAGTAGACATAGGCCGTAGCAAAATAGGCCTTCATGTATCTTCATATCAGTATTTCTTAATATATTAATGGAAAAGACCTTCTGCAATCATCCTTTCTGTTTGTTCTTGAATACTGCTTGCTTCTTTGTGTTGTACTGAATTTGAAACCTGAAAGTTCTGTATTCCGCATTATCTTGTGGTTGTTCATGTTTGAGACATCATCTGAGTACACCCTGGCTTAAGGCACGTCATATATTGTTCTTCCAAGGTCTACTGGGAGCGAGCCCCTAGGATGCGAGTGCCTGGGCTACTCCAGA
This sequence comes from Paspalum vaginatum, assembly GCA_030272315.1. Classification (NCBI taxonomy): domain Eukaryota; kingdom Viridiplantae; phylum Streptophyta; class Magnoliopsida; order Poales; family Poaceae; genus Paspalum; species Paspalum vaginatum. The sequence continues at coordinate 21,992,993 of CM059019.1, read as the reverse complement.
CTTGTTTTGAGGCCGAGCCGAGTGGTGTACGAAGCTTTATGGCGAAACCCAAGTGGTATGAATCACCTGACTGCGAAAACCGAGTGCGGTGCCTTCAGCCGAGTCCTTGCGCATGTGTTGACGTGGTGTGAAACGATGTTAGCCGTTGCCGCGCCCGCCCGTTGACCATGTAGCAGTTCTATTAGAAGTGACGGCATGGCCTGTTAAAAGGAAACGGCACCAGTTGAAACCCACAACACACTCATCTTCTTCCCCCAAATCTCTAGGTTTTGAACTGCCGCCACAGACCATTTCCGCCACTGCCAACTCCCCCGCTCCGCCGAACCGCTAAATGCGCCAGAAATCCAAGGTCACCAAGCGCAGCGTCGGGGAGATGGCGCCGAAGAGGAGCTCAAAGACTGACGCCTCCACTGGGCAGGACGGGTCGAGCTCAGCCATGGCTGGCGAGCCCCTGGACCCAAAGCTCGCCTAGATGGTGACGTCAGTGGAGGACTTCCACTTGGAGGAACTTCAGAAGCTGGGGCTTCTCCTAGGAAGATCTACCGGTATGTGGCAGACCCAGATTGGGCGCCTGTACCTCGAGCTTCTTTCTCACCTTACTCTCGTCTTTACCTGGTACTTCTATTGGGGCCTCGGACTCCCCATCTGTTCATTTCTGCGTGGATTGCTTCATTACAACAAGTTGGAATTGCTCAATCTCAACCCCAATTCCATCATTCAACTGTCAATATTCATGCATCTATGCGAGGCCTTCTTGGGGATTCCGCCACATTTCAATCTCTGGCGATTTCTCTTTTTCTGCAAGCGTCATAGCAAAGATGGCCAGCCTCTGTACATTGGAGGAGCCGGATTCCAACTCTGCGATAGCATGAAGCCCTGGTATCTAGACCTGCCACTGCTGTCATCTAACAAAGGATGGACTGACAAATGGTTCCTGATGGAGAACTCGGAGAACTCAGTGCTTGACTATTCTGGGTGCATCCCTATGGGTGGAGACAGCTGGCAAGAGGGCATGCCTGAGGACCAGATGGAGGATGTGATGGCGCTGCTGGAAAAGATCGCCGAATTGAAGAACAGGGGCCTCACTGCCATGCTGTGGCGATTGACTTTGTGCACCACAGCATTCAGCCCCTGAAGGACAAAGTCCATCTGGCGTGCTTCTACACTAGCCTGAATGACCCCACTCGTGAGGTCAATAGGGAGATTACCCATGCAGAAATCAAAGCTCGGATCAAGACCTTCTTCACTGGGAAGACCATCAACCATGGCGCCCCACACTCGTATTCCATTTACAACCTGCCGGACCAGGTATGCGGCACTGGCGTTCTTCTGAACTTAAAAGGTTGCGTGTCTTCTGTATCAGAGAGGAAGAGATGAATCCCTTCATTGTTTGTGTTTGCAGGGTGCTTGCTTTAGGTTCTATTCTGAGCTACCATATCCGGGGGGGAAGCCCTAGCCCGAACGAAGAGGAATGATAGCTCTAAGTATCAGTTTTCATATCCTGATGACGCCACGGCCAGAGGAATGCCATCCAACTTCTACACTGAGGTTGTAGATGAAGAGCAGGCTGGTAAGAGGCCGTGAGGTCTGAAGAACCTCCGCCCTCAGAAGCAAAGTGCAGGGCGACTCGCCATGCCATCTACAAGCGCAGCTCCACCACGACTGGCAAGATGCTGCGCATAGTGGACACTATCGGGGAGGAGAATGAGCCTCCCGATGACGAAGCTCTCCACACCAGGAAGCGCCGAGTGGTTGAGAAGTCGGACACTGCTGGGAAGAAACCTGAGTCCTCCAGCAGCTGCGTTAAGCCACTGGTTAGAGTGGTGAGGAACAAGATCTGGCTCCCATCGTAAGTTGCGTTCTTGCCTTACTGTCTTTGTTTTGTACCATGAGCCAGACTCCCCATTCTTGATTTGGTTTTGTAGGCTTGCCGAGTGGCCTCCTAGGAGACATGCGGTAACACTTGTGCGCCGCTCCCTGACCAGGAAACGGAGAAGCCGAGTGAGGCTCCAGAACACGGGGCAGCTCCATTCCCACCTAGGGACACACCAACCCTGGACTTAGATGTGCCCTACCCGAGTGAAGGGTCTAGGGGGTCGGCGAGTCGAGAGGTGGCGCCCGACCTTGCCAGCTCCTCGTGTGCAGAAGACCCTCCGGAGCAAACTCCCGAGGAGGCAGAGCACCGGGAGGACTGGGTCACCGCCGGCGGCTCCGCAGGGGCTAGTCTGCCGAAGCCCCCTATAGATAGTGAGGCCGGAGGTGACTCGAGGGAGTTGGTGGCATAAGAATCAGGGGATCTAGCTCCCGTGTTGATTGAGGATATGCTGGTAATGCGCCACATGTTATCCTCTCATAGGTGACTTATTCTTTGCGCAACCGGGATGCATCCTTACTTTCTCTGTTGATAATGTAGGATTGCTTTCGTGAGGTTTTCTGCATATATACTGAGAATGCCGAGCTAAAAAAGCAACTGGTTGCCGTGGAATAGAAAGCTTCAGGTAAGAGGTGCTTCCTAGCTTGGTCTGTTGCACCCTGAGTGAGCTCTCTGACCGAGTGGCTTCTGATTGATTTGTGTGCAGAAAAATCTGACCTAATGGAGCAGATTTCCTGGGCTGTCGAGGAACAACGGCGCGAGAACGAGCTCCTCAAACAAGGGAAGAATCAAGCAAAGGCTGAAGGGCGAAATCACTCAACTGAGGTGATGAGGCTTTCCGAGCTGCATGCAGCGGACCTAGCTGAGCTTAGGAGCCAGGCCACCCATTACAGTCAACTGGAAGAGCGGTACAAAGCCTTGGAGACTGGGGTCAGGACGCTCATCGATCTGTTGTCTCTGGATGATGAGGGTTGGCCCATCGTCGAAAGGTTGCCTGGGACTGTCAGCTCCATTGAGGCGTTCTTCAGAGAGGCTGTCTAGGAGGCCATCACCGACGTGGCAGCGATGATCAAGACCTACTATCCTAAGGTGGACCTCTCTGCAACCGCACCCAGTCCCAAGGCTGGGACTACATAGGAGGTATTTGCTCGCTACCGGCAGGATGCTCGGCCTGTCGCGTTAGCCGCTGCTAAGGCCTTCCAGTTTGTCTGCGCTGGAGAAGACGGGGGAGTCCCCGGCAGAGTAGATAGAAGATAATTGGTGTAATTGTGTATGAAACACTTAGCTGTACCCCGAAGTGTGTCGGGAAAAACATATCGTGCATGTGGCTTGACCGTTGCCAGAGGCAGAATATGGAACTATTCGGATTCGCTCTTTAGGCGGCATTGTTATCGCTGATAGGAGCTCCTTTTGTTTGTCACTCTTTTCGCAGCTTAGTTGTCGCTGCGTGTTAGAGTTGTGGTGTAGCAGTTAGCGATTACTCTTTCAGCAGCTTGGTTGTTGCTGGTAAGAGCTTTGGATGTTTGCACATTAGCAATTGTTCTTTTGGTAGCTTGGCTGTCGCTAGTAAGAACTTCAGATGTTATGACCCTTTACGCAGCTTGGTTGTCGTTGGTTGGTTTTTTGGGTACTGCACTTGGTAGTCGCTCTTTTGGCAGCTTGGTTGTCGCTGGTGAGAGCTCGATAGGGTGCCTTTTCTGCGGCTTGGTTGTTGCCGGGTGCTATTTAAGGCATAGTACTCGACTAGTGTGGCTCGGTTGTCACCCTTGTTAGTGAGTCAATGCAAGAGGCCCAGCTCGGGTTGCTGGGGTTTTCTTCGTAGATGTAACTGTATTACATGATCAAGAACTGAGAAGGGAATGAAGATGGCTTTTCATTCATAGGCCGTTGAGGCCGTGCTCAGCTTGGCTGTTGCCTGGAAATGAGCGTTTAGGGTGCTCGACCCATACAATCTGAGAGCTAGAACTCAAAACAGAGTGCTTGATGATGGGGTGCTGAATGAGAGATCGGCCGAGTGCCTAAAACCACCCGGCCTATGGATAGAAACACCGCAGGTGCTCAGAGTTCCAAGTGTTCGGAAGCTCCCTTCCTTCTGGCTCACTGAGCATGAAGGTGGTTCGCCCTAGGACCTTATTGATGAGGTAGGGCCCTTCCCAGGGGGAACTCATCTTGGACTGCCCGGCCGTAGAGGTCTTGTGCTTGAGGATGAGGTCGCCGACATTGTAGGAGCCCAGCTTCACATTTTTGTCATAATAACGCTTCAGCACTTGCTGGTACTTGACGGACTTGAGGGCGACGTGCAAGCGCTCGCCTTCGATGAGGTTGATGTCTTTGATCCTTGACTGTTCCGCAGCCGGTATATTTCTGAATGCCACTCTGGGAGCCCCGTGAACAAGATCCATGGGTAAGACTGCTTCTGAACCATAGACCATGAAGAACGGGGTGTTGTTGTTGATGGCCTTAGAAGTCTGAGTGTGGAGCCCCTAGATCATGTATGGCAGTTGCTTCAGCCATTTACACTCGTATAGCTCGAGTTCGTCGAAGATGGCTGGCTTGAGCCCATGGAGAATCATGCCATTAGCTCGCTCCACTTGACCGTTGGCTCGCGGATGATGCACGGACGCGTAGCGCACCAGGGTCCCCTGCTTTTTGCAAAAGTCGAAGAAGGCGTCCACAGAGAAATTCGTACCCAGATCGGTAATGATTTCTGACGGTATGCCAAATCTGTGCATGATTTCCTCAATGAACTCGATGGCCTTGGCAGTTGTCAACTTGTTGATGGGCTTGTACTCTATCCACTTTGTGAACTTGTCGACCGCCACAAGGACGTGATCATATCCCCTGGGAGCCTTTTTGAACAGGCCAATCATGTCTAGCCCCCAGCATGCGAAAGGCCAGGAGACCAGGATGTTCTGTAGCTCCAAGGCCGGGAGGTGCTGTTGTCACATGAAGAACTGGCAACCTTCGCAGGTTCTGATGATCGTCTCAGTGTCTTGCTTTGCCGTTGGCCAATAGAATCCTACCCTGAATGCCTTGCTGACGAGTGTCTTGGATGCCGTGTGGTTGGTGCATGAGCTTGAGTGGATCTCATTGTGGAGGTTGACGCCTTCTTGGTGCGGGATGCCTTTTAGGAGTACGTCGGATGCCGCGGCTCGGCGATATAGCTGATCACCAATCAATGTGTAGCTCTTGCTTCTTCGGTACACTCTATCTCCTGCTGACTTTTTCTTTGGGAGGGTGCCGGATTTGATGCACTCGATGATTTCTGCCCTCCAGTCGGGCTCGATGACAAGCACCTGCTCTTCTACTGGTTTGTCTTTCTGCACGTCTTGTTCTCCTTCCTCTTCTACTATCGGCTTGTCAAGGACCTGGACAAATATTCCGAGTACCTCCGCTCGCTTGGAGCCTAGTCTCTCAGCATGTGGTGGAAATCTATCCCCCAAAATTTCCCTTCAAGTTGCCTGACTTCGGCGCAGTAGGCAGACATCTTCTCCGACGAGAAGCTCCAGTCTTTGTTGACTTGGTTAATTACCACCAAGGAATCGCCATACATGAGTAGTCTGTTGACGACGAGTGACTCCACGATACGTAGTCCAAGGATCAGTGCCTCATACTCTACCGCGTTGTTAGAGAGCTTGAACTTGAGCTGGAGGACGTATTCGAGCTGCTCGCCCTTGGGCGATATGAAGAGAATTCCAGCCCCTGCTCCCTTTAGGTTCAAGGACTCATCAAAGTACATGACCCAGTGCTCTGGCTTTCCTGGTTTTGCAGGGACCTACAGTTCCATCCACTCTGCGATGAAGTCTCCCAACATCTAGGACTTTATTGCGGTCCTAGGCTTGAAGTCGAGGTCATACATGCCCGATTCGCATGCCCACTTGGCTATTCTGCCGGCTGCCTCCTTGTTATGCAAGATGTCCCCGATGGGGAAAGCAGTGATGACCACCACCCGGTGCTCCTCGAAGTAGTGCCTCAGCTTGCGACATGTGATCAGAACCACATATAAAAGCTTCTGGACATGAGGATACCATATCTTTGCCGCACTAAGGACCTCACTGATGAAGTACACCGGGTGTTGGATCTTGTAGACGTGGGCTAGATCCGCCCTTTTTGCGATGAGTGCCGTACTCACCACGTGGGTGGTGCACGACAAGTAGAGGTAGAGGTCCTCCGCTGGCATGTCGCCTCGAGCCCGGATTAGAGCAGTCAGGACCGGTGATGAGGAGAGGAACGCCTTGAGCTCATCTAGAGCCTTCTGTGCATCCTTGGTCCACTTGAAGGAGTCGAGCTTATTGAGGAGCTTGAAGAAGGGAAGCCCCCGATTGCCAAGATGTGAGATGAATCTGCTCAAGGCGGCCATGCACCCGGTGAGCTTTTGAACCTACTTTTGAGACGTCGGCAGCTGCATGCTTGTGATCGCCGATATCTTTTTTGGGTTGGCCTCAATCCCCCGGTTGCTTACGATGAAACCTAGGAGCTTGCCAGACGGTACGCCGAAGACGCATTTCTCAGGATTCAACTTCCATCGGTAGACTCTGAGGCTGTCAAAGGTTTCCTCGATGTCCCTGATGAAGTCGTCCGGGCTCCTGGTCTTGATGACTACATCGTCGACGTACGCCTCGACGTTCCTGCCCCACTGCTTGGAGAGGTAGGCTTGGATGCTTCGCTGGTAGGTAGCCCCAGCGTTCTTCAGTCCGAAGGACATGGTCTTGTAGTAGTAGGGCCTATCGAGAGTGATGAAGGAAGTCCTCTCTTGGTCCTCTAGGGCCAAAGAGATCTGATGGTAGCCCGAGTACCAATCGAGAAAGGAGAGCAGGGCGTAGCCTGCTGTGGAGTCTACGACCTGATCTATATTAGGGAACCCGAAGGGATCCTTCGGGCAGTGTTTGTTGAGCTTGGTATAATCAACGTACATCCTCTATTCCTTATTCTTTTTCATTACAAGAAAAGGATTTGCTAACCATTCTGGATGGAAGACATCTCTAATGAAGCTGGCTGCTGTCAGCTTGGCCACCTCTGCCCTAATCGCCTCCTTCTTCTCATTGGAGAAACGGCACAGCTTCTGCTTGATTGGTTTGGCATTTGGGTTGATCTTCAGTTTGTGCTTGGCCAGATCCCTAGGGACGCCAGGCATGTCTGATGGTTGCCAGGCGAACATGTCCCAGTTCCTGCGGAGGAGCTAGATGAGCGCGTCTTCCTATTTGGGGTCGAGGCTAGCCCCAATGGTGTCTGTCTTCTTGGGGTCACTGAGACCCAAGCTAATCTACTTCATCAGGACTGCCGAGTGCATGGCGTTCCGAGTGTCTTTGGCAGCCGGAATAGTTGGCTGTATCTTTGCAGCCAGAGCCTTTACTTCTTCCCGTACAGCTTCCTGCTCAAGGTCTTTTGACGCCGCAAGCGCCGCCTGGTCACACTCATGGGAGATTTTGAACCGCCCCTGATAGAGAGGACGCCATTGGGCCCCGGCATCTTGAGCACCAGGTAAGAGTGGTGCGGGATCGCCATGAATTTGGCAAGGGCTAGTCTCCTGAGAATGGCGTTGTAAGAGGAGTCGATGCAAGCCACCTCGAACCAGATGTACTCATTCCTCCGGTTGCTCTTATCACCGAAGGTGACGGGCAGAGTAATATGCCCGAGTGGTTGAGTGCCCCTCCCAGGCACTATGCTGTAAAATGGCATGTCCGACTCCTCTAGATCTTGCACGCTGAGCCCGAGCATGAGGAGTGTCTTCACAAAGAGGATGTTGAGGCCACTCCCCCCGTCGATCAGTACCTTGTGCAAGAGGGATGAATGCACAATCGGACTGACGACAAGGGGGTAGCAGTCCGGTTCATCAAAGTCACACCAATGATCACTCCGGCTGAAGCTGATGATCTGCTCCGACTGCTGGTAGAAGGTCAGGGTGGACGATTGCGCGGTCAACACCTATTGGTTGACGAGCTTCTGCTTGTGCTTGCTTTCGTTCAAACCGTGGCCTCCATAAATGACGGATACCTCGTTGTTGGCGAGAGGGAAGCCATTCTCGGTGTCTAGATCCCAATCCTCCTATTCCTTTTCGCGCGGGGGCCTGCCGTCGTTCTTGTTGTCGGGGCTGTCTCCTTTCTTGGGCGGCAGGGTTCCCCATCGTAAGAGGAATTGAAGCCCCCAGCAGTTTCGGTACGTGTGCCCCGCCTGATGAGGACATCAACTACGACACTAGTACATCTACACCAGCAGCAACTTCTCCAGCGCCACCTTATTCTGGGCCAGTTACTCGGGCCCGTGCAAGAGAGTTGAACTTCGTTATGATGCTGAAGAATGAAGGCCCAGAAGACTGAAGGCTGGTCCAACAGAAGGCCTTTGTGTGTGGGCGCCTAGGGCTGGCCCAACATGGGGCGCCTAGGGCTGCGCCCCCACACCCTGGATGCCAGGGGCGGTGCCCCCTTTGCTGGCCGCGCCCCCTTTCCCTTTATTAGTCGAGTCCTGTTTCTTTTAGAACTTGAGTTTTGTTTTACATCTAGCTTTAGCTACATCAGAACACGCACAAATACGTGCTGTCCTCTGTAATTCAGAACTCCACCTTCGAGTGATTAATAGATTGCTCGCGTCTTGTTCTTGTTCGTTCTTCGATTGCGGACAGGAAACGATCTTCGTGATCAGGCTGATCTTGCATCAACAAGGTCGGTAACCACAGGGAGTTGGTTCAGCGATTGCATTGGCGCTTCGGGTTCGCTCGTCGTAGTCGGATCGTGAGGGTTTACTTCCACCAAATCGAAATTATCCCCACTCACCGAAAGATTGGGCACTCCACCTCTATCAAGTGGTATCAGATTTCCAGGTTGATCGGTGAGTTTATCGAGTGTTTTTAATTTCCTACAGTCCACAAAACCACAACAAAAATATATGTTCCTTGTCCCAGCAACCTTTTAGCCTTTGCACTTTCTTTCAATAATTTGCATTGTTGAATTTGTGTGCTTTTGCGTTCAATTGTTGCTGGTTACCTTGCTGCATATCGCCAGAAACCCTAGCGCGCGCCGCCGCCATAAACCCTAGCGCGTGCCGCCACCCCTCGCCAATCCTCCACGCGTTCCTCATCGTTCCTGATTTTTACCCTTCCTGTTTTTTCCCCATCGTTTTCACGATCACTTTCCTGTTTTGCCGCCCCCCATCGTTTTCGGGATCACCCTTCCTGTTTGCCCCTTTTGCCCCCCCCCCGTCGCCTTGTGTTTCACTGAAACGGGCATAACTTTTCGCTCGTTTATCGAAAAAAATCCGAAAAAAATACGGTAGCTTGGTGACTCAAAACTAAGCATACCCAAACTCGCCTTCGGCCTGTTTGCGCCGTCCAAAATTGCCAAAAAAATTCGGGAAAATAAAGAAAAAAATTGATCAAGGGTTTTGCAGTTTTTGTCTTTTTTCTGTAGACCACATCTGACCTCTGTTCACGGTGAAATTTTGTGTGGTTCTTCCTGGTGTGTCTCTGAGTTCGAAAAAAAATAAGTGACAAAAAAAAATAGTGCAAAAAAAAAAAACAGAGACATTCAGGAAGCCATTCAATTGGTGTTTTTGATATACAGTGTGGTACCCTTGATCACCTTCCTCTTTGCCTTGATCCTTGTTCTTCTTTCTCACTTTTGTCTTCCATCTCCACCTCTTTCCATCCACTTTTGCACCTTGTTTCCAGCAGCTTTTGGTTACGTGTTTAGCACTATAATTCAACATTGCATTATTGTTTGATTGTGCTAACCATTGAATTGAGTGCAGCCTACCTAGAACTCCACATATTTTCTACGGCGAGCAGTTTTTGTTTCACCAGGCAATCGCTCTTCCAATCTTTCGCCGGTTCTACCTGTTGGTTGCAGCTCACCCCTGTGTGCTTGGTAAGAACGGATAAGGATTGGATAACAGCACTAGTGTGAGCGCCTTGTGAGCCATACATCCCTGTTTTTGTTGTCAGTTTTCTTTTTGCATTTGCACTAACTATGCCAGGCGACGACGACATAAAGGATGCAGAGCTGCGGGACATGCGGGCACAGGTTGATGGACTTGCAGCAGACATACAGACGATGCATGAACGGTTTGATTCGACAATCGCTGCATCCAACGAGCGATTCGACCAACTAGACCTCGCTCAGACGGCAACGACGACCACGCTCAAGGCCATCGTGACACGACTCGAGACGTTGACCGCGACGCTCACGGAGTTGCAGAACGACTACGGCGGTGACACGGAGCAGGAAGATGGAGATCGCCGCCCTCGTGCCCGCCGTGTACGTCGCCCTAATGACTCATTTGCTAAGATTAAATTTAAAATTCCATCTTTCAATGGCAAATATGATCCTGCTGCATATCTTGATTGGGAATTAGAGGTAGAACAGAAATTTTCATGCCATGATATTCCTGCTGCTTCTCAAGTTAAAGCTGCTATTTCTGAATTTACTGATTTTGCTTTAATTTGGTGGCGCGAATATAAACTAAAACCTGGCACTGTCACCCCCATCACTTGGGATCAATTAAAAGCTGCTATGCGACATAGATTTGTGCCTTCCTATTACGCACGAGATTTGCTTAATAAAATGCAGCGTTTTCAGCAAGGCCACCAATCGGTTGAGGAATATTACCAGGAGCTACAAAAGGGTATGCTTCGTTGTGATTTGAAGGAAAAGAATGAAGCTGCTATGGCTCGTTTTCGGGGTGGCTTGAACCCTGAAATTCAGAATATTCTTGACTATAAGGAATATTATGATATGACCACATTATTTGAATATGCTTGCAAAGCTGAACGTGAAGTGCAGGGACGCCGATCCAAGACATACACTAACTCTTTTGCAGGACGGAGCTCGACATCCAGCACACCTCCTACTCTTCCTGCTCCATCTACCACTAGCACTACACTGCGCGAGAGAACGTCCAAACCCGCCGTGCCGCCAGCCACAAGCGCTGCCCCTTCCACGGTACGTACACGGGATATTCAGTGCCATCGTTGCAAAGGATTCGGGCACGTGATTCGGGACTGCCCCAGCAAGCGCACCTTACTCATACGCGACAATGGTGAGTACTCTTCCGCTAGTGATTCTGAAGATACTCAACATGCTATGCTTGCCACTGACCATGCAGTTAATGAGGAGATTCATGTTGATCCGGGTGACGCCGATAGGTATGAAAGTCTTGTTGCGCAGCGTGTTCTTAGTGCACAGGTCGCCCCACCGGAGAAGAATCAGCGACACACTCTTTTCCACACCAAGGGCGTTGTACAGGAGCGGTCGATTCGCATCATCATCGATAGCGGCAGCTGCAACAACTTAGCGAGCACCATGCTGGTAGAGAAGCTTTCATTGCCCACTCGTAAGCATCCGAGTCCTTATCACATTCAGTGGCTTAATGATGGTGGCAAGATTAAAATAACACGGTCGGTGCGTGTCCCTTTTTCCATGGGTGCTTATTCTGATTTTGTCGATTGTGATGTTGTTCCCATGGAAGCATGTTCTTTGTTACTTGGTAGACCGTGGCAATATGATACTGATAGCTTGCATCATGGTCGTTCGAATCATTATTCTTTCATGTTTAAGGGTCAGAAAATAATTATACACCCCATGACACCCGAACAAATTGTTAAAGATGATCTTGCTCGAGCTGCTAGGCATGCTAAACAACTTGAACCATCGCCATTGCCCTCTACATCTGAAATCAAGTTGAATGCTCCTGTTTTACTTGCTACACGCGATGCTCCTTTGCCCTGCTATGCCCTTGTATGCTCTGGTATGCTCGTTACACTTGATGATGCACCGTCTTTGGATATTCCCCCTGCGGTTGCTAACATTTTGCAGGAGTACGCTGATGTTTTCCCCAAAGACTTACCACCGGGTCTTCCACCACTACGTGGCATTGAGCATCAGATTGATCTCATTCCCGGCGCACAGCTTCCCAACCGCGCCCCATACCGTACAAATCCGGATGAGACAAAGGAGATCCAACGCCAGGTGCAGGCATTGCTTGACAAGGGGTACATTCGTGAGTCTCTTAGCCCTTGCTCAGTTCCGGTGTTACTTGTTCCAAAGAAAGATGGTTCATGGCGTATGTGTGTAGACTGTCGTGCTATTAATAATATCACCATTCGTTATCGCTATCCTATACCACGCCTTGATGATATGCTAGATGAGCTTAGTGGTGCCACTATTTTCACTAAGATAGATTTGCGTAGTGGCTACCACCAGATTCGAATGAAACTGGGTGACGAATGGAAAACGGCTTTTAAAACAAAATTTGGGTTATATGAATGGTTGGTTATGCCGTTTGGTTTGACTAATGCTCCCAGTACCTTTATGCGCTTAATGAATGAAGTTCTAAGGCCTTTCATAGGTTTGTTCGTTGTTGTCTATTTTGATGATATCTTGATTTACAGCAAGTCTATGCAAGCACATTTAGAACATTTGCGTGCTGTTTTTGATGCGTTGCGTGCTGCTCACTTGTTTGGTAACATAGAAAAATGCATCTTTTGCACGCAACGTGTCGCGTTTCTTGGCTATGTTGTTACTCCACAGGGCATTGAGGTGGACAGCAGCAAGATCGATGCCATTCGGGAATGGCCCACACCGACGACGGTCACACATATTCGGAGTTTTCTTGGACTTGCAGGCTTCTACCGCAGGTTCGTTCCTAATTTTAGCTCCATTGCAGCCCCTCTACATGAGCTTACAAAGAAAGGTGTGCCGTTTGAATGGAGCGAATCGCAGGAGGTTGCGTTCAACACTTTGAAAGATAAGTTAACAAATGCTCCCCTCTTGCAATTGCCTGATTTTACTAAAGTGTTTGAGCTTGAATGTGATGCTAGCGGTATTGGGCTAGGTGCTGTTTTGTTACAAGAGGGCAAGCCGGTTGCTTATTTTAGTGAGAAATTAAGCAGTGCTAGCATGAGATATTCTACTTATGATAAGGAGTTGTATGCTTTAGTTCGCACTTTGCAAACATGGCAGCATTATCTTTGGCATCGTGAGTTTATAATTCATTCTGATCATGAGGCTTTGAAACATATTCGTACCCAAACCAATCTGAACCGTCGTCATGCTAATTGGGTAGAATACATTGAGTCTTTTCCTTACATTATTAAACACAAAAATGGGAAGGACAATGTCATTGCTGATGCCTTGTCTCGTCGATATACCATGCTTTCACAGTTGGATTTTAAAATTTTTGGCTTACAAACTGTGAAGGATCAATATGTCAACGATGCTGATTTTCATGATGCTTTAACACATTGCATGCATGGTGCACCATGGGGCAAGTTCCACATGCAGGATGGATTCCTGTTTCGCGCTAACAAGCTGTGTATTCCAGCAAGCTCGGTTCGTCTATTGTTGTTACAGGAAGCGCATGGCGGAGGTCTCATGGGACATTTCGGCGTCTACAAAACGCACGAGGTGCTGGCTGCACACTTCTTTTGGCCTCGGATGCGCCGTGATGTCAAGCGCCTTGTTGCACGCTGCACTACTTGTCAAAAAGCTAAGTCCCGTTTGAGCAGCCATGGTTTGTATATGCCTTTGCCTGTCCCTACTTCCCCTTGGCTTGATATCTCTATGGACTTTGTTTTGGGATTGCCTAGAACTAAGAAGGGGAGGGATAGCATTTTTGTGGTTGTTGATAGATTCTCCAAAATGGCTCATTTTATACCATGCCATAAGACTGATGATGCTAGCAGTGTTGCTGAATTGTTCTTTCGAGAGATTATTCGTTTGCATGGTGTTCCGAATACAATAGTCTCTGATCGTGATGCTAAGTTTCTCAGTCATTTTTGGAGATCACTTTGGAATAAATTAGGAACTAAATTGTTGTTTAGCACAACTTGTCACCCTCAAACTGATGGGCAAACTGAGGTGGTAAATAGAACTTTATCCACAATGCTTAGGGCTGTTTTAGATAAAAATTTGAGACGTTGGGAGGATTGCTTGCCTCATATTGAATTTGCTTATAATCGTGCAACACATTCTTCTACAAAGATGTGCCCTTTTCAGATTGTTTATGGTTACATTCCTCGGGCACCTATTGATTTGTTTTCGCTTGATGCTGCGGATGCTCCACATATAGATGCTGTTGCACATGTTGAACAAATGATTGACCTTCATGAACAAACACACCAAAACATTGCTGCTGCTAATGCTAAATATCAGGTTGCTGGTAGTAAAGGTAGAAAACATGTTACTTTTGAACCTGGTGATATGGTTTGGTTGCATTTGAGAAAGGATCGTTTTCCTACCTTGCGCCGTTCTAAATTGATGCCTCGTGCTGCTGGTCCTTTAAAGGTGCTAACCAAGATTAATGATAATGCTTATATCCTTAACCTGCCTGCGGAGTTTGGTGTTTCCACTAGTTTTAATGTTGCAGATTTGACACCATATGTGGGCGAGGACGAGGAGTTGCCGTCGAGGACGACTTCAGTTCTAGAAGGGGAGGATGATGAGGACATCAACTACGACACTAGTACATCTACACCAGCAGCAACTTCTCCAGCGCCACCTTATTCTGGGCCAATTACTCGGGCCCGTGCAAGAGAGTTGAACTTCGTTATGATGCTGAAGAATGAAGGCCCAGAAGACTGAAGGTTGGCCCAACAGAAGGCCTTTGTGTGTGGGCGCCTAGGGCTGGCCCAACATGGGGCGCCTAGGGCTGCGCTCCCACACCCTGGATGCCAGGGGCGGCGCCCCCTTTGCTGGCCGCGCCCCCTTTCCCTTTATTAGTCGAGTCCTGTTTCTTTTAGAACTCGAGTTTTGTTTTACATCTAGCTTTAGCTACATCAGAACACGCACAAATACGTGCTGTCCTCTGTAATTCAGAACTCCACCTTCGAGTGATTAATAGATTGCTCGCGTCTTGTTCTTGTTCGTTCTTCGATTGCGGACAGGAAACGATCTTCGTGATCAGGCTGATCTTGCATCAACAAGGTCGGTAACCACAGGGAGTTGGTTCAGCGATTGCATTGGCGCTTCGGGTTCGCTCGTCGTAGTCGGATCGTGAGGGTTTACTTCCACCAAATCGAAATTATCCCCACTCACCGAAAGATTGGGCACTCCGCCTCTATCACCGCCTCAGGATGGACTGGGCAAGGCTTGTCGAGGACGTCCTCCATCCTCTGTCGTGGTCACTTGCCGGGGAAGCCTGCCTCGTTTACGGTGTTGTCGGGGCCGCGCTTCCAGGGGCGTCTGTCGCCGTCACGGCGCCCGTCGCACCGGTCATTGCCATCCCGGCGCTGGTCCCAGCGATCTTCATTGTCCTGGCGAGGGTCGCAGCCATCGTCGTTGTCCCGCCTCGGGTCGTGGCCTCCCTTGTTGCATGAGAGAATGTCATGGATCTCCTCGCGGGTGTCGGCGTACTTGTTGGCAATGTTGAAAAGGGACTCAACGTCACTGGGAAGCTTCCTAGCAAGCTTCTCTAGGAGTCTTTCATCTTGTAGGTCTTCCTTGAAGGCGTTGCTGATGGTCTGATCAGGGACATCGGCCACTTGGTTCTGAAGCTCGGAGAATCACCGGATGTATTCTTTGAGCGTCTCATGATGCCCCTGACATATGCGAGCTAGATCTCGCACCGTAGCCGGCTGGTGATAAGTGCCGTGAAAGTTGGTGATGAACTTCTCACAGAATTGATGCCAGCTAGAGATGGAGCTGGCCAGAAGATTCTGAAGCCAGCGGAGGGCTTGGGGCCCGAGCATGATGGGGACGTAAGCCAGTGCTACATCCGAGTCACCGTGGGCAGCTTTGACCCCAAGGTGGCAGAGTCAGGCCCATTCCTTCGGGTTCTCCTATGGGTGGTACTTGTCGATGTTAACTAGCTTGAACGTGGAGGGCCATGACATGGCCTTGATCCTGGTTGAGAAAGCCTTGATCCTGTCATACTCGCTGAACGACGGGTCATTGAAGCAGGGATCGTATTGGCGGCGCTCGATCAGCGCTCTGCCTGGTCGTGGGCTGCCGGGTCGCCATTGTGTGCCGCCGCCATTGAGACCCTTGTGGTTGGCTAGGGGAGGCAATATTGCCCCATACTCCATCTCCCAGTCCCTACGGCGTTTGAGCTCCACCTCCCAGGCCTGCTATTGCCTGGTGTTGAGCTGATGGTGCAAGTCCTTGTGCTTTTTGATGGTGCGACGCAGGTCGAGGACACCGGCATGCGGCGGCTCAGGAGGATTCGAGTCGTCCTGATCCTCCTCCTTAAGCCTGAGCCCTTTGAGGGCTAGCTACGTCAACTTCTCCTTGGTGGCAGAGGGGGGAAGATTTGCCGAGAGTGCACCCATCGTGGCGATGTAGATCTCCTTGCTGGAGAAGGTGTAGAAGGAGGCCGCTTCGTCGAAGTTGTCCTAGAGGAGCCTAGCCGTGCCCATGGCTAGACCTAGGCGTCTTCCTCCCCCCGCTTTCGAGAGAGCGGCAGCTGCTTCTGCTTCAGCCGCTTGCTTTTGCTTACGTCACCGGTCGCGGTCCGGGTTGCGTTGGAGGCGCTCGTTGCGGTGTCCCTAGGTCTCGCCAGTCCGGGAGATTTCATCCGTGGAAACTGGGTTGCGCAGCTTCACCAAATGGGCTCGCCAGTCCCTTTGCTGATGTCGGCCAACGTTGTGCTGGCGGCAGGACTCGACGGCTGCTGGGGTCCCCCCTGGAAGGAGGACAAATCCGGCGGTACCGGTTGTTCCTGCTCATGGATGTCCACCATGCAGACCTGCCATGAGGGATCTTGAAGTACGGGCGCCATTGTCTTGGCGGGCTGGCATGGTGGTGGTGGTAAAGCCCCCGGCTCAGAGCTGCGCCAGCGAGCAGTCTGCCCGGCCGGGGTAGAGTTGACAACGAGCCCCAGCTGGAGGCCCATCAAGGGCATCGGGATGTCCTCCACATCGTAGATTTCATCGTCGATGAGCGGGGGACCCTATCAGGACAAGGCCGCCCACGTGATGTCCGAGTAAATGGCAGCGGCGTTACGCAGCCCGTACGGTGCCGTTGCGTGAGTCAGAGCCCGAGTCGCTTCCGAGCCCCGGGTGCTTGCGCCGGACTCCTTCGCCGCGTCACCTGAGTCCACTCGAAGGGGGATGGAGCTGACATGACGGCGGCCAGAGGTGGTGCTAGCCGTGGTGTAGGCGTTGTAGGCCCCGACGTGCGTCGAGCTGGGGTTGTTGGGTCCCAGGCCAAAGCGCACCTAGTGGTCGGAGGAGATTGCCCGGGAGGCGCTTGGGGATCCTAGTGTGAGGCATGACTCATCTTGTGCGACATTGAGAAGGGGGCCGGGTGGCCACTCAGGCCATCGACCCATTCGCCGCAGATGGGATCTGCTTCGGCGACTGCTAAGGCGGGTGTCGGACTTGTCGGTGCGGCAGGGAACCCGGGACAGATTGGATTTGCTCCGGGCTTTTCGGGGATGGGGTTGGTGAGGCACCGTGCGTGACGCCACGAGCGCTGGCAGGCCGCCAATGATGTGCATGTTGTTGTGCTTGTCAACAACGGAAGTGAAAGCTCCGAAGGAGAAGATCTCCCCCCCCCCCGACTGGGACTTGATCGATGCGTGGAAAGTGATTCCCATTGCGATATTGTAGTCTTGCTCACTAGCCCCTACCTAGAGCGCTAGCTGTGGGAGTTTGGTCCCAGCAGCCCACCACAGGGTAGGTCCTGCAGTGGTTTTGAGATCGGTTGGGGTGGCAAGAAGATCGTGAATGGTGTACGGCACGTAGGAACACGACGACTTAGACAGGTTCGGGCCTCTAGGTCGCATAATACCCTACGTCTTGTATGAGGTGGATGGTATTGCTGGATGCCTGAGCAATAGATGAGATGATCTATGCCACGCCCCCTAGCTCCCCTTATATAGGCTGAGGAGCTAGGGTTATAAAACACGTCCCTAAGGAGCTGCCGGCGATCAGCCCATGAGATTACATGCCAGATTTTCAAGAACAGATTCCTAACTAACATTATCTTCTGAGATCCGAGAGGTTTTACTTGGAGTCCACATTGGCCGGTTCCTTGAGGTAGGGGTCAAAACCTTTTGTCCCACCTGTCAGGACAGTCTGACCAGTCGCCATAGGGTACCCGGAGGTATATGACTCCCACACTCCATATAAAAGTGGTGCCAAGAGCGGTATGTAAGTGCTCCCAGAACCGAGACACGAACAGTGAGCCCCGATCAGAAGTAATGGTCTGCGGTACCTAGTGTTCGCCTAAACGGCCATTTAAACGGCGTTTGAACTGTAAACGGTGCACAACTGTGTTGTTTAGGGTGTAAACGATCAATTAAACGGTTTAAAGATTTAGACGGTAAAAAACGATGTTAAACGGCCTAAACGGTCTAAACAGAATGGGGTTAAACAGAATTAAACAGGCTAAACGGCTGTTTAACATGCTGTTTAGGTGAACAATGTCATATGCACTTGAGTTTTTTATGCATAAATATAAATATCTTATATTATACATATATAAATATGTATATTAGATTTGTTGAATGTATAGATATGCATATTTATTTTAGATACATAAATATTTATATTAGCTATGATATTTTATTATTATCTAAGCAGAAATATGTATAGTTTAATGCTATAGTACAAAACCGTTTAGACCGTTTAAATCCGTATATACACCGCGGTCTAAACGCTAAACGAAGGGTGACCGACTATTTACCGTTTAGCATTTAAGATAACACTGGCGGTACCCCGTGCAATGAGACAATTTAGGATATATAAATCTTGGCATAGGTCTTTGCGTGATAGATTGTCTTTACTGGAATGAACTGAGCTGACTTTGTGAACCACCCAAATGGAGTCGTAATCCTCGCTGGTGCGGGGTAGACCCACAATGAAATCCATGTGTACATCTTCCCATTTCCAAGCTGGGACTTCTAGTGGTTGAAGCATACCGGTAGGCCTTAGTTTATCAGCTTTCACCCTCTGAAATACATCACATTCAGACACATACTTGGCAATCTCTCATTTCATATGAGTCCACTAAAACTTCTGCTTCAGATCTTGGTACATTTTAGTGCTCCCGGGGTGCACAGTGAACATGGAAGTGTGAGCCTCATCAAGTATTTTCTTGCTCAAATCCATGTCCTTAGGTACCACTAAGCGATTTTTGAACCATAGGACTCCCTCTTCATCTAGCCTGAAACAAGCCTTCTTCTTATCATTGATCCCATCTCGAATGTGTGCCATGCCCTTATCTTTCTTTTGTGCTACAATGATTTGATCTTTTATGGTTGGTTCAATGATGAGATTGTAAAGTTCAGCTTGCTGCACTGTTGGTATTTTTATTTCCCCAATCTCACAACATTGCACTCTCACTGTTGGACGAGCCTTGATTAAATGGCAATGGGCTTTATAGCTTAGTGCATCTGCTACCACATTTGCCTTTCCAGGATGGTAGTGAACTTCCAAATCATAGTCTTTGATCAACTCTAACCAATGATGTTGCCTCATGTTTATTTGTGGCTGGGTGAAATGTATTTCAGGGTCTTGTGATCGGTGTATATGTGGCAAGTGTTGCCCAACAAGTAATGTCTCCATTTCTTTAGTGTATGAACAACTGCAAGTAGCTCAAGATCATGAGTTGGGTAGTTCACCTCATGTTTCCTCAGTTGGCAGGATGCATAGGCAATCACTCTTCCTTCTTGCATTAGAACACAACCGTGGCCACTACCGGAGGCATCACAATACACATCAAATGGCTTGGTGATGTCCGGTTGAGCAAGAACAAATGCTGAAGTTAGGAGTTTCTTTAATGTTTGAAATGCCACTTCGCATTTTGGGCCCCACACAAACTTTGCATTTCTATGGGTCAATGCCATCATTGGCTTTGCAATTTTGGAGAAGTCCTTGATGAAATGGCAGTAGTAACCTGCTAAACCAAGAAAACTCTAGATCTCTGTCATAGTCTGTGGCTGCTTCCAATTCAGCACATCTTCCACCTTGCTAGGATCAACAACCACACCCTTTGTACACAAGATATGGCCTAGGAATGCCACTTCCTTTAGCCAAAAAGCACACTTGCTGAACTTGGCATAGAGTTTATGTTCTCTAAGGTGAGGCAACACTATTTGCAGGTGTTCTTCATGCTCTTTCTCAATCTTGGAATAAACCAAGATGTCATCAATGAATACTATCACAAATTTGTCAAGCTCATTCATGAACACCGAGTTCATCATGTACATGAAGATAGCCGATGCATTGGTCAACCCGAAGAACATGACAAGATACTCATAAAGCCCATACTGGGTTGAGAAAGTGGTCATTGGTATGTCTTCCTCTTGTATATTGATTTGATGGTACCCAGATCTGAGATCAATCTTGGAGAAAACTGAAGCACCCCAAGTTGATCAAATAGGATTTCAATGTGTGACAATGGGCACTTGTTCTTGACGGTGACAGCATTCAATGGCCGGTAGTCCATGCACAACCTCTTACCACTGTGGTCTATCTTGTCAACAAAGAGAGCCGAGCAAACCCATGGTGATGAGCTTGGGTGAATGAACCCTTTATCAAGCTGTTCTTGTAGCTGCACCTTTAATTCTTTCAACTCATTGGGTGCCATTCGGTATGGTCTTTGAGACACAGGTGTTGTGCTTGGTACAAGCTCAATGGAAAACTCAACATCCCTATCCGGTGGGAGTCCCCGAAGTTCTTCTGGAAAAACATCCGGATAGTCGCAAGCTTCTGGGATCTTTGCAAGTGCTTGTGCATCAACTTGAGCTTCTAACACATTGATCATGTGAGACTCATGCTTATGAAGTGGAACATGAATAGTTATGTCTACTCCACTGTTGGAGCGCAACTGAACTATTTTGCTCACAACATCTATCACTGCATGGTGTTGCTTCAGCCAATCCATTCCAAGAACAACATCAATCCCTAGCTGTGGAAGTACCATAGGACTGATGAACAAATTGTCCCTTCCCACTTGCAAGCATAAGTCCCTCACTATATGATTAGTAGCAATAGATGATCCTGCTATTGTGATTTGGTATCTTTGCTTCAACTAAAAAATTTCATATCCATGCCTCACTGCATATGCTTTGCTAATGAAGGTGTTCCATGCCCCAGAATCAAACAAAACAACTACAAGGCGGTCATTGACAAGAAATGTTCCTGCCAAGAATGGTTCATCCTCCAGAACTTGCTCCAGTTGAGTGTAGAGCAACTGACCCATCTTTGGGGCTGATCGTACTCGAGGACCAACATATCCCCTTGCCGAAGTGCATGAAACTCTCGCTACTTGAGCTCTATGAGGCTAGGCATGAGGTAGTGAGCCTAGAAAGCCGCAAGGAAATCATCCCACGTGACCTGGTGCCCGGTAGGTTGCATAGCAAGGAAAGAAGCACACTAGGCCCCTGAGGGACCATGTAGACACTACGCCGAGAAGTGAGCCTTCTACCGCTCAGTGAGGCAGGGCAGTAAACTGAACTTGGACTCAATGATTTGAAGCCAGTCATCAGTATCCATGGGATCCATGGCGGTTGTGAAGTTGGGAGGTTGTAGTGCCGCAAAGTCAGTGTAACTGATCTCTTGCAGATCACGCCATTGTTGTTCTTGAGCCAGCAAGTTGATGAGCTGCTGAGCAACCCTAGTGGCCAACTCAGAAGGAGGTGGTGCATCGTGAGCAGCCCCTTGCGCAGACGTCTCAGGTGGAGTGACCATCTGTAAGAACAAGGCCAATGGTGTTTTTAGTCTTAACAACTTTAGTGCAATTAATGCGGTGATGAAAAGATCATAGCATCAAAATACGTTATGAATACATGGAAACATGTAAATAAACTGAATCATTTAATTGCACATAAAGTGTTAGCCTTTATCTCGCAATGCTTAACAATCGCATATCATAGCCGTAACGTAAGCGTGCAGTTTGATTGTGCAAGACAGAGCCTCAGAGTTTTGGCAGTTTGGGTGTCAAAATGACTGTTTTGGATGAAAGTGAAAAATAAAAAAGTCATTCAAAATAGTTTCCTACAAATCACTTATAAACCATTCCTACCATGCTAAAATCGATTTACTAACTGTACTCAGGTTTTCAACTCTAGCTGCGATAGCTACCAGTTCAGAAGTCAAACTGTTTAAATTATGTGCATTTTTGTGTCATAACATCTATGAAAATGTTGTTTCTTATGTTGTGCTGTGTAACTTTGTTATATAAAGTTTTGATTAAATCTTTTTGCAAATTGGACGAATTTCACTGTTTATCAGTATATGTCAGTTCTGTCCAGATTTCTAAATTTAAATGGTCTCAACTATAACTCCCAAATGGAGTACTTTTAGGAGAAACTTTACATAGCAAAGTTGTTCTACCTCTTCCACACTACAAGTTTGGTATACAAATACCAGATCAAATCCTTTACTAACTAGGTGAAATATGCATTTCTCCTTCAAGTGCAGCTTCAAATCAGAATTCAGGTTCAAAGGAACCTGACCGTAACTCTGAAACAAAGCACATCCAAAAGAGATTTTATATACCAAAGTTGTGCTCCCAGAAATGCTAAACAAGTTTGATATACAAAGTTCAACCCAGATCCTTCCAGATTTCAAGTTACACCCAGTTTTAGCTGCAGCTGTATGGAATTAAGACCGCTAGCTAAATGTGAGTTTGAAGTGCAGTTTCAAATTTAATGCCGATGTCATTCATTTCAGATTTGCACCTGAACATGGAATACACCCCAGATGCATATTAGACGGTTCTATTGATACCAAAAGTCTCTCATTACATCGACCCACTAGCAACCATAGCCAACTTACATGAGTTTTTGTTCAATTACTTTAAGTGAACTTAGATGCATTGATATACAGATCAAGAGACCATAGATGATCTCAAAAATACATGAAAGCATGTAGTACAATGAAATTATCAAGTTACACTTAAAGCGTTGATACAATTTCATCAAGAAATTTGTAATTGTCTAGACTTATGGAGCTTTATAGTGTAAGCTATGCTACTATGTGCAATCATTCCCTCTCGTGTATGGTAACATATTATCTCTCACATCCTTTCATCCTCACTTGATATTTATGCATTAATGTGTGGGGAGAATTGACTTCATATACTTTAATGAGAGTGTGAAAGTCACAAATTTGGTGGGTAGAACGTGAGGAGGGATATTTTCATTCTTATTCGATTTCTCTTGTGACTTTTAAAGAACATAGTTTATAGAAAAGCAAACTTAAGATATAGAATGAGAAAAGCATGAATGTTATGATGCATGATTCATCCTATTCGGTCTCACATCCCACACCCTATATATATATCTTATGATATTTCGGTGACATATATCCACGTGTCTCCCTAATGCAACTAGTCGTTCTCTATTCGTTTTTAGTTTCGCACATAGTTAGTGTACCTGTAGAAAAATACATGCTCACATCATCATCATCATCCTCATCATTACCATCATCATACATTACCACTCTAATCCTAAAAGTGGCATCCATGAATTTCGTTAAGCTACGCCTGGTGGACGACATAGTGGCGCCATTTCTCCCAAACACACCCAACGTTCCTCCAATACTGGGGAATTGCTGGAGAGAGAAATGGTGGCCAACAAGATCTAATTCTAAAAATGTAGGGTTCTTTGCTAGGCTGAGCCGACCCTAAGACAGCAAAAGGATGTTGCTGCCTTGAAGGAAGAATGCTCACGAAACACTCCAAATGCGTGACCACCCACTTAAATAGAACTATCCTACCTGCATGAATGCAGGGTTTGCAACAGTCCACAAATCCCAATAGCGTTCCGCTAGTACTGGGGCTATGGCTGAAATGTTGCTTCCCAAAGCGCCGAATATGCATATGAGGTCTATCTAGTCAGAAGGTTAGCAATGTCACCTGGTTGACACTAACATCCTTAATATGGGTGTATCGTATAATCTCATATTTCAATTACTTGAGAAAGGGTTTTTGAAAATAGGTTTGTAAAACAAAATCCGATGATATGACTATTGTCTATGTATGATCGGCTCTGATACCAGCTGTGGCAGAGCCACAGATTAGCTAAACGCACCTGTCACTACATGGTCACTACATGACTCGCAGTGCAGTTAGACCGAATCAAACTCGGTTGTTCATCGAGCTACCTAACAGGGCACTCGATGAAACCATCGTCTAAGGATACCGACACCACACATATTCAGCATCACAGGCAATTAATAATAAAAATAAGATAAAATTCTTACAAACGATGTTGAATTCAAATACAAGTTCAATTCAGATAGCAGAAGCGATTTCACAAAAAACATCTCGCTGTGGAAATCAAAGTACTTAAATAGTCTTCATGCAATGATGAGCAAGGCGAGCAGCACCAAGCCCACCGGTACTACCCTCCTCCAAGTAACTGTCCACACGTCATCGGTACCTGCACTCAAAATGTGGGGACAAACTCTGAGTACTAATTACTCAATAGAGCTTAATTGAATGGCTTACGGCTGACGCAATGCTGCATTCTATTAGTTAATCCTTAGCCATTCTTTTTAGAATAATTATAAGTTAACATGTAGATATCATCGTCATAAATGTTTATCCTCATAATATAACCTGCAGGATTGTAAACATACAAGTACAAGCATGTGGAATTTGAAAACATGAATAATAGTGTAACATGTTTAGATATTTACTATGTTGCCCGTCATTGACATTGACATTATCACACTTGGTGAGCATCAGCTATTCGAATCGATTTTAATTCCTGGGAATAACTATGCAAGGGGTATATGCTCACTAGCCATAACGTTCCCGCATATACTCCACATTTTCGCTTATCCTATCCCAAGTTTGATTCCAACCCACCATGTCCCAGGTTGCACCCTCTCAGGAGCGATACCTCAGTATACCAGGTCAGCCCTCCCTCGAGTACACGCTCCCCTGGTCCTAACTCTCTCCAGCAACATGGTAGGAACAAGTCTTTATTCTTCTGATGGCACAAGTAAGACTTTTACCGATCCAACATCCCGAATAAGCACTCTAGTAATGTTATGCCGATCAATAGGCGAACAACAAATGACCCTTATACGACTCAGGTGGAGTCCATTGCACAATATCATAAAGAGTAAATAACTCATAAATCAACATGTCCACTTTAGCAATTTGATATTTTGAAAATCACCTATACGACGAGTGACTCCATTTCACTCGTGTCTACTCACACCTAGCATTACTACGCGTCATCCTACATACTCTATTATACGTGCTTGGGCCACGGCAGCCAGAAAATCTAATGCAATTGGTTTCTATCAACTCCTAATGTGGATGCGAAATCATTAATTAAACAAGATCATATTAGCTGGGAAAATCATGATCATGCCTACATTTGTTTATATTAAGCAAAATCAACAAACTAAACTATGTTAGTTTGCTGGGTTGTGTGGTTTTGCTTCAGGCAACCCCTTGATCACTTGGACTACTCCTCCTTTCAAACAAGACTGATGGACCATTCAGGTCGTGAGTGGGTCTTAGTTGGTCTCTTGGACACCGTTGCTTGATGCAGCTGCTTGTGGCAACTCCTAGATCACGTTGCTATAATAAGCATCACTGTATGAATGATCAAGTGCGAAATGGATGCAAAGAATGCACATGATGCTAGGAAAATATGGAAAACAGTACACAACGAGTTAAATCTATCTACGCTATAAAAGACCGAGTTTTCTCAAAACATTTTTTACCTATGTTGGCCTCACTATACCCCCACGTTGATCCCGCTGCGCAGTTTAGAAAAGGTTAGAAAATGGTGGAAAGACCTAAAATCAATAGATGCAAAATGTTTCTGCCATCCTCTCTTTTTTTCTCACCCAAATCCTACCCTATACCCACCCATATTTCCATATTTCTGGACTACACGAGAGGATCACATTGCCTTTTGAATTGATTTGCCACCTTACTGATTTTCGCCTTCCCAATTTTGTTGCACGAGATGACCGGCTGCCAATTTTGCATTGATTTTGTCCCGCTCGAAAACCTATGCCACCAGCTCAGCTGCCCAGAACGATCGTAGGTACCCCACGGCTCCAGCACCCCGGCCACCTGTGCTGGCCAGCCTAGCCGCAGTCGCCGCACGGCACCCCATCCCGTGCACCGCCTGCCCAGCACGGCCGTAGGTGCCGCACGGCTCTGGCAGCCAGGCCGCCTAGCCTGCGTCGCGCCACCCTGCCCGGCTACGGTCGTCGCACGGCACCCCTGCCCCTGCGCCGTTCACCTAGCCCAGCCGCAGGCACCATCCGGCTCGTGCGGCGTCACCCGTCTCCGGCGACCAACGTCCTCCCAACTGCGGCTCAACACTATTTTTGGATCTCTGTGTCCAGCCGGTGATCAGCGCCCGACGCTCGGCTCTCCGGCTGCCTGCACCGCTACGGCACCTCAGTCCGGCGTCCAACTCTCCTACAGCCTGCTGCGTCATTCACCGCCTAAGCTCTATGCGGCTCTCGGCGGCCTGCTACGTCCTTTGTCGCCCAGGCTCTCCGGTTTGTACGTAGTGCCTCGATGAGTTCAACTTATTCCGGTAGTAATTTAATTCTATCAATGTTTTTTTTCAGAAAATGAACGCAAAGCACTTGGAGATGTCATTGAATCAGCGAATGTCTGAAAAATAAGCAGCAGCCAAATTCTAATGATGTTTTATCGGAATCAGATAGGTATAAATTAACATTTTAGGTGGTTGTGCACTCTATTAATTGTATCAAAAATACCCATAAGTTATATATATATATATATATATTGGGATTATGCATAGATGATGCTGAGATGCATGTTCATCGATTTACTTTTTTTTATTGGAGATGCATGTTTATAACATTATACACGTTGTTTTATGATAGCTCTTGAACTTGCCTGGTCAACATGGGGCTTATTCTCTTTGGATTTGTCAGTTGTGCTTAGCTATCAAATATGAGAATAGCTGTAAGAAAATTTAGAAAGGGTAACTGACAGTGCCTAGGACAAATTCTATGGTTCTACAATGCAATGCAATGCAAACTTAATACGATGCTTGGTGTGATAAATGAGAGCTATACCCCTATGAATGAAACAACGAAGGCTGATAGAACACCATACTGAATTGGTATTGGTATTTTGGTTGGAGAAATTATTTATGATTCGATTTAGTCTTCTTATGAACCTATATTAAATAGCATCTACATTATTTTAATTAACACTGTGGAGACATATTGATATATTCAATTTGGCAAAATTACATAAAACTAAGCTAAGCAAATTTTCTCGAACAAAAAATAAGGTCGCATTGCATCCCTATTGCTTTTCTTATGGAAGAACTCAGCTTTCAGTTCTCTAAGTCCTTAAAAAATCTACAAAATAGAGAGATAGAACCCCACAATGAAATTTGATACTGCTGTAGAATAATTTTATACAAGAAATACTATATTGTTGACTATGAGTATTCATTGGGTTTGGTTAGACATAATTAAGTTTAGACATTGGCCACTCATGTGTACGTTGTTTTCTCTGTGCTAACAAGAGCGGAATTATTTTCTACCTTTTTCGGGTAAGTAGTTCTTGATTCAGGGATTCAATATACTGTCTCATTCTAAATTTGCTAGGTAGAGATTTGGATTTTTCTGATTTATTTGTTAGAATTTCTTGGTTTTTTAGTAACATAGATACATTGATATTCATATCTATGATAAAACATATGCTCATTAAAGTGTTAATTGTCAATAAGCATTATGGATAGGTGAGTGCCTATGATGTGTGTAATTCTGAATTATAGAGGAGCTTTGTTGTCATGTAAACGATTCTTGATTCAGCGATTTAACACATTGTCTCATTCTTAATTTGGCAGGTAGACATTTAGATTTTCTGACATATTTGTGTGGATTTCCTGATTATTGGTAACATAGAGTTGTAGATATATTGATATCTGTTAGGAAGACGATCTATGCACGTTAAGGTGTTATTCATCTAAAAGCATTGTGATTGAGTAAGTGTCGATGAGCATTTATCTATAAGCTTTGGATTTCTTTTCTTTATCATAATGTCAAAATTGACCCATGCACGGCAAGAGTCCAGAACCTCATCACATCATGGGCCAGGCGAGTGTTTGTTTTATAGAAAATCTTTTCTTAGCTTAGTCGAAACTTGTTTATTCATAATTTTCTTTATTATAACAAGGAAAACATGTATTCCATGCTTTATTTCCTGACAACAATATATACTATCTTTTTAAGTTATTTTAATTTTCTTTTTTAGTTATAAGGTGCAGCTGCATATGCATGAAAGAAAATAGCTTATCTTGAAAAGTGATTTACCTATTGCTTTTGATAGGAATAGCACATATACTTACCTGATTTATTTTGCATGGACACTGATACTGGAGCACCTCCTGATTATTTAGTAGCAGTATGTGGAAAATGACAACCATGTCTTACCATTGTGGAAGGCAAGTTCCTACAATCTTGTTGGTAGAGGGAGACAGAGTGCATGCCGTGAGTCATAAGAATTAAACATTGTTGATTTCTATCACACAAATCAATGGCCAGTAGGGTTTAGTTAACGCATTCGTTGTTCTTGAATATGGTACAAAATCTTTGAATATTTTCCCTTTCAGAACCTGCCAATAGTGCCATCAGGCGGCAGATGATGTATCTCAGGCTATCATTCTGTACAATAAATATTGAACACATGGTAAATTAATAAATTTTCTTTGTCTTATGATATTAGCCAACTGGAGCCAAGATGAGAGGACATTAATTAGGTTACTATTTGGCAGGACCGCATGAGACATTTGATTAGGCAACAAATGGATACCACATTATGCATTTCAGATCACAGATAGCTGGCATGGAGCAGGCATCCCACAATGATGTACTACAGAGTTAACTTATTATTTTTTTCAAAAATACATCAAACCTAAGTCACTATATGTTACTTCCTGGTTTGCTGATAGCTGACTCAAATACCAATATGGTAGGCAAGTTGTTGAGCTAGGAATTGACCTGAATAAGGCTGAGAGTGAGGGCCTGAGAGGTACCTGTGGGGAACTAGATTTTTGTTGTGGAGTGCAAGGGGCAGTAGCTTATTATCATCACTTCTTGGAACTTATGTGCCCATAATACTTTAATAAACTTACTGAGTTTATTTGAACCGTCATCTTTAACTGCCACTGCCACTTATCAGAGAATCAGACACCTTCCTTTGACAGTAGGTGAGATTGTTTAGATGTTTCTTATGTGCATAGACCAAGAGTATGGTCTTTGATAATTTTGTTTATTGATGTTTAGATAGTGTGTTTTTTGGAGCAAAAGCAGGAGTTCGACGAAGCGGGTGGTTTTATGGTGGATTATGGTTGATGTATGCAACACTTTAAATGCTCGAGTAGCTTCATTATTTATATCCAATTTACATGTGAGAACAACTTATTTCCAATTCTACCGAATGTATACAATATGAAAAATTGGATATGGCTGAGCATAGAAGGAAAAAAAGTAGGCACGCATGCAAACTTTACAGAGAAAAACAAAGAAGAGAAACATGTAGGCAAGAGAGGGCTACATAGGAAAAGCATGGAAATTTATGTACTGCTATGTTTTTAACGATTTTGTGTCCCTTTTATTTGATAGGTGTTGGAGAGGCCAAGAAAAAACACATGAGGTCTTTTTTTAAATTTTGTGTGGATTTAATTAGAAACCATTGATTAAAAGACTGTGAATACACTATACGTGTGTTGCACGTGCTTGTCTACTATCAAGTAAATGCTCATCTTCCTGTTGCTATCCACATACTATCTTACTATCTTGTGCATAGTGATTTATTCAGTTATGCTTAAATTACAATAGTCCATCGCTCCTATAAGTGTATATTCTATATACTAATTCCTAGCTTCATGATGCAATTCAATGGTCTCACCACATTTAGGGGTGTACACATGCAGCTAACCTGTTGGCTGTTGGGTAGATCAATGTGAAATTTGAGATGTATCTGCTGCTTTGCAAACTCAGAACCTAAGGTAGGTTGACCATGATGTGTTAATAGATTTTGTATTCCTTGTATGTATGCAGCCAGGAGTTGAAAATTTGCTGAAATAAAGAGCTAGACAAGTCTACACTGGAGAAACATCTATTCGCCCTTTTGCATATGGTGCGATAGATGTGGTTTATTTCTTCAGCTTAGTGTGCTCTTGTGCCACTTCCTGCATAAAGCTCATGGTCCACTTCTTGATTTCATTTTAGGAAACTTTTACTTGATTCCAGCTATGCTCCTTCCCAGGATTGTCTAAAATCACTTCATTCTTCAATTGATGTTGTTTGTTAGCAGTTACGTATGCTTGCTTGCTTAATGTAAAGCGTCAAAGATTGTGTCGAATAAATTATTCCTATGTTATTGCAATAATTTTCTACTTGGATAAGGTTTTATGGTTGTTTGTCACATAAAGAATTCACGGTCAGGATCTATTTATTGGTTGGCAGAATGCATGGTTTAGTACATTTAAAACACATGTTTATAATAAGTTTAGATGCATTTTAATCGTAGGCACCTCAGTCATTGCGTACTAACCGTTAGCTCTATCTGTAAGCAAGCATCTCAAGTGTCTGATAACTTCAGTTGTGGGACAAGTTTTGAATGCTAAACTTAGCTACATTCTAGAAGGAAGGGAGTAATTGTTTTCAACAGTCTGTATATGGGCCAATCGTTAATTTTTTTACCCTCCGTGAGCATTGATAGCATTGTGTTTTGGTCTTAACCAAGCCAACTGATATCAACAAAGGGTTTTATAACTTTAGATGTTCAATAATGTTTTTTTCTAGCAGCAAAATCATCCAGGCAGAAATGTTTACATCGTCCAGGAATTGAACTTTAGATGTTTAGTGAAATAATAATGGGTTTGGCCAATTTACTGCTATTTTAATCTGTTTCAGACTTGAAATTGGGTTAGTAGCATATGTATATTAGTATATTGTTGTTTCTTTTATGTCCATTTTTTGATATATAGAAACTGTGATAATGGAATTTATACTCAACAGTATAATATTTTGACTAGCATTCTAGCAGTATCCAGGTGATTCAACAAATTAACCAAATAACTTTTATCAAGCACATTAAGACATGAACAGAGAAAAGAGAGGAAGGGTGGGAGAGGGAGAGCAAAGGGAGATAGAGACAAGCTGATAATAGTAGTTTACTTGACAAAGTGTAGGGAAGAGGGAGAGTTAGGAAGGGAGAGAGAGGAGAGAGTGAGGGAGGGAGGGAGAATGCCACTTGAATTAGATCAAATAACTGATTTCTACATGTGACGTTTGGATGCTTACCATAGGTATATCGTTGTGCAGTTTTTTCAAAAACAGAATATTATGTTGCATTGTTCTATATTTTATGATTAAGTTGTAAATAATGGTAAATCAATTCAATATTTAATGTGTTTTAACTAACATTTTATGTAGATATTGTTTCCTATGGTTTACATGGCTAAGGTGACTATTTTGTAATTTTTCATTTTTGGACATTTGTGGTGCCTTTGTTCTCGTTGGGACCTTGCTAATGGAGTTGACAGTGAGGTAATAGTACACATATCTTTTTGAATTTAATATATTACTCGCTGTCTTTCTAAGTTACTCTGTTATCGTGCACTTCTTACTCACTTATAGCCTCACTGCATCTCAAAACCTTATATAAATCAGAACCAATGGCTAATCCTCTCCGTTTGTGTTGCTCTCAACCTGCTAAGCATTATGTCCTTGGTTTTATACCAATTCAAAACTTAAGGAAGAGAGCTGAAAGCATAAGTGCGTTGCCATTTTAATAAATGAAGAGCAAAGCAAACTGTTAAGTTGGGGCAAACCGGTATCCACCCCACATTCTCACGTCTGATGAATAATTCATCCCCTCTTTTCCTACAGCAATATGCACGCTAGCACTTGTATTGGTCTTAGTTTGCCTCAGAAATTCATTCTTTCAATTTGTGTTGCTTTATGTTTCAAGTTGGGGTGCTTGAAAGCTTAATCTTTTTCATCTGTACAGCTTTTGGGAGATGCAACGGACATTTATCCTCGATCGGTTTTAGCATGCCATATTGTTCATGTTCATGGAGTGATTTAGCTTGTTTCATTTGATTTGATAAGTATTAATTACAAAATGGATTTCCACGTGTGCGATGCTTTAGGGTCTCAATAATTTCGCTTGATCTTCTTCACTAAGCCAGCCTTGTAGATATGTGCATTCCATTCCATAATTCTGCATGTGGTTACCTACGTTTCCTCCATGTTTTTTCAACTCAACTATTTTTTGCCTGTGCCATTCCTATCTCAGTCTGGTGGACCTTTTATCTTTGGTACATATTGTTTACCACATGTTTGTAAATGAGCTCAATTCTTGAAGTTAAACATCATATATGTATTCTCTTGAGAAGATTAATAAGCGTGGTATATATGTGTATATTTGGTATATAATTCATATGTGGCCATATCGATTGCTTATGGAAATTTTTGTAGAAATTTTTGTAGGCAACGCGCGTGCATGTTGACTAGTAAGTTGAAACATGCAACTTCCTGCATTCTTAGGAAACACACCATAATCATATGTCATGCAATATGTTAATTTAATGTAATAAATCACCCATATTGAGTCTAGGTTGATAGACATTGCGAAATGACTTGAAACTTTTATGACATATAGATAATTACTGTATCAGGCCAACACCCAAATTTGAGCAGCAAAGGATCTATAGAATAATTATAGTAATTTTAGCAAGTTATTTGGCATTTATGTTCTCAGATTTATTATAAATCACAGAAAAGGTTTTTGACCTTGAAATTTTAACAGCAAGCATAACATGTCATGGGAATCATGTATAAAATCCAATAAGTGAAATAATCATGGTTTGTGAGCACATCTGTTTCCCATATATTTATTTTAACCTATTTCTCATGTAGCTCAAAACAGTAGCAAAGAAATTCAAAAAATACTTTCTAGAACCTAAACTTAACTATTAAGCGCCATGATTTTTCTCAGAATTTATTTTGTAGAATAAAGTCACTTTTTCCTATTATTCATTTTAACATGAAATTACTTGTCTATTTCAAAACAGCAACCAAAACTTACATGCAGGGATCCAAACATTTACAACAAACTTCATATGTAGTAAAGAGCAGGTACAAGTCTCAGTGGATTATTTTGAGAACTGTTCATGTATCATGTATTTCCACTCTTGTAAAATGCACAAAATACACGCATGAGGGCAAAACAGTAATTTAGCAGTATATGCTAGGGTTGCGAAAAATCGCACAAACCCTAAATAACATGATAAATCTACTATCCAAGTTTCATAATTTTCAGAGTCCATTTAAGCCACTTTTGGCATTTGTTTTTTTATCATTCATGCAAGATCCAAGGGCAAAATGGTCATTCCATAGATCCCCATTATACCAAGCCTGTAGATCTAGTAAAGAGGAATACAATGCAATAGAGTTTGCATTTTTATCGTTTTTATTTGATTTATTGTAGATTTTCAAAGTTCTCAGCTCATGGAAAATCAATAAATTGAAAATCATCGCAGCCAGGGACCTAAATGAGAATATCTTTAGACATCAGGGGCTCGAATGCAATATTCTCAAGACTCATCGTATAGTATTGGGACTAAAACATGAAGAGGCAAAAAGAACAGGGGCTAAACGGCAAAAACGTCATCTTCTTCTTCCACCTCTCACCGGGAAGCAGGACAGGCGGCGGCGCTCGCGGGGACCTGCGGCGCGGGGTGTGGCAGCACAGTGGCGGCAGCTCAGGAGGGAGAGGAGGGAGTGGGGAACCCTACTCCAGTACCTATGACGATGGAGGTGGGTGGAGGAGGCTCAGTGATGGCGAGCTAGGAGCGAGGGAGTTCGGCGGCGGGGTGTTGGTCTGTGGATGGAATCTAGCAGCCTAGACCGGTGGGGTTCGGTGGAGAGGACGGTGGGGAAGGACGGCGTGGTGGTGCAGTGGCGCGGAAACGGCTGGAGCAGTGAGTGTTATGAGCTCCCGAGCTCAGCAATGGAGATGGTGTTGGTGGATAGAGGAGAGCGAAGGGAGCGGAGTGGAAGAGGGCGTTTGGCGAGAGGAGCGAATGGAGTGAGGCGGGGAGGCAGTGATGGCACTCTGGCTTTTTCCTTGGGACCGAAAGGAGTGAGGGGGAGGCCGAGCAGAAGGTGCCGGCCACGTGGCCATGGACGTGGTAGCCATAGTCTGCCGCGGTTGGCCCTTTGGCAGACGGGCCCACCTGTCATAGACTAAGGGGAAAATTCGAAAATAGAAAACTCCTTTATTGACTACTGAATTAGATGGAACTAAAAATACAAGAAACGTTGTAAATTTTATGATCTACAACTTTGTTATAAACTTTGACACTGTGTTCTATCTAAATTGGAGGAGAAAATTTGAATTCAAACTACTGACCAAAGTTTGACTAGCAGAGTCCACCACTTTAGAAATTCTAAAAGTTCATTTTGCGGTTACTTTCATGAGAAACAAAATATATCGATTTTGTTTAGTTTTTCATGATCTAAAACTTTCATTTATAAAGTTTTGTATTATAAGCACTTGGATTCACAAAAATTTGAATTTACTAGGCAGACCTATATTTGGCAGATTTAACAAGTTGACACAAAATGACTCAAATCACTACGCAAACCTTTATCCATGTCAAAGCACAAAATATCAAAGTTGTTCATCATGAAAGTGTATACAAGTTTGGTATATAAAGTTGATAGAGGCGGAGTGCCCGATCTTTCGGTGAGTGGGGATAATTTCGATTCGATGGAAGTAGACCCTCACGATCCGACTACGACGAGCGAACCCGAAGCGCCAATGCAATCGCTGAACCAACTCCCTGTGGTTACCGACCTTGTTGATGCAAGATCAGCCTGATCACGAAGATCGTTTCCTGTCCGCAATCGAAGAACGAACAAGAACAAGACGCGAGCAATCTATTAATCACTCGAAGGTGGAGTTCTGAATTACAGAGGACAGCACGTATTTGTGCGTGTTCTGATGTAGCTAAAGCTAGATGTAAAACAAAACTCAAGTTCTAAAAGAAACAGGACTCGACTAATAAAGGGAAAGGGGGCGCGGCCAGCAAAGGGGGCGCCGCCCCTGGCATCCAGGGTGTGGGAGCGCAGCCCTAGGCGCCCCATGTTGGGCCAGCCCTAGGCGCCCACACACAAAGGCCTTCTGTTGGGCCAACCTTCAGTCTTCTGGGCCTTCATTCTTCAGCATCATAACGAAGTTCAACTCTCTTGCACGGGCCCGAGTAATTGGCCCAGAATAAGGTGGCGCTGGAGAAGTTGCTGCTGGTGTAGATGTACTAGTGTCGTAGTTGATGTCCTCATCATCCTCCCCTTCTAGAACTGAAGTCGTCCTCGACGGCAACTCCTCGTCCTCGCCCACATATGGTGTCAAATCTGCAACATTAAAACTAGTGGAAACACCAAACTCCGCAGGCAGGTTAAGGATATAAGCATTATCATTAATCTTGGTTAGCACCTTAAAAGGACCAGCAGCACGAGGCATCAATTTAGAACGGCGCAAGGTAGGAAAACGATCCTTTCTCAAATGCAACCAAACCATATCACCAGGTTCAAAAGTAACATGTTTTCTACCTTTACTACCAGCAACCTGATATTTAGCATTAGCAGCAGCAATGTTTTGGTGTGTTTGTTCATGAAGGTCAATCATTTGTTCAACATGTGCAACAGCATCTATATGTGGAGCATCCGCAGCATCAAGCGAAAACAAATCAATAGGTGCCCGAGGAATGTAACCATAAACAATCTGAAAAGGGCACATCTTTGTAGAAGAATGTGTTGCACGATTATAAGCAAATTCAATATGAGGCAAGCAATCCTCCCAACGTCTCAAATTTTTATCTAAAACAGCCCTAAGCATTGTGGATAAAGTTCTATTTACCACCTCAGTTTGCCCATCAGTTTGAGGGTGACAAGTTGTGCTAAACAACAATTTAGTTCCTAATTTATTCCAAAGTGATCTCCAAAAATGACTGAGAAACTTAGCATCACGATCAGAGACTATTGTATTCGGAACACCATGCAAACGAATAATCTCTCGAAAGAACAATTCAGCAACACTGCTAGCATCATCAGTCTTATGGCATGGTATAAAATGAGCCATTTTGGAGAATCTATCAACAACCACAAAAATGCTATCCCTCCCCTTCTTAGTTCTAGGCAATCCCAAAACAAAGTCCATAGAGATATCAAGCCAAGGGGAAGTAGGGACAGGCAAAGGCATATACAAACCATGGCTGCTCAAACGGGACTTAGCTTTTTGACAAGTAGTGCAGCGTGCAACAAGGCGCTTGACATCACGGCGCATCCGAGGCCAAAAGAAGTGTGCAGCCAGCACCTCGTGCGTTTTGTAGACGCCGAAATGTCCCATGAGACCTCCGCCATGCGCTTCCTGTAACAACAATAGACGAACCGAGCTTGCTGGAATACACAGCTTGTTAGCGCGAAACAGGAATCCATCCTGCATGTGGAACTTGCCCCATGGTGCACCATGCATGCAATGTGTTAAAGCATCATGAAAATCAGCATCGTTGACATATTGATCCTTCACAGTTTGTAAGCCAAAAATTTTAAAATCCAACTGTGAAAGCATGGTATATCGACGAGACAAGGCATCAGCAATGACATTGTCCTTCCCATTTTTGTGTTTAATAATGTAAGGAAAAGACTCAATGTATTCTACCCAATTAGCATGACGACGGTTCAGATTGGTTTGGGTACGAATATGTTTCAAAGCCTCATGATCAGAATGAATTATAAACTCACGATGCCAAAGATAATGCTGCCATGTTTGCAAAGTGCGAACTAAAGCATACAACTCCTTATCATAAGTAGAATATCTCATGCTAGCACTGCTTAATTTCTCACTAAAATAAGCAACCGGCTTGCCCTCTTGTAACAAAACAGCACCTAGCCCAATACCGCTAGCATCACATTCAAGCTCAAACACTTTAGTAAAATCAGGCAATTGCAAGAGGGGAGCATTTGTTAACTTATCTTTCAAAGTGTTGAACGCAACCTCCTGCGATTCGCTCCATTCAAACGGCACACCTTTCTTTGTAAGCTCATGTAGAGGGGCTGCAATGGAGCTAAAATTAGGAACGAACCTGCGGTAGAAGCCTGCAAGTCCAAGAAAACTCCGAATATGTGTGACCGTCGTCGGTGTGGGCCATTCCCGAATGGCATCGATCTTGCTGCTGTCCACCTCAATGCCCTGTGGAGTAACAACATAGCCAAGAAACGCGACACGTTGCGTGCAAAAGATGCATTTTTCTATGTTACCAAACAAGTGAGCAGCACGCAACGCATCAAAAACAGCACGCAAATGTTCTAAATGTGCTTGCATAGACTTGCTGTAAATCAAGATATCATCAAAATAGACAACAACGAACAAACCTATGAAAGGCCTTAGAACTTCATTCATTAAGCGCATAAAGGTACTGGGAGCATTAGTCAAACCAAACGGCATAACCAACCATTCATATAACCCAAATTTTGTTTTAAAAGCCGTTTTCCATTCGTCACCCAGTTTCATTCGAATCTGGTGGTAGCCACTACGCAAATCTATCTTAGTGAAAATAGTGGCACCACTAAGCTCATCTAGCATATCATCAAGGCGTGGTATAGGATAGCGATAACGAATGGTGATATTATTAATAGCACGACAGTCTACACACATACGCCATGAACCATCTTTCTTTGGAACAAGTAACACCGGAACTGAGCAAGGGCTAAGAGACTCACGAATGTACCCCTTGTCAAGCAATGCCTGCACCTGGCGTTGGATCTCCTTTGTCTCATCCGGATTTGTACGGTATGGGGCGCGGTTGGGAAGCTGTGCGCCGGGAATGAGATCAATCTGATGCTCAATGCCACGTAGTGGTGGAAGACCCGGTGGTAAGTCTTTGGGGAAAACATCAGCGTACTCCTGCAAAATGTTAGCAACCGCAGGGGGAATATCCAAAGACGGTGCATCATCAAGTGTAACGAGCATACCAGAGCATACAAGGGCATAGCAGGGCAAAGGAGCATCGCGTGTAGCAAGTAAAACAGGAGCATTCAACTTGATTTCAGATGTAGAGGGCAATGGCGATGGTTCAAGTTGTTTAGCATGCCTAGCAGCTCGAGCAAGATCATCTTTAACAATTTGTTCGGGTGTCATGGGGTGTATAATTATTTTCTGACCCTTAAACATGAAAGAATAATGATTCGAACGACCATGATGCAAGCTATCAGTATCATATTGCCACGGTCTACCAAGTAACAAAGAACATGCTTCCATGGGAACAACATCACAATCGACAAAATCAGAATAAGCACCCATGGAAAAAGGGACACGCACCGACCGTGTTATTTTAATCTTGCCACCATCATTAAGCCACTGAATGTGATAAGGACTCGGATGCTTACGAGTGGGCAATGAAAGCTTCTCTACCAGCATGGTGCTCGCTAAGTTGTTGCAGCTGCCGCTATCGATGATGATGCGAATCGACCGCTCCTGTACAACGCCCTTGGTGTGGAAAAGAGTGTGTCGCTGATTCTTCTCCGGTGGGGCGACCTGTGCACTAAGAACACGCTGCGCAACAAGACTTTCATACCTATCGGCGTCACCCGGATCAACATGAATCTCCTCATTAACTGCATGGTCAGTGGCAAGCATAGCATGTTGAGTATCTTCAGAATCACTAGCGGAAGAGTACTCACCATTGTCGCGTATGAGTAAGGTGCGCTTGCTGGGGCAGTCCCGAATCACGTGCCCGAATCCTTTGCAACGATGGCACTGAATATCCCGTGTACGTACCGTGGAAGGGGCAGCGCTTGTGGCTGGCGGCACGGCGGGTTTGGACGTTCTCTCGCGCAGTGTAGTGCTAGTGGTAGATGGAGCAGGAAGAGTAGGAGGTGTGCTGGATGTCGAGCTCCGTCCTGCAAAAGAGTTAGTGTATGTCTTGGATCGGCGTCCCTGCACTTCACGTTCAGCTTTGCAAGCATATTCAAATAATGTGGTCATATCATAATATTCCTTATAGTCAAGAATATTCTGAATTTCAGGGTTCAAGCCACCCCGAAAACGAGCCATAGCAGCTTCATTCTTTTCCTTCAAATCACAACGAAGCATACCCTTTTGTAGCTCCTGGTAATATTCCTCAACCGATTGGTGGCCTTGCTGAAAACGCTGCATTTTATTAAGCAAATCGCGTGCGTAATAGGAAGGCACAAATCTGTGTCGCATAGCAGCTTTTAATTGATCCCAAGTGATGGGGGTGACAGTGCCAGGTTTTAGTTTATATTCGCGCCACCAAATTAAAGCAAAATCAGTAAATTCAGAAATAGCAGCTTTAACTTGAGAAGCAGCAGGAATATCATGGCATGAAAATTTCTGTTCTACCTCTAATTCCCAATCAAGATATGCAGCAGGATCGTATTTGCCATTGAAAGATGGAATTTTAAATTTAATCTTAGCAAATGAGTCATTAGGGCGACGTACACGGCGGGCACGAGGGCGGCGATCTCCATCTTCCTGCTCCGTGTCACCGCCGTAGTCGTTCTGCAACTCCGTGAGCGTCGCGGTCAACGTCTCGAGTCGTGTCACGATGGCCTTGAGCGTGGTCGTCGTTGCCGTCTGAGCGAGGTCTAGTTGGTCGAATCGCTCGTTGGATGCAGCGATTGTCGAATCAAACCGTTCATGCATCGTCTGTATGTCTGCTGCAAGTCCATTAACCTGTGCCCGCATGTCCCGCAGCTCTGCATCCTTTATGTCGTCGTCTCCTGGCATAGTTAGTGCAAATGCAAAAAGAAAACTGACAACAAAAACAGGGATGTATGGCTCACAAGGCGCTCACACTAGTGCTGTTATCAAATCCTTATCCGTTCTTACCAAGCACACAGGGGTGAGCTGCAACCAACAGGTAGAACCGGCGAAAGATTGGAAGAGCGATTGCCTGGTGAAACAAAAACTGCTCGCCGTAGAAAATATGTGGAGTTCTAGGTAGGCTGCACTCAATTCAATGGTTAGCACAATCAAACAATAATGCAATGTTGAATTATAGTGCTAAACACGTAAACAAAAGCTGCTGGAAACAAGGTGCAAAAGTGGATGGAAAGAGGTGGAGATGGACGACAAAAGTGAGAAAGAAGAACAAGGATCAAGGCAAAGAGGAAGGTGATCAAGGGTACCACACTGTATATCAAAAACACCAATTGAATGGCTTCCTGAATGTCTCTGTTTTTTTTTTGCACTCTTTTTTTTTTTGTCACTTATTTTTTTTTCGAACTCAGAGACACACCAGGAAGAACCACACAAAATTTCACCTTGAACAGAGGTCAGATGTGGTCTACAGAAAAAAGACAAAAACTGCAAAACCCTTGATCAATTTTTTTCTTTATTTTCCCGAATTTTTTTGGCAATTTTGGACGGCGCAAACAGGCCGAAGGCGGGTTTGGGTATGCTTAGTTTTGAGTCACCAAGCTACCGTTTTTTTTTCGGATTTTTTCGATAAACGAGCGAAAAGTTATGCCCGTTTCAGTGAAACACAAGGCGACG
This sequence comes from Paspalum vaginatum, assembly GCA_030272315.1. Classification (NCBI taxonomy): domain Eukaryota; kingdom Viridiplantae; phylum Streptophyta; class Magnoliopsida; order Poales; family Poaceae; genus Paspalum; species Paspalum vaginatum. The sequence goes on along the minus strand of CM059019.1, from coordinate 21,952,622 downwards.
GGGGGGGGGGGGGGAAAGGGGCAAACAGGAAGGGTGATCCCGAAAACGATGGGGGGCGGCAAAACAGGAAAGTAAAAAAACAGGAACGATGAGGAACGCGTGGTGGATTGGCGAGGGGTGGCGGCACGCGCTAGGGTTTGTGGCGGCGGCGCGCGCTAGGGTTTGTGGCGGCGGCGCGCGCTAGGGTTTCTGGCGATATGCAGCAAGGTAACCAGCAACAATTGAACGCAAAAGCACACAAATTCAACAATGCAAATTATTGAAAGAAAGTGCAAAGGCTAAAAGGTTGCTGGGACAAGGAACATATATGTTTGTTGTGGTTTTGTGGACTGTAGGAAATTAAAAACACTCGATAAACTCACCGATCAACCTGGAAATCTGATACCACTTGATAGAGGCGGAGTGCCCGATCTTTCGGTGAGTGGGGATAATTTCGATTCGGTGGAAGTAGACCCTCACGATCCGACTACGACGAGCGAACCCGAAGCGCCAATGCAATCGCTGAACCAACTCCCTGTGGTTACCGACCTTGTTGATGCAAGATCAGCCTGATCACGAAGATCGTTTCCTGTCCGCAATCGAAGAACGAACAAGAACAAGACGCGAGCAATCTATTAATCACTCGAAGGTGGAGTTCTGAATTACAGAGGACAGCACGTATTTGTGCGTGTTCTGATGTAGCTAAAGCTAGATGTAAAACAAAACTCAAGTTCTAAAAGAAACAGGACTCGACTAATAAAGGGAAAGGGGGCGCGGCCAGCAAAGGGGGTGCCGCCCCTGGCATCCAGGGTGTGGGAGCGCAGCCCTAGGCGCCCCATGTTGGGCCAGCCCTAGGCGCCCACACACAAAGGCCTTCTGTTGGGCCAACCTTCAGTCTTCTGGGCCTTCATTCTTCAGCATCATAACGAAGTTCAACTCTCTTGCACGGGCCCGAGTAATTGGCCCAGAATAAGGTGGCGCTGGAGAAGTTGCTGCTGGTGTAGATGTACTAGTGTCGTAGTTGATGTCCTCATCAACCAGGGCCACGACCATCCCGACCACCCATTGCCCAATCCACCACCACTGACGGCCGAGCAGTTCTTTGCCATGCAAACGCAGATGATGGCCACAGTGAACAATGCCATCTTGGCCCTACAACAAGCTCAGGTGCAGGCGCCACCACCACCTCCTCCGCCTAGGGATAGGCGTGGGGATTTCATGAAGGGGCATCCCCCAACCTTCTCCCACGCTGCAGATCCACTACAGGCTGATGACTGGCTTCGTGCTGTGGAGAGACAGCTGGAGATCGCCCAGTGCGATGACCGAGAGAGAGTCCTGTATGCTGCAGGACAACTTCGTGGTGCTGCTTTGGATTGGTGGGAGTCGTACCGCCAGCAGGATCGCGATGCTTTCACCTGGGCTCAGTTTAGAGAGAACTTCAGGAGTCACCACGTACCGGCTGGGACCATGAAGATGAAGAAGAAGGAGTTCCTCTCGCTCAAGCAAGGGAGCATGTCCGTCACTGAGTATCGTGACAAGTTCCTGCAGCTTGCAAGGTACGCCACAGCAGAGGTCGCTGAGGATGGCGATAAACAGGAGCACTTCATGGAAGGGCTCAATGACACCCTGCAGTTCCACCTCATGAACTTCACCTTCCCCAGCTTCAATCACCTGGTAGATCGTGCGCTCCTTACAGAACGCAAACATTGGGAGATGGAGGAAAGGAAGAGGAAGCTCATACCTGCACCGTCCGGGAGCAACACCCGCCCCCGCTACCAACAACAGCAGCAGCCACCGCGGCCAGGATACCCGCAGAACCACCAGGGGCAGCAGACGGCCCAGGGGCAACGCTACCAGAATCAGCCTCCTCGCCCTGCATATCAAGCTCAGCGTCAGGGGCAGCCTAACCCCCCTGCACCAGCTCAGGCTCCTGTCATTGGCAGAAGTTGCTACAAGTGCGGTGACCCGGGGCACTATGCCAATGTCTGCCCTCAGAAGACAGCCCCCAACCCGCAGAGACCAGGACCGGTCCAGCAGCCGCAAGCTCAGGGGCGCAACAATGGGAACGCCAAGGCGCCGTGGCAAGGAAAGGTGAACCATGTGACGGCAGAAACTGCAGCTGAGGCCCCAAACGTCATGATCGGTACGTTCTTGGTCAACTCTCATCCTGCTACCGTACTATTTGATACTGGTGCCACCCACTCCTTTATTACCAAATCCTTTGCTGAACAACATAAAATACCCATTAGCATGTTGAAAAAGGATATGATAATTACTTCGCCTGGAGGGGAAATAAGAACCCATGTGATCTGTACCAGAGTCGGGATTAACATAAGGGGGTTAGAGTTTCATACTAGTCTGTTAGTCATAGAACCGATGGGCATCGACGTCATCCTGGGAATGGAAACATTGACCAAATGGGGAGTCAGAATTGACTGTGCCAAGAGGACTGTTCATATGACAACGCCAGATGGCCAGGAAGTAAGAGTCGGCGCATCCAAACCCTCCGGTTATCTGCATCGGATGGAGGTCCAACCTACAGATGGCATTCGAGTAGTGTGTGAATATCCTGATGTCTTCCCGGAAGAGTTACCAGGTATGCCGCCTGACCGAGACATTGAGTTTTCTATAGATCTCTTACCTGGTACTGCTCCTATATCTAAAAGGCCATATAGAATGGCACCCCCAGAACATGAGGAAGTTAAACAAAACATAGATGAGCTGCTAGCAAAGGGATTTATTCGCCATAGTACCTCTCCGTGGGCTTTTCCTGTTCTGTTTGTTGATAAGAAGGAAGGGCCTGCTCGACGGATGTGTGTGGATTATCGTGCATTGAACGAGGTGACTATTAAGAACAAGTATCCTCTGCCACGCATTGATGATTTGTTTGATCAGTTGCAAGGTGCCTGTATATTCTCCAAAATAGACCTGAGATCTGGCTACCATCAGTTGAAGATCCGTCCCTCAGATATTCCTAAGACTGCTTTCATCACAAAGTATGGTCTCTATGAGTATACTGTGGTGTCTTTTGGTCTGACTAATGCCCCTGCTTTCTTCATGAGTTTAATGAATAAGGTGTTCATGGATTATTTGGACAAGTTCGTGGTGGTATTCATTGATGATATCCTGATCTACTCCAAAACCGAGGAGGAACATGAGGAGCACTTGAGGCTAGTTCTGCAGAGATTGAGGGATCACAAGCTATATGCAAAGTTGAGCAAGTGTGAGTTCTGGATTGACGAGGTACCATTCCTTGGTCATATCATCTCTAAGGGGGGAATCTCAGTAGACCCTGGCAAGGTCATATCAGTGTTGGATTGGAAGGTGCCACAGACTGTCAAGGAAGTACGTGGATTTTTGGGCTTAGCAGGATATTACCGGAGATTCATAGAGAATTTCTCGAAGATTGCGAAGCCGATGACCACGTTGCTTGAGAAGGATGCTGAGTTCATCTGGAACAAGGAGAGGCAAGCAGCTTTTGAAGAGTTGAAGAAGAAGCTGACCACCGCACCCGTGCTGACATTGCCAGATCTGCAGAAAAGGTTCACAATATATTGTGATGCTTCAGGCGACGGTCTGGGTTGTGTGCTGATGCAAGAAGGAAAGGTGATTGCCTATGCCTCCCGACAGCTACGCAAGCATGAGGTAAATTATCCTACACATGACTTGGAGTTAGCAGCAGTTGTCCATGCACTTAAGATATGGCGTCACTATCTTTTTGGGCAAAGATGTGAGATATACACGGATCACAAGAGTCTTAAGTATATCTTCACTCAGAATGAGCTGAACATGAGGCAGCGTAGATGGTTAGAACTGATCAAGGACTACGACTTGGAGATACATTATCATCCAGGGAAAGCCAACGTGGTGGCTGATGCTTTGAGCAGAAGAAGCTACGTCAACATGGCCATAGCATTCCAGATGCCACGTGAGTTATGTGAGGAGTTCGAAAGTTTGAGTTTGGGTTTTGTGCATCATACTGCAGCTACCTTTGAAGCCGAACCAACTCTGGAACAAGAAATTCGAAGACATCAAGCCCAGGACAAGAAGATCCAGGCGATACGCGAGCAGATCCAGATAGGCAAAGCGCCCAACTTCAGGGAAGATGAGCAAGGTACAGTATGGTACAAGAACCGGATTTGTGTGCCAGATGTGGACAGAATCAAGAAGTTGATCCTGAGTGAGGCCCATGATACAGCTTACTCTATCCATCCCGGGAGTACTAAGATGTATTATGACCTCAAGGAGAGATTCTGGTGGTTTGGAATGAAACGTGCCGTAGCAGAGTATGTGGCAATTTGTGACACTTGTCAGAGGGTCAAGGCAGAACATCAGAGGCCAGCAGGACTATTGCAACCGTTGAAAATTCTAGAATGGAAATGGGAGGAAATCAGCATGGACTTTATTGTTGGGTTACCTCGCACCCAGAAAGGTTACAACTCCATATGGGTAGTAGTGGATCGTCTGACCAAGGTCGCCCACTTCATACCTGTGAATACTACCTACTCCGGGGCAAGGTTGGCAGAACTATGCATCTCTAGGATTGTGTGTTTGCATGGGGTTCCTAAGAGGATTATATCCGATAGGGGATCACAGTTCACTTCTCGCTTTTGGGAGCAATTGCATGATTCACTGGATACCAAGCTTCGTTTCAGCACAGCTTACCATCCGCAGACAGACGGTCAGACAGAAAGGACCAATCAAATACTGGAAGATATGTTGCGAGCGTGTGTCATCCAATATGGCACAAGTTGGGACAAGTGCTTACCTTATGCCGAGTTCTCCTACAACAACAGTTATCAGGTCAGTATCAAGAAATCACCATTTGAAGCTTTGTATGGTAGAAGGTGTAGGACTCCCTTGCTCTGGGATCAGAAAGGAGAGAAGCAAGTGTTTGGCCCAGACATTATCAAGGATGCGGAGGAACAAGTACGGATAGTTCGAGAGAACTTGAGAATTGCTCAGTCTAGGCAGAAAAGCTATGCAGATGTCAGACGGAGAGATCTCACGTTCAAGGAAGGTGACTTTGTGTATCTGAAGGTGTCACCTATGCGGGGAGTACGCAGATTCAACATGAAGGGAAAACTAGCACCCAGATACGTTGGACCATTCAAGGTACTAGAAAAGAGAGGAGAAGTGGCTTATCGCTTAGAGTTACCTTCTAGTCTTCCAGGTGTGCACGATGTATTCCATGTCTCACAGCTGAAGAAGTGCTTGAGAATACCAGAGGAGCAGGCGCCTTTAGAAGGGTTGGAAGTGCAGGAGGACTTGACCTACACTGAGCACCCTATAAAGATTCTGGAAACATCTGAGAGGGTGACCCGGAATAAGAGGACCAAGATGTGCCGAGTGCAATGGAAATACCACACAGAGGAGGAAGCTACTTGGGAAAGGGAGGATGAGTTGAGGGCAGCATACCCTGATCTCTTTGCTATGTGAATCTCGGGGCGAGATTCCTTGCAAGGGGGGTAGGTCTGTAACACCCTAAATTTAATTTCCAACATTTTATAATAAATTCAATATGCTTTATTTATTTTCTAGGATTTATTGTGCCTAGTATGCATTTTTCATTATCTTTTGAACTAAATACTGCAATATATCCTAAGGTCAACATGTTTGTGCATTCATGCTGGAGCATATTTTTTATTTTGATGAATGGCATAAGGTTTGAATTCAAATTTATTTGAATTTGTAGTTTGTTTTTGAGTTTAAAAGAAAAGGAGAGAAATAGAAAAGAGAGGGAAAATGCAGGAAAAAGAAAAAGGAGAAACCGGCCCACCTCACCCGCTCGGCCCACCCGCGCCCTCACCCGAGCCGGCCCAGGCGAGGCGGCCCAGCCAGCCTCCCGCTCGCGCCGTCTCTCTCCCTCGCGCCACTGACAGGCGGACCCGCGCCCGTCGAGCCGCTGACAGGCGGGACCCACCTGTCATCCCCGACCTCTCGCCTTTCCTTTTTCGGCGACGGCGACTTTCCTTTTTCGGCCGATTTCTTTCCTTCTCTACGCCGGCCGACTCCGAGGAGGAGAGCTCCCTCCGCCGCCTTCCCCGTGTTCCTCGCTCTCCTGCGCACCGAATCCCCAAAGGAATCGAAGGATTCCCTTCCTTCCCGAGAGCGCGCGCCGAAGGAAACTCCGGCCGCCGCCTTCCTTACTGCGCCGCCCCCTTCCGAGCCGCTCCGGTCCTATAAATAGCACGCCGGGCTTCGCCCTTTCCCCCTCAACCTCGCCAGCAGCCGCAATCGAGCCCTAGCCGTCGCGAGCCGCTCAATTCCGCCGCCACCGTCCGAGGTGAGTAACGCCGGCGAGGTGCAATTCGCCCTCTGGGGTCGCGCTTCCGCCGCCCTAACCCCTCCGCCGTGCTCTGCAGGACCTCGCGACCCCATTGCGCTAACTCTCGACGCCTGTGGACGCTCCGACCGAGCTCTCCGCGAAGCCCCGAGCCGCTCCGCCGCCTCCGCTCGTCGCCGACCATCCTCCGGCAGCTCCCGGTCGTCGACAACCCCACGGTGAGCTTCGCCGTGGTCCCATCTTGCTTTCTAGCTAGGTCCGGTCCCGAATCGCGCCCCGGAACACCGGGCATCGCGAGCTCCGGCGATGCGCCGCCGTCCCCGATGGTCGCCGCCGGCGAAACCTCGCCTTTCAACCTCAGCCGTCCGATCCAGAACGGATGCACGAGATTATAACGTGATCCGATCTCATCTCAGCCGTTAGATCTAGATCCGACCGTCCAGACCAGATGGTGACCGGTCAACCGCGGTCGTCGCCGCCTTTTTGTTAAAGAAACCCTCGGTTTTTCCTAAATCAACCCGCGGTCCACGCCAGTTCAAAACTAATTACAGATCGGCCCAGTTTTTAATGTTTTAGCCCCTGCGCTATTGAAAAATAGAACCCACAGTCCAGAGGCTGTGTTTTTGTGCTTTAGACCTCGGATCTTTCCTGAAATTACAGAATTGGTCCCTAGTTTTTCCAAAACAGCCCAGATTTTGAGTTTTCTTCATAAATAGGTCCCTAGAACCTTGTTTTGGCCATAACTTTTCCGTTTTAACTCCGTTTTGGGCGATTCTTGCGCTCACGTGACCGTGGTAATATGTAGAACAGTTCTAAACTAGTTTTGTGTTCTGTTTTGATGTATTGGTGTACTGTTTCTTATCTTTTGTCCATTGTTTGCATGTATGCTCGTATATGGATGCTTGTGTGACGTTTGGACGTAAGTAGACGTTGATCTGTCTGAGGTGAACGAGGAGCCACCTTTTGACATTTGTGAGCAGCAGCAAGAGTACCTTGAGGAAGGCAAGTATAACATGAGCAACACCTATCACCTTTAATTCATTGCATATGCATGTGTTGATCTTGTATGCCTATAAGGACGATACATTAGCCACTTTGATCTCAATGTGAACCTTTTGGGTTGCATGTGGTTAAGTTTTTGCTAGGTGCTGCGCCAACATACACCTATGCTATGTTTTAATTAATGTTGATTAATGGATCTATGCAATTAATTGTTTGAGCGTGACCCTCTGTGCCGTGTGCTTGAGTGGTGCATGTCTCATTTAAAATTTGTTTTTTTAGCAACTTGGTTTAGGGGGCATGAGCATTGTGCTTAGTGGTTTTGCTCATAGCCACTTTCCATAAGGACCGGTTCGCAAAGCGACAACCTGGGACAACAGCACTACCATAAGACTGGTATGGGACGGTCTTAGCTGATTAATTAGATTGTTTTAGTTTGGGAGTAACTTACCTGCGGGGCAAGAGGGGAGGTGTGCTTCTGTGGCCCTCGCGCTGCTTGGGTTGAGTGTGATATGTTCTTCTCCCCTTGAGGCTTGCTCCACCGTTGCATAACCTGAAACCTTAGCGGTTACACCTTACTAACATAATCTTTGTAAAGGCTTCGTAGTGTGGCTTGCTAGTCATCTCATCTAAGGTATGTGATGAACCACTAGCGTAGCTCACGACTTGTGGGTAAAGATGTGCAACCTCTCGAGAGTGTAAAACTGATGCATCAGCCGTGCTCACGGTTATGAGCGGCCCAGATCCTTTATGTGATTAGTTGGGTTATGGATGGTTTTTGGTAAAATCCTGGTTAATCATGATGCTTAATTTCTTCTATGCAATATCCTTGAGATAAAAGTTTCTCTACTCACTTTAGTAAATAGCTTTAATAAAATTTGACCAATTAAAAGCAATGCAGTGGAGTCAGCTAACCTTAGAGCCTCATGGTTCTGTTATACTTGTTGAGTACGAGTTGTGTGCTCACGCTTGTTCTTTTCCGTTTACTCCTTGTTGGGGGGACAAATCCAACCGCTGCTCAGTCAATGGAGATACGGAGGATTATCAAGAAGTCTAGGCTCTTCGCTCTTCCAGTGGACGTCCCTGTGGCGGCTCTAGTTGCTTTCCGTTTACGCTTCCGCTTTTACGTACTTTATGTTAAAGACAAGTGCCTGTTATGGTAATAATACTTATGATGTAATCGTTAAACGTTATATTATGACATGTTCTGTGATGACAATTTGTCCTATACATGTGAGACTCGTTCCTGGCGCATGTATAGTATGCACGGTTTTGGATCATTGAAAACCGGGTGTGACATTTGCCGCACGTGACGCACTGCGAAAACGGGTATCGGGGTGCATACATGGCATGAGTTTGTGTCATCGGAACCGTTTCTTCTTTTTTCATAATGAACATGCCCAATCCAATACTTTAGGTCCAAAACTCATGTTTGGGGGTGGTTTTCCGTCATTTCGTTGCACCACGTGACGCATTCCAAAAAGGGTATCGGGGTGCATACGAACCATTTTTTCTTTTTTCACAACGAACATGCCTAATCCACTACTTTATGTCCAAATCTCAAGTTTGGGGTGGCTTTGCGTCATTTCGTTGCAGCACGTGACCCATTGCGAATACGGGTATCAGGGTGCATACAAGGCATGGGTTTGTGCGCCTGGAACCATTTCTTCTTTTTTTGCAATGAACATGCCCAATCCACTACTTTAGGTCCACAACTCATGTTTGGAGTGGTTTCGGGCCATTTCGCTGCCGCACGTGACCCATTGCAAAAACGGTTATCCAGGTGCATACTAAGCATTGGTTAGTGTCATCGGAACCATTTCTTGTTTTTTGCGAACGAACAAGCCCAATCCACAACTTTAGGCCCAAAACTCATGTTTGGGGTGGTTTTTGTTTCGTTTCGTTGCCGCACGTGACCCATTGCTAAAACAAGTATCGGGGAGCATACAAGGTATGTGTTTGTGCAAGTAGAACCATTTTCTTCTTTTTTCGCAACGAACATGCCAATCCACTACTTCAGGTGCAAAACTCGTGTTTGGAGTGGTTTTGCGCCATTTCGTTGCAGCTCGTGACCCATTGCGAAAATGGGTTTCGGGGTGCATACAAGGCATGAGTTTGTGCAACTGGAACCATTTCTTCTTTTTTCGCTACAAATATGCTGATCCAAAACTAATGTTTGGGGTGGTTTTGCGCCTTTTCATTGCCGCACGTGACCCATTGCTAATACAGGTATCGGGGTGCATACAAGGAATGAGTTTGTGCAACCAGAACCATTTCTTCTTTTTTTGGAACGAACATACCCAATCCACCACTTTAGGTCCAAATCTCATGTTTGGGGTGGTTTTGCGCCATTTCGTTGCCGCATGTGACCCATTGCGAAGACGGATTTCAGGGTGCATACAAGTCATGAGTTTGTGCAACTAGAACCTTTTCTTCTTTTTTTCACAACAAACAAGCCCAATCCACCACTTTAGGTCAAAACTCATATTTGGAGTGGTTTCAAGCGATTTCGTTGCCGCACGTGACCCACTGCGAAAGAGGGTATCGGGGTGTATACAAGGCATGAGTTTGTGTCATCGGAATTATTTCTTCTTTTTTCACAACGAATATGCCCAATCCACTACTTTAGGTCCAAAACTCATGTTTGGGAGTGGTTTTGCGTCATTTCGTTGCAGCACGTGATCCATTCCAAAAACGGGTATCGAGGTGCATACAAGGAATGAGTTTGTGCAAATGGAACGATTTCTTCTTTGTTCGCAACGAACATGCCCAATCCACTACTTTAGGTCCAAAACTCATGTTTGTGGTTGTTTTGCGTCATTTCGTTGCGGCACGTGACCCATTGCGAATTCGGGTATCAGGGTGCATACAAGGCATGGGTTTGTGCAACTGTAACCATTTCTTCTTTTTTTGCAACCGACATGCCCAATCCACTACTTTAGGTCCAAAACTCAGGTTTGGTGTGGTTTCGCACCATTTCGTTGCCGCATGTGACCCATTGCAGAACCGGCTACCTGGGTGCAAACAAAGCATTAGTTTCTGTCATCGGAACCATTTCATCTTTTTTTGCAACGAGCATGCCGATTCCACAACTTTAGGCCCAAAACTCATGATTCGGGTGGTTTTGCACCGTTTCGTTACCGGACGTGACCCATTGCTAAAACAAGTATCGGGGGTGTATACAAGGTATGAGTATGTGCACCTAGAACGATTTTCTTCTTTTTTCACAACGAACATGCCAGTAAACTACTTTAGGTCCAAAACTCGTGTTTGGAGTGGTTTTGCGCCATTTCGTTGCAGCTCGTGACCCTTTGCGAAAACGGGTATCAGGGTGCATACAAGGCATGAGTTTGAGGAAATGGAACCATTTCTTCATTTTTCACAACGAACATGCCCAATCCACTACTTTATGACCAAAACTCATGTTTGTGGTGGTTTTGCGTCATTTCGTTGCCGCACGTGACCCATTGTGAAAATGGTGATCCAAGTGCATACAAGGCTTTAGTTAGTGTCATCGGGACCATTTCTTCTTTTTTGGCAACGAACATGGCCAATCCACAACTTTAGGCCCAAAACTCATGTTTGGGGTGGCTTTTGCATCGTTTCGTCGCCGCACGTGACCCATTGCTAAAACAAGTATCGGGGTACATACAAGGTATGAGTTTGTGCAAGTAGAACCATTTTGTTCTTTTTTCGCAACGAACATGCCAATCCACTACTTTAGGTGCCAAACTCTTGTTTGGGGTGGTTTTTCGCAATTTCGTTGCAGCTCGTGACCCATTGCGAAAATGGGTTTCGTGGTGCATACAAGGCATGAGTTTGTGCAACTGGAACCATTTCTTCTTTTTTTCGCTACAAACATGCCGGTCCAAAACTTATGTTTGGCGTGGTTTTGCGCCATTTCGTTGGCGCATGTGACCCATTGGTAAAACAGGTATCAGGGTGCAGACGAGGCATGAGTGTGTGCAACCAGAACCATTCCTTCTTTTTTCGGAACGAACATACCCAATCCACCACTTTAGGTCCAAACTCAAGTTTGGGGAGGTTTTGTGCCATTTCGTTGCCGCTTGTGACCCAATTGCGAAAACGGATATCAGGGTGCATAGAAGGCATGAGTTTGTGCAACTAGAACCTTTTCTTCTTTTTTCACAACAAACAAGCCCAATCCACCACTTTAGGTCATAACACATATTTGGAGTGGTTTCAATCGATTTCGTTGCCGCACGTGACCCACTGCGAAAACGGGTATCGGGGTGAATACAAGGCATGAGTTTGTGTCATCGGAACAATTTCTTCTGTTTTCATAACGAATATGCCCAATCCACTTCTTTAGGTCCAAAAATCATGTTTGGGGGTGGTTTTGCCTCATTTCGTTGCAGCACGTGATCCATTCCAAAAACGGGTATCGGGGTGCAAACAAGGCATGAGTTTGTGCAAATGGAACGATTTCTTATTTTTTTGCTACGAACATGCCCAATCCACCACTTTAGGTCCAAAACTCATGTTTGTGGTGGTTTTGCGTCATTTCGTTGCAGCACGTGACCCATTGCGAATACGGGTATCAGGGAGCATACAAGGCATGGGTTTGTGCAACAGTAATCATTTCTTCTTTTTTTGCAACGAACATACCCAATCCACTACTTTTGGTCCAAAACTCAGGATTGGTGCGGTTGCACCCCATTTCGTTGCCGCATGTGACCCATTGCAGAAACAGGTACCTGGGTGCATACAAAGCATTAGTTTGTGTCATCGGAACAATTTCATCTTTTTTGGCAACGAACATGCCTATTCCATAACTTTAGGCCCAAAACTCATGTTTGGAGTGGTTTTGCACCATTTCGTTGCCGGACGTGACCCATTGCTAAAACAAGTATCGGGGTGCATACAAGGTATGAGTATGTGCAACTAGAACGATTTTGTTCTTTTTTCACAACGAACATGCCAATAAACTACTTTAGGTCCAAAACTCGTGTGTGGAGTGGTTTTGCGCCATTTCGTTTTAGCTCGTGACCCTTTGCGAAAACGGGTATCAGGGTGCATACAAGGCATGAGTTTGAGGAAATGGAACCATTTCTTCTTTTTTGGCAACGAACATGGCCAATCCACAACTTTAGGCCCAAAACTCATGTTTGGGGTGGATTTTGAATCGTTTCGTTGCCGCACGTGACCCATTGCTAAAACAAGTATCGGAGTACATACAAGGTATGAGTATGTGCTTCTAGAACGATTTTCTTCTTTTTTCACAACGAACAAGCCAATAAACTACTTTAGGTCCAAAACTCGTATTTGTAGTGGTTTTGCGCCATTTCGTTGCCGCACGTGACCCATTGCTAAAACAGGTATCGGGGTGCATACAAGGCATGAATTTGTGCAACCAGACCCATTTCTTCTTTTTTTAGAACGAACATACCCAATCCACCACTTTAGGTCCAAAACTCATGTTTGGGGTGGTTTTGCGCCATTTCATTGCCGCATGTGACCCATTGCGAAAACGGATATCAGGGTGCATACAAGGCATGAGTTTGTGCAACTAGAACCTTTTCTTCTTTTTTCACAACAAACAAGCCCAATCCACCACTTTAGGTCATAACTCATATTTGGAGTGGTTTCAAGCGATTTCGTTGCCGCACGTGACCCAATGCGAAAACGGGTATCGGGGTGCATACAAGGCATGAGTTTGTGTCATCAAAACCATTTCTTCTTTTTTCACAACGAATATGCCCAATCCACTACTTTAGGTCCAAAACTCATGTTTGGGGATGGTTTTGCGTCATTTCGTTGCAGCACCTAATCCATTCCAAAAACGGGTATCGGGGTGCATACATGGCATGAGTTTCAGCAAATGGAACCATTTCTTCATTTTTCGCAACGGACATGCCCAATCCACTACTTTAGGTCCGAAACTCATGTGTGTGGTGGTTTGTTGTCATGTCCTTGTAGCACGTGACCCATTGCAAATACGGGTATCAGGGTGCATACAAGGCATGGGTTTGTGCGACTGGAACCATTTCTTCTTTTTTTGTAATGAACATGCCCAATCCACTACTTTAGGTACAAAACTCTTGTTTGGAGTGGTTCAAGCCATTCCATTGCCGCACGTGACCCATTGTAAAAACGGTTATCCAAGTGCAAACAAAGCATTAGTTAGTGTCATCGGAACCATTTGTTCTTTTTTGGCAACGAACCTGGCCAATCTACAACTTTAGGCCCAAAACTCATGTTTGGGGTGGCTTTTGCATCGTTTCGTAGCCACACGTGACCCATTGCTAAAACAAGTATTGGGGTACATACAAGGTATGAGTTTGTGCAAGTAGAACCATTTTCTTCTTTTTTGGCCACGAACATGCCAATCCACTACTTTAGGTGCAAAACTCATGTTTGGGGTGGTTTTGCGCCATTTCGTAGTACATACCCAATCCACCACTTTAGGTCCAAAACTCATGTTTGGGGTGGTTTTGCGCCATTTCGTTGCCGCATGTGACCCATTGCGATAATGGATATCAGGGTGCATACAAGGCATGAGTTTGTGCAACTAGAACCTTTTCTTCTTTTTTCGCAACAAAAAAGCCCAATCCACCACTTTAGGTCAAAACTTATATTTGGAATGGTTTCAAGTGATTTCATTGCCGCACGTGACCCACTGCGAAAACAGGTATAATGGTGCATACAAGGCACCAGTTTGTGTCATCGGAACCACTTCTTTTTTTTCACAACGAATATGCCCAATCCACTACTTTAGGTCCAAAACTAATGTTTGGGGGTGGCTTTGCATCATTTCGTTGCAGCACGTGATCCATTCCAAAAACGGGTATCGGGGTGCAAACAAGGCATGAGTTTGTGCAAATGGAACGATTTCTTATTTTTTTGCTACGAACATGCCCAATCCACCACTTTAGGTCCAAAACTCATGTTTGTGGTGGTTTTGCGTCATTTCGTTGCAGCACGTGACCCATTGCGAATACGGGTATCAGGGAGCATACAAGGCATGGGTTTGTGCAACAGTAATCATTTCTTCTTTTTTTGCAACGAACATACCCAATCCACTACTTTTGGTCCAAAACTCAGGATTGGTGCGGTTGCACGCCATTTCGTTGCCGCATGTGACCCATTGCAGAAACAGGTACCTGGGTGCATACAAAGCATTAGTTTGTGTCATCGGAACAATTTCATCTTTTTTGGCAACGAACATGCCTATTCCATAACTTTAGGCCCAAAACTCATGTTTGGAGTGGTTTTGCACCATTTCGTTGCCGGACGTGACCCATTGCTAAAACCAGTATCGGGGTGCATACAAGGTATGAGTATGTGCAACTAGAACGATTTTGTTCTTTTTTCACAACGAACATGCCAATAAACTACTTTAGGTCCAAAACTCGTGTGTGGAGTGGTTTTGCGCCATTTCGTTTTAGCTCGTGACCCTTTGCGAAAACGGGTATCAGGGTGCATACAAGGCATGAGTTTGAGGAAATGGAACCATTTCTTCTTTTTTGGCAACGAACATGGCCAATCCACAACTTTAGGCCCAAAACTCATGTTTGGGGTGGCTTTTGCATCGTTTCGTTGCCGCACGTGACCCATTGCTAAAACAAGTATCGGGGTACATACAAGGTATGAGTATGTGCTTCTAGAACAATTTTCTTCTTTTTTCACAACGAACAAGCCAATAAACTACTTTAGGTCCAAAACTCGTATTTGTAGTGGTTTTGCGCCATTTCGTTGCCGCACGTGACCCATTGCTAAAACAGGTATCGGGGTGCATACAAGGCATGAATTTGTGCAACCAGACCCATTTCTTCTTTTTTCAGAACGAACATACCCAATCCACCACTTTAGGTCCAAAACTCATGTTTGGGGTGGTTTTGCGCCATTTCATTGCCGCATGTGACCCATTGCGAAAACGGATATCAGGGTGCATACAAGGCATGAGTTTGTGCAACTAGAACCTTTTCTTCTTTTTTCACAACAAACAAGCCCAATCCACCACTTTAGGTCATAACTCATATTTGGAGTGGTTTCAAGCGATTTCGTTGCCGCACGTGACCCAATGCGAAAACGGGTATCGGGGTGCATACAAGGCATGAGTTTGTGTCATCAAAACCATTTCTTCTTTTTTCACAACGAATATGCCCAATCCACTACTTTAGGTCCAAAACTCATGTTTGGGGATGGTTTTGCGTCATTTCGTTGCAGCACCTAATCCATTCCAAAAACGGGTATCGGGGTGCATACATGGCATGAGTTTCAGCAAATGGAACCATTTCTTCATTTTTCGCAATGGACATGCCCAATCCACTACTTTAGGTCAAAAACTCATGTTTGTGGTGGTTTTGCGTCATTTCGTTGCAGCACGTGACCCATTGCAAATACGGGAATCAGGGTGCATACAAGGCATGGGTTTGTGCGACTGGAACCATTTCTTCTTTTTTTGCAATGGCCATGCTCAATCCACAACTTTAGGTCCAAAACTCTTGTTTGGTGTGGTTGCGCGCCATTTCGTTGCCGCATGTGACCCATTGCCGAAACAGGTACCTGGGTGCATACAAAGCATTAGTCTGTGTCATCAGAACCATTTCATCTTTTTTGGCAACGAACATGCCGATTCCACAACTTTAGGCCCAAAACTCATGTTTGGGCGGTTTTGCAGCGTTTCGTTGCCAGACGTGACCCATTGCTAAAACAAGTATCGGGGTGCATACAAGGTATGAGTATGTGCAACTAGAATGATTTTCTTCTTTTTTTCACAATGCAAATGCCAGTAAACTACTTTAGGTCCAAAACACGTGTTTGGAGTGGTTTTGCGCCATTTCGTTGGAGCTCGTGACCCATTGCGAAAACGGGTATCGGGGTGCATACAAGGCATGAGTTTGAGCAAATGGAACCATTTTTTCTTTTTTCGCAACGGACATGCCCAATCCACTACTTTAGGTCCAAAACTCATGTGTGTGGTGGTTTGTTGTCATGTCCTTGTAGCACGTGACCCATTGCAAATACGGGGATCAGGGTGCATACAAGGCATGGGTTTGTGCGACTGGAACCATTTCTTCTTTTTTTGTAATGAACATGCCCAATCCACTACTTTAGGTACAAAACTCTTGTTTGGAGTGGTTCAAGCCATTCCATTGCCGCACGTGACCCATTGTAAAAACGGTTATCCAAGTGCAAACAAAGCATTAGTTAGTGTCATCGGAACCATTTGTTCTTTTTTGGCAACGAACCTGGCCAATCTACAACTTTAGGCCCAAAACTCATGTTTGGGGTGGCTTTTGCATCGTTTCGTTGCCACACGTGACCCATTGCTAAAACAAGTATTGGGGTACAAACAAGGTATGAGTTTGTGCAAGTAGAACCATTTTCTTCTTTTTTGGCCACGAACATGCCAATCCACTACTTTAGGTGCAAAACTCGTGTTTGGGGTGGTTTTGTGCCATTTCGTAGTACATACGCAATCCACCACTTTAGGTCCAAAACTCATGTTTGGGGTGGTTTTGCGCCATTTCGTTGCCGCATGTGACCCATTGCGAAAACGGATATCAGGGTGCATACAAGGCATGAGTTTGTGCAACTAGAACCTTTTCTTCTTTTTTCGCAACAAAAAAGCCCAATCCACCACTTTAGGTCAAAACTCATATTTGGAGTGGTTTCAAGTGATTTCATTGCCGCACGTGACCCACTGCGAAAACAGGTATAATGGTGCATACAAGGCACCAGTTTGTGTCATCGGAACCACTTCTTTTTTTTCACAACGAATATGCCCAATCCACTACTTTAGGTCCAAAACTAATGTTTGGGGGTGGCTTTGCATCATTTCGTTGCAGCACGTGATCCATTCCAAAAACGCGTATCGAGGTGCATACATGGCATGATTTTGTGCAAATGGAACGATTTCTTCTTTTTTCGCAACGGACATGCTAATCCACTACTTTAGGTCCAAAACTCATGTTTGTGGTGGTTTTGCGTCATTTCGTTGCAGCACGTGACCCATTGGGAACACGGGTATCAGGGTGCATACAAGGCATGGGTTTGTGCAACTGTAACCATTTCTTCTTTTTTTGCAACGAACATGCCCAATCCACTACTTTAGGTCCAAAACTCAGGTTTGGTGTGGTTTCGCGCCATTTCGTTGCCGCACGTGACCTATTGCTAAAACAGGTATCAGGGTGCATACAAGGCATAAGTTTGTGCAACTAGAACCATTTCCTCTTTTTTCGCAACGAGCATGCGCAATCCACCACTTTAGGTCCAAAACTCTTGTTTGGGGTGGTTTGTGCCATTTCGTTGCCGCATGTGACCCATTCCGAAAAAGGGTATCAGGGTGCATACAAGGCATGAGTTTGTGCAACTAGAACATTTTCTTCCTTTTTCACAACAAACAAGCCTTATCCACCACTTTAGGTCAAAACTCATATTTGGAGTGGTTTCAAGCGATTTCGTTGCCGCACGTGACCCACTGCGAAAACGGGTATCGGGGTGCATACAAGGCATGAGTATGTGTCATCGTAACCATTTTTTCTTTTATCACAACGGATATGCCCAATCCACTACTTTAGGTCCAAAACTCATGTTTGTGGGTGGTTTTGCATCATTTCGTTGCAGCACGTGATCCATTCCAAAAACGGGTATCGGTGTGCATACAAGGCATGAGTTTGTGGACATGGAACGATTACTTCTTTTTTCGCAACGAACATGCACAATCCACTACTTTAGGTCCAAAACTCATGTTTGTGGTGGTTTTGCGTCATTTCGTTGCAGCACGTGACCCATTGCGAATACGGATATCAGGGTGCATACAAGGCATGGGTTTGTGCAACTGTAACCATTTCTTCTTTTTTTTGCAACGAACATGGCCAATCCACTACTTTAGGTCCAAAACTCTTGTTTGGAGTGGTTCAAGCCATTGCATTGCCGCACGTGACCCATTGTAAAAACGGTTATCCAAGTGCATAGAAAGCATTAGTTAGTGTCATCGGAACCATTTGTTCTTTTTTGGCAACGAACCTGGCCAATCTACAACTTTAGGCCCAAAACTCATGTTTGGGGTGGCTTTTGCATCGTTTCGTTGCCGCACGTGACCCATTGCTAAAACAAGTATCGGGGTACATACAAGGTATGAGTTTGTGCAAGTAGAACCATTTTCTTCTTTTTTGGCAACGAACATGCCAATCCACTACTTTAGGTGCAAAACTCATGTTTGGAGTGGTTTTGCGCCATTTCGTTGCAGCTCGTGACCCATTGCGAAAATGGGTATCGTGGTGCATACAAGGCATCAATTTGTGCAACTGGAACCATTTCTTATTTTTTCGCTACAAACATGCCGGTCCAAAACTAATGTTTGGGGTGGTTTTGCGCCATTTCGTTGCAGCACGTGAGCCATTGCGAAAACGGGTATCGGGTTGCATACAAGGCAAGAGTTTGTGCACCTAGAACGTTTTCTTCTTTTTTCTCAATAAACCAGCCCAATCCACCACTTTAGTTCAAAACTCATGTTTGGAGTGGTTTCAAGCAATTTCGTTGCCGCACGTGACCCACTGCGAAAATGGGCATCGGGGTGCATACAAGGTACGAGTTTGTGCTAGTAGAACCATTTTCCTTTTTTTCACAACAAACATGCCAATCCACTACTTTAGGTCCAAAACTCGTGTTTGGAGTGGTTTTGCACCATTTCATTGCAACTCGTGGCCCATTACGAAAATGGGTATCAGGGTGCATACAAGGCATGAGTTTGTGCAAATGCAACCATTTCTTCTTTTTTCGCAACGAACATGCCCAATCCACTACTTTGGGTCCAAAACTCATGTTTGGGGTGGTTTTGCGTCATTTCGTTGCATCACGTGATCCAATGCGAATACGGGTATCCGGGTGCACACAAGGCATGGGTTTTTGGAACTAGAACCAGGGTGCACACAAGGCATGGGTTTTTGGAACTAGAACCATTTCCTCTTTTTGGGCAACGAACATGCCCAATCCACTACTTTAGGTCCAAAACTCATGTTTCTAGTGGTTTTGTGCCATTTCGTTGCCGCACGTGACCCATTGTAAAAACGGGTATCTAGGTGCATACAAGGCATGGGTTTGTACCATTTCTTCTTATTTTGCAACGAACATGCCCAATCAACTACTTTAGGTCCAAAAGTCAAGTTTGGAGTGGTTTCGTGCCATTTCGTTGCCGCTGATGGCCCATTACAAAAACTGGTATCCGGGTGCGTACAAAGCATTAGTTTGTGTCTTCGGAACCATTTCTTCTTTTTATGGAACGAACATGCCCAATCCACAACTTTAGGCCCAAAAATCATGTTTGGGGTGGTTTTGTCCCATTTCGTTACCACACGTGACATATTGCTAAAACAGGTATCAGGGTGCAAGCAAGGCATGAGTTTGTGCAACTGGAACCATTTCTTCTTTTTTCACAACGAACATGCCCAATCCACTACTTTTGGTCCAAAACTCGTGTTTTGGGTGGTTTTGCGCCATTTTATTGACGCACGAGACCCAATGCAAAAACGGATATCGAGGTGCATATAAAGCATTAGTTTTTGTCATTGGAACCATTTCTTCTTTTTTCACAACGAACATGCCCAATCCAATACTTTAGGTCAAAAACTCATGCTTGGGCTGGTTTTGCGCCCTTTCGTTGCCGCACGTGACTCATTGCTAAAACAGGTATCGGGGTGCGTACAAGGCATGAGTTTGTGCAACTAAACCATTTCTTCTTTACTCACAACGAACATGCCCAATCCACTACTTTCGGTCCAAAACTTGTGTTTGGGGTGGTTTTCCGCCATTTCGTTGCCGCACGTGAGCCATTGCGAAAACGGGTATCGGGTTGCATACAAGGCATGAGTTTGTGCACCTAGAACCTTTTCTTCTTTTTTCTCAATAAACCAGCCTAATCCACCACTTTAGTTCAAAACTCATGTTTGGAGTGGTTTCAAGCGATTTCGTTGCCGCACGTGACCCACTGCAAAAATGGGAATCGGGGTGCATACACGGCACGAGTTTGTGTCATCGGAACCATTTCTTCTTTTTTTCACAACAAAAATGCCCAATCCACTACTTTAGGTCCAAAACTCATGTTTGGGGTGGTTTTCCGTCATTTCATGCCAGCATGTGACCCATTGCAAAAACGGGTATCGGGGTGCATACAAGGCATGAGTTTGTGCAAATGCAACCATTTATTCTTTTTTCGCAACGAACATGCCCAATCCACTACTTTGGGTCCAAACTCATGTTTAGAGTGGTGTCATGCCATTTCGTTGCCGCACGTGACCCATTGCCAAAACGGGAATCCGGGTGCATACAAGGCATGGGTTTGTGCAACTGGAACCATTTTTTCTTATTTTGCAACGAACCTGCCCAATCCACAACTTTAGGCCCAAAACTAATGTTTGGGGTGGTTTTGTGCCATTTCATTGCCGCACGTGACCCACTGTGAAAATGGGCATCGGGGTGCATACAAGGCATGAGTTTGTGTCATCGGAACCATTTCTTCTTTTTTCACAATGAAAGTGCCCAATCCACTACTTTAGGTCCAAAAGTCATGTGTTGGGGTGGTTTTTCGTCATTTCATGGCAGCACGTGACCCATTGCAAAAACGGGTACTGGGGTGCATACAAGGCATGAGTTTGTGCAAATCCAACCATTTCTTCTTTTTTCGCAACGAACATGCCCAATCCACTACTTTGGGTCCAAAACTAAAGTTTGGGGTGGTTTTGCATCATTTCGTTGCATCAAGTGATCCATTATGAATACGGGTATCTGGGTGCATACAAGGCATGGGTTTTTGGAACTGGAACCATTTCCTCTTTTTGGGCAATGAACATGCCCAATCCACTACTTTAGGTCCAAAACTCATGTTTGTAGTGGTTTCGTGCCATTTCGTTGCCACACATGACCCATTGTAAAACCGAGTATCCGGGTGCATACAAGGCATGGGTTTGTACCATTTCTTCTTTTTTTGCAACGAACATGCCCAATCAACTACTTTAGGTCCAAAAGCCATGTTTGGAGTGGTTTCGTGCCATTTCGTTGCCACACGTGGCCCATTACAAAAACTGGTATCATGGTGCGTACAAAGCATTAGTTTGTGTCATCGGAACCATTTCTTCTTTTTATGCAACGAACATGCCCAATCCACAACTTTAGGCAAAAACTCATGTTCAGGGTGGTTTTGTCCCATTTCGTTACCACACGTGACATATTGCTAAAACAGGTATCGGGGTGCATACAAGGCATGAGTTTGTGCAACTAGAACCATTTCTTCTTTTTGGGCAACGAACATGCCCAATCCACTACTTTAGGTCCAAAACTCATGTTTGTAGTGGTTTCGTGCCATTTCTCTGCCGTACGAGACCCAATGTAAAAACGGATATCGGGGTGCATACAAAGCATTAGTTTGTGTCATCGAAACCATTTCTTCTTTTTTCGCGACGAAAATGCCCAATCCACTACTTTAGGTCGAAAACTCATGTTTGGGCTGGTTTTGCGGCATTTCATTGCCGCACGTGACCCATTGCTAAAATAGGTATCGGGGTGGATACAAGGCATGAGTTTGTGCAACTAGAACCATTTCTTCTTTACTCGCAACGAACATGCCCAATCCACTACTTTCGGTCCAAAACTTATGTTTGGGGTGGTTTTCCGCCATTTCGTTATAGCACGTGAGCCATTGTGAAAACGGGTATCAGGGTGCATACAAGGCATGAGTTTGTGCACCTAGAACCTTTTCTTCTTTTTTCTCAATAAACCAGCCCAATCCACCACTTTAGTTCAAAACTCATGTTTGGAGTGGTTTCAAGCGATTTCGTAGCCGCACGTGACCCACTGCGAAAATGGGCATCGGGGTGCATACAAGGCATGAGTTTGTGTCATCGGAACCATTTCTTCTTTTTTCACAACGAAAATGCCCAATCCACTACTTTAGGTCCAAAACTCATGTTTGGGGTGGTTTTGCGTCATTTCAAGGCAGGACGTGACCCATTGCAAAAACGGGTATCGGGGTGCATACAAGGCATGCGTTTGTGCAAATGCAATCATTTCTAGTTTTTTGGCAACGAACATGCCCAATCCACTACTTTGGGTCCAAAACTCATGTTAGTAGTGGTTTCGTGCCATTTCTTTGCCGCACGTGACCCATTGCCAAAACGGGAATCCGGGTGCATACAAGGCATGGGTTTGTGCAACTGGAACCACTTTTTCTTATTTTGCAACGGACATGGCCAATCCACAACTTTAGGCCCAAAACTCATGTTTGGGATGGTTTTGGGCCATTTCGTTATCCCACGTGACCCATTGCTAAAACATGTATCGGGGTGCATACAACGCATGAGTTTGTGCTACCAGAACCATTTCTTCTTTTTTCACAACGAACATGCCCAATGCACTACCTTTGGTCCAAAACTCGTGTTTGGGGTGGTTTTGCACCATTTCGTTGCCGCACGAGACCCAACGTAAAAACGGATATCGGGGTGCATACATGGCATGAGTTTGTGCAAATGCAATCATTTCTTGTTTTTTCGCAACGAACATGCCCAATCCACTACTTTGGGTCCAAAACTCATGTTAGTAGTGGTTTCGTGCCATTTCATTGCCGCACGTGAACCATTGCCAAAACGGGAATCCGGGTGCATACAAGGCATGGGTTTGTGCAACTGGAACCATTTTTTCTTATTTTGCAACGGACATGCCCAATCCACAACTTTGGGCCCAAAACTCATGTTTGGGATGGTTTAGGCCATTTCGTTACCCCACGTGACCCATTGCTAAAACATGTATCGGGGTGCATACAAGGCATGAGTTTGTGCAACTGGAACCATTTCTTCTTTTTTCACAACGAACATGCCCAATGCACTACCTTTGGTCCAAAACTCGTGTTTGGGGTGGTTTTGCGCCATTTCGTTGCCGCACGAGACCCAACGTAAAAACGGATATCGGGGTGCATACAAAGCATTAGTTTGTGTCATCGGAACCATTTCTTCTTTTTTCACAACGAACATGCCCAATCCACTACTTTAGGTCGAAAACTCATGTTTCGGCTGGTTTTGCGCCTTTTCGTTGCCGCATGTGACCCATTGCTAAAACAGGTATCGGGGTGCATACAAGGCATGAGTTTGTGCAACTAGAACCATTTCTTCTTTACTCGCAACGAACATGTCCAATCCACTACTTTAGGTCGAAAACTCATGTTTGGGCTGGTTTTGTGCCATTTCGTTGCCGCACATGACCCATTGCTAAAACAGGTATCCGGGTGCATACATGGCATGAGTTTGTGCAACTATAACCACTTCTTCTTTACTCACAACGAACATTCCCAATCCACTAATTTCGGTCCAAAACATGTGTTTGGGGTGGTTTTGCGCCATTTCGTTACTGCACGTCAGCCATTGAGAAAACGGGTATCGGGGTGCATACATGGAATGAGTTTGTGCACCTAGAGTGTTTCTTCCTTTTTCGCAAAGAACATGCCCAATCCATTACTTTAGGTCCAAAACTCATTTTTGGAGTCTTTCGCACCATTTCGTTGCCTCACGTGACCCATTGCAAATACGAGTATCGGGGTGCATACAAGGCTTGAGTTTGTGCGACTGGAACCATTTTTGCTTTTTTCGCAACGAACATGCCCAATCCACTACAATTGGTCCAAAACTCATGTTTGGAGTGGTTTCGCACCATTTCATTGCCTCATTTGACCCATTACAAAAAGGGTATCGGGGTGCAACGAACATGCCCAATCCACAACTGAGGTCCAAAACTCAAGTTTGGGGTGGTTTTGCACCATTTCGTTGCCGCACGTGTCCCATTGCTAAAACAAGTATCAGGGTGCATACAAGGTAATGTGTTTGTGCAAGTAGAACCATTTTCTTCTTTTTTCGCAACCAACATGCCAATCCACTACTTTAGGTCGAAAAGTTGTGTTCGGGGTGGTTACAAGGCATGAGCTTGTGCAACTAGAACCATTTCTTCTTTTTTCTCAACAAACTTGCCCAATCCACTACTTTAGGTCCAAAACTCATGTTTCGGGTGGTTTTGCGCCATCTCGTTTCCGCATGTGACCCATTGTGAAAACTGGTATCAGGGTGCATACAAGGCATGAGTTTGTGCAACTAGAACCTTTTCTTGTTTTTTAACAACAAACAAGCCCAATCCACCACTTTAGGTCAAAACTCATGTTTGGAGTGGTTTCAAACGATTTCGTTGCCGCACGTGAACCACTGTGAAAACGTGTATCGGGGTGCTTGCAAGCCATGAGTTTGTGTCATCAGAACCATTTCTTCTTTTTTCACAACGAACATGCCCAATCCACTACTTTAGGTCCAAAACTCATGTTTGGGGTGGTTTTGCATCATTTCATGGCAGCACGTGACCCATTGCAAATACGGGTATTGGGGTGCATACAAGGCATGAGTTTATGCAAATGCAACCATTTCTTCTTTTTTCGCAACGAACATGCCCAATCCACTACTTTAGGGTCCAAAACTCATGTTTGGGGTGGTTTTGCGTCATTTCATTGCATCACATGATCCATTGGGAATACGGGTATCCGGGTGCATTCATGGCATGGGTTTATGGAACTGGAACCATTTCTTCTTTTTGGGCAACGAACATGCCCAATCCACTACTTTAGGTCCAAAACTCATGTTTGTAGTGGTTTCGTGCCATTTCGTTGCCGCACGTGACCCATTGTAAAAATGGGTATCCGGGTGCATACAAGTCATGGGTCTGTGCAACTGGAACCATTTCTTCTTTTTTTGCAACGAACATGCCCAATCAACTACTTTAGGTCCAAAAGTCATGTTTGGAGTGGTTTCGTGCCATTTCGTTGCCACATGTGGCCCATTACAAAATCTGGAATCCGGGTGCGTACAAAGCATTAGTTTGTGTCATCGGAACCATTTCTTCTTTTTATGCATCGAACATGCCCAATCCACAACTTTAGGCCCAAAACTCATGTTTGCGGTGGTTTTGCGTCATTTCGTTGCAGCACGTGACCCATTGCAAAAATGGGTATTGGGGTGCATACAAGGCATGAGTTTGTGCAAATGGAACCATTTCTTTTTTTTGTGCAACGAACATGCCCAATCTACTACTTTAGGTCCACAACTCATGTTTGGAGTGGTTCGCGCCATTTCGTTGCCGCACGTGTCCCATTGCAAAAACGGGTATCCAGGTGCATACAAAGCATTAGTTTGTGTCATCGGAACTGTTTCTTCTTTGTTGGAAACGAACATGCCCAATCCACAAGTTTAGGCCCAAAACTCATGTTTGGGGTGGTTTTGCACCGTTTCGTTGCCGCATGTGACCCATTGCTAAAACAAGTATCGGGGGGCATACAAGGTACGAGTTTGTGCAAGTAGAACCATTTTCCTTTTTTTCGCAACGAACATGCCAATCCACTACTTTAGGTCCAAAACTCGTGTTTGGAGTGGTTTTGCGCCATTTCATTGCAGCTCGTGGCCCATTGCGAAAATGGGTATCAGGGTGCATACAAGGCATGAGTTTGTGCAACTAGAACTATTTCTTTTTTTTCGCTACAAACATACCCAATCCATTACTTTAGGTCCAAAACTAATGTTTGGGGTGGTTTTGCGCCATTTCGTTGCCGCACGTCACCCATTGCTAAAATAGGTATCGTGGTGCATACAAGGCATGAGCTTGTGCAACTAGAACCATTTCTTCTTTTTTCGCAACGAACATGCCCAGTCCACGACTTTAGGTCCAACACTAATGTTTGGTGTGGTTTTGCGTCATTTCATTGCAGCACGTGACCCATTGCAAAAACGGGTATCGGGGTGCATACAAGGCATGAGTTTGTGCAAATGCAACCATTTCTTCTTTACTCAAAACGAACATGCCCATTCCACTACTTTAGGTCGAAAACTCATGTTTGGTGTGGTTTTGCGTCATTTCGTTGCAGCACGTGATCCATTGCGAATACGGGTATCCAGGTGCATACAAGGCATGGGTTTGTGCAACTGGAACCATTTCTTCTTTTTGGGCAACGAAGATGCCCAATCCACTACTTTAGGTCCAAAACTCATGTTTGTAATGGTTTCATGCCATTTTGTTGCCGCACGTGACCCATTGTAAAAACGGGTATCCGGGTGCATACATGGCATGGGTTTGTGCAACTAGAACCATTTCTTATTTTTTTGCAACGAACATGCCCAATCAACTACTTTAGGTCCAAAAGTCATGATTGGAGTGGTTTCGTGCCATTTCGTTGCCGCACGTGGCCCATTACAAAAACTGGTATCCGGGTGCGTACAAAGCATTAGTTTGTGTCATCGAACATGCCCAATCCAGAACTTTAGGCCCAAAACTCATGTTTGGGGTGGTTTTCCGTCATTACGTTGCAGCACGTGACCCATTGCAAAAACGGGTATCCGGGTGCAAACAAAGCAATAGTTTGCGTCATCGGAACCAATTCTTCTTTTTTTGTAACAAACTTGCCCAATCCACAACTTTAGGCCCAAAACTCATGTTTGGGGTGGTTTTGTGCCATTTGGTTACCACACGTGACTCATTGCTGAAACAGGTATCGGGGTGCCTACAAGGCATGAGTTTGTGCAACTGGAACCATTTCTTTTTTTTTCACAACGAACATGCCCAATCCACTACTTTTGGTCCAAAACTCGTGTTTTGGGTGGTTTTGCGCCATTTCGTTGCCGCACGAGACCCAATGTTAAAACGGATATCGGGGAGCATACAAAGCATTAGTTTGCGTCATCGGAACCAATTCTTCTTCAATTGCAACGAACATGCCCAATCCACAAATTTAGGTCCAAAACTCATGTTTGGTGTGGTTTTGCGCCATTTCGTTGTAGCATGTGACCCATTGCGAAACGGGTGTCAGGGTGCATACAAGGCATGAGTTTGTGCAACTAGAACCTTTTATTCCTTTTTCACAAAAAAAAAAGCGCAATCCACCACTTTAGGTGAAAACTCATATTTGGAATGGTTTCAAGCGATTTCGTTGCCGCACGTGACCAACTGCAAAAACGGGTATCAGGTTGCATACAAGGCATGAGTTTGTATCATCGGAACCATTTCTTCTTTTTTCACAACGAACATGCCCAAAACTCAGGTTTGGGGTGGTTTTGTGCCATGTCGTTGCCGCACGTGACCCATTGCAGAAACGGGTATTGTGGTGCATACAAGGCATGAGTTTGTGCAACTGGAACCATTTCTTCTTTTATAGCAACGAACACGCCCAATCCACTAATTTAGGTGCAAAACTCATGGTTGGAGTGGCTTCGCGCCATTTCATTGGCGCACGTGACCCATTCCAAAAATGGGTATCGGGGTGCATACAAAGCATTAGTTTGCGTCATTGGAACCATTTCTTCTTTTTTGGCAATGAACATGCCCAATCCACAACTTTATGTCGAAAACTCATGTTTGGGGTGGTTTTGCGCCATTTCATTGCCATACGTGACCCTTTGCTAAAACAGGTATCGGCGTGGTTACAAGGTGTGAGTTCGTGCAAGTAGAACCATTTCTTCTTTTTTCGCATCGAACATGCCAATCCACTACTTTAGGTCCAAAACTCGTGTTTTGAGTGGTTTTGCTCCATTTCGTTACAGCACGTGACAAATTGCGAAAATGGGTATCGGGGTGGATACAAGGCATGAGTTTGTGCAACTGGAACCATTTCTTCTTTTTTTGCAACGAACATGCCCAATCCACTACATTAGGTCCAAAACTCATTTTTGGGGTGGTTTTGCTCAATTTCATTGCAGCACGTGACCCATTGCGAAAATAGGTATCGGGGTGCATACAAGGCATGAGTTTGTGCAACCCAAACCAATTTTTCTTTTCTCGCAACGAACATGCCCAATCCACTACTTTAGGTCCGAAACTCATGTTTGGGGTGGTTTTGAGTCATTTCGTAGCCACACGTGACCCATTGCGAAAATAGGTATCGTGGTGCATACAAAGCAGGAGCATGTGTCATCGGAACCATTCATTCTTTTTTCACAACGAACAAGCCCAATGCACTACTTTAGGTCGAAAACTCATGTTTGGGCCGGTTTTACGCCATTTCGTTGTAGCATGTTACCCATTGCGAAAACGGGTATCGAGGTGCATACACGGCACGAGTTTGTGCAACAGGAACCATTTCTTGTTTTTTCGCAACGAACATGCCAATCCACTACTTTGGGTCCAAAACTCGTGTTTTGAGTGGTTTTGCTCCATTTCGTTGCAGCACGTGACCCAATGCGAAAACGGGTATCGGGGTAGATACAAGGCATGAGTTTGTGCCACTAAAACCATTTCTTGTTCTTTCGCAACAAACATGCCCAATCCATTACTTTAGGTCCAAAACTCATTTTTTGGGTAGTTTTGCACCATTTCATCACCGCACGTGACCCATTGCGAAAACAGGTATCGGGGTGCATACAAGTCATGAGTTTGTGCAACTAGTACTATTTCTTCTTTTCTTGCAACGAACATGCCCAATCCACTACTTTAGGTCCAAAACTCATTTTTGGGGTGGTTTTGCGCCATTTCGTTGCAGCACGTGACCCATTGCGAAAACAGGTATCGTGGAGCGTACAAGGCATGAGTTTGTGCAACTGGAACCATTTCTTGTTTTTTCGCAACGACCATGCCCAATCCACTGCTTTACGTGCAATACTCATGGTTGGAGTGGTTTCGCGCCATTTCATTGCCGCACGTGACCCATTGCAAAAACGGGTATCGGGGTGCATACAAAGCATTAGTTTGCCTTATCGGAACCATTTCTTCTTTTAGGCAAGGAACATGCCCAATCTACAACGTTCGGTCGAAAACTCATGTTTGGGGTGGTTTTGCGCCG
This sequence comes from Paspalum vaginatum, assembly GCA_030272315.1. Taxonomy (NCBI): domain Eukaryota; kingdom Viridiplantae; phylum Streptophyta; class Magnoliopsida; order Poales; family Poaceae; genus Paspalum; species Paspalum vaginatum. The sequence goes on along the minus strand of CM059019.1, from coordinate 21,923,547 downwards.
TTTCATTGCCACACGTGACCCTTTGCTAAAACAGGTATCAGCGTGCTTACAAAGTGTGAGTTTGTGCAAGTAGAACCATTTCTTCTTTTTTCGCAGCGAACATGCCAATCCACTACTTTAGGTCCAAAACCCTTGTTTTGAGTGGTTTTGCTCGATTTCGTTGCAGCACGTGACCCATTGCGAAAATAGGTATCGGGGTGCATACAAGGAATGAGTTTGTGCAACTAGAACCATTTTCTTCTTCTTTGGCAACGAACATGCCCAATCCACAACTTTAGGTGAAAAACTCATGTTTGGGGTGGTTTTGCGCCATTTCATTGCCACACGTCACCCTTTGCTAGAACAGGTTTCGGCGTGCTTACAAGGTGTGAGTTTGTGCAAGTAGAACCATTTCTTATTTTTTCACAGCGAACATGCCAGTCCACTACTTTATGTCCAAAACTCATGTTTTGAGTGGTTTTGGTCCATTTCGTTGCAGCACGTGACCCATTGCGAAAATGGGTATCGGGGTGGATACAAGGCATGAGTTTGTGCAACTGGAACCATTTCTTGTTTTTTGGCAACGAATATGCCCAATCCAAAACTCATGTTTGGGTTGGTTTTGCACCATTTCGTTACAGCACGTGACTCATTGCGAAAACAGGAATCGAGGTGGATATACCCGTGAGTTTGTGCAAATAGAATGATTTCTTCTTTTCTTTGCAACGAACATGCCTAATGCACTACTTTAGGGCCAAAACTCATGATTGGGGTGGTTTTGCACCATTTTGCTGCAGCACATGACCCATTACGAAAACGGGTATCGGGGAGAGTACACAGCATTAGTTTGCGACATCGGAACCATTTCTTCTTTTGGGCAACGAACATGCCCAATCCACAACTTTAGGTCAAAAACTCATGTTTTGGGAGGTTTTACGCCATTTCATTGCCACACGTGACCCTTTGCTAAAACGGGTATCGGCGTGCTTACAAGGTGTGAGTTTGTGCAAGTAGAACAATTTCCTCTTTTTCGCAGCGAACATGCCAATCCACTACTTTAGGTCCAAAACTCATGTTTTGAGTGGTTTTGCTCCATTTCGTTGCAGCACGTGACAAATTGCGAAAATGGGTATCGGGGTGGATACAAGGCATGAGTTTGTGCAACTGGAACCATTTCTTCTTTTTTTGCAACGAATAGGCCCAATCCACTAGTTTAGGTCCAAAACTCATTTTTGGGGTAGTTTTGCGCCATTTCATTGCAGCACGTGACCTATTGCGAAAACAGGTATCGGGGTGCATACAAGACATGAGTTTGTGCAACTCGAACCAATTTTTCTTTTTTCGCAACGAACATGCCCAATCCACTACTTTAGGTCCAAAACTCCTGTTTAGGGTGGTTTTGAGCCATTTTGTTGCCGCATGTGACCCATTGCGAAAATTAGTATCGTGGTGCATACAAAGCAGGAGCATGTGTTATCGGAACCCTTCCTTCTTTTTTCGCAATGAACAAGCCCAATCCACTACTTTAGGTGGAAAACTCATGTTTGTGCTGGTTTTGTGCCATTTCGTTGTAGCTTGTGACCCATTGCGAAAACGGGTATCGAGGTGCATACACGGCATGAGTTTGTGCAACAGGAACCATTTCTTCTTTTTTCGCAGCGAACATGCCAATCCACTACTTTGGGTCCAAAACTCGTGTTTTGAGTGGTTTTGCTCCATTTCGTTGCAGCACGTGACCCAATGCGAAAACGGGTATCGGGGTGGACACAAGGCGTGAGTTTGTGCAACCGAAACCATTTCTTCTTCTTTCGCAACGAACATGCCCAATCCATTACTTTAGGTCAAAAACTCATGTTTGGGGTGGTTTTGCACCATTTCATCACCGCACGTTACCCATTGCGAAAACAGGAATTGTGGTGCATACAAGGTGTGAGTTTGTGCAACTAGAACCATTTCTTCTTTTCTGGCAACGAACATGCCCAATCCACTACTTTAGGTCCAAAACTCATTTTTGGGGTGCTTTTGCGCCATTTCGTTGCAGCACGTGACCCATTGCGAAAATAGGTATCGGGGAGCTAACAAGGCATGAGTTTGTGCAACTGGAACCATTTCTTGTTTTTTCGTAACGAACATGCCCAATCCACTACTTTAGGTGCAATACTCATGGTTGGTGTGGTTTCGCGCCATTTCGTTGCCGCACGTGACCCATTGCAAAAACGGGTATCGGGGTGCATACAAAGCATTAGTTTGCGTTATCGGAACCATTTCTTCTTTTTTGGCAATTAACATGCCCAATCCACAACTTTAGGTCGAAAACTCATGTTTGGGGTGGTTTTGCGCCCTTTCGTTGCCAGACGTGACCCTTTGCTAAAACAGGTATCGGCGTGCTTACATGTTGTGAGTTTGTGCAAGTAGAACCATTTCTTCTTTTTTCACAGCGAACATACCAATCCACTACTTTAGGTCCAAAACTCGTGTTTTGAGTGGTTTTGCACCATTTCGTTGCAGCACGTGACAAATTGCGAAAATGGGTATCGGGGTGGATACAAGGCATGAGTTAGTGCAACTGGAACCATTTCTTCATTTTTTGCAACGAACATGCCCAATTCATACTTTAGGTCCAAAACTCTTTTTTGGGCTGGTTTTGCACCATTTCATTGCAGCACGTGACCCATTGCGAAAAAAGGTTTCGGGGTGCATACGTGGCCTGAGTTTGTGCAACTCGAACCAAATTTTCTTTTTTCACAACGAACATGCCCAATCCAGTACTTTAGGTCCAAAACTATTGTTTGGGGTGGTTTTGAGCCATTTCGTTGCCGCACGTGACCCATTACGAAAATAGGTATCGTGGTGCATACAAAGCAGGAGCATGTGTCATCGGAACCATTCATTCTTCTTTCGCAACGAACAAGCCCAATCCACTACTTTAGGTCAAAAACTCATGTTTGGGCCGGTTTTACACCATTTCGTAGTAGCAAGTGACCCATTACGGAAACGGGTATCGAGGTGCATACACGGCACGAGTTTGTGCAATAGGAACCATTTCTTCTTTTTTCGCAGCGAATTTGCCAATCCACTACTTTGGGTCCAAAACTCGTGTTTTGAGTGGTTTTGCTCCATTTCGTTGCAGCCCGTGGTCCAATGCGAAAATGGGTATCGGGGTGGATACAAGGCATGTGTTTGTGCAACCGAAACCATTTCTTCTTCTTTCGCAACAAACATGCCCAATCCATTACTTTAGGTCCAAAACTCATTTTTGGGGTAGTTTTGCACCATTTCATCACCGCACGTGACCCATTGCAAAAACAGGTATCGGGGTGCATACAAGTCTTGAGTTTGTGCAACTAGAACTATTTCTTCTTTTCTTGCAACGAACATGCCCAATCCACTACTTTAGGTCGAAAACTCATGTTTAGGGTGGTTTTGAGCCATTTCGTTGCCGCACGTGACCCATTGCGAAAACGGGTATCGGGGTGCAAACAAGGCATCAGTTTGTGCAACTGGAACCATTTCTTCTTTTTTTGCAACGACCATGCCCAATCCACTACTTTAGCTCCAAAACTTATGTTTGGAGTGGTTTCGCGCCATTTCATTGCCGCACGTGACCCATTGCAAAAATGGATACCGGGGTGCATACAAAGCATTAGTTTGCGTCATCGGAAGCATTTCTTCTTTTTGGCAACAAACATGCCCAATCCACAACTTTAGGTCGAAAACTCATGGTTGGGGTGGTTTTGCGCCATTTCATAGCCACACGTCACCCTTTGCTAGAACAGGTATCGGCGTGATTACAAGGTGTGAGTTTGTGCAACTAGAACCATTTCTTCTTTTTTTGCCACGAACAAGCCCAATCCACATCTTTAGGTCCAAAACACATTTTTGGGATGGTTTTGCACCATTTCATTGCAGCACGTGACCCATTGCGAAAAAAGGTATTGGGGTGCATACAAGGCATGAGTTTGTGCAACCGGAACCATTTTTTCGTTTTTTGCCACGAACCTGCCAATTCACTACTTTAGGTCCAACACTCATGTTTAGGGTGGTTTTGAGCCATTTTGTTGCCGCACGTGACCCATTGTGAAAATTGGTATCGTGGTGCATACAAAGCAGGAGCATGTGTTATCGGAACCATTCCTTCTTTTTTCGTAACGAACAAGCCCAATCCACTACTTTAGGTCGAAAACTCATGTTTGTGCAAGTTTTGCGCCATTTCGCTGTAGCATGTGACCCATTGCGAAAACGGGTATCGTGGTGCATACACGGCACGAGTTTGTGCAACAGGAACCATTTCTTCTTTTTTTGCAACGAACATGCCTAGTCCACTACTTTATGTCCAAAACTCATGTTTGGGGTGGTTTTGCGCCATTTTGTTGCAGCACGTGACCCATTGCGAAAATGGGTATCAGGGTGCATACAAAGCATTATTTTGCGTCATCGGAACCATTTCTTCTTTTTTGGCAACGAACATGCCCAATCCACAACTTTATGCGCAAAACTCATGTTTGGGTTGGTTTTGCCCCATTTCGATACAGCACGTGACTCATTACGAAAACAGGTATCGAGGTGCATATAAGGCGTGAGTTTATGCAACTAGAACCATTTCTTCTTTTTTTCGTAATGAACATGCCTAATGCACTACTTTAGGGCCAAAACTCATGATTGCGGTGGTTTTGCACCATTTTGTTGCAGCACATGACCCATTGCGAAAACGGGTATCGGGATGCATACAAATCATTAGTTTGCGTCATCGGAACCATTTCTTCTTTTTCGGCAATGAACATGCCCAATCCACTACTTTAGGTCGAAAAATCATGTTTTGGGTGGTTTTGCGCCATTTCATTGCCAGACGTGACCCTTTGCTAAAACAGGTATCGGCGTGCTTACAAGGTGTGAGTTTGTGCAAGTAGAACGATTTCTTCTTTTTTCACAACGAACACGCGCAATCCACTACTTTAGTTCCAAAACTCATATTTGGAGTGGTTTCACGCCATTTCATTACCACACGTGACCCATTGCAAAAATGGGTATCAGGGTGCATACAAAGCATTAGTTTGCGTCCTCGGAACCATTTCTTCTTTTTTGGCAACAAACTTGCCCAATCCACTACTTTTGGTCTAAAACTCATGTTTGGGGTGGTTTTGCGCCATTTCATTGCCACACGAGAGCCTTTGCTAGAACAGGTATCGGCGTGCATACAAGGTGTGAGTTTGAGCAAGTAGAACCATTTCTTAGGTTTTTCACAACGAACATGACAATCCACTACTTTAGGTCCAAAACTCGTGTTTTGAGTGGTTTTGCTCCATTTCGTTGCAGCACATGACCCATTGCGAAAATGGGTATCAGGGTGGATACCAAGCATGAGTTTGTGCAAATGGAACGATTTCTTCTTTTTTTGCATCGAACATGCCCAATCCACTGCTTTAGGTTGAAAACTCATATTTGGGGTGGTTTTGCGCCATTTCATTGCCACACGTCACCCTTTGCTAGAACAGATATCGACGTGCTTACAACGGGTGAGTTTGTGCAAGTAGTACCATTTCTTATTTTTTCGCAGCTAACATGCCAATGCACTAGTTTAGGTCCAAAACTCGTGTTTTGAGTGGTTTTGCTCCATTTCGTTGCAGCATATGGCCCATTGCGAAAATGGGCATCGGGGTGGATACAAGGCATGAGTTTGTGCAACTGGAACCATTTCTTCTTTTTTTGCAACAAACAAGCCCAATCCATATCTTTAGGTCCAAAACTCATTTTTGGGGTGGTTTTGCGCCATTTTATTGCAGCACGTGACCCATTGCGAAAACAGGTATCGGGGTGCATACGAGGCATGAGTTTGTGCAACTAAAACCATTTTTTCTTTTTTCGCAACGAACCTGCCCAATCCACTACTTTAGGTCCAAAACTCATGTTTAGGGTGGTTTTGAGCCATTTCGTTGCCGCACGTGACCCATTGCGAAAACGGGTATCGGGGTGCAAACCAGGCATCAGTTTGTGCAACTGGAACCATTTCTTCTTTTTTCGCAACGACCATGCCCAATCCACTACTTTAGCTCCAAAACTTATGTTTGGAGTGGTTTCGCGCCATTTCATTGCCACACGTGACCCATTGCAAAAATGGATACCGGGGTGCATACAAAGCATTAGTTTGCGTCATCGGAACCATTTCTTCTTTTTGGCAACAAACATGCCCAATCCACAACTTTAGGTCGAAAACTCATGTTTGGGGTGGTTTTGCGCCATTTCATTGCCACACGTGACCCTTTGCTAAAACAGGTATCGGCGTGCTTACAAGGTGTGAGTTTGTGCAAGGAGAACCATTTTTTTTTTCGCAGTGAACATCCCAATCCACTACTTTAGGTCTAAAACTCTTGTTTTGAGTGGTTTTGCTCTATTTCGTTGCAGCACGTGACCCATTGCGAAAATAGGTATCGGGGTGCATAAAAGGCATGAGTTTGTGCAACTGGAACCATTTTCTTCTTCTTTGGCAACGAACATGCTCAATCCACAACTTTAGGTGAAAAACTCATGTTTGGGGTGGTTTTGCGCCATTTCATTGCCACACGTCACCCTTTGCTAGAACAGGTTTCGGTGTGCTTACAAGGTGTGAGTTTGTGCAAGTAGAACCAATTCTTATTTTTTCGCAACGAACAAGCCAATCCACTACTTTATGTCCAAAACTTATGTTTTGAGTGGTTTTGGTCCATTTCGTTGCAGCACGTGACCCATTGCGAAACTGGGTATCGGGGTGGATACAATGCATGACTGTGTGCAACTGGAACCATTTCATCTTTTTTGGCTACGAACATGCCCAATCCACAACTTTATGTCCAAAACTCATGTTTGGGTTGGTTTTGCACCATTTCGATACAGCACATGACTCATTGCGAAAACGGGTATCGAGGTGCATGTACCCGTGAGTTTGTGCAACTAGAACCATTTCTTCATTTCTTTGCAATGAACATGCACAATGCACTTCTTTAGGGCCAAAACTCATGATTGGGGTCGTTTTGCACCATTTTGCTGCAGCACGTGACCCATTACGAAAACGGGTATCGGGGAGCATACAAAGGATTAGTTTGCGTCATCAGATCCATTTCTTCTTTTTCGGCAACGAACATGCCCAATCCACAACTTTAGGTCAAAAACTTATGTTTTCGGAGGTTTTACGCCATTTCATTGCCACACGTGACCCTTTGCTAAAACAGGTATCGGTGTGACTACAAGGTGTGAGTTTCTGCAAGTAGAACGATTTCTTCTTTTTTCTTAACGAACACGCCCAATCAACTACTTTAGGTCCAAAACTCATGTTTGGGGTGGTTTTGCGCCATTTCATTGCAGCACATGACCCATTGCGAAAACAGGTATCGGGGTGCATACAAGGCATGAGTTTGTGCAACTGGAACCATTTCTTATTTTTTCGCAATGGACATGCCCAATCCACTACTTTAGGTCTCAAACTCATGTTTGGGGTGGTTTTGACCCATTTCGTTGCCGCACGTGACCCATTGCGAAAATTGGTATCGTGGTGCATACAAATCAGGAGCATGTGTCATCGGAACCATTCCTTCTTTTTTCATTTTGAACAAGCCCAAACCACTACTTTAGGTCAAAAACTCATGTTTGGGCTAGTTTTGCGCCATTGCGTTGTAGCGTGTGACCCATTGCGAAAATGGGTACCGAGGTGCATATAACGCGTGAGTTTGTGCAACTAGAACCATTTCTTCTTTTTTTCATAACGAACATGCCTAATCCACTACTTTGGGGCCAAAACTCATGATTGGGGTGGTTTTGCGCCGTTTCGTTGCAGCACGTGACCCATTGCGAAAACGGGTGTCGGGGTGCATACAAAGCATTAGTTTGCGTCATCGAAACCATTTCTTCTTTTTTGGCAATGAACATGCCCAATCCACAACTTTAGGTCGAAAACTGAGGTTTGGGGTGGTTTTGCGCCATTTCATTGCCACACGAGGCCCTTTGCTAGAACAGGTATCGGCGTGCATACAAGGTGTGAATTTGTGCAAGTAGAACCATTTCTTAGGTTTTTCACAGCGAACATGGCAATCCAGTACTTTAGGTCCAAAACTCGTGTTTTGAGTGGTTTTGCTCCATTTCGTTGCAGCACGTCACCCACTGCGAAAATGGGTATCAGGGTGGATACAAAGCATGAGTTTGTGCAACTGGAACCATTTCTTCTTTTTTTGCATCGAACATGCCCAATCCACTGCTTTAGGTCCAAAACTCATTTTTGGGGTGGTTTTGCGCCATTTCATTGCAGCACGTGACCCATTGCGAAAACGGGTATCGGGGTGCATACAAGACATCTGTTTGTGCAACTGGAACCATTTCTTCTTTTGTCGCAACGACCACGCCCAATCGACTACTTTAACTCCAAACCTCAAGTTTGGAGTGGTTTCGCGCCATTTCATGGCCGCACGCGACCTATTGCAAAAACGGGTATCAGGGTTCATACAAAGCATTAGTTGGCGTCATCGGTACCATTTCTTCTTTTTTGGCAATGAACATTCCCAATCCACAACTTTCGGTCGAAAACTCATGTTTGGGGTGGTTTTCCGCCATTTCATTGCCACACGTCACCCTTTTCTAGAACAGGTATGGGCGTGCTTACAAGGTGTGAGTTTGTGCAAGTAGAACCATTTCTTATTTTTTCGCAGCAAACATGCCAATCCACTACTTTAGGTCCAAAACTCGTGTTTTGAGTGGTTTTGCTCCATTTCGTTGCAACACGTGACCCATTGCGAAAATGGGTATCAGGGTGGATACAAGGCTTGAGTTTGTGCAACTGGAACCTTTTCTTCTTTTTTGGCAACGAACCCAAGCCACAACTTTATGTCCAAAACTCATGTTTTGGGTGGTTTTGCGCCATTTCATTGCCACACAAGACCCTTTGCTAGAACATGTATCACATACAAGGTGTGAGTTTGTGCAAGTAGAACCATTTCTTTTTTTTTTTCACAACGAATATGGCAATCCGCTACTTTATGTACAAAACTCGTGTTTTGAGTGGTTTTTCTCCATTTCGTTGCAACACGTGACCCATTGCGAAAATGGGTATCGGGGTGGATACAAGGCATGAGTTTGTGCAACTGAAACCATTTCTTCTTTTTTGGCAACGAACATGCCCAATCCACAACTTTATGTCCAAAACTCATGTTTGGGTTGGTTTTGCACCATTTCGATACAACACGTGACCCATTGCGAAAACGGGTATCGAGGTGCATATACCCGTGAGTTTGTGCAACTAGAACCATTTCTTGTTTTCTTCACAATGAACATGCCTAATGCACTACTTTAGGGCCAAATCTCATGATTGGGGTCGTTTTGCACCATTTTGTTGCAGCACGTGACCCATTACGAAAACGGGTATCGGGGTGCATACAAAGCATTAGTTTGCGTCATCGGAACAATTTCTTCTTTTTCGGCAACGAACATGCCCAATCCACAACTTTAGGTCGAAAACTCATGTTTCAGGAGGTTTTAAGCCATTTCATTGCCACACGTGACCCTTTGCTAAAACAGGTATCGGCTTGCTAACAAGGTGTGAGTTTGTACAACTAGAATGATTTCTTCTTTTTTCGCAACGAACACGCCCAATCCACTACTTTAGGTCCAAAACTCATGTTTGGGGTGGTTTTGCGCCATTTCATTGCAGCACGTGACCCATTGTGAAAACAGGTATCGGGGTGCATACAAGGCATGAGTTTTTGCAACCGGAACCATTTCTTCTTTTTTGGCAACGAACATGCCCAATCCACTACTTTTGGTCTAAAAGTCATGTTTGGGGTGGTTTTGACCCATTTCGTTGCCGCACGTGACCCATTGCGAAAATTGGTATCATGGTCCATACAAAGCAGGAGCATGTGTCATCGGAACCATTCCTTCTTTTTTCATTATGAACAAGCCTAATCCACTACTTTAGGTCGAAAACTCATGTTTGGGCTGGTTTTGCGCCATTGCGTTGTAGCATGTGACCCATTGGGAAAATGGGTATCGAGGAGCATATAACGCGTGAGTTTGTGCAACTAGAACCATTTCTTCTTTTTTTTCGCAACGAACATGCCTAATCCACTACTTTGCGGCCAAAACTCATGATTGGGGTGGTTTTGCGCAATTTCGTTGCAGCACGTGACCCATTGCAAAAACGGGTATCGGGGTGCACACAAAGCATTAGTTTGCGTCATCGGAACCATTTCTTCTTTTTTGGCAACGAACATGCCCTATCCACAACTTTCGGTCGAAAACCCATGTTTGGGGTGGTTTTGCGCCATTTCATTGCCACACGAGAGCCTTTGCTAGAACAGGTATCGGCGTGAATACAAGGTGTGAGTTTGTGCAAGTAGAACCATTTCTTAGGTTTTTCACAGCGAACATGGCAATCCACTACATTAGGTCGAAAACTCTTGTTTTGACTGGTTTTGCTCCATTTCGTTGCAGCACGTGACCCATTGCGAAAATGGGTATCAGGGTGGATACAAAGCATGAGTTTGTGCAACTGGAATCATTTCTTCTTTTTTGGCAACGAACATGCCCAAGCCACAACTTTAGGTCCAAAACTCATGTTTGGGATGGTTTTGCGCCATTTCATTGCCACACGATACCCTTTGCTAGAACAGGTATCGGCGTGCATACAAGGTGTGAGTTTGTGCAAGTAGAACCTTTTCTTATTTTTTCACAACGAATATGGCAATCCGCTACTTTATGTCCAAAACTCGTGTTTTGAGTGGTTTTGCTCCATTTCGTTGCAACATGTGACCCGTTGCGAAAATGGGTATCGGGGTGGATACAAGGCATGACTTTGTGCAACTGGAAACATTTCTTCTTTTTTAGCAACGAACATGCCCAGTCCACAACTTTATGTCCAAAATTCATGTTTGGGTTGGTTTTGCACCATTTCGATACAGCACGTGACTCATTGCGAAAACGGGTATCGAGGTGCATATACCCGTGAGTTTATGCAACTAGAACCATTTCTTCTTTTCTTCGCAGCGAACATGCCTAATGCACTACTTTAGGGCCAAAACTCATGATTGGGGTGGTTTTGCACCATTTTGTTGCAGCACGTCACCCATTACGAAAACGGGTATCGGGGTGCATACAAAGCATTAGTTTGCGTTATCGGAACCATTTCTTCTTTTTCGGCAACGTACATGCCCAATCCACAACTTTAGGTCGAAAACTCATGTTTTGGGAGGTTTTAAGCCATTTCATTGCCACACATGACCCGTTGGTAAAACATGTATCGGCGTGCTTACAAGGTGTGAGTTTGTGCAAGTAGAACGATTTCTTCTTTTTTCGCATCGAACTCGCCCAATCCAGTACTTTAGGTCCAAAACTCATGTTTGGGGTGGTTTTGCGCCAATTCATTGCAGCACGTGACTGATATGCACACGTCTATGCAGCAGGTGTAGCAAGTTGTTGTGGCCCGATCTTCTCGTAGGATCTGCGAACTTGATAAATTGTCGCTGCGTGACCTGGTGAAGAGGCAATGCACAGCGAGGCTGTCCACGCGATGAACTACCGAGACAATCACCCTTTCACGTACCGACGAACAGCCCACACAATCACGCCGTATAGACGTGAAGGCACAAACTGGGTGAACCGCAGTTCGGCGTTCTACAACTCCCTCAGGAATCGAAAGAACAAGTGTTGTAAGCCTCTCAAGACTCACGCATAAACAAAACTCCACGAGTTTGTGTGTTCTGAATTCAGCCAAATAATAATAATATCTATTTCATTGTCTAGTACAAGATATATATAGAAATAGAGGCGTTCAGCTTTGAGTGAATGACAGCATGCGCATGCACTAGTGGATTTCATGGCTGGTTCGCGCGTCTTTTCAGCTCCTGGCAGCAGTTACTAAAATGAGCATAACTCTTTATTATGAAGTCCAAATAATGAGCCGTTTGATGGGTTGGAAAGTAGACTTGAAGGCGCTTCCATCCACATATAGAACACCATCTAACTCTTTGTATTCTGTCCGCGGTGAAGCTTGGAATTCATACCATGCGTCAGCCATCTAGCTTCTAGTTGCATTGCCATGCAAAGGTGATGAACTACCCTTTTATTCATGCACACCAAAGGCTTCTTGGTTCAGATGTCCACAGGCTTGAATCCATCTTCATCCCATGCTGGTTCATATACTCCATCATTCCTAAGGACATTGAAACAAGAACTCAAAAGCATGGACTCATTCAACATAAACTGATTATTAAACATAAGGTTAGCGTTCACCTGATAATGAATTTCCTTCTCCAATTGTTTAGCTCTACTCCTTGTAATTGGACCAGCTATATTAAGTGTAGTTTCATTTGGAGATGAGACAATGCTAGGAATGTCCTCATTTGCCTCCCCCTCTTGAGAAGGAGTCGTCCTCGACTCAGGCTTACCGGCAAATGGAAGCAAGTCTTTGACCTTGAATGTGGTACTCACATTGGAATATTCAGGTGGTAGTTCAATTTTGTAAGCATTATCATTTATCTGTTGGAGAACCTTGAACGGGCCATCACCCCGAGGAGATAACTTACTCTTACGCTGCTGGGGAAAGCGATCCTTGCGTAGATGCAACCATACAAGATCTCCTGGTTGAAATGTAACCTTCTTCTTACCTTTGTTTGCTTGCTTTGCATATTGTGCTGATTTCATCTCAATATTCTTTCTTGTCTCTTCATGTAACCGCTTGATAAAATCTGATCTTTTTGTGGCATCCAAGTTAACTTGTTCCTGTAATGGTAAAGGCAAAAGATCCATGGGAGTATGTGGTTTAAACCCATAAACAATTTCAAATGGACAAGAGTTTGTTGTAGAATGGACTGCCCTGTTATAAGCAAATTCAACATGTGGAAGGCAATCTTCCCAAAGCTTCAAATTCTTTTTTAAGACAGCACACAACATGGTTGACAAGGTACAGTTGACAACTTCAGTTTGCCCATCCGTTTGTGGATGACAAGTGGTTGAAAATAGCAACTTTGTGCCAAGCTTAGCCCACAATGTCTTCCAAAAGTAGCTGAGAAATTTTGTATCCAGGTCTGAAACAATAGTCTTTGGAACTCCATGTAAACGAACGATCTCCCTGAAAAACAAATCAGCAACGTGTGAAGCATCATCGCTCTTATGACATGGAATAAAATGTGCCATTTTAGAAAAGCGATCGACAACAACAAAAATAGAATCCCTCCCCCTCTGAGACCGAGGTAACCCCAGAACAAAGTCCATAGATATATCTTCCCAAGGTACATGTGGAATAGGTAATGGAGTATATAAACCATGGGGATTGAGGCGGGACTTAGCTTTCAAGCAAATGATGCAGCACCCAACGTGCCGTTGGACATCACGTCGCATATGTGGCCAAAAGAAATGATCAGAGAGCATGTCCAATGTCTTTTTGACACCAAAATGACTAGCTAGGCCACCTGCATGTGCTTCCTGCAAAAGAACTTGACGAATCGAACAAGCTGGAATGCATATTTTGTTAGTCCGAAACAAGAAGCCATCATGCACATAATATTTATCCCAACCTTTTCCATCAATGCAATGAGAGAAAGGTTCTTTAAAATCAGTATCAGCAGCATAAAGTGTTTTCATGGACTCCAAACCAAGTACTTTTGTATCTAGTTGTGTAATCAACGCACATCTTCTAGATAAGGCATCGGCAACAATATTATCTTTACCACGTTTATGTTTGACAACATAGGGAAACGTTTCAATGAACTCAATCCATTTAGCATGTCGACGGTTCAGCTTGCCTTGGCTTTTAAGATATTTCAAAGCTTCATGATCAGAATGGATTACAAATTCTTTAGGTAACAAGTAATGTTGCCAAACTTCCAAAACGCGAACTAAGGCATAAAGCTCTTTGTCATAAACTGAGTAATTCAGATGTGGACCATTTAGTTTTTCAGAAAAGTAGGCAACAGGTTTACCTTCTTGCAGCAGTACACCTCCTATGCCAATACCACTTGCATCACATTCGATCTCAAATGTCTTACCAAAATCAGGAAGTTGTAGTAGCGGTGCTTCACAAAGCTTTGTTTTCAGTGTATGGAATGCTTGGTCTTCATCATGTCCCCACTTGAATGGAACATCCTTCTTTGTGAGATTGTTAAGGGGGGCAGCGAGAGTGCTGAAATCTGGAACAAAACGCCTATAGAAACTTGCAAGACCATGAAAGCTTCGAACTTGGCTCACATTTACCGGTGTAGGCAAATCCTTTATTGCTTTAACCTTCTCTTCATCAACCTGAATACCGTCTGCGGAAACAACAAAGCCAAGGAAAACAACACGGTCTGTGCAAAAGCTGCACTTAGCAATATTGCCATACAATTTCTCTTCCCACAAAACAGCAAGCACTTGACGGATATGATCAAGATGTTCATCAAATGATTTGCTATAGATCAGAATATCATCAAAATAAACAACTACAAACTTGCCAATGAAAGCTCGTAAAACATGATTCATTAAGGGCATAAAAGTTGAAGGAGCATTTGTCAAGCCAAATGGCATCACAAGCCATTCATAGAGACCAATTTTAGTTTTAAACGCTGTTTTCCATTCATCGCCATGTTTCATGCGGATTTGATGATAGCCACTACGCAAATCAATCTTGGTGAAAATGATGGAACCACTCAATTCATCTAACATGTCATCGAGTCATGGAATGGGATGGCGATATCGAACAGTTATAGCATTGATAGCACGACAATCTACACACATGCGCCAAGAGCCATCTTTCTTTGGAACTAAAAGAACGGGAACAGCACACGGTGATAAGGATTCACGAACATACCCTTTGTCCAAGAGCTCTTTTACCTGTCGCTGAATCTCCTTGGTCTCTTCGGGATTGGTGCGGTAGGCTGGACGATTTGGAAGAGAAGCACCTGGTACCAAATCAATTCGATGCTCAATTCCATGGAGTGGAGGAAGTCCAGCTGGTATCTCATCGGGAAAAACATCTTCAAAATCCTGTAAGAGATCAAGAACAACACTAGGCAGCAATGAAGGTAAATCATTAGTTGAAAGTAGGACCTCCTTGTGCAAGAGCACAAAGAATGGAGCTGTAGCGGTTCTCACTTCTCTCAAATCACTCTTGCTCACAAAGAGACACTCAGTGTGGCGTGGCTGTTTAGGGGTTGTATGAGGCTTTATGTGGGTGGATGGGTTAGAGCTCTCTCCCTTACTAGGATGGGGGATCTCACTCAATTTTCTTTTGTCAAATTCCTCTCTTTTCTTGCGAGCCATATCTGAAGTATGTATCTCCTCTGGAGATAATGGAACAAGAACCACCTTCTTGTCATTGTGAATGAAAGTGTATTTGTTAGACCGTCCAAAATGCACCGAATCCATGTTAAATTGCCAGGGCCGACCCAGCAGCAAATGACATGCTTGCATGGGGACAATATCACAATTAACCTCTCCATGATAATCACCAATGGAAAATGACAAACGAACCATGGCTGAAACTTTAACTGTCCCAGAATTATTCAACCATTGCATATGGTATGGGTGTGGATGGCGACGTGGCTGCAAACCAAGCTTCTCAACAAGCAAAGCACTAACAATATTATTGCAGCTCCCACCATCTATGATGAAACGGCACACTTGTCCTCTCACTTTGCATCGGGATTGAAACAAATTATGGCATTGTCCTTGTTCTGCAGCAACAAATTGAGTGGAAAGAACTCGTCTAACCACCAAAGAAAGAGATGTTGTGTTCATTATAGAAGGCTTCAAATTAGGAAAATCAGCAAGCAACTCATCAAAATCAGCACTAGTAATCTCGTCGGAAGATGGAGAAACTACATCTGTAATAGGTCATTGTGAGCAAAAGTTGGAAGAGGTTGAATGGCTAAACAATTCAGACCTAGCTCAAATGTACCATCCTCTGCTGAATACTCACAAGTGTCAAGATTAAGATCTGCAAATACATTGTTAAACTCGTCCTCCTCTTCACTTTGTGAATCATAAGAACCATCAGCAAGTGCAATAACAGTACGACGATTGGGACATTCAGCTTGCTTATGCCCATGACCACCACACTTAAAACACTCAATCTTGCTTGTCTTGCGTTGGGTGGCTGCAGTAGAAGAAGTGGACTGATTTGAACTCACAGCTTTACCTTTCGCATCCAATTGTTTGGAAGAAGTTGGAATAGATCTATTTGCTCCACGAGATGACGAGTTGGGCGTTGCAGCTCCTTGCTGTTGGAATTGAGGTGTGACATCATGTTGCTGTTGGGAATGACGCCAGGAAGCATTGTATTTGGAATACGTAGCAATTTGCCTTTCAGCCCTCTTTGCAAAATGAACCAACTCGGTGAGACAGGTGTCATATCCACTTTATCAGCAATGGGTTTATTGAGGCCCACTAAAAACCGAGCCATTGTTGATTCCTCATTCTCAGTTATCCCTGTACGAAGTAAGCACATTTCCAATTCCTGAAAATATTCATCAACACTGCGAGTACCTTGCACAAGACATTTCAGCTTCAAATGGAGATCACGAGAATAATATGCAGGAACAAAACGACGTCTCATTTCCCTCTTCATCTCTTCCCAAGTTATACGGTCATGCCCAATTCTACAGTATTCAGTACGGATCTGATTCCACCAAGTTATGGCATAGCCTTTGAACTCAATGGCTGCAAGCTTTGCCTTCTTTTCAGCAGGGTATTCATACAAATCAAATATTTGCTCTACTTTGGTTTCCCATGCAAAATAATCATCAGCATTCTCCTTGCCGCTGAATGGAGGAATGGACACTTTAACCTTGCTCAAACCATCATCATTGTGACGTCGTTCAGGATGACGCCGATGGTGATCACCATAACGACCACGGGCTCCAAAACGGCCAAAATTGTCATCGCCATGATCATCACTATAATTGGAAAATGATTCAGCATCAAAATCAGTTGGATGACCAACAGGAACACGCCGTGCACGACCAAAACCAGTAGCAAATCCACGGCCACAGCCACCTGCAGAGTTATCAAAACCAGCAGCAAATCCTCGGCCACGGCCACCACCACGGCCACCACCATGGTGATCATCATCCTCATTATTATGAGGTGGAGGTTCCCCACGCTGTTGCTGAATGGATTGCTGAAGTTGTTGCATTCCTTGCATCAATTGACGCATTTGGTCACGCACCTCCTGAATCTCTTGAGCAGAAATAGTATGGGAAGAGGAATCGTCGCTTCCTGCCATGTGAGTAATAAAGGGAGAAAGTAATAGGAGAAAATATGTGTGGAATCACTCCCTCACCTCTTACAAAACAAGTTCTTTCTCTCCCTGAAAAGAGCAAGAACCGAGGCGGCAATCTGTAGGGAAGGGTGATTGTAACAGCGATGACGGTGCAACAACTCACGGTGCTTTAAGTGGAGCTTGGTGGGGTAATATGTAAGTGGAATGCGCTGAAATGTAGTGATGCAAAACCGAATAATAATCCAAGAACACAAGTCTAAGTTGCTGAATATAAAGAAAGATGCAAAGAAAGAAAGAAGATGGGAGAAGGGAGAGAATTGAAACAAACAATATGCTGCTCAACCCCTTTTGGCGTGCTGATCACGACTCTTCTTTCTTATATTTTTTTTGTATAACAGGAACACGTTGGTTTCAGACCTGCATGTGACTCTCATATATATATTCTTTTTGCTCAACCCTTTTTTTTTGTTGTGTTCTCTCCTTTTTTTTTTTGATCAATTCAGCACAACTAGCACGAGGGGCGGCTCATCAAAGAACAAGAAACGTGTGCAGCACACAAAGGGTGGAACGGTGCAGCACACAAAGGGTGGGACGGGTGGGTGTTTATTTTTGTTTTATGTATGCAGCACAAACGGAGATCAGATCAAGGATTAAAGGTAGAACAATATGGATAAAGAGAGAAAAAAAATTCAGCAACTAGACAAGTCTTAAAGGATTAAAACTCGATAATACAAACTACAAATCAGGAGCACATATGAATTGCTGTAGGTTTTCTATTTGGCTATGATTGGACAGTAGGTACATAAACTCTATCCTACCGAAAACAAGAATAATCCTACTGAGGAAACGGAGGCCCTAATACCAGATAATATGCACACGTCTATGCAGCACGTGTAGCAAGTTGTTGTGGCCCGATCTTCTCGTAGGATCTGCGAACTTGATAAATTGTCGCTGCATGACCTGGTGAAGAGGCAATGCACCGCGAGGCTGTCCACGCGACGAACTACCGAGACAATCACCCTTCCACGTACCGACGAACAGCCCACACAATCACGCCATATAGACGTGAAGGCACAAACTGGGTGAACCGCAGTTCGGCGTTCTACAACTCCCTCAGGAATCGAAAGAACAAGTGTTGTAAGCCTCTCAAGACTCACGCATAAACAAAACTCCACGAGTTTGTGTGTTCTGAATTCAGCCAAATAATAATAATATCTATTTTCATTGTCTAGTACAAGATATATATAGAAATAGAGGCGTTCAGCTTTGAGTGAATGACAGCATGCGCATGCACTAGTGGATTTCATGGCTGGTTCGCGCGTCTTTTCAGCTCCTGGCAGCAGTTACTAAAATGAGCATAACTCTTTATTATGAAGTCCAAATAATGAGACGTTTGATGGGTTGGAAAGTAGACTTGAAGGCGCTTACATCCACATATAGAACACCGTCTAACTCTTTGTATTCTGTCCGCGGTGAATCTTGGAATTCATACCAGGCATCAGCCATCTAGCTTCTAGTTGCATTGCCATGCAAAGGTGATGAACTACCCTTTTATTCATGCACACCAAAGGCTTCTTGGTTCAGATGTCCACAGGCTTGAATCCATCTTCATCCCATGCTGGTTCATATACTCCATCATTCCTAAGGACATTGAAACAAGAACTCAAAAGCATGGACTCATTCAACATAAACTGATTATTAAACATAAGGTTAGCGTTCACCTGAGAATGAATTTCCTTCTCCAATTGTTTAGCTCTACTCCTTGTAATTGGACCAGCTATATTAAGTGTAGTTTCATTTGGAGATGAGAGAATGCTAGGAATGTCCTCATTAGTGACCCATTGGGAAAACAGGTATCGGGGTGCATACATGGCATGAGTTTTTGCAACTGGAACCATTTCTTCTTTTTTGGCAACGAACATGCCCAATCCACTACTTTTGGTCTAAAACTCAAGTTTGGGGTGGTTTTGACCCATTTCGTTGCCGCACGTGACCCATTGCGAAAATTGGTATCGTGGTGCAAACAAAGCAAGAGCATGTGTCATCGGAACCATTCCTTCTTTTTTCATTATGAACAAGCCTAATCCACTACTTTAGGTCGAAAACTCGTGTTTGGGCTGGTTTTGCGCCATTGCATTGTAGCATGTGACCCATTGCGAAAATGGGTATCGAGGAGCATATAACGCGTGAGTTTGTGCAACGAGAACCATTTTTTCTTTTTTTCACAATGAACATGCCTAATCCACTACTTTGGGGCCAAAACGCATGATTGGGGTGGTTTTGCGCCATTTCGTTGCAGCACATGACCCATTGCGAAAACGGGTATCGGGGTGCATACAAAGCATTAGTTTGCGTCATCGGAACCATTTCTTCTTTTTTGGCAACGAACATGCCCTATCCACAACTTTCGGTCGAAAACCCATGTTTGGGGTGGTTTTGCGCCATTTCATTGCCACACGAGAGCCTTTGCTAGAACAGGTATCGGCGTGCATACAAGGTGTGAGTTTGTGCAAGTAGAACCATTTCTTAGGTTTTTCACAACGAACAAGACAATCCACTACTTTAGGTCCAAAACTCGTGTTTTGAGTGGTTTTGCTCCATTTCGTTGCAACACGTGACCCATTGCGAAAATGGGTATCAGGGTGGATACGAAGCATGAGTTTGTGCAAATGGAACGATTTCTTCTTTTTTTGCATCGAACATGCCCAATCCACTGCTTTAGGTTGAAAACTCATATTTGGGGTGGTTTTGCGCCATTTCATTGCCACACGTCACCCTTTGCTAGAACAGGTATCGACGTGCTTACAAGGTGTGAGTTTGTGCAAGTAGAACCATTTCTTATTTTCTCGCAGCGAACATGCCAATCCACTACCTTAGGTCCAAAACTCGTGTTTTGAGTGGTTTTGCTGCATTTCGTTGCAGCACGTGACCCATTGCGAAAATGGGTATCGGGTTGGATACAAGGCATGAGTTTGTGCAGCTGGAAGCATTTCTTCTTTTTTTTGCAACGTACAAGCCTAATCCACATCTTTAGGTCCAAAACTCATTTTTGGGGTGGTTTTGCGCCATTTCATTGCAGCACTTGACCCGTTGCGAAAACAGGTATCGGGGTGGATACAAGGCATGAGTTTGTGCAACTGGAACCATTTTTTCTTTTTTCGTAACGAACCTACCCAATCCACTACTTTAGGTCCAAAACTCATGTTTGGGGGGGTTTTGAGCCATTTCGTTGCCGCACGTGACCCATTGCGAAAACAGGTATCGACGTGCTTACAAGGTGTGAGTTTGTGCAATTAGAACCATTTCTTCTTTTATCGCAGCGAACATGCCAATCCACTACTTTAGGTCCAAAACTCGTCTTTTGAGTGGTTTGCTGCATTTCGTTGCAGTGCGTAACCCATTGCGAAAATAGGTATCGGCATGCATACAAGGCATGAGTTTGTGCAACTGGAACCATTTCTTCTTCTTTGGCAACGAACATGCCCAATCCACAACTTTAGGTCGAAAACTCATGTTTGGGGTGGTTTTGCGCCATTTCATTGCCACACGTCACCGTTTACTAGAACAGGTATCGGCGTGCTTACATGGTGTGAGTTTGTGCAAGTAGAACCATTTCTTATTTTTTCACAACGAACATGGCAATCCGCTACTTTATGTCCAAAACTCATGTTTTGAGTGGTTTTCCGCCATTTTATTGCAGCATGTGACCCATTGCGAAAACGGGTATTGGGGTGCATACAAGGCATCTATTTGTGCAACTAGAACCATTTCTTCTTTTTTCTCAGCGAACATGGCATTCCACTACTTTAGGTCCAAAACTCGTGTTTTGAGTGGTTTTACTCCATTTCGTTGGATCATGTGACCCATTGCGAAAACGGGAATTGTGGTGCATACAACTCATGAGCTTGTGCAACTAGAACCATTTCTTGTTTTTTGGCAACGAACATGCCCAATCGACTACTTTAGGTCCAAAACTCATTTTTGGGGTGGTTTTGCGCCATTTCGTTGCAGCACGTGACCCATTGCGAAAACAGGTATCGGGGTGCATACAATACAAGACTTTGTGCAACTGGAACCATTTCTTCTATTTTCGCAACGAACACGCCCAATCCACTACTTTAGGTCCAACACTCATGTTTGGAGTGGTTTCGCGCCATTTCATTGCCGCATGTGACCGATCGGGGTGCATACAAAGCATTAGTTTGCGTCAACGGAACCATTTCTTCTTTTTTGGCAACGAACATGCCCAAGCCACAACTTTAGTTCCAAAACCAATGTTTGGGGTGGTTTTGCGCCATTTCATTGCCACACGAGACCCTTTGCTAGAACAGGTATCGGCGTGCATACAAGGTGTGAGTTTGTGCAAGTAGAACCATTTCTTCTTTTTTCGCAACAAACATGCCAATCCACTACTTTATGTCCAAAACTTGTGCTGTAAGTGGTTTTGCTCCGTTTGATTGCAGCACGTGACCCATTGCGAAAACGGGTATCGGGGTACATACAAGGCATCTGTTTGTGCAACTGGAACCATTTATTCTTTTTTTCACAACGACCACGCCGAATCCACTACTTTAGCTCCAAAACTCATGTTTGGAGTGGTTTCGCGCCATTTCATTGCAGCACGTGACCCATTGCGAAAACAGGTATCGGGGTGCATACAAGGCATGAGTTTGTGCAACTGGAACCATTTTTTCTTTTTTCGCAACGAACATGCCCAATCCACTACTTTATGTTTAAAACTCATGTTTGGGGTGGTTTTGACCCATTTCGTTGCCTCACGTGACCCGTTCTGAATATTGGTATCGTGGTGCATACAAAGCAGGAGCATGTGTCATCGGAACTATTCCTTCTTTTTTCGCAACGAACAAGCCAAATCCACTACTTTAGGTCGAAAACTCATGTTTGGGCTGGTTTTGCGGCATTTCGTTGTAGCATGTGCCCATTGCGAAAACGGTTATCGAGGTCCATACACGGCACGAGTTTGTGCAACTGGAACCATTTCTTCTTTTTTTGCAGCGAACAAGCCCAATCCACTACTTTATGTCCAAAACTCATGTTTGGGGTGGTTTTGCACCATTTCGATGCAGCACGTGACTCATTCCGAAAACAGGTATCGACGTGCATATAACGCGTGACATTCTGCAACTAGAACCATTTCTTCTTTTTTTCGCAACGAACATGCCCAATCCACTACTTTAGGGCCAAAACTCATGATTGGGGTGGTTTTGCGCCATTTCGTTGCAGCACGTGACCCATTGCGAAAATGGGTATCGGGGCGCATACAAAGCATTAGTTTGCATCATTGGAACCATTTCTTATTTTTTGGCAACGAACCTGCCAAATCTACAACTTTGGGTCGAAAATTCATGTTTGGGGTGGTTTTGCGCCATTTGATTGCCACACGAGACCCTTTGCTAGAACACGTATCGGCATGCATACAAGGTGTGAGTTTGTGCAAGCAAAACCATTTCTTATTTTTTCGCAGTGAACATGGCAATCCACTACTTTAGGTCCAAAACTCGTCTTTTGAGTGGTTTGCTGCATTTCGTTGCAGCACGTGACCCATTGCAAAAATAGGTATCGGCATGCATAAATGGCATGAGTTTGTGCAACTGGAACGAACATGCCTATCCACTACTTTAGGTCCAAAACACATTTTTGGGGTGGTTTTGCGCCATTTTGTTGCAGCACGCGACCCATTGCGAAAACAGGTATCGGGGTGCATACAAGGCATGAGTTTGTGCAACTGGAACCATTTCTTCTTTTTTTCGCAACGAACATGCCCAATCCACTACTTTAGGTCCAAAACTTATGTTTGGAGTAGTTTCGCGCCATTTCATTGCCGCACGCCACCTATTCCAAAAACGGGTATCGGGGTGCATACGAAGCATTAGTTTGCGTCATCGGTACCATTTCTTCTTTTTTGGCAATGAACATTCCCAATCCACAACTTTCAGTCAAAAACTCATGTTTGGGGTGGTTTTGCGCCATTTCATTGCCACACGTGACCCTTTGCTAATACAGGTATCGGCGTGCTTACAAGGTGTGAGTTTGTGCAAGTAGAACCATTTCTTCTCTTTTCGCAGCGAACATGCCAATCCACTACTATAGGTCCAAAACTCTTGTTTTGAGTGGTTTTGCTCTATTTCGTTGCAGCACGTGACCCATTGCGAAAAGGGTATCGGGGTGGATACATGGCAGGAGTTTGTGCAACTGGAACCATTTCTTCTTCTTTCGCAAGGAACATGCCCAATCCACTACTTTATGTCCAAAACTCATGTTTGGGGTAGTTTTGCACTATTTCATCACGGCACATGACCCATTGAGAAAACGGGAATTGTGGTCCATACAAGTCATGAGTTTGTGCAACTAGAACCATTTCTTCTTTTTTTTTGCAACGAACATGCCTATCCACTACTTTAGGTCCAAAACACATTTTTGGGGTGGTTTTGTGCCATTTTGTTGCAGCACGTGACCCATTGCGAAAACAGGTATCGGGGTGCATACAAGGCATGAGTTTGTGCAACTGGAACCATTTCTTCTTTTTTTCGCAACGAACATGCCCAATCCACTACTTTAGGTCCAAAACTTATGTTTGGAGTAGTTTCGCGCCATTTCATTGCCGCACGTCACCTATTCCAAAAACGTGTATCGGGGTGCATACGAAGCATTAGTTTGCGTCATCGGTACCATTTCTTCTTTTTTGGCAATGAACATTCCCAATCCACAACTTTCAGTCAAAAACTCATGTTTGGGGTGGTTTTGCGCCATTTCATTGCCACACGTGACCCTTTGCTAATACAGGTATCGGCGTGCTTACAAGGTGTGAGTTTGTGCAAGTAGAACCATTTCTTCTCTTTTCGCAGCGAACATGCCAATCCACTACTATAGGTCCAAAACTCTTGTTTTGAGTGGTTTTGCTCCATTTCGTTGCAGCACGTGACCCATTGCAAAACGGGTATCGGGGTGGATACAAGGCATGAGTTTGTGCAACTGGAACCATTTCTTCTTCTTTCGCAATGAACATGCCCAATCCACTGCTTTAGGTCCAAACCTCATGTTTGGGGTAGTTTTGCACCATTTCATCACGGCACGTGACCCATTGCGAAATCAGAAATTGTGGTCCATACAAGTCATCAGTTTGTGCAACTAGAACCATTTCTTCTTTTTTTGCAACGAACATGCCAATCCACTACTTTAGGTCCAAAACACATTTTTGGGGTGGTTTTGCGCCATTTTGTTGCAGCACGTGACCCATTGCGAAAACAAGTATCGGGGTGCATACAAGGCATGAGTTTGTGCAACTGGAACCATTTCTTCTATTTTCACAACAAACACGCCCAATCCACTACTTTAGGTCCAAAACTCATGTTTGGAGTGGTTTCGCGCCATTTCATTGCCGCACGTGACCTATTGCAAAAACGGGTATCGGGGTGAATACAAAGCATTAGTTTGCGTCAACGGTACCATTTCTTCTTTTTTGGCAACGAACAATCCCAATCCACAACTTTCGGTCAAAAACTCATGTTTGGGGTGGTTTTCTGCCATATCCTTGCCACACATCACCCTTTGCTAGAACAGGTATCGGCGTGCTTACAAGGTGTGAGTTTGTGCAAGTAGAACCATTTCTTATTATTTCACAGCGAACATGCCAATCCACAACTTTAGGTCCAAAACTTTTGTTTTGAGTGGTTTTGCTCCATTTCGTTGCGAAAATGGGTATCGGCGTGCATACAAGGCATGAGTTTGTGCAAATAGAACCATTTTTTCTTTTTTCTCAACGAACATGCCCAATCCACAACTTTGAGTCCAAAACTCAAGTTTGGGGTGGTTTTGAGCCATTTCTGTGCCGCACGTGACCCATTGAGAAAATAGGTATTGTGGTGCATGCAAAGCAGGAGCATGTGTCATCGGAACCATTCCTTCTTTTTTCGCAACGAACAAGCCCAATCCACTATTTTAGGTTAAAAACTCATGTTTGGGCTGGTTTTACGCCATTTCGTTATAGCATGTGAGCCATTGCGAAAACGGGTATCGAGGTGCATACAGGGCACGAGTTTGTGCAATTGGAACCATTTCTTCTATTTTTGCAACGAACATGCCCAATCCACTACATTATGTCCAAAACTCATGTTTGGGGTGGTTTTGCACCGTTTCGATGCAGCACGTGACTCAATGCGAAAACAGATATCAAGGTGCATATATCGCGTGAGTTTGTGCAACTACAACCATTTCTTCTTTTTTGGCAACGAACATGCCCAATCCACAACTTTAGGTCAAAAACTCATGTTTGGGGTGGTTTTGTGCCATTTCATTACCACACGAGACCCTTTGCTAGAACAGGTATCGGCGTGCATACAAGGTGTGAGTTTGTACAAGTATAACCATTTCTTATTTTTTCGCAGCGAACATGGCAATCCACTACTTTAGGTCCAAAACTCGTGTTTTGAGTGGTTTTGCTCCATTTCGTTGCAGCACTTGACCCATTGCGAAAATCGGTATCGGGGTGGATACAAGGTATGATTTTGTGCAACTGGAACCATTTCTTCTTTTTTTGCATCGAACATGGCCAATCCACTACTTTAGGTCGAAAATTCATTTTTGGGATGGTTTTGGGCCATTTCGTTGCAGCACGTGACCCATTGCGACAACGGGTCTCGGGGTGCATACAAGGCATCAGTTTGTGAAATTGGAACCATTTCTTCTTTTTTCGCAACAAACAAGCCCAATCCACTACTTTAGCTCCAAAACTTATGTTTGGAGTGGTTTCGCGCCATTTCATTGCCACACGTGACCCTTTGCAAAAACGGGTATCGGGGTGCATACAAAGCATTAGATTGCGTTATCGGAACCATTTCTTCTTTTGGGCAATGAACATGCCCAATCTACAACGTTAGGTCAAACACTCGGGTTTGGTGTCGTTTTACGCCATTTCATTGCCACACATGACCCTTTGCTAAAACTGGTATCGGCGTGCTTACAAAGTGTGAGTTTGTGCAAGTAAAACCATTTCTTCTTTTTTCGCAGCGGACATGCCAATCCAATACTTTAGGTCCAAAACTTGTATTTTGAGTGGTTTTGCTCCATTTCGTTGCAGCACGTGACCCATTGCGAAAATGGTTATTGTGGTGGATACAAGGCATGAGTTTGTGCAATTGGAACCATTTCTTCTTTTTTTGCAATAAACATGCCCAATCCTCTACATTGGGTCCAAAACTCATTTTTAGGGTGGTTTTGCGCCATTTCATTGCAGTGCGTGACCCATTGCGAAAACAGGTATCGGGGTGCATACAAGGCATGAGTTTGTGCAACTGGAACCAATTTTTTCTTTTTTCGCAACGACATGCCCAATCCACTACTTTAGGTCCAAAACTCATGTTTGGGGTGGTTTTGAGCCATTTCGTTGCCGCACGTGACCCATTGCGAAAACAGGTATCGTGGTGCATACAAAGCAGGAGCATGTGTCATCGAAACCATTCCTTCTTTTTTCTCAACGAACAAGCCCAATCCACTACTTTAGGTCGAAAACTCATGTTTGGGCAGGTTTTGAGCCATTTCGTTGTAGCATGTGACCCATTGCGAAAACGGGTATCGAGGTGCATACACGGCACGAGTTTGTGCAACATGAACCATTTCTTCTTCTTTTGCAACGAACATGCCCAGTCCACTACTTTATGTCCAAAAGTCATGTTTGGGGTGGTTTTGCACCATTTCGATACAGCACATGGCTCATTGCGAAAACGTGTATCGAGGTGCATATAAGGCGTGAGTTTGTGCAACTAGAACCATTTCTTCTTTTTTTCACAACAAACATTCCCAACCCACTACTTTACCGCCAAAACTCATGATTGGGGTGCTTTTGCACCATTTCGTTGCAGCACGTGACCCATGGCGAAAACGGGAATTGTGGTGCATAGAAATCATGAGTTTGTGCAACTAGAACCATTTCTTCTTTTTTCGTAACGAACATGACCAATCCACTACTTTAGGTCCAAAACTCATCTTTGGAGTAGTTTCCCGCCATTTCATTGCCGCACGTGACCCATTGCAAAAACGGGTATTGCGGTGCATACAAAGCATTACTTTGTGTCATCGGTACCATTTCTTTTTTTCGCAATGAACATGCCCAACCGACTACTTTAGGGCCAAAACTCATGATTGGGGTGGTTTTGCACCATTTCGTTGCAGCACGTGACCCATTGCGAAAACAGGTATTGGGGTGCATACAAAGCATTAGTTTGTGTCACCGGTACCATTTCTTCTTTTTTGGCAATGAACATACCCAATCCACAACTTTCGGTCTTAAACTCTTGTTTGGGGTGGTTTTTTGCCATTTCATTGCCACACGTGACCCTTTGCTAATACAGGTATGGGCGTGCTTACAAAGTGTGAGTTTGTGCAAGTAAAACCATTTCTTTTTTTTTCGCAGCGAACATGCCAATCCACTGCTTTAGATCCAAAACTCGTGTTTTGAGTGGTTTTGCTCCATTTCTGTGTAGCACGTGACCCATTGCGAAAAAGGGTGTCGGGGTGGATACAAGGCATGAGTTTGTGCAACTGGAACCATTTCTTCTTCTTTCGCAATGAAGATGCCCAATCCACTACTTTAGGTCCAAAAGTCATGTTTGTGGTAGTTTTGCACAGTTTCATCACCGCACGTGACCCATTGCGAAAACGGGAATTGTGGTGCATACAAGTCATGAGTTTGTGCAACTAAAACCATCTCTTCTTTTTTTGCAACAAACATGCCCAATCCACTACTTTAGGTCCAAAACTCATTTTTGGGGTGGTTTTGCGCCATTTCGTTGCAGGACGTGACCCATTGCGAAAACAGGTATCGGGGTGCATACAAGGCATGAGTTTGTGCAACTGGATCCATTTGTTCGTTTTTCGCAACGAACACGCCCAATGCACTACTTTAGGTCCAAAACTCATGTTTGGAGTGGTTTTGCGCCATTTCATTGCAGCACGTGACCCATTGCAAAAACGGGTATCGGGGTGCATACAAAGCATTACTTTGCGTCATCGGTACCATTTCTTCTTTTTTTGCAACGAACATGCCTAATCCACTACTTTATGTCCGAAACTCATGTTTGGGTTGGTTTTGCACAATTTCGATGCAGCACGTGCCTCATTGCAAAAACGGGTATCGAGGTGCATATAAGGCGTGATTTTGTGCAACTAGAACCATTTCTTCTTTTTTTCGCAATAAACATGCCCAACAAACTACTTTAGGGCCAAAACTTATGATTGGGGTAGTTTTGCACCATTTCGTTGCAGCACGTGACCCATTGCGAAAACGGGTATCGGGGTGCAAACAAAGCATTAGTTTGCGTCATCGGAAGCTTTTCTTCTTTGTGGGAACGAACATGCCCAATCCACAACTGTAGGTCGAAAACTCGTTTTTCGGGTGGTTTTGCGCCATTTCATTGCCACACATGACCCTTTGCTAAAACAGTTATCGGCGTGCTGATAGGTGCGAGTTTGTGCAAGTAGAACCATTTCTTCTTTTTTTGCAGCGAACATGCCAATCCACAACTTTAGGTCTAAAACTCGTGTTTTGAGTGGTTTTGCTCCATTTCGTTGCTGCACGTGACCCATTGCGAAACGTGTATCGGGGTGGATACTAGCCATGAGTTTGTGCAACTGGAACCATTTCTTCTTCTTTCGCAACGAACATGCCCAATCCACTAATTTTGGTCCAAAACTCTTGTTTGGGGTAGTTTTGCACCATTTCATCACCGCACGTGACCCATTGCGAAAACAGGAATTGTGGTGCATACACATCACGAGTTTGTGCAACTAGAACCATTTCTTCTTTTTTGCAACGAACATGCCCAATCCACTACTTTAGGTCCAAAACTCATTTTTGGGGTGGTTTTACACTATTTCGTTGCAGCACGTGACCCATTGTGGAAACAAGTATCGGGGTGCATACAAGAAATGAGTTTGTACAACTGGAACCATTTCTTCTTTTTTCGCAACGAACACCCCTAATCCTCTACTTAGGTCCAAAACTTATGTTTGGAGTGGTTTCGCGCCATTTCATTGCCGCATGTGACGCATTGCAAAAACGGGTACCGGGGTGCATACAAAGCATTAGTTTGTGTCATCGGAACCATTTCTTCATTTTTGGTATTAAAAATGCCCAATCCACAAGTTTAGGTCGAAAACTCATGTTTGGGGTGGTTTTGTGCCATTTCATTGCCACACGTGACCTTTTGCTAAAACAGGTATCGGCGTGCTTACAAGGTGTGAGTTTGTGCAAGTAGAACCGTTTCTTCTTTTTTCGCAGCGAACATACCAATCCACTAGTTTAGGTCCAAAACTCGTGTTTTGAGTGCTTTTGCTCCATTTCGTTGCAGCACGTGACCCATTGCGAAAACGGCTATCGGGGTGGAGACAAGGCATGAGTTTGTGCAACTGGAACCATTTCTTCTTCTTTCGCAACGAAGATGCCCAATCCACTACTATAGGTCCAAAACTCATGTTTGTGGTAGTTTTGCACAGCTTCATCACCGCATGTAGCCCATTGCGAAAACGGGAATTGTGGTGCATACAAGTCATGAGTTTGTGCAACTAGAACCATTTCTTCTTTTTTTGCAACGAACATGCCCAATGCACTACTTTAGGTCCAAAACTCATTTTTGTGGTGGTTTTGCGCCATTTCGTTGTAGCACGTGACCCATTGCGAAAACAGGTATCGGGGTGCATATAATGCATGAGTTTGTGCAACAGGAACCATTTCTTCTTTTTTCGCAGCGAACATGCCAATCCACTACTTTATGTCCAAAACTCGTGTTTTGAGTGGTTTTGCTCCATTTCGTTGCAGCACGTGACCCATTGCGAAACGGTTATCGGGGTGGATACAAGGCAGGATTTTGTGCAACTGGAACCATTTCTTCTTCTTTCGCAACGAACATGACCAATCGACTACTTTAGGTCCAAAACTCATGATTGGTGTGGTTTTGCACCAATTTATTGCAGCACGTGACCCATGGCGAAAATGGGAATTGTGGTGCATAGAAATCATGAGTTTGTGCAACTAGAACCATTTCTTGTTTTTTCATAACGAACATGCCCAATCCACTACTTTAGGTCCAAAATTCATGTTTGGAGTGGTTTCACGCCATTTCATTGCCTCACTTGACCCATTGCAAAAACGGGTATCGGGGTGCATACAAAGCATTACATTGCGTCATCGGTACCATTTGTTCTTTTTTTGCAACGAACATGCCCAATCCACTACTTTATGTCCGAATCTCATGTTTGGGTTGGTTGTGCACCATTTCGATGCAGCACGTGCCTCATTGCAAAAACGGGTATCAAGGTGCATATAAGGCGTGACTTTGTGCAACTAGAACCATTTCTTCTTTTTTTTGAAATGAACATGCCCAACCCACTACTTTAGGGCCAAAACTCATGATTGGGGTAGTTTTGCACCATTTCGTTGCAGCACGTGACCCATTGCGAAAACGGGTATCGGGGTGCATACAAAGCATTCGTTTGCGTCATCGGAAGCTTTTCTTCTTTTTGGCAACGAACATGCCCAATCCACAACTTTAGGTCGAAAACTCATGTTTGGGGTGGTTTTACGCCATTTCATTGCCACACGTGACCCTTTGGTAAAACAGGTATCGACGTGCTTACAAGGTGTCAGTTTGTGCAAGTAGAACCATTCCGTACTTTTTCGCAGCGAACATGCCAATCCACTACTTTAGGTCCAAAACACGTGTTTTGCGTGGTTTTGCTCCATTTCGTTGCAGCACGTGACCCATTGCGAAACTGGTATCGGGGTGGATACAAGGCATGAGTTAGTGCAACTGGAACCATTTCATCTTCTTTCGCAACGAACAAGCCCAATCCACTACTTTAGGTCCAAAACTCATGTTTGGGGTAGTTTTGCACCATTTCATCACCGCACGTGACCCATTGCGAAAACGGGAATTGTGGTGCATACAAATCATGAGTTTGTGCAACTAGAAACATTTCTTCTTTTTTTGCAAAGAAAATGCCCAATCCACTACTTTAGGTCCAAAACTCATTTTTGGTGTGGTTTTGCACTATTTCATTGCAGCACTTGACCCATTGTGGAAACAGGTATCGGGGTGCATACAAGGCATGAGTTTGTACAACTGGAACCATTTCTTCTTTTTTCACAACAAACACCCCCAATCCTCTACTTTGGGTCCAAAACTCATGTTTGGAGTGGTTTCGCGCCATTTCATTCCCGCATGTGACCCATAGCAAAAACGGGTACCGGGGTGCATACAAAGCATTAGTTTGCGTCATCGGAACCATTTCTTTGTTTTTGGTATTGAACATGCCCGATCCACAAGTTTGGGTCAAAAACTCATGTTTGGGGTGGTTTTGTGCCATTTCATTGCGACACGTGACCCTTTGCTAAAACAGGTATCGGCGTGCTTACAAGGTGTCAGTTTGTGCAAGTAGAACCATTTCTTCTTTTTTCATAGCGAACATGCCAATCCACTACTTTAGGTAAAAACTCGTGTTTTGAGTGGTGTTGCTCCATTTCGTTGCAGCACATGGCCCATTGCCAAAACGGGTATCGGGGTGGATACAAGGCCTGAGATTGTGTAACCAGAACCATTTCTTCTTTTTTGGTAACGAACATGCCCAATCCACTACTTTATATCCAAAACTCATTTTTGGGGTGGTTTTGCGCCATTTCGTTGCAGCACGTGACCCAATGCGAAAACAGGTATCGGGGGTGCATACAATGCATGAGTTTGTGCAACTGGAACCATTTCTTCTTTTTTCGCAACGAGCATGCCCAATCCACTACTTTTGGTCCAAAACTCATGTTTAGAGTGGTTTCGCGCTATTTCATTGCCGCATGTGACCCATTGCAAAAACGGGTATCGTGGTGCATACAAAGCATTAGTTTGCGTCATCGGTACCATTTCTTCTTTTTTGGCAACGAACATGCCCAATCCACAACTTTATGTCCAAAACTCATGTTTGGGTTGGTTTTGCTCCATTTCGATACAGCACGTGACTCATTGCGAAAACGGGTATCGAGGTGCAAATAAGGCGTGAGTTTGTGCAAGTAGAACGATTTCTACTTTTTTCTCATCGAACTCGCCCAATCCAATACTTTAGGTCCAAAACTCATGTTTGGGGTGGTTTTGCGCCAATTCATTGCAGCTCGTGACCCATTGGGAAAACAGGTATCGGGGTGCATACATGGCATGAGTTTTTGCAACTGGAACCATTTCTTCTTTTTTGGCAACAAACAAGCCCAATCCACAACTTTAGGTCGAAAACTCATGTTTGGGGTGATTTTGTTCCATTTCATTGCCACACGTGACCCTTTGCTAAAACAGGTATCGGCGTGCTTACAAGGTGTGAGTTTGTGCATGCAGAACCATTCTTTCTTTTTTCGCAGTGGACATGCCAATCCACTAGTTTATGTCCAAAACTCGCATTTTGAGTGGTTTTGCTCCATTTCGTTGTAGCACGTGACCCGTTGCGAAAACGGCTATCGGAGTGGATACCAGGCGTGAGTTTGTGCAACTAGAACCATTTCTTCTTTTTTGTCAACGAACATGCCCAATCAACTACATTAGGTCCAAAACTCATTTTTGGGGGAGTTTTGCACCATTTCATCACCGCACGTGACCCATTGCGAAAACGGGTATCGGGATGGATACAAGTCATGAGTTTGTGCAACTAGAACCATTTCTTCTTTTTTTGCAACGAACATGCCCAATCCACTACTTTAGGTCGAAAACTCATTTTTGGGATGGTTTTTGCGATTTCATTGCAACACGTGACCCTTTGCTAAAATAGGTATTGGCGTGCTTATGAGGTATGAGTTTGTGCAAGTAGAACCATTTCTTCCTTTTTCGCAGCGAACATGCCAATCCACTAATTTATGTCCAAAACTCGTGTTTTGAGTGGTTTTGCTCCATTTCGTTGCAGCACATGACCCATTGCGAAAACGTGTATCGGGGTGGATACAAGACATGAGTTTGTGCAATTGGAACCATTTCTTCTTCTTTCGCAACGAACATGCCCAATCCACAACTTTAGGTCCAAAACTCATGTTTGGTGTAGTTTTGCCCCATTTCATCACCGCACGTGCCCCATTGCGAAAATGCGAATTGTGGTGCGTACAAGTCATGTGTTTGTGCAACTAGAACCATTTCTTCTTTTTTTGCAACGAACATGCCCAACCCACTACTTTAGGTCCAAAACTCATTTTTGGGGTGCATACAAAGCATTAGTTTGCGTCATCGGAACCATTTCTTCGTTTTTGGCAAAGAACATGCCCAATCCACAAGTTAGGTCGAAAACTCATGTTTGGGGTGGTTTTGTGCCATTTCATTGCCACACGTGACCCTTTGCTAAAACAGGTGTCGGCGTGCTTACAAGGTGTGAGTTTGTGCAAGTAGAACCATTTCTTCTTTTTTCGCAGCGAACATGCCAATCTACTACTTTAGGTCCAAAACTCATGATTGGGGTGGTTTAGCACCATGTCGTTGCAGCATGTGACCCATTGCGAAAACGGGTATCGGGGTGCATACAAAGCATTAGTTTGCGTCATCAAAACCATTTCTTCTTTTTTGGCAACGAACATGCCCAATGCACAACTTTAGGTCGAAAACTCATGTTTGGGGTGGTTTTGCGCCATTTCATTGCCACACGTGACCCTTTGCTAAAACAGGTATCGGCGTGCTTACAAGGTGTGAGTTTGTGCAAGTAGAACCATTTCTTTTTTTTTCACAGCGAACATGCCAATCCACTACTTTCGGTCCAAAACTCAGGTTTTGAGTGGTTTTGCTCAATTTCGTTGCAGCACATAACCCATTGTGAAAACGGGTATCGGGGTGGATACATGGCATGAGTTTGTGCAACTGGATCCATTTCTTCTTCTTTCGCAACGAACATGCCCAAACCACTAGTTTAGGTCCAAAACTCCTGTTTGGGGTAGTTTTGCACCATTTCATCACCGCACGTTACCCATTGCGAAAACGGGAATTGTGCTGGAAAGAAGTCATGAGTTTGTGCAACTAGAACCATTTCTTCATTTTTTGCAACGAACATGCCTAATCCACTACTTTAGGTCCAAAACTCATTTTTGGGGTGTTTTTGCGCCATTTCGTTGCAGCACGTGACCCATTGTGGAAACAGGTATCGGGGTGCATACAAGGCATGAGTTTGTGCAACTGGAACCACTTTCTTCTTTTATCGCAACGAACATGCCCAATCCACTACTTTAGGTCCAAAACTTATGTTTGGAGTGGTTTCGCCCCATTTTATTACTGCATGTGACCCATTGCAAAAACGGGTATCGGGGTGCATACAAAGCATTAGTTTGCGTCATCGGAATCATTTCTTCGTTTTTGGCAAAGAACATGCCCAATCCACAAGTTTATGTCGAAAGCTCATGTTTGGGGTGGTTTTGTGCCATTTCATTGCCACACGTTACCCTTTGCTAAAACAGGTATCGGCGTGCATACAAGGCGTGAGTTTGTGCAACAGGAACCATTTCTTGTTTTTTCGCAACGAACACGCCCAATCCACTTCTTTTGGTCCAAAACTCATGTTTGGAATGGTTTCGCGCCATTTCATTGCCGCACGTGACCCATTGCAAAAATGGCTATCGGGGTGCATACAAAGCATTAGTTTGCGTCATCGGAACCATTTCTTCTTTTTTGACAACGAACATGCCCAATCCACAACTTTTGGTCGAAAACTCATGTTTCGGGTGGTTTTGCGCCATTTCATTGCCAGACGTGACCCTTTGCTAAAACAGGTATCGGGGTGCTTACAAGGTGTGAGATTGTGCAAGTAGAACCATTTCTTGTTTTTTCGCAGCGAACATGCCAATCCACTACTTTAGGTCCAAAACTAGTGTTTTCCGTGGTTTTGCTCCATTTCGTTGCAGCACGTGACCCATTGCGAAAACAGGTATCAGGGTGCATACAAGGCATGAGTTTGTGCAACTGGAACCATTTCTTTTTTTTTCGCAACGAACATGCCCAATCCACTACTTTAGGTCCAAAACACATGTTTGGAGTGGTTTCGCGCCATTTCATTGCCACACGTGACCCATTGCAAAAACGGGTATGGAGGTGCATACAAAGCATTAATTTCCATCATCGGTATCATTTCTTCTTTTTTGGCAACGAACATGCCCAATCCACAACTTTATGTCCAAAACTCATGTCTGGCTTGGTTTTGCTCCATTTCGATACAGCACGTGACTCATTGCGAAAACGGGTATCGAGGTGCATATAAGGTGTCAGTTTGTGCAACGAGAACCATTTTTTCTTTTTTTCACAACAAACATGCCCCATCCAGTACTTTAGGGCCAAAACTCATGATTGGGGTGGTTTTGCACCATTACGTTGCAGCACGTGACCCATTGCGAAAACGGGTATCGGGGTGCATACAAAGCATTAATTTGCGTCATCGGTACCATTTCTTCTTTTTTGTCAACGAACATGCCCAATCGACAACTTTATGTCCAAAACTCATGTTTGGGTTGGTTTTGCTCCATTTCGATACAGCACGTGACCCATTGCAAAAACAGGTATGGAGGTGCATATAATGCGTGAGTTTGTGCAACTTGAACCATTTCTTCTTTTTTTCGCAACGAACATGCGCAATCCACTACTTTAGGGCCCAAACTCATGATTGGGGTGGTTTTGCACCATTTCGTTGCAGCACGTGACCCATTGCGAAAACGG
Source organism: Paspalum vaginatum (assembly GCA_030272315.1). Classification (NCBI taxonomy): domain Eukaryota; kingdom Viridiplantae; phylum Streptophyta; class Magnoliopsida; order Poales; family Poaceae; genus Paspalum; species Paspalum vaginatum. The sequence continues at coordinate 21,887,640 of CM059019.1, read as the reverse complement.
GTATCTGGGTGCATACAAAGCATTAGTTTGCGTCATCGGTACCATTTCTTCTTTTATGGCAACGAACTTGCCCAATCCACAACTTTATGTCCAAAACTCATGTTTGGGGTAGTTTTGCACCATTTCATCACCCCACGTGACCCTTTGCGAAAACGGGAATTGTGGTGCGTACAAGTCATGAGTTTGTGCAACTTGAACCATTTCATCTTTTTTTGCAATGAACATGCCCAATCCACTACTTTTGGTCCAAAACTCATGTTTGGAGTGGTTTCGCGCCATTTCATTGCCGCACGTGACCCATTGAAAAAACTGGTATCGGGGTGCATACAAAGCATTAGTTTGCGTCATCGGTACCATTTCTTCTTTTTTGGCAACGAACATGCCCAATCCACAACTTTATGTCCAAAACTCATGTTTGGGTTGGTTTGCTCCAGTTCGATACAGCACGTGACTCATTGCGAAAACGGGTATCGAGGTGCAAATAAGGCGTGAGTTTGTGCAACTAGAACCATTTCTTCTTTTTTTTGCCACGAACATGCCCAATCCACTACTTTAGGGCCAAATCTCATGATTGGGTGGTTTGGCACCATTTCGTTGCAGCACGTGACCCATTGCGAAAACGGGTATCTGGGTGCATTACAAGCATTAGTTTGCGTCATCGAAACCATTTCTTCTTTTTTTTCAACGAACATGCCCAATCCACTACTTTAGGTCCAAAATTCATTTTTGGGGTGGTTTTGCGCCATTTCGTTGCAGCACGTGACCCATTGCAAAACAGGTATCGGGGTGCATACAAAGCATTAGTTTGCGTCATAGGAACCATTTCTTTTTTTTGGCAACGAACATGCCCAATCCACAACTTTAGGTCGAAAACTGATGTTTGGGGTGGTTTTGCGCCATTTCATTGCCATACGTGATCGTTTGCTAAAACAGATATGGCGGTTTTTACAAGGTGTGAGATTGTGCAAGTAGAACCATTTCTTCTTTTTTCGCAGCGAACATGCCAATCCACTACTTTAGGTCCAAAACTCGTGTTTTGTGTGGTTTTGCTCCATTTTGCTGCAGCACGTGACCCATTGCGAAAATGGGTATTCAGATGGATACAAGGCATGAGTTTGTGCAACTGGAACCATTTCTTCCTCTTTCACAACGAACATGGCCAATCCACTACTTTCGGTCCAAAACTCATGTTTGGGGTAGTTTTGCACCCTATCATCACCGCACGTGACCCATTGCGAAAACTGGAATTGTGCTGCATACAAGTCATGAGTTTGTGCAACTAGAACCATTTCTTCTTTTTTTGCAACGAACATGCCCAATCCACTACTTTAGGTCCAAAACTCATTTTTTGGGTGGTTTTGCGCCATTTCGTTGCAGCACGTGACCCAGTGCGAAAGCAGGTATCGGGGTGCATACAAGGCATGAGTTTGTGCAACTGGAACCATTTCTCCTTTTTTTGCAACGAACACGCCCAATCCACTACATTAGGTCCAAAACTCATGTTTGGAGTGGTTTCGCACCATTTCATTGCCGCACGTGACCCATTGCAAACACGGGTATCGGGGTGCATACAAAGCATTAGATTGCGTCATCGGAACCATCTCTTCTTTTTTGGCAATGAACATGCCCAATCCACAACTTTACGTTGAAAACTCATGTGTGGGGTGGTTTTGCGCCATTTCATTGCCATACGTGACCCTTTAATAAAACAGGTATCGGGGTGCTTACAAGGTGTGTGATTGTGCAAGTAGAACCATTTCTTCTTTTTTCGCAGCGAACATGCCAGTCCACTACTTTAGGTCCAAAACTCATGTTGCGAGTGGTTTCGCGCCATTTCATTGCCGCACGTGACCCATTGCAAAAACGGGTATCGGGGTGGATACAAGGCATGATTTTGTGCAACTGGAACCATTTCTTCTTCTTTCGCAACGAACATGCCCAATCCACTACTTTAGGTCCAAAACTCATGTTTGGGGTAGTTTTGCACCATTTCATCATCGCACGTTACCCATTGTGAAAATGGGAATTGTGGTGCATACAAGTCATGAGTTTGTGCAACTAGAACCATTTCCTCTTTTTTAGAACAAACTTGCCCAATCCAATACATTAGGTCCAAAACTCATTTTTGGGGTGGTTTTGCGCCATTTCCTTGCAGCACGTGACCAATTACGAAAACAGGTATCGGGGTGCATACAATGCTTGAGTTTCAGCAACTGGAACCATTTCTTCTTTTTTCGCAACGAACACGCCCAATCCACTACTTTAGGTCCAAAACTCATGTTTGGAGTGGTTTCGCGCCATTTCATTGCCGCACGTGACCCCTTGCAAAAACGGGTGTTGGGGGTGCATACAAAGCATTAGTTTTCGTCATCGGAACCATCTCTTCTTTTTGCCAATGAACATGCCAAATCCACAACTTTAGGTCGAAAACTCATGTTTGGGGTGGTTTCGCGCCATTTCATTGCCATACGTGACCCTTTGCTAAAACAGGTATCGGGGTGCTTACAAGGTGTGTGATTGTGCAAGTAGAACCATTTCTTCTTTTTTCGCAGCGAACATGCCAATCCACTACTTTAGGTCCAAAACTCGTGTTTTGTGTGGTTTTGCTCCATTTCGTTGCAGCATGTGACCCATTGCGAAAATGGGTATTCAGATGCATACAAGGCATGAGTTTGTGCAACTGGAACCATTTCTTCCTCTTTCACAACGAACATGGCCAATCCACTACTTTCGGTCCAAAACTCATGTTTGGGGTGGTTTTGCACCATATCATCACCGCACGTGACCCATTGCGAAAACGGTACAAGTCATGAGTTTGTGCAACTAGAACCATTTCTTCTTTTTTTGCAACGAACATGCCAAATCCACTACTTTAGGTCCAAAACTCATTTTTTGGGTGGTTTTGCGCCATTTCGTTGCAGCACGTGACCTAGTGCGAAAGCAGGTATCGGGGTGCATACAAGGCATGAGTTTGTGCAACTGGAACCGTTTTCTTCTTTTTTTGCAACGAACATGCCCAATCCACTACATTAGGTCCAATACTCATGTTTGGAGTGGTTTCGCACCATTTCATTGCCGCACGTGACCCATTGCAAAAACGGGTATCGGGGTGCATACAAAGCATTAGATTGCGTCATCGGAACCATCTCTTCTTTTTTGGCAATGAACATGCCCAATCCACAACTTTACGTTGAAAACTCATGTCTGGGGTGGTTTTGCGCCATTTCATTGCCATACGTGACCCTTTGCTAAAACAGGTATCGGGGTGCTTACAAGGTGTGTGATTGTGCAAGTAGAACCATTTCTTCTTTTTTCGCAGCGAACATGCCAGTCCACTACTTTAGGTCCAAAACTCATGTTGGGAGTGGTTTCGCGCCATTTCATTGCCGCACGTGACCCATTGCAAAAACGGGTATCGGGGTGGATACAAGGCATGAGTTTGTGCAACTGGAACCATTTCTTCTTCTTTCGCAACGAACATGCCCAATCCACTACTTTAGGTCCAAAACTCATGTTTGGGGTAGTTTTGCACCATTTCATCGTCGCACGTTACCCATTGTGAAAACGGGAATTGTGGTGCATACAAGTCATGAGTCTGTGCAACTAGAACAATTTCCTCTTTTTTAGAACAAACTTGCCCAATCCAATACATTAGGTCCAAAACTCATTTTTGGGGTGGTTTTGCGCCATTTCCTTGCAGCACGTGACCAATTGCGAAAACAGGTATCGGGGTGCATACAATGCTTGAGTTTAAGCAACTGGAACCATTTCTTCTTTTTTCGCAACAAACACGCCCAATCCACTACTTTAGGTCCAAAACTCATGTTTGGAGTGGTTTCGCACCATTTCATTGCCGCACGTGACCCATTGCAAAAACGGGTGTTGGGGGTGCATACAAAGCATTAGTTTTCGTCATCGGAACCATCTCTTCTTTTTTGGCAATGAACATGCCCAATCCACAACTTTAGGTCGAAAACTCATGTTTGGGGTGGTTTCGCGCCATTTCATTGCCATACGTGACCCTTTGCTAAAACAGGTATCGGGGTGCTTACAAGGTGTGTGATTGTGCAAGTAGAACCATTTCTTCTTTTTTCGCAGCGAACATGCCAATCCACTACTTTAGGTCCAAAACTCATGTTTTGAGTAGATTTGCTCCATTTCGTTGCAGCACGTGACCCATTGCGAAAACGTCTATCGGGGTGGTAACAAGGCATGAGTTTGTGCAACTAGAACAATTTCTTCTTTTTTGGCAACGAACGTGCCCAATCCACTACTTTAGGTCCAAAACTCATTTTTGGGGTGGTTTTGCGCCATTTCGTTGCAGCACGTGACCCATTGCGAAAACAGGTATCAGGGTGCATACAATGCATGAGTTTGTGCATCTGGAACCATTTCTTGTTTTTTTGCAACGAACATGCCCAATCCACTACTTCAGGTCCAAAACTCATGTTGGGAGTGGTTTCGCGCCATTTCATTGCCGCACGTCACCGATTGCAAAAACGGGTATCGGGGTGCATACAAAGCATTAGTTTGCGTCATCGGAACCATTTCTTCTTTTTTGGCAACGAACATGCCCAATCCACAACTTTAGGTCAAAAACTCTTGTTTGGGGTGGTTTTGGTCCATTTCATTGCCATACGTGACCCTTTGCTAAAACTGGTATCGGGGGTGCTTACAAGGTGTGAGATTGTGCAAGTAGAACCATTTCTTCCTTTTTCACAGCGAAGATGCCAATCCACTACTTTAGGTCCAAAACTCATGTTTTGAGTGGTTTTGCTCCATTTCGTTGCAGCACGTGACCCATTGCGAAAACGGGTATCGGGGTGGATACAAGGCATGAGTTTGTGCAACTGGAACCATTTTTTCTTCTTTCGCAACAAAAATGCCCAATCCAATACTTTAGGTCCAAAACTCATGTTTGGCTAGTTTTGCACCATTTCATCGCCGCACGTGACCCATTACGAAAATGGGAATTGTGGTGCCTACAAGTCATGAGTTTGTGCAACTAGAACAATTTCTTCTTTTTTGGCAACGAACGTGCCCAATCCACTACTTTAGGTCCAAAACTCATTTTTGGGGTGGTTTTGCGCCATTTCGTTGCAGCACGTGACCCATTGCGAAAACAGGTATCGGGGTGCATGCAATGCATGAGTTTGTGCAACTGGAACCATTTCTTCTTTTTTCGCAACGAACACGCCCAATCCACTACTTCAGGTCCAAAACTCATGTTGGGAGTGGTTTCGCGCCATTTCATTGCCGCACGTCACCCATTGCAAAAATGGGTATCGGGGTGCATACAAAGCATTAGTTTGCGTCATCGGAACCATTTCTTCTTTTTTGGCAACGAACATGCCCAATCCACAACTTTAGGTCAAAAACTCATGTTTGGGGTGGTTTTGTGCCATTTCATTGCCATACGTGACCCTTTGCTAAAACAGGTATCGGGGTGCTTACAAGGCGTGAGATTGTGCAAGTAGAACCATTTCTTCTTTTTTCGCAGCGAACATGCCAATCCACTACTTTAGGTCCAAAACTTGTGTTTTGAGTGGTTTTGCTCCATTTCGTTGCAGCACGTGACCCATTGCTAAACGGGTATCGGGGTGGATACAAGGCATGAGTTTGTGCAACTGGAACCATTTCTTCTTCTTTCGCAACGAACATGCCCAATCCACTACTTTAGGTCCAAAACTCATGTTTGGTGTAGTTTTGCCCCATTTCATCACCGCACGTGCCCCATTGCGAAAATGGGAATTGTGGTGCGTACAAGTCATGAGTTTGTGCAACTAGAACCATTTCTTCTTTTTTTGCAACGAACAGGGCCAATCCACTACTTTAGGTCCAAAACTCATTTTTGGGGTGGTTTTGCGCCATTTCGTTGCAGCACGTGACCCATTGCGAAAACGGGTATCGGTGTGCATACAAGGTATGAGTTTGTGCAATTGGAACAATTTCTTCTTTTTTTTCGCAACGAACACGCCCAATCCACAACTTTAGGTCGAAAACTCTTGTTTGGGGTGGTTTTGCGCCATTTCATTGCCATACGTGACCCTTTGCTAAAACAGGTATCGGGGTGCTTACAAGGTTTGTGATTGTGCAAGTAGAACCATTTCTTCGTTTTTCGCAGCGAACATGCCAATCCACTACTTTAGGTCCAAAACTCATGTTTTGAGTGGATTTGCTCCATTTTGTTGCAGCACGTGACCCATTGCGAAAACGTCTATCGGGGTGGTAACAAGGCATGAGTTTGTGCAACTAGAACCATTTCTTTTTTTTTGGCAACGAACGTGCCCAATGCACTACTTTAGGTCCAAAACTCATTTTTGGGGTGGTTTTGCGCCATTTCGTTGCAGCACGTGACCCATTGCGAAAACGGGTATCGGGGTGCATACAAGGTATGAGTTTGTGGAACTGGAACCATTTCTTCTTTTTTTTCGCAACGAACACGCCCAATCCACTACTTTAGGTCCAAAACTCATGTTTGGAGTGGTTTCGCACCATTTCATTGCCGCACGGGACCCATTGCAAAAATGGGTATCGGGGTGCATAAAAAGCATTAGTTTGTGTCATCGGAACCATTTTTTCTTTTTGGGCAACGAACATGCCTAATCCACAACTTTAGGTCGAAAACTCATGTTTGGGGTGGTTTTGCGCCATTTCTTTGCCATACGTGACCCTTTGCTAAAACAGATATGGGGGTGCTTACAAGGTGTGAGATTGTGCAAGTAGAACCATTTCTTCTTTTGTCGCCGTGAACATGCCAATCCACTACTTGAGGTCCAAAACACGTGTTTTGAGTGGTTTTGCTCCATTTCGTTGCAGCACGTGACCCATTGCGAAAATGGGTATTGAGATGGATACAAGGCATGAGTTTGTGAAACTGGAACCATTTCTTCCTCTTTCACAACGAACATGGCCAATCCACTACTTTCGGTCCAAAACTCATGTTTGGGGTAGTTTTGCACCATATCATCACCGCACGTGACCCATTGCGAAAATGGGAATTGTGGTGCCTACAAGTCATGAGTTTGTGCAACTAGAACCATTTCTTCTTTTTTTGCAACGAACATGCCCAATCCACTACTTTAGGTCCAAAACTCATTTTTGGGTGGTTTTGCGCCATTTCGTTGCAGCACGTGACCCAGTGCGAAAGCAGGTATCGGGGTGCATACAAGGCATGAGTTTGTGCAACTGGAACCATTTCTTCTTTTTTGCAACGAACACGCCCAATCCACTACTTTAGGTCCAAAACTCATGTTTGGAGTGGTTTCGCACCATTTCATTGCCGCACGTGACCCATTGCAAAAACGGGTATTGGGGTGCATACAAAGCATTATATTGCGTCATCGGAACCATCTCTTCTTTTTTGGCAATGAACATGCCCAATCATTAGTTCTGGACCTAAAGTAGTGGACCTAAAGTAGTTGCACAATCTCATGCCTTGTATGCACCCCGATACATGTTTTACCAATGGGTCACATGCGGCAATGAAATGGCGCGAAACCACTCCAAACTTGAGTTTTGGACCTAAAGTAGTGGATTGGGCATGTTCGTTACGAAAAAAGAAAAAATGGTTCCAGTGGCACAAACTAATGCCTTGTACGCACCCCTATACCCATTTTAGCAATGGGTCATGTGCGGCAATGAAATGGCGCGAAACCACCTCAAACAACAGTTTTGGACCTAAAGTAGTGGATTGGACATGTTCGAGGCACAAACTCATGCCTTGTATGCACCCCGATACCCGTTTTACCAATGGGTCACGTGCGGCAACAAAATGGCATGAAACCACTCGAAGCACGTGTTTTAGACCTAAAGTAGTGTATTCGGCATGTTCATTACGAAAAAAGAAGAAATGGTTCTAGTGGCACAAACTAATGCCTTGTAAGCACCCCCGATACCCATTTTAGCAATAGGTCACGTGCATGCAACTAAATGGCGCAAAACCACTCTGAACATGAGTTTTGGACCTAAAGTAGTGGATTGGGCATGTTCGTTGCGAAAAAAGAAAAAATGGTTCCTGTGGCACAAACTCATGCCTTGTATGCATCCCTATACCCATTTTAGCAATGGATCACGTGTGGCAATGAAATGGCGTGAAACCACTCCAAACATGTGTTTTGGACCTAAAGTAGTGGATTGGGCATGTTCATTGCAAAAAAAGAATAAATAGTTCCAGGGGCACAAACTCATGCCTTGTATGCACCCCCGATACCTGTTTTACCAATGGGTCACGTGCGGCAACGAAATGGTGCGAAACCACTCCAAACATGAGTTTTAGACCTAAAGTAGTGTATTCGGCATGTTCATTGCAAAAAAAGAAGAAATGGTTCCAGTGGCACAAACTAATGCCTTGTAAGCACCCCCGATACCCGTTTTCGCAATGGGTCACGTGCTGCAATGAAATGGCGCAAAACCACACTAAACACGAGTTTTGGACCTAATGTTGTGGATTGGGCATGTTTGTGGCGAAAAAAGAAGAAATGGTTCTAGTTGAACAAACTCATGCCTTGTATGCACCCCGATACTTGTTTTACCAATGGGTCACGTGCGGCAATGAAATGGCGCGAAACCACTCCAAACATGAGTTTTAGACCTAAAGTAGTGGATTCGGTATGTTCATTGCCAAAAAAGAAGAAATGGTTCCACTGGCACAAACTAATGCCTTGTAAGCACCCCCGATACCCGTTTTCGCAATAGGTCACGTGCTGCAACGAAATTGTGCAAAACCACCCTAAACACGAATTTTGGACCTAATGTTGTGGATTGGGCATGTTTGTGGTGAAAAAAGAAGAAAGGGTTCTAATTGCACAAACTCATGCCTTGTATGCACCCCATATACCCGTTTTAGCAATGGTTCACGTGCGGCAACGAAATAGCACGAAACCAATGCAAACATGAGTTTAGGACAGAAAGTAGTGGATTGGGCATGTTCCAGTTGCACAATCTCATGCCTTGTATGCACACCGATACGTGTTTTACCAATGGGTCACATGCGGCAATGAAATGGCGCGAAACCATTCCAAACATGAGTTTTGGACCTAAACTAGTGGATTGGGCATGTTCATTATGAAAAAAAAAATGGTTCCAGTGGCACAAACTCATGCCTAGTACGCAGCCCTATACCCATTTTAGCAATGGGTCACGTGCGGCAATAAAATGGCACGAAACCACTCCAAACATGAGTTTTAGACCTAAAGTAGTGGATTCGGCATGTTAATTGCGAAAAAAAGAAGAACTGGTTCCAGTGGCACAAACTCATGCCTTGTATGCACCGCCGATACCCGTTTTCGCAATGAGTCTCGTGCTGCAACGAAATGGCGCAAAACCAACCTAAACACAAGTTTTGGAGCAAAAGCTATGGTTGGGCATGTTCGTGGCGAAAAAAGAAGAAATGGTTCGAGTTGCACAAACTCATGCCTTGTATGTACCCCGATACCTGTTTTAGCAACGGGTCACGTATGGCAATGAATGGCGCGAAACCACTCCAAACATGAGTTTTGGACCTGAAATAGTGGATTGGGCATGTTCGTTGCGAAAAAAGAACAAATGGTTGCAGTGGCACAAACTCTTGCCTTGTATGCATCCTGAAACCCGTTTTAGCAATGGGTCACGTGCGGCAACGAAATGGCGCGAAACCACTCCAAACTGAGTTTTGTACCAAAATCTGTGGATTTGGCATGTTCGTTGCGAAAAAAAAAGAAATGGCCAGTGGCACAAACTCATGCCTTGTATGCAGCCCCGATACCCATTTTCGCAATGGGTCACGTGCTGCAACGAAATGTCGCAAAACCACCCTAAACACGAGTTTTGTACCTAAAGTTAAGGATTGGGCACGTTTGTGGCGAAAAAAGAGGAAATGGTTCCAGTTGCACAAACTCATGCCTTATATGCACCCTGATACCTGTTTTACCAATGGGTCACGTGCGGCAACGAAATGGCTCAAAACCACTCCAAACATGAGTTTTAGACCTAAAGTAGTGGATTTGGCATGTTCATTGCGAAAAAAGAAGAAATGGTACCAGTGGCGCAAACTTATGCCATGTAGCACCCCCGATACCCGTTTTCACAAAGGTTCACGTGCCGTAACGAAATGGCGCAAAACCACCCTAAACACGAGTTTTGGACCTAATGTTGTGGATTGGGCATGTTTGTGGCGAAAAAAGAAGAAATGGTTCCAGTTGCACAATGTCATGCCTTGTATGCACCCCAATACCTGTTTTACCAATGGGTCACATGCAGCAACGAAATGGCGCGAAACCACTCCAAACATGAATTTTAGACCTAAAGTAGTGGATTCGGCATGTTAATTGCGAAAAAAAGAAGAAATGGTTCCAGTGGCACAAACTCATGCCTTGTATGCACCCCCGTTACCCGTTTTCGCAATGGGTCACATGCTGCAACGAAATGGTGCAAAACCACTCCAAACATGAGTTTTGGACCTATAGTAGTGGATTGGGCATGTTCGTACGAAAAAAAATGGTTCTAGTGGCACAAACTCAGGCCTTGTATGCACCCCTATACCCATTTAGCAATGGCTCACGTGCGGCAATGAAAATGGTGTGAAACCACTCCAAACATGAGTTTTGGACCTGAAGTAGTGGATTGGGCATGTTCGTTGCGAAAAAAGAAAAAAATGGTTCCAGTGGCACAAACTAACGCCATGTATGCCCCATACCCGTTTTCGCAATGGGTCACGTGTTGCAACGATATGGCGCAAAACCACCCCAAACACGAGTTTTGGACCTAAAGTTGTGGATTAGGCATGTTTGTGGCTAAAAAAGTGGAAATGGTTCCAGTTGCATAAACTCATACGTTGTATGCACCCCGATACCTGTTTTAACAATGGGTCACGTGCTGCCAACGAAATGGCGCGAAACTACTCCAAACATGAGTTTTGGACCTAAAGTAGTGGATTGGGCATGTTCGTTGCAAAAAAAAGAAGAAATGGTTCCAGTGGCACAAACTCATGCCTTGTATGCACCCCGATACCCATTTTACCATTGGGACACGTGCGGCAACGAAATGTCGCGAAACCACTCCAAACTTGAGTTTTAGACCTAAAGTAGTGTATTCGGCAAGTTCATTGCGAAAAAAGAAGAAATGAATCCAAGTGGCACAAAGTAATGCGATGTATGCACCCCCGATACCCGTTTTCGCACCACCCTAAACACGAGTTTTGAACCTAATGTTGTGGATTGAGCATGTTTGTGGTGAAAAAAGAAGAAATGGTACCAGTTGCACAAATCATACCTTGTATGCACCTCGATGTCTGTTTTACCAATGGGTCACATGTGGCAACGAAATGGCGCAAAACCACTGTAAACATGAGTTTTAGACCTAAGGTAGTGGATTCGGCATGTTAATTGCGAAAAAAGAAGCATGGTTCCAGTGGCACAAACTCATGCCTTGTATGCACCCCCGATACCCGTTTTAGCAATGGGTCACGTGCGGCAACGAAATGGTGCGAAACCACTCCAAACAAGAGTTTTAGACATAAAGTAGTGGATTGGGCCTGTTCGTTAAGAAAAAAGAAGAAATGGTTCCAATGGCACAAACTCATGCCTTGTTTGCACCCCGATACCTGTTTTACCAATGGGTCACGTGCGGCAACGAAATGGCGCGAAACCACTCCAAACATGAGTTTTAGACCTAAAGTAGTGAATTCGGCATGTTCATTGCAGAAAAAGATGAAATGGTTCATGTTGCACAAACTGATTCGTTGTATGCTCCCCGATACCTGTTTTCGCAATGGGTCAAATGCTGCAACGAAATGGTGCAAAACCACTCCAAACAAGAGTTTTGTACCTAAACCTGTGGATTGGGCATGTTCGTTGCGAAAAAAAAGAAATGGTGCTAGTTACACAAACTCATGCCTTGTATGCACCCCGATACCCGTTTTCATAATGGGGTCACGTGCGGCAATGAAATGGCGCAAAACCACTCCAAACATGAGGGTTGGTGTCCTAAAGTAGTGGATTGGGCTTGTTCGTTGTGAAAAAAGATGAAATGGTTCCAATTGCAAAAACTCATGCCATGTATACAGCCCGGATACCTGTTTTAGCAATGGGTCACATGCGGCAACGAAATGGGACGAAACCACTCCAAACATGTGTTTTAGTCCAAAGTAGTGGATTCGGCATGTTCGCTGCGAAAAAAGAAGAAGTGTTCCAATTGCACAAACATATGCCTTGTATGCACCTAGACACCCATTTTCGCAATGGGTCATGTGCTGCAACGAAATGACGCAAAAACACTCCAAACAAGAGTTTTGGACCTAAAGTAGTGGTTTGGGCATGTTCGTTGCGAAAAAAGAACAAATGGTTGCAGTGGCACAAACTGTTGCCTTGTATGGATCCTGAAACTCGTTTTAGCAATGGGTCACGTGGGTCACGTTGCGGCAACGAAATGGCGCGAACCCACTCCAAACTTGAGTTTTGTACCAAAAGCTGTGGATTTGGCATGTTCGTTGCGAAAAAAAGAAGAAATGGCCAGTGGTACAAACTCATGCCTTGTATGCAGCCCCGATACCCATTTTCGCAATGGGTCACGTGCTGCAACGAAATGGCGCAAAAACCACCCTAAACACGAGTTTGTACCTAAAGTTATGGATTGGGCACGTTTGTGGCGAAAAAAGAGGAAATGGTTCCAGTTGCACAAATTCATGCCTTGTATGCACCCTGATACCTGTTTTACCAATGGTCACGTACGGCAACGAAATGGCTCGAAACCACTCCAAACACGAGTTTTAGACCTAAAGTAGTGTGTTTGGCATGTTCATTGCGAAAAAAGAAGAAATGGTTCCAGTGGCGCAAACTAATGCCATGTATGCTCCCCCGATACCTGTTTTCGCAAAGGTTCACGTGTCTCAACGAAATGGCGCAAAACCACCCTAAACACGAGTTTTGGACCTAATGTTGTGGATTGGGCATGTTTTGTGGCGAAAAAAGAAGAAATGGTTTCCAGTTGCACAATCTCATGCCTTGTATGCACCCCGATACCTGTTTTACCAATGGGTCACATGCGGCAATGAAATGCGCGAAACCACTCCAAACATAAATTTTAGACCTAAGTAGTGGATTCGGCATGTTTATTGCGAAAAAAAGAACAAATAGGTCCAGTGGCACCAACTTATGCCATGTATGCACCCCCGTTACCCGTTTTCGCAATGGGTCACATGCTGCAATGAAATGGTGCAAAACCACTCCAAACATGAGTTTTGGACCTAAAGTAGTGGATTGGGCATGTTCGTATGAAAAAAAAAGGTTCTAGTGGCACAAACTCAGGCCTTGTATGCACCCCTATACCCATTTTAGCAATGGCTCATGTGCGGCAATGAAATGGTGTGAAACCACTCCAAACATGAGTTTTGGACCTGAAGTAGTGCATTGGGCATCTTCGTTGCGAAAAAAGAGGAATTGGTTCCAGTGGCACAAACTCCTGCCTTGTATGCACCCTGGTACTCGTTTTAGCAATGGGTGACGTGCGGCTATGAAATGGCGCGAAACCACTCCAAACATGAGTTTTGGACCTAAAGTTGTGGATTGGACATGTTCGTTGCGAAAAAAGAAAAAATGGTTCCAGTGGCACAAACTAACGCCATGTATGCCCCATACCCGTTTTCGCAATGGGTCACGTGTTGCAACGATATGGCGCAAAACGACCCCAAACACGAGTTTTGGACCTAAAGTTGTGGATTAGGCATGTTTGTGGCCAAAAAACTGGAAATGGTTCCAGTTGCACAAACTCATGCGTTGTATGCACCCCGATACCTGTTTTACCAATGGGTCACGTGCGCCAACGAAATGGCGCGAAACTTCTCCAAACATGAGTTTTGGACCTAAAGTAGTGGATTGGGCATGTTCGTTGCAAAAAAAGAAGAAATGGTTCCTGTGGCACAAACTCATGCCTTGTATGCACCCCGATACCCGTTTTACCAATGGGACACGTGCGGCAACGAAATGGCGCGAAACCACTCCAAACATGAGTTTTGGACCTAAAGTAGTGTATTCGGCATGTTCATTGCGGAAAAAGAAGAAATGGTTCCAGTGGCACAAAGTAATGCAATGTATGCACCCCCGATATCCGTTTTCGCAATGGGTCCCGTGCTGCAACGAATTGGCTCAAAACCACCCTAAACACGAGTTTTGAACCTGATGTTGTGGATTGAGCATGTTTGTGGTGAAAAAAGAAGAAATGGTTCCTGTTGCACAAACTCATACCTTGTATGCACCCCGATGTCTGTTTTACCAATGGGTCACATGCGGCAACGAAATGGCGCGAAACCACTGTAAACATGAGTTTTAGACCTAAGATAGTGGATTCGGCATGTTAATTGTGAAAAAAGAAGCATGGTTCCAGTGGCACAAACTCATGCCTTGTATGCGCCCCCGATACCCGTTTTCGCAATGGGTCACGTGCTTCAACGAAATGGCGCCAAACCACTCGAAACATGAGGTTTGGACCTAAAGTAGTGGATTGGGCATGTTCCTTGCGAAAAAAGAAAAAATGGATCTAGTGGCACAAACTCATGCCTTGTATGCACCCCCGATACCCGTTTTAGCAATGGGACACGTGCGACAACGAAATGGTGCGAAACCACTCCAAACGAGAGTTTTAGACATAGAGTAGTGGATTGGGCCTGTTCGTTAAGAAAAAAGAAGAAATGGTTCCAGTGGCACAAACTCATGCCTTGTTTGCACCCCGATACCCGTTTTCGCGATGGGTCACGTGCTGCAACGAAATGGTGCAAAACCACCCTAAACATGTGTTTTGTACTTAAAGTTATGGATTGGGCATGTTTGTGGTGAAAAAAGAAGAAATGGTACCAGTTGCACAAACTCATGCCTTGTATGCACCCCGATACCTGCTTTACCAATGGGTCACGTGCGGCAACGAAATGGCGCGAAACCACTCCAAATATGAGTTTTAGACCTAAAGTAGTGAATTCGGCATGTTCATTGTAGAAAAAGATGAAATGGTTCATGTTGCACAAACTGATGCCTTGTATGCCCCCCGATACCCGTTTTCGCAATGGGTCAAAAGCTGCAACGAAATGGTGCAAAACGACTCCAAACAAGAGTTTTGTACCTAAACCTGTGGATTGGGCATGTTTGTTGCGAAAAAAAAGAAATGGTGCTAGTTACACAAACTCATGCCTTGTATGCACCCCGATACCCATTTTCATAATGGGTCACGTGCGGCAACGAAATGGCGCAAAACCACTCCAAACATGAGTTTTGGACCTAAAGCAGTGGATTGGGCTTGTTCGTTGTGAAAAAAGATGAAATGGTTCCAGTTGCACAAACTCATGCCTTGTATACAGCCCGATACCTGTTTTAGCAATGGGTCACGTGCGGCAACGAAATGGGGCGAAACCACTCCAAAAATGTGTTTTAGTCCAAAGTAGTGGATTCGGCTTGTTCGTTGCGAAAAAAGAAGAAGTGGTTCCAATTGCACAAACATATGCCTTGTATGTACCTAGACACCCGTTTTCGCAATGGGTCATGTGCTGCAACGAAATGACGCAAAAACACTCCAAACAAGAGTTTTGGACCTAAAGTAATGGTTTGGGCATGTTCGTTGCGTAAAAAGTGAAATGGTTCTCGTGATACAAACTGATGCCTTGTATGCACCCCGATACCTCTTTTCGCAATGGGTCACGTGCGGCAACGAAATTGCGCAAAACCACTCAAAACACGAGTTTTGGACCTAAAGTACTGGATTGGGCATGTTCTTTCTAGAAAAAGAAGAAATGCTTCCAGTTGCATAAACTCATGCCTTGTATGTACCCCGATACCTGTTTTAGCAACAGGTCACGTGTGGCAACAAAATGGCGCGAAACCACTCCAAACATGAGTTTTGGACCTGAAGTAGTGGATTGGGCAAGTTCGTTGCGAAAAAAGAAGAAATGGTTCCAGTGGCACAAACGCATGCCTTGTATGCACCCTGATACTCGTTTTAGCAATGGGTCACGTGCGGCAATGAAATGGCGCGAAACCACTAC